>OZ024718.1:78471722-79719903 GCA_964016875.1 Fallopia convolvulus | reverse complement strand
TTGGGCTGCAATCCTGACTTTCGTTGTGTCCAAAAATGCCCTTTGTCTTGCACGCCAAGTCTCTATCTTTCACATGTGACTTGATTTGAATTGAGTCAACTTTGAGAATCAATCGGTCCGTTGGATCACTCGCTTCAGTCTGTTCCTCAGACTGAACATTTGTTTGTCTGAGACAGGATCCCGCGATTTGCGCTGAGTGGTCTTGTTTCCACATGTGAGTTCCCATGCGATGTGAACTGTTCTCTCCAGAGTTCCTTTGATGGGAACTCGCTATCATGTATTCATGTGTTCCTTTGGCATTCTTGGATATTCCTCATTGTACCTGGAGTTTCCTCGAAATACTTGAATGTAGAACGTTATTTCCCATATGGGGTTTGTCATTATCAAAACTGGAGACTAGTATCGTTGTTCCGATGTTTGGAACTAGAGTTCCCAATATGATCCCAACAATTTCCCCCTTTTTGATGATGACAAACCCATCACAAAATAACCAAGTATTTCAATGTGTGAAAGCATGACATGCAACAAAGTTCCTATGTGAGATCCTAGTGAGCCACTTCTATGAAACAAACGCGTGAATCTCAAGGGGCCCCTAGTGAAACTACCAGATTGGCTTACGAGCCTCACAAGTTTAGTACGGTTACATCTCAAGTGTTTAGCTCTATAGACGAGCTCCAAGGCTTGAACGCTTTGACAGAACTTCATTTGGTTGACGCCTTCACTGGTGATAAATTGGTGTTTCAAAAAGGCACGTTTGAGAGTCTAAAAAGTGTTGCGGATTGAAGATTTTGCAGAGCTGAGCACATTGGATATTCCTAAGGGGTCAATGTGCAAATTCGAGAAGCTCGTTCTGTGCAAGTGTAAGCAACTGAAGACAGTTCGAATTCACAATTATTTCTGAACTGAAGGAGCTAGTGTTGTTTGATATGCCTATGGAGCTCACAAACAAACTTCGCAGAAGTGGTAAATAATTCTTCTTCTGATGCTGCAGAGCTTATTGGGCTAGAACAGAACGGGATCATTCATGATTTGGTACTTCCTCTAGTTCAATCTCTTAAAGTCTTTGCATCTCGATTTCGTTAACTTCCTTTTATTATACTTGTAGTGTAACACCCCCTTCCTACCCTGGAGGTATTACCGCCAGTAACCCCGATTAAGACTAAACCGAAGCTACCCAAGGCTTTAAACTGACTGAACAACTAAAAATCCAAAAGCTGGATTCATTTAAAACAAAAGTATAAAAGTAAAAGACCACAAAATATCGTAAAAGAACTTAATCTTTATTACTTGATAACTCAAACTTTACAAAGTTTAAGAAAACGTTACAACGGAATAAATACAAATAGTCTTAAAACAACATTAGCTTTTATGACAAGATGATAGAATAGTCTTCTATCTGAACTAAGCCTTTAGTATGTAAACTCTTAGCTTCTTCTTTCCCAACATAGCTTTGTAGTGGCTCAACCATAAACTTCTCTCAAACACAACTTTTGGAAACTTTTCTTCACCTTCTTGATCCACTTCTCAAATCAACTTCCAAGAAATACCTGATGTGTCGTATACAACGGTGGACACCAACCGACCATGCAATTGAATAAGGTGGTCGGGTTAGTTTAATGAAAGACTAAGCAAGTGGAGAATTGACTGGTTCTTATGGTAGTGACTAAACATATTGACATCGAAATCCGAATGACAACCGGTCGATGATCCAACACTTAGCAGTCCCATAGAGGATAAGAATGAGGCATGCATATTCAAGAGATAGGACACCACAGCTTGTGGTTCCTTTACGAAACATAAACAATTGTTGGGAACTCATATTAATCACATAACATTTTCAAAAGCCTCCATTGACTATTCAGATTGACTTAATCAAATTTTGATTAAGAATCATTCATAACCTGGATCAAGAATGACTTTCCGACTGGACGAACCATTCATGTATATTAATGTGCCTAACTCACTTATCTTATATTACTTTCAAAACTTTTCACAAGCAGGTTAGTGATTCATAATCGGCTCGAACTACTGCCGAAATATTTTGGTATTGTAGAGATCATCGGAGTATTTCATCCATGGTCATCTACCCTGTACCAAGATCACAGGACTTAAGCTATCCTTGATCTTTCATTTGCATATGGTGATGTAGAGATCAAAGAGGCCTATTACCCTGTCGTCTACACTGCACCGTACCAATTGCACTTAGCTAGAGTGCGCATCACCCCTCTCACACGAAGAGCAGGGGAAGAGTCATGACCCACCATTGGGATTAGGCCCCTCCTAATGTAATCTTTTTAAAGAGAGGATATGGAACCACGTTTCCCTCCCTGAAACTACCTTAATCCAACAACAATGTTTCAGTGTGAGACAACATACCAGGTCACACATAACGGACCTAAATCCAGTTCTACCGCAAAACTGAATAAACAATATGGTCATTATTTCTAACAAATATAACAACCTATCATATTTTATTAAGCACACAAGTTGTTCCCAACACAAATATTAAATGGGATTCAATTCCTCATTTAATAATTTTAATGCAAGAGAGAACCGTCCACTTGCCTTATATGAGATAACTCTTCTTAAGGTGATTAGTTCCATCTTGAACGACGTGTATCCAAGACTCGAGCTCGGGTTGTACCGGAAAGAATAGACAAATAAATTATAATCAATTTATTTCCATTTCAAGATTAACTACAAATTATTATGTCCTTATAATAATTTGTCAAGTACTTGCTTGACTTAATCTGGCTTTATAACTTAACCAATTCGATAAATCACGCTTTAC
The DNA here is from genome assembly GCA_964016875.1 of Fallopia convolvulus. Taxonomy (NCBI): domain Eukaryota; kingdom Viridiplantae; phylum Streptophyta; class Magnoliopsida; order Caryophyllales; family Polygonaceae; genus Fallopia; species Fallopia convolvulus. Next base: position 79,717,112 of record OZ024718.1, on the reverse strand, counting down.
GAGATTTAATACGAAAATCCAACTTTGAATGATCTTATCCAAAAATCATTCTATAATATAAGTCAAGCTCGAAAGAAGAAAATTACCTAGCGATTCGTTTTCGGGATTTGCTTGCACGCAAATCGAGGTGGCACGCAAAACCATGTGATGCGCAAAACGAGGCAACATGTGAATCAAAACGATCCATCGGAATCCATGTCACGCATACCGAGGCAAACCCGGGTCCAAACACCTTTCCCTTTTTCCTTTCACTTAAACCCATAAAAAGGCCCGGAATAAAGTGAGCAACGAGCCAACTTCGTCGATGGCTAGCGGCTTCGTTTGATATCCGTTTTGGGTGATTCAAGCGACAGTTAGAATTCCTCATCACCCTCTTCCTACTGTTGGCAACGGAACTTTAATTCATTGAATGAAGACGGAGAACAAAGGCGATAAACATCACTCGCCAAGGCTGAATTTCTGGGCACAATAAACCAGTACCAAAGCTGGTCGTGAACTCCAGTTCACCGACTCGTGGAGGCGACACCAGAATCATGGTGGCAACGGAACTTGCAACAGATGGAAGAAGATATTACCCTCTACCTACTGTTGGAATTGGCGTCCAAAAATATGGATGGAAGGCGGTGCACGAGGTCCACGAACATCACTCGTCGATGCTGAATTTTCTGGGTAAAAGAACTCAGCAACAAAGCTGGCCGTGAAGGCCTGTTCGTCGGCTTCCAGAGCAGACACCAGGGGCGGGGTGGCCAAGGGACCTACGACAGCTGCAAGTAGGAATTTCGATCTACCTACTATCGGTGGTGGAAGTCATATAGGTGTCCGGAAGGCTGCGTACGAAGCCCTCGAAAACCGCTCGTCATCAACCTTTGAAAATCTGGAAAACCAGTACCACGATCTGATTTGGTGGATTTCGACTTGATTTTTCAATAGTTTCTCTACAATTGATTGAGGGTTATTGTAGAGAACTTAATCCTCGACATTTAGAGACTTGAATCACGATTTTAGTTAAGAAACGAAGGAGATATCAGCGTTTGAAGATCTTTGAACGAAACTAGGTCGAAAACAGAGGAGTTCGTTCGTGTTTGGCCAAATCTCGAAAATTTCCTTCAACAATCAGTCCCAACCTCTCTTTTTATATGGACATGGAATCATCCTTGTCCTTCTCACTCTCTGAAACCAATCCGAAAGAGTGCCACGATGGCCTGAAGATGCGAAAATCAAGAACTCCATAACCGAGGAAAGGTGGAGGTGGCTTTCAATGGTCAAAACCAACGAGAAAGGCTATGATTAGCCTTGCTATATGTCTTTCAATAGGAGCATGACGAGGATTGTGAAATATCGGTGCCCATCCTCGATTGAATAGCAGGAGGATTGATCGACAATCCATCACAGAAGAAGCAAGCAGGAGAAGAGAAGGAAAGGAAAAAGAAAAGGAAATTTAATATAAAATTAAATTATTTCCCATTTCTTTTTATTTTACACTTTAGCAATTTAATTCCCCTTTTTAAATAGAAATAAACTTGCAATTTATTATCAAATAAACCTTCATTTAGCAAGTTTAACCTATTATAGCGGAATTAAATTATGTGTAATTTTCTCCATATAATACTCACTCATGACAAAACGTAATACCCTTTTTATAGAAAAAAGCGGTTATTACATGTAGAACAATGTGCAATCTTTTTTTTTTTCTGCTGTTTGATTGACTGTGTGGTGTGTGTGAATTTAAGTATTGTACTTCTGTGTTGGAAAGTTGTGTGTTAGAATAGAGTCAATGAACAGTTATGGGAACTGTTCCTTGGGCAGCGGAATAATAATAAATATGCAGGTGATAGGCACAAGCTAGAGAACAATATGGGAAGTATAGGGACAAAGAATATTAAGGGAACAATTCAAGAAATTTTAATGAACAGGAACCAAAAGCATAAGAAAAGTAAAGGGACACAGTTCCTTATAGAGGAACCCCACTTCAACCAACTAATTGATTGGATAAACCTCTACCTCCCTTGGAGGATTTTGAATGACTTACTTGTTTTATTGATTGTTCCTTAGTTACAACAGGCAAGACTCAAACTTCTCTGTTCTTAGCAGTTCTCTTTAACTTTAGCTACACTAATGAGTCTTCTCAACCAAGTTCCTAAGCGAACAACTCAACTAAGACAAGTAAACCAAACCTTACACTTGGACTTGACTATCACAATTCTCTTGCTTCTGGGAACTTCTTCCTTCGCTCTTACACCTGGACTTGACTATCGCAGTTCCCTTGCTCCTGGAAACTTCTTCCTCACCGTCGCTGAGATCAAACACTTGCCGTCGACCACCTTCACTCTCTCTTAATGCTCATGCCTTTTTGGATTTTTGAATGGGTGAATTTTTCTATTGGGCTTGTTCACTATTTATATCTAAAGAGCCTTGCTCCCCAATCCTCAACTTGGGAAATGTCGAGATTGCCCTTGTCTTGTTCCCCGAGTATGTACTTTCTCAACATGTGACTCTTGTTTAGATTTGGTCAACTCTTGAAGCTCATCAAGCCGTTGGATGAATAGGCTCAATCTGATGCACAGACTGTGCCTTTGTTTTGTTAGGAACATGTCTCCGTATTTTTCGCTGATGTGCTTTTTGGACTGGTTTGTGAGTTCCCTTGGATGGGAACAATTCCTTCATATTACACCGATAGTTCCCTTCATTGTTCCCTTAAGTGTTTCTTCTCCTGGAGCTTTTCTCTTAAGGAACTGTTCCTTGGATGGGAACAGTTCCTTCATATTACACTGATAGTTCCTTTCATTGTTCCTTTGAGTCTTTCATCTTCTGGAGCTTTGATCTTGGGGAACTATTCCTTGGATGGGAACAGTTCTTTCACTTTACATTGTCGTTCCCTTCACTGTTCCTTTGAGCTTTGAAACTTCACTGTTCCCATCATGTTCCCTAGATGGGAACAGTTCCTCATATTACACTGGCGTTTCCATCAATGTTCCTTTAAGCTTTGAAACTTCACTGTTCCCATCATGTTCCCTAGAAGGGAATAGTTCCTCATATTACACTAGCGTTCCCATCACTGTTCCTTTGAGCTTTGAAACTTCACTGTTCCCATCGTGTTCCCTACATGGGAACAGTTCCTTCATATTACACTAGTGTTCCCTTCAACGTTCCTTCTTCTTGGTTTTCTTTCCTTTTCAACTGTCAAGGGAACAATGTTATCCCATTACACTGAGAGTTCCATTCACTGTTCCCTCTATCCAGAGGAACAATTCCTTTCATTGTTCCCTTAAATCTTCATTCTTTGTCTTGCTTCTCTTGGAGCCTTGAACTTCACAGTTCCCATCCTGTTCCCTCTAGGTAGAGGAACAATTCATGTCATTGCTCCCTTGAATCTTCATTCTTTGTCTTGCTTCTCTTGGAGCCTTGAACTTCACAGTTCCCATCACTGTTCCCTCTAGTTAGATGAACAGTTCCTTTCATTCTCCCTTGAATCTACCTTCTTTGTTTTGCTTCTCTTGGGACCTTCAACTTCACAGTTCCCATCACTGTTCCCTCTAATTAGAGGAACATTTCCTTTCCCTGAAACACTTCATAGAACATATCAAATGCCAAGGATTTTTTATCATCAAAACCCAAAGGGGCAAGGGAACCTTGCCTTAACATTCTGTGATCAATTCTTGTTAATAAAGGATGTATTCTAATCAGTGTTTAAAAATCATGTATTCATAAAGACGTATAAAAATCAAGCTTTAACCAAACAACTCAATCAAGAAATACTTGGTTGATTTGAAACACTTGAACATCTCACTCTTCTGTAGAAGCTTGATTTAGTTGATCTGAAAAGTTAGTTAACTCTATGGTACGTAGGTCTTGCAATATGTGGCCTTAAACGACACCGTCTTGGCATTAAGATCGTGACCCACAACGAAATTCCTCTGGGCCAAGTTCCCGAAAATGGCAAACTTATCCGCCGGCAACATCGCCAGGCAACTCACATTGTCCGCCACCTCAACGAACGTGTTCTTGATCCCCATCCCCAAGGTCGCCCCGGGGAAGTGGAAGCTTATATTCGGCACCTCAATCTCTCCTAGGTAGCAAAGCTTCAACGTCGCTCTCGGGTCACCCACCATCTCCGCCTTAATATGCGTCTTCAGCTCTACAACCAAGTCATCAAACATCTCTATCGGCAAGAACGTCAAGGTTGTCCCTGAGTCAATAACCATGTTGCCAACACCAACATTCTCGTCGCCCGAGCCCGGCCCGTTCCATATTGTTCGGACCCCTACGCTAACGGCCTGTAAAGTGATGTAGTAAAATTCCTTGGACACGCCCGACACAATCGGGGTCGAGGCGGCGTTGTATCCGGACACGATCGCCTCATCCCCAAAGCTCATCTTGCTTTTGACATCCTCCTTGAACCCTCCCTCGTAGGGAACCAGGCAATATGCGAATTTCCCGCCAAAATCGGGGATATGCATTGTTTGCGACGGAAGCGACAGCGGGCCTTGGCTGAGCCCGAGGATGCCCGTTGCGGGCGTCTCGAAATTGCCCTGGTTCTGGTGGCCGCACCCGAACGCAAAGCTACTGATCCAGGCCGTCGGGGGCCCGAACGTTAGAGCCTCGGCTGCGAGCTCGCCGATGGTGTAAGACTTGTCACCGTAGTTGTACAAGTACGCGCACGGGTTGTTCCCGGCGCAACCTCGGGTACTAGGCGAGAGTGCGTTGCACGCGTTGGAATCGCACGTGAGGGTCTTGTACGAGGTTGACTTGGTGGGGTCAAAGATCGGCGGGAGGTCTTGCACGAAGCATTGCACGCACGGCTTGCATTGCGTCCACGTGAGGTCGCTACCCGTGTCGACGATCCCGAGGAACCGTTGCGGAGGCGTCCCGAGGCTTAGGTCGACGAGGTACTCGGCTCCGGCGGGGTATACGAGGGCTTGGGTGGGCAGTTTATTTGTGGAGGCGCGTGTTATGTCACGCGCGCGTATAATGGAGCGTTGGAAGGAGTTGTAGAGTTTGTCCACGTGGCTGGTGGTGGAGTTTGAGGCGAGTGGGGAGCCTGGGGAGTCTCGGTGGATGAGGTCGATTGTGAATCCGGCGGCGCTAACGGTGGAGATTGTTGTAGTGAAGGTTATAAGAATTGAGAGGAGATGATGAGTAGCCATGAGTTTGATTTGTTTGTTTTGGAGGCTAAGATTCGTGTAAATGAGTTATAAAAATTGTTATATAGAGATATGGGTAATTAAGAGGATATAAATCAAACTACGATAGTACGGTGCATGATTTTTTTAGAGAGATTACAATGCATGAATTATATTAGTATTTATTAGGGAATTAATGATTTGAGCCAAGATCATTTCAAAGTTCAAGTATACAATTAAATACACATCGCTCCAAAGAGTACAAAATTCGTCAAGTTCAAGCTAGGACTTTAGAAGAGGTAATATTATGATTGGTTCATTCTGTATGTTTATATATGGAAAAAATTGGCTATTTTTTTTAAGTAACAAAATCAGACCAAAATCAAACTAATAAATCAAAATATAAATGATTGAAAAAAATAAGTATATAACAATAAGATAAATAGAAAATAACTAGGCACATGTTTATAAATAAATCTCTATGACTAAACCACTTTTAATGCTTAATCTACTCATACAACTCCTAAAGAATGTTTTTGTTTTGGTCAAAAGTGTGTATAAAGAATGTAAGATGAGTCAAAACCAATTTTATTAACTACTTTCTCATTATGCACTTAAAATATCAAGAAAGATTGGTATATAATCGTATAGGAATGATTTTTTATTTTATACACGGGCATTGCCACTGCGTTTTTTTTGTCACTTAAATTACTTCAGTTCAAAACATCCAATTGAAAGAACAACTTGAACAAAGAAACACCTTGTTTCATTGCCAAACTTATTATTTGTGCCTTAAACTAATCAACCGAACTTCGTTATCCGAGACGGTAAATAACGAAAAAACACTATCATAAAGAGAGGGGCCGAAATCTAGCTAGCTCTACTAAAATCAGACCGACTCAAATTTCTAATCCATCGAAATTCATGCTAGCAATAAAATCCGCCTTGACCCAAAACCAAGCTTTAACTGAAATCCGACTCGATCTGAAATCTTGTTCAACCGAAATCCTGACATCTAAACTAATCAACCGAACTTGGTTGATAATCCGACCTCACCCGACTAAAACGTCGAATTAACTCGGGTTGGGTTGGGTATACCCGACAACAACCTGATTTGATAGGACCCGAAATCAAAACAGCCCGACCCGGCCCGACCCACTCATCAAAACCCCTAGATCAACTAATTTGGATATAATTTCATAGCAAGCAAAATGCCTTGTCAATAGCGGGACAGTTAACCTGACATATCTAGTAAATATGTTTTTGTTGGGCCCCGAATTCACCAGCCCATTCTTCGACTAGGCCCACTAGCTCAAAGCGAGATTGTGAAGCCCAGTTAGCCCAAAAGCCCTCGAGAAAACAGTGATCGCCGGTTGAAGCTTGACAACAACCGCTCGAGTGATGGGCATCCGAACGTGGGGGATGAAAGATGTGATCGTGGGAGCCAGTAGACGGAGGTTAATTCCAGTTGTAGGGTATAAATGCGAACAGACAACGAAATGTAAAAAAGGGGAGAACAAACGGTTGTAATCGAGTACAATCAAAATACTTACAAAATCTGAATACAATCGAATTGCTCCGTTCAATCTCGTGTTTATCGGCTAGATCACCCTCACATTCCTGAATTCCTTGTGATTATCACTGGTCGAAATCTGACCAAAACAGTTTTCTTATTTATACACCAATCCGTTCTATAATTATATAAAATTAGAAGAATGTTAACGTTCTATAATTATATAAAAATCGAAAAATGTTCGTTAACATTCTTCTGGATAACGTGCGTTACGCGCCGGAGTTGAAGCTGGGTTGGTTATATTGAAAAGTTATATTGAAAAGTAAAATCTGCCTGCTGAATGTTACAAAGCTTATTCGTGGTTTCAAGACTTGTAGTTGAATTGAAAAGTAAAATCTTCTTTATCGTAGAATTCAACTCTTTGTTTTTTTGGCTCTAGTAGAAGACTGATGCTTGTTTTCTTCTAGGAAAGAACGTGTAACCGCATACTTAGCTTTCAATATGACTTTAGATTACTGAAGATTCAAAGCCCATTATGGTCTTACTCCGTAACTGTTAAGCATTCAATGGATCCAACAAAAGTTTACATTGATATTAAGAGTTTGTCATTTATGACGGAATGTTCTTATGAAACTAGCAGTCGTCAATCATAACACGTCGTTGACTTGGAATCTTTCTTTCTCTAGTAATCCACTCTCCATCTCTCTTGCTTCAAGCCATCTTTCATCTAAATGCTATTGAGTACTCCGTATAGTCTATATATATTTGTGTGTTTAAGCTTCAAAAGGTGTCAAATAAACCTCCTTCCTTCTTTCTAAAGGTTACCCTGAATAGAATTGTGTCCAATTTGTCTAAAAAAAGTGTCAAAGAAAAAAGCTTGCCAAGAATGGCTGATCTAGCCATTAATTTCAGCCTCTCTCTTGTTGAGCAAATCATTTCTTTCACTAACAATGAAATGAAGTTCCCATGGAAAATTGCAGGTGATATTAATAGAGTGAAAGAGCACCTGAAGAGAACGCAAGCCATTGTGCAGAGCAAAGGGGCGAGATCGCCCCACCTGACCGAAATCCTAGTCGAAGATCTGCGAGTGTTGGCTTATCGTATAGAGGACGCGCTCGACGGTCTCATGCTACATGGACCAAAACGCTCTCCAAACAACAGGGCTATGAGAGTGGTTTATCAAGTGGGTCACAATATACGCCACTGGGGCCCGCTCCACGACATCCATGGAGAAATCCCGAGTATCCAGCAAGAGTTGGACAAGATATACCAATCTCTAGACGTGCCTTGTTCTGTTCACACTGGAGCTCCAAGAAGGTCCCATCATCATCTACCTCAACCCCTCCAAGATGCTGAAATTCTGGGTGCTGAGGTGTCAAGGCCGATGCTGACGTCACAGCTGACCAATAAAATTGCTGGAGAGAAGAGTCGCAGTGTAGTTGTGGTGGTGGGACCTCCTGGATCAGGGAAAACTGTTGTTGCAAACAGTGTATATAGTGGCAGGCAAATCAGTCGCCATTTTAGGTGCTTGCTCGGTGCTTGCCTCTCTCCTTATTTTGATGTCAATGATGTCTTGAGCCTCTTGTTATCTCAGTGTCGTGATGGGAAGGTTTGCTCCACAGGAGATTCTGTAACCGATTTGAGAAACAGTCTCAAAGGGAAGCGCTATCTTGTCTTTTTAGATGATGTGTGGAGTGAAGAGCATTGGAAGGCTGTTGAACGTGCGTTGCCGGATGATTCAAATGGGAGTAGAGTAGTTATAACTACTACTAAAATGGACGTGGCGTCTTCAATTGCAACCTCCTCTACTCACATCCATTTAGTTGACGGGCTAAACGAGGAAGATTCATGGCAATTGTTCTGCAGGAAGGCTTTTTCAGAGGAGGGACGAAAGTGTCCGACGGATTTGGTGGAGCTGTCTCATGAAATCTTGCATAAATGTGAAGGCTCGCCTATGGCGGTTTCAGCTTTAGGAGTACTGTTGGGGAGGAAACAGAAATTGCCGGCCGAATGGACAAAAGTGAAAGAGAATTTAAGAGCAGAGATGGAAAGCAGCCCTCCATTCTCAGACCTCAACAACAGCATACAACAAAGCTATGATGATTTGAATGCCAATCTGAAAAGCTGCCTCTTGTATTTCAGCCTCTTTGCTGAAGGATGCGACATTGAAAAGGCAAGGCTGATCCGGTCGTGGGTGGCCGAGAGATTTGTGAATCAAACGGGAGAAAAGGCAGCTGAGGAGGTCGCTGAGGAGTATCTTAATGAGCTCGTCGGGAGGAATCTAGTTGTCGCCAACACAGATTTTGATGATCGGGTAAAGAATTGCAAGGTAAGAAGCTTCCTCCACTATTTTCTCACAGCCAAGTCCAGAAAGGAAGATTTTGCTGTCATGCTTGATAAGCCAACCACACAGCGTGGAGAGAATGTACGCCGCCTTTCAATTGTTGATCAATCAATTCCAGTAAATCCTTTGTCTAATCAGGCAGGAGTTATAGGAATGCAATTGAAGCGCGTCAGCACTTGTATTATGTTTAATTCGGTCTCTCCTTCCCACATCATGGAGTTAAGCAATCAATTCAAGAATCTAAAGGTTCTAGATTTCCAAGGTGCATGCTTAGGCTACTTTCCCGAGTGTGTTGTAGATCTTGGGCTTCTTCGGTATCTGAGTCTGAGAGGTTCAATACAAATTTCCAAAATTCCTAGCTCAATCAAAAATCTCCGGTATCTTGAGTTCTTAGATCTTAAACACACATCAGTCACTTACCTTCCCAAGGAAATCTGCTTGCTTCATAATCTGAGGCATCTCCTGGTGTACCATTACCATCAGGGCTGCTATATTACGTTTGACACTGCACAAGGTATGAAGATGGGCAGAGAGATTGGATCCTTGAGTTCTCTACAAAAGCTGACTCTTCTGAAAGCTGAAAATCACCACAAGTTCTTTTATCAGCTTGGAAACCTGACGCAACTGCAGAAGCTCGGGTTGATTGGACTCAGGAGGTCATATGGCGAGTCCTTGTGTAAATCTCTTGCCAAGATGAAGCGCCTTTCGGTTCTTGATCTGAGGTCAGTGAGCCAGTCAGAATTTCTTGATCTTGATCATCAAGATTTCCTATGCAATCTGCTCCAACGCGTCTATCTCAAAGGCCCTTTAGAAAAGCTGCCAAGATGGATCAAGAGCCTCAAAAGCTTAGTGAGACTTCATTTGAGGTGGTCCAGGCTGGAAACAAGCCCAATTGACGAGCTTCAAGGATTAAACAATCTGATTGAGCTCCGCTTGGCCGACGCCTATATTGGGAACAAATTGAAGTTTGGAAGAGGCGCATTTCAGAAATTGAAAGTGCTTCAGCTGGAAGAACTCGAGGAGCTGAGCAAAGTGAAGATTTCAAAGGGATCAATTTGCAAACTTGAAAAGCTCACTCTATGCAATTGTGGGAAATTGACAACGCTTCCTTCAGGCATTCAACGTCTTACTGAATTAAAACAGCTAGTTTTGTATGACATGCCTGTCGAGCTCGTAAACAGCCTGCGTGAAGGTAGTATGGATCGATCAAAGATTAAGGTCTATAATTCTGATGCAGCAAAACAAACATGGTTAGAGCAAAATCTTTCCTGATTTGGCTCTTGAATTGCATACTGTCTTTGCATTTCAGTTTCATCAAATTGTGCATTGTTCAGTGTTTTCTGAATCTTGTGATTGTGTAAAGAGTTCATTACTCAGGAAGAGTATTGACAGGATAGAAAGCAACTGTATATGAAGAACATTACTTCACACATATCAGATACCAACACTTTTTCTTCTACGCTAGTCCGAATTCAAATCCTTCTTCCTGCTGTTTCAAATTTGGGCGTAGTTTAGATGCATTTTAGGTCTAATCTTCCGATGCAACAAGAGATAGCAGGTGATTGCATACATAATTCTCTGATAAAATAGAGATCAAAATAGCTTGATTTCCCCTCAATATTCAATCAAACAAGAAAAGAGTATAGAAATTGGCGATTCCAGATAAGAGAGATACCTGGAAAATCCCTAATCGATCAATTGCAAATGATAGAGACCTATGAACAGCATAACAATTACGAGCGGCCCTCGGATGGTGAGCGCGTAGCATTCGTGGTTGTCGCCGCCGCCGCCACCGGCGTCGGTGTCGGAACCCATGGGGGATACTTTCTAATTCCCGTAATGGTATCGACGACGATGAGCAAGGCCCATAAGACGTAGCCGATCTTATTAACGGCTTTATACATGGGCCGTTATTATATCAACCTTGCTCTGCATAACCTTGTTTCTCTTTACCATCAAAGTAATTTTTTCTTCAAAATTACTACTACTCACTCCCTTCATTTAAATTTATCGTTTTAGACTTTGTCTCAAAATTTAAAAAATTATTTAATTTATCTTTTATCCTTTGTTATAAATTTTTGTAATATTTTTAATTAGTATGAATATTATCGGTAAAATAGGTTAAATATCTCAAAGGAAAAATTCCTTAAAATAGCCTAACCTTTTGGTACTGTTGCGATAATTAGCCTAATATTTCAAAATTGCACTTAAAAACCTAACCTTTTTAATTGATTGCGAGTTTTAGCCTCAACCTTCCATGTGGCAAAAAAGCTTGAGGCTAAAAAATTATGGATTTAAAATAATTCAAAACATATTAAAAAAAGCTAAAAAGAAAAAATGAACATTTAATAAAGAAAAATTTATAACAGAAAAGAGAAGATTGAGGCTAAAAAATTATTATCAATTGAGTTTGATTAAAAAATTGATAACAGAAAATTTGAGTTTGATTAAAAATTGTTATTCGTCACATCTGAAGGTTAAAAAATTATTATCAATTGAGTTTGATTAAAAAATTGATAACAGAAAAATTGAGTTTGATTAAGAATTGTTATTTGTCACATTTGTGTATAATACATATCCAAAGAGACTTGGGAATATTTTTTTTCAGGGAATGATTTGTTTCTACCAGATCGAATACTAAAGTGACTGTGACTAGCATCAACTATCAAGCCTTAGGAAAAATCTTTACGCACATAAGAGATTAATCAAACTTCTATAACATCCTATGGAGCATAATTAAAAGCAATATGTAAGTTTCTGTAAAAATCAGCATAAATGATAGTGAAGGTTCTAATATTCTCTTTTCTGTTATCAATTTCTTTATTAAATGTTATCAATTGTTCTTTTTAGCTTTTTTAATAGTGTTTTTAATTATCTTAAATCTAGAATTTTCTAGGAGAGAAAATTAAATTTTTTAAATGCTATTAATTTTTCTAGGAAAATTAAATTTTTCTAGGAGTAAATGTTATCAATTTTTCTTTTTAGGAGAGAAAATTTTTAAATCTAAATTAAAATATCAACATTTGGTAGAGTTAATGAATTGATCCGAGAAGGAGAGAAAAATTACACATGCTCATGTGTTTTTTGGTCTTTGTGGGAAGAGTTTTTTGGTCTTTTAATAGTGTTTTTAATTATCTTAAATCAATAATTTTCTAGTCACCAGAGTTTGGTTCAAATGAAACCAACCCTTAACATGAAACGGAAGGAGAGTTGTCATCCGTTGGATCATATGATCCAATGGCTCAGATTACTCTTGTAATTTAAAAAAAAAAACAAATCAACAAGGTGGCAATTTTGTAAATACACCTAATTTCTATACCCTTAACTTCACTCTCAAATATCAAAAATAAGCCCCACTCGATCGCACTAAACAAACTCCCACGACGATTCGACTCGCCCAAATTGAAGTCTCCAACGATCGAAGTCTCCAAACGCTCGATCGAAGGCTCCAATCGATCGAAGTCTCCAAAGCAAACGAAGGACGACGGACGATCGAAGGACGACGGATGATCTCACCTTCGCCTTCAATCTCTCCCACGAATCACGATGCCTCCAAAAACAAATCGAAAAGGTATAAGCCCTAATTTTCTTCACCTTATGCGATTGAAGAAGGAAATTTGCAAGATTCTGATATTTTTTGTTCTTTGTTTATGCGATTGAAGAAGGAAATTTGCCGATGAATTTTGTATGTTAATCGATGTGTTCTGTTTTGATTTGTGACGAGCTTAGGAATTTGCTGTGAAATCAGTGGTTTGTGTCGATGTGTACATTCCCTTTTGCATTTCTTTCACCCATTCTGACTTGAAACAGCGCCCTGAGTGATTGCTAGGTAAAACATAAAAATAGAATAGTTGTTGCTTTGCCTGATGATTGCTAGGAAAACTATTCTGCACTAGACTGTAAACCAGTCTTTGCACGATCAAGTCGCTTCTTTCTGTATCGCCACGCAACTTGAATGCAAGTTGCAACAAAGCATCTCCAATAGGGTGTTTCATACCTGCATTAAGGTTCTATACTTAGACTCTAGACACACTTTTCTGACAGAATTTACATAAAGTAATTACTCATTCACAGACAGACAAAGCATATGAACAAATTGAGGCACTTTATTTTGTCCAACGATGGATATGGAATAGAATCTTACCGTATGGCTCAGTTGAAAAGTCAAATAAATGAAACAATAGTAATTCCCAGTAAACAATAGTAGTTCTTTTGTCCAATGTTACTGCCTTGGTGCTATATGGCCTCTCTCCATCATTTCTTATTCTCTATCCATCTGACAGCAACAAAAATTTGATGTCTGCTGTTGTTTTCCTAATCATACTAATTACTGAAATTTAGTGAATCCGGATATGATCTAAAAAGTATGTGATGTCTGCTGTTGTTTTCCTAATCATACTGATTACTGAAAAAGAATGTCGGGTCAATGTCAAAAAGTGCATTAAAAACATGTAAAAGTGCACCATAAACTAATAATAGTGCATAAGAAAGAAGTGCAAGTATAATGTCAAAAAGTGCATTAAAAACATTTAAAAGTGCATTAAAAACATGTAAAAGTGCATTAATTTAAGAAAAGCTTATTAGCTCAAATGGAAGAGCAATGTTCTTATGCACAGAGATGTGGGTTCGAATCCCATATAAGCTAATTTGATCATGATCTTCTTTGAAAAATAGTGGTTTATTAGTTATTTGACACACGATAAAATATAACTTCTTTTAGTACCTAGCTAGTTAGGTTAGGAATAAATGTGTTAAGAATTAATTTTTGTAAGATATCATATTAGCCCATGTAGGAATCGAACCTACATCTTTGTGCACAAAGCACACCGCTCTACCATTTGAGCTAATAGGCTACTTGTACTAAAACAAAAATTTGACCTTCATATGGTTTCAACTCGGATGGACATGTGGGCAAATAGTATGTCGTTCCCCCTTGAGATAGCTCAATGAAATATTCACCACTGTTTTTAGGTGATTCCTCATTCAGAATATTAGTTGAAGAAGAGTTTGATGTCCCCACTACAACAACATAAAAGGGAACTATAAAGGTATTAGTTGAAAATCAGTAAAAGTGCATTGAAAGTATAATAAAGTGCATTGTATACTAGGAAAAGTGCATTACCTAAACTACTAACTAAATCAGTGAAAAGTAAAAGATATAAAAAGTGCTATTAAGTAGAAAAAGTGCACTATTAAGTGTAAAAAGTGCATTATTAACTGTGAAAAGTGCAATAAAAATATGTTCTCTATAACAAATGAAATAGATATGGTCAAATATATGTTCTCTAAACAAAAATGAAAAGTGCATTGTTAAGTATAAAAAGTGCACTAGTAAAGCTGAAAAGTGCATTGTCATATATACGGCGCATTGTTAAGTATAAAAAGTGCCACCGTAACGAACGTGCTCTGCGGAGGCAGCCGCAAGTCCGCCCCGGTGAAATGGAATACTATGTACGGCGCATCAATCACCCCTTGGAAGCATAGATGCAAGATCCCTCTAGGGTCCGTTATCGTCGCCGCCGGGATCTGCAGCTTCAGGTCCAGCCACAACTGATCAAACATTTTTATTGGCAAGAACGTTAACGTAGTCCCCGAGTCGATAATCATGCTCCCTGCTTCAACAACGCTCTTGCCCGGGCCCGAGCCATTCCGCTTAGCGGAATGAGTTTGAGTGTTCTCCCCCACCACGGTAACGCCCTTTAAAGTGAGGTAGTAGAAGGTCTCGACCGGGCCCGACGCCATGGGGGACGTTACGGCGTTGTCCCCGTACACGACGGCGTCACTGCCGAAGCTAAGCTTGTTCCTTAAGTCCTCCCTGACCCCTTTTCCGGTCTTAGGGATAAGGCAATACGCGAATTTCCCTTCAAAATGGGGGTTACCTTTCGTCTGCGACGGAAACGAAGACTTGCCTTGACCGAGCCCCAAGATGCCCATATCGGGCACGTTGAAGACGCCCTGGTTCCGGTGGCCGCAGCCAAACGTGACGTTCGTGACCACGTCTCGTGGCAAGACGTCCGGCACGTACTCCAAGGTTAGGGTCTCGGTGGCGAGGTCGCCGAAGGAGGTCGAGTCGTCCCCGTAGCCCAACATGTACTTGCACGTCTTGCCCGGGTACTTGCAACGGCGTTGGTCGGCCTGGAGACTATTGCAGGCGGCGGAGTCGCACGTGAGGAGGTTGTACGAGGTCGACCTTCTCGGGTCGAAGATCGGGAGCTTTTGTTTGAAGCATCGTCGGCACGGAAAGCATTGCGTCCACGTGAGGTCGCTGCCCGTGTCGACGATCCCGAGGAACCGCTGGGGAGGCGTGCCGAGGCTTAGGTCGACGAGGTAGTCGCCCAAGCCGGGGAATATTGAGGCGCTTAATGTTGTTGATGAGGGGCTCGACGCCGCACGCTTGGCACGGCGTGCTAGCTCGCGCGCGCGTAGGATTGAGCGGTGGAAGGCGTCGTAGAGTCTGTCCACGTCGCTGGTGGAGTTTGAGTAGAGTGGGGAGTGTGGCGAGTCGCGGTCGATGAGGTCGATTGTGATTCCGGCGGCGCTAACGATGGAGATTATAGTGAGGGCTATAAAAAAGATGGTGATGATAGGTAGCCATGATTTAATTGTGATATTTTTGTTTGTGTTCGTAATGAGTTATAAGAAAATAAAAATAAAATTGTGTTATATATAGAGAGATATGGGTGATTTGTTTAATCATATAGAGAGGTGCGATGGAGTGATTTTTTGGTTCCATGTTTGTGATGAAGATGGAGGATGTATGTACATATGAGCGCACCATTACAAAACAATATTATAAGAATGCATGAATTTAGTCAAGTGAATACTCCGTATTTGGGAAATAATGATTTGAGCCAAGATAGTCTTGAAAATATACATATGCTGATAACAACAAATTAATCAGTAAAAGAAGCACGAACTTTGTTTCATCGAATGCAAAACTTACTATTTTATTTGTGTATAGCATTAGCCAAATTCCATCGCTACATTCAGCAATGAATTTGATCTCTCCGTTCCACAATATTTGCATTTTTGAGTCGGGACGAAAGTCACGAAACACAAGACATAACCCATTGAATCCAAGTATTCGGAAAACCCGCCTTCCAAAGAGTATCCTCGATAAAATCTCATCCCAATCGGTCATAGCCTTTTAAAGAGTATCCTCGATAAAATCTCATCCTGATCGGTCATACACTTTCTTGAGGTCAGCTTTGAGAATCATTTACCTTTTAGACCCTTTCTTCCTCCTCATGAGATGGACAACCTCTTGAGCGATGACGATATTATCCTTAATCATTCGACCCGGGAGGAAGCTACCTTGGGTCGGGCCAATTAAATTCACAAAAATAGGTTGGGCCCAAGTCACCAAAATCATAGTAAAGAGACCTTGTACAAGACATTACAAAGACTAATAGGTCTAAATTGATTAATTCTCTCCGGTTTATCCACGTTTGCTTAAAGGATAATAAGTACAAGTTAATTCCTTCCGACAAAATCAACGATCAAAAGAAATCTCTATCAAATTTAACCACAGACTTCCCAACACACTTCTAATAGAATTACCCGGTTGAAAACCATCAATTTCCGACGATTTGAATGGCCCCATACCATGATCATCACTCAATAGCTAAACGCTCCAAATCTCCCGCATTTTCAATCCAACTACCATGATCATCAAGTAATTAAGGCCTCGATTCTTATGGAAACGTTTGCATCTAACGATAGTGGAAGTATATATGGAAGAATTAAAGCTAGATATTTACAACCACGTACAAGATTTCTTCATGTTCAAGAACAATTTCTAACTCTCTCTAAAGCTAAGTTTCCACCCGTAACAACCCGTTTGAATTTATTTATTTATTTGGTCGAAATCCCGTTTGAATTAATTATCACTGCACCTTCTACGCTGAACTATGCATGCCAAGCCTATCCAACAAAGCCTTCTTCTTTCTAATTCCAGCCAAGGTCAGTGTTTGTTTCACTTTGGGTGAAAATGTGTTTTTAGGTGTGAAAAACGTAAAAAGTAGAAAAATTGTAACTGTAAAATGTAGCTTTGGACGTAAAAGTGTTTTCGGATTATAACTTATAAGTGAAACAAGGCCTTAACTCTTTTTAAAGCATCGCTAGAGCACACAGGGTATCAACTGCTTGATTCTAGCTTTCTCTAACTTTATCAAGAATATTGAGATGTGTAAACCAGCCCCCCTTGACCCTCAATGACCGTCTCTTACGATTGAAAGTAGTAGTGGGGCCTCCGGCCATCTTAAGTGACCCTCGACGTTCATAAACACCTTGTCCAATCTTTTTTTAACCGTCACTGGTCTAGATATCTTGCGATTCCAATCTTGTTTCAACAAGGAAAAGAATATCACATATGCTTTGGTGGACAGTAATTATGTATGCACAAACAACACCATTTCATTTAATTTAGAATTTCTCCGATTTCTATTGAACCCCATTAATAACGAGAAATGTTATAGCCAATATGTAACATTTACATAGGTCCATCTATGGCACGTAATTCTTGCAATCCATGGCCTTAAACGTGATCGTCTTCTTGGCAAGATCGTGGCTCACGGCGAAATCCGCCTGAGCCACATTCCCGAACACACCACGTTGACCATCATCCCACGTCGAAGGCAGCATCGCCAGGCAACTTACATCCTTCGCCACGTAACGAACGTGTTCTGCGGCGGCAACCTCAAGTCCACCCCGGTGAAATGGAAAAATATGTACGGCGCATCAATCACCCCTTGGAAGCAAAGTCGCAACGTCCCTTTCGGGTCCGTTATCGTCGCCGCCTTGATCTGCAGCTTCAGCTCCGACAACAACTTATCAAATATGTCCGGCGGCAAGAACGTCAGCGTACTCCCCGCGTCGAGAATCATGTTCCCCTCCATAACATTCTTGCCCCGGCCCGGGCCCGGGACCGACCCGTTCCGTTTAGCGGAAGTGATCAAGGGGAATTGGGTGTCCTCCCCCACGCTAACGCCCTCTAAAGTGAGGTAATAGTACGTGTTGCTCGGGCCCGACGCCATGGGGGTAGCCACGGCGTTGTCCCCGGACAAAACGGCGTAATCGCCGAAGCTAAGCTTGCTCTTCACATCCTCCCTGAACCCTCCTCCTCCGCTTTTCGGGATAAGGCAATAGGCGAATTTCCCGCCATACGCGGGGCTATCTTCGGTCTGCGACGGAAATGACAACGGGCCCTGACCGAGCCCGAAGATGCCCATATCGGGCAGCGAGAAGAGGCCCCGGTTCTGGTGGCCGCAGCCGAACGTGACGTTCATGATCAGGTACTTCGGGACGACGTCTGGGCCGTACTCGAGGAATAGGTTCTCGGTGGCGAGGTCGCCGACGCTGGACGACCCGTCCGCGTAGCGGACGCCGTACTTGCACGTGTCGCCCGCGGCGTTGCATCGGCGTTGGTAAGGCTTGAGCGCCTGGCAGGCGGGGGAGTCGCACGTGAGGGCGCCGTACGAGGAAGACTGGCGCGGGTCGAAGACGGGGAGCCTTTGGCTGAAGCATTGCTCGCACGGCGCGCATTGCGTCCACGTGAGGTCACTGCCTGTGTCGAGGATCGCTAGGAACCGCTTTGCAGGCGTCCCGATTTTGAGGTCGACGAGGTAGTTGCTCAAGCCGGGTAGTACGGGGACGTTCAATGTTATTGATGAGGGGCTCGCCGCGCGTGATAGCTCACGCGCGCGTAGGATTGAGCGGTGGAAGGCGTCGTAGAGTCTTTCCACGTCGCTGGTGGAGTTTGAGTAGAGCGGGGAGTGTGGGGAGTCACGGTCGATGAGGTCGATTGTGACTCCGGCGGCGCTAACGATGGAGATTATAGTGAGGGCTATAAAAATTGAGAGGAGATGGCGATGATGGGTAGCCATGGTTTAATTGTGAAATATTTTGGTTTGTGTACGTAATGAGTTATGAAATAAAAAATTGTGTTATATATAGATAGAGATATGGGTGATTTAATTTATTTAACCATATGAAGAGATGCGGGTGAATTTTTGGTTCCATATGAAGAGATGATGCGGGTGAAGAGATATGTATGTACATATGGAGTGCACGTTTGCAAAACAATGGTATTATAAAGAACGCATGAATGCTACCAAAAGGAAGAATGCATGAATTTAGTTGGTTTATATTAGGCAAACAATGATTTGAGGCAAGATATAGTCTTGAAAATTTATATATGATGATAACAATAAATCTAAAACCTAAAAAAAGACCTTATTTATTTTGAATATCATTCTTCCTATGTACGCTAGTGATTCCTAACACAATTCCTCAATCAGAAGATATGGTACCAAATGGGCCCTGAGTTACTTCAGTTCAAAGATCCGAACACAAAACTTCTAATTAGAACAACAATAAATAAAAGAAACACTTTGTTTCATTGATTGCCAAACTTACAATTTGTGTACACATCAATCAAGCCCTTGTAGCATTAGCCAAATTCCGTCACTTCAATATTCAGCAGTGAATTTGATCTACTTCATCAACTAAACTTACAAGCCCTAAAACGATTAAAAATCAACAATCCAACAACTTTCAATCGGTTCAATCAGAAACCCGTCCACGTGGACAGAATTTCCATGAAAACCTCCGTAACCAACTCCTTATCGGCAAGTCGCACGAATGTGCCAAATTCCTCTATCAATGTCCTCTATCAAGCTGATGTGGTAGGCCTTTTTTGAAATCTGCCATGTCATACTTGTTGGCGGATACGAGGAGCAAGTATAACAAAATATAATTTTGGTATTGCACATTAAAATAACAAAATATAACGTAAATATTTGATATTAAAAATTGGTATTACAAAAAATAATTATGATCGTCTATAATGATAGAAGACAAGCTCAATGTTCAAGATATGAACGATTAAAAAGTAAACATGAATTTAGTTTGGAGAGTGAACATGAGAACGTAAGATTTGAATTTATTTTGGTGAACAACAATTAGGTATGCACAAAAAACATCATTTAATTTAGTTTAAAACTAGTATGTATTCCCGTACCTTGTACGGGTTTTTCTTAAATAAAATATTTTCAAATATATTTATTATCTTATAAAAATAAATATATAAATGCTTAAATATAAATTTTGTTATAAAAAGATAAGGCAATTATCATCTAACTAACCAAAATCTTTTCATATAAGGTAACAAATAATTGGATAATATACGGTTACAAAGATAACTATTCAATTAAGATATCTTAGTTAAAAAATGATTCTATCTAAAAATAAAATAAATATTCTAGAATTTGTATGATAGCATAAAATAAATATCGTAATGATCTTCCTATCTATCCTATCCAAAAATAAAAGATTTTTTAATAATGAGATTTTCTGTCCTATATTCTAAGAACATGGATAAAAATTTATCGTATCCAAAAATAAAAGATTATTTTTTTAAGAAAAAAGGGTGGTGTGGTCCAATCTAAAAGTGACATGTGTCTTTTTATAATTTTTTTAACCTCCGCTTTAGGTTATAGTTATGATTTCTCCGATTTCTATTTATACCCTCACTTATAACGAGAGAAAATGATGTAGCCAATATGTACTGCCTTCTATTCACAATAATTGGCCTTTTTTTACAATTAAAAAAAACACAATAATTAGTCTTTTTATATTAAAGTCTATATTCACAATATTTGACCTTTTTTATTCAACAAAAATTAACACAAATACATCAATTTTATTATAGTTTCAATAAAAAATAACATATTTTTATTAAAAATACGTCTTGAACCATTAAATCATAAGATAATAAATTCATCTTATTTCTATTTTAAGCTAATATCAAAAAAGTGTGAAAAAATGACAAAAGCTCTAATAACGTTTATATAGGTTCATCTACGGTAGTAGCTTTGTAAGTCTTGCAATCAGTGCCCTTAAACGTGACCGTCTTCTTGTTAAGATTGTAAGACACGACGAAATTCGCCTGAGCCATGTTCCCGAACACACCGGTACGTTTATCTTCACCCAGCTCCGCCGGCAACATCGCCAGGCAAATCACATCCTTGGCCACCGTAACGAACGTGTTCTGCTTCGGCAAACTCAAGTCCGCGCCCCCGGCGAAATGGAACGTTATGTAGGGCGCCTCAATGTCCCCTTGGTAACAAAGGTACAACGTCCCACTCGGGTCCGTTATGGCCTGCGCCACGATCGTTAGCTTCAAGTCCCACAACAGATGATCAAACATGTCCACCGGCAAGTACGTTAAAGAAGTCCCCGAGTCGATAAGCATGTTCCCCACCTCGACCGGGCCAGAGCCCGGGCCCGACCCGTTCAGCTTCACGGAAGTGAATTGCGGGGTTTGAGACGTGCGAGACGTCGACGCACGAGTTGTGCTATACGGAACCACGCTAACGCCCTTTAAAGAGAGGTAGTAGTGCGAGCTGACCGGGCCCGACGCCATCGGGGTCGTCGCGATGTTGCGCCCGTACACGTAGGCATCGGTGCCGATGGTGAGCTTGCTCTTGACATTGAACCCTTCGCTTTTCGGGATAAGGCAATAGGCGAATCGGCCGCGAAAATTGCCGTATGTCTGCCACGGGAACGACAACGGGCCTTGACCGAGCCCGAAGAGGCCCGTCTCGGGAATCGAGAAGGGGCCCTCGTTGCGGTGGCCGCAGCCGATCGTGAGGTTCGCGATCTGGGACCGCGGGAGGCCCGGCCCGTACCCGAGGGTCAGGGTCTCGTGCGCGAGATCGCCGGCGGAGGTCGACCCGTCGCCCGTAGCCTTGCGCGTACGTGCACGCGTTGGTCGCGCAGCCGCGGTTTTTCGGCGGGAGCCGGTTGCACTCCTCGGAGTCACACGTGAGGCGGCTGTACGAGGTGGAGTGGATAGGGTCGAAGATCGGGATGACCTGGTTGAAGCATTTCTCGCACGGCGCGCATTGAGTCCACGTGAGGTCGCTGCCCGTGTCCATGATCGCTACGAACCGCGTCTCGGGCGTCCCGATGCCTAGCTCGACGAGGTAGCTGCCCGAGCCAGTGTAGACGGGGGGCTGTATCCCGCGAGCGTGTTACGGCGTGCTAGCTCACGCGCGCGTAGGTTTGAGCGGCGGAAGGAGTCGTAGAGTTTGTCGAAGTCGGTGGTGGAGTTTGAGTAGAATGGGGAGTCTGGGGAGTCTCGGTCGATGAGTTCGATTGTGATTCCGGTGGCGCTAACGATGGAGATTATAGTGAGGACTATAAAAATTGAGAGGAGATGATGATGATGGGTAGCCATGATATTTTTGTTTGTGTTCGTAATGAGATATAAAAAAAAATTGTGTTATATATATAGAGATATGGGTTATTTTTTTTAACCATGTAAAGAGGTGCAAGTGAAGTTTTGGTTCCATGTTTGTAATTAAGATGGAGGAAATATAAGCGCAAGTTTAGAAAGAAAAAAAACTTGAAGAATGCATGAATTTAGTTAATATTTAGCAATCATGAATTTAGTTAGTCAGTGTATATTAGGAAAATAATGATTTGAGCCAAGATGAGAAAAATAAAAAATGAATCAATCAAAGAATCACGCACTTTATTTCATTGAATGCCAAACTTCCCATTTTATTCGTGTATGGCATTATCCAAATTCCATCACTACAATGCTCAGCAATGCATTTGATCTCATCACTAAACTTGCAAACTCTAAAACGATTTAAATCACCAATCCAACAACTTTCAATCAATTCAATTAGATACTATGTGGAGAAGGGAATAATAAATTCGAAAAACGCTCTCTTTTGAAAGTAAACTTCTTCTTGGTTTAGGTCAACGTCCGATAACCCGGCGTGCTCGCCGGTGAATCAAGCTTCAGGAAATGGTATGCAAATTGATAATTCCTCTCGCGACCGTCCACCGGAGGACCCTCCTGATGGAAAAAGCTCGTGGAAAGATATTGTTATTGTGGGCAGCGCTATACAACAGAAGACGATCATCGTTGATAATTTCCTTGAGGGCAAGTTGGTGTCCATTTTCCGGATGGGGAGGATGGAGATCCGGTCATCACAATTGCCGATGATGTTATGGATGCGTTGGCGTCGGTTTGGAAATTGTCGGTGGTCATCAAACTTCTCGGAAGCCCGATTGCATTTCCGATTATGGAGAAGAAAATCAGGGAGATGTGGAGGTCTAATAATCGATACCAAATTCTTGATCTTACTAATGGATGCTTCTAAGTGAGGTTCAGCAGAGAGGAGGAGTACTTATCCGCGCTTACGGATGGTCCATGGACCATCTTTGGGAGGTGCGTATGTGTTAGAAGTTGGTCACCTAACTTCCGAACGACTGAGCCGATCCGAATGGCACCCACTTGGATTAGAATTTCGGATCTACCGGTTTCTTTGTATGAAGAGAAGATTTTGTTGAAGATTGCTTCCGGGGTTGGTTGCCCGATAAGGGTGGATCCTAAAACTCTATACACCAACCGTGGCCGATTTGCTCGTATTTGTGTTGAGGTGGATCTTGAAAAACCACTCAAAGGGTCGATTTGTGTCAATGCGGACATATATCTAATTGAATATGAAGGGTTACCCACCATATGCTTTAGTTGCAGTCGGTTTGGACATATAAAAACCAGCTGCCCATTTCGACCAGTGGAAGGGAGTGTTTCGATATCTAAAGAAAATGCTAAAGCTATCTCGTCGGAGACAAATGCAGCATCTAGTTCCAAGAACTTCCTGGAGGTGGTTGCGCAGGTCACCAACGTCGATGATGGTAAAGTTGCTACAGATATCAAAAATCCCGGAAATCACGGCAAAGGGATGTATGGAGCTTGGATGAAGGTTGAGAAAAGGAAAGTTGCTCCGAAATATAACCCGGGGAGTCAACGATCAACTTCTAATAGGAAACCTGGGACAAAAGATGGGCAAGAGAACGGCGTAAAAGGAAAGGGTAGAATCTCCTCGGGTCCCCAAGAATTATTCACCCAAGGCAACCGTTTTGGAGCTTTGAAAATAGCGGATTCTGAACAGGTTTCGGATAATACGTGTGATAATGGTGGGACTCCCAAAATTTCTGTTGCTGACGTGGAGCTGGTGGCTAGTAACGAGTCCAAGTCTGATGGTATTGTGTTCAAGTCGGGTGTTAATACGGTTACCAAACCCAGTATTGGTTTGGGTGATATGGGCCGCTCAGATAATAATACTAGTAATGAGCCCGTTATGGGTAGAGAAGCTCTGGCCCAACCAGTTATGAATACTTCATTGGGTGAAAAGGGAAACAATTATAATGTCGTTTTTAATAATGGGCTTTACAATTATAAGGCCCAAAATGCAAAAAAGACCGTCAAGATTGGACGTAAAATTGGGGTGTTCTCCAATACTTCCCAAACCAATCAGGGACTGAAAGAGACTAAGCAAGGACCTACTGAAGTGCTGGCCAAACGTGCAAGGTCGTCTTTTGAGGACAAATCTTTTAACAGCAACACCAGTGGGGTTCCAAAAAAAAGCCGATTTCTTCTCATTTCAAACAATTGATGTGGTGGGATTCGGATAATAGAATGATGGGTATTCCTCCTGAGGATGCTTCTCATGTCAACAACCAACAACCTGCAACATCCAACTCCCTGAATATGGAACAGACGAGGCCAGAGGGCATGGACGATACGTCGATGATCGACGATGTTTTGGCCATTGGGCCAAACTAGTTTTCTTTCGTTTCCTCTTTCTTTACTTTATCTTTGTTATGATGAATCACTTATTTTGGAATTGTTTTGGTGCAAGCAAGCCGGGTTTTCGTAGGGCTATTCGCTACATGGTTAGAAATCACAAAATCGATATTTTGGCTTTATTCGAGACGAGAGTCTCGGGGGATACGGCTCAAAGAATTTGTGATCGTATGACTAGATCTGATTTCACTAATGTTGTTCGTGTGGAGGCTATTGGGTTTGCTGGGGGAATTTGGCTATTCTGGAAGAACAACAATGTGCAGTTGAATGTGGTTGATCAAAACTGTAACTTCACTCATGCTTCTTTGATGGTTATGGGTAATCAGGTTCATCTTTTCGCTGTGTATGGCCCACCATCCGCTCGTAGAAGAGAACCTTTTTGGCAAGACCTTAAGGCTGCAGTTAGACGGGTTCAGGGACCCGTGGTCATCGACGGTGATTTTAATTGACTTGGTGGATTTGGAGTTTTCAGGGCCTTGCTTTACTTGGAGTCGGAGGTTGTCAACGTCTACAGTGGTCTCTAAGAAGGCTTGACAGGATCTTTATGAACGTTGAGGGGAGGCTTCTTTGGCCGAATGCTCGGGTTCGCCATCTTCCCAAGCTTTCGTCGGATCATTGCCCCATCTTGCTGAATTTTGAGCCGACTGTTGTTATGAATAAAAAGCGGAGACCTTTCTGGTTCGAAGCAGCTTGGTTTTCCCAGCCAAACTTTCATGATAAAATTAAGCAATGTTGGCAGAATGAGGTTACTACTCCTTGTGCTTTAGCGACCTTGAAAAAGTATTTGATTGTGTGGAACAAAATGGTGTTCGGTAACATTCATCAAAGGAAGCGTAATATGTTAGATCAACTTAGTGAGATTCAACAGAATTTGTGTAGATATCAGACTGACAATTTGTTAAATTTGGAGGCTAGAATTCAGGGAGAGATAGAGAGGATGCTTGAGCAAGAGGAGGTCTTGTGGTTTCAGAAATCAAGGGAGCAATGGCTTACGTGTGGGGATAGGAATACCGCCTTCTTTCACACCTCCACGATCATTAGACGGAAACATAACCGGATAGAGGGTCTCAAAGATGGGGCTGGAAGATGGATCGAAGACAGTAAGGAGCTTGAGGAGATGGCTGTCAACTTTTATAAAAATCTTTACCAACAGGACAGCTCTTGCGAGCCTACCCTTCCCGCCTTAAATGATGGCTTCCCTTTGTTATGTGAAGACTGGAAGTCTAGCTTGATGCAGCAGGTTTCTTCGACAGAGATTTGGAAAGCAGTTAAAGGTATGGGCGCCTTTAAATCCCCGGGTCTTGATGGTTTTCAACCAGGGTTTTTTCAGCGTTGTTGGGAAGTTGTGGGTGCTTCGGTGTCGGCTTTTGTGAGAGATTTCTTTTACACGTCCACCTTGCCGGAAGGTGTTAATGATACCTTGCTTATTCTATTAGCCAAGGTGGAGAAGCCCGAGCTTATTAGTCAATTTAGACCGATTAGCTTGTGTAACGTTATATACAAGATCATCACAAAGATTTTGGCTAACAGAATTCAACCTATGCTTACGAACATCATCGGGCCTCACCAAGGAAGTTTTATCCTCGGTCGTTTAATATCGGATAACATTGTCGTGGCCCAAGAAATCTTTCATTCTATGAGAAGAAAGCAGGGCGTCAAGGGTTGGATGGTTCTTAAATTAGACCTCGAGAAGGCCTATGATCGCCTGAATTGGGATTTTATCGAATCCACGTTGGGTGTTTTGGGTGTCCCTGATGAGTGGTTACATTGGGTTATGGCTTGTATTTCTTCACCTAAGATGCAAGTGCTATGGAATGGTGAACTTACGTGTCAATTTCCTATGTCGAGGGGGATTAGGCGGGGGGATCCAATCTCGCCCTATTTGTTCTTGATTTGCATTGAAAGACTCAGCCGTATTATCCTGAGTGCGGTTGAGGACGGTGTTTGGAAGCCTATTAAGCTCACGAGAACCGGCCCTTTCATCTCTCATATGTTTTTCGCGGATGACATTCTTCTCTTTCGCGGATCAAACGACACCCAATTGGGTTAGAATGAAATTTCAAAGTGTTGTTCGACGTACAATCCTATACCTCTCATTCAACGATTGAATTGTGTTTTGGAAATTCTCAAGTCAAGATCTGCATAATCCCCTTTTCATTTGCTCTCTTTAGTAATGCTATCCATCTTATAAGACGGTGATGTATGTTGTTGTGAGTCAATGTTCAACCTTGATAACCTCTATAATCCTTTAGAAATTCTCATAGTTATATAAGTCAAATTATCAATTTTTTTTAATTTGAGAAAATTATCTAAAAGCCTAATTATTAGTTTTTAGTCCAATTAAATTTGTCGGGACACAATAGTGGGACAGAAGATTTGAACCAAGAGAACGTAAAAATCTGAAATTTTTTTGTGAACATTAATTAGGTATGCACAAATAACACCATTTCGTTTAATTTAAAATTTCTCCGATTCTATTTATACCCTCACTAATTAATAATGAGAAAATGTTGTAGCCAATATGTACTCCCTTCAATTCACAATAATTGGTGTTTTCAGATTAAAGTCTTTGTTCACAATATTTAACCTTTTTTATTCATAAATACTAAAACATTCTAAAATTAACATAAATACATTTATTTTATTCTGGTTTCAATAAAAGTAATTGTAATTGCATTGACAATATGTCTTGAATCATTAAATTCTAAGATAATAAAATCTTCTTACTTCTATTAAGCTAATATTAAAAAGTGTCAAAAAATTACAAAACCTCATAGTAAAGTTTATATAGGTCCATCTATGGTAGTAGCTTTGTAAGTCTTGCAATCAGTGCCCTTAAACGTGATCGTCTTCAAGACAAGATTGTAAGCCACGATGAAATGTATTTGATGTATTTGATGAATGCCCTTAGAAGTGAAGACATGCGGAAGGTTGTTAATGTCAAGGATGCCAAGAGCATGTGGGCTGCAATCGAGCAGATGCATGTAGGAAGTGAGGATCTTCACAAGAGTCATCTTCATGATGCCAAACGAGACTTCTTCAACTTTGAAATGAAAGAAGATGAAACCGTCTCAGCCTATCAATCAAGGTTTGAGATACTGGTTAGCAGGCTGAATGCTCTAGGAGTTGATGAAAAAATCATCGACCATGAAGAGAGAATTCTTAGGGTCATCAATGGTCTTCACCCCAAGTATGCCTATACCAGGGGTTTGCTCAAGGAAAATCCCTTAACAAAGGTCTCAACTATGCATGAGGTGTTTGGGAAAATCAAAGACTACGAGAAGTATCATGTCAATACTGAACCTGGCAATACTTCAAGCAAGGGAATAACTTTAAAGATTGAGAAGGCATATGATAATGTCAAAGCTGAGAAGGAAGAGTATGAAGATGACAATGATGAAGAAACAACCATCATTACTCGAGCCATGCGAAATCTCTACAACAAAGGAAAGGCTCGAGGCAGTCATGACTGTGGGAACAGTAGAGATAGAGGAGACTTCAAGGATATAACATGTTACAAGTGTCAAGAGAAGGGGCACTATGCAAAGTATTGTTCCCGAGGTAACGATTCTGAAAAAGACAAAAAGGAGGTTTGTGTTGCAGCATGGGACAACGACTCTGAAGATGAACCCGAGTCTTGGACAACTTCAAACATGTGTGCCATGACCATCCAAACGAAGACAGTCGACCAAGAGGTAAACCATGAACAATTTCTTGATACTCTTGATTCTAGTAGTAGATCTGATCTTGTTAAACTTCTGAAAAGAATGTATGATGAAAATCTAGGTTTACAAGATGACTTGAATAATGCTGAGGAACAATGTTATAATCTGAAAAAGAAAATAGTTGTTCCCACTGAAGGTGTTACTGTTCCCTGTAAGACTTGTGGTCCCTTGAGAGAAGAAATTGACTCTCTCCGAGAGGTTAACAATTCTCTTAGATCTGATTTACTGGAAGTTGAGATAGAAAGAGATAAACTTTTAAAGGAAAAGGAGAAAAATTAAATGAATTTTTGTCCCTCTAGACATGGAATAGGTTATGTCTCAGGAGATGATGAGCCTACACCTGATGTTCCTGTTCCACAAATGATAGAAAATAGGGATAAAGAAATTCAAAATCTTAGGGAAAAGAATTCTCACCTAGAACAGAGGCTTAAATCCTAGAAAGTGGAAATAGTGGGAAAAGGGATTGGTACACTGGTCAAACGGCTCACAAAATCTTTATAAAGCAATCTTTAGGTAATGAACCAAAAGACTTGAATGTTGACCGTGTTAAGGAGAGAAGGCTTCAAAAACCTCACCCTAAGTACTATCTTGGCATGTACTATCAATTCTGTAGGCAGTGTGGCAAGAAAGGTCATGATCACACTAAGTGTAAGAAGGCCCAAATCTATCAAAACTATCAGAAAAATCAAGGGAACAAGTCTTACAACCAGAATGGTAACAGTGGTCAAAACAAGAAAAGAAATAATCGTCACCACTGGGAAGGGAACAGTAACCAGCAGAAACAGAACTCATACTCTCCACTTGTTCAAGATAATAGCTTTGTTTCAAGAAGTGTTAAGAAAAATCATGAAAAACAAAGTCAAAGCAATGATGTTAATCTAAATGAATATTTTGTTGCTAGTCCTGAGGAACATAAACGTTTTTATCCTAACCGACCCAAAAAGGCAATGCTTGCCTGGGTCGTGAAGCCTTGAATTGCTCTTTTGCAGGATGAAGTGAGGGGGAACGACAAGTGGTATGTAGAGAACTTGTTTCCATACCACGTGACAAGAAACAACAAGAATCTATCCTCACTTCATAAAAAGCACTAGAGGAAGCATTTCCTTTGGTGAAAAACGACAAGGAGCAATTACAAGAACAAGCAAAGCTAAACTATATGATCACATCAAGGTAAGAAAGGTAAGGCTGGTCAATAATCTTGGTTATAATCATATGAATGTTGCATAGATCTGGTCCCAGGGGAACAACAAAAATGTTTTCTCAAGAGAGCGTATTGTGGAGAATAAAAGGATCCAGAGGATAATATTGAGATGATGATGATGAGACCAGTGAACCATTGGATGCTTTCGGCACTGGGAACAATACTACAAACTTTGGATGTAACATGAGTAGTTCCCAGGGAAACAATGATGATATTGTTGATACCACAAAAGTTCTTGACAATGTTCGTGACATTTTAATTGATCCCACTTCAAATCCCGAAGAAGCGCTTGGTGCCACTCCAACAAAGGACTTCGTGACCTATGTTGGAGGGAAACCATGCGTTCGGGGGGAAGAGGCGGGATTAGAGTCAATTGATGTCATGAAAATTCAAGTCAAGAACTAGCAACAAGAAGCAATGAAAACCACCACAATTGAGGGCTATAAGGTGGAATGAAGCATTCAAAGGAAAGAAGATGGAACGACAACCTGTGTCGTTGTTACCGAAGGAACAATCCCAGAATAAACAATCCAGGTAAGTATTTCTAATCTTATTCTTGATTTCTGTTGTGATTAGCTCTTTGTTCCATAGAATTGCATGCATCCATGAGAGTCTTTAGATGTATCTATGTTGGGTTGAAAACTAAGTTGATGATATCCTTACCAAAGCTGAGGACAGAAAATCTTACGAGCATCTGAGGATGCTCATAGGAACAATCACCTTGAACTTGCAAGTCCCGGTCCATTATTCCCTCAATGATTGGTTAAGATGATCAAAACTATATAGGGAACGATGATTTCAGTTGCTTACTTTTCTGATTATGATGTCTTATGGTGATATGCTTGGTGAAGTGCACATCCTTTCATGATTACATGCATGTAATTTCAAAAATTGTCATGGAACAGTAGCATAAGCATAAAAGCACTTCTTTTTAGTCCAAAATGACCAACTTGATCTATTTTATCCCTCATTATAAGCCGATATGATAATTGGTCGTACAACCGTCCTAATCCATGGTCCAAGTAAACGTTTCCTATGAGCTTGATTATTTTTTATACCCCCCAACGGGACTCAATTACTTGGACTACTAAATGTTCCCTGCCATGGTTTGTTTGTTTGGATATGCTATTTTTGTCTTCTGAACCCCTTGCTATCCAAACCAGCCTTTTCATTCCATTCATGATGACGAGGAAGGGAACAATGATTCTCAAAGTTCAAAAAAAAAAGAGAAAAGGGAATGTGGTTCGAAGGCGGAATAAAAGAAGTTGAGTGGCTAAGCATGCGCCAAAAGAAAAGAAAAGAAAAGAAAGAAAAGTGATCTTCAAAGATTCTTGGTCAAAGAAGTTAAAGGGGATAAGGGAACAATAACAGAAAAGAGCCAAATGAAGTCATAGTTAAATGAGAAGTTGGATATCATTTTGGAGATGCTAATGAAGGATGATGAGAATAAGAAACCCCGACTCAAAATCATGAATGGATCCCTCTTTCTTCCCTTAGCCGTCATTTCCTCCACTAAAAGGTTTTCTTTTGATGTTTTTGGTGTTTTTGCTTACTGTTCCCGTGACTACCTATGATCTTACTTTGCTATGTGTCTGTGATGGTTATGTAATCTTTGCCCAAATGTTACAATGACAACTTTATGATGATGAGTTTAAATTCTGTGCATTGTTCCATTAGTATGGTATTTTCATCATTTGATGATGCCAAAAGGGGGAAGTATGGAAAATTGCAGAGATGCGCTTGTTTACAGGTTCAGAAAATGGTTCTCTAGGGAACAGTTCAAAAGCTGAGGGGGAACAATATCACTTGGTTGTTCGTATGGTAAAGTCCGATTAAGGGGGAACATTTGTTTGTTTCATACACATGGTGTGTCTGTTTATCAACTTCATATATGCTAGGGCAATTTTGTGGTATTAGTTTGTCATCATCAAAAAGGGGGAAATTGTTGGATATTGGTACCATGGGAATAGACATTGTTACCATGGGAACAATACCGATCGTTCTCTTGTGTTTTGATAATGACAAACTCCAAGAGATTTAATGGATTGTATGTTTCCATAGTAATTTCAGGTAATACAGGTCAAATGAGAAGTATGGATCGAAGCAAGAATGAGTTGATGCTGATGTGAGGGAACAACGTCTGTTCCAAAGGGAACAACAGTGCCGGCCGCGTATGCGCTTGGACAGATTCTAAATAAGGAAAGTGCGTCCTTTCAACTTTGGAAGATTTGATTCTCGAAGATTTGACAGCTGGAATAGTTGGTTATTAGAAGATAATCTCTAAAGATAAAATCGGAATCATATCTCACCAAATTGGGAGTAGCTTGTGATGCAAGGAGAAGATTTCTAGGTTAAGGAAAGATCTCATGGAATATTATATTGTTTAAATCAGTTTGTAGAAGATATTTTGGATGGAAAAATATTATTTCGTGGCAAGGAAATAATATTATATCAGATCCAAGTCTCTTCTATAAATAATAGTATCGTTTAGGTTTTCTATTGACCGATCTCGACCGATCTCCATTGCTATCGAGCAGCAGAGCATTCAAGCGCCATTGAAGCTTCGTCAAGGTGTTAAGTAAGTTGTTACTAGGGTTTTTAAGTCTTCTTAGATTATTATCGTTACGTGCTTAGGCTGAGAAGTTAGGGTTTGATAGATCTAGGGTCTAGAGATTAGACTAGATTATCTTGGAGTCCCTGCTTGCCTTTGTAGCTCGTGAAAGAATTAATAATATAAGAAGTCATTTGAAATCCTCTAAGGAGGTAGTGGTTTTACTCGCTCAACTAGTTGGTTGATCGAGGTTTCCACTCTAAAGAGATCGTGTCAAACTGTTACCTGCATAACTGTATTTATTTCCGCTGCCCAGTTCACTGTTCCCGTGGGAACAGTGTCTGTATTACTAACACACTCGTTCCAAAAATCAGTTCCCTCCACCGGCAACATCGCCAGGCAAATCACGTCCTTGGCCACCGTAATGAACGTGTTCTGCATCGGCAACCTCAAGTCCGCGCCCCCGGCGAAATGGAACGTTATGTACGGCGCCTCAATCTCCCCTTGGTAGCAAAGGTGCAAATTCCCACTTGGGTCCGTTATCGTCTTCGCCGCGATCGTTAGCTTCAAGGCCCACAACAGATGATCAAACATGTCCGCCGGCAAAAGCGTTATGGTAGTCCCCGAATCGATAAACATGTTCCCCACCTCAACCGGGCCCGAGCCCGGGCCCGACGGCCCGTTCGGCCTCGCGGAGGTGAATTGCAGGGTTTGAGTACCTGTGAGAAAATAAGGAAAATGAAATAGCTTCCCACATCGGAAGTTTGAAGAAACAAAGTCTAACATATAAGAACTTGGGTTACTCCTCCTATTTCCAATTGGTTTTAGGATGAAACTTCAAGAGCTTGTGTGTTGTACCCGTACGAGCGCTCTGCGGAACCAAGCTAACGCCCTTTAAAGAGAGGTAGTAGTGCGAGCTGACCGGGCCCGACGCCATCGGGGTCGTAGCGGTATTACGCCCGTACACGTAGGCTTGTCGGCGCCGAGGGTGAGCTTGCTCTTCACGTTGAACCCTTCGCTTCTCGGGATAAGGCAATAGGCGAATCGGCCGCGAAAATACTCGCGTGTCTGCCACGGGAACGACAACGTTCCTTGGCCGAGCCCGAAGAGGCCCGTCTCGGGCACCGAGAATGTGCCCTCGTTGTGGTGGCCGCAGCCGATCGTGAGGTTCGCGATCCGGGTCTGCGGGAGGCCCGGCCCGTACCCGAGGGTCAGGGTCTCGTACGAGAGATCGCCGACGGAATTTGACCCGTCGCCGTAGACGAACGCGTACGTGCACGCGTTGAACGCGCAACCGCGGTTGTTCGGCGGGAGCCGGTTGCATTCCTCGGAGTCGCACGTGAGGTGTGCGTACGAGGTGGACTTAATTGGGTCGAAGATCGGGATGACCTGGTCGAAGCATTTCTCGCACGGCGCGCACTGAGTCCACGTGAGGTCGCTGCCCGTGTCCATGATCGCTACGAGCCGCATCTCAGGCGTCCCGATGCCTAGCTCGACGAGGTAGCTGCCCGAGCCAGTGTAGACGGGGGGGCTGTATCCCGCGAGCGTGTTACGACGTGCTAGTTCACGCGCGCGTAGGATTGAGCGGCGGAAGGAGTCGTAGAGTTTTTCGACGTCGGTGGTGGAGTTTGAGTAGAATGGGGAGTCTGGGGAGTCTCGGTCGATGAGTTCGATTGTGATTCTGGTGGCGCTAACAATGGAGATTATAGTGAGGGCTATAAAAATTGAGAGGACGTGATGATGATGGGTAGCCATGATTTAAGTGTGATAATTTTTGTTTGTGTTCGTAATGAGTTATTAAAAAAGTTGTTATATATATAGAGATATGGGTGATTTGTTTAACCATATAAAATTTTTGGTTCCATGTTTGCAATTAAGATGGAGGAAATATAAGCGCAAGTTTGGGAAATTTTTTTGAAGAATGCATGAATTTAGTTAATATATAGAAATCATGAAATTAGTTAGTTAGTGTATATTAGGAAAATTATGATTTGAGCCAAGATAAGCTTAAAATTTACATGAGAAAAATAACAAATTAGTCAATCAAAGAATCACGCACTTTATTTTTTGAATGTCAAACTTAGCATTTTATTCGTGTATAGCATTATCCAAATTCCAATACTACAATGTTCAGCAATGAATATGATCTCATCGCTAAACTTGCAAACTCTAAAACGATTTAAATCACCAATTCAACAATTTTCGATCAATTCAATTAGATAATCTGTGGAGAGAATATTAGTTGTCGATTTCACACATCCAAAAAGAGTCTCTTTTTGGTGGTTTAGAATTTGGCCAATTATTGTTTTATAATATTTGTGGGCCACCTGTTGGACCAGCCTCCTAGCTTTGAACATTTTTTAACCTCTTTACGTAGTTTTGTTGCTTGTAAGTTTGTATAAAGTTCGAGTTTGTTGGTGTTTGCATTGGGTCAAGTTGTAGTTCCAGTTAGAGTTTGGCCGTGTGGATTTTTACTTGCTATCTGGCGACACTATGCGCCTCTTTGTGTTTTTATTGTGCCTCACCTAGTCAATTTTCGATTGATTTCTTGTCATGGACTTTCGGTACACCAGACATGTCTTGTCCAGCAAATTTTTTCGTCTTAAGAAAATGGTCGACTTAATGATTGAAAGAGATCTAGCAAAGAAGATTTAAAAAAAAAGAATATCAAATCTCTATTTTTCCCTTTACAAGATAAATTCAAATTTCAAAATGATATACAAAAATTAAGTACACATCATTATAAAAAAAAACCTCAGTCGATTGGGTAAAAAAATCAAACTTATGTGTTCTCTTTTGTCACTCAAATTACTTCAGTTCAATCAAAAATCCGAACAATAAAATTATTAATAAAATTCATTCTTAAGAGGACAGAGATTGTTGGCTCTCTTTCAACCAAAAAATCATCTTAGAACCAACAATATAATCAATCAAAGAAACACCTTTTTGTTTCATTGTAAGGCCAAACTTACCATTAATTTGTGTACACGTCAATCAAGCCCTTGTAGAATTAGCCAAATTCCATCACTACAATACTCAGCAATGAATTTGATCTACATCATCAACTAAACTTACAAGCCCTAAACAATTAAAAATCAACAACTCAACCGGTTCAATCAGAAACCCTTCCACGTGGAAAGAATCTCCATGAAAACCTCCGTAACCAACTCCTTGTCGGCGCGTCGCACAAACGCGCCAAAATCCTGTGTCAAATCACAAACCTTCCCAAACTCCACCAAGTACCTCAGACACGCGCTCTTCAACCCCTCCAGGCGGTACATCCACGCGCTCTGTAGCCTCTCGAGCACGTTCCCGGAATCAATATCCTCCATCAAGCTGACGTGGCAGGCCTCCTTGAGATCCGCCACGTCATACTTGTCGGCGGCTCCGAGGAGCCCAAGACGGTGGCTGAGGAAGTCGTCCATGTCAACGATTCCGTATAGGCAGGACAAGAAGACGCGACACGTGTCATCTGACATGTCGG
This sequence comes from Fallopia convolvulus, assembly GCA_964016875.1. Classification (NCBI taxonomy): domain Eukaryota; kingdom Viridiplantae; phylum Streptophyta; class Magnoliopsida; order Caryophyllales; family Polygonaceae; genus Fallopia; species Fallopia convolvulus. Next base: position 79,681,507 of record OZ024718.1, on the reverse strand, counting down.
GAATCGTGATCATGAAGGAGGGGCGGTTGTTGTGAAGGGAGAACATGGCCCGAAATACAGGGGATCGGGCCCCGAGGATGGCCCGGTGGGCCGAGTGGATCCCGCCGCCTGACACGTGGATGACGACGTCGGTGAGGATCGAGTCGGTTAGCATTCGTCGGAGGGTGGATAGAGCGCCGGAGTTGGAGCTCCGGCGAGGAAAGAGGGCTTCTGCCCATATAGAGTTGAATTCTCCGCCCTGTTAATTTGGATTAATTTTCGTGTCAATCCAATTTATAGGCAAGTCTAAAACATTAATTAGTGTAAATAATTAATTAATCAATTATCAATAAGACCAATCAATCGGGTCGGATCAGGTCGAGTTCGGGTTAAGTCGGGTTCGGATTATTACGGGTCACAGGTTGATCGGTCGGGTCGTTGTGGGCTTTTGAACGGGTAGCGGAACAAAAATGTCGAATTTTTTATTAAAATAATTTATTTTTTTTATGTATTTTGATAATAAAATATATTATAAATTTCAAAACAAATTTTATCCATTCTATAAATATACTAAATTGGTCAATCCAATGGGTTTCGGCCTTCGAGTCTATCAAGTTCGGTTTATTTCGGGTTCAGATTTTCGGGTCTTAATGATAAAAAAATTTGGACGATTCGGATCGGGTTTTCGGGTCGAGTCAACATTTGACCACGTTAATTATCCTTATGCAACTATAAATCGAAAAAAAAAAAGGTGAACTTACGTTGGGAGAAGAAGTCTTGAGGTCAAGAAATTCAACCTCGATGATGAACCTTCCGGTTAAAGGTAAGTCGATGGTCCAAATGAAATCGTCGCTGTTCTTGATCTGCTTGTCCCTTACTTCTGTATTGAAATTTCAAAGTAATTGGTTAAGTTTAATTTACTCGATAAAGAGCAAAATGACAAACAATCAGCATTAAAACATCTACTTTTCTTTTGACAAAAACAAATCTACTTAGATTTAATGAAATGTAACACTATCTGTATAAAGTAATTTGTCATATATACATTAGTTCAATTTGATGAGTTTGTTTCTACTTTCTATATTTATAAAGTGGTGTATGATAAAGGGCTAATTGTACATTAAAATAGGGGAAATTGCAGAAAATAACAACAGTTTTATGGGTAATTGCGGAAAATAGTTTGAACTTTTGAAATTGTGACAAATAGCCCCAATTGAGTGAGTTGTGACTTGCGATCACTAGTCTAAGATGATATTTTTACCTTCATGTCGCGTTATAATTAATCCTAGTCATAATCAATTCCTACAAGCTATAAATGATAATGTCATGTGACTAATGATATACAATGCTTAGGCAACCTAATCTAGGGCTGAGCACGATTCGGTTCAAACCGAATTTTTAAGCCAAACCGAACCAAAACCGAAACCGATATAATCTGGTTTGGTTTTTGGTTTAGGAATTTTTCGGTTCGGTTCGGTTTTCGGTTAAATTTCGGTTCGGTTCGAATTTTCCAAAGAATAATCTTCTATTTATCTAAAACCGACAAAAACCAAAACCGAATCAATTCGGTTCGAATTCGGTTCACATAAAATGAAATTTCGGTTTTCGGTTCGGTTTTGAACCGATGCTCAGCCCGAAGTCCTAATCTATACTTAAGACTATTTGTCACAAATTTAAAAAATTCAGGCTATATTTTCGCAATCACCCCAAATGCGTGGCTAGAAACTGTAATTTTCACTAAAAAAGACACCATTTACATGAGTTGGCTCTCACATTTGAGGTCAATTATCACTCACTCAAATGTTGAGCGTCATTTTTAGTGCAATCATACAATGTAGTGACATTTCATTAAAACCAGGTCAAGCAAAATTTGTCCACTAATCAAGGGTTTGATTGTCTAACAGTTTAACATTGTAATTAGATTTTAACACGTGTATGTAGATGGGTATATTCAGGTTGACACAAACGAAAATGAAATAACCCGTTGGTCATGGCATACGTACCAAACGTGACAAGCAAAAAGCTTATTGGGAAGCCACCTGTCTACAAATTCTCACCAAAAATCCAACAAAGAATGGGTCTCATTTGGACTTGTGTGGACTTGCCAATTAAATGAATTAATGTACTCCGTATCAACCTAATCGACTCAAAATCAATTGGATTTTGCTATATTTCATTTTAGGGGATATTTTGTACTTTCTGATACTATTTGAAAGTCTTTGTTGTTAAGACTTTCAGAAAGATATCACCATTATTTTTTGTGCAATTTAACTCATCATTTTTTTCAACTACCTTTAATGCAAAAACTCAAAAGTAAAGCTCAAAACCGTTTGGCTAGAATACACACATTAATAAATTAAATTTTAATTTTTAATAATTTTTTTTTATTAAATTGGGGCATCTTTTAAAAAAAAAAAAAATTAACATATAATTTCATAATTAGTACTTTTATTATAATTCCATGATCACGTATTAGAAAAACCTTAAATAAAATTGACGACAAAAATAACATGGAAGAAAAAGGGGAAACTATACGAAACAACACTGTTTTTATTATAGTTGCGAAAAATAGCATGAAATTTTAAAGTTACAAAAAAAAAAAACTTTGAGTTGTGACTCATTATCATAAACATCTTTAAATATGTGAGCATTCATTGTTAAGGATTGTGTGACATTGTCATTTATAAATTATTTAGATTGGTTATGGATAATATTACAAAAAAAAGTAATGCAAATTGTAAAAATAGTTTGAATATTTAATAAATTTGTATTTCTTACAAGTTGCCCACAGAATCATTATATTACGCATTATAATTTTTGACATAAGCATGGTAAAAAAAATACCAACCAACAAAATGACTATTAAAATTAAAAATAAAGGAAAATGGTTAAAAAATTTACCAGGGTGAAACAGGGACTTCCGGTCGCCGGTGGAACAGAGCACCCTAATAACAAAGCTCGCAACCGGCGGATTCTCCCTCGTAAAACTAGACACCTCCGGGAACAGTTTCACGAACAAAGCTCTGCTTTTCTCCACACTCAAATGCCTTCTTCCCCCAAAAATCAACCCAAAAATCAATCGATTAACCAAAATTAAACCAAAATCATCAACGTTAGAACCTTCAATTTCAAGTTTCTCACCAGTTCCATTTCCCAATTTTGAAAGGCTCCGATTTCCGATACGTGTACGACGCCAAGTGACCAAGCCTCCATTGGGCCAAACGCGACGTCGTTTCGACCTTATAGCCCGAATCCGCTGTCATTCTGGAGGCGACGACGCCGAACGCGTCCTTGATTTCATGGATACAATCCAAAGCTCCTCCGAGCAACAACTCCCCTGTTTTCCCCAGCTTTGCTCTGTTTCAGCTTAATTATGCCATCTCGCGAGGAATCGAAATCGAAATCTGTTCTTGAAGAAAGATTTGATCTTTTTGGAGCCTTGCACGCAAGGTATTGGATTCGGGATTGGGATTGAGTTTTGGATATGGGGTTAGTTAAGTGTAGGGGTGGGGGAATGGATTTTGGAGGCTTTGGGGTGAAGATTGGTTTTTTTGCAGGTGGAATGATGGAGGGTTCGTGGGGGCAATATATTGGAAATTGTTACTGTAGCTTTCTTTCACTTCACCTTTTATCTGATTTTGATATGTGTTAGTTGCATTTAAGTTGATGTTAGCTTTGAATTTCATACTTGTAAAGTAATTTGGGAAGGTGTGCCATGTGTGATTTGTAGGGTTTATAATTTCCTATGTTATGTTTCTTTCCAAGAGAATTTCATTTAACTTTTATAAATTTTAGATTCGTAAACTAGATAGAAGAGTTTACGGACGTGATAAACTGGATTGCATCAACTGATTTAGTTTAGTGAAAGGAAAATAGTGACACTTAAATTTTCATCCAATGACAATAGAATGATTGAACATAGGACCTCCTAACATTTTTCTATGTCTCCTATAACCTTTTGTCGATGAAGCAAGAAGGGCTCGCCTTTATAATAGAAAGAATTCTCATTTTACTATTTTGTGTGGAGTGAAATTGTATGTTTAAAAGTTAAATTTCGGTAGGTAAGTTAATTGGGAACAAAAGTTTACACCTACTTTCTATATAGTGTCATTTTTATCATGTTTTTCGATGTGGGCAATTCTTAACCTCTCCACGTTTATGTTCGCCAAGTACCATGAACAAGCCTTTAAGAATAGCTAATCCTAAATTCAACGAGCTTTTGGCCCTTGTTTAAATTTGCAATAAAAGACTCCAAGATCAGACTTCTAATGGAACATAGTTAGTTAATTGAAAAATGACAGTTTATATCGTCTTTTTAATTATTACTTTTAATAACATGTAAAATCGAAATCTACTTTTTAACAATAATTTAGGTTAATAAATAAGTTGTCATCCACTCATACAATGTCAAATTTTCTATCTCCATGTGGGCAAATCCCAACCTCTCCACAAAAACTTTGAGTTGTGAATTTACTCATTCAAAGTAACAATTGCAAACGTACAAAGCTTGCATCTTATGGTTGAGCATTGAATTGGTATTGGATACCTTGAGACAAAGAATCTTACCATCTTATGGTTGGTTAATTCATTTCACAAAAGGCACATATATTTCGACTTTAATTCAACTAAAGGAATTGATATGAAACCTTTAGACCCAAATTGAATTGTGGCAGCTTTTGGATGCTTCGTAGTTGGGACAAAGAATAAAACTTTGAAGTAACCTTTCTTAGACTTGATATATTGATACAAATTTATGGAGATAAAAGATTTTCCTTATTTGATATTTAAAAAAAATAAAGGTTTAATATATAATTATTTGAGACCTGTTAAAACTTAATCAAACCCGAAAAACCGACTTGGCCCTCGAAAGTATTTTGAGTTAAAACCTGACTCGAAAATCAATGGATCAAGAACGACCCAAAAAAAACACTGGGTTGGGTCACCAACTTGTTACAGGTTGACCCAGCCAACTCGATAATTAAAAATTAAAATTTTTATTATTAAAATCATATAAATTTATCATTTCATTATTACTCTGTATTAAATACTATTTTAATTAACAAAATTGACAATCGTGACCCGTTGGATCGACTCAACCTCGTAACAATCCAACTCAATCAAACACGTAAATTTACTGACCCGACGATCCACGACCTGTTTTGACCCAAATCCGAACCCGGCCTATCCAACCCATTTGACAAATCTAATTTTAAGATAAAACCTCACTAGACTTATATATTAGGTCCATATACACATACACACAAGCTTGTAGACCCCACACGTTATATTGACCCATCGGAATTGCACAAAACGTAACACCTAGGCTAATTGAAATGGATTAGAACCCTCCGTTACAATACCCACAACTTTCACATACTATGATAACTCACATCCAAGTCCCCAAATCATGATTAATCACTTAATCTGATATTTACCATGCACTACATTATACTCCATGTTTTTGGTCAATTAATTAGTTATATATTACCGATTTATATGTGTATATCCAATTAGATACCGACATGAAGGTGCACGTGGCAATGTGGGTGTGGGAGAATATCATTTCCTCTTAAGCAAGATTGAGACTTTAAGAGGGGCCGTGTTTGGTTTAGGGAGAAATATAACACACAAAGAAATTGAAAATGACCACACACCTAACTTTCTTCTTGCAATCACAAAGCCAAAAACTATCATCAATATTATTCAAATATTCGTCTTCATTATATAATTAAATCTACTCACTCTTTATCTTAATGAAAACAATAAACTTTAAGCTCTTTTATTATATATTTTTATACACAAGATAATAAAAGTTTCATTCCCTTCCTGTCACGTACCGATTTATATAATATATATGGACCTCAATTTTCTTGGAACAAATTAAAATATCTTTACGTGGAGTATAATTTAGATTTTATCTATAGCAAGTAACGATGAACATATATTTCTTTCTGTGCAAGTGAAATTAAATTAATTTTATTAAACAAATAATCATCTACACCTCCAACTACCTAGTTTGGTGTGGATTTTCAGCCGCCTAAGAAAGTTAGTAGTAGTTTGTCGGACAATTTGCAAAGTCATGATGTTAGTGCATAATTTCAAAGAGAACAATTACACTTAGTGGATTTTTATAATAGTGACTAATATAATAATATATAGACAAGTAACTTTTAAATGTAGCTAGATATCACAAATGAGAATTAAGTTGAGTATATTTTATTTTAAAAATTATTGCCACACATAACATCCTCCTTTTGACTAATTGAACTTCTAAAATGTTACTTTAAGAGGGACAAGACTCAAATTTTACATCATTCATAATAGTAAGTTATTCCCTTAATATTTTATGAATTTAATGTTGATCGGTATTTGTTAGGAATTCAAGTGTGTGTGTGGAGTCCCTAACTTACTAGAGGTCGCAAGGGCGGGCGGGACACTCTCGGCGGCCAAAGTGGTATAGATTGTTTTTTGGTTTTAGTTCTTTTGTGATCCGTTGGCATGGAGCCACCGTCCATAATTCAAATTAGGGTTTCAATTCCCGTAATAAGAATTTTGATTCTCTGCTCGTAGAAATATGTATTATTAGTGAACCACGTTAAATTCCATAATTTGAATTAGGGTTCCAATCAGTTTTCAACCCCATGATAAGAATTTTGTTACCTTTTTGTTAAACATACGTATTGATAGTTAACCCCGTTAAATCTCAGTCTTTTTTCGTTGTATCGTTCACGTTACAACACTTAAAGATCGTTTTGATAGCATATATTGAGAATGTCACTTTTCACGTTCAACTTTCACGATTAGAGCTCGTTGTGAATTTCCTCTTTAAATAAGGAAAGAGTAGAATATTATAAAGGCATTTTTTTTTTGTCTTGCAAATCCTACCAATAGAGAGATAGAAAGAGGGATACATCAAGATAAAAGATAACAAAGAAAGAGAGAAAAACGGTAGAAGAAAGAGGGATACTCCTATTTGAATTGCATCTTTAGCGTAAACAATTCTTATTTTCGAACAACAGAGCTTTGGTATAATGTCATCAACCTAGCTATATAAGATAATCTTTATACTATGGAAATAAAAAACTTATACGAGATAAAATCATATGACTTACATGAGAATATGAGATAAAGTCATAAACTATATGGTTATAAATATTTTTAATTCTATTAAGGTTTTTTGTTCAAACTTGATGCGTAGTGATCGATTATACCTTTATATACTCACTTTTATGTTTCATTATTTAACTGGTTAGATATAATTTGGCCTAAATAAATTAGGGCTGTGCCCTCTTTCAGATCAAAAAAAAAAAAAAATTTATTTTATTGATGATTATTTTTTCTTGCTTTAATTTTAAATTAAGCAACCAATTACAGTATGTCATTGTAGAGTTTAATAGAGGTCATTTAGCTAGTGTGGACCTATGCCTGGTGGTTTTAAATTTGTTAAACATAAATTATCTAATTTAGAAAAAAAAAATTATTGTAAGAGAAGAATAATTACTGTCATCATTCTTAGTTTGACAAAATACATCTCCAGTTGACGAGAAAAGCATCCAATCCCAAGTATATCTTTTTAATGGACGACTTGAGTTGATGTTGAGCACTTCATACTTCAACTTGCATATATGCTACATTTAATAGGATGATTTTCTCATGGCATGCATCAAATACAATTAGCCAATTACATCATTTTGGTTTAAATTTACACATTGTACGTAATGATATGATTGGTTACTTTAATATTAGATTATTAACAACTTAACATATTTAAATTCACAAAAATTTATTTAAAAAGTACAGTATTTGTTATAAAAAAAACTTGCAAGTGAAGAAGTGATATCAAAATATTTCCAAATTATCTCTGTGTTAAAGTGAATCAATTATTGATTTAATGAACAGTAAATTTATTATAAAATGCATCCCCATATTTCCCCAAAAGACATACGAATCAATCCTGTATCTTATGAAAGTGAAATCTGTATGTGCATGATCATATTCAATGATTAAATAATAACCCATTTAAGCACTGTTTTTGAATGCATTAATCAATCAAATGTCATTAACTATACAAATCAAACTTGATCATCAAACTCTAAAAAAAAAGGCAAACTTTAGGATGATTATCTCTACCATGAGCCCAATATGCCCATGTTGTATTACGAAAATGGCTTCTTCTTTTTTAGTCAAGGTACTATACTAGGCGATAATGATGATGTTGTTGAACATAGCCTATTATGTACCTATCTTAAGAATGGAAACATAAAGAACAAAGAAATGCTTGAATTCATAAGAAAACAAATGGAAGTATGAGAGAACTCTGAAAAAATAGTCTCTGATATCTATATGGATGACAAAACCCGAAGCAACAACGGAATAAAGAAAACTAGAAGAAAAAAGAAAGAGATAATCCAGAAAAAAAAAACCCGAAGAAACTGAATCAAAATAAACTTCGATGGAGCTAAAAGCAATAAAGGATTCTCAACCCTTGGCTACATACTCAGAAACCACAAAGCTAAGATGATTTGATGTAATTTTGGTAATGTCGGAACAAATTTAGTACTTGTTTCCATTGGCCCTCAGAAGTGGAATTCAGGAAGCTATGAGAAGAGGTTTTAGGCCGCTAGGGATCAAAGGCGACAATTTATGTCTATTGAAAGCCATCACCCACAAATGGAGCTGATCATGGGAGGTGGATATTCTTGTCTCGGACATCCGCGAATACCTCAATCGGGTCGAGGAGTGGAGCATTGCTCATGTTTTTAGGGAGATCAACCGAATAGCTAACTATGTGGCAAAGTTGGCTTTCAAAATAGGTGAATTCAACCCTGAAGAAGATCCCTAAATCTTATTGACTTGTCGAAATCCCCTAATCCTTTTCGTATGAAAAAATCTACAAAACTCGGCCTTTTCCCATGGGTTTAGTTACAGTGGAGTTGTGAAAAAATTCCACCGGAACAACATCGTTCTCCCATAGGCAGCCCGGAAGCACTCTTATAAATCAAAAGATAATTTGTTTATGGGCTTGGCCCAATAAAGAAAATGGGCTAAAAATAAACAAACATTTAATGGCCCATTTGTATCTAACTAGATCAGAATTTCCACATATCAAATGCAAGACCCTTCCAAAGTATTCACCTTTGATGATAACAAAATAGTTTCAACTTTCAACTAATATTCCTCTTTAAGAATCTGTTATATTAATCATTACATATCCATCACAATCCCTTTCTCTCTTCATTTGTAATAAGAAACAGAAATTAGACTTTCAACAACTCCTCTGAATATTTCCTATTTTATACTCGGTATGATGATAATGACGTGCATTGCTTTCATAAAATGTCTTTTATTTCTTTCATAATAGTATAATCCTTATTATGAACTTAAGCTTATATTATAATTGTTTATATAAAAAAAAATCTCATGCATGAATAACCATCTCATTGAACACATCAAATGCAAAATTAATTTACGATTATTGAACTGGCCAATAACTATTTGTGGGCTTGCCCCAATATTAAAAATGGGCTATAAGTGAACCATACATTTAATTGCACATTTGTACGTAATCTACATTTAATCACATCAAATTAATGCAAAGCTTCTCCGAGTTTTTTCACTTCTGATGATAACGAGTTTGTTTCAACTTTCAATCGAATATTCCTCTTCAAGAATATGACAGTTTAACCATTCTCCCTCCCTTCTTAATTAAAAACAAAAATAACCCTTTCAACAACTCTTCTTCTGAATATTGCCTTATGTTCAATTCTATGGATTTGTTTGGATTCATGCATTATAATGAATTTTTTGAATTATAGTATATTTCACATTGTGGTTTGTTTGGTAGGATGCATATTTTTTTTGAATAAAATATATTCTTTTAATTAAAAATGACTTTTTTTATTATCTTTCCTCAATACACAAAAGAACAAACATCATTAGAAACTCTTCACATTTTTCAAAATTGTAAAACAATCCAAACAAGTTTTAGCAATTCAAATTATTAAATTCAATTAAATTAAACACAATGCATTATAAAGCATAAACTTAGGTGATCCAAACACACCCGATGACGATAATGACATGCATCTCTTTCTTAAAAATCATTTCTCTCAAAATAATAGTAGAACATATTAAAACAAAACTAATCCACAGGACCTCAACTTACACACATATAATTATACTGTATTAATCAATAATCACATATCAATTGACATTAAAGTTCTTAACTAGAATCCCACAAAAAAACAAAGAAATACACCCCTTTACCTAAAATTTGAACACATAACAATCCCATTAAAAAACTCCCAAAAATTAAAACACATGATACGGTTAATCATAATCATAATAACAATAACTCAATTAAACCATAAAATAATTAGAGTAATAAGTCACGTGCTTCACATCACGACGCAAGACGGAGTCTCGTTGGGCGCGTTACACACAACCACGTGAGGCGGCGGCTGAGGGTACGAATAATACGGCGGACACCACCTCACATAGCCACCACGATCCACGTCATCCTTCTTCTTCTTCTTGGCATACACGTCATCCTTCTTCTTCTTGGCATCCACGTCAGCAACGCTCACAACGGATGCGGGCCCCACCTTCTTCCTCAGGGCGTTGACGAGGCAAACGGGGTCGAGCCCTTCTCCGACCACCACGAGCTCGTTGTACTTGCCCCCTTCCACGGTGTCCAGCGCCCCTAATATTGTATTTTACACGTGTAATTGATCATTTAATTAGAGTAAATTGAAGAAATAAAAATACACTCTCAAATACTTTTCATAATATAAGTTTTTTTATTTAATTAATACTTTTTTTTTCAAAAATAACATATTAATTTCATGTATCAATTTATTTTTAGTTTCAATAAAAAATTAGACCAATGAAAAGTTAAAAAAAACTCATTAAAATAAATAATTATTGAAAATGAACCATAAAAATTAGGTTAAAGCACATTGATGTATTAAATCAAATTATCATTTTTTTTCATTTTAAATTTTTTGTAAAAAATGTGAAAAAGTAAGAAAACTCTTTAGATAGTAAAGGTAGTTTCATAATTAAATAATATACTCTCGCTTTCATAATATAGGAGGTTTTTATTACCAAAATACTTTTCATAATATATAAGTTTCTTTTATTCAATTAATACTAAACTTTTTCAAAAATAACATATTGACTTCACCTATTACTTTATTTATAGTTTCAATAAAACATGGACCAAAATGAAAAAAATTGAAGCACAAATTAAATCAAATTGTCATTTTTTCATTTTAAACTTTTCATAAGAAATGTGAGAAAGTAAGAAAACTCCTTAGATAGTAAAACGAAGGTAATATAACAGTAAAAAACAATTAATTAGCTAGAAAAAAATGGATGAACCTGGTGTGTTGGATATTAGAGTTTTGATTGCCTTTCTCTTACGCTTCTCTGAGCTCAAATCCATGCCGATGACGATCTTCTTCTGAAATTAATTAAAAAAGCAAACTAGATGATCGATCATGGAATTAAGATTATAAGAATTAATTAAATGAGAAGGGGAGAATTAGAGGGGAAAAAGATTTGGTAGTTTAATTTCTTAGCGATGATCACCTTCATGGCGTGATGATGAATTGAGAATTGAAATGGTGGAATGAAAAAGAACAAGAGGGAATGGAGAATTCAATCAGTGGAAGGGGGGTGTATTTATAAATGAGGAATTAGGGTGGTGAAAATTAAAACTTGGACTGTACGTAAGTAATAGGGGGAAAAATAAGATGATAGAAAAATATTGACATTAAATGCAAAAATGGATGAGGTTGTGAAAATGAAGTGTAACCGGATTGCATGTGTTTTCGAGTTTAGAATGTGTATTCTAAGGAATAGTGTTTGTTTTTAGGGGTCAACTGTGGAGATTCTATCCTAATTAATTAATTGTTATGGGCTTATTGCATATTTTTAAATGTAATAATGATTGTTCGCCTTGATAAAATTATAATTTGTTTTTCTTGAATTAAGCCAAAATTAACACCAACTATAAGTTTTGTCCGAAAAATATAACGTTGATCAAACAAATCAATATGAGATTTAAGAGGCTTAATTTGGTCCAAATAAAAATTACATACTCCAATATTTGGGCCGTTTGGCGTTTGGGCCCTTTGGTTTGGGCCTTTTGGGTTTAGTGTCATTACTCATATATTTGTGCGCCTAATAAAAATTACATGAGCCGATTTTATCTGAGTTAAGCATATATAGTATGGTCAAAATTCAATTATAGGTTTTTATGAAAAATGAATCACATTTCACATCTTCACATTTTTTGTAATTTTTTTTGATAAAGAAAGGAAAAGAGGGGGTTGATAGAGCATCCAGGTGGATGAAATTTTCGCCTTCGGGCATTTGGTTCGATGGTTAAGGCTTTGGGATAGTACTATAAGGTCACCATTTCGAATCTTGTGGGTGACGGTTTGCCCTTTCCTCTTTAGAATCTCATCCCTAGTGGATGCTCTAGACGAGCCCAATTAGTACCTTATAAAAAAACAGGTGAAATTTCGAGATCAATCATAATATGTCTGCGTGCCAATTTCGGAATGACCAATAATTTGTATAATTAGTGGTTATTCATATAGACATTATCATTCATAACAAACTATGAGATAATACTTTGTATTATCTTTCAAGGTTATTTGAGGGAGTTTTATATATGTTCAATGAGGTCGGGGAAGAGTTGTAGAGAGAGGATAGATAATCTCTCTCTAAAATAAAACATACAAAAAGAAATAGGTTGAAAAAGCTTTCTTCCTTGAATTTTTCTGGTCAGAAGGCAGAAGCCACTTCTTTTACAATTCTCTTTTAGAAAAATCTCTTCTTTGATTGAGAAAGTTATGTGTGAGAGATGCGTTATCTTGCCTTATTGAATGATGTGTTTGGTTTAGTGAAACTTTCTCTTATTATTGAATATGCTTGGAGATTTTGATAACTAATCGGATGGATCTTGTGAATGTGTTTGGGAAACAAGCTAATTCGTAGCTCAAGTTTATAGCATAGACAGTGGCGGAGCCAGAAATTTCTGACAATGGGTGCACAAAATAAATATTAAATTAAATAAAAAATAAATACAAAAAAGGCCCCAAAAAAATATATCAATCTTAAACAATAATGACTACTAAAGAATTTATTATTAAAGAGTTCAAAGTTTAAATTAAATTAGAATAAAATAAATTCAAAATCTAATGTATATCATAATCAATTTAACTAATTAATTAGATAAATTAATCAATATTATGTATTTTATAAAATAATATTTAAATTTCAAACCCTAAAATATCTATTCACCAAAATTAGTCCAATTAAATCATTAAGAATAACAAAATCTCAAACCGATTTAATTGATTAATAAACTCAATTAAATTAATTATTACCAAACCATATAAACCCCTAAAATTATCAAACTTAAATCTAAATCCGAAATTAATAGAACAAATGAAATTAATGCCCCTCCCTTGCCACGTAAGAGTAAAAGTCTGCCAATTTCTTGGCACGTACTTACACGTTCAATAAGATATTAGATTGTTTTCATTTTTTTTAAATAGAACAAAACCACGTCGTTTTGGTAGATTTTTTAAACGAAAGCAAAGTGACGTTGTTTGGGGTTTTAATTAAACAAAAAATAAAACAAAATGTATCATCTTCCACATTGGATCTGGAACAGAACGACGAAACTCCATTGGAGCAGTGGGGGCACTCAAACTTGAAGGATCGATTTTCTCCTAATCTTGGTGGCTCTTCGGCGCTCAGTGAGGTCACCGGCCCCCACAGGCACCCACCCCGCTCCGCCCCTGAGCATAGATCAAGTGATTAGCAGAGAGTACTACTCCGAGATTTGGTTTGAGGCTTGGGTGTGGTTTGTTTGTGTTTGGCGAGGCCCCTTGAACGTTTTTGTGACTGTTGAAGATCCGTCGTCCTGGTGGAGGCAACGTCAGTAGTCCATTCTTCTTACCTATTTGTCTGTTTAGACCCGAATACCGAAGCCATTGTTTTCTCCAACCCTTCACTCTGCACACTACCTTATTAGTTCTAGTCCCTCTTTTATTAGTTGTACTTTCTTTTTGTTTGGCTTTGCTCGTTTCAATCCTGTTCCCCAGTTTGTCTGACTGTCGTTTCCACGGCCTTTCGATTTTACTAGGCTTGTCCGATAAGAACAAGTTACTTCGAGGGACCAATACATACAAGGTCCTATTTGATTCTCAACAAATATTCTAAATAATTTTTCAAGAAATATCGAATTAACACACCTAAAAATAAAATAAAAAATTGCTTTTAAAAAAGTAAAATCACTTTAGATCTCATAAAAAAAAGTAAAATCAATTTAAAAGTGAATTTAAGGGCATCAACTCAATCAAGCATAGGTCCATTGTGAAACTAATGAGCCGGGCCGATCACGGGCCTGTCATTGAACAGGCCCAAGTTCACTCAACTGATTTGCAAATATCACATATACTGCGACTTGTGAGGAGTGAGCTCGGTCGGTAGGTATAAAAAGCAAAACCCTAGAACCAGAGATACAGAATCACAGACTCGGCAGTTTGTCAAGGAGAAACAATTCTTCACCGGCGGCGCCATATCTTCTCCGCCTCGTCAAACTCTTATACAAAGGTAGGTTTAAACTTCGTGTATCTATTATCTCTAGGTTCTCCTCTCGTTCGTCTTGTTTATAACTCATCAAGATTCTCAATTGAATTTTTTTTCTTCAAATGTTTTCGTGTTAACCGAGTTTCTAATTGATGAGTGCTGGTTCTGGATTGCTGATATTTGCTGTGTGCATAGTTTCTTTGCTGTCAAATCTTATCTCACATGTAAATGCTCCATTTCCCTTTACAACGAGCAAGAGTATTAAATGCTTTCTCAGCTTCTAATTGGATACTTACAGATATTCCTGACCTTCTTTCAATCTTGTATAGGTTCTGTTGTGTCGATAGCTATCTGTTTTCATTCCCTTGCCTGTTGATTTTGTGATGCTAATGAATGCTTCTTCTGGTATGCTAATTGCATTTTTGAAATTCACGATTTGAATTTATCGTTCTCAATTGAATTTTTCCTTCAAATGTTGTGTTAATCAGTTTCTAACTGATGAGTATCCAACTCTGGTTCTGGATTGCTGATATTTGCTGTGTGCATAGTTTCAGTGTCGTCAAATCTTACCTGAGATGTAAATGCTCCATTTTTCTTTACAATGAGCAGAGTATTAAATGCTCCATACACATAATGAGGTTCTATTGTGTCAATAGCTTTATGTTTTCAATCCCTTGTCTGCTAATTTTGCTGATGCTTATGAATGAATGCCTCTTGCGGTATGCAAATTGGATTATTGAATTTCATGATTTTCAGCTCTATACACGCAAATTGATCTTATTTTGTGTTGAATTCAGGAAATTTGATGGCGGATAACAAAATGACCCAATCAATGGAAGTTGAGACGGCGCCATCTGTATCTCTCCCCAAAGCACCAAAATTCGCACCCTTGAAAGCTCACGAGATGTCTGATGGTACAGTCCAGTTCATGAGAGTCCCTGTCCCGCCTCACCGCTTCACGCCTCTTAAAAAATCATGGATGGAGATCTACGCCCCGGTCTTCGAAGAAATGAAGATCGACATCCGCATGAACGTCAAGACCCGAAACGTCGAGCTAAAGACCCGACCCGACACGCCAGACGCATCCCACCTCCAAAAATGCCACGACTTCGTCAAGGCTTTCATGATGGGATTCGAAGTCAAAGACGCCTCGGTCCTTCTCAGGATGGACTCATTTTATGTTGATTCGTTTGAGGTTAAGGACGTTAAGACCCTCAAAGGCGAGCACTTGTCTCGTGCTATAGGAAGGCTTTCGGGAAAGGGAGGTAAGACGAAGTTTGCTATCGAGAATGCTACGAGAACGAGGATTGTGATCGCGGACCAGCATATTCATATGTTGGGCACAGTTACAAATATGAAGGTTGCAAGAGACTCGCTTTGTAGTCTCATTATGGGATCTCCTGCCGGAAAGGTTTACTCTAAACTTAGATCTGTCACTGCTAGACTTGCAGAGAGGTAATGAAGATTTTGATCAAATTGAGTCTCATATTTATTTGGTTTGTTGTTTGAGTGAAATTTTGGCTGATATTAGTGATATATGTTATTGGGAGTTGAATCATGAGGCTTATCTCTGTATTGTATGAAAGATAAAGGTGATTGACAGCATGAATGAATGAATGCTAGTAGCCCTTTATACATGATACTTGAAAAGCTTCATTGTTTTTGGAATTGTGCTTTAATTTTATGTTTATCGTTAGGATTCAGATTAGTCTGGATGATGGTTGCTCTGTTTTTACCATTCTTCTCTGTCATTTGTTATTAGCAAGTTGTGGCCTGCTTCATTTTATATAAGGATCTGATCAGATGCTGGTGTTTGATTGGTATGTTAGATGATTTTATTTTGTTCCAATTGATCAAAGGTACACTTCATAAGCAAGAGTACGTACTAACTGTCAATGTGAACTAGCAAGCAAACGACATTCAATGGCAGTTAAGTCTACAACTTCATTAATTTCAGATAAAGATAATTGTTAATTTGATGAAGTCTTAGAATAAATCATAAGCAAGAGTAATGTACTAAGCGTACACATTGATTTACAAGTCGCATCAAATCAAACAATAAAAGAACTACTTAAACGCCGCGTTTTGCAACCCTGCCACAGGTGAGTTCAAGCTCATGATATTGGGAGGGACGGAGGGTCTCTCCCAAAATGGGACCTTGAAGTACCCGGTCCGGATGTAGAGCGGTGTTCGACCGATCGAACCGGGCGAGCCAAAAGGCAAGATAAAAAAAAAGCATTATTCAGAAGAAGGGTACTAGAGATAATGTGGTTGATTATAAGATGGTAATGATAATCCAGGATTCTGATTGGTTTAAAAGCCTTTGTGTACAGCCAACGACGTGGTAACTGGAAATTGATTTCATTTCAATTCCGATTTCCTCAAATTACTCAAGATTTGGATTTCTTACCCCAAGCTAACTTGAACGGGTCCTGTCAGTGGATGACATAAGCAACATTCCATCTTGCGATTCAATTTCGCTAGTGAGAAATTTGGGTTGATCCGAGGACCACCTGATGAGTATATCAATCTTCCTTACTACAATCATCATCATATGCCATTTTGATTTAGTTGAAGAGGGTTATTATGCTTTTGATATTGATGTGTGGATGATGAAGGAATAAACAACAACAACATCTACCCAAGTGGAACCCGGTACGAGACGGGTTCTGGGAGGTCGAGATGTACGCACTCCTGAGCCTGTCAGCGTATGTTGAGACCCTTGAGCCTGTCACTTGGCGGTATCTATCGCTACTATTTGGAGGTCAACAAAGAAAGGTAATTTTTGGGGGAAGAGAAGAAGTATTGAACAGAGAGCAACAACAGAGGGCAGGGCCGCCACTTTTATTGGCCTTGTTTTCTTTTTCTTTTTTGGGAATTTCGTCTAGTAACCTTATCACTAAGACAAATTCGTATGATACCCAATTATTTTCCATATTTCACACGGTAAACCTAACTTTTTTAAAAAAAATTGTCATTTAACCAGCCTGATGATGCTCAAAATAGTAAAGTAAGAAGTGGGCCCGGGGTACGAAGAACATACAGACCCGGCGGGCCTCCCGAAGATGATCCCGGGGCCCACTACCACACCCTCCTTTTATTTTAACAAAATTCCTACCCCCGCGAGGTCCTCCGAAACCTTAGAACGAGGTCTACACCTCGTAACCGACTCTACCGACACGCCCGCCCACCAGAACCACTCAGCTAGCGCCACTCTCCCGAGCCAATCACAAGCTGCCTCGCCTCTAGACCAATCAGAGCCCTTGACCTCGGGCGTCCCACATCGGACAATGATCAAAACTCGACTCCCCAATCCTCTATAAATAGAGGAGAACCTCATATGGAAAAGGGGTCGAAAAACATCTTGAACTCAAGAACTATCTTGCTCGTTGAAGATCGACGTGATCGAAACATCGTTAAAAGGCCTCGCTACAGACAAGTGAAGTCCACAAAAAGACTTCAAGTCTCACAAAGTTTCTGCTCACATCAAAGACCTCGCTACACCATCCCGGAAGCCGCCTACACCTCACTCTCATTCACATCAAAGACTCCGCTGCCCAATCTCGCAAGTCATCAACGTCGTCCCGCAAAATCAACCTCGTTTAAGAGGTCGAACAAGCGATACTTAGAATTGTCTAGCAATTAAGAGATCTCGAACATTGTTAGGCCGAGATTTCGAACAACCGTAGGGGGTCTAGGGTGTAAACTTCAAGTGTTTGTAATCTCGTTGGTTTGTAACCTCGTTGGCTTGTAACTTCGTAATCTTGCAACCTCGTTGTAAAGAAAATCATAAATAAAGAAGCAAGTGTTCGCACAATCGAATATAATAATCCCGTCTCTTGTCTTTTAGCGAACGGTTTATTTCGGGTTTCATCACTGGCGCCGTCTGTGGGAACTTCTTCATCCTAAGTAGCTCCTCGATTCGTGCAAACCTTAGCTTCGATTCCCTCAAAATGGCTTGCCCAAACAATTTCTTCCCTCAACACCCCGACAACATGCCCGAAACTGCGCAATGGACAGCCGCGGGGCCTCCGGGCTGCCCGTTCGTGGTCCCTCCGGGATGGAGGTACGCCGCCCCGCAAAACCCATTCCCATTCCAAGGCTTCGAGCAGGGCGGCGCACCCCCGAACCCATATCCCTACCCGGCTTATGGGCAATACCAGCAGGGCTTCGCCCCTTCGTACGTCCCCGTCCCCCCCAGGGTGAACCTCACTCCGAGTACGTACCTGCGTACGTCCCTAGGCGTGTGCCGAAGCCCGAGACCTCCACCAACGGCTCGTCAACGGAGATGCCTCCCCGAGATCCCATGCAGATCTCGCGGTCTCGATCGCGACGATCGAGGCTGCAGGAGCCAGAATTGTCCGAAACAGCGGGGAGCGCGATGCACTACCCGAGGTCTTGATCGCGCAATTCGAGGCCACCGCCCCAAGCTCAGGAGGAGGCCAAGATCACCTCTCCGTTCATGGACGAGATCCGGAACGCGCCAATGCCCAAGGGCTTCTTAAGGCCACAAATGGGGCTTTATGACGGCTCAGCGGACCCTGAGGAGCACGTAAAACACTTCGCAGTCCAGATGAACGTCAATGTCTACAATGACGCGATATTCTGCCGGGTTTTCCCAACCTCCCTGGAAAAGGCCGCGTTAACATGGTTCTCAAGTAAGAAGGTCGGCTCCGTAACCTCGTTCGCCCAGCTGTGTGATTCCTTCGTCACTCACTTCAGCGGCTCCAGGAAGCACAAGAAGAACATGCGGGATCTCCGCGGAATCGAGCAGGGGGAAAGCGAGTCTTTGGGCGCCTTCTTCACGAGGTTCACAACCGCGGTGGCGGAAATCGCGCACGTCGACGAGTCGTCGGTGCGCGACACCCTCATGGGCAACCTGCGCATCGGGATTTCAAGAACCGCATTTTCTTGAAGAATCCGACGACGTACGAAAGCCTGTGCGCCCGGATCACGGCCCAAGTGCACGCCGAGGATGCCGCCAACCAGAGCTCGCGACCAAGAACTGACAAGAGATCGTCGCCGATGCCAAGGGGAAGGCAAAAGTGGCCGCGCCGGCTGCACGCGATGCGTATGTGACGCAGGCACATAACCCCAACAACAACAACAACACCAACACCAACAGAAACAACAATAACAACCGGAACAACAACAACAACAACAACAACAATAACCGTAACAACAACCGTGGAGGCGGCGGCGGAGGTTGGAACTGCTTTGGCGGGAAACCGCGGGGTTATCGAGGCAAGGGAGGTCCTGCGTACAACCCGAAAGAAAAGGGCCGCGCCAACCCCGCGTCAGGAGCCAACACCGTGCCGCAAGGCCCAAGTCACGCTCAGGCCAACAACAACAATAACGTCGAGCAGCAGGCGCCCGCGAAGCAGGCCCGGTCTGGATAAGCGACGACGCCCGATGGGTATATCCATACCATCTCGGGCGGACCATCGCCGGCTGGGTCAAGCCAGGCAGAGAGGAAGAGATACGCGAGGGAAAACCATCATGAGCCCTCGGTATTTAGCGTCGCCCAAACCTCGCGGGCCCACGTAGGTTTGTCCTTCTCATCCGAAGATGCCGAGGGGCTTCACATGCCACACTCCGACCCCTTGGTGGTACACGTTCAAATGGGCTCGAAGATGGTAAAGCGAGTGCTGGTAGACACGGGATGCTCCGTGGACATCATGTACTATGGCGCGTTCGAGCAATTGGGCATCTCCGAGACATCCTTGAAGCCCTACGCTGGGAAACTCACCTCCTTCTCGGGAGACGAAGTCGACGTGGCAGGTCTCATCGACCTCTGGATGACGCTAGGCACCGGATCCACCAGGAGGACCGAGATGGTGGAGTTCACGGTGGTACGCCTGCCTTCGGTGTGGAATGCAATCATTGGGAGGGTCTCCCTGATGAAGTTCCAGGCGGTAGTTTCTATCTATCACCTGAAGATGAAGTTCCCCGTCGATGGCGGGGTTGGAGAGGTAAAAGGCAATCAGGAGGAAGGTCGCGTTTGCTACGCGACCTCTGCAAAATAAAAGTGCCCGGTGTTCATGGTGGAATCTCCCGGCGAGGCCGACCTCGAAGTCCGGGATTTCACGGTCCCCACTCCAAAGCTAGAAAGAAGGGTGATATCCCCTTTCGAGAGCGAGTCTGAGAAGATCTACCTCGGAGAATGCCTCTCGGCATGCTTGTCAAAAAAGTCGGAGAATGCCTCTCGGTATGCGAGTCTGAGAAGATCTACCTCGGAGAATGCCTCTCTGCAAAATTGCTGGCTGCGGGGTTCATACGCGAGGTTCAATACCCCCGGTGGTTGTCCAACGTCATGCTTGTCAAAAAAGTCAGCGGGAAGTGGAGGATGTGCGTCGATTTCAAGGACCTCAACAAAGCCTGTCCCAAAGACAGTTACCCCTTGCCCTTGATCGACGAGCTCGTTGACTCAACCGCAGGTCACGGGGTTTTAAGCTTCCTCGACGCATACTCAGGGTACAATCAAGTCCTGATGAACCCGCGAGAAGAGGAGGAAACATCCTTCATCACCCAGCAAGGCACTTATTGCTACAAAGTAATGCCGTTTGGGCTGAAGAACGCGGGGGCCACCTTTCAACGCCTCGTCGACCGCGTCTTTAAGAACCACCTCGGACGGAACGTGTCGGCATATGTCGACGATTTTTTTGTTGTCCGGAGCAAGACCCATGAGGAGCATCTGGTCGACCTCGCTGAGGTCTTCGCCACTCTCAGGCACAACCGTCTCAGCCTGAACCCCGAGAAGTGTGTCTTCGGCGTGTCATCGGGAAAATTTTTAGGCTTTATGATTAGCGAGCGCGACATCGACGTAAATCCTGCCAAGGTCGAGTCGATCCTCTCAATGAGATCACCACGGTCTCGCACCGAGGTGCAACGGCTTAACGGTGCCGTCAACTACCTGGGGAGGTTTTGCTCCCGCTTGGTGGAGAGGTCCCTGCCCTTTTTCGCAGCTCTCAAGCAGAATGACAAGTTCGTGTGGGATGAGAGGCTTGAGCTCGCTTTCTCTGAACTAAAGGCCTTCTTGTCGAAGCTCCCTACACTGTCGCCCCCGTTGGCGGGCGAAGACTTGCAACTTTATGTGGCCGTCAGCCCCGAGACGGTCAGCGCGGTGCTAACCAGAAAGGCCACACACCTAGTTTACTTCGTGAGTCGCGTGCTCCAGCCCGCGGAGCAGCGCTATTCCCCAGCAGAGAAGATGGCGCTGGCAGTTGTGACCGCCGCAAGGCGTCTATGCCCTTACTTCCATGCGCACCCCATTCAGGTCCTGTCTGAGCTCCAACTTCGAGAAATACTCCACCAGCCCGGGCGAATGACAAAGTGGGCAGTCGAGCTCTCCGAGTTCGACATCAGCTACCTCCCAAGGACCGCCATGAAGGGGCAAGCCCTCGCTGACTTCATGGTGGAGGTCACCTTCCCTGAGACAGAAACAAGCTCGGAAGAGTGGAAGGTGTTCGTTGACGGCTCACGATGTGACACCAGTGGTGGGGCTGGCGTATTCCTCGCTGGGCCCTCGATCGAGACGGAGTATTCCCTTAACTTCGCCTTCGAAGCCACCAATAACGAGGCCGAGTATGAGGCCATGATCGCCGGGATCGAAATGGCGCTCCTCAGTGGTGCCCGGAAAATCAGGGTCTACACCGACTCCAAGCTGGTGACGCGCCAACTCAACGGTCAGTACGACACCAGAACGGGGTTCCTTCCCGCGTACCGAGAAAAGGTCAAAGCCTTGGTATCATGTCTGGAAACCTTCGCGGTTGAGTCCATCCCGCGAACCTCGAACACCAAAGCAGATGCACTTGCGAGGTTAGGATCCGCCCTCCCCCTTGAAGTGGGGAACCGCGTGATGGTAGAAAGAAAACTCTCGCGGAGTGTGAACAACGAGGTTCTATGTATCACCGCGGAGGATTGGAGGATCCCGATAACACGATATGTGGAGAGCGGTGTCCTCCCAGAGGACCCCGCGCAGGCCAGGAAGCTGAAAATGCAGGCGGCACGGTATTGCGTCGTAGGTGGCTACCTTTATCGCCGAGGCTATGCTGAGCCCAACCTGTTGTGCGTCCCAACCGAAGCTACGGAGCACATCCTTTATGAGGCCCATGAAGGGGTCTGTGGCGGCCACCCAGGATGGCGAACCCTTTCGCATAAGATCGCCCACCTGGGGTACTTCTGGCCCACCCTCCGGCAAGACGCAAGGGCCTATGTCCAGCGATGTGACGGGTGTTAGAAGCACGGTAACCTCTTGCACGCCCCGACCTCACAACGTCGCTCCATCCACGCGCCGTGCCTCTTCACGATGTGGGGGATGGACATCTCGGCCCCTTCCCCAAGGCTGCTGGTCAGGCGCGGTATATCCTGGTCATTGTCGACTACTTCACAAAGTGGATTGAGGCACAAGCAATGGCGAAGATCACGGGGACTAAGGTCTGCGACTTTCTGTGGAAGAACCTCGTCTGCCGCTTCGGCGTTCCCATGACCATCGTGACCGACCATGGCCCCCAATTTGATTGCGAAGAGACCCGGATATTCTGCTCAGACCTGGGCATAACCCTCAAGTTCTCCTCCGTGGCCCATCCTCAGTCCAACGGCCAGGTGGAGAACGTCAATGCCCGCATCCTGTCCGATCTAAAGAAACGGTTGGGCCTGGCCCAAGGTCGTTGGGCAGAGCTCCTCCCACTCGTCCTATGGATGTACCGCACCACCGCGCGCCGCGCAACCGGAGAAACGCCTTTCGCCCTAACCTACGGGGCGGAAGCCCTAGTCCCTTTAGAAACCCTGGTCCCGTCAGCAAGGGTGTTTGATTTCGATGAAAAAGAGAACGAGGCCAATCTCAGGGTCGAGTTGCTCTTCCGTGACGAGCTACGCGAAGTAGCCGACCTTCGCTCCAGGGAATACAAGCGTCGCGTGGCCGTCTACCACAATAAGAAGGTGAGACCTCGATTCCTGGCCACAGGCAACCTCGTACTGAGGCGAACCGAAGGTGGCAAACTGGACCCCAACTGGGAGGGGCCATACATCCTCGGCGAGGAGGTCACTCCCGGAGCTTTTAAGCTCAAAGACAACGAGGGGCGTACCCTCAGCAAGACATGGAACGTCGACCGATTAAAGAAGTATTTTGTGTAAACTCTCTGAACTCCGTTACTTCTTTTTGTGAATAAAGGGTTGTGGAACTTTCAAAATCTCTCTCAAAAATAAAAACTTCGGGTTTTGGGTCCATCCCTCGCTTCCCGCTTGGTGTTGGAGAATCTCGTTAAGTCCAAACCTCGCTTCCCGCTTGGTGTTGGAGAATCTCGATAAATCCATCCCTCGCTTCCCGCTTGGTGTTGGAGAATCTCGTTAAGTCCAAACCTCGCTTCCCGCTTGGTGTTGGAGAATCTCGTTAAGTCCAAACCTCGCTCCCCGCTTGGAGTTGGAGAATCTCGTTAAGTCCAAACCTCGCTTCCCGCTTGGTGTTGGAGAATCTCGTTAAGTCCAAACCTCGCTTCCCGCTTGGTGTTGGAGAATCTCGATAAATCCATCCCTCGCTTCCCGCTTGGGGTTGGAGAATCTCGTTAAGGTGTTGGAGAATCTCGTTAAGTCCAAACCTCGCTCCCCGCTTGGAGTTGGAGAATCTCGTTACGTCCAAACCTCGCTTCCCGCTTGGGGTTGGAGAATCTCGTTAAGTCCAAACCTCGCTTCCCGCTTGGTGTTGGAGAATCTCGATAAATCCAAACCTCGCTTCACGCTTGGTGTTGGAGAATCTCGCTAACTCCAAACCTCGCTCCCCGCTTGGGGTTGGATAACTCGAGCAAACCATGCGAGATCCGAGCGAGGATCATGATCTCGATGCAGAGTTAGAAACACGCGATGTGGCCCGAGTACCACAATAGTTGTGACACTCGAACCATGGGGTTGGATGGATATGGACGAGCATATGCAAATAAGCCAAACACACAAACAATCATGAGAAAAGGAAAATGATATAAAAAAGGTGGGCCGCGAGGGCCCAGATGTTTAATTACAGACCCCAAGGGGCCACCAAAAAAAAAACAACAGAAACAGACAACAACATCCTTTAAATCTTCGAGGCTTCAGCGGTGGGGTCGGAGGTCTTCGTAGGATCTTCAGAGGCTTCAGTAGTGGGGTCTTTGGGAATCTCCAGGGCAGGGGCGGGGGTGGCAGACGGTTGGGAGCTTGGCGCATCTTCCCGAGCGATGCCCGCCACGGAAGGAACCTCGCTTACCTCGGTCCCGTCCGCATTAAGGAAGAACTCACATTCTCCCTCGGGCTCTTCCCCGGTCTCTTCCCCCATAGTCTCCTCGTAGTTGGGGTTGAAAAAGACAATGCGAGGATCGATGTGCCTATACTTGGCCACCGCCTGCTTAACGCCCATGCGGACGGCCTGGTGGAACATCTTCCTTACGCTTTCCACCATCGTCGCCTTGTACTCCTCCGAGGCCACGTATTTGGGACCCGCAGCCTCCACCTCCTCGTTGAGCTCGACAATACGATGTCGAAGGTCGGTGATCTCATCCTCGGCCTTCGAGAGCTCTGCTTCCTTCTCCTTGAAAAATTGATGCTCAGCGGAGAGCTTAGCCCGAAGCTCCTCATTCTCGCTCTGCAAGTTGTCAGCCACTTCCTTCGCCTTGCTCGCCACCTCCTTCGCCTTGCTTTCCCCCTCCCTTGCCTTTGCCTCCCCCTCCTTCGCCTTCGCAGTCGCCTTGACCTCGTCCGCGACTCTAACTCGCTTCTCAGCCGCAGCAAGCTCCCTCGCTTGCTTCTCGCATTCCTCCACGCGGGCTTTAAGTGCCGCCTCCATCTTCTCCATCCGCGAATGGGCAAGGTTGATGCGACTGCGGTTGTAATTATCGAAGAAGGTATGCTGCGAATTCGCAAAAACAATTGAAGAGAGTAAGAATGAATGTAGGCACGGAACCCAAAACAGAAGCAAAGTTCGTAAGAGAAACTTACCATAGCCGAATACCTGGCAACCTCGTCATCAAGGGCCGCGTCTGTGAGGTTATTGGCCCACGCGACCTCCTCCTTCCACTCCTCCCGGCCCCACCTCATCGGAGCGCCCCTAACCGGGCCAGGGCAATGAAACTTGGCAGGCGAAGGACCAGCGGCGTCCACAGCCCGCCCCTCAAAATTAAAGTAGGGGATGACATCCCCCACCGACGAACCTCGCTGTCCGTCCGCCCGATGTTTCTTCTTCTTCTCCCCCCGAGGGGACTCCACGCCCTTCCTTTTTTGCCCGGCTCCGTCGCCGGACCCCCGCGAAGTCTGGGACGATGTCTTTGCGACGCCCCTCTTGGGCGGGGGCACCTCGGAGGTTTTCTCCCTGGACATCCTCGAAACGTCCCCCTTCGGCTGGGCCCCCTCAAAGGTCTTCCCCCGGACGTTTTATGTGGCGGGGGTATCGACGTCGGTTGGGGGGTGGGCGGCCTCGCTTGTGAGGTCGGCTCCTTTATGACAACCCCCTGTTGGCTTTGGGGTCTCGGAGCGTTTGAGGAAGAAGTCACAGGCCTTTTGCCCTGCGACTTTGTGGTGAGAGCGCCAAATAGGTCCACTGTCAAAAAAGCAAGGGAGAGTAACAATTTAGATAAAGAGAGAAAACAATACGGACTGACGAGATCTCAAACCTCGCGTCCCAAAGACGACGTCAAAACACAATAAATCTAGCAAGGCGGCCAAAATCTCGCTACCTAGCCAGCAGTAAAGGCAAGCAAAAAGTATAATAAAAAAAAAGAAGGGAAAAGGAGAAAAAAGGTTAAATACCCTCTCTGCCCTCGCTAGGGGGGAGGCTGAGACTCAGGCCGACCCGCTCAAGCTGGTCCTGAGAGAGATACACTTGGTACGGTGCCTGACTCGCTGTGGCGTATCGGGCCTTAAGTGCCTTAAGCTCATCAACCGTATGCGGGCACACGCACCGAACAAAGGTGCCCGACACCACGGGAAAGTTGAGATACCTCCCGGTGAGATCTCGGACCAAAAACCAATTCGGCTTCCACGTCCCGACGTTCGAGGGAGCCGTGGTGATTTTGATGTTCGGCGTGCTAAGATTGATGAGGCAGGACCAAGGTTCCCTCCTCGCTAGGAATAGAGCCGACAAGTTATCAAGATTCGGCCCGTCCCCAAGTTCACGACTACGAATCGTGTAGGCGCATAACAGCCGCCAAGCGTTCGGGAACAACTGCACGGAAAGATCCTCATCGCCCACAGATAGTCCACAATATGTTGGGCTAGAGGTAGCTTGAAACCCGCTTGAAGACTGAAGAGGTGCACGACCGCGCACCTTTCATAGGACGCCAAGGAGCAGCCCCCCTCTTCTGGAAGAGCCAACTCAACTCCCTCGGGCCAAGCGAAGTCCTTGGCAATCTTTTCAAGGTCTTCACGCTTGAGCTCGGTGGCCACTCCTCCGGACAGGTAGTCCTTGGGAGAACCCGGGGTCTTGGGGATCCGCTCTTCAAGAACAGGCGGGACACGAGACACGGCGTCAGTAATATACGCCGCAGGAAAGCTCGGAGGCACATAGGGGGTGGGGGCCGAGGCCGTGTCCACACCTGACCTCGCTACCAAGTCAGTAACGACCTCATCTGGGGTGGAAGACGAAGCCATTTCAACACCCGACGACGCGCGAAGTCGGGAGAAGCGCGAATTGATGGAAACCTCGGAGTCACTTGAAGAAGGGTCGCTGAAAACCAGCAAAGGGGACCTCGGGTTCTGGGAATCGCTAGGCTCTACGCTTCCCACGGACTCCGAAACCTCCTCGTAAAAACCCTCTTGAACTTTGAAAGCGAAGCCAGGCGGGGGGCTCACAGAGGCTCTCCTAGGCATGAAAAGAACGACGTCCAGGCCGCGGAAGGCTAACACCTGGAAAAGAAAGAAGTGTTGAGACATCGGACAAAATAACCAAGGAAAAACAATGCGAGGTCATGACCTCGAAGGGAAGAGAACGCGAGGTTACGACAACAAAAGGGAGAACAAGACGAGGTCATGACAGCGTCTGGAAGAAAGAGAAATCGAGGTCATAAGAGACGAAAATCCACGTGGCACCCTAGGGGCTGCTCTGACAAGATAGGACGGCGATAGAGAAGTCGAAGCGCCAAAAGGAGGAAAGAGAAGGAGAAATGGAAGCCAACGATGGAAAGCAGCGGCGAAGACCCTAACGTCCCATCAATCAGCCATCGAGACGTTTGGGTTTCCGAGGGTCTCAAAATTCAAAACCGCCGAAAGAAAGCGCAGAGACCCGGCCGTCGGTTGGAGGGCGAGGGGTTCGAGTGCATGGCGGTCGCCACCCTCACCCCACCATCCCGCCACCATGACGCTGACGCGAAACACCAAGAAACGACCTTTGCCCGCTAGGGCACAAAGCCGAGCAAGAAGAAAAAAGAAAAGAGCAAAGAAAAATGGCGAGGAAAGCGCGCAAACATTCACGCCGACCTCACCACCGCTGTTTCGCTACCGTGTCACCGGAGCGAAACGCTAGGCGGTACGCCATCGCCCCTCCAGGGCACAGGACAGGAAGGGAAAATCGAAAGCAAAAAATACCCAAAAGCGAGAGGAAGGGGAACGGACACTTACTTAGAATCGGCGTAGAAGGAGCGGTGGCACAGCTGGAAGGTGGCGGAGGTTCGTCGGCAACCGTCTGGAGAACCGCTAGCAAGAAACCGAAAAGGCGAAGAGAGAGGGCGAAAATGTTGAGAGAGAAGATGGAAGGGAAGCGTGCGAAATACGCCCTTATAAAGAGCAGGCTTGGGCCCCCCTGCCCAGAGAGGCTTATTGGGCCTGTCCCGCCTGAACGGCCCATTAAGCAAGACATGAAGAGCAAGCCCAGAAAAGCTTCACCCCTGCAAACAAAAAAAAAAGAGCTAAGTGTAGAGCCTCGCAAAAAGAGGGCTTCGCAAGATGCCCACCATAAACCTCGAAACCCTTGAAACCTCGCAAAATGCCTACCCACCTCTCAAAACCTCGTACCCCGTGATCTTTGAGAACTTATGCCCTGCGGCCCTCGGGGCGAGATCCCCAGGCCATGGGGTTGTGATGATGCTCAAAATAGTAAAGTAAGAAGTGGGCCCGGGGTACGAAGAACATACAGACCCGGCGGGCCTCCCGAGGATGATCCTGGGGCCCACTACCACACCCTCCTTTTATTTTAACAAAATTCCTACCCCCGCGAGGTCCTCCGAAACCTTGGAACGAGGTCTACACCTCGTAACCGACTCTACCGACACGCCCGCCCACCAGAACCACTCAGCTAGCGCCACTCTCCCGAGCCAATCACAAGCTGCCTCGCCTCTAGACCAATCAGAGCCCTTGACCTCGGGCGTCCCACATCGGACAATGATCAAAACTCGACTCCCCAATCCTCTATAAATAGAGGAGAACCTCATATGGAAAAGGGGTCGAAAAACATCTTGAACTCAAGAACTATCTTGCTCGTTGAGGATCGACGTGATCGAAACATCGTTAAAAGGCCTCGCTACAGACAAGTGAAGTCCACAAAAAGACTTCAAGTCTCACAAAGTTTCTGCTCACATCAAAGACCTCGCTACACCATCCCGGAAGCCGCCTACACCTCACTCTCATTCACATCAAAGACTCCGTTGCCCAATCTCGCAAGTCATCAACGTCGTCCTGCAAAATCAACCTCGTTAAAAGGTCGAACAAGCGATACTTAGAATTGTCTAGCAATTAGGAGATCTCAAACATTGTTAGGCCGAGATCTCGAACAACCGTAGGGGGTCTAGGGTGTAAACTTCAAGTGTTTGTAATCTCGTTGGTTTGTAACCTCGTTGGCTTGTAACTTCGTAATCTTGCAACCTCGTTGTAAAGAAAATCATAAATAAAGAAGCAAGTGTTCGCACAATCGAATATAATAATCCTGTCTCTTGTCTTTTAGCGAACGATTTATTTCGGGTTTCATCACAGCCGTTTGAATAAGGATGAAAATCGTCAAGTGTGGGGGGTAAAAACGGGATTTATGCACAAGTAAGGCAGTAAGCTCTTCTCTTTTTTCATCTGGTTACGCGCCACGTGTTATGTTGTGATTGGCTCTTCTATGTCAGCTTTATTCTGTGTTTTATGTATTTTTGGATAGACTTTTTAGACCTAGTTTATATATTATGGTTATGAGAGTGGCCTTTTTGCTTAGTCAGACAGTTTGAAGCATCGTTTAGACCTAGTTTCTACTCTTTATCTATTGCATGAAATTATTTTACTCTCTTGGATAAATTGTTTATGTGATTGATTTTAACATTTCTAGGGTTGTTGTTATTGAATCTCAATTGCTAGATCTAGAGAAATTACTGGTTGACTTTCTCTATTTCACAGTAGCAAACTACATTGTACTAGTATCTGGTTGTGCTAGATTATTGCAGAAGAGAGTTGAATTGCATTCTAGGATAAAAGGTGGTTGTTTTATGTTAGAATTGTATCCTGATTGTATTCCTATTCTTAATGCTGCTTTTGAATTGAATCTTGATAGTTTCAAGGTTATTCAATTAGTTAGGATTTATAGAATCTGGTGGTGCTATTAATTATCTTTGAAAAAGAATTGGAATTCCATATGCATGCGATATTGAGTGAATCTATGATCAACTTGTCATACGAATGTGAATATCTGTTTGACTAAGTGTTTTCCCAAATTGATAAAAACCCAAACTTTAATTGCTTTACTAGTTTTTGCATGCTAGATACTTATTTACTTCATAAACCCCCTTTTACTTTAATAGACATAAAATTCACATAAAAAGATAAATCTACCTCCTTGCGGAATCGACCCTTACTTCCTTAAGACTACAGTCTTTAGGTTTGTTAGGACTATTTTGCTTAGCCGTGATTTGCACGACCATTTCACGCTTATCAGTAACCCTAACTTTTAAAAAAATTGCCATTTAACCAGCCGTTTGAATAAGGATGAAAATCGTCAAGTGGGGGGGGGGGGTAAAAACGGGATTTATGCACAAGGCAGTAAGCTCTTCTCTTTTTTCATCTGGTTTCCTGACAATTCTCCTCTTCTCTTTCGGTGATTCTCTTTTCACTTCTGGTTCATGCCCCAACTCCGGTTCATACAAACTATTTTTATTATATCTAATTTCTATACTTTTTATTCATCTATTTCGCTCGATTTCCATACATATTAAAATGATCCTTAGGTATAAATATGTCAAAAATTAACAATCCAAAAAGGATAAAATATAATGGATATATAAATATTTACATTTTTCAATTGAAGAAGATTAAAGGACTAAGTTACATCCAATTTTGCCTTAATTATTGACAAGATTCGACTTACAACAGATTGAAAAGACAACTTAAAAGGACATGCAGGGCAAACGCTCCGAAGGGAGCCGACTCTAATGAAGCAGCTCTCCTTACCCTTTCCCGCAGCCATCAAATCCCTAGCCCAACCGCCCTAAAATTATCAAGGAGCAACGACGTTGGTGGAGTGCGCGCCGCTGCTGGCGGGGCTGGCGCCGTGCCTGGCGTTCGTAGGGGGCTGCGCGAAGATGCCGTCCTTTGACTGTTGTACGGGGAAGTGCGTCAGCCTCCTGGTCAAGTACAAGGACGAGCCCTCCCTCGGCCTTATGTTCGACGCCAACCGCGCCCTCGCCCCCCCCTCCCCGGCCCTCTGCCACTTCGCTGCCAATATTAGCGATTCCCTTGGTTTCCATCTCTACCTTCTTATTCATGATTTGAAATCCCAAAAACCAGATCTGAAACTTTCTCTACCCTTCTTCGATCCAAATCTGAATTCGAAAACCAGATCTGTCTTTCCCTTTCCATATCTCCGCCTTTGTTTGCGTTGAGATTTGTTGAATTGAAGATTGACGATTGAAGATTGAAGTTTGCAGATTGAAGATTTGAAGATCTAATGTTTCAATTTGAAGCTTAAAATTTGTTATGCTTAGATTTGTTTTGTTGTTGTTGTTCCAAGATCACCATCTAATGATGATGATTCAGGCTAGCCGTGCTTGTTGCAGGTAGCCTAATGTTTGCCTTGGTTGTTGTTGTTTGCAATAACTTATCCAAAAAAAAACAGATTGAAAAGACCGATCATGGCCATGGGTACAACTTTTCAATCTCCTTAATTATGTGCAAGTAATCGTAGCATTAGATAATCATCTTTAGTAGGTGGCAAAATTAAAAGCATATAATACTAAGATTGGAGGGACTTGTTATGATTCCAACTCGTCCGCCATTGATTACAATTTTACAAGAAAAGGATAAGAATGTTTGTATGAAAAGGAAAATTAAAAGGAGAAAGAAAGAGAGAGATAGGGAATTCATTCTCTTATTCGACAATACTCCAAACAATTTGTTACATACATTTAATAGGAATTCCAACTTTTAGAGAAATTACACAATTGACCCCATAATTTCTAGTTTTGTTACAATCATAACAACACCCCGTCCTTGAGAAACCTTGTTTGAGGCACTTGAAATTCAGGGAATTGAGGGTCATGTATGCAAAGCTATCATATGACATGTAGAGCTATGCTTAAATTAGCAAACTTTCGATGGATGCTATTATCTAATTGAGTAATGCTTATCCTTTCTTTCGGAATATAACATGAAAATTGTAATATCCGCGAATTTTATGGACATTTTCGAATTTCTCGAATATCCTTTATAATTCTTTTAGTTCGATGCCGATACGAAATGCAATAATTTTAATGAGAATTAAAATTATTGAAAATCCTCAGTTATATCGAAAAATCATAGAAAATTGATTTTATCGGTCTACATTGATAGTTATAAAGGAGAGAATATGATGTATCAAATTTCTAAAATTCATAAAGCTTTTATTATTATTAATTAAGGTATGTATTCGTATGGTACCTAATTATTTTCCATATTTCACACGGTAACCCTAACTTTTTTAAAAAAATATTGCCATTTAACCAACCGTTTGAATAAGGATAAAAATCGTCAAGTGTGGAGGTAAAAACGGGATTTATGCACAAGTAAGGCAATAAGCTCTTCTCTTTTTTCATCTGGTTTCCCGACAATTCTCCTCTTCTCTTTCGGTGATTCTCTTTTCACTTCCGGTTCATGCCACAACTCCGGTTCATTCCAAGAAAATGAAGAGGAACCAAGGGCAACATAGTAAGGATGATCTCGGAAAAAGAGCGAAGAACGGAGCATTTACCATTGATGAAGCAGAATCTTCTCGAGTAAGTTTAATCAAAGGGATTTCGGCTTCGCCAAGAATGGAAATTGAGTATGTGGACATACCCAGCGACGAGGAACTAGGTATGAGAGTGAACCCTGTAGTCATCTCGAGTGAAGAAGAAGACCCTGAGGAAGAAGAGGCCCCGCAATCAGAGCAAATACGGTATTCGAACTCCAGTCAATCTACGCTATCTTCGCATGAGTCTGGAGTTTATACTTCGTCTCAACGGCTTTCCCCATCTGTGGATGACTATCCTCGGCAGATAGTAGGATCGGTGGGTCCTAGTTCTTCTGAAAGGGGTCCGATTCAGGAAACTGAAGGTAGAGATCATGCGACGATACAATCTTGGGAGGATTGGATATCCTCTGGGAGAACTCAACTTGTGAAATTTGAGGTAAAAACGGAAAGGTTAATGAATGTTGTACATGCCTGGAAATGACAATTGGAACCTTATGAGGATCTTTTTATCTGGGGCACTGCGGGTTTGCATTTAAGCCCTTCGCGTAGAAACCTCTTCCGTAGGAAACTAGAGCAAGGGGAGTCACTTTTATATGATCAGAATATCTTAAAGGACCCCTTGCAGTTTGAGGCTGACTTTTTAGATAATTTCTGTCATCCTCCCTCGTTGTATTAAGGAATGGATAAGAGCATGAACGAGTCAAGATGGATAAGTTGGTTTTGTTGGTTTTCTTAGATGTAAATTAAGGTTTGCTGTAAGGGTTCAAGAAGTTGTGGGTTTTTGGTAAATAAGTTAGTTTGACTATGTTGGCCAGTAGCATTGTAAAATAAAGAAAGTACACTGGTGTTATAAATAAATGGTATTTCTATTGTTATGTATGCGTTATGACTTCTTATTTTTATGAATTGAAGAAAATTTGTACCTTTCTTGATTTTATTCATATGGTGAATACTAGAAGATCCGAACAAAGTGTTAACTCGGCTAGGGGCCCTGGAGAAGGAGAAAGTAATCTTATATAGTTATTCTCACCAAATTGATAGTTATAAAGGAGAGAATACGAA
The DNA here is from genome assembly GCA_964016875.1 of Fallopia convolvulus. Taxonomy (NCBI): domain Eukaryota; kingdom Viridiplantae; phylum Streptophyta; class Magnoliopsida; order Caryophyllales; family Polygonaceae; genus Fallopia; species Fallopia convolvulus. Next base: position 79,647,729 of record OZ024718.1, on the reverse strand, counting down.
GTATCAAATTTCTAAAATTCATAAAGCTTTTATTATTATTAATTAAGGTATGTATTCGTATGGTACCCAATTATTTTCCATATTTCACACGGTAAGCCTAACTTTTTTTTAAAAAATATTGCCATTTAACCAGCCGTTTGAATAATGATAAAGATCGTCAAGTGTGGGGGTAAAAAGGGATTTATGCACAAGTAAGGCAATAAGCTCTTCTCTTTTTTCATCTGGTTTCCCGACAATTCTCCTCTTCTCTTTCGGTGATTCTCTTTTCACTTCCGGTTCATGCCACAACTCCGGTTCATTCCAAGAAAATGAAGAGGTACCAAGGGCAGTATAGTAAGGATGATCTCGGAAAAAGAGCGAAGAACGGAGCATTTACCGTTGATGAAGCAAAATCTTCTCGAGTAAGTTTAATCAAAGAGTATGTGGACATACCCAGCGACGAGGAACTAGGTATGGGAGTGAACCCTGTAGTCATCTCGAGTGAAGAAGAAGACACTGAGGAAGAAGAGGCCACACAATCAGAGCAAATACGGTATTCGAACTCCAATCAATCTTCGCTATCTTCGCATGAGTCTGGAGTTTATACTTCGTCTCAACGGCTTTCCCATTCTGTGGATCACTATCCTCGGCAGATAGTAGGATCGGCGGGTCCTAGTTCTTCTGAAAGGGGTCCGGTTCAGGAAACTGAAGGTAGAGATCATGCGACGATACAATCTTTGGAGGATTGGATATCCTCTCGGAGAACTCAACTTGTGAAATTTTAGGTAAAAATGAAAAGGTTAATGAATGCCGTATAGGCCTGGAAACGGGAATTGGAACCTTATGAGGATTTTTTTGTCTGGGGCACTGCGGGTTTGCATTTAAGCCCTTCGCGTAGAAACCTCTTCCGTAGGAAACTAGAGCAAGGGGAGTCACTTTTATATGATCAGAATATCTTAAAGGACCCCTTGTAGTTTGAGGATGACTTTTTAGATAATTTCTGTCATCCTCCCTCGTTGTATTAAGGAATGGATAAGAGCATGAACGAGTCAAGATGGATAAGTTGGTTTTGTTGGTTTTCTTAGATGTAAATTAAGGTTTGCTGTAAGGTTCAAGAAGTTGTGGGTTTTTGGTAAATAAGTTAGTTTGACTATGTTGACCAGTAGCATTGTAAAATAAAGAAAGTACGCAGGTGTTATAAATAAATGGTAATTCTGTTGTTATGTATGCGTTATGACTTCTTATTTTTATGAATTGAAGAAAATTTGTACCTTTCTTGGTTTTATTCAGATGGTGAATACTAGAAGATCCGAACAAAGTGTTAACTCGGCTAGGGGCCCTGGAGAATGAGAAAGTAATCTTATAACTTTATTCTCACCAAATTGATAGTTATAAAGGAGAGAATACGAAGTATCAAATTTCTAATAAATTATATGTGATATAAAATCTCAATTATAGCATGACTTTTGTACAAAACCATAAATATTATTTAGTGGATGACATTCATGTATAAAACCATAATTTTTGTATGAAATGGAAAATTAAAAGGAGAAAGAAAGAGAGAGATAGGGAATTCATTCTCTTATTCGACAATACTCCAAACAATTTGTTACATACATTTAATAGGAATTCCAACTTTTAGAGAAATTACACAATTGACCCCATAATTTCTAGTTTTGTTACAATCATAACAACACCCCGTCATTGAGAAACCTTGTTTGAGGCAATTGAAATTCAGGGAATTGAGGGTCATGTATGCAAAGCTATCATATGACATGTGGAGCTATGCTTAAATTAGCAAACTTTCGATGGATGCTATTATCTAATTGAGTAATGCTTATCCTTTCTTTCGGAATATAACATGAAAATTGTAATATCCGCGAATTTTATGGACAGTTTCGAATTTCTCGAATATCCTTTATAATTCTTTTAGTTCGATGCCGATACGAAATGCAATAATTTTAATGGGAATTAAAATTATTGAAAATCCTCAGTTATATCGAAAAATCATAGAAAATTGATTTTATCGGTCTACATTGATAGTTATAAAGGAGAGAATATGATGTATCAAATTTCTAAAATTCATAAAGCTTTTATTATTATTAATTAAGGTATGTATTCGTATGGTACCTAATTATTTTCCATATTTCACACGGTAACCCTAACTTTTTTTAAAAAATATTGCCATTTAACCAACCGTTTGAATAAGGATAAAAATCGTCAAGTGTGGGGGTAAAAACGGGATTTATGCACAAGTAAGGCAATAAGCTCTTCTCTTTTTTCATCTGGTTTCCCGACAATTCTCCTCTTCTCTTTCGGTGATTCTCTTTTCACTTCCGGTTCATGCCACAACTCCGGTTCATTCCAAGAAAATGAAGAGGAACCAAGGCAACATAGTAAGGATGATCTCAGAAAAAGAGCGAAGAACGGAGCATTTACCGTTGATGAAGCAGAATCTTCTCGAGTAAGTTTAATCAAAGGGATTTCGGCTTCGCCAAGAATGGAAATTGAGTATGTGGACATACCCAGCGACGAGGAACTAGGTATGGGAGTGAACCCTTTAGTCATCTCGAGTGAAGAAGAAGACCCTGAGGAAGAAGAGGCCCCGCAATCAGAGCAAATACGGTATTCGAACTCCAGTCAATCTACGCTATCTTCGCATGAGTCTGGAGTTTATACTTCGTCTCAACGGCTTTCCCCTTCTGTGGATGACTATCTTCGACAGATAGTAGGATCGGCGGGTCCTAGTTCTTCTGAAAGGGGTCCGATTCAGGAAACTGAAGGTAGAGATCATGCGACGATACAATCTTGGGAGGATTGGATATCCTCTGGGAGAACTCAACTTGTGAAATTTGAGGTAAAAACGGAAAGGTTAATGAATGTTGTACAGGCCTGGAAACGGCAATTGGAACCTTATGAGGATCTTTTTATCTGGGGCACTGCGGGTTTGCATTTAAGCCCTTCGCGTAGAAACCTCTTCCGTAGGAAACTAGAGCAAGGGGAGTCACTTTTATATGATCAGAATATCTTAAAGGACCCCTTGCAGTTTGAGGCTGACTTTTTAGATAATTTCTGTCATCCTCCCTCGTTGTATTAAGGAATGGATAAGAGCATGAACGAGTCAAGATGGATAAGTTGGTTTTGTTGGTTTTCTTAGATGTAAATTAAGGTTTGATGTAAGGGTTCAAGAAGTTGTGGGTTTTGGGTAAATAAGTTAGTTTGACTATGTTGACCAATAGCATTGTAAAATAAAGAAAGTACACTGGTGTTATAAATAAATGGTATTTCTGTTGTTATGTACGCGTTATGACTTCTTATTTTTATGAATTGAAGAAAATTTGTACCTTTCTTGGTTTTATTCAGATGGTGAATACTAGAAGATTCGAACAAAGTGTTAACTCGGCTAGGGGCCCTGGAGAAGGAGAAAGTAATCTTATATAGTTATTCTCACCAAATTGATAGTTATAAAGGAGAGAATACGAAGTATCAAATTTCTAAAATTCATAAAGCTTTTATTATTATTAATTAAGGTATGTATTCGTATGGTACCCAATTATTTTCCATATTTCGAACGGTAAGCCTAACTTTTTTTTAAAAAATATTGCCATTTAACCAGCCGTTTGAATAAGGATAAAAATCGTCAAGTGTGGGGGTAAAAAGGGATTTATGCACAAGTAAGGCAATAAGCTCTTCTCTTTTTTCATCTGGTTTCCCGACAATTCTCCTCTTCACTTTCGGTGATTCTCTTTTCACTTCCGGTTCATGCCACAACTCCGGTTCATTCCAAGAAAATGAAGAGGAACCAAGGGCAGCATAGTAAGGATGATCTCGGAAAAAGGGAGAAGAACGGAGCATTTACCGTTGATGAAGCAAAATCTTCTCGAGTAAGTTTAATCAAAGAGTATGTGGACATACCCAGCGACGAGGAACTAGGTATGGGAGTGAACCCTATAGTCATCTCGAGTGAAGAAGAAGACACTGAGGAAGAAGAGGCCACGCAATCAGAGCAAATACGGTATTCGAACTCCAGTCAATCTTCGTTATCTTCGCATGAGTCTGGAGTTTATACTTCGTCATAACGACTTTCCCATTCTTTGGATCACTATCCTCGGCAGATAGTAGGATCGGCGGGTCCTAGTTCTTCTGAAAGGGGTCCGGTTCAGGAAACTGAAGGTAGAGATCATGCGACGATACAATCTTGGGAGGATTGGATATCCTCTGGGAGAACTCAACTTGTGAAATTTGAGGTAAAAACGAAAAGGTTAATGAATGCCGTATAGGCCTGGAAACGGGAATTGGAACCTTATGAGGATCTTTTTATCTGGGGCACTGCGGGTTTGCATTTAAGCCCTTCGCATAGAAACCTCTTCCGTAGGAAACTAGAGCAAGGGGAGTCACTTTTATATGATCAGAATATCTTAAAGGACCCCTTGCAGTTTGAGGCTGACTTTTTAGATAATTTCTGTCATCCTCCCTCGTTGTATTAAGGAATGGATAAGAGCATGAACGAGTCAAGATGGATAAGTTGGTTTTGTTGGTTTTCTTAGATGTAAATTAAGGTTTGCTGTAAGGTTCAAGAAGTTGTGGGTTTTTGGTAAATAAGTTAGTTTGACTATGTTGACCAGTAGCATTGTAAAATAAAGAAAGTAGCAGGTGTTATAAATAAACTGTATTTCTGTTGTTATGTATGCGTTATGACTTCTTATTTTTAAGAATTGAAGAAAATTTGTACCTTTCTTGGTTTTATTCAGATGGTGAATACTAGAAGATCCGAACAAAGTGTTAACTCGGCTAGGGGCCTTGGAGAATGAGAAAGTAATCTTATAACTTTATTCTCACCAAATTGATAGTTATAAAGGAGAGAATACGAAGTATCAAATTTCTAATAAATTATATGTGATATAAAATCTCAATTATAGCATGACTTTTGTATAAAACCATAAATATTATTTAGTGGATGACATTCATGTATAAAACAATAATTTTTGTATGAAATGGAAAATTAAAAGGAGAAAGAAAGAGAGAGATAGGGAATTCATTCTCTTATTCGACAATACTCCAAACAATTTGTTACATACATTTAATAGGAATTCCAACTTTTAGAGAAATTACACAATTGACCCCATAATTTCTAGTTTTGTTACAATCATAACAACACCCCGTCATTGAGAAACCTTGTTTGAGGCAATTGAAATTCAGGGAATTGAGGGTCATGTATGCAAAGCTATCATATGACATGTAGAGCTATGCTTAAATTAGCAAACTTTCGATGGATGCTATTATCTAATTGAGTAATGCTTATCCTTTCTTTCGGAATATAACATGAAAATTGTAATATTCGCGAATTCTATGGACATTTTCGAATTTCTCGAATATCCTTTATAATTCTTTTAGTTCGATGCCGATATGAAATGCAATAATTTTAATGGGAATTAAAATTATTGAAAATCCTCAGTTATATCGAAAAATCATAGAAAATTGATTTTATCGGTCTACATTGATAGTTATAAAGGAGAGAATATGATGTATCAAATTTCTAAAATTCATAAAGCTTTTATTATTATTAATTAAGGTATGTATTCGTATGGTACCTAATTATTTTCCATATTTCACACGGTAACCCTAACTTTTTAAAAAAAATATTGCCATTTAACCAACCGTTTGAATAAGGATAAAAATCGTCAAGTGTGGGGGTAAAAACGGGATTTATGCACAAGTAAGGCAATAAGCTCTTCTCTTTTTTCATCTGGTTTCCCGACAATTCTCCTCTTCTCTTTCGGTGATTCTCTTTTCACTTCCGGTTCATGCCACAACTCCAGTTCATTCCAATAAAATAAAGAGGAACCAAGGGGAGCATAGTAAGGATGATCTCGGAAAAAGAGCGAAGAACGGGGCATTTACCGTTGATGAAGCGGAATCTTCTCGAGTAAGTTTAATCAAAGGGTTTCCGGCTTTGCCAAGAATGGAAATTGAGTATGTGGACATACCCAGCGACGAGGAACTAGTTATGGGAGTGAACCATGTAGTCGTCTCGAGTGAAGAAGAAGACCCTGAGGAAGAAGAGGCCCCGCAATCAGAGCAGATACGGTATTCGAACTCCAGTCAATCTTCGCTATCTTCGCATGAGTCTGGAGTTTATACTTCGTCTCAACGGCTTTCCCCTTCTGTGGATGACTATCCTCGGCATATAGTAGAATCGGCGGGTCCTAGTTCTTGTGAAAGGGGTCCGGTTCAGGAAACTGAAGGTAGAGATCATGCGACGATACAATCTTGGGAGGATTGGATATCCTCTGGGAGAACTCAACTTGTGAAATTTGAGGTAAAAACGAAAAGGTTAATGAATGTTGTACAGGCCTGGAAACGGGAATTGGAACCTTATGAGGATCTTTTTATCTGGGGCACTGCGGGTTTGCATTTAAGCCCTTCGCGTAGAAACCTCTTCCGTAGGAAACTAGAGCAAGGGGAGTCACTTTTATGTGATCAGAATATCTTAAAGGACCCCTTGCAGTTTGAGGCTGACTTTTTAGATAATTTCTGTCATCCTCCCTCGTTGTATTAAGGAATGGATAAGAGCATGAACGAGTCAAGATGGATAAGTTGGTTTTGTTGGTTTTCTTAGATGTAAATTAAGGTTTGATGTAAGGGTTCAAGAAGTTGTGGGTTTTGGGTAAATAAGTTAGTTTGACTATGTTGACCAATAGCATTGTAAAATAAAGAAAGTACACTGGTGTTATAAATAAATGGTATTTCTGTTGTTATGTACGCGTTATGACTTCTTATTTTTATGAATTGAAGAAAATTTGTACCTTTCTTGGTTTTATTCAGATGGTGAATACTAGAAGATTCGAACAAAGTGTTAACTCGGCTAGGGGCCCTGGAGAAGGAGAAAGTAATCTTATATAGTTATTCTCACCAAATTGATAGTTATAAAGGAGAGAATACGAAGTATCAAATTTCTAAAATTCATAAAGCTTTTATTATTATTAATTAAGGTATGTATTCGTATGGTACCCAATTATTTTCCATATTTCGAACGGTAAGCCTAACTTTTTTTTAAAAAATATTGCCATTTAACCAGCCGTTTGAATAAGGATAAAAATCGTCAAGTGTGGGGGTAAAAAGGGATTTATGCACAAGTAAGGCAATAAGCTCTTCTCTTTTTTCATCTGGTTTCCCGACAATTCTCCTCTTCACTTTCGGTGATTCTCTTTTCACTTCCGGTTCATGCCACAACTCCGGTTCATTCCAAGAAAATGAAGAGGAACGCATTTTACCGTCTAAAAACCGTTAAATATATGGAATTACAACTTTACCCTTCTAAGCTTTATAGCATAATAATGTTGTATTCATTTTTAAAAGGAAAAAAATAAAATAAAACCTTTTAATAATTTTTTTTGGAAGAATCAGATAAAACCTCTCTCCTACCTACTTTATTATTTTTTCAGATCTGGGGGATTGGGGGTTGCAACTCGTCGACAACTTCAACATCTTCAACAATGGTGCCTTCCCCGCTAGACCTGTACAAAGTCGGGTTCGGGCCGGATCTGGGCCGGGCTTTAAACAAAAATTATGCCCATTTGTCCGAGCGGGTTCGGGTCAAGCGGGTGATTCGGGCCGGCAAGGATGTCCAAGTCCACCCGGACATCCGGACTCGGGTAGCCCGTCGGGACCCGAATATAAATTCATAAATAATTTATTTTTTCATGTCCATTAAAAAACTAGAAAATCTTAGTATTATAATTACGTTATCTAACATTAGTTGAAATTAAGATCGTATTTATGCTAGTTTTTTAGGTGACAAGGTGAAGGAACTATAATAACTAACTCTCTTTTGCACTAATTCTACAATCAATGGCCCCAAGATATTTTTTGCAAACATATCTTTATTTATAAATATAAATATTTATTTGAAATATTTAATATATTCGGGTATTCGGGCGGGTTATCCGAGATATTCGGTCAAAAATATTGTCCGTGTCCCACCCATGAATTCAGGCGGGCTGGGCTTATTTACCCTTTCGGGTTAGAATTCTTGTCCAAGTCCGCCCATTTTTCCGGGCGGACGGTACGGGTTGGGCGGGTTAGTCCGACTTTGTTCAGGTCTATTCCCCGCCCAGGCTCGTCGACGTCGCCCCCACCGCCCGCCACTCGGACCTCGCCTTCCCCGCTTTTTTTTAGATCTGGGGGGTTGGGGCTGCAGCTCTTAACAACTTCAACGTCTTCAACAATGGTGCTTTCCTCACTCAGGCTCATCGGCGTCGCCCCCACCGCCCACCACTCGGACCTCGCCTTACTCTCCCTCGATGTTGCCCAAGCTCGCTTGGCTCCCCATCGGCTTTATCCCCAATGCTCGGCTTGACGGTGACGGTCGAGGCCCAAAACTCCTTCTTCGGCATCGACAGGCGTGACCAGAATAGAAGGAGGTGAGATGTCCGCTCATCGTAGTCTATTAATATCAGATCTAGATCCCACAAATCACCATTGCTGCCTATCTCACGAGTAGATTCATTACATTGTAAAAGAGATCTAGATCCCTAAATTTCGCAAAATCCTAACCTTCGACTCTTCGATCTTGCCATCTCACTTCATAATCATTCCTCAATTTGATAATTTCTTTGTTTGATTTGGTTTAAGGTTAAAAATTAGATCTTGTTTCATTTGGTTCTTCCAAAAATTTTGTTTGGATAGGCAAACATGAATTAAGATGCAAAATATGGGTTTCTTAATATAGATTGGGGTTCCTCAATAAAAAAAATGGATTTATTTTATTAATGTTATTTTTTTATTTCTTTAACAAATCAATTTAAGAATAAAAAAATGAAAAGGTGGCTTTTAACGGAACTCAAACGGAAGTTGTGGAACGGGTGGTTGATTGATAACGAAGACCATCATGAGGGTGGTTTGCGGTAATTTGATATTGAGCGGGTGGTTTTTTCTAATATGGCCTATTATACGGGTGATTTCCGACAAAAGAATCAAAAAATATTATAAATAAAATTAATATAAAAAATATTAGATCAAGTTATTACCAACATATAGATAAAAAATAATAATATACATGTATCTCAAATCTTGTTACAAGATAAAAAAAGATATGCATAAAAAATATTAACATATAGATCAAGTTATTATCTTATAAAAAAATTAAATATATAAAGAATCATACAAGTAATTATAATATTTATAATTAAAAAATATAACATTATTTTATTCAAAAATGCCACATGGCACAATTTTTTCTACGGACAAATTATAGATAGATAGGCTATTTTTATTTCAACGATATCACATGTACATATTTTTTTCTTATCTTTTTTTTTAATTTATCTTTTGCAAATATAATGTATAACTATATATTAAAGATATACCTTTTCGAGCCACCAAAACGATTTAGGCCCCACCTTTTTATTTCTAATATTTTGACTTTCCTATTAAATTATTCTTTAACTTTTTAAATCTATCTTTAACATCAAATAAATATCTATTTTGCATAACAATTTCTTTTGAAAACTTCCTTATACAAGTATTTAAAATTAAAGATAAAATATTTTAAAATAAATATAAATCTTTTAGTATATATTGTTTGATGAATTTATTTATAGATATATAGTGATTTTTTTGTACATAAATATTTATAATTTTTAAAATTAATAAAAATAGTTAATAAAATATTTAATAGATATATGGAAACGTTTGATAATCTCTAAATTTACGTACATGAAAAATAATAAAATATGAAGAATATAATATTTGATTAAAAAATTCTACATTCTACGAGCAACAAATTACTTATATTAAAATTTATATTATATTTTTATTAATTTATAATATCATATTCATAATGTCTATAAAATATCGAATCGTAGTCGTACATGGTATGACGGGTATATCTAGTATATATAATGTGCTTTTTTTTATCTATATTGGTTAAATTTACTAATATTAATTTATATTTATGTTTATTTGGGGATAAATTTTTACAAATATTATTTTATCTTTACGTTTAATTAAAGATAAATTTTTTTGCATAATAAGTATTAAAAATTATTATTTTAATAAATGGATGATGTGGCGCAACGTGGTGGCAGAAATTGATTCGACTTTAGTTATTAGTAATAGATAGATAGATAGATAGATATGGATGATTTTATAGATAAAAAGAAACTGACTAAAAAAATATTAAATAATATATTTGAAAATTAAACAAAAAAGATATATATTATATATCGATCTATGTACAAATATTATTTTCAGATTCCAAAATTCCAATCTTTTCTATCTTAAGTTTTTTTTTTATAAAAATCTTATTTATAGAAAGCTGATTTATTATTTTTATTTGGAAGGACTTGCCTTGCAAGTTGCAAGTCATGGCTACAAATTGATCTCGCAACTACTTCTCTCATAGTTCCTCCCACAACCCCGCTACAAATTGATCTCTTTCTTCCCGATTTTTGATACATTAACACGCTAATGGCAGCCCCTTGTTCAAAAAGGCGAAAGCTTGATCGCGACGAAGACAAATCAGAAGCAGCAATTCATCTTCCAGAAGATGCGATTCAGGAGATTCTCGTGAGACTACCAATCAAATCCATCCGCCGCTTCCAATCCACTTGCAAATCCTGGTACGCCCTAATTCGATCTCGTTCCTTCATCAATTTCCACACTTGATTTCACCGCCATGTCGATTACCTGAATCAACTGTTTTTCTATGATCAAGGCGAACATAATCACCATGTTTACGCTCTGGATTCCTCTTCTTTTCAATCCACCCCGGTGTTCGATATTGGAAAATTACTGAAAACAATCAAATCGGTTACTCCGGCCGAAGTCCGGGTCACCCTAACCCGATTCGGAATCGATCTTCCTCTGGAGACGATCGCTCAAGTGTTTGAGCCTTGTATAAGCGTACTCGGTCCCTTGAGCAACGGAATTTACTGCGTCGTTGCTCGAGTGTACGCCAGAACGACCAACTATGTAGCTTACGCCTACTCAAACGCTGCGTTTTGCAACCCTGCCACAGGTGAGTTCAAGCTTATTAGTCCTCCCCACTTATCCAAAGTAATTTGTCCTGGGCCCCACGTATCCAAAGTATCCAAAGTATCCAAAGTAATTTTACCTGTTACTAGGAGAAGTTTTGCAAAGCATTTATTAGAAGTTAAGCATCATTACGGCTTTGGTAGCATTATTCAGAAGAAGGGTACTAGTGATATTGTGGTTGATTATAAGATGGTAATGATAATCCAGGATTCTGAATGGTTTAAGGCCTTTGTGTACAGCCAACGACGTGGTAGCTGGAAATTGATTTGTGATTGTGATTCTGGTTCATTTCAATTTAAATTTCCTAAAATTACTCAAGATTTGGATTTCTTACCCCAAGCTAACTTGAACGGGTCCTGTCACTGGATGACTGATGAGCATCATTCCATATTGAGATTTGATTTGGCTACTGAGGAATTTGGGATGATCCCAGGACCACCTGATCATCATCCAAATCTGGTGAAGAGGCTTGGAGTTTTCGTGCTCAATGATCGCCTTGCTACAATCATCATACGCTATCGGTTGGCTCTGTCTGATTTTCATCTTGGTGTTTTTTGTTATACTTGTGATATTGATGTATGGATGATGAATGAATATGGAGTGGAAGAGTCTTGGACAAAGATACATTCATGTCAGTTTGAGATTGGAGACGGATTACGACTCCAAAAATTCCTGGGCATGTCTTTCTCCAAGGATAATAGTACTATTGAGAGGATGTTCTTTCAAGTTAAACGGGACGAGTTGCTCTCGTATGATTGCATCGGAGGTGTTGTTGAGAGGCATTCTATTTTTGGACGTATTCTTAAAGAGGATCCTACTCTTGATAGATTCAGTTTTCGCTTGAAAACCTCTTTTGATGATGATGAAGACGGCGGTATTCCTTGGAAGAATCATTTGGCACCTTTGGAAGCAGTTCATTCTCTGACTTGTTGGAAAACTATCGGGCTTTCAACGTATGTTAAGACCCTCGAGCCTGTCACCCTCGACATGGATGAAGTTGAAGACACCAGGCAACAAAGATGCAATAGGAATGGTATTTGATATAACTACTTTCTTTTCTTTATGTTTTTTGAATTTGATTCATTTCTAAACTTTGGATTTTGAAGTTGAATTTGTCTGTGGATTGGTCATTGTTTGATTCAGTTTTTTGATATTGCTGTATCAATTTTCTATGCCTGAGATCTCTGGTGATATAGTAGAATTGATAGCTTACACCTTCTTCTACTTCTCAAGTTGAAAGCATTTTTTTGCAAGATGATGAATTCATTCTATATGAATAATATTAACTGTTTCATTCTGGATTGTTGAAATATGCTGTGTGCATAGTTTCAGTGGCATTAACTCTTACCTAATATCGTAATGCTCCAATTCATGTTTCAAATTTACAATGAGCAAAAGTATTAACATTTTTCTTACCTTTTTTTTTTTTTTTAATCTGGGCTTCTAATTGGAGACAGAGATGGCTTTCTTTTTTGAATGATTTTTTTTATCTGGGCTCCAATTCATGTTAATTTTTTTTGCTGATGCTAATGAATGCTCCCTGTGGTACATGTTATGTTGGCGAAAGTATGCACCCTTGAAAGCTCACAAGATGTGTGATAATGTTCAAAAAAACGCTAGGCGGACCCTGGGCGGAGAGGGGCTGCCTAGCGCCTAGGCAACCTAAATAGGCCTCTAGATGGACTAGACGGGCTGGAAGGCTATGCGGGCTAGCACCTTCTAGCTCCTAGGCGGAGCTAGGCGGGTTTTTTTAGAACAGTGGGATGGAGATGTACATGCATCTTTGAAGAAATGAAATGTCGAGCTTAAGACCAGACGGAATTCTCATGGCCGACTTTCATGATGGGACTCTTTTGAGGTTATAAATCTCAAGAGACTCCAAGGTGAACACTTGTCTCGTGCTATAGGAAGAGGCTTTCCGTAAAAGGAGGCAAGACAAAGTTTGCTATTGAGAACACAAGGATTGTTATTGTAGACCAACCTATTCAAATATGAAGATTGCAAGAGATTCTATATGTAGTTTCATTATGGGAAGGTACGGTTTTATCAAGACTTTATCAAACTGTTTACAAGTTGTGATTTGCTATTTGCAAGTTGTGGCCTGATTCCTCATATATTTTATCTATAATGCTGTATATATGTGATCTTCTTGTTATAATACATGCTTAGATGCACGGTTCCAAACATTGGTCTCGCCTGGCATAACGCTTGCGCCTCGCCTTTTCAAACACTGGTCTCAATTGCTTCATTTACCATGTGAGCCATGGCATAACGCTTGAACATTACACGAAAAGTGGCGTGATTAGGAATGGAAAGTTGATTTCTTGGCATTGTTCATATCAATTCCCACGACTTATGGAACTCGAAGAACTTACCCAGAACATCGATCATCTTGTTGTACGTCTTAGTGGTGTGCTGAAACCCGCAATTGGATTCGACCCAGTTGAAGAAATCGAGTGCCTGCTGATAGTCGTTGTTGAACGAAGCGAGCGTTCCACACACCGTCGCCTGGTCAAATTCGATTGGTCTTGAAAATTCGCGCATACCCTTTTCAGGGCTTTAAGTAATCTGTCGTGGATTCGTGTGTAGTTGGTAAATTTTGGAAATTGGAATCCATTGAAAAGGGTTAAGAGGACGAGTGAGAAGTATGGTGGAAATTAGAGCTCGCTTCATATAGGGAGTCAGAGGCGGAGCTGGGGAGGGACCCCTCAAACTGCCGTAGAACCGCCAAAATAAGAAGAGGATTGGAGGTGAAGACAGCCGGCGACCCCTCTTCCAACTTTGACATTGGCCGGCCGCCATTCCTGTACGAAGAAGAGGAGAGAAAGGTTAAACGAGAATGTTTGTTTTTTTTAAATTAACGAATAAACGACGTCGTTTTAATTTTTTTTCTTAAAAAAAAACAATTTGTTTTTTTATATTTAACAAAAACTCACTAGTCACTTCTTTGCACGAGTAAATGGCCCAATTGTACTCAATCGGTACCCGAACGACCCGATATTCTCATCGTCCTCCTTTAATTAAAGCTAGTAGGTATACCCGTACCTTGTATGGTTTTTCTTGAATAAAATATTAATAATAAAATATTTTCAAATGTATTTATTATTCGAAAAAAATCATCATGTAAATGTTTAAATATAAATTTTTGTTATGATCTGCCTAAAAGATAAGACAATTATCATATAACTAATCAAGATCTTTTCATATAAGGTAACAAGTGATTGGATTATAGTAATAACCAAATTGGCAAGGAGATTGCTAATAATATACACTTACAAAGATAACTGGAGTATTTAATTAAGATATCTTCTTAGTTAAAAAACGATTATATCTAAAAATAAAATAAATATTCTAGAATTTGTATGATAGCATAAAAAAATATCCTAATGCCCTATCTATCATATCCAAAAATAAAAGATTGTTTAATAATGATATTTTCTATCCTATATTCTAAAAACATAGATATGAATTTATCATATCCAAAAATAAAAGATTATTTATTTTAAAAAAAAGGTGGTGCGGTCCAATCTAAAAGTGACATGTGTCGTTTCATAATTTTTTTAACCTCCGCTTTAGGTTATAGTTATGATTGGATTGGTTTTTCGTTTTTTTTATTGAATATTTTTTAGATGTATTTGTTAATATTCTATGAACTAGACGTAGTTTCCGTGTCCTACACATATTTTACAATAACTAGTGTAAGGGCCCGTACCCTGTACGAGTTTTATTAAATATAAATAAAATAAATAAATAGTTAAATAGTAGAATTTTTTGTATTATGGCTTTTTTCTTAGAAAAATATGGAGTCAAAACTAATATTTATTAAGGTTTATGGTTTAATTAAAAAAGTTTATAACTTTTCAAGGAAAAATTGGTTTTGGAAAGTCACACATAGTTAAAAAGAATATTGCACATTTATTTTTACTCTAATATTTATCTTTATCTAATATATTTTACCTAGATCTTGTCTAATAGTATAATAATTTTTTAGGAAAATTTTATTTTTATCAAAATAATATAATTTGAATTTAATCTTTTTTAATCAAAATTAACTATAGATAATTAATCGTAAATATCTTATGAGAAAATCAAAAAGTTGATTATTTTTGTCAAAATTTAATTAATAGTTTAATTGTTAATCTTGTAAGACATAATGTATATTTCTATCTTTTTTAATCAAAATTCTATTTTAATAAAATAGATTCCATAAATAGATTAAAGGCAAAGATAATGTAAATATTTATTTAATTCTAAGAGGAATTTAGATTTATATCATTTTTAAAAAGAATAGAATCTTTAAAAAATATTTTACCAAAAATTGATTTAAGCAAAGTTTTTATCAATTTAAATAGAATTGTCTTAATTTTATTTGTTAGTATTTTAAGTTAAATTATTATTCATTTACGTCATTAGAATTTTCTTAATTTTATTTCATAGTATTTTTAATTAATAAGTGATTATATTATTCAATACATTATATATGATAGTGGTCACGCTTTATTTATATAGAGACAATTATGAATGATCCCCGATATTTGGAGTGGTATACGTCAGGGGGTACAAACCCCCAACCACCACACGAGTTCACCGCATCACCATATCCACCTAACTTGACTATTCCGCCCACCCAATACACAACTGCCAATTATTATAATCTGTGGGGGTCCTCCACTTCCCAACACACTCCACACAACACCAACCTTACCCTTGATTTTGATCCCATTAGAAATTTGTATACTGAATTTGATAATGCTTTCACTCCCCGGACCGACACACAAACTAACCCACATGGTGATACATTGCTCCAAAATGCAATTTCTTTTACTCCCTTGAGTCCTTATTTCCAAGCCGAGACTCAGGCCGGGTCTTCTTATTCCCAACCTCCACCATCTTATCCTTATTTCAAAGTTGGACCATCTGAGACTCAGGTCGGGTCTTCTTATTTTCAACCTCCACCAGGGCCTCCCAACACCCAATTCGATCATATACACCAAGAGCAATATGGTGGCGGACCAATCGATACAAGTTTGTTGGTCATCTACAACACGCATATAGCGAAGGTCATATGGGAAGAACATACGGTAAGAACGTTTAATTAATTACCTTATATTTAAGCATAATTAATTATATTGAATAATTTTGGTAATAATATTTTAGCACACTAAACTCTTGAGAGTGCATAAGTGAGAGACCTTTAAGCAATGGGATGCGAGGTTGACGGAAGAGTTAGAGTGGGTCAGCTTTGTTCAATATAGCGGATTAATGCGCCTACAACAATGGAGGTTCCAACAAACAGATAAAGCATTGATTGAGGCTTTTGTCGAAAGGTGGCATCCAGAAACAAAAAGTTTTCATTTTCCTTGGGGAGAAATATCAATCACCCTCCATTATTGCCTCTTCATTTTGGGCTTACCACTGAACGGGGTTAAGGCTGCTGGGATGTATTCCGATGTAAATTTAATGCAATTTATTCGTGATGTATACCACGTAAGTGTCGATGAGTTGAAGAACTTAATAACCAGAGGCAACATCAACATCAAACGTTGGAAGGCCATGCTATTTGGAATGATAGATAGAGGAGGAGACCCAAGGTTGATAGCGTCGGGCGATAGGGCATGGCTCAAAGCGTTACATCTCTTTTTGAACCACGATCTCACATCGAAGTATTCATGGTGCGCCGCTAAACATGCATTCTTATTCAGGCAGCTTGGAATGGAGTCCTGAGTCGAAGGAGCGCAGATCGGATGGTGCGCATATGTGTTACACGTGAGTGATGATACCTTGTATCTTTTAAATTTCTAATTTGATTTTATTTGTGTCTAACATATTCTCTATTTTGTAGAAATTTATTTGGAGGTGCTTTCCATGACTCAGAGGTCACCTCAATCACGATATCACACGATTGCCTGGGGAGAATATCATAGTTGATCGTGGTTGAAACAGGAATAATAAGTCAGTGCTCGACTATCGTGGCATCTTAGACAAGATAAAAGTTGAAGATGTAAGTAACATAAAATTTAACTAGAATTTTTATATATTATATAACATAGAATTTAACTAGAGTTTTTATATATTCTATAACACGAAAAATTAATGCATTTATGTGTAGGTCAATTGGATACAATGGCAGGATTTTATCGGCTTTTCCACTGGCGATCTTAGTCTGTCGAGGTATAGGGGTACCATGACGTGTCTCCACATCAAGGAGGCATATCATCCTGAGTGGTTGGATCGTCAGTATGGATGGCACCAGTCAATCCCCGAGTTGACGGAGAGGCATGCGAAGTATGATGTGCAATACTCGGCTAATGATGATCGTTGGGAAGATCAGTGGAACTCGTTAGTGCCTATGGGGGAAATTGCACCACACCTTTACTCTATGGATGTCGAGTACGTGCAATGGCATATGAGATGCACACATCCTTTTTTTGTTGCACACATCCTCCATTGAATTGGCAAACAACCCCCGATGGCGCAACCCGAGGTGGATATTTATGCGGTATGTGTATGATGACACTTGATTGATTATCTCATTGTACTAAAAAAAACTTAGAATTGTAAAATAACAAATTTTTGTTTGTTTGATAGCGCATGACACTGGCGAAAGCGCTTGCAAGAGAACTAGAGATTCATAGGAATTTTGAAGGGGCATTGGAAGACGTGGCTCACCGATTACAAGCCATCGCATTTGGCGAGCGCCCTCCACCATCGATCCCACCACTTGTAGGTGGTCGTCGTCGCCGCTCCCCCTCATTCCAAGCCGAACGCCACAGTGATGTAGGACACTATAGGTAGTATTTGTAGTTTAATTTAGTTGGACATGTGTCATGGTTAATTATCTTTGTTGTATTTTTAGTTTAATTTAGTTGGACATGTGTAATGTTTAATTATATTTGTAGCTTGATTTCCCATAAACTTTCTTTGTTGGTAATCAAAATAAACCATACAAAAGTAAACAAAATAAACCATCCATTAAAACGATAATATTACAACATTTAGAGGAGGGGATTTACAATGATTAAAATATCCCAAACTCCTAATCTTAGGGACGAGGCAAATCTTCTTCAATCCGATACTGATCGAACATACACATATGATACTGATATCTGGTTACATATCCGCTCACAGATGGATGACAACACTGCCTCCATATTCGTGGAGGGGGGGGGGGCATCGGAGCATTATCGTGCAATGTAACCTATAATTTTAAACAAAACACGAGATTATAAGTGTCCTAAATAAACTACAATAATAAACAATAATGAGAATATGACTTACCGGAACGTAGTGGTTCCCGAGAAAAGCAATACATGCAACCTTGTCCCGAAGACGGCTCTGAATGCCCCCGTCTCCTATGATCGAGAAACATGTGTGCGAAGAACGGTGAGACAATATGACCAGTGCACACTGAAATCTAGTAGCAAATACAAAGCCCATCACGGGTGTCTCCATCTAGTACTCCGGTGGACAGTGCGGGTGCAACCAGTTGACGTTATGGATCAACTTATCAGTATGAGGGAAGCCTCTGACCTCCATCGCCGAATATATCTCGCGGTGGGTCCTCGGGTCCTGCACAAGCTCCTGTCTCATTCGTAGCCATCCATCTATCGCATTCCACCCAATCTGAAAAGCAAGCGCCCTATACCCATAGTGACCGTCTCCTAGAACATCTATCGCATTCGTAGCCATTCATAATTTGGATTCGGATCGCATTGTGTATCTTCCTCATTATAGTACTGAACCCTCCAACAAATGATCTCAAGTAATCCGTCAGCGTGGAGTGTTGTGACTCGACCCTACTAATATTTGGAAATTAAAACTCAATTTTTTAAATTAGAATGAGAGGCAAAAGTAACTTATTTTACCTATTTGTGGTCCTCGTAAAGAGGTTGAAGCGGTAGTCGATGAATGCCCTCACAATCCGATCGCACCAAGGGGTGAGCCAGGTGTTATGGAGATATGTAAATAAGATTGGCTTCGCGACTTATTTCACCATTTGGAGTCGCGCCTCGTACTCCCCCATGGTCGTCGAACAAAACAGCTCCCATGCTTTGTTCACAAAAAAGTCCGCCGTCTTATCCGACAACCCACGTCCCAACGCGTATGCCCTAAAGTTGAGTTGGATATGCACCCAACAAAGCATATTGATGAGGGGCCATCTAGGCAGCCACCTCCAAGTGCACCAACATTCTATGATGGACCACTTACCTGAACTAGAGCCAAGAAGATGCAAAGAGAGATGCATGGGTTCGTGAGTTATGTTTTGATCAAGGAGTCAAGAGATATCAAGGAGCACACACCAAAGGGCCTAGATCATGATTCAAGCCACAAGTGTTCCACCGTTAACGAAGCCAACAACATCGTTAACAAAGCCAGCAACATCGTTAACGAAGCCAACAACATCGTTAACGAAACCAACAACATCATTAACAAATCCAACAACATGGGTACTGAAGCTAGCAACATCGGTACCGATGCTAGAAGCTTTGTAACTGAGGCAGTAGCTTCGTAAATGAGGCATATGAATCGTTACTAATGCCAGTAGCATCATTACCGACGCTAGAAACATCGGTACCGACGACAACAGCCTCGTTACCGATGTCAGCAACATCATTACCGATCTCAGTAGGCCGTTTGCCACGGTGTCGTGCCAAGGCGCGTCGGTGCCGCCTATGCTTTGTTTATTTAGTGTTTTTAAGACATTTGTTTAATTATTATTTTCATCATTTTCTTCTAATTTTCCTAGGTACTATAAATAGGAAGTTAGTAGTTTATTTTCAGTTAGACAACTTATTATCAAACTTTGTGTTTTGTCTCCAATAGAGAGAAAATTGAGAGCTTTGTGTTAGCTTTCAACCTGGTGTTCAATTCAATTTGGTTTGGCTTGCATTGATCAATCTCGTTTGGATTGGTGTTTCTAGTCGAGCGCAAGCATCCTTCTCGTGTCTCAAGGATCCGTCCTTGTTGTGTGAGATTGTATAAGGTTGGTCTTTTGATCATTCATCTAGTTTCTCGTTTTCAAAGCAACGAGGGTCTATTTGTTGTTTCATTAGGTTGCCTTTCTAGTCTTGAGTCTTCATTTCCGTGTCTTGTTCTTGTTATTCTTCATTTTGTTTATTTTTATCCTGTTTTTGACCATATTTCGTTATTTCTTGTTTGTGAGTCGTTGATTGTCAAGATCGGGCCTATTCTATGGGTTACACCGTATCAAATTGGTATCAAAGCTCCGGTTTCCGACCTTCAACTCGTCCAAGCCCTTAGAGTCGATCCAACATCAAAAAATCAACAAAAAAAAGTGTTGCTCGAATCTGGTTTGATTAATCTAATCTTGTTCCATTGTTGATAGTACTAACCAGTTTGCTTGCTTGTGTAGTGGTTTGTTTTTTGCCAACCAAACACGCCCTTACCCAAAGAAAACCACCACCTATCAGCGACCTACGTCCACCACCAAAAAACTGCCCACTCTCCTCTCAATTTAGTCAACCACGTTTTATCATTTGAAGAGCAAAACGAAATTAAAAAAAGGAGCAACCATCAAGGTTAACCAAATCTCTAATCAGCCATATCCACGCCCCAACAATCCTATTCTCACTTAACTTACCAAGAACCTCCACATCCTACAATCTAGCTTTGACCAAGACCAAATCCGCCACCTAGTTCTAAAATCTTGCACATTAGCTTATCATTTTATTTTGCTTTTTTTTGTATTTATTTCTGAATTATATCAGAAGTCCAAAAAAGAGAAATTCAGAAGTAAAAAAGAAAAGAAAAGTAAAAAAAAAATCAGGAAGTCATTTGTTGTGCATAGTGACGTTGAAGTGTGCAAGTGCCAAGTGTTCTCATCTCTTCTTACTTCTCATCCACCATTGACAAGCCAATACCTCGCCTACAAACCACTCCAAGTAACATTCTTGGTTCAGGAATTCCAACCGAGAGCGGCTTAATCAAGGTTTGATTCTTCTTCTTCTTATCTTTCGAGTCCATTTCTCTTATCTCTTCTCTATAATTGAGTCTCTTCTTTCTTGTTCATACTATTTCATCTCTTTTATCAACCTTGGAGTTGCATTGTGTGACGCTACCACTAATACTTGAACTTGAGTGTTGATTCTTTCAAGGCCGATTGAAACAACGAGCTTGATTGCAATACCAAGAGAGTGAGTGCCGAGTGAAACACAAGTGATGCTGATTTAAGATTTCTACTAACGAAACAAATTTGCTTTTTAGTGTTATTGTTACCACGTGTCATCATTCAGGGGATCAATCTCATGAGTCTGACCCAATTGCCCTGGAGGTGTTCAATATGTTGAATGCAATGAACAACAATATCAGTCGTTTAATGGAGCACATAGTGGCATTGGAGTTCCAATCCATCAAGCTCAAATCTACCTCCACCAGCCACCAATGCACCACCAACAACAACCTGCGCTTCAACCCTTCCACCGGTGCATGGATTGCAAACTCCGAATAGGGAAGGAACTCCTTTAAACCCTGGTGTCTTTGCACAAAATATTCCATTGAATGAACTCCCCTCTCTGCAAGAGAGGCATGAAAGGTTTAATGATTTTCATGGTGTGCAGGAACAAGGGAGGAATCAACGCCGAGACTATTAAGGAGCCTATGAGGAGGAGCTCGGAGATGAAGCGTGGGAAAGGTTGTCCATATGTGACCGTCAACAAAGGAGGCCACGAGAGCAAGAAGATGGCATTGGCAAGATTAAGGTGAAGATTCCATCGTTTGAGGGTAAATGTGATCCAGATGTCTACATGGAATGGGAAACCAAAATTGAGCAAATCTGGAACTGCCATAACTTTGCCGAGTCTAAAAAGGTACAACTCGCCACCCTTGAATTTACCGGTTATGCACTAAGTTGGTGGGATAATTTGGTGAAAGAAAGGAGACGAGCTTTGGATGCAACCATAGCTACTTGGGAGAAAATGAAGGCGCTCATGAGGGGTCGTTTCATTCCCAACATTACAATCGTGAGCTGCGGAAAAGATTGGAAAATCTTAGGCAAGGGTCCACAAGTGCTGAGGAGACCTACAATGCCATGCAAGTGGAAATGGTAAAAGCCAATGTGTTTGAGGATGAAGAGTCCACAATGGCAAGGTTTCTAAGAATTTTACACCCTTCTCTAGCTCAAGAGGTTGATTTATATCCTTATGCTACTATGACTAATCTATTATACTTAGCTATGAAAGCAGAAAGGAAAATCAAGGCAAGGAGCCAAGGAGGGAGGAGTATGGGCCACCAACCTAACTCGTGGAAACATTCCAGTCGTGGGCAACTACTGTCTTATGGGAAGGAAGCCCCGGATTCAAAAGAGAAGGGGAGCACCGCCGGCACCTATGGTGACCAAGCTGGCCGAGGCAAAGCTCACATGAGCCATTCACCATCAAACAACAAAGGGGCGTCTAATGGAGCTTCCACAGCTCCTAAGGGGAGTAATACTAATCCTTCTACTAGGACTAGAGACATTGTTTGTTTTAAATGCCAAGGTAGAGGGCACATGATGAAAGATTGCCCAAATAAGAAAACTCTCTTGATTAATCACCTAGGACAATATGAATCTGAAAATGAAAGTGATAATCAAGATGAATGTTGTGATGATGATGTGAATTTGCTTGATTATGAGGATAACAACGGTGAAGAAATTGAATATGAGCATGGGGAGTCATTAATAGCTAGAAGAACATTGTATGCTAAACCGGCTCCTTGTGATGATAATCAAAGAGAAAATCTGTTTCATACTCGTTGTTTAATACAAGGCAAGGTGTGTAATATGATAATTGATAGTGGAAGCTGTTGCAACATAGCTAGCTTGGAAATGGTTCAAAAATTGCAACTTCCCATTTTTCATCACCTTAGGCCTTACAAACTGCATTGGATGAATGATAGTGGAGAATTAAGGGTTAACAAGCAAACACATGTTACTATTAAACTAGGGCATTATGAAGATCATGTGTTGTATGATGTAGTTCCCAAGCAGGCTTGTAATATCCTATTAGGACGTCCATGGCAGTTCGATAGGAAGGTCACTCATGACGGTTTCACTAACTGACACCTACGCAAGTGGCGGACGAGTGTGAGAAGAAAAAGGTAAGCGACAAGGTATGTAAATTCGAGGAGGTTAAACGGAAGAAGGGAAAGTCTCAAAGCAAACCGAGCCAATCTCAAGCCCCTCAGCCCTCCGACGTCCTATTAGCTTCCAAGATGGATCTAGAGGATGAGTATCTTGATGGGGAAACTACACTCATGCTCTTGTGTAAAGAGCTTAGCTTGCTGAATGAGGAGCTTAAGGCTTCTTTACCCCCGACCCACACATTTTGGTATTAATTGAGGAGTACAAGGATGTATTCCCCCGATGACATACCACTTGGTCTACCCCCAATTAGAGGAATTGAGCATCAAATTGACCTCATTCTCGGGGCTTTATTGCCTAATAGGCTAGTGTACCGTATAAATCCTAAAGAGACCCCAAGTCCAAGAGCTATTGGACAAGGGATACATAAGAGAAATATTAAGTCCTTGTGTTGTCCCGATGTTGTTAGTACCTAAGAAAGATAACACATGGCGAATGTGTGTCAATTGTAGGGCTATTAATAACATCACGGTCAAGTATAGGCACCTCATTCCTCGTCTAGATGATATGCTAGATGAATTGCATGGAGCCACCATCTTTTCTAAGATAGATTTGAAAAGTGGTTACCATCAAATAAGGATGAAGGAAGGGGATGAATGGAAGACAACATTCAAGACCAAATTTGGTCTATATGAATGACTTATCATGCCATTTGGGCTCACAAACGCACCGAGCACATTCATGTGTTTGATGAACCACGTCTTGAGACATTTTATAGGGAAATTTGTTGTTGTTTATTTCGATGACATACTTATATACAGCAGGTCCCTAGATGGTCATGAGGCGCACTTAAGGGAGGTTCTTTTTACCCTTCGAGTAGAGCGCTTGTTTGCCAATCTAAAGAGATATGAGCTTTGTACTAATTCAATTACTTTCCTTGGTTTTGTAGTGATCTCACAAGGATTACAAGTGGACGAAGGCAAGAGGCGATTCAAGAATGGCCGACACCCACTTCCATAGGACAAGTGCGTAGCCTCCATGGACTAGCCAACTTCTATTGGCGCTTTGTCAAGCATTTCAGCACCATTGTTGCCCCTCTGACCGAGATTACCAAGAAGAGGAGCGAGTTCAAATGGGACAAGGCGCAAGAGAGGACTTTCAACATGCTCAAGCTCAAGTTGACGCAATCCCCTTTACTAGCTTTGCCGGACTTCAATCAACCTTTTGGGGTGGAATGTGATGCAAGTGGCATTGGGATCGGCGGCGTCCTCATGCAAGAAGGTAATCCCATTGCTTATTTTTCTGAAAAATTGAAAGGAGCATGTTTGAATTACTCTACATATGATAAGGAATTATATACATTGTTTAGAGTATTGAAAACATGGCAACACTACTTATGGCCTAGAGAGTTTATCTTGCACTTAGATCATGAATCTTTAAAACACTTTAGGAGTCAAGAGAAATTAGATAGGTGTCATGGTAGATGGATGGAATTTATTGAGACTTTTCCTTATGTTATAAAATACAAAATGGGGAAGGATAATGTTGTTGATGGTGCTCGTTCACGTCGCCATACTTTGTTAACTACATTAGATTCTAGAGTGTTAGGTTTCACTTACATTCGAGAATTATATGAAGATGACATTGATTTTGGTGATTGTTTTAAATCCTACAAAGAAAAAGGGTCGAATGAAAAATATTATATCTTTGAGGGATTCTTGTTTAGAATTGATAAAGTGTGCGTTCCAAGATGTTCTTTGCGTTTATTGCTTGTTGAGGAAGCCCACAAGGGCGGCCTAATGGGACATTTCGAGAGGGATAAGATTTATCACATTCTTAGATCACACTTTTATTGGCCTCATATGCTTAGAGATGTAGAACATGTTCTTAAGTAAGGGTGTCCAACGGGTCGGTTGACCCGTAACCCGACCCGACCCACCCGTAATTTTACGGGTTACGGATTAGATTTTTTTAGTTTACGGGTTACGGGTCGGGTTACGGGTCATGTTTTCTTAGATTACGGGTTGCGGGTCGGGTTACGGGTCAACCCGCCGGGTTACGGGTCGACCCGCCGGGTTACGGGTCGACCCGTAATATTTTAAAAATAAAAAAATATTTTTGCAATATGCAACATTGACTTGGCCCAATAGGAGTAAAGTGGGTAGGCAGATCATTCAAAACCCTAAATTGTATTCCTTCTCCGCCGCCTCCCCATTTTTGACTTCATGAGGCCTTCTTAATCTCAAGTGAAACTGTGAAAGGGGACACGCCGGCTCCACCTTGCCAACCACGTCGCCAGATCTACTCACCAGGTTGAGACTCGTCGACTCCACCTCACATCGCCGGTTAACCATTGAACCGAAACTCGAAAAGTCGAGCTCCACGTTTGAAACGGAGTTGAAACTCCACGCCACGACGGCGTCGTCGCCGGCTCCCCTCCACCTCGCCAGCCACGTCGCCGGCTCCACCTCGCATGCCACTTCACCGGCTCCACCTTGCTAGACTCGTCGGTTGAATTTGAGTCAAAACTCAAAAGGCCAAAAGCTCCTCCTCCCTCTCCCTTTTCTCTCGTCAGTCGTCACTATCCAAACGGGTCAAACGAGTTGACCCGTGACCTGACCCGTAAACCCGCAACCCGTTTTACGGGTTACGGGTCGGGTCACGGGTCAACATTATTTTTTTTACGGGTCGGGTCAGGTCGACCCGTTGGACAGCCCTATTCTTAAGAGATGTATTGATTGTTTGAAGGCCAAATCTAAATTGATGCCTCACGGTTTATATTCCCCTTTACCTATGCCCACAACCCCTTGGGAGGATATATCTATGGGTTTTATGGTTAGGTTATCTAGGACTAAGAAGGGGAGGGATTCGATCTTTGTGGTTGTAGATCGTTTCTCTAAAATGGCGCATTTCATTGCATGTAATCAAATTGACGATGCCTCTAATGTTGCAAATTTGTTCTTTAAGGAGGTTGTTAGATTGCATGATCTGCCGAAAACCATTGTTAGTGATAGGGATGTTAAGTTTATAAGCTATTTTTGGAGAACTCTATGGAATAAGCTAGGAACTAGGTTGTTGTTTTCTACTTCTAGTCACCCGCAAACTGATGGTCAAACCGAAGTGAATAATAGAACTTTAACCACCATCCTTAGAGCTATAATTAGGAAGAATTTGAAGTTGTGGGAAGAAGCCTTACCACACGTGGAATTTGCTTATAATTGTACCATGCACTCATCTACTAAGCTAACTCCATTTGTGTAACACCCCTATTTTACAACATTGGGTGTTACCGCCAGTGACCTCAGACTTTACCGTCCAAAGTCACCCAAGGCTTTTAGAATGATATAGAACAATTAAAATGCGGAATAAAACATAATACATAATGAAAAAAAGTGCTCCCGAGGGAGACTTGGTTCTTACAAAACATCTTACATTGTTTTCAAATATAATGTTGTTCGGAATTGAAATGCAAAACCTGCTTGTCCTTGAAACGTAATGAAACTAAAGCAAAATGATAGAAAGGTACATCTTTGAGAATCCTTGTTCTTCCTTCGTCTTCACTTCACTTTACGCCTTGCTGGGGTTCCTAGATTCTGACATAATTCGCGAGGGGAGATAGAATGCCAGGCAAACATGCGGAAAAGAAGAATTAGTCTAAGAGACTAAGCAAGCGGGAAGGGAACTTCCCGAGGGTATTTTGGAAAATTTCAAATATTATCGAAATAGATATTAGGGTTGTGTTTACGATGGCTATATAATAAAGCTTGTTTATTTGGAGTTTTGAGGTTCGAAGGAGAGTATATCTTTAGATCAAGATAACTCGATGAGCAATAGAAGAACTACTAGATTGTAGACTTCTTTAGGATTTCGAAAGAATGTTGGGAACGTTCATTAATTCATACAAGTGAAAACCTCTCGCGCCCTGAGCGGACCGAGAGTCGGATCGATCATTTGAGACCGGTCCGGTTTTGATGTCTTAAGTGTGCATTCGCACTTATCTTATACAGTGACGAAAAATATTCGACTTTATTAATAATTTTTTTATAGAGAGTGGTGAGACACGGATATTCCGAACCACCCGAAGGAGAACAGTCAATTCTCCGGCACTTAGCTAGAGTGCCGCACAATCCCTCCTTGCAATCGGAGCGGATGGAGATCATGATCCCGAAAGTCGTATGGACGTACGACTTAGTAAGGTTGTATAGAGGTGTCGGCTAACCCGCACCCCTTTCTAGTTTATTCAAGGTAAATCTCGGAACGAGATTATAATCAACCAAGATAACAAACATACTAGCATATATATTTCTAACAAAGGAGTATAAAGCATACTATGCTAACAATTGTCGTTATTTCTAGCAATCAATATTTCCTAGGTTCATTTTTATTTAAGCATACAAATTGTTCCCAACATCAAAAAAAAAAAATATCATGTAGATGGATATAAAAGGGCACAAGGGGAAATTCCACTTGCCTTGGCGTAACGAGTTCTAGCAAACGAGCTTTGACGAGACTTATGCGATTTCCCACTACTAGCGAGGATTCCGACCTATTGATACGGAAATTTACGAAAAGGCTTAAAATCATGATTTTCTTTCTAAGGTTTGGATTATCTCTTATAATATTTTATAAGAGAGAAGAGATTCTAAATTATTATAATAATAATTTAGAAAGTTATTTTCCTTAAAATAATAATATTCCTTTATTATTATTTTGGGATTTGTAATATCCTTACTATTCCGTAAAATCTTTATTAAAAGTAATTATTAAAATAATTATTAAAAATTATCCTTTTTACTCATTTACGATAATAAACTATTACTTTTAAATTTCCCATTTATTCTTGGATGGTCCTTATAATATTGATTTCCTTATCTAAAATACTTTATTAATAATATTTTCTTAATAGAAAAGTATTTACCTACATAATCCTTTTCTAAATAAAGTTGTCATGCATATACTCTCTTTACAAGGAAATTTCCTAAATTAGAAGTTTCTACTTTTCCTTATAAGGTAACTTGCCTAAAATACTTCTAATTTAGATTAATCTTATTTATTCTATTTCTATAACCTTTTTATATTATAAGGCTTATATATATTATGATATTTTAGTTCATAACATAGAATCTTTTCTATATTTAATTAATTTCTTTTCAAGCAAGTCAACTTTATGCTATATAAAATACTAGGTTTATTATATTATCATACTTGATACATTTAATCTTGAACTTAGGTCTTTTAATAATTCTCTACACTAGAAGCTTATTAACAAACCTATATTTTTATATAGATGGCTCTAATAATATTTTATTAATAGTAGCATATTTTCATGAAATCATTGTCTAAGTCAAATTATAGTTTTTAGATCTCTATCTTATTTTATAATCAAGGCTCATATACTTATAATATATTATTTTATTATATCCTAATAATAGATGATATCTTGTAATAACTCTCATATATAAAGATATGCTAAATTTCATATTTTTATTGAATAAATATTTATTTTCGTAATTTTATTTATTCACTCGATTTTTATAAATCCTATATCTTTTATAGATTAGGCCATGCAACAACTTTTATTAACTTAGGGACTTTGTTAATTTCATATAAAAATAGTAATGGTTTTATTTTCTAAACCTTTTTATTTCTAAGATCATATAGTATGATTTTATCTTTAAGTTTAATGCATGCATAATAACTTTTAAAATTCCTATTTGATCAAGGATGACAATAATAATTATTATCTTGTATGCTATAATTATTTTATAAAATCCACTATTTATATTATGAAAGAGGCATGCATGTAATATAATCCATAAAAGTTTATCTATTTGTTTATATCTTAAGTTACCAAGGTAAACTAGTTTGTTTCTAGCTTTTAACTAACAAGGTCTTACTAACATAATTTTATTTCTTATTTTCCTAAAATAATTTCTAATAACATATAAGAACTTTATAAATTTATACTTGCATGAATTAAATAAATAGAATTTAGGATAGGATTTTTATACTTTTGGAGTATTACGGAGTGTAGGAGAAGAGAGCGGGGGAGGCCGGCGGGCTTGGGGCGGCGCGTCCAGGGAGCTCCGGCGAGGGCAGGCGGCGGCACAAGGCAGGCGGCGGCGTCGTCGGTGGTCCGGTCGGGCAGGAGGGGTGGTCCGGCGGTCCAAGGAGAGGAGAAGGAGGAGGTTGAATGGTGTTTTGTGGTGTTTTCTATGGACTTTGAATGGAGAATTTGAACTTGATAAGGTGCTGATTTTTTTATGATTTAGAAAGCAATTGCTAGAAAGAGTAGAAGAGAGAGCAAAGGCTTGAGTGGATGCTTGAGGGAGGGTATTTATAGACAAGTTTGTGGAGTTCTCAATCCATGGCTAAGGGAATAGACCAATGGAGGAGGAGGAGAAGTCCATGCATTGGTCAAGAGTGTGCTTCTTCCATGGTGATGAGAACTGAGGTCATAAGGGAGGTCAACAAGCAAGATGGAGGTGGAAATGGCATGCAATGGCCAACATTCAAATCAATGTACATCAATCACACTTTTGTCTAATGTTGGAATTGGTAGAAAGAGTTTATTTGTTATAAGAGAATAATGGTTGGCTAAGTGAACAAGAAATTGTAATGGTCTAGCGGAATGGAGAGGGGGCGTGTGGAGTGAGTTGCAAGAGGTCTCGGGTTCAAATCCCGGCTCTTGCATTCTTTTTACAAAGCTTGTAAATTGTATCTTTAGGCCTTTGTGTAATTTATTTTATGGAGTAAATTCAATTTCTACAAGACCTTATTTTTGTCTAATGCTCTTCTTATTAAATTACCTCACTTTATTAATCTATGCCCCTCAAGTTATTTTATTGAATTTTTATCTATTTTAATTTTCTTGATAATCTCTTTCAAAAGAAAATAATAGAAGTTAATTTGATATTTAGAAATTCTCCCTTTTTATTAGAGAAAAGAAAGAAAAAAAATAATTGATAATAAATATTATATTATAAAAAGCTTGGAATATCGCGGATATTACAATTTGAATGCGTTTATGGTACTAACCCACTCACCCCCTTAGATCTTACCCCATATCCTATGAGGGAAAAAGAAAGTTTTGATGCAGGAAAGCACGTGGAATTTATCAAGGAGTTGCATGAACGTACTAAAGTCAAGTTGGAGCAAAAGGTTGAGTACAATGCAAACCGAGCCAACAAGGGAAGGCGCCGTGTGACATTCCATCCAGGAGATCTCGTGTGGGCACATCTAAGGAAGGAAAGGTTCCTGTAGAAAAGGAAGAACAAGTTGTCCCCACGTGGAGACGGACCTTTCAAGGTGATTCAAAAGATTGGGGACAATACATACAACTTGGAGCTTCCCGGGGAATATGGAGTAAGCGTCACGTTCAATGTAGCTGACCTCGTTCCCTATCTTGCTATTGACGAGTACTTGGATTCGTGGTCGAATCCTTTCCAAGAAGGGGAGGTTGATGAGGCACCATCTAGGCAACCACCTCCAAGTGCACCAACATTCTATGATGGACCACTTACCCGAACTAGAGCCAAGAAGATGCAAAGAGAGATGCATGAGTTTGTGAGTTATGTTTTGATCAAGGATTCAAGAGATATCAAGGAGCACACACCAAGGGACAAGATCATCATTCAATCCAGAAGTATGCCACCATTAATGAAGCCAACAACATCGTTAACGAAGCCAGAAACATCGTTAACGAAGCTAATAACATCGGTACCGATGCTAGAAGCTTTGTAACTGAGGCATATGCATCGTTACCGAAGCTAGAAACATCGTTACCGACGCCGACATCATTGTTACCGATCTCAGCAGGCCGTTTGCCACGGTGACGTGCCAAGGTGCGCCGGTGCTGCCTATGCTTTGTTTATTTAGTGTTTTAAGACATTTGTTTAATTATTATTTTCAGCATTTTCTTCTAATTTTCCTAGGTACTATAAATAGGAAGTTAGTGGTTTATTTTCAGTTCGACAACTTATTATCAAACTTTGTGTTTTGTCTCCAATAGAGAGAAAATCGAGAGCTTTGTGTTAGCTTTCAACCTGGTGTTCAATTCAGCTTGGTTTGCCTTGCATTGATCAATCTCGTTTGGATAGTGTTTCTAGTCAAGCACAAGCATCCTTCTCATGCCTCAAGGATCCGTCCTTGTTGTGTGAGATTGTATAAGGTTGGTCTTTTGATCATTCATCTAGGTTCTCGTTTTCAAAGCAACGAGGGTCTATTTGTTGTTTCATTAGGTTGCCTTTCTAGTCTTGAGTCTTCATTTCCGTGTCTTCTTCTTGTTGTTCTTCATTTCGTTTCTTGTTTATCTTGTTTCTGACCATATTTCGTTATTTCTTGTTTGTGAGTTGTTGATTGTCAAGATTGGGCCTATTCTACGGGTTACACCGTATCACATATGTTTTTGGCTTTGGGAAATAAGAGATTGACAACATTCACCTCAACAATATCCCGATAGGTCACTATGGCTTCTGGCTCTCTTCCAACCAGCTTATACACCTCTCGCAATTGGAGTAATACCCATTCGTAGTGGTCTTGAATCTCCCTTGTCATAAACACAGAAGCAATACAAAGAGTTCTCCTGGTGCATGTAAATCCAACCATTTCGCACAAAGGCATGTTGTACCTACAATGTCAATTCAATGAGATTTAATATGTGTACTTGAATCTACTACTATACCATAGTTAATAAAGACTTACATGTTTGTTTTGTACGTCGAATCCATCACAACGACATAAGGAAATAACTTCAGCAACTGCATCGACTTGGGATGTGCAAAGAAGATGTCTCGTACCTTGTTGTTGATACCCTTCTCAGTTTAATAGTCGACATAGTATTGATTAGACTCTAAGAAATGAATCGCAAATTAGCTTACCCCCATGTCGTTCATCTCTTGTTTAAACACTTGATATCAAAAATCATACAATTGCTTCATTGATGTGGTCATATCTGGATATTTTTCCCTTAGGAATGCCATGGATTGCCTAGGATCTATATATGACAAAGCCATTTGTCTTGCGTCAATCCTTTGAGCGTCAGTCAGTCGGCCCGCAAACGGATAACCCTCTAGACTGGTGGAAAGGTCGTGATTGTGGTAACTGCATTGTACCCTTAAGTGCCACTTCTTGGTCTTTCTGTCCCTCCAACCTATCAACTCGAACGGGCACCCAATCTTTCTAGTACGAGGACCAGAATTAAGCTCATCACCGACCTCTAAATTCTTAACCATTTTACGCGGTTTGCCCATTTTCCCGCTTTGTACTCACCGCCTAAGACGCAACCCAAACTGATCTTTTCCCGCTTTTTGTCCTCCCTATCTCACGGGACCACTTTTTCATAGGTTCTCGTTCCTCCCACTCACAATTATTTGCAAAATGACTAGAAAAATCTGTAAACTGAATAACCTATTATAATAAAAAAACTAATTAGAATTTTTATCTTAATTTATAAACTTAATAAAATGACATTTGCATACCTGATTTGATTCTAGATTATAAACGACGTCGTAATTGTGCTCATTTGAAACCTCATCTCCTCCATCATCGTCATCCATGTACTCCTCGTTTAAATCAAATGGAGCGGGTGGTTTTGACCCTCCCACCATCAACGACTACGTAAAAGTACGAAATATTTAGGAACCAATATCGAATTATATGAAATTTAACGGAAAAAAATTAATAAATTGCTTGGGAAATAATTAATTAACTTATATTAAATTGTGCAATAAACTAATTCGCCATTTCGATAAATTTTTTAAAGTTAATTTTTTTAGAGCAGATTGAAATCGATTTTTGGATGTGAAAAATGGATGTGGGTTTATATAAGAAGAGGAATTCACCCGTTTGGAAATAATTCCAACGGGTGGATAGTCGGTCGAAGAGGCCGATTGATCGGTCGAGACTACACAGTACTTTTCGAGGCCTCGGCTTATCGGTCGAGACGGCCGATTAGGACGCTCGAAAAGTACCACTAGGCGCTTTGACAACCCGTAAATTGTTATGTATCGTAATTGTAGTACATGTAGCTGATATTTCGTGTGTAAAATCGGAAGAGGTGTTAGACCATTTGCAATGGTGATCTTTTATTTTGGGTTTTTAACTTCTTTAAATGCATTTTTCACTCCTCCACATCATTTAAAAACCCACTACCACTTTATTCCCACAACCCACATCTCCATTTTATTCTTTAAAATTTACTCTTTTTTATTTTTCATCTTTATTCACCCAAATACACTAATATATGGTAGTACATTAATTAATTATGTTATTTTATATAATACATAAAATAAATTACGCCTATAAAACACTAAGATTATTTTTTAAAATTATTTTACTTGTATTTCTTATTTATAACACATTTTTTTAAATCAAAATATGTAACAAATGGATGTCTATGGATAGATGAAAATAAATTTTAAATAATAAAAATATTATTTTGAATAAAAAATAATTTTATTGATCTTAAAATACCCTAAAAGAATGAAAATATACATATCTAAACAAATTTTTATAACCATTGATCACAATTTTGATCCATTGAGCTAGAAACAAACCACGTGTATGTGGGCCTTGGTCTTGAAATAAGAGGTCTTTGAAATAAGAGCCCCAAATCTAGGTCTTGAAATAAGAGGCAGAAAGATGGGTTTTTATTTCTCCTTTACTGTTTGTAGCAAAAAAAATTCCAAATTTATCCTTACTTTATAAGAGTAATAATTACTCTAAATAATTTTCTAGGAGGGGTTAAGAGTACACATTTTTCCAAATGTAGGGGTAAGTTGGGATAAAAAAAATGCATTCCTTAATAATCGTGTAGTGAGTTAAAATGACAATTTTTGAGAAACGGAGGGAGTAATAGAATCGAGAAAGAGCTTGATCATGTTTATAGATAGATTGAGAGGTCACAAAAATCGATAGTTAAACAAATCGGCATGAAAGCACAAATAAGAAAAACTTCAAACAAACAAAGTAGAAACTTTAACATAATAAATAAATAAAAACACTAGTTAGTATAACTTGGCTCAACAAAGTCTAGGAGAGTCTGGATGTACGCACCGCCCTCGAACAAATAGAGGGGTATTTTCAATAGATCCAAAAAGGATAATAAAAAGTAAAAGAACGAAACAAAATAAAACAAAACAAAGTCCCAAGGGTGATCCCACACACAGATATTAGTGTAATATCCGTGATATTCCAAGCTTTTTATAATATAATATTTATTATCAATTATTTTTTTCTTTCTTTTCTCTAATAAAAAGGGAGAATTTCTAAATATCAAATTAACTTCTATTATTTTCTTTTGAAAGAGATTATCAAGAAAATTAAAATAGATAAAAATTCAATAAAATAACTTGAGGGGCATAGATTAATAAAGTGAGGTAATTTAATAAGAAGAGCATTAGACAAAAATAAGGTCTTGTAGAAATTGAATTTACTCCATAAAATAAATTACACAAAGGCCTAAAGATACAATTTACAAGCTTTGTAAAAAGAATGCAAGAGCTGGGATTTGAACCCGAGGTCTCTTGCAACTCATTCCACACGCCCCTCTCCATTCCGCTAGACCAAGTGAACTTCTTGCCATTTTACCCCACTCTTTTAATTCTATATCAATTTTTTTTGTCTTCCTCTTCAAACAAGTCAACTTGATTTGACATGGGAGCAATGCATGTCCATGGAAGCTTCTTCCACCTTCCTCTCCCTTGCTAGACACATCTCTTACATCACCTTGCATCATCC
Organism: Fallopia convolvulus; assembly: GCA_964016875.1. Classification (NCBI taxonomy): domain Eukaryota; kingdom Viridiplantae; phylum Streptophyta; class Magnoliopsida; order Caryophyllales; family Polygonaceae; genus Fallopia; species Fallopia convolvulus. The sequence continues at coordinate 79,612,895 of OZ024718.1, read as the reverse complement.
ATGAAGAAACACACTCTTGGCCAATCATGGATCATCCTCCCCTCCTCCATTGGTCTATTCCCTTAGCCATGGATTGAGAACTCCACAAACTTGTCTATAAATACTCTCCCTCAAGCATCCACTCAAGCCTTTGCTCTCTCTTCTACTCTTTCTAGCAATTGCTTTCTAAATCATAAAAAAATCAGCACCTTATCAAGTTCAAATTCTCCATTCAAAGTCCATAGAAAACACCACAAAACACCATTCAACCTCCTCCTTCTCCTCTCCTTGGACCGCCGGACCACCCCTCCTGCCCGACCGGACCACCGACGACGCCGCCGCCTGCCTTGTGTCGCCGCCTGCCCTCGCCGGAGCTCCCTGGCCGCGCCGCCCCAAGCCGTCGGCCTCCCCCGCTCTCTTCTCCTACACTCCGTAATACTCCAAAAGTATAAAAATCCTATCCTAAATTCTATTTATTTAATTCATGCAAGTATAAATTTATAAAGTTCTTATATGTTATTAGAAATTATTTTAGGAAAATAAGAAATAAAATTATGTTAGTAAGACCTTGTTAGTTAAAAGCTAGAAACAAACTAGTTTACCTTGGTAACTTAAGATATAAACAAATAGATAAACTTTTATGGATTTTATTACATGCATGCCTCTTTCATAATATAAATAGTGGATTTTATAAAATAATTATAGCATACAAGATAATAATTATTATTGTCATCCTTGATCAAATAGGAATTTTAAAAGTTATTATGCATGCATTAAACTTAAAGATAAAATCATACTATATGATCTTAGAAATAAAAAAGTTTAGAAAATAAAACCATTACTATTTTTATATGAAATTAACAAAGTCCCTAAGTTAATAAAAGTTGTTGCATGGCCTAATCTATAAAAGATATAGGATTTATAAAAAATCGAGTGAATAAATAAAATTACGAAAATAAATATTTATTCAATAAAAATATGAACTTTAGCATATCTTTATATATTGGAGTTATTACAAGATATCATCTATTATTAGGATATAATAAAATAATATATTATAAGTATATGAGCCTTGATTATAAAATAAGATAGAGATCTAAAAACTATAATTTGACTTAGACAATGATTTCATGAAAATATGCTACTATTAATAAAATATTATTAGAGCCATCTATATAAAAATATAGGTTTGTTAATAAGCTTCTAGTGTAGAGAATTATTAAAAGACCTAAGTTCAAGATTAAATGTATCAAGTATGATAATATAATAAACCTAGTATTTTATATAGCATAAAGTTGACTTGCTTGAAAAGAAATTAATTAAATATAGAAAAGATTCTATGTTATGAACTAAAATATCATAATATATATAAGCCTTATAATATAAAAAGGTTATAGAAATAGAATAAATAAGATTAATCTAAATTAGAAGTATTTTAGGCAAGTTACCTTATAAGGAAAAGTAGAAACTTCTAATTTAGGAAATTTCCTTGTAAAGAGAGTATATGCATGACAACTTTATTTAGAAAAGGATTATGTAGGTAAATACTTTTCTATTAAGAAAATATTATTAATAAAGTATTTTAGATAAGGAAATCAATATTATAAGGACCATCCAAGAATAAATGGGAAATTTAAAAGTAATAGTTTATTATCGTAAATGAGTAAAAAGGATAAATTTTAATAATTATTTTAATAATTACTATTAATAAAGATTTTACGGAATAGTAAGGATATTACAAATCCTAAAATAATAATAAAGGAATATTATTATTTTAAGGAAAATAACTTTCTAAATTATTATTATAATAATTTAGAATCTCTTCTCTCTTATAAAATATTATAAGAGATAATCCAAACCTTAGAAAGAAAATCATGATTTTAAGCCTTTTCGTAAATTTTCGTATCAATAGGTCGGAATCCTCGCTAGTAGTGGGAAATCGCATAAGTCTCGTCAAAGCTCGTTCGCTAGAACTTGTTACGCCAAGGCAAGTGGAATTTCCCCTTGTGCCCTTTTATATCCGTCTACATGATATTTTTGTTCGATGTTGGGAACAATTTGTATGCTTAAATAAAAATGAACCTAGGAAATATTGATTGCTAGAAATAACGACAATTGTTAGCATAGTATGCTTTATACTCCTTTGTTAGGAATATATATGCTAGTATGTTTGTTATCTTGGTTGATTACAATCTCGTTCCGAGATTTACCTTGAATAAACTAGAAAGGGGTGCGGGTTAGCCGACACCTCTATACAACCTTACTAAGTCGTACGTCCATACGACTTTCGGGATCATGATCTCCATCCGCTCCGATTGCAAGGAGGGATTGTGCGGCACTCTAGCTAAGTGTCGGAGAATTGATTGTTCTCCTTCGGGTGGCTCTGAATATCCGTGTCCCACCACTCTCTATAAAAAAATTATTAATCAAGTCGAATATTTTTCGTCACTGTATAAGATAAGTGTGAATGCACACTTAAGACATCAAAACCGGACCGGTCTCAAATGATCGATCCGGCTCTCGATCCGCTCAGGGCGCGAGAGGTTTTCACTTGTATGAATTAATGAACGTTCCCAACATTCTTTCGAAATCCTAAAGAAGTCTACAATCTAGTAGTTCTTCTAGTGCTCATCGAGTTATCTTGATCTAAAGATATACTCTCCTTCGAACCTCAAAACTCCACATAAACAAGCTTTATTATAAAGCCATCGTAAACACAACCCTAATATCTATTTCGATAATATTTGAAATTTTCCAAAATACCCTCGGGAAGTTTCCTTCCCGCTTGCTTAGTCTCTTAGACTAATTCTTCTTTTCCGCATGTTTGCCTGGCATTCTATTGCCCCTCGCGAATTATGTCAGAATCTAGGAACCCCAGCAAGGCGTAAAGTGAAGTGAAGACGAAGGAAGAACAAGGATTCTCAAAGATGTACCTTTCTATCATTTTGCTTTAGTTTCATTACGTTTCAAGGACAAGCAGGTTTTGCATTTCAATTCCGAACAACATTATATTTGAAAACAATGTAAGATGTTTTGTAAGAACCAAGTCTCCCTCGGGAGCACTTTTTTTTCATTATGTATTATGTTTTATTCCGCATTTTAATTGTTCTATATCATTCTAAAAGCCTTGGTGACTTTGGACGGTAAAGTCTGAGGTCACTGGCGGTAACACCCAATGTTGTAAAATAGGGGTGTTACAATTAGATGGAATGGATTGGGTTATGGATGAATGACCTCCATACCATCACCCAACCCGTGTAGTAAATGTTTCACCCAACTCCTCCACCATCCATGGAAATCATCATCCATCAACCGACCGTCTATCATCCGTCGTGTTTTCAAGTGGGTTGGGTGTAATAAACAAGTGTTCTATTTTGCGTAATTATTTAGTCTACCTAATCAAAACACGTATAAAATTTATTTACACCATAAAAATTACTCGTGTAATGTATAAAAACTAAAAAACAAGTATAAAAATAAATTATTATCTAAAATCCAGAGTTGTTAAAATATAACAAATAATTTAAATTTAAAATATTCTGTACAAATTCAATACATTAAAATAAAAATAAAGAATAAACTCAAGCATATATAATTAATAAATGGATGAAACAAGCAGGGTGGTTGTACGTGATCGGGCAATGGGTTGGATGACTCTTTACATGCATCTTGATCCACCCTTTATTTAATCCATCCATCATCCATCCACCATCCAACTTAAATCAAGTTTTTATCTATATATTCATATCAGTTATATAGATAAATCGGACATCCATAGACGATTTCCATCCCTACACACAAAGAAGGCGAACATCTATAAAAACCAAACATAAGGTCAAAAACTTTTTTTTATAGAGTAAGGATTAGGGTCGCCATAAGTACTATTTGGACTCGCCTAGAGCATCCACGAGGGATGTGAACTGGTTATAACCAATTCTAGTAAGAAATGGGCAAACCGCCGCCCGTGGGGTTCGAAACGGTGACCCCGGAGTACTACCCCAAAGTCTTAACCGTTGAACCAAATGCCCGAAGGTGATCAAAAACTTAAATGAACACAGATTGAGTTAAACTAAACATAATAGACAACAACAACATTTACCCAATGGAACTTCCCTTACGGGAAATCTGGGGGGTCAAGATGGGGGCACCCATGGCTTAAAGCGATGAGGGAGCGACCAATAGACCCGACAAGACCACAGAACGCGTAAAACCCATAAAAGCACAAAAAAACGTGGTAACCAAAAGGCAAAGAAGAGGCAAAACAAAACCGAGGCGAAAGAAACGAAACAAAAACATAAGACCAAAACAAAAGTGTTGAAGCCTCAAGGCCCCCGTGGACCGGTCCGTTCAGGTGCCTAGTTGTCCGCTACTCGAATCTTCTTCCTCCAACTCTCCCTACACACTGTAAGATTTGTCGAAATCTCCAACTCGCTGACATCCTGCCTTATACTATCCTTCCAACATTTTTTCAGTCGTCCCCTCCCTCTACGTACATCTCCTAATACCAGGCTCTCACGTACACCTACGAGCTGTCTTTGTAGGACCCGCCTCTAAACATGTCCAAACCAACGCAATCTGGATTCTCGTAGTTTATCTCTTAAACATAGTAGAGGGACACATATTCATCATAATCATACATATAGTAAGTTTAACTTATAAGGAGATTAAATACATAATACATGTAACTATGAAAGTAGATGTAAATTAAATATAGCACGTGAACCAAATGATACCGTAGATGTAAATTAAATATAGCACGTGAACCAAATGTTACCAAACTGACAATTTCACTGGATCATTTCTATGTAATGTCTATTTTTATTTTTTGGATTCATGTTATAATTATTTAATAGCTAGATTTTAAAATAAATGCAAGTGGGTAAAGTCCACTCAAATCCGGTTTTATTTGATCGACAAATTGGTTAATGACAGCCTAAAATTGACCTAAAAATAGGTTAATGGCACCTAAACATGATACTTCATTATTTTATGTTTTAGATTTGTTCAAACACCCGTTGTATATGCAAGAATTGAGCTTAAAATTCATTTGCTAGAATGTATTTATTAGAAAATGTAATTAAAACATTACTCCGTAAAGTTTTGCTGCCCTCTCTCTCTCCCGGCACAAAAGAAGGGCGACACGTGACGCTCGTGATTCTGCACGCGACACGCAAAGTCAGAGAATTTATTAGCATATGTACGTCTCTTGCATTTTTTAAAACAAAAAAATCCCACTTATATTAAATACTCCGTAGGTTTTACTCCGTATAATCCTATAATCATCAGCCAAAAATGTGCAGAATAAAAAATTTATTACTCCGTAGGAGTAATAAATGCATATATAAAGAAGTTCAATGGAATTAAATAAGTTCAATTGGAACTTGGAAAGAAATTAAAGAAGTTCAATGGAAGGATCGCTCTTTCATAAAAATATTTAAAAATAAATGAAAAAAACGGCTAATAAAGTCAAAGACCAGAGCAGGAAAAGCTATGAAAGGTACAAAACCCTGGAAAAAAAAGAACTAAGACAAGTTTGAGATCGGGGTGAGTAAAACACTATAAGAATAGCACCGCAGGCAACAGGTCGACCCCTCTTGGGCATGCGAAACGGACTAATGACATTCCCTCCACCGAGATGAAGGATCTTCAGAAGCCTCAAAGCACCAAGCGACCTGGCCTAATACAACTCGGTCCAATGCCAAACTCAGCTCTAACTCCTCGAAATAAAAATACATTAAATAAGCCTCGAGCTAACCTGCAAGAAAAGAAGTCGAACTTGCCTCACAAGTAAAACAAAACGTTTTACTTGCAATGCAAGTAGACACAAAACTTGCTCCGCAAGTAAAAAACTTGTCTCGCAAGTAAGGGAAAAAAACTTGTCGGACAAGTAATTAAAACTTGCCACGTAAGAAAGAAGCCGAAACTTGACACGCAAGCATCCCACAACTTGTCTTGGAGGACAAGTACTTAAAAGCAAAAAGAATTTTCTCTACTGTTTTTTAAACTAATTATTAAGCTAAATTTTATTTTTCTTTTCATTATTTCATTTAATTAATTAGTTTTTATTATTTTCTTATCATGCACACTATTTTTCGGCACAATCAAAGACGGATTCGGCGAAACCGGAGAGTTACGATTCAATGTGTGGTTCAAGCCTGCGTAGGCTGTAAAGGCGAAGCACATCCATAGAGTCAGATTAGAAAGGGCGAATCGACGGCGGGTGACGGACCCGACATGGATTCGGAGGACCAGAGCCACCCTCATAGTAGTTCTTGTTTGTTCTTGAATGTTGTTATTCAAAAATAAGTCTTTTTAAAACAAAAACAAAAAATCAGCAAAACGAGATGCTTTCTCAGCAAGATCTATGGCCTCCTCGGCCTTAAGAATCGATTCAAGTTTTCTCATCAAAAGCTTTCTCAGCATATGGGGTCGATTTTTAGAGGCCAAACTCTTCAATTACAGAAACTCGTGGCTAGAGGGAAAAAAAATTAAGAACGTGAAAAACTCTTAATAAGAAGTTAGGAGTTTGATTTTGAAGATGATTGGAAGAAGAAGTCTTCAATCAACTAAAAAACCAAGGGCCACCAGAGATTATCGAAGTCGAAACGAACCCGTCGGAGGCGGTCGCCAGAGAACTTCACCAAAGAGCATCTTCAAACTTGCTTTGGGTGTATGTCGGAACTGTATGCAAATTCCAAGTCCAGGCTTGGATTTGGCATTAGGAGATTCTAGTATTTAATTCTAGGATTTAATTAGGCGCAAGAACAATAGCTCTGATTTGGGATATTAGGGATTTTTGGTATTTAGGATTTGGGGATATTTGGGTTTTAGTGGTAGGCGCGTCCAGGCGTCCAGGCGCGTTCTTTTTCTGGGGGTCGGGAAATAAAAAATTGAATTGATACCCTTTTGTCCCCGGTTTTTTTAACAAAAAACTCTTTATAAGTAGCTTTCTTTTTTCTCAAAAAGCTATCCATAAATGTTCGATTAATACGCACATTTGATCCAAATATATGTATAAAAAAATCAATCTCAGAGGGTCATAGATGGGTGACGGATGAACTAAATAATTGATGGGTTGGATGTGAGTAAAGAGTCATCTGACCCACCACCCGATTCATTACCCACGCAACCATCCGACCTGTTTTATCCGCTTATTAATTGTATATACACTTAATGTATTGAATTTGTATTCTACCAAAAAATGTATTGAATTTGTATAGAATATTTTATAAATTTAAAATATTTATTATAATTTATTAGGTTGAATTTTATATAATAGTTTATGTTTATACTTGTTTTTTAATTTTATATAATAATTTATTAGGTCTAGGTCGTCTCGGGTCCGTAGGAGCTGGGTCCGAGCTAGGGTAGAGTCGCATCATTAGGCTTGGCAACGCTTCTTCTGATTTTTACGACGAGCGATTGACGGTGTCGCGTTGACAACCTCCTTGGTTGGCGGAATTGACATAGCAAAACGCCACGCTTACGCAAACCGTGACGAACTTACAAAGTAGGATGCGCGACGTCGAGACGTTCATGCAGCAGATGAGAAGTGGAGGCTTCGATCCGCATCCCAGTGGGTCTCGCCAGCCCGGTTTCGACGGGAATGATCCGGAAGCGGACGGCCCTGCCGAAGCCGGCTAGATTAGGGTTTTTTTTGTAAATATTATAAATTATTTATATTTATGTAAATTAATGTAAATTATTTAAATTGATTTGTTATTTTTTTTAAATTAAATTAATGTTGGCGACCATGTGGTCGCTATTTGCAAACATATCGTGCACCCCGAAGTGCACGATCATGCGATTTTGCTCAGTAAAAGGCCAGGGTCGTGCGTCATTTTTTTATTTTAGCGACAAAATGGTCGCTATTTTAAATGGTCGTTGGACTTGACAAAGGATGTGGCGACCTATAGCGGCCAAATGGTCGTGAACAATGACGGCCACTTGGTCGCTATGGTGGCCACACTATTGGCGAGTGGCGACCATGGTCGCTAATCGTGGCGACCATATTGTCGCCACTTGGTTAGCGTCCGACCTTTTAGCGACCATATTTTTTATTTAGCGGCCATAAATATGGTCGCTAAATGTGGCGGGTCAAAAAGCAAGTCAGTCCTTTCAACAAGAGGTGATCTCAGAGTTGCAAGAGATGAAAAAGCAACAGAAGTTATTTGAGCAACAATTAGCTCAACAAGCCTTCAATGCTCCAAAACCTAGTGGTCAATTGTCTGGTCAACCTGAAGCTAACCCAAGAGGCCAAGTGAATGTTATATCTCTAAGAAGTGGAAGAGCACTTGAGACTCCTCCAATGACTCAAAAGGTGAAGGAGAATGAGTTACAAGAAAAAGAGGTCCTTGAGGAGTTAAAAGAAGATGAGAAGGAGCCTCCATATGTTCCTCCACCACCATACAAGCCACCTCTACCATTCCCTCAAAGAAGAGCTCAAGCCCAATTGGATCCACAATTTAGAAAATGTGTGGATGTGTTGAAGAAGCTCCACATCAACATTCCTTTCACGGATGCCTTGAAGCAAATGCCCTCTTATGTGAAATTTTTGAAAGAGATCCTATCCAACAAGAGGAAGATTGATGAATGCCAATCCGTGTCTTTAAGCAAGGAGTGTAGTGCTCCTATCCAAAACAAACTCCCTCCAAAACTTGAAGATCTAGGTAATTTTTCTATCCCTATTGTCTTTGGATCGAAATACTACTTATGATGCTTTATGTGATCTTGGAGCTAGTGTTAGTATTATTACCTTTTCCATCTGCAAAGAATTGGGTTTGGGAAAGCCTAGACTTATAGGGATGACACTTTATATGGCGGATATATCATCAGTTCGCCCCATAGGAATTATTGAGGATGTGCCTATCCGTATAGGTAAGTTCTTTATCCCTGTGGATTTTATTGTGCTTGATATTGATGCTAATATGCATGTCCCAGTCATCTTGGGAAGACCCTTTCTAGCTACTATAGGTACCTTGATTGATGTTAAGCAGGGGGTCCTCTCTTTCACAATAGGTGATGAGAAAATTGAATTTAATCTTTCTAAAGCTATTAAACAACCTTCTTGTGAGAATAATGATTGCATGATAGATGTCATAGACAGTGAAGTTCATGGATCTTTGATGTTTGTGGTCTCTAAGGACCCAATGGAGCTTTGTGTGACCGCTATTGGGGACCAGGTGGAGAAAGGAGAGCTACTTGCTGATGTAGCTCAATCTTCTCAACAAGCTATGGTGAATAAAAGCCTCATAATTGGTGATGGTGCTAATGACATGAAGGGTAGAGATCCAAAGAAAAAGAAGAAGTAGCGAGCAAAATTGAGGTCAAGATTAGAGACAGAGTGATGCTATTCCATGAAAGATCCAACATGTTTCCAAGCAACAAAGGAACAAGATGGTCTGGGCCATACATAGTGACTCGAGTTTTACATGGAGGTGGAGCTGAGCGTTGGCATAAAAACTCGGGAAAATTCAAAGTACAAAGGCATAGACTGAAGGTTGTAGTTAATCCAAATCCGGTTAGGGTGGTACCAAAGACTCTCCTGACCCGAGTGCTTAAAAGAAGATGAAAGGTCAAACTAATGACCTTAAACAAGCGCTGCTTGGGAGGCAATCCAAGGTTAGTGTTTTCTTCTCTCTTTTATTTTGTACATTGGGGACAATGTAGATTTTAAGTTCGGGGGAGGGAAACAAGTTTCTTGTTAGTTTAGATTGCATATAGTTTCATGCTAGATTGTATTTTCATGTTTAAGTTTTTTGCATTTGTCTTTGCATTAAAAAAAATCAAAAAAATGTCAAAAAAAAAAATCATGCATTTTAGTTATTGAATCCCTTTTAATGGAAAACCCCTTGTCCTTAATTATTCTTTGCATAACTCTAAACCCCATGACATGCTTGAATTGTTGAAACCTCTACATATTAGCATGATTGTAGATTTGTATGTTTTACATGTAATTGAATGAGCGCATGTTATCTTTTGAGATTTGAGATTATGTTGAAGTTCTAGACATGTTTAGCCTTGTGAGATCATATTTTTAGCCTTTCTAGGACTAATTGTCCTCTCTTATATTTGAGACTGCTTACATGAGTCTTGCATATGACATTAAAGTGATAGAGCCATTATTTTTCATTAGCCTATATTTCCCTATCCACCCTGCATATTAATCCTTCTTTTTGAAGCCCCTTTTAGCCTTAATAACCTATCTTTTTGAGCTCCACAAAATTAAATTCCGAGCCTAATGAGCCTGACCCTTCTGGAGAATAGGAATTTATGCTTGAATTGTTTTGTGAAGTTTGAGTGAGTTGGGGAGTTGAAAAGAAGAATGAGAATGGTTTGAGCTTGAGAAATAAAAAGTGCATATGAAGGAAAAGTTTCAAAAACCATGAAGAAAATGGGTTGAAAGAAATTTCAAAACAAGTGTGAAAAAAAAGAGAAAGAAGTTGAAGTTTGAATAAAGGTTTGGAAAGAAAGTAAGATATAAAAGGGTTGGTGTAGATGAGGTTTGGAAAGAAAGTATTTTGAATTCTCTTGTGGAATAGCAATTGTCATAGAAACCTTAATGTTGGGTTGAGTTAGCAAGTCGCGAAAGCGGATGTTGATTCAATTTAATCTTAAATTCTAAGTGCTTAAAGGTCTAGATTTTAATTTTCAAGTCACGAAAGTGGATGTTTAATTGAGTCTAGATACGTTTGTTAACATTCGAAAGAATTTAGCGGATACATTAGATAATTTCCTTCAAACAAAGTCATAATTAAGATTGCTCCATCATCCTTTATAGTCTATCGAAGCATTATTGTGGTGATCCTTGATCTTAGAAGCCTTTCTCTCATTGATTTCTCATATATTTACTTCTTTACTTGTCATAAGTTAGTTTCATAGCAAAAATTCACACAACAATCTTTTCTTATTTTTCCGACTTAGTCTACTGTTTTGAATACAATTAATACTATAGTCCCAGAGTTCGACACCTTGGTATTACAACCGATCTCGTTCACTTGCGGGGTAGGATTTGGCCTATCATTTAATGATGGAACCATCTATGAATCCAAGCTTACGCTTGGCCATAAGAGCATTCTTCATAGCTGTAACCCACTCTTGGTAGTTATCCCCTTTAAGAGTGATCGGACAAATCGTCAAACTGGGATGGTCCGACAGATGTAGATAATACGGTGAATGCAATTTTGGAGAGTTTTGAGATGCTTGTGCAGTCGCTATGGCATGTTTAAGGGCAGCCAGTTGGGCGATAGCCTGCTGAATAACGACCTGCTGAGCGGTGGCAGAAGCCGATGCTTCGTCGGGATTGGCCATGATGGGACCGACAACGGTAAAAGGGATGCAGAAGCGTGAGAAAAAAATTAGGGTTAGGGTTTAGGAATGGATCTGTGGCTACGATACCATGTTGAGTTTAGAACGATACAAAATTGGAGAGACAAATCTCATATTATTATGCACACTAAAGAGTATATATAGATACACAAGTGACTTGCTCCCTAAGCTATGCAAATATAGAAGCCCTAAAATACCCTTAGTCTAATACTTTTTTTAGTGTATTATAATATTTTTTATTTTAAATTTAAAATATTAAATTATACAGTATAATATAGAATCTACTTGATAAATATATTTATATAATATTCTTAATTTAAATTATACGGCCCGCATATTTCCACAAATTACTTTCCTCAGCAAATACGGTCAAACCTCCACGAAAGTCAAACCGACATCGTGCCCTCTCTCTCCCGGCACAAAAGAAGGGCGACACGTGACGCTCGTGATCCTGCACGTGACACGCAACACTGCAAAAGGCACGTCCTTTTTTTAAACAAAAAACTCTTTATAAGTAGCTTTCTTTTTTCTCAAAAAATTATCCATAAATGTTCGATTAATACGCACATTTGATCCAAATATATGTATAAAAAATCAATCTAAGAGGGTCATAGATGGGTGACGGATGAAATAAATAATTGATGGGTTGGCTGTGAGTAAAAGAGTCATTTGACCCACCACCCGATCCATTACTCACGCAATCATCCGACCTGTTTTATCCGCTTATTAATTGCATATACACTTGAGTATATTCTTTATTTTGCTAATGTATTGAATTTGTATTCTACCCAAAAAAATGTATTGAATTTGTATAGAATATTTTATAAATTTAAAATATTTATTATAATTTATTAGGTTGAATTTTATATAATGGTTTATCTTTATACTTGTTTTTTTTTTAATTTTTATGCACTACACAAGTATTTTTTATGGTGTAATATAATTTTTATACGTGTTTTGATGTGCGAGACTAACAAAAACATGTTAAAAAGAACACCTACCAAAAAACTCGACGGGTGATGAATGGCGGTTAACGGATGATGTATTTCATGGCCATGGGTGATGGACGGGTTAGGTAGAACATTTAAAACTCTTACACGTACAAATAAATATATATTTAAAGAAAAAAGATCGAAGCAGCGGCCGTATAATTTTCATTTTAAATACATAGAAATGGATCATATAAGACAGTTAGTTGGGCTGTATTATTAGCTAGTCTTCCAAATTAAGCTGATCGAATGGCGTCCATTCTTCTTCACCTCTTTACGTTGATATTGTCATTATTGTGTTGTGGTGGGTTACAATTACAAATGCAACACGGCGTCGTATTTGCTAGTGCTGAGGCCTCGGAGTCGGAAGCGCTCACTCGTCGAAGCTTCCCCGCCGGATTTCTCTTCGGCGCCGGCTCATCAGCTTACCAGGTACGTACCATCGTAATATATTATTTTGGAACTTAATTTTTTTTTTGGTCGGATTTTGGAACTTAATTGATTATTTGAGTTAAACCTAAATCTAAAAATATTTAAAATTAAAGATAAATATTTTAAATATTTTTTTATCTTTTATCATGATATAAATGGAATTTATTTTGGACGACACGTACAGTACGAAGGAGGTTGGAATGAAGGTGGAAAAGGGCCTAGCATTTGGGACACTTTCACTTCGGAATTTCCAGGTCAGTCATATATATATACAAATGCACGTCTAGCTCGTTAATGAAAAGTTGTGCTGTTACATGAATATATATTATGGTATTTATATAGACATGTTGCCAACTTGCAGAAAAAATCACAGATCACAGCAATGCAGATGTAGCTGTAGATTTCTACCATCGCTACAAGGTAACTACTCCCCCTAGCTTACTGTATAATAACGGTTCGTGATGAGGATGCATTGTTTTATTACTATCTATGCTTTGCGAAAATTAATCCCTTTTAGGGTCCATTCGGATGTAGCAGAAATATGAGCGTCTTCCGCTAGCGGTAGCGGAATTTTGAGCTTTTTGAAGAAGTTCCTACACCCAAGGGTCTTCAATTTCCGCTAGCGTTTTCCGCTATTAAGCTCCCGCTACCCACCGTCTAAACGGATGCTTATATTCACAACCCGGAGTCCACTTTTTGGTTTTTAACTTCCTAAACCAATTTTATCATTCTTTAAAATTCACTTTTTTTTTTAATTTTCTATCTTTACTTTCTCAACTACACTATTTAATTCAAAGTATTATTTTCAAATCTATAACATTTAATTAATATATTTATTAAAATAATTTGACTAATTTATATTACATAGATAATTAAAGCATAAAGTTTAAAATCAACAAAAGCGATAAACAACCCACTTTCGTTTACATAAAATTGCCTAAAATCATATTGTTGTCATTTATTTTTATGGCATACAATATATTAATTATTTTATTTTATATAATACATAAAATTAATTATCAAAAAAATTACAGATATTATATTTAAAAAATTATTTTGCTTGTAGTTGTTATATATTATAATTCTATAAATCAAAACATATAAAATATGGATGTCTATATATGCATAAAAATAAAATATAAATATTATAAATATTTTTTTGACTCAATTTTTCTAGCTCTTGGATTAATCTGGAGCCACAAGCTACCACTTAGGTCGCACCACATCATCAAGTAGTTGGGTTTTTATTTTCCAACCTGCGTCTTCAACTTAATTAATTTTAAATGCTTAAAACCCACCATTGCAAATGGTCTTAGCATATATAATCACACCTCGAATCCATTTCAGTTAAAATTATGCTTGAAAGTTGAACCCATTGATGTTATGCAAATATGTAGATGCTATAATGTATGGCTATTCGTTTAGGCTATCTATTATCAAGCGGGGTTCCATTCTAAAACCAATTGCTAATAGGAGGAATAACCCAAATGATATATATACTAATCAAGTTTACGTCCCAACTTTAGATGTGTGAATGCATTCTAACACGCCTCCGCAAGTGCAACTGAGGAACTATCCCAGTTGACACTTGGACAACACGACGGGGCGGGCCCAAGATTGAGAGAAACCGTTAGGCAAATAACTCTGATATCATATTAGCACAGTGAGGTTCCATCCTAAAATCAATTGGCAATAGGAGGAGTAACCCAGATTGGCAATAGGAGGAGTAACCCAGAGGGTATATATATACTAGGCAAGTTTATGTCCCAACTTTAGATGTGAGATTGCATTCTAACATCTACTACATGGACCGTTTATCATATTCATTTATTTTTAAGAAATATATTACAAAAACATGTAACTTAGGCATCCCAAATGCTAGTGGACAAAAATTCGTATTCAATGCACTTGTTGAATACTCTCTTCTTCATCTTTGGTTCCAAGCTCATCTTCAATGCAAAATAATGGACACAGAGGGCGGGGACCCCCTAATCCACCTACGATGCTTTAGTCAAAAGAGCAGTTTGTCGATCGAACGTCGAGGTAAAGAACAAGACTTGTGTACAAGCTCAGCAAATATGAGGTGTTCATCATACATGACGAAGACATGTATTTATAATGGAGGATAGAGAGAGAGAAAGTCGAAAACTCTATCTCTAAGGGCGGGTCGATAATGCTCTAGGCCCAACAAGCGATTTCTTGCTCACCAATCCAAGTAAAAATTTTATCTTTCGAGTAAGATAGAATCCTCCATCATAACGAATAACCGCCGTATTTAATTTTATTATAAAATACTTAAAGATAGAGAAATATAATAAATAAAAATACATTTATAACAGATAATAGCGAAAATAATTATGACAATTAATTTTACCCGCTCACACCTAAATATTCTAAGGATCACACAATCCAATTTTCCTAAACCAATTTCTAGTATCTCTATTGTGTTTTGACAATCTAACCTTAGCACAATTCCTTACATGTTGGATTGTTTTGATTATACATGACACTATATATGATACCTTAAGTTTTGCCATACTAATGTGTTGTATTGTATGTGTACTTTTAACTAGGGCTGTGACAAATTGGATGAGACAGTAAATCCTGACCAGACCGAAAATTTACAGCTCTAGTCTATGATCTAACATTTTTGGTGTTTACGGGTTACAAAATTCAGTACCGGTCTAGGATCATAAATTTACGATCCGAACAGACTATAATGCATATATGTTTCAAAATTATATAGAAATTTAATTTAACACTAATATATAAGTAATAAGTTTATTTACGAATTTGAGTGATATTATTCATTAATTGACAAGGGTATAGATTATATAAAGAGATTGCATCTAATTTTTTTGGTATGTGACATTGTCCGTGGATCGAAACGGTGATTTTATGGTACTACCATAAATCCTTAGTCGTTTGACTAACAAACCTTAGAACTAACTGTGATATTGTGCAAGATAAAAAAAATATTTTACTTATTGTTAAAGTTCGGTGGACCAATATTTATATGGGCTCCACACGTCCGTCTATGGACATATGCGCATTTAGGCATGTCACACAAGTTCATTGGGTTCCATCCTAAAACCAATTATCAATCGAAAGAGTAGTCCAATGAAATACTAGGCTTTGTTTTTTATCATATTTTCGATGTGAGAAGGATCGTTATTATCACATGCCCCTCATGTGCAACTGGGTGACCCCAGAATATGTCAGTTGCACTTGACGCTATGCCTTAAGGCCGGCTAGCCCATTATACTAGGAATCAGGACCCAGAACTATACCACTCTAATACAGTGATAAAGTCGATCCGATGATTAATATATAATGTGGGGAGCACACATCTGTTTATCTGCATATGCATTAGGCCCAACACACAAGTTCAAGGAGTTTCATCCTAAAACCAATTTGCAATAGGAGGAGAGTAACCCAAATGTATATATGCTAGGCATTTTATCTTTCATTTTTTCAATGTGTGAAGCCTTTTCTTCCACAATATGCATGTCCCCACAATATGCCAAGTGCACTTGACGTCATGTCGTAAGCCCGGCTAGCCCAATAAACCAAGAATCGGTACCCAAGACCGAACTGCTCTAATACCATATTAAAGTCCGGTGGTCCAATATTAACGTGGGGGTCCACGTGTCCGTCCATACGCATATACATGTTTAGGCCTAGGCGCCTAGCACACAAGCCCATGAGATTCCATCTTAAAATCAATTGGCAATAGAAAGAGTAACTCAAGAGCTTATATACCAATTGGCTTTGGTTTTACTCCCTCCGTTAGAAAATATTTGACATTTGAGCCCGATTTCCGTGTTAGAGAATATTTGACGTTCTTCAATTTTCGTGTCTTGGCCTTATTTTGACCTTATCACTGTTCTAAAAATCCCCGCCTAGCTCCATTTAGGCCCCGCCTAGGCGCTGGAAGGTGCTAGCCCGCCTAGCCTTCCAGCTCATTTAGGAGACCGTTTAGGCGTCCGTTTAGGCCGCCTAGGCGCCACACAGTCCCTCTCCGCCTAGGGTCTGCCTATGGTCCGCCCCCAGACCTTATACAACTTTAATCAAGCTTATAGTAAAAAAAATCTTTATTAAGCTTTAAGCGCTAATAATATTTTGTGAAAAATTCCATAAGGCTGGATAAGGATGAGAGGGGTTGATAATGTTTATTTTAGCTTATGGGAGTGTATATTTCACCTAAAATTTAATCTACCCCTCTCATCCTTATCCAGCCTTATGGAATTTTTAACAAAAATAAACTAATAATTTCAACTCCTAAAATTAACTTGTAAAATCAGCATCAACTATTAAATCAGTATCAACATCAACTCATATTAAGCTTTAAGCGCTAACATCAAACTTATGAATTTATGAAAAATTAATTTTAGAATCTTATAAAAAAATTAAAGTAATTTAATTAAGAATAATTAGGTATAATGATAGTTTTCCTACATACTAGCTCATTCGAAAATTTCGCATGTTAACCTTGAGATTTAACGTTATTCATGAGGTATACAAAAGTTTGAAATAATTCACACAGTAACCCTAAGGTTTATATAAACTCCGCACAATAACCTTAAGATATGTACGAAATTCATCAAATGCCCAAAAAGGTTGAAATTAACTTTAATCATTAACTTTGTTTATAAAAAAAATTGATTTTTAACAATCTTAAAATTTAATCTTTCTTCACTTCCTTAATATCAACTAATAATTTTATTTAATTTCTTCCAAATTTTATTATATTTTTACCTTATAAATTAATCAACTAAAAAGCTATTAAAATAAATATTTTTTCCATTTATCTAAGTAAATAACTTATTAAATTTTATCAAATATTTTATATTTTAATTATTTAATAAATAAAGAAAAAATAATGTAATTTTAAAAAGAAAAACTTCAAAATATAAATAATTTAAACTTTAAATTTTCATTAATTGTAGGCAAATTTTTTTGCGCTAATAAATTCATTTTGCATACATAGTTTTATAATTACATTAATTATTTGACGAGGAAAAAAAATTAATAATAAAAATACTTTAAAATTTCATTGATCAATGACTAAATAGTAATCAATAATTTTTAAAAAAATCTTATTTAAATTAAATATGTAAAATATTTTTTTTATTTTCGAATTAAGTAATATATAATACAAAAATAAAGATTGGATAAAATAAAATAAAATTATTTAACTACAACATTTCATATTATAATAATGAATAAGATTAAAGTTTAAGAATCTTATAAAAAAATTGTGTTTTTATTTTTTTTATTTTTTTAATCTTTTTAATGTTTTTTTATTTTTTTAAAGAAAATTAATAATTTAATTTAATTTTAAATTTTTGATTATTTGACAAATTTCGTTTGAACCACAAGATTATTTTGCGAATTTTGTCTATAACTCAATGTTAGCGCTTAAATTATGTCAAAGTGTAGTATACCTCATGAATAACGTCATATCTCAAGGTTACCATGTAGAATTTAAGTAGCTCATTTGATCAGCGATGACATCTAACTTGAAAGAGAAATTTTCAAAATTCAAAATTTTGCTCCTCGATTATAATGGCAAGTGTTTCCTATTTTTACAGGAAGATATAAAAATGATGAAAGAAATGGGCATAGACAGCTTCAGAATATCAATATCATGGTCACGAATATTACCATGTAAGTTCAAATGTATAACAACCGCTTTACGTAATCAATCATAACATAATTTATATTCCATTTTACTGTATTATTTATAAATTGTTGACCCGATAATATATATAACACCAATGATCGAAACTCAAAATTAAAGTAATTTATATATACAGTATATGTACGTACCTCATGTTTAATAGTTAATACTACTTGTTTGCAGATGGAAAAATCTCTCGTGGAGTTAACCAGTTGGGGATTCAGTATTATAATGCCTTGATCAATCAACTTCTCTCAAACGGTAATAATGTAATATTGATAAACTAAACGAATACTTATTTTGTCTCATAAAATTTGTCTAAAAGGACACTTTATCCGTATATTAAGATGGATGATTTAAGTAAATAGTAAAAAAAGAGGCTAATTAGATGAATATTAAGGAGGGTAAATAGCAAAACTCTCATCACACATCTTCCCCCTACTTCTACCGAGTTGACTCAGTCGTTGACCGGATTGACTCTTCTTTTGACCGAGTTGACTCGCCCGTTGATCGGCCATTTACCGGCATTGACCATCGTCACAATCTAATGTGCCTAGAATTAGTCCTATCCAAATTAGCAAAAAGAGAGTGAATTGAATTACGTGGAGTTTAATCTCTCGCACACTAATTCACAATTGGAGTTACATTGTTGCGCGAATGCCAAATAGTGTAAACAAATTAAAGCGGGTGGGAGCCTTGGGGCCTGTTTGGATTACAGGAAATAATGTATTATCTTGCATTATAATGCAAGATAATGTATTATCCTCTGCGATCCAAACAAGCCCTTGGCCTACCGGCATACAAGAGGTTCTTGGACGTATTCATAATAAGCCATATTTTCATTTGATTTAATCTCATATGCAATCGTATGTACATATTTTTTCTTATTTTTTTTAATTTATCTTTTACAAATATAATGTCCTTTTTTTATCTTTATTAGCCAAATCTACTAATATTATTTTATCTTTATATTTATTTGGGGATAAATTTGTATAAATAATATTTTATCTTTATGTTTGCTTTGAGATAACTTTTTTTTTGCATAATTAATTATTTAAAAATATTATTTTAATAAAAGGGTGATGTGCTACCGTTTTATTTATTATTAATAGACAGATAAATAGATAGATATATATTGATTGATTGATTAATCCGTGTAACAATTTTTATAGGTATACAGCCATTAGTCACGCTTTTCCTGTGGGATACGCCTCAAGCGCTTGAAGATGATTATGGTGGATTTTTGGGTATCGACATCGTGTAAGTAGAATACTTAATTATAGGATTATGAATCAGTAGGTACATGTGAAATTAAATTTATAAATTTGCAGGGATGATTTTACGGAATATGCCGATTTATGCTTTAAGCTATTCGGTGATCGAGTCAAGTACTGGATCACCATAAATGAACCCAACATGTTCAGCAAACTTGGCTACGCACTGGGCATTAACGCACCCGGAAGGTGCTCGGAGTACATCGGAAACTGTACCGCCGGAGACTCCGCCACCGAACCATACTTGGTCACTCACCACTTGCTTCTTTCTCATGCCTCTGTTTTCAGGTTGTACCACCGCAAATATAAGGTTCGTTACATAGTACTTAAAATAAATTTATCAAAAGATATATGCGAAAAGATTTATATTTATTTTAAAATATTTTATCTTTAATTTTAAATGCTTGTATAAAGAAGTTTTCAAAAGATATTTTTATACTAAATAGATATTTGTTTGACGTTAAAGATAGATTTAAATAGTTAAAGAAGAATTTAATAAGAAAAGGTTAAGGAATAAAAATTAATTTTGTAAATAAGAGGTGGGCCCAGAATCGTTCAGATGGCTCGAAAAGGTATATCTTTAATATATAGTTATAGATTACTATTCAATCGTTCAAATGGCCCAGAATCATATGGCTCGTTTGGAATTGATATCTAAGATATAAAATATCGGATATCGATATCGGTAAATATATTAAGGTATGAGTATGAGTAATATCATGATATCGAGTATGAGTAGGATATAAGTGATATCTCTTTGATATACCCATGATTGGAGTATATATCAAAATAACACTATGATATCAATTGATATCGATATCTTCATATACCAAAAAGGAGATATCATATTCATATCGATATCAGAATATGTCATACACCAAATATGGGTATCAATTATATCCATACACATACCTGATATCCTGATATGGATATCAAACGCATCCTTAATTTCCTTCGCTTTAATTTCTTCAAATATAGATAGCAAAAATAATAAAAAATATTAAAATATAGTATGTATAACTATAATCTTATCTTATTAAGCCACCTACATAAAGCCAAATCAGGATATCTAAGATGTAAAGTATTCTACTTCAGAATATGTTCCAACATTAAGCCACCTAGGATTTTGCCACATAGAATTTTTTATTTTGGGAATTTATATATGTTGATATTATTTTAAGATAATATAGCAATAGGATAAATTAATCCATGAAAAATTCTATCTAAAATAAAGATGTTATCTATTATATATTAAGAATTAGGATAGATCTAAAAGATTTTATCTAAAATTAAAATAAATTATAGAACATTAGATATTATATATTAAGATAGATATGTCAATTTAGTTTTGCAATTAAATTTCTATCTATTTATATGAAAAAATATTAGAATTTTATTTAAAATTAAAGAAAATTATTTTATCTTTATTTTTTATCAATTTATGTAAAATATTTATATTAAATAAGATTTTGATAAAAAAAATAGAACTTTCAATCCAGATAATTACTTTCCTAAATTGACTTTTGATCAAAACAATTACGTTATCTTTTTCTTAATTTTCTTAGAATTATTTATATAAATATAAATGATTTTATTATCACTAAAAATTCATTCTTTACTTATATTTTTTCATTGTTTTTTTATTAAGTATATTTTAATTTTTATTTTAATTTTTTTAAAGAATTGAATTTGATAAAAAAAAATTACAAGAATTTAGATTATTTTTACCTTTTTATATTTTTTGTAAAAGATTTTTAAAATTAAATGATTCTAATTCAAATATTTTTTTTATATTTTTGCATAAATAAGTTATCATTAAGCCATCAAAATTATAGATAATTTTGGCTCAGTTTCACATGACACCAATTGTAAAATTTTATATAACTTTTTTCTAATAAATAAGTTTATTTTAGATTAAATTAAAATCATATTCATTAAATAAATTAAGTATTAAATTCATGTAGTCGATCATGGCACGAGCGGTATAACTAGTTTATCTAATAGCAATTTTATATTCAACAAAAGAACTTGGGTAATCCTTATAGATAAGAATGTATGCAATTTTCTCAATTTTTTTAATTTACTAAATTCAATAATTTTATTTTCCTTTTTAATACAAAGAATTAAAGTTCATAATTAGATTCAAAGACATGGATGGTCGAGGAGATTAGGAATTTTTACATTTAAATCACCATACATCATTAACTAAAGGACAAAAGAAATTAAAAGTAAACAACAACAACAACAACATCTATTCAGGTGGAACCCGGTATGAACGGGATTTAGGGGTTGAGATGTACGCACCCTTACCCCGATCGACGTCGGGAGGGTATTTAAGGAGGGCCCAAAGTAAAAAGGGGGAGAAAGGGTGGGAAACAAGACGAAAAAGATACAGGGAGAGTAGAAAGCGAAAGCGGAAAAATACACTAGAAAAACCAGAAAACGAAAACGGAGAAACTGAAAACAAAGAGAGGGGAAAGAGCAGGACACTCCCTCCATGTCTTCCCTACTAACGCTCTGTCACTGTAATCCTCTGACGCCATTGGCCCCTACATAAAGCCAAATCTGTTGGGATTGCCAACAAGGTGAGGTCTTGTCTTATCACACTTCCTTCCAACTCTTCTTCGGCCTACCCCTTTCCCTATGGAACTCGTTACTGACCAACCTCTCAATTCTCCAAGCAGGGGCTTCTAGAGGTCTCCTTTGTACGTGCCCGAACCATCTTAGCCTCGATTCTCTGAGCTTTTCACCTAAACTAGCCACTCCCACCTTGCTCCTAATCGCTTCATTTCTGATCTTGTCCAATCTCGTATGCCCGCACATCCACCTCAACATCCTCATCTCTGCTACCATCAGTTTTATTATTGAAATAATAATGTTTAATTTTAATAATATTTTAACAATAAGTAAAAAGGTTTTAAAAAATTGATGATCTCTACCTGATGGGTTAACCGGAGTCATACCAAACCCGAAGCAATCCAACCCGTCCGACCCGAAAATTTTAATGACCCGGTGACCTGAACCCGTTTTCAACCCGAACCCAGTCTAACCGAACCGAGCAACTTTTTCTATGTTTATTATTTGTTTATTGTTTTTTGTTTTTTTTTTTGAAGGATTATCAACAAGGAGTAGTTGGGCTAGCAATGCTGTGTGATTGGATAGTGCCCTTTAATCAAACACAAGCAAATGTTATGGCCGCCTCCCGAGCCTTCGACTTTATCTCTGGATGGTGAGTAACTTAATTATTTAATTTTACCTATATAATCACTTTATTTAGTTTTGTTTTTGGAAAAGATAATGAGAATATATATTTCTGAATATATACTTACACAGGTATTATATATGATTATTTGTATATATATATGTAGGATTTTAGATCCAGTAATTTTCGGAGAGTATCCAAAAATAATGAGAATATTGGCGGGAAAGAGGCTGCCACGTTTTACGGAAAAGCAAAGGGAAATGGTGAAGGGTTCGTTTGATTTTTTAGGGGTCAACTACTACACCGGAATGTACGCACAAGATGATCCTTCAGCATCAAGCTTAATAGACCTCAGCTACACAACAGACAGCCGTGTAACTCTCACCAGTATAATAATCTCTCTCACTACTTCAAACTACAGTATATACTCCAGTATTAATTACTACATATTTTTAACGCTTATTTCTTTTTACTTCTGTTTGATTTTTTCTTAACTGCAGTGGACAAGGATGGAATCCCCATCGGAGAACCGGTAATAATAATAATATCTATATAATAAGATGCTAGCATTTCGTATACTTAATTAGAAACATGAAATATCAATAATTACGATGATAAGAATAATCTTCATACTCTCAATTAATATTTGATGGTCAAAATGTGAAGAATAATAGTTATAAAAACTAAAATCCTAAATAGAAATTAATAAACCCTATGAAAATAATTCCAAATAATAAAATTTAACAAATTATTTTCATTTTAGGACATAGGTAAGAAAAATCGTTATACTATTAGGGAATTCTGTGATAACCACGAGATTGGTACACAAGGTTTTTTGAAATTCCGCATGATAACCTCGAGGTTTTACAAATTTCACGTGGTAACTTTGTAGTATTATGAAAATAAAAAATATTTGAAAATTAGCCTTATTCTTTTATTTAATTACAAAAAATCACAATATTTTCACATATTTTAAAAAACTACCTAATCTATTTTTTTTTATAGAAAATCACCTAAATTTATTGCATACATATTTATATTTATTAAATTCATCTTTATCTATTTTTGTAAAAAAATAATTTTTATGAAATCCAAGTTACCATTACAGATTTATAAAATTATTTTCTTACTTTATTTTTTAAGTCTTTTTACGTATGTAGAACGATATAAATCGAGTATGAACATAAGGCCATAAAACGTGAACATGCAATACTAATACATGAACGTACCTATATTATATGTGAACGTATACTAAATTTTCTGAAGTTAAAATGTGGTTATATGTGAACAACTCTTGTAATAATGTGAACATGTGTATAAAATATGTGAACAGAATGTAAAATGTCAAGAGTCATGTTTTTGGCAAAAATAAGCGAAAAAATTATTTTAAAAATTATTTTATTTTATTTGTCAAATTTTTTAAGCCGTTTAACTCATGTATGATGATTTAATCGAACATGAACATATATGACCATAAAAATGAACAAACACTACTAATATGTGAACACACTTGTAATATATGTGAACGTATTATAAAATCTCTGAATTGAAAAGGTGATAATATGTGAACAAGTTTTATAATAGTGTGAACCTATGTATAAAATATGTTAACGAAACATAAAAAATCAAATGTCGTGTTTTTGGCAAATTTACCTTTTTGCCTTATCACTTTTAATATTAGCCATTCATTTCTCAAATCCAAGGGTCTCATTTGTTTTTAGTTTTCATGATAAGGCTTATTTCTATGTGAATCAACCTCATATAAAAATGCATAAATGGAAATGAAATACTAGGGCTTGTTTCACTTTTGGGTAGAAAGTAGTTTTTGAATAAAATGTTAAAAATAGAGAAAATGCACGGATTTTAAGAGTATTAAAAGTAGTTTTTAGATAGAAAGTAATTTTGAGGGAGAAGTGAAACAAGGCCTAAAATGCATGAATGATAAGTAATGAAGAACCCATTCTGCAAGAGAAAAAAAGGGATGACATCGGCTGCATGGAATAGCTTTCAACATCTGTACTAATTAGACATGTCAAATGGTTCGAGCGGGTCAAATTCGGGTTTGGGTCAATCGGGTTCGGGTCAAAACAGGTCTGGGGTCATCGGCTCGCTAAATTTTTTGGGTTTGATCAAGTCGGGTTGTTACATGTTTGGTATAGGTCCGGGTTGATCCAACGAGTCACGGTCGTCAATTTTGTTAACCTTTATTTTATGTTTCTTAAAATCACTAATATCATATTATATTAAAATAATATTTAATAATAAATTAATATAAATTTAATAATACACTATTTGAATTTTAATTAAAATAAAACTTTATCGGATTTGTCGGGTCAACCCAATGAGTTGGTGACCCAACCTAGTTTTTTCCGGGTTTTGATCGGCTTCGGGTCGTTCTCGACCCATTGATTTTCGGGTCGGGTTTCAACCCAAAAACCTTCGGACGAATCGGGTCAAGTTTTGACAGTTCTAACACTAACTAATCAATGTTATTTAATATAGCATGCTTTTTAATTAATATATTACAAATTTAGATTTCTGGCCTCTTTAATTTGGCACAACTACAATATCGATGTAAGCCGACGGCTGAAAACCACTTCTAAATAAAGTAAAACCACCACATATTAGCTAGTTTATTGTAGTAATTTGGTCGGGTTTGTTAAGTCACCAAAAAAACTAGTTGGAGTTTCAAAAATAGCTGAAGTTGTAAAACTAGCTGTAAAAGTAGTTGAAGTTTTAAAAATATATATAAACACTATTTGGTAATGTTCAACTAGTTTATTGTAGTAATTAATAATTTAAAATTTCATTTTATTATAGAGCTATTCTTATTTAGGAAAGAATTATTTTTTTAATTCGAAAAACTACTAAAAACTAGTGCAAAAGCTTTAAAAAGTAGCTTTGTCAAAAAACTAGTTTTACAACTAATTGCTAGTTTTTATGTGTCAAACAAACAGTGTTTATACGAGTTTTTGCAACTAGTTGGAAAACTCCAACTAGTTTTTGGTACCTAAGAAACACACCCATGATCAATAGCCTATAACTACCTAAATATAAGATAGTTTGACATGATCAGTAGCCTATCTAAAATGAAATAGTTAAAATCCTAAAATGACTAGTTTGTAAATATAATTAATTACCTAAAATGATTAGTATATATATATATTATTATTATTAATTATGAAAACTTTTGTAAAATTAAAGTGTCAAAAAATGTTGCACTTATCAATTGTTGTTTATGACCAATTAATAAGTTTTCTAAGACGTTCAAGGTTTCAACAATGCAGACTGGATGCAGCGGTGAATGTGTATATCCACAAGGACTGGGGGATCTTCTACATTATATGACTACAAAATACAACAATCCGCCCATTATTATCACCGAAAACGGTAAAAATTTTATTTTTCCATTTTCGGTATATTTATTTATTTATTTCTAACTTTCAGATTTGGGATCGATATTTATTTTTCTGTTTTGGTGTTTGTTCAGGAATGCCATATTGGAACAACGTCACACAACCAATTGAAGAAGCACTTGAGGACTACGAAAGGATAAGATATCATCATCTCCATTTACAATATATTCACAGAGCAGTGAAGTAAGCACTTAGATTTATGAGTAATTAATATATTTGCAATTACATATGTATATTTTTTTAATTTCCTCCAAATTAAATTCATCACATGTCATGTCATGATGTTTTTAATTTAATATATATATATAGGGAGGGTGCCAATGTGAGTGGATACATGGCTTGGTCGTTCATGGATGACTTTGAATGGGATTCAGGCTTCACCCTAAGATTCGGTTTCATTTTCGTCGATCGAGAAAACAATCTTACGAGATATCCCAAGCTTTCGGCAACATGGTACAAAAATTTTCTTTGCCACAGTTCTAGCACATCATTAATCCAAATTTTTTAATGAATTAATTGTCAAGCACAACTTAGTTGGTGCCTTTAATTTTGGATTCCACACTTTATAATGCATTTATGCATTATGATGTATTTTGATTCATTACAATGTAATATTTTCTTCTTAAAGTCTATTTGTTTGGACAGGCTCTTCTCAACGTTTAATAGATTTTTTTCATTTAAAAGCATTATTATTGTCAATCTTCCTTAAACTCCAATATACAGTAGAACCTCTCTAAATTAATATTCGGTAAATTAATAAACTCTCTAAATTAATATTTTTATTCGGTCCCGACTTGAGCCAATGCAAAATTTAACAAATTTCGATAAGATAATAAGATAATATATTTTCAAAAAACCACTATATGAATATAAGGTCCCATTAATATCATAAATTAATAATTATATAAAAAGTTATAGTCATAACTAAGAAAATCTACTGAAATATGGTTGTAGTGTTGTTTGTTTTTCTTAGTTCTATTTGGAGCTCATCTTTAACTTTTCTTATTGGATCCAACATTTCTAGCGTTGTTTTAAAAACAAATTTTGCAATGTCAACTATAATAATTTCTTAAGACTTCTATCAAGAAATCAAGTATACATGAAATCAGTTGGGAAGGAGAAAGAAGAAGACGAAATCAAGTATACATGAAATCAAGTATACATGAAATCAGTTAGGAAGGAGAAAGAAGAAGACGAAATTTTGGAACTGTTTCATTTATTGAACCTGGTCTCTGTTACAACTATTTATACTAGGTGTTCTAACTAACTCACTATCTCACTATGCTAGCTACTTAACAAAGCTTCCTCAGTAAGCTAGCTTATTACAATAATATGACTATATGTATCTCAATAACTTCATCTCATGAGTGAATTTTGCAGTGTCTAAAACAATTTGCTATTGCCTCTTGCTCAAAATTAACTATTCAAGCCGAGACTACAAGATTAATAGCAACCAAAACATTAATCTTACATGGATCAGATTGTTCCAACTCATAGCCTTCTAAAATCCTACAATAAAATCTTCTATGATTGATAGTGCATTTTGAAAGCTCTTATTATAAAAAATCTCTTTAAATTAATAAATATTAATTTATCGATTAATTAATATCTCTATAAAATAATAAAATATCATGGTCCCAACCCTATTAATTTATAGAGGTTTTACTGTACATTCTACACATACACACCACCACCTAAGCACTAAGCCCCAACAAACCACCAAGCGTAGCCGGATCCAAATCCTCAATTCCATAATTGTACGCGTTCCACTTTTGTGTTTCAATTAATTATATAAATATTAAATTAATGTTATTTTTTTTAAAATTATATTTATATTTCAAACATATATATATATATATATATACATATGTATGTAAATTTTCAGCTTAAAAATCATATTATATAATTTTAAAAATTAAAATGGTAATATTTTGTATGAAAATTATTTTCTTAATTTTTAAGATATAAATTTGCACACACATGTATATAATTATTTTAAAATATAAATATAATTTTTATATTTTTAATAATAATTTGATATTTAAAATTTAAGTGGAATATGAAAATATAACACTGAAAGTGAAATGAAGGATTTACTTTGAGCATAACCACCTCCAACTTTCGGGCAAGTCGGTTAATAATCAATGCTACAATTTTGTCCCATTTTAAAAAACGCTCACAAAGAGGGAGCCGACACTAGAGAGTTTTCTCTAGGGTTTTTTCCCTTTTTTGTACTCTGCCTTTGATCTTCTTCCAATTTTGTGACTCTTTTCTTGTAAAATTTTCAATCTCCCTTCTTGATCTCTTCCCCTTTGACCCTTTTTTTTCTTCTAAATTTCATGAATTTTGGATTGTTTGGGTCTTTATATTCCCTTTCCCTCAAAAATTTTCTTGAAAAACTATGGAGTTGGTGTCCTTCCTATGGTGGTTGTCGATTCTGCTTTTGCCGGATTGATTATCGTTTCTTGTTGGGCTGGCTTTATTTGCCTCTTCCCATTTGAACCGTTTATGTTCTCAAAGTGCTCGTGAGTCTGCTATGGGATCTTGGAGATGGTGCTACTGCTTGACGTTTTTAAGATTGAAGATTGAAGCTTAAAGATTGAAGATTGAAGCTTGAAGTTTGAAGATTGAAGCTTGAAGTTTGAAGATTGTAGATCTGAAGTTTTGAAGCCTTAAATTTTGTTATGCCTAGATTTGGTTTGTTGTTCTTGTTTCAAGATCACCATCTAGCTAGTAGATGGTGATTTAGGCTAGCCTTACTTTTTGCTGGTAGCCTAATTTTTTCCATTGTTGTTGTTGCAATAACTTATCAAAAAAAATTTCGGGCAAGTGGACAAAACCACCCAACCTCCACTAACTTGCCTAAAAAGAGCACCACAAAAATACAAATAATAAATTTTCACAAATTCACACCAAAAATCATGAAATTGAACAAAATTAAGAATGATTATCATAAATTCGAGCATCCATATACAAGATTCAAGCCTTAAATGCATAGAAATCATTGTGTTGCATTCAAAGCATAATCTAGGGTTTTTGTTTTTAGCCAAAAATTAGAGGTTTTAACAAATTGTTATAATTAGGGCTTCAAACCTCCATCTCCTTTCGTTTTTGTGCAGGCCACCACCAAGAGGAAACAATATTTGAGTACAATGAAGCAGTGAAATTAAACTAGACTAAGAGAAAAATATGTCCCAACTCCTGGTGAATACATTCTGTGTAACAATACGTCTGAAGATACTACACACTTGCTTACCAATTAGTCTAAGTATAGAACAAATTGGGGAACGTAACTAAGTATAGAACAAATTTTACGTAACTATGACACACACAATAAAGCACCTAAAACTATTTTAAATGACCTATTTCAAACTTTAAGGGGAAAAGACTTCAATATGCTGGCTATTACATGGTGGAAATATGACACCAAAAAAATAAATTAGTAGTTCAACAAACACCGAATGACTTTATACCTGCCTTGCCCCTTTATATAAAAACACAAATGGAATAATGGGAAAGAGCGAAGCAATGGAAGTCTGGAACGAGGATGAAGAAAAGATTAAGGAAAAAAAACATATAGAACCAGAAATAAAAAGGATAAAGCAATAACATGGAAAAAACCACATAATGGGTTCATAAAATGCAATTTTGATGGTTTGCAACCGACAAATGGACATGCGGTAGGAGGATATATTCTGAGAGACCATAGTGCAAAAGGGTGGAAATGAGGACAAGGGCTTTAGGACATAAATCGATGCTTAAGGCTGAGGCCTTGGCTTTGAGAGACAGAATAAGGGCCACAAAAAAGAAATTACAGAAACATAGAAATTGAGGGTGACAACCTACAAGTCATTAAAACTTCCCAATGTTGCATTAATTGCCCCCGAGAAATTGAAATGATTATTGTCAATATTTTGGTTTCCCTCCAAGGATTCCACTCAGTTAAGACTTTTCACATTAACAAGTGTTGTAACTCTGTGGCTGACATACTTGCCAAACTAGGCCACAGTCTCCTTGCTAATGCTATTAGGAATCATCCAAAACTTCAAGTTCTCATCCGTTAGGATGCTCTAGGATGCCTCCTTGAAGGGAGATCCTTCTAATTCTTACCAAATAAAAAAATGGAAAGTACGAAAATATCGGGGACGTGTCGAGTCGGCTTAGCTTTTCTTTTCCTCCCTTATTATGTAATAGCTTACGTTTTAAAGCCTTTGTAATCTCGTTTAAGTAAAAGTTCTAATAAAGATTCCTTTCCTTCTCCGAAAAGCTTGCGCGTTAATTCTTGCTTATATTATTGAACTAACAAAAGAAAACCAACCTGAAACCCTTCAGATGGTCAACACTAGAGGAAACAACCGTCGAGTTAATCCCAGCGTCGCTGGGGAAGATCGCGATGAAAGTCAATCTGAGGTCAGAGGTGAACCTCGAGCTAACCCTCCCCCTGCACCAGTGGCTCCAGTTGTACTCGACGAGGGTATAGTGGCAGCCTTACGCGCTCTCGTACAACAACTAGTACAAGAGGCCATCCTTGTTGCGGTACCTAACCCAGCAAACATAGTGGTGCAAGAGGAAGTGCAAGAAGAAGCCCAAGTGGCCGAGGTCATTCCCGGGAAACAGAAAGAAGTTAGCTTCGCTGAAGGAATAAAAACCTTCAATGCCATGAAGCCCGACTCATACGACGGGACAGGCGACCCTTCCGGAATACAATACTGGTTCTCTCACGTAGAGAGACTTTTAAGAAACACGCACTGCTCAGAATCAGATAAAGTGCACATGGCCGCTTTGAAGCTTAAGGACGAGGCAGGTGAATGGTGGGAAAGCTCTAGCCTGCCTACTCGCCCCGATCTGAGCTGAGCCATGTTCAAGGACAAAATGATGCACCGATTCTTCTCTGAATCTATGAAGGATGAAAAGCTCGACGAACTCCACATGATGCGTCCCTCGTATGGGATGCTACGGATCGGTGCGATGTTTGAGTAGTGGGTCTCACTTTGACACAGCGGAAGACTTGATTGATTGGATTATGGCACGAACACACAAGAACAATTGCAAAACGAGAGCTTTAGATCGAATTATAGGTGGCGGCGCAAGCACAAAGGGAGTAATTAGGAGCAATCCTCAACTATATTAAACCCTAAATGTGCGCTGAATAATAAATGAGCTCGAGAGGTCCTTATAAAGAGGAGGCTCTCGAAACCCTAACAAGCAACAAGCTTAATGGACTAGGGTTTGCATGCAAGCAAG
Organism: Fallopia convolvulus; assembly: GCA_964016875.1. Lineage (NCBI taxonomy): Eukaryota > Viridiplantae > Streptophyta > Magnoliopsida > Caryophyllales > Polygonaceae > Fallopia > Fallopia convolvulus. Next base: position 79,581,348 of record OZ024718.1, on the reverse strand, counting down.
GCCCAACGTCCAAAAGCCCATAAAACATAAATAGTAATACTAAAAATAGCAACAACTAAATTAAGAAAGACATAAATGGAAATATGCTAAAATAGGGAAATACATAATATATGACTAAGTCCTACGCCAAGGGGGTCGCCAAGGCCTAGGGAGTCTCGGGCTGGCCGGGATCGGGTCCGAGCATAGACAAGGTCGCATCATTCTCCCCCGCTTAGATTCGAAGCGTCCTCGCTTCGAGTTGGTGAAGGAAAAGGCGACCAAAACAGCAAAGAAGTGGAGCTTGTCATCAACCTCGGTCTTCTCGAAAGTCAATATGTATGGGGTCGATGTAGGCTCAAACTGGATCTCGGACTCGGCGCCATACAACGAAGGTAAGGCCATGGGAAGTGGCCAATCCAACATCGAAGACAAGTCCAAGGAAGTTGTCGATGCGGGTAGAGATTGTGGCGTGTCTTCGACCTCAAGTGAGGTACTCGAAACAGAAGGCGCGGTGGCCTCGATGCACTCTGACGCTGGAATCGGCTGTGGTGCCAAAGCGGACTCGGGTAGGGACTCAAAGATCGGCAAGTTCACGGGCGTGCCAACATACTCGGTTGGCTCCTCGGTGGCCTCGACCACGGGCACATGCGGCGTGGTGATGGGCGAGACAAAAGGCGCGATTGACTCCTCGGTGTCCTCGACCACGACCATGTGTGGCGCGGCCATGGGTGTGACCACGGGAAATGGTGTCGATGTCACACGACCTGTGCCCAACGATACTCGCTTTGGTTCCTTCGCCGTGTCGAACATGTACATCCCTCGTTGTTTGGCCATGCGCCTTAAAAGATACTCTTGAAAGGCTATGGCGTCCACATTAGGCGCAAAGTCTCGAGCCATATAGTACATAAGTTGGCACCATGTCTCAATTGGGGGCCGCTTCCTATACCATCGATCATCCTCCAACCGCTCAAACCAATCTCGAGCGTAGCTAGTGAAGCAACCAATGGCAATGTCATATTGCTCAAATTTGTCGTAGTCTCGTTGGCCGAAGTAGTTGGCCATGTGCTTTGCCCAATCCAAAAACGCCTCAGGGTCATCATACCCGACAAAGCGTCGTCGGTGAAGTCCTGTATGAGACATGACAAGACGAGAGTAAAAGCGAACCAATGGTATAGAGACTCACAATCAATATAAGCACCCAAACAATTGAACACGCAAAGGTCAAGGTTAATTTGGCTATGCCGAGAGGGCGGCTTAAGGCTAACACGAAATGTGGCGATAGAATAAGCAACCCGCAAGACAAGCAATTCAACCAAAATTATGCAAATGATCAAACAAAAGGAGAAGCTGTTTTTTTCTTCTAAGAACCGAAGCTGTTATAATTTTTTTTTTGAGGTCTCGTCTACAACAATAAATAAATAAAAAAGAGTAGCTTTAGATCGAATTATAGGTGGCGGCGCAAGCACAAAGGGAGTAATTAGGAGCAATCCTCAACTATATTAAACCCTAAATGTGCGCTGAATAATAAATGAGCTCGAGAGGTCCTTATAAAGAGGAGGCTCTCGAAACCCTAACAAGCAACAAGCTTAATGGACTAGGGTTTGCATGCAAGCAAGGCCCAACGTCCAAAAGCCCATAAAACATAAATAGTAATACTAAAAATAGCAACAACTAAATTAAGAAAGACATAAATGGAAATATGCTAAAATAGGGAAATACATAATATATGACTAAGTCCTACGCCAAGGGGGTCGCCAAGGCCTAGGGAGTCTCGGGCTGGCCGGGATCGGGTCCGAGCATAGGCAAGGTCGCATCACCACACCCCGAAGGTCCATGGGTTGAGTGTGCTCGAACGCGCCAAAATGATAGCAACAACTAAATCAAGGAAGTCGAGTTCTTAGTGAGCCTCGAGCCAGGAACTGCGCTGATCTCCAAGGCACCATACATGATGGCTTCGATAGAGATGAAAGAACTCAAGAGTCAGCTCGAAAAGCTGCTAGAGAAGGGTTTCATCCGACCGAGCGCCTCGCCCTAGGGTGCACCTGTGCTGTTCGTGAAAAAGAAAGATGGGACTTTCCGCTTATGCATCGACTATAGAGAGTTGAACAAAGTCACCATCAAGAACAAATATCCTCTGCCAAGGATAGATGACCTCTTAGACCAGCTTCGAGGAGCTAAGGTGTTTTCAAAGATCGACCTGAGGTCCAGGTATCATCAACTCCGGATCCGCGAAGAGGACATACCAAAGACAGCTTTCCGCACTCGTTATGGGCACCACGAGTTCGTAGTGATGCCATTTGGGTTGACCAATGCACCGACGATATTCATGGACTTGATGCACAGATGCTTTCATGAATATCTCGATAAATTCATGATCGTCTTCATCGACGACATCCTAATCTACTCCGGGAATCAGAGAGATCACGAGGAGCATCTCAGAACGGTGCTGCAGATTCTAAGGCACAAACAATTGTATTCCAAGTTATCAAAGTGTGACCTATGGCTCAAGGAAGTCGCTTTTCTCGGTCACGTCATCAACCAAGACGGAGTAATGGTAGACTCGAAAAAGATTGAAGCAGTCTCAGAATGGAAGCAACCGCGAAATGTAAAAGAAATTCACAGTTTCCTAGGACTCGCAGGATACTACCGAAGATTCGTCGAAGGATTCTCCAAGATCGCCTTACCCATGACAAAGTTGCTCCGAAAGACCCACAAGAAGTTTGTGTGGGACGAAAAATGTGAAGAAAGCTTCCAAGAACTCAAGAAGCGTCTCACAAGTGCACCAGTTCTAACTCTGCCAGATGGACAAGAAGGTTATGTGGTGTACAGTGATGCCTCCAAACAAGGTTTGGGATGCATGCTAATGCAGAATGGGAAAGTAATCGCTTATGCATCCCGGCAACTCAAAGTCTATGAAGTGAACTATCCGACGCACGGCCTCGAACTGGTAGAAGTGGTGTTTGCCTTAAAGATTTGGCGACACTACTTGTACGGGGTAAAGTGCCATATTTTCACCGACCACAAGAGTCTGAAGTACGTGTTCACTCAGAAGGAACTGAACATGAGACAAAGAAGATGGCTTGAACTGTTGAAAGAACACGACATCGAGCTGCTCTATCACCCGGGCAAAGCTAACGTCGTGGCCGGGTTTGTATTGTCTTCCTGCTGCCTTGGCCGGTATTCTTTACCGTCATCAGAGCTCTTCTCGGCAGATGCGTTGTTCACTGCATATTCTGTTCGTTGCTCAACCTTTTTAAAATTCTCCTTTTGTGCTCTTGTTCTAACAGGCTTTTTGGCTATCATCCATTCCCCATAATTCTCCTTGTCTTCCATCTTCTACTTGCTTTTTTTCATGTCATTCTCTTCATGTTTGTCACGAGGGCAATTTTCCTCTGTATGTTCGATTTTACCACACTTGAAACAAACCATTCTGAGGCTCTCATACTGAACCCTCCATATTCGTCCATTCATATGGAATTTTGGAAGTAGTGGTCTCGAGACATCAATTTCAATACACAATCTCGTGAATTTACCCCTTTTAGCTCTACTTGTAGTCTTATCAATTTTCAATACACGCCCTAACCTAGTTCCGATCTACTTAAGCACCTCCTTATCAAAATACTCCATGGATAGTTGGGGTATACGAATCCACGCTGCCACTACCTATATCTCCTCTTCTTCCACGATGAAATTTGGTCGCCACCTTTGGATTGTGAGGTAGCTATCACTTATAAGCCAGGGTCGATCAGTCATCACATGATTGAGATCATCATTGTTTGAGAACTTCACTACATAGTAGTCATTCCCCACATCTATCATCAACATTTCTCCTCTTGGTTTCCACTTATTCATTAGACTGTTTCTCAGATAGACGTATCCTACATTCCGATCGAGCACTTTGATTATTATGGCATCCCTCCCTGTTGCTCTTATTCTCTTTTTCTCTTTTGCAATTAATAGAATAGTTGGGCAGTTTGGGTCCTCTTTCGTGGTCATAACATCATCCTCTAAATCCATATCAAGCGGGTTATCCTCCCCAAAAGGATTGTTGTATTCCGTTACCGTTCCTGTGATTCTTGTTCCTGCGAGAGTATCCTTGTATGATATCATCATTTTTCCTGATCCACTAGCAGTTCCCTCCCTAGCCTTTCCCGCCTCTAGAAGAGGGAATTCCATTCCATCCAGTTCCATAGAATAGTTCCCTGTCATTCATACTTTCTTGCTCGATCTATTCTCCCCTCCAGGGTCCTCTGGATCTGGATTCTTTCGTTCTAGTCGTAGTGGATTTTGTGTAGTGCAACTCATTTCTGGTTAATGGAGCTTGGGTTACCCTATGCAATTTGATAAGGAAAAAAAAAGAGTGTGCTTTTATAGATATACAATCTTTAGATATTGACGGAGATCCTATGTTCCATTATTATTTATCGGTGTTCCACTTTTGTGTTCCAATTAGTTAATAAATATAAAAATAAAGTTAAAAAAATAAAAAAATTATATTCATATCGTAGATAACTATATCTATATGTATATATTTGTATCTTAAAAATCATAGTGTAAATTTTTTAAAAATTAAGAGAATGATTTTCATTTAAAATAATACCTTTTAATTTTTGAAAATTGTATAATACTCCGTATGATTTTAAGCTAAAAATTTGCATATTTATATAGGTATTTTAAATAGAAATATACTACTTTTTTAATTATTTTAATATTAATTTTATATTTATAGAATTAATTGGAATATAAAAATGGAACAAAATCGTGGGATAGAAGATTTTCAATGGTATTAGATAGATTCGGTGTCCATGTAAGATATTGAACTAGATTTGGTAAGAAAATATCACGGAGTATTTTCGATTCCTAATCATACTTATTTAATTGGATGATTTAAATAAATAGCAAAAAAAAGAGGCTAATTAGGTGGATATTAAGGAGTGTGTGAAAATTAGCTAAATAGCAAAAAAACCCCATCACCCACCCCCCACCCCACTCCCACTGAGTTGACTTGGTCGTTGACCGTGTTGACTCGCTCGTTGACCGAGTTGACTCGGTCGTTGACCGGCCATTGACCGTCCGTTGACCGGCGTTGACCGGGCGTTGACCGGCGTTGACCGGGTGTTGACCGGCGTTGACCATCATCACAATCATCACTATCATCACTTTCATAACCGTCATCACAATTTTTTCACCGTCATCACAACTTATTTCACCGTCATCACAATTTTTTGATGACAAAAAGTATAATAAAATGTAAAAAGTGTCATCAAAATGTCTTGATGACAAAAAGTATCATCAAAGGCATTCAACCACATAAAAACAATCGTCATCACTGTCATCACAATTTATTTCACCGTCATCACAATTTATTTCACCGTCATCAAAAAATTTTGATGACAAAAAGTGTAATAAAAGGCAAAAAGTGTCATCAAAATGTCTTGATGACAACTTTTTGATAACAAAAAATATCATCAAAGGCATTCAAACCATATAAAAACAACCGTCATCACACGGTTCGAACCGTCATTAACTATCATCACTTGTCATCGTTACTTGATGACGGTTTGATTGTCATCAACTATCATCTCTACTTGATGACGGTTCGATTAATTTGTCATCAAATGGGCTTTGATGACAAACAAGTGTCATCACTTAAGCGTCATCAAATATGTGTCATCACTATCATCACTGTCATCACTACTTGATGACGGTTTGATTGTCATCAACTATCATCACAAGTGTCATCAAAATGTCTTAATGACAACTTTTGATGACAAAAAGTACCATCAAAGGCATTGAACCACATAAAAATAACCGTCATCACACATAAAAAAAGTTATCATCAAATATATATCATCACGTTTAATTTTTTTAGTGTCATCAAAATGTGTCATCGTATATAACTTTTTAGTGTCATCAAATATGTGTTATCAAGGCATTTGATGACAATCATCACTTAATCTAAGATTGTTGATCAACGCTTTAATATTTCCTTTTTTATCAAAAAATTCAGTGACTTATTGGATTGGACGGTTTGATTCCTTACTCTTAGATTTTGGAAGCATAGTATACACCCTCAGAATGGTTTACGATAACCACATTTTTCTTAGCCCCTTTCTTATTAGCATAAAAAAAAGTGAGCATAAATTATTATTATTTTCACTTTTTTGTTGATCTTATTAGCATAAAAATTAACAATCATTAAACTGAAGAATGAGAAAAGAGACACTTTGACTCTAAACATGACAAGGGTAGCATATAAACCCCACCTAATGTTGCTGAAGTTTCAACCAAAAAAATCTCAAATACAAAATTAAAATTACAGAGAGAGTATAAATTTAGAAAAAGAGAGAAGAATTCACCAGCAAGTCTCTACTAGAGCAATGAGTCAATGACTAGCAAGTTCTGATTACAGAGAGAAAGTAGAAAGTTATTTTTTTTAATAGAGCAATGACTAGCAAGTTTTTCATTGCAACAAGGTCGAAACCTAGAACAAGCAAAAATTCATCAGCAATTCTCTACTCTCTACAATGACAAGGATTCAAATTCTGAATACAGCACTCTTAGTAATGCAATAAAGCACATAGAAAAAACAAAGCATTCTACCAAAATCCCCAAGGCGTGAAAATAAGCTGATTTAGTGTAGAAGTGGACGCCAACAGCCAAACCCAAAACAGCGAGAGGAACTAGAAGTCTAGAAACTGGAGAATTCCTCTGATGAACTCGGGTGTCTTGTCCTGGTTGTAGTGTGGCTGATTTGGCAGAGCATAGCTGAACTTTGCAGGAATGGTTGTTGTGTCGACTTCTCCTACATACATTTCATCCAACATTGCTGTTGATGTGCTGCTATGACCAACATTCTCATACTCTTCGGTTGCATCCTTCCCTGCACCAATCAAGATATCATTATCTTAAAGCTATGTTACCCGGAAACTTTAATAGGATAGCTACTCTCAGGAGACGAACCTATTATTACATGAGACTGAAAACAGCTCCTTTGTTCAATCTGAAATTTGGCCATGGCTAGATTACTTGCACGCCTGTTGGAGAGTGCTTCATCCTAGAGTCTCATTTTCTTGCTTTGTTCTGATGAGACTGGCTGAAGTATTTTGGACTTGTTTCTTGCTTCTGCAGTTCTGCTGCAGCCTTTGAAGCCTCTTCTCCACTCAGACGTGCCAAATTCCATGGAATGATCTTCAGTGCTAGATTCTTCTTCATGTTTGGTTCCTCCATGGTTGCCCTATTCCCGTACAAGCTCAATGACCCTGTGTTTGGAGGCACCACATCAAACTACAGAAAACAAAGAATCGTAGATGTCAAAACAACAAACTACGGAGTGTTCATTGGTTCACAACCTAACCGAACCAAAAATGGATTTATCAACATTTCACTTCGAAACGAATAAATTCAATCAACAAAAAAGCAAATATATCTCAATCATTTCACTACGAAAACTATCTCCATCTTTTGCAAGTAATATTCAGTTCTTCACTAATTCATGAAACGTAAAAATCAAAAGGTTCAATATCAGATTTCATGAAACTTTATCAACATCATCTGCATAAGATTAAGATAGAAACTAAATCGAAATACCAGAAACTAATCAAATTAAAAACACATAAGAGAGTTTTGACATCAGCATCTATCATCACAACATCGCTAGTTATTGGCCTGCATTCACCAAAAGTTGTTTTCAGTTCCCCATCTGTTGTGGAATCAGACAAAGTCTACTTTGCTCATGCTAGGGTGAATCAAAGGCATTCTTCATCTCTTACATGTCAATTTGGTCACCATATAGCTGCATAATATGCAGTGCTATAACTTCTCAGTAATTTTGACACTGAATATTTTCAAATTTTTCCTTATAGTAGTTCTCATCAACATCAACTTCAGTCAAAATTGAATTTACATGACAATAAGTTAGTTTTGACCAAATTGATAAGAGAGTTTTGACATCAATCTCAAAAGTTGCTTGGATCTGATTTGTAGTCATAAAGAACATGTCATGAAACTAGTCTAAACCTGATTCAGTTCTCTTAAATTGACCCAATAACATTCTAACAGCATAACACATACATCTTTATATAGGAATTCAGGCATATACAACAGTCAAAAGCTTGATTGTTTATTCATCATCATCAGACACATCTTTTGCATAACACATGCATATTTCCATCTTGTCTAGTTTAACAGGCCATCAATGGGAAACAAACAAGGGTTGATGATAAAGAGAGGCAAATCAGGCTAACCTTTTACAGCCTAGGAGCAACAATTTTCTTTGTGGTCAAACCAAGCTGCTTGCACATTCCAGGATACATACTCTTCCTGATCTCAGCGTAGATTTAATCCCTCATCTCTGTTGCACCAACACCGACCACCAACCCAGCCTTCTACTTAACAAGTCTGCATAAATCAAAGCTAGGGAATTATCTGAACACATTATCTGAACACAATTCAGATAATACAGCACATGCAAAAGCTTTACATCATCATAAATGTGCCAATTAAATCACTTAAATTTGTAATAATGAGACAAAAACATGTGAATCTTCCCTGCCAGCATCTCTTGTTGCTGAAGAAACATAATTCATGAGAGGCTTGGCCTTATTCGCATAGAAATGACAGCTCTAAATGCAAATCAAACCACAAACCGATGAAGAGAGCCATATTTGAGATCGTTCTTACCTTTGCAACTGATGTTTCAAGGCCGCCTCCTCCTCCTTCTCCTCTTTCGATCTGCTCAACTCCACCGCCGGCGAAGTGGAAAAGTGGTGAAGTTGAGGATGAGAAGCGAGCAACAACAAAGAGCACTACTGTCGTCGCGGAGTTCTCAACCCGCCGGCGAAGCAAAAAACAAGCCCTACCCTCTCCGACCTGATTTCCATGGCTTCTTCGCTCAGAACCCGAATTGACTCACCGTCCACTTGGTATCTCGCCTGCATCTTGACCGCCGCTTCAAAGGCCCGTACACCAACAGCCACATCCGCCGCCGGTCTTGTTGAATCTTTCCGGCACCAAGTGAGAAAGCGTCGGAACGGGCGTGTTGTTGACTTGTTGCCTAGAAAGGTTAACGTTATTCCTAACCCTAATGCCACCCCGCCGAATCTCGCAAAATCAAGAACAAGCATGGTGAGATTCAACTCTTAATTTTCGATTCAGACTAATTAAGACGAAGAAAATAGATGGTGAGAGCGGAGAAAGCGCACGAGTGAGAGAGAAAAAGAATAAAAAAATTATCTAAGCCTTATATACTTAACAAAAACCTAATTTAATGAGGGAGTTTAACAAGGGCCTAATTAGAGTAGCCAAAAATGCTTTTGGGCTAAATTTGTCCAATTTAATTTGTAAAAGTCATGGCTAGTGATGGTTTTCAGCGTCCTATATAAATCTTCCAAAGTACCAAATCTAAATTCAACCCGAAAAAAAGTTTGCCAAATACTTGTCTCATAGTTCCTCCCACACAACCCCGCTACAAATTGATCGCCAATGGCAGCCCCTTGTTCAAAAAGGCGAAAGCTTGATCACAACGAAGACAAATCAGAAGCAGCAATTCATCTTCCAGAAGGTGCGATTCATGAGATTCTCGTGAGACTACCAATCAAATCCATCCGCCGATTCCAATCCACTTGCAAATCCTGGTACGCCCTAATTCGATCTCGTTCCTTCATCAATTTCCACACTCGATTTCACCGCCCTATCGATTACCTGGATCAACTGTTTTTCTATGATCAAGGCGAACATAATCACCATGTTTACGCTCTGGATTCCTCTTCTTTTCAATCCACCCCGGTGTTCGATATCGGAAAGTTACTGAAAACAATCAAATCGGTTACTCCGGCCGAAGTCCGGGTCACCCTAACCCGATTCGGAATCGATCTTCCTCTGGAGACGATCGCTCAAGTGTTTGAGCCTTGTATAAGCGTACTCGGTCCCTTGAGCAACGGAATTTACTGCGTCGTTGCTCGAGTGTACGCCAGAAGGACCAACTATGTAGCTTACGCCTACTCAAACGCTGCGTTTTGCAACCCTGCCACAGGTGAGTTCAAGCTTATTAGTCCTCCCCACTTATCCAAAGTAATTTGTCCTGGGCCCCACGTATCCAAAGTATCCAAAGTATCCAAAGTAATTTTACCTGTTACTAGGAGAAGTTTTGCAAAGCATTTATTAGAAGTTAAGCATCATTACGGCTTTGGTAGCATTATTCAGAAGAAGGGTACTAGTGATATTGTGGTTGATTATAAGATGGTAATGATAATCCAGGATTCTGAATGGTTTAAGGCCTTTGTGTACATCCAACGACGTGGTAGCTGGAAATTGATTTGTGATTGTGATTCTGGTTCATTTCAATTTAAATTTCCTAAAATTACTCAAGATTTGGATTTCTTACCCCAAGCTAACTTGAACGGGTCCTGTCACTGGATGACTGATGAGCATCATTCCATATTGAGATTTGATTTGGCTACTGAGGAATTTGGGATGATCCCAGGACCACCTGATCATCATCCAAATCTGGTGAAGAGGCTTGGAGTTTTCGTGCTCAATGATCGCCTTGCTACAATCATCATACGCTATCGGTTGGCTCTGTCTGATTTTCATCTTGGTGTTTTTTGTTATACTTGTGATATTGATGTATGGATGATGAAAGAATATGGAGTGGAAGAGTCTTGGACAAAGATACATTCATGTCAGTTTGAGATTGGAGACAGATTACGACTCCAAAAATTCCTGGGCATGTCTTTCTCCAAGGATAATAGTACTATTGAGAGGATGTTCTTTCAAGTTAAACGGGGCGAGTTGCTCTCGTATGATTGCGTCGGAGGTGTTGTTGAGAGGCATTCTATTTTTGGACGTATTCTTAAAGAGGATCCTACTCTTGATAGATTCAGTTTTCGCTTGAAAACCTCTTTTGATGATGATGAAGACGGCGGTATTCCTTGGAAGAATCATTTGGCACCTTTGGAAGCAGTTCATTCTCTGACTTGTTGGAAAACTATCGGGCTTTCAGCGTATGTTGAGACCCTCGAGCCTGTCACCCTCGACATGGATGAAGATGAAGACACCAGCCAACATCGATCCAATAGGAATGGTATTTGATAAAGTAATTTCTTTTCTTTATGAATTTTGAATTTGATTCATTTCTGAACTTTGGATTTTGAAGTTGAATTTGTCTGTGGATTGGTCATTGTTTAATTCAGTTTTTTGATATTGCTGTATCAATTTTCTATGCCTGAGATCTCTGATGATATAGTAGAATTGATAGCTTACACCTTCTTCTAATTCTCAAGTTGAAAGCATTGTTTTGCAAGATGATGAATTCATTCTATATGAATAATATGAACTGTTTCATTCTGGATTGTTGAAATATGCTGTGTGCATAGTTTCAGTGGCATTAACTCTTACCTAATATCGTAATGCTCCAATTCATGTTTCAAATTTACAATGAGAAAAAGTATTAACATTTTTCTTACCTTTTTTTTTTTTTTTAATCTGGGCTTCTAATTGGAGACAGAGATGGCTTTCTTTTTTTTTTTAATGCTGTGTGCATAGTTTCAGTGATATTGTGGTTGATTATAAGATGGTAATGATAATCCAGGATTCTGAATGGTTTAAAGCTTTTGTTTACAGCCAAAGACGTGGTAGCTGGAAATTGATTTGTGATTGTGATTGTGATTCTGGTTCATTTCAATTTCTATTTCCTACAATTGCTCAAGATTTGGATTTCTTACCCCAAGCTAACTTGAATGGGTCCTGTCACTGGATGACAGATGAGCATCATTCCATTTTGAGATTTGATTTGGCTAGTGAGGAATTTGGGTTGATCCCAGGACCACCTGATGATGATTATATCAATCATCGTCCAAATCTGGTGAATAGGCTTGGAGTTTTCGTGCTCAATGATCGCCTTGCTACAATCATCATACGCTATCGGGTTGCTGTGTTGGATTTTTATCGTGGTGTTTTTTGTTATGCTTGTGATATTGATGTATGGATGATGAAAGAATATGGAGTGGAAGAGTCTTGGACAAAGATACATTCATGTCAGTTTGAGATTGGAGACGGATTATTACTCCAAAAATTCCTGGGCATGTCTTTCTCCAAGGATAATAGTACTATTGAGAGGATGTTCTTTCAAGTTAAACGGGGCGAGTTGCTCTCGTATGATTGCGTTGGAGGTGTTGTTGAGAGGCATTCTATTTTTGGACGCATTCTTAAAGAGGATTCTACTGTTGATAGATTCAGTTTTCGCTTGAGAACCTCTTTTGATGACGATGAAGATGGCAGTATTCCTTGGAATCATTTGGCACCTTTGGAAGAAGTTCATTCCCTGACTTGTTGGAAAACTATCGGGCTTTCAGCGTATGTTGAGACCCTCGAGCCTGTCACCCTAGACATCGATGAAGATGAAGACACCAGGCAACAGAGATGCAATAGGAATGCTATTTGATAAAGTAATTTCTTTTCTTTATGAATTTTGAATTTGATTCATTTCTAAACTTTGGATTTTGAAGTTGAATTTGTCTGTGGGTTGGTCATTGTTTGATTCAGTTTCAGTTTTTTGATATTGCTGTATCAATTTTCTATGCCTGAGATCTCTGATGATATAGTAGAATTGATAGCTTACACCTTCTTCTAATTCTCAAGTTAAAAGCATTGTTTTGCAAGATGATGAATTCATTTTATATGAATAATATCAACCGTTTGATTCTGGATTGTTGAAATTTGTTGTGTGCATAGTTTCAGTGACATTAACTCTTACCTGAGATTGTAATGCTCCAATTCATGTTTCAAACTTACAATGAGCAAAAGTATTAACATTTTTCTTACCTTTTTTTTTTATCTGGGCTTCTAATTGGAGACAGAGATGGCTTTCTTTTTTGAATGATTTGTCTGTTAATTTTTTTCGCTGATGCTAATGAACGCTCCTTGTCATTCCTGTGGTACATGTTATGTTGGCGAAAGTATGCACCCTTGAAAGCTCACAAGATGTGTGATGGTAAATCATGGATGGAGCAATGTTTTAAAAAACGCTAGGCGGAGAGGGGCTGCCTGCCTAGACGGGCCTCTGGATGGACTAGACGGGCTGGAAGGCTATGCGGGCTAGCACCTTCTAGCGCCTAGGCGGGCCTAGACGGAGCTAGGTGGGGTTTTTTTATAACAGAGCTTAAGACCAGACAGAATTCTCAAGGCTGGCTTTCATGATGGGATTTGAAGTCGAAGACGAGTTCTATGTCAATTCTTTTGAGGCTATGGATGTCAAGAGACTCCAAGGCGAACACTTGTCTCGTGCCATAGGAAGAAACTTTCCGAAAAAGGAGGCATGACAAAGTTTGCTATTGAGAGAACACAAGGATTGTTATTGTAGACCAGCCTATTCAAATATGAAGATTGCAAGAGATTCTATTTGTAGTTTCATTATGGGAAGGTACGGTTTTATCAAGACTTTATCAAACTGTTTACAAGTTGTGATTTGCTATTTGCAAGTTGTGGCCTGATTCCTCATATATTTGATCTATAATGCTGTATATATGTGATCTTCTTGTTATAATACATGCTTAGATGCACCGGCTTGAGCAACGGGATTTACTTTGTGGCTGCTCAAGTGTATGCGAGGATTAGTGACGTTGTAACCTATGGCTACTCAAACGCTGCGTTTTGCAACCCTGCCACAGGGGAGTTCAAGCTTGTTAGTCCTCCCCATGTATTCAAGATTATTAATAGGAAATTTGCAATGCCTCGTGGATCACAGGTTAAACATCATTACGGTTTTGGTAGCGTTTTTCAGAATGATGTTGTGGTTGACTATAAGATGGTCATGATAGACCAGGATCCAGATCCAAAATCGGATTCGGAATGGTTTAAAGCTTTTGTTTACAGCAAAAAACGCGGTACCTGGAAATTGATTTGTGATTCTGCTGATTCATCGCCATGGAGATTTCGATTTCCTAAAATAACTCAAGATTTGAATTTCTTACCCAATGCTGCTACTACCTTGAACGGGTGTTGTCATTGGATGACAGATCAGCATTCCATCTTGCAATTCAATTTGAATGATGAGGAATTTGGGTTGATCCGGGACCACCTAATGATGATTATATCAGTCATCATCGGGGTCTGATGCAGAGGCCGGGAGTTTTCGTGCTCAAAGATCACCTTGCTACAATCATCACACGCTATGATGGGAATGGTAGTTGTGGAATTGATTCCTCAAAATCCGAAAGTTTCTTGGCATGATTTTCTCTAGGGACAGTAGTACTATTGAGAGGATGTTCTTTCAAGTTAAATGGAGCGAGTTGCTCTCGTATGATTGTGTTGGAGGTAGTGTTAAGGTGCATCCTATTCCTGGAGATATTCTTATAAAGGATTCTGCTGTTTATAAAAGTGATTGTAGCCTTCTGGGGTATCTTTTGGACATTCTTCATGGTCCTTCTGGGGTATCTTTTGGGCTTTCAGGGTATGTCGAGAGTCTTGAGACCCTCGACATGGATGAAGACACCAGGTAACAGAGAACAAGCAGTCCAATGGTCAGAATTCGGATCTGATGAGAGCTTGTCTTTTCTTTGAGAATCCAGACCCTCGAGAGTATGGACTTATTTTGCATCTTTTTTGAGTTTTGTAGTTGAATTCAGACCCTCGATTCTTATACTTTTTTATTTTGCTGTATCTATCTTCTATGCCTGAGATCTTTGATTTGAGCAAGTATACAATTTAAACCTTTGAGTTTTTGCTTCTGTTTCATTACTTGTTGCATTACCTTTGAGTTGTATGTGTTAGTGACTTCCCTTTCTATGAATAGCTTATGCAATATTCCATGGTGCTTAATGTGGAAGGCTTGCTTTGTCTCTTGACTTGGGTTACTCTTTATCATATGAATAGCTTTGATTTTTTGAATTAGGAGTCTGTTGATTTTTGCTGATCCTAATGAATGTTTCTTGCTGTATGCAAAATGGATTCTTGAAGAATATATGATTCATGATTTTCATCTTTATAATATGCAAGTTCATTTTCTTATTACTTATTCAATTCAGGACATGAATGGTGGATTACAAATGCAGTCTGTCCAATGCAGAGACACCATCAATGGAGGTTGAGGCGGATCTGGTCTTCCAAACGCCGAGCTTAAGATCAGACGGAACCCACCTCTCACCTCTGAAAGAGCCGTGAATTTGCAAGGATTTTATGATGGGATTTGGAGTCAAAGACACGTCGGTTCTTCTCAGGATGGATGAGTTCTATGTTGATTCTTTTGTGGTGAAGGATGTCAAGATCGATACTCCAAGGCGAACACTTGTCTCATGCCATAGGAGGTAATTTGCTATTGAAAACGCTACAAGAACAAGGATTGTGTAGAGAGAATGATTTGTATGAATGAAGTTTTGAGTAAGTATCATTATGCACTAGGCATGATTAATATATACAAAGAGTATAGCTTGGGGCCTAAGAATATGCAATTTTTATGTCAATAGATTGTTTTTGCAGACCAGCATTGAATTGGGAACAGTAACAATTTTTATGTCCTCATGCCTTTTTTTTGCTGATTCTAAAGCATCAATCTAATACCATAGTACTGCAGAATCCTTTGGTAGACAACAACTATATCCAACTCAATCATCAGAGAAACCTAAATTATCTCTTCCCAATATCACATTTGGATACTAAGCACTGTCAAATCCAAATATACAAAAAACGCCTGCCATACAGACCAGAATAAAAAGGTGTTTCTGGTAAGATTAATTTCAGTCTTCAGTTTTTATAAGAAACTTTACATAATGAAGTTGAGAGGGGGGACTCTTACCCTCATCTGCTTGATACTTGTTCTTATCATCGCCAGCATATGCAAGCAAGTTATACTTGGGATTCCATTCGACGATGTTCATCTGCTTGATACTTTCAACATTTGCCTGTTTTACAAAGAAGAGATTGACCAATTTAGTTCAAACTAACTGATCTTCAAGTTCTTCATTTGCTTGACCCTAATAGAATATTAAATGTTTTCACAATGTAAATCAAATTCATACAAACTACATAGAAATCAAATTTTAGCAGACCAAGTTCAATTGCCAAATTTGATCTAAAGACAAGTTTAGGCAATATCTAAATACATCAAATTCCAGGGAGCATTCTCTTTGCAAAATAAAGCAACAGTGAGTGCCTCTCATGGCGAGGCTAGTTTCAAAAGTTCAAGTACTTACTATATCAATAAACAAGTCTTCACTGGCAGATGCAATATATTCTCCAGTGTGATTGAAGCTTATGGTTCGGACTGGCCACCTGAAAAAGGATCAACAGACTGTCATTTCTGACAAGAGATGTCTAATAGTATAAAAACACCAGTACCAGATTTCTAGAAAACAATGCTTTGATCAAAACATCTTACTCAAGTTTCGTAAAAGTTCGCACACAGAGCATCTCTGAGATATCCCAAAGGCTGACCAAGGAATCAACGCTCCCTACAGCAAAATATCTGCCACAATCAAAAGTAGTTAGCAGGAGACAGTATATACAAATTGCTAATGAGTAGAAGGTAAAAACACAAAAGAAAGCATGTGCAGAATACATATACTCCAGATTTTCCAGAAAATAGTACAATTTACGAGAAAGGTAATGTTACTGAACAACTTAACATATACAATAACTCCACAATCACGAACCCAAACAAATACCACTTTATTCTTCCATCCATATCATTTAGCTCCAAATAAGTAAGAGTTGAGACATCTACAGCAACACACCTTCCCATTGGGTCAATCGCAATGCAGTAGCATCCAGCTGCATGTGCCGTAAGAGTGTCCACTGCTTTTAGAGATGGGAATCCTAGAACTTCAACAGAGCCAACAATATGATCACCATGAATGAGTGTCTAGCTTCTGTGTTTTACAGAGAACAAAAAAGGACCTGGTTTAAAGCATGCTTAGAAGCATGTCCAAAACTGAACTCACCATTTCCAGTAGTAAAAAATAACCTGAAAGAGAGATGATGACTTGCATGTCTATTCCTTTCCAGTGATCCTAAATATGATTTGCAAATTTCAATTGAAGGAAGATATTTACACTCGTGTCCTCTAGATCTAATTACAAGGTCATTATGGATAAAGATATATTCAATGCTCATAGAAATGGCAATGCATGTATATAAGCTTTCAAGATAGAAAATGAGGGCCCTTTTAACATTTACAGCTCAACTTAGACAGCAAGTACATGAGTGTAGTCAAATGGACCATATGCCATAAATGCAAGAATGTAGAAAAAAAATTGCATAACCCATTTATACATGAAGTTTTGCTAAAACAAAACAACACAGAATTTAGAACTACACCTCATTATAAGTTGCAGCCGCTTCTGAGTGCTTGACATTTTTTCTAGCAATAGATATGTCCCAAAAGACAGGGCACCACTCAAAGAGAAACCACAGCAGCAGTTCAATGAATGAAAATTTCACTCTTTTGAGCTATCCATTCAAAGTAGTGCATGAACTTTCCACGGAGAAGGTAATTAAGTATCACAACAAGTTCACCTCACCGGACTGGTCATTCATCTTTGACTCCAGCAATAGCTCTTTTCTTGGCTTAGCTGAAAGCCCTTTTGCAAACATCTCTCCATCATACTTGCTCGCCATGTCCAGCATGCCCTTCTCCACCAAAGCATCAATTAAAGCATTATAAGCAGCCGCATCAGGGCTACAATTTAGTTCCTCCATCCTTTTCCAAACCATAAACACAGGACGCAGGAAACCCCACCTCCCGAATTTTCGCATAAGCATCACATAAGTATCCAAGCTTGGCTGAACCCCACTCTCTATCATCCTTTCAAACAACCTTAAAATATCCTTAGGCCTAACCAGACTTCTGAAGAGACAGGCATATGTGACAGCATTTGGATCACAACCCTTCTTGCCCATCTGATGAAGCATCTCATACGCTTCCTTAGTCCTCCCGTTCTCACACAAAAGTTTGATTATTATGTTATAAGTCACTACATTAGGCTTGCATCCTAGCTCATTCATCTCCTTACACAGACGAATCGAAAAATCAACGCCCTCAGATAATCCAATCGCATGTACAACCGTGTTATATGCCACCACATCCAGCTGAATCCACCTTTTCTTCATCTCTCTATACAGCTTCACCGCCTTCCATGGCTTCTTACACTTGCATTGTATATCCATATATATCGAATATGACACCAAATCTTTTTTAACCCCCATTTTTTCCATTTCCTCCCAAAACACCCTGCATTTACCCCACCAGCCCAACTTCAACCACCCGCGAAGAATCATGTTATATATCTTCGTTTTCATACCCACATAAACACACTCTTTCTTGCATAACTCCTCAGCTTCCAGCACATGTTTGTTCTCACAAAGAGCATCAATCAAACTGATAAACGAGGTTTCATCCTTCATGTTAAACTCATCCAGCATATAATACGTCTCAATTGCTTCCTTTACCATGTGAGCCATGGCATAACGCTTGAACATTACACGAAAAGTGGCGTGATTAGGAATGGAAAGTTGATTTGTTGGCATTGTTCGTATCAATTCCCAAGACTTATGGAACTCGAAGAACTTACCCAGAACATCGATCATCTTGTTGTACGTCTCAGTGGTGTGCTGAAACCCGCAATTGGATTCGACCCAGTTGAAGAAATCGAGTGCCTGCTGATAGTCGTTGTTGAACGAAGCGAGCGTTCCACACACCGTCGCCTGGTCAAATTCGATTGGTTTTGAAAATTCGCACATACCCTTTTCAGGGCTTTGAGTAATCTGTCGTGGATTCGTGTGTAGTTGGGAAATTTTGGGGACGAGGGAGAAGGAAATTGGAATCCATTGAAAAGGGTTTGGATGACGAGTGAGAAGTATCGTGGAAATTAGAGCTCGCTTCATACAGGGAGTTGCTTGAAACTTGTTGAGCCTCTTTCCACCGGAGAAACGCCTATAGTAGTGGAGTAGATAGGAAGCGCCCCTTTCTGATTTTTAGGGCCGGCGGGCTCCACGGGAGCGAACAGAGAGGGAGTGAGTAGCGGAGGTTGAAGATGATAGAAACTTTATTTTGTTCTTATTTTTTTTAAAAACAATATACAAACGGCGTCGTTTTTTTCGTTTTTATAAAACTACGTCGTTTACTAATACCATGTATCTTAATGTTAAAAAAAATATGACATTTACAATCAAGCACGTTTGCACACGCAATCAAGCGACGTTTGACCTCCCCGATCACGAACACGCTTACCGGAATCAGCTGTTTTCCTACGATCAACACAAACATATTCATCATGTTTATACTATCGATTCCTCTTCTGTTCAACCCAACCCAGCGTTTAAAATCGGAAGATTCCTAAAATAACTCAAGATTTGAATTTCTTACCCAATGCTGCTACTACCTTGAACGGGTGTTGTCATTGGATGACAGATCAGCATTCCATCTTGCAATTCAATTTGATTGATGAGGAATTTGGGTTGATCCCAGGACCTTTGACATGGATGAAGACACCAGCTAACAGAGAACAAGCAGTCCAATGGCCAGAATTCGGATCTGATGAGAGCTTGTCTTATTTTGAGAATTCAGATCCTCGAGAGTATGGACTTATGAGTTTTGTAGTTGAATTCAGACCCTCGGTTTTTATATGTTTTTTATTTTGCTTCATCTGTTTTCTATGCCCGAGATCTTGATTTGACCAAGTATACAATTTAAACCTTTGAGTTTTTGCATCTGTTTCATTACTTGTTTCATTACCTTTGAGTTGTCTGTGTTAGTGACTTCCCTTTCTATGAATAGCTTATGCAGTATTCCATGGTGCTTGATGTGGAAGGCTTGCTTTGCCTCTTGACTTGTGTTACTCTTATTATTATATGAATAGCTTTAATTTTTTGAATTAGGAGCCTGTTAATTTTTTCTGATGCTAATGAATGCTTCTTGTGGTATGCAAAATGGACACTTGAAGAATATATGATTCATGATTTTCAGCTTTATAATATGCAAGTTCATTTTTTTTTATTACTTATCCAATTCAGGACATGAATGGTGGATCACAAATGAAGTCTGTACAATGGAGAGACACCATCAATGGAGGTTGAGGCGGACCCAGTCTTCCAAACGTCGAGCTTAAGATCAGACGGAAACCCACCTCTGAAAGTGCCACGAATTTGCAAGGATTTCATGATGGGATTTGGAGTCAAAGACGCCTCGGATCTTCTCAGGATGGATGAGTTCTATGCTGATTCTTTTGTGGCATGGTCAAGGATGTCAAGATCGATACTCCAAGGCGAACACTTGTCTCGTGCTATAGGAGTTAAGACAAAGTTAATTTGCTGTTGAGAACGCTACAAGAACAAGGAGGATTGTATAGAGAGAACAATTTATTATTATGCATTAGGCGTGATTAATATATACAAAGAGTATAGCTTGGGGCCTAAGCAATAGCAGGAAACCTAGATACATAGAATGTGCATCTCTCTTTGTAGTCTCTCATTGGAGTGAAATTTTAGCCGATATGTTATTGTGGTTTGAATCAAGGGGATTATATTTTGATAAAATTGTAATTTGATTTTATCTTTACCATTAAGACTCAGATTAGCCTGCCTGGATGATTGTTGCACTGTTTTACCATTCTTCATTGTCGTTTGTTTAGCAAGTTGTGGCATTCTTCATATTATAATGCCACATTACTGATTGGATAATTTAATATGCACATCTTTGAAAGTTCAGTTCACGGCTTGTGATTACACTCGCTAGATTAATGTATAACGATTGCACTAGATAAGAGAATCTTATGGACGATGTCAAAGCCATTCTTTATAACAATGTTGTTGGAAGAGAGTGTAGTAGCTGTAATGTGTTATTTTTCCCAATTGAAGGGGCTCAAAATCTTCTATCAAAGTTCGGCGGGCCACAATACGGACGGAGAGGGAGACCGTCCCAGCGCACGTGCGCGACATGCCCAAAGCCCATGGGGTTCCATCCTAAAATCAATTGGCGATAGGATGAGTAACCCAAAGGCTATATATTTAGGCTAATTTCTATTTGGATTTCCGATGTGAGAATTCTTTCTTCCACACGCCCCCTCAAGTGGTAACTAGAATGACCCAGTTAGCACTTGACGACATAATGGCCTTAGAGCCGACGGATCGTCGACGAGCCCAAACACCTAGCTCAAATCGCTAGCTCAATATCATGGGTGGGGAACATCCTTGCCCGACCCAAACAACCAGGGACCCAAGATCAAACCGCTCTGATACCATGTCAAAGTTCGGCGGGCCACAATACGGACGGAGGAGGAGACCGTCCCAGCGCACATGCCCAACATGCCCATCACATAAGCCCATGGGGTTCCATCCTAAAACCAATTGGCGATAGGAGGATATTTAGGCTAATTTCTATTTGGATTTCCGATGTGGGAATTCTTTCTTCCACATCTTCAGTTACAGATCAATTTCACTTCAGTAAATAATAAAATTACTGTTGAATGATGATTAGTCAACAATGAGAACACTTGCTTGTACCCTTGTCCAAATTTAATCAATTTTACATAGGCTAGATACAACCTGTCTCATTTTTCTACCTTAATCCGCAAGGCTAATTTCATGAATTACAAAGCCAGTATCTTAGGAAAGAAGCATTTAATGGTATATTGAAATTTCCGGTTCGACTCTTATAGGCAATATCTTATAATATTTTATGTAAGAATATATTTTGTATTTTATCATATTTTTTAGTTTGTTATCTAAGACTCCGTTCGGCAACACTTATATGGATACTTATAAGTACCCAATCACTTATATGGAAAAAATAAGCTTCGTTTTATGTGTTCGGCAAAATTTGCTTATTTGAAATAAGTTATTTATATCCGATACTTATCTGCTGAAAAAATAATCAGCACCCCCTAACCTTATGTCAAATAAGCTAACTTATCTACCAAAATAAAAGTACGCGGGACACATGTAATTTCCAATTAAATTAATTTTTTTATTTTTTTACCCTTCATTAATCTATTTTTAGCAATTTTACACATCTTGCTTAAAATATCAGCAATTCAGTTTACCGAATACATTCGAGATTATTTGGAAAATAAAAAACTTATATAAGTATCTCATATCAGCATCACGATCAACATCAACAACCATAAGTATCAGCATCAACATCAACATCAACAACGATAAGTTCCCAAGAATTTGGTGCCTCTAATCTTTCCCCACAAAATCGCTATGTGTGTTATAATAAAATTCAAAGAAGATAATGTCCAATTCAAAAAAGAAAACTTACCAAACTTACATTTACCGAAACAAACTAGTAAAAATTCAAATAAGCGTTCCACGACGTAACTCGCTCCAGTAGAACAAGCGGTTACAAACTTCCATACATTTCAGTGCTGGAGTAGTAGCCATTCTCCGAGCTTTGTGCGACCTCGAATGGCGATTGGCTGATCTCTCTTTCCCTTCATGGTCTCAGAACAATTCGGTAATTTCTTCTTCTTTTTTCAGTCAGAAATCGAATTTTTAGGGTTGACTATCCTTTTCACTTATCCACTGCCGGATCTAAAATCTTGCTTCCGGTTTCTTGACTTGAATCCGATAACTTTCCCGAATTGTTTTCTCATATTCGTTTGGATTCAGGAGGATTCGATTGATTGATTGATTGCTCGAGAGTTTCTTCAATGGCTTCCACTGGTAATCACAACAATCAAGGCGGTACGCCGTTTGATTTGCATGCACTCTTCAAGCCTGAGAACATGGCGGCTCAAAACCCTAGCAATCGTGGAAATTCGGCGTTGCCTCCATCGTCTTACACTCTTCCAAGTCCATCTGCATCCTATCCTCCTCCTTCTAGTCCTTTCCCATATCCACCACAGAATCTTTCACCACTATTTCAGCCTACCCCTACCGCTCCTCCTGTAAACCCTAGTCCTGGTGCTCGCCTGATGGCCCTGCTTGGTGCGCCACCAACGAATCAATCCAATGATTCTCAGCCTCCAATTCAGCCTCCTTCTTCTGGGAACTCTGAGTTCCCTTTGCCTTCTAGTGTGCCAATTTCACACTCTGTACATTCCTATAATGCTGTAAATGCTGCCATTTGTCAGCAAGCTCCAGTGCGCTTGCCAAGCCGTAAGGTCCCGAGGGGGAGACATCTGGCAGGTGAACGTATGGTTTATGACGTGGCTGTTAGATTCCAAGGAGAAGTCCAGCCTCAGCTTGAGGTTAATCCCATCACTAAGTATGTATCTGATCCTGAGCTCATTCTGGGATGCCAAGTTGCCGTTAACAAAGCGTACATTTGCTATGGGCTTAAAGCGGGAAACATCCGTGTCCTCAATATAAATACTGCTTTGAAGTCTTTACTACAAGGTCACAAGCAGGTTCGCTCTCTTCTACAAATTATTGTATAATTTGTTGTAATGATGTTGGCACAACATCTTAGTTATCTGTATTGTTTTAAAAGTAGTTGATGCTCTATGATCTAATTATATTCTTGATTTAGTTTGTTGTATAGTTGGGGAGCAAAGGTTATAGCTGGAGATTGATAATGTGAAATATATGGAAATTTGGGCACTCTTACCTTTTGCAAAGATATCTTTTGATAGAGCTTGTCTTGGAAGGATGCATTAAATGAACTGGAAAGTTAAATTAGCTAGTAGTGACTATGTATTTGCAATTGAACGCAAGCCTTTAATGTCTGTTTTACATTATTGTATCAAAAAGCAAGTAATTTACCCTGCTTAGGCTGAGGAGCCTTGTCTTGCATTTAAGCCTATATTCATCTTGTTATCAATTTTATATGTATTTGCTCTTGATATAAAATTGGTGGTTGGTAGTAGGAAAACTGTGTCATTTAACTTTGCGTGTGTCATGTGAAATTGAATTGCACCATGTATGTTATGTCATATGTGATGGGTCTCCCCACCTTATTATTTTTAAAATTTACAGTGTGGTAAGTGGTAACCTAGGTTTCACTTTTCAAGGAATGAAATCTTGATAGCTGATGCCTTCAAGAGTTCAAGTTATGTCATGTGTGATGAGTCTTTCCACTGTAATAATACTAAATTTTACAGAGCAACGGGAAGCTTAGTTGTCATGATATGAACTTTGATTATGATGCCTACGTCCATTGCCATTATGATTAAGCTACGGGGCTCGCAACTCGCAAACCCCAATGTCCGATTTGCCAAAACCTCTCTGGGGGGGATCTTATTTGAAAAATGTCAATCATAAAAAAAAATTGTCATATCAATCCATGACAGTATGAGTTGCCAAAGTGTTATATTTGAAATTTCAAGATATCTGTCCTGAAAAGAACATGATCCATGGATAAACTTGCCATTCATTAATCTTCTTTGTACCAGCAACATTTTAACTTATATTTTCTTGTCATTGGAGTCATGGATCTTAGATTCTTAATACAACTTGAAAAACAAACACTCTATTGCTCAAGGAATACCAATCATTTTCTCGATCACAAAGCATGGAGTATCTACTTTGATGTGTAGAGAAACAGATGCTTTTTTTTTCATTGCTTTTGAAAACTGGGTTAATGAGATGCATGACAGTATTTTTTTTTTTCCCTTTATCAGATTCTACCATATATCTTTTTTGGTGGGATTTATTTGCTGTCTTGTATATATCTATATTCCCCTTGAGCAACTTCTTTATGTAACTATGTGTAATTATTTTTCCTCCTTTCAGAGGGTCACAGACATGGCCTTCTTTGCAGAGGATGTTCATCTTCTGGCCAGGTATTTTTCTAATCCAATAAACTCAGTTCCATACATTCATAGTGGTCTGTCTATGAGTTTAACTTTTAGAATTCTTTGCAGCGCAAGCATAGATGGAAGGTTGTACGTGTGGAAGATCTCTGAAGGTGCTGATGAGGAAGGTAAGCAACAAATATCAGGAAACGCTGTTGTTGCCATACATATCGGTGGGGAGGAAGGATCTGTACATCCTCGAGTTTGTTGGCATTGTCACAAACAAGTAAGCACTTCCATATCCATTAGCACTTCTATAAGAGATTTTGATGTCTCTCTCATAATGCATCTCTGTATACACCTTCAGGTACTTCTTTTGTAATGATTGCTTCCCTTGACTCATACTAAATTTCTGTAATAGGAATTTCTGGTTCTTGCAATTGGTCGAAATGTTCTAAGAATTGATACTACAAAAGTTGGCAAGGGTTATGCCTTTACTGCAGAGGAGCCTCTCCAATGTACTCTTGACAAACTGGTCAATGGTATCCAGCTCGTGGGTAAACATGATGCTGAAGTGACTGATCTGTCTATGTGCCAGTGGATGACAACCCGTTTGGTTTCTGCCTCAAAAGATGGCACGGTCTGTTCTGAATTCTTTTTAATCTTTTTTCTTTCCTGTCTAAATAGAAATGAGTTGTGACTGAGAACCCCTAAATGAATGAACTATTTAACACATGCTGGAAAATTTAAAGAGTTAAGGCTTCATACCTTTCTAAAAACAATGAGGCATGCGATCTTTTGCTGCTTTGTCAATCAGAGACCCTTAAACCTTGAGAAATAGAACACTTGTAACAGGTGGAGCTATCACTTAGTGCATAGTAACAAGTCAATTGATATTGTTCTTGGGGCATTATGAGCATCAATATCCTAATGCTAGAAGTGCCATTTCAAGTGTTGTTTGAGAGGTAGTCTTTTTAATCTGACACGGTGAAGAGGGAGGCAATGATATATGCTACTTAAAATTAATAATCACACATAGATTAACTGTTTTTTTTCTAAATACAACCTGGATTTCCATCTGAAGCTTCTGACTGGTCAAATTTTGGCTTATATCTTGTTAAAAACTCTTGCATTTCTGGATATATTTACTCATTGAAGCTGTTTAGGAACTTTGTCTATTTTTTTTTTTTATTGACAAGTTATGTTGTTGGTTGCTTCTGATTGAATCCTCTGACCTCAGATAAAGATTTGGGAAGATTGCAAATCACAACCGCTTCTAGTGCTGAAGCCCCATGATGGTCTGCCAGTTGATGCGGCTATCTTTCTAACTGCTCCTGATAGACCCGAACATATCATTCTTATCACTGCAGTATGCCCATTTACCTTTTAATGTATATGTATTACTGTATTAGTTTTGTATCATGGTTATATATGGATCTTATCACTGCAGTATGCCCCATTTGCTTTTTGCACTTTTTTCAATTTGTTGTTGAATAATACTCTTTGTAGTGTTCCCTTTGGACCTATGAAAGGAATCCTTTTTCCTTGGTCCTGGATACTTGACACATAAGTTCCGTTTCTGTTATCTTCAGATGTGGTACATCCTCAAATATCAGTATCATTTTACAGGGACCACGAAATCGGGAAGTGAAGTTGTGGATTTCATCAAGCGAAGAAGGCTGGTTGCTGCCTAGTGATTCTGAGTCATGGAAGTGCATACAAACCCTAGAACTGTACAGTTCTGCTGAACGAGTCGAGGAGGCATTCTTTAACCAACTTGTAGAATTATCACAAGAGGGCCTTCTCTTACTTGCAAATGCTAGAAAGAATGCTATATATGCTTTACACCTGGAATATGGAGCTAATCCTGCTTCTACTCGCTTGAATTACTTGTCTGAATTTACTGTGACAATGCCTATTCTGAGTTTTACTGGGACTAGTAATGTATTACCCCATGGAGAGCATGTGGTTCAAGTATATTGCGTCCAAACACAAGCCATACAGCAGTATGCATTGGACCTATCTCAGTGTTTGCCCCCACCAATGGAGAATTTTGGATTGGAGAAGTCAGATTCCAGTGTTTCTCAGGATGTCACTGGTTTTCATGAGAGCTCTCCTGAGATCAAGCGGGCATTGGGATCTGCGTCTTATGCTGCAAATTTACATGAAGCCCCCACTTCGAAACTGGATTCCAATCCTATTGCCTCCTTAGTAGTAACTAACCGTGTTGATGTACCTGTGGCATTACCGTCTCTTCCTCGAAGTCCAAAATCGTTACAGAAACCTAGTGACCTTCGCGTTGACCCTGCAGTTACTGACTATTCAGTTGTTAGACATTTAGATACTGTGAAAATGAATGCCGATAGTTTACCTTCTACACATAGTGATAGCATGGTATCACAAACAGAAGTTACTAATCCTCCTGTCATGTTCAACCACCCACCTCATCTAATAACTCCAGAATTTTTTAGGGCTACATCATCCTCAGATTCTACCTGTCTTGATGAGAGTAAGAGTGAGGTGGAAGCTAAGATTCAAGAAGTGGGTGTCACTGGTGATGCCAGATATACAGAATTGGAGGTCAAAGATGTGGGTGAAGCAAGTTTTTTTCAGGAAAGTAACTTGAGCACACAAGTAGAGCATCAAATCCATACAGATAGGACAGAAAATATCTTTTGTTCACATGCATCAGAGCTTGGAGCTGAAATATCTTGTGTCACAACTGAAGTGTCATTTTTGGAAGAAGCACAAAACAGTATTATGGAGGCTCTAGCACAACCTTTAAATAGTGGCAAAGAAAATGCTGATGAAACAATGAATGGTGTACCTGGAAAGTCAGCTGATTTTGGTTATTCAGAGTCAGTTCCTTCTGCACCAGCCCAAATAATAAAGGGCAAAAAGAAGAAAGGGATTAGTTCTCAAGCATCTGGGTTGGCATCCTCATCAGAAATTCCCCGTACCTCAGCAGCTGCACTAAATGATAATAGTGCTGCTTCAACTGCTCCCTCTGCTGAAGCTGTCCTTGTTCAATTAGTATCTATTCAGGAAATGATGTCTCAGGTAATCTGGAATTATCTTTCACAAAGTTTCGGTTTTGCTCTATCTTCATTTTGACTGCCCTTCTCCACAACTTCTGCTGAGTGTTTTCTTTTTATCTTGAGTTATCCCCTGTCGTTCTTGCAACACCTTGGAAGCTGTCAATTCTGCATGCCTATAAAAAAATTCCTTATTGATGTTATTGCAACCTCCTGCTCATTGGCTTTTATACACTGCCTTTGAGATGGATTTAGTCCCTATATCAATTTTGGTGCATTCTAACTAAATTCAGTTATTGTTGTCACATAGCGGAATTTCAGTTTTTCTTGGGTCTATCGGGTGTACCCCTTTCCCTTGGGCAGGGGTACCCCCATCTTGACCCCCCTGATTCTGCTGTAGCGGAGCCTCACTGGGTCAATAATGATGATGGATGTTATTGCAACCCCACATAATGGAAAGATTTGAATGTTTATCTTGGCATATGCAATAGGGAAAAGGTAGACATGATATGTGATCTTATTTTTTCATGTATGTATGTTTCTCTGTTCTAATGCCTGCTATTTTTTGTGGCCTGTACTTTTGTGTAGTGTCTCACTGCTCAAAAGGAAATGCATAGACAAATGCCAATGATGATTGAAGTTCCTGTTACCAAAGAAAGTAAAAGGTTGGAGGTAGCTCTTGGGCGCTGTGTTGAGAAGGCCGGAAAGGCTAATTCTGATGCTTTGTGGGCTCGTATACAGGAGGATATTGCAAAACTTGATAAATTAATACGGGAACGTACACAGCAAATGACAAGTTTGGTAGTAAATTGTTTCAATAAGGATGTGATGCCTGCGATGGATAAGACATTAAAGAAGGAAATGGCTGCAGTGGCTTCAAATTTAGCTCGTACACTCACTCCTGGTGTTGAGAAAACAATTTCTTCTGCCATTACTGAGTCATTTCAGGTTAGATTTTTTGAGCTTAAATTTTTCTTGGGAAATTTGTTTTTTTAGTTCGTGTGGTTGCAAACATGAGGGTTTAATTTTCATAATGCAATGCAGAGAGGAGTTGGTGACAAGGCCATAAATCAACTAGAAAAAGTAGTGAATTCAAGAGTTGAGGCTATAATTGCTAGGCAAATGCAAGTACAGTTTCAAACGTCTGGGAAACAAGCACTTCAGGTATCTCTTAATTCTGTCATTGATGCCTGTCCATATGTACAAATACTATTAGTGCAAATTGTTTCCTGTCTCATCACCAGCATTGAATGGACAATTTTCTTTGATGTAACAGGACTATGATCCTAAGTAACTGTTTGGGCTCTTCTTTTTGTTTTTTTGTTCTTTTAGTTTAATTTCTTTTGGTCCTTGTTGCGCTCCCAAGTCTCAATACCTCATTTCCTTTGAAGTGACACACAAGAAAGGGCATGGAATATTTCAGTTTTCGTACATTTGGATGAAGTTCCTGTGTAGCACCTAGTGGATATATATTTTTTTTCTAACTAAAAGCATATGGATGAAGTTCCTCTTGTCTTCTAGAGCTTTTTTTGCTCATTCTCTTTGCTCGCACACTTGTATAGTTTGAATCCTATTTCCCTGAATACAAATAGTAACAAACACAAATTACTCAAACTTCAATAAAAGAATTCATTTATTGCTTCTTCGAATAGCAAACAATATTTTCTGAGAAATTTATTGTTGGCAGGAGGGGTTGAAGTCTATCCTTGAAGCCAGTATCGTCCCTGCTTTTCAGCTGTTCTGCAAAGCGTCATTTGAGCAAATAGATAACTCCTTTAAGAATGGGATGGCTGAGCACATAACAGCAGCTGCCCAGCATCAATTCGAGTCTGAGCATTCTCCTTTGGCTATGACCCTCAGGGTACGTATTAATACGCTTTACTATTCTGCAAATGCAGTTATGTTTTAGACTAAAGACAGCCTTTTAGATGCAGACATCCCATTCATTCTGCGCAATTTTGTGAAAGATAAAGCTTGTTCTTTTTCATGTAGAATGATTACTGTTCTGCAAATGCAGTTGTCTCTTTCTTGCTTCCATTCAAGACAAGTGCTTTGTTTTACAGGAAACAATCAACTCAGCATCATCAGTTACTCAAACCTTGCATGGAGAATTGGCTAAGCAGCGAAAACTAGCAGCTTCTGCACTTGCGGGAGCAAACTCAGAACCATTACCATCACCCTTATCCCAACTCATCAAAGGGCCTTCAGCTGGTCTACACATAAAGGTTTATTTTATTTTATTTAAAAAATCTTTTTCAGTACAGAATCTCTTTCTGACGTGTTGTATTCATTTGACTATACGACTGACCATCTCGTTTGCATTATAATAGGTTGAGCAGCCATATGATCCTATGAAAGAACTCTCTAGGCTAATATCTGAGCTCAAGTACGAGGAAGCTTTTGCTACTGCTTTGCAAAGGAGTGATGTGTCCATTGTCTCGTGGTTATGCACGCAGGTATTTTCCTTTATTTAATTTTCAAATTTTAGTGAGAACTAGACCTATCAATTGGGCCGGTCGGGTTCGGGTTTGGTCATTTCAGTTTCGGGTTGAGTGCAGGTTCGGGTCAATCGGGTTATAGGTCAAATCGGGTCGGGTTATCGAACGGGTTTGGGTTGACCAGCGGGTCAATAGCGTCATTCTTTTAATATTTTAATAAAGTGACATTTACAAACAAGTCAATCGGGTCGGGTCACGTGTCAGTCGGGTTTGGGTCGTATATTTTCGGGTCAAATCAGGTTCGGGTCAGAATTGGGTTTCGGGTTGGGTTTAAGTGCTGATCAGTCAGGTCGGGTTTTCAGGTTCTGTCATCTTTTGATAACTCTTCGAATCATTTTACTTCCAACCTCCCTGTTACAAAGTTGAGCTGTTTTTGATTGTCATTATAAATCGAATTGTGTCCAGGCTGATTTGCAAAGACTACTATCCACAATTCCCCTTCCTTTAAGCCAAGGAGTGCTGCTTTCTCTTCTTCAGCAGCTTGCTTGTGATATCAACAACGAAACTTCAAAAAAACTACACTGGATAACAGAAGTGGCTGCTGCTATGAACCCAGAAGACCCTATGATCTGCATCCACGTTCGGCCAATCTTTGAGCAGGTGTACCAGATACTGAACCACCTTATCAGCCTACCGAGCACGTCAGCCTCAGAATTGCGTAGCATCCGCGTCATCATGCACGTCATCAACTCAATGCTGATGACTTGTAAGTAGAAACTTGAGCAAACACGTGCCGAAATTTCCCATGGCTGGGCTGTCCATTTTTTGTGCTGTTTATAAAAAAATACAAACAAAAAACAAAATAGATCCCTGCAAGTTTTTAGAAGTTCATTGTTGGAGTTGTTGCTAGCCAATTTTTTTCTTCTATTCCCAGATGATTAAATCTATGATTTTGTACCCATGACGGCAAAAATAAAACACATGAACAAATGATATAAACAAATTATGGCATAATAAAACATGGCTCATTCAGAGCAATAATGCGAAGTTAGAGGATTTAATAGAATGATTTAAGTTAGATTTTTTTTTTGTAATATTTTTTTTCTCGACATTAAAATGAACACATCCCTGCATAATTACATGAGTCTACGTAGGCGTACGTAATTATTTGCAATATTTGAAACAAGTACAACCCAATTCAAATCTAAGCCCGTTGATTACTTAATCTAATTTCAGTGTATTGATCCTACAATACTAATATCCAAAATCAAAAGTACTAGAATAACATGTTAATATGGCATAAAAATTCAAAAGGATTTAATTTCAAGATGCTGAATGTAGAAGTCATGCTTGCACCCTGACTTGTTAGTTGTTACTCTTTATAGATAAACATCTTAATTTCATGATCTTGTAAAAAGGATTTAATTAAAGTAGAGATGTTCATAAAGATGCTGCTAATAATTTGTTTGTTTTCAAGTTCTTTGTGTCTGTCCATGTCTTATCTGTGCACTAATCTGCATGATCTGTTCCAAAATGTTGTTTAATAAACCACTTTTCAGTGAATGAACTTCACAGGATACATTGCTTTATGTTCATACTAGAACTGTTTTATGTTTAATACAGAAATCAAATCTTTTTTGGTAAGTTGAGAGAAGAATCTACCAATAGTTGGTACTAATCTCACACCAAATTCTGTTCACTTCAAAACAAGCTAACAATTGCACAAAGAAATTCAAAACATAAATCACTGGATATTTTTCTCTATACAAAACTCAATTAGTCAATTGCCTGCTCAAATTCAAGCTCTGCAACAACACAACTCGAGCAATTACAGGGCGACTAAAGAAAAAGAAACGAAATTGGATTAGACAAAAGGCGGATCGAAGACAACCTACCAACACTGATCACTCTCCCATCTCCGGGTGGAGTAAAACCCAGGACGACGATCAATTGTAGAAGAAGAAGAAGAATAGCCGTGAAACGACGACGTTGAGCCTGTCGATCTGGCCACCATTCTCCTCCCAACCAAACCTATCGAAATATCATAAGTAGCCCTGGCTTTGGGATCGGAGAGCGTCTCGTACGCGTTATATATCTGGATGAAATCGTCGCCATCCGGCGAGCTATCGGCGGCATCGGGGTGGTAGATCTTGGCCAATCTCCGGTACGCCGTCTTGATATCGGCCGGCGAGGCGTTCTGCTTCACGCTCAGGACCTCGTAAAGGCTCGCCGGCGTCGGATTCCTCCGGGACGCAGCCAGGCGTCGGGAGAAGTCCTCGACGGTGGCGGATCTGCACCGGACGGCGGTTGCGCGGCGGGGAGAGTGGACGGAGGTGGGATCCGACGGGGAATTGATAGCGGCGAAGGAGAGAGATTGAGTGTGGGGAGGGATTGCTAGGGTTTGGAACATTGGAATTGGGGTTTTGACGGTTGAGATTTGGGGGTAAATTTGATTACAACAAAAATTGGAGGGAGATAGGCGCCTTTTTATATGCGGCGGGGATAATTAATGTAGGGCCGTGTTTGGCTGGTTTTAATACTTTGTGATAAGTACATTTCATTGAAATTTGATTTAATTTTTTCTCTTCTATGATGAAAATAGTAATTTAAAGTTAAAATTATAATTAAATTAATAGAAATCTTTTAATGAAAGGAGAAATCCTTTTTGATACTATTGGTTTCCGTCGCTTTTTATTTTGTGTCCTAAGAAAAAACTTATTTCTTTTGATATCTCAAATATTTTGGTTTTTCCTAATTGGTGCCCCTTTTCAGTTCCAATTGATTAAATTTAAGCTCATCGTTTTATTCATCAACCTTAAATTAGTAGAGTTTAACTATTAAAAAGCCCAAATTCATAATCGAACTATCTCGGTTTGAATTTTTAAACAACTATTGTTGAAACCCTTTAAAGTGAAAGATTGTTTAGAAATTCAAATCGGAATGGTTAGGCTATGAATTTGGGTGTTTTAAGAGTTAAAATCCTAATATTTTAAGGACGATTAACACCATGATGGACTTGAATTTAATCAATTTAAATCGAAGAGATACAACAATTGAAAAAGGACAAGATCAAAATTACTAAGAAGAATACGTTTTTTCTTAAGATTCACAAGTACCAAAATTTTTTCCTTAATTTTAAATATAATCAAAGCTTCAAAAGATCATTCAATTTACTAATTTACATATTTAAATATTGCAAATAATTCTAGTTTGAATTAATTTTTTTCTATATTTGGATTACATCTTTTTTTAAAATTATACTACTCCTTATCCATCGAATTTCAACGAAAAACCTATGTTTGTGTATACATTAGTATCTTGATTATAATAGTAATATCTCTAAAATTCAAAATTGTTTTCACTAATACATAGTAACTAGATTGTATATTAAACTATTTTTCAAATTTTAAAAAATAAATGGCCTGAGAAAGAGACGGCTCCCGGCAAAGAGGGGGACAGACGTGTGAGCAAGCATCATTTTTTTTTTTTTGAGTGTTGCCATCTTTTTATTTTCCTTCTTTAAATCCTTATTTAAAAATTACAATAGTGGTCAATTATTATTTATTAATTCAACAAATTATAAAGTTGTTATTTTTAGTCTTCTAGAAGGTTAAGGGGCCCACCCATGTGAAATGTGGTGAGGTCGGTCGTCTTCTTTCTTATCTCCTAATGAACCCAATAAGACTCAATATACAAACACCTTTGCTTCTATCATGACATATTATTTAGGTATACATTTATATATACAACTTGTATAGCACACTCGAGTTGAGTGGTACTCTTTACCAAACTATGTGAAAGAAAAAGCTTCTTCTCACTTTAAAAAATCTAAACATAAAATATCTAGATATATATATATATATATATCTTTGATACTTCGTATTATTTTATGAGCTTATGTGTTAGGGACTTAGGCCCATAACTCGGTTATGCGTAAGAATGAACCTACGAGCCCTCACGTTATGTTTGCTCGCTGGACTTTAACATGGTATGAGAGCATATTCAGTATGAGTATCGATCTCTAGTTTAATATTGGGTTGGTCGGCCTTAAGGCATGATGTCGAGTGCAATTGACATATTGCGAGGCCAGATAGTTACACTTGAGGGGCGTGTAGAAGTATTAAAAAATTGCAACATAAAATACCTAGCATATATATAGTATCATTAGGTTACTCGTCATATTAATATCAATTGGTTTTAGAATAAAACTCTTACGGCTTGTGTGATAGGCTCATAATACATTTATGCGCACGGATGGATGTGTGGACCCGTATCATATTGGCCTAGACTAGTGGACTTTAACAAACTACTTTCTTATTGCTTGATTAAGATTAGATTAAGGCTTTAATTAGAATGACTATTCATAACAACTTTTGATCGACTAGTAACCTTTTTCCTTTATTATAGTGCCTTTTTATCATCTTATTCGTGTAATTAAGATGGTATTAGCACTATTATATTAGGTTTGATCATCACATCGATCACCGAATTTGGACTTTGTACCAAAGCACATGCAATGCAACGTTACACAAACATTGTATGTTAGTTTTGTTTCATCACATCACGGAACTATGAAGTTGTCTAAATTTGATTCGTTCAAGTCTTCAGTTAATTCTACACGCCATCTATTATTAAGCTTTATATTTAGAAACAAAAATTATTCGCGATGTTGAATATCATTTAACAGAAATGTAATACACCTAGAGTAAGACATATTGAGTTTGATTTTAGACATGGGTCCGGTTCTACTGGAACAAGGGAATCGGTTAGTTCGGAATCGGGACTGTATGAAAACCGGAACCACCGGTTCGATTTTAGGAGTGGTTATACAGTCCCGATTTCACCATTCCCGGAAGGCCGGAACCTTGAAACCAGCAATTTTCGCCTAGGATTATGTATGTGCAGATGTTATTTGGGATAGTACCGTTTGATCGATCTGTGATTAAATATACATTAAGCAAGCTACACCTATGTTTAGTGGTGTTCGACCACAAAAATGGTATGTGATTAATTATGTAATTGATCAGCCATTGATAATATATATACACCAAGTCAGAACTATCAACTATACTTAATTTTAATGAAAAAATCAACTTAGTAATTATTGTGTACATATTGTTAGCAGTCACATGTTTGATTGTAATTAAGTCGAGTCGAATTTTGAATTACTTAAGTTCAACTCGATTAAAAATAGGTGAGCTCAAGCTCGAACGCGAGTTTAGTTTGAGCTCGAAATTCTGTTTAAGCTTGGTTCTTTTAAATGTTCACCGAGCTCGAGCTTAGTTCGCGAGTCTCTCATTTAATTTCTTCATAAAACAACTTGTTTACCTAATCATCTATACAAACAAATGAAACTAAAATCTAAACTACATAGTTTCATTAATAACTCGTTTACCTGATCATCTATACAAATAAATAAAACTACTCATTTACCTGATTATCTATACAAGAAAGACATTCATTTTATTTTAATGAAAATGCATAAATTATTATCAAAAGCTTTTATATCAGCCCATAATTACATTAATGGGCCCAATTCTCCTAAGCACTAAGCACATGATGGCCCAAAATGTCTGTCATTGGCTAAAGAATTGCAAAAGCAAGCCTTTAATCTGCATTTTCTTCTACAATTTTACAATTTAAAAACATAATCTAAATGTACTTCATTTCACTCACCTTTTTCACCCCATGTACCATGGTCACGAAATGTCATGAATTTTGAGATTGATTGATACTTCATACTTGTTAATAGACCACATTACAATAATCTGACACATAATTTAGTTTGTAAAACACAGTAAATTTAGATGAAACACATCAAATACACTAGTAGGTTAGTAGCCAATGTAAATTATTACCTAATACTATTTGT
This sequence comes from Fallopia convolvulus, assembly GCA_964016875.1. Classification (NCBI taxonomy): domain Eukaryota; kingdom Viridiplantae; phylum Streptophyta; class Magnoliopsida; order Caryophyllales; family Polygonaceae; genus Fallopia; species Fallopia convolvulus. Next base: position 79,545,356 of record OZ024718.1, on the reverse strand, counting down.
ATCTCTCATTACTATCTCCCAAAATTTGTACTCGCTCTGTTAAACTAAACTTGTCGTTTTAGAGTTAATCTTAAAAATTAAGGAAATCGCTTGATTTGACTTAAATATCATCCATTCTATTAAAATCTTTTATCCTTATTTGTAGATTTATATAAATATTTTTTATTAGTAGAAATATTATTGAAAAACATGGATTAAAATAAGTTAAATGACAACTTTTATTGAACAAGAAAATTAAGCTAAAACGACAAGTTTAGCTTAACGAAGAGTACATTATTATATGGCAATGCCCACTGTTTTCCTACCATGACTTTTCGTTTTAGAGTTAATCTTAAAAATTAAGGCAATTGCTTGATTTGACTTAAATATCCTCAATTCTATTAAAATACTTTATCCTTATTTGTAGATTTATATAAATATTTTTAATTAGTAGAAATATTATTAAAAAACATGGACTAAAATGAGTTAAATGACAACTTTTATTGAAAAAAAAATTAAACTAAAACGATAAATTTAGCTTAACCAAGGAAGTACATTATTATATGGCAATGCCCACTGTTTTCCTACCATAGACTCGTTGATCCACAGATTCACACACGTCTCACGCTTACTCGCCACTAAAATGAAACAAAGAAAAGAGGAAGAACGATCAATTTTCTGGTTAATTGGGTAAACGGGTCGAATTGGGTTTATAAAGCAAACGGATCTTTCTTCAACGGATCCTTAAACCTCATTCCGGTATTTAAAGTAAACTGGGCTCCAAGGGCGGATCAAAGCAGCCCGCACTCAGAGTCACGATTGCACGAGCCACGAGCCGAGGCTGCCGAGCAAAGCAGTGCGCACCCCGAGTCGACGACGCCGCCTCCGGAAGTCAGCCGCTGGTGGCTGAGCATTAGGGCTGGACAACTGGTATTAATTTCAATCCGAATTTGTCCCATTTTATTAGCAATTTGTGTGTGAATTTGTCATTTGCAAGTTAGTAATACAATTAATTTGTCAATTTGTTGAGAAATTTGATAGGTTATTGATTAATTTGATAGGATTGATAGAAAAACAGAAGAAGATGTATCAGGGGAGGTTAGCCATGTTTGTTAGGAGGAGCAACAAAGGTTTGAATCAAATTTACAATCATCTGAAAAACCCACCTTCTAATGGAGGAGGAGGAGGAGCTTCCAGAATCTTCTCTTCAGCTTTCGTGGGCTCGGCTTCTACTTCTTCTTTTTCTACGTCTGCCACAGCCAGAATTGCATCTCTCAATGGATTCAGATCATTCTTTAAGGTTGTTCCTTTTTACTTCCTCAAATTTGCTTGGACGATTTATCTGGTTTCTAATGAAATATGTTTACATTTCTCAAATTTCTGCTGAATTTGAGTTTCACAAATGTAATTTGCTTCACATTTCCATTAAAACAATTTCGGTGGCATTTGGTTTATAATTTCTGTTCCAGTAATAGGATTAGGAATAGAACTGGAACAAATTCTATACCTGAGGTTTTTGTTTCATTAGTTCATGAATCAGTTAGGTTTAGATTAATTGAGTTTGCCAATGAATGAGCCAAATCCAAATGGTGGCATGGAATAGCAAAATCAGAAAGCTGGTAACTTGCTCTCTCTTAAATATTGGGATACCATTTCCAACTGGGTCCTGGAATAATCTTCTTAGTTATTGGAACTTAAGAATATATACTTCCTGGTAAATTTTCAAGTTCTTGCTGCTTGTGATGCTTTGGTAATGGACTAGTATAGGGATTTAGTGCATAAGGTCAGTTGGATACTTGGAAATATTCATAATATCAGTTGGGAAGTTTTGGAGTTCTCATTAATCTTGATGTTTTGTTAATGGACTAGTGTAGGGATTTAGTGCACCAAGGTCTGTTAAGAATATGTGTACAACAGCGGCGGCAGCTTCTGTTCCTGCAGAGAAGGAAGGTTTGAAAATGTTGGTGACTGCTGGGCCTCATGCTCAAAAGATGGTCGGGATATGGCTATTCGGTTCAGCTGCTTGGGTCTTCAGCATGGTTATTCTTGGTGGCGCTACCCGTCTCACCAGATCAGGTCTTTCTATGACAGACTGGAAATTCACAGGCAGCCTTCCTCCCTTGTCTGATGAGGAATGGTTGGTTGAGTTTGAAAAATACAAGCAATCACCAGAATACAAACGGTTAGCACCATTTAAAGTAGTATTTTCTTCATGAATTAATCTAATATGTGCAGAATTAAAAAAGAGGATTAGTGTTGAAGGATTTAAATTAATTTATTTGCAAATTTAATTGATGGCTGTGAAGATTGATTCCTTGGTTTTGTTGTTCAGAATATTTTTGGTAGAGGTTTACGTCTTTTACTCTTAATTGCTAAGACGTTAGTATTTTCGTCATGGCTTAATCTATTATGCACAGAATTAACAAGGGGATGAGTGTTGAAGATTTCAAATTCATTTACTGGATGGAGTATGCTCATAGAATGTGGGGGAGAGCTCTGGGCATCATGTTTGCCTTACCATTTTCGTATTTTATGCGTAAAGGATATATTACCTTACGTCTTGGTACAAGACTTTCTGGACTCTTTGCACTTGGTGCTGGGCAGGGACTAATTGGTTGGTGGATGGTGAAAAGTGGTCTAGAGGTAATAAAAAATCAAACTTTACAAAAGTCCTGAACCCATTAGGTCAAACTTAACCCATATTAACTTATACAATTTCTTTTAGGAGCCAGAATCTGAATACAAAGAGCCAAGAGTGAGCCCTTATCGGTTGGCAGCTCACCTTACATCTGCATTTGCTATATACTGCGGCCTCTTTTGGACTGCTCTTTCAGTGGTTATGCCTGAACCACCAGCTGAGTCATTAGCATGGGTTAAAGGTGCAGCCAAAGTAAAGAGACTAGCTGTACCCGTGAGCCTTCTTGTTGGTGTAACTGCTGTTTCTGGAGCATTTGTGGCAGGAAATGATGCCGTATGTTAAGTTGTGCTTTACTTTGTCAAATTCATCATCTTAATTTCTATGATGCTCTATTGAGGGATTCTTCTACATTTTTTCCAGGGTCGTGCGTTTAATACTTTCCCGAAGATGGGTGATGTTTGGATACCAGATGATATTCTTAGTATGAAACCGATAATTCGCAACTTCTTTGAAAACACTGCAACTGTTCAGGTAGTAACTCAACAAAACTTTTGCTTTTTCTGCTATTTTGAGTTGTAATTTTGAGAAAATTGTTTCAAAATTTTCCATGATCTAAGAAAATGGTTTAAAAGAATTGACAAGCTACCATGATCTAAACCCAAATCATCTTGGCAAGCATATCAGTTTATAATTTTACCATATGCAGACAAATATCATGTCAAAAATCACACAGATGATACTCCCTCTGATAAATATCCTGTCAAGAATCGGTTTTTTAATATTTTTATGATCTTGTGAAACTCATAAAAGATCATGGCTGGAGACCTGGAGTTGCTCTTAGGGAGTCAATCTGAAGCTTTATTATTTCAAAAATACTTGTTTTAGTAGAATTTGTCAGAATTTCTGCACTAAAATTCGGCTATTCAAACTTGGGGGTTTACGTAATTGCGTTGCAGTTTGATCATCGCATGCTAGCAACTGCAACTTTGACAGCAATAGGAGGTCTATGGTGGGGAACCAGGAAGCTGGACATTCATCCAGCTGTTAAATCACTAATTGGAACCACATTGGGCATGGCTTCCCTTCAGGTGAATACTTGACTTAATGTTTTTTACTGGTTACATTAGGTATTTCCGCTCAATAAAACAATATCCTTTTTTTATATGTTCATTTTTATGAATTTCGATTGTTTTTACAGGTTACATTAGGTATTTCCACTCTATTGACATACGTTCCAGCGTCGCTAGGCACAGCTCACCAGGCAGGAGCGTTGACACTGCTGACACTGATGCTTCTGCTCACTCACACTGTCAGAAAGCCATCCCTTGGCCTCTTAAGAACTTTACCTGCAGTTGTAAAGACACCATGATGATAGCATTGGTATCTGAAGATTTTACAAAGAGTAGTCATTCCTTAGAATTTATAATGTGGTTGGAAATTTCTGTGTAATTTTGATTGTGAGTAGCCTGCTTTGGCACCTGGAGGAACTCAGGTCATTCATAAGAATATTAAGGACTGTCCTGAATTTTTGTTTCTTCTCATAGATTGTCAGATGCAGATTTTTCTAATAGACCAGTTTACTGTCTCAAGCTTCAAGTACTATAATACTACATTACTAGTTCACTACCTATTATTTGCTAATATTATACTACCTCCATTGGGAAAAGTAATTTTGTTAAGAAATGATTGCCACCTTATATTTACATGTAATGATTTATTGGTTTATAATAGGGTATTATTGCACATAATGTCTTCTATGCAAATTCTCTTTATTCATTGGCTACAAATGATGTAATTTGTAAATTTTAGAGAAATTTTATAGTATTTTAGCTTAAGCATTGGTTTCCTTAATAGATGTACTCAAATACTAAAATATTGTAACAATTAAATGGAGGGAGCATATTGCTTCAGCACTAAATTTTCGCAAGCCAACCAGAGAAATTTGATCGTCATACTTCTTCCATAACAGAAAAAAGAAATAGAAGTAGATAATTGAAGAGGTAGCATAACATAATAGATTAATGACAAGCACAAAATCAGGTAGATAGTTGACAAGAGCTAGCATAACATAGATTGAGGACAATACCAGTAAGCACAAAATCTTGATAAAATCTAAGCACAAGGATTTTTTTGACCAAAAGGGAACCTAGCAGAATGATCGATAAAGCTAATTTGAAAAGGCCATACTGCAACACTGTTTACACGTCGAATACTAGTTAACTCTTTCAAAAATTTAGCGGCCGCCTCCTCTTCCACGCCCACGGCCTCTTCCACGTCCTCTACCACGTCCCACTGCCCTCCCTGTAACAACAGTTTGTAAATCAATTTCCCTTTTTGTATTCAATGTCGATAAGATGGTTCAATTCAATAAAAATTAGGAAGTAAATTATACCAGCAGTAGGCTTCTTAGGCTTCACTCTAGGAGTCTCTTCAACCAGCAGTGTCTCAAGATTCAAGCTGTCCGGCAGGATGTAATAGCGGATGTTGTTTCCCCTAACACTCAGGTGATCCAATGTCACAGGATTCTTCCCCTTCACTGTTAGCTTCACTGTCTTCAAGTGGGTGTTCATGCTGATGTCAACCCCTGTCAGCAATGAACAATATTTCAGCAACAAAGCAAGGCAGAGCATCATGAGAGATAATGGAGGAATTCAGGATTTAAGTGTAAGACAAGGGACCAACAAGAACATAAAGAGTAGAAGATCCAAAGCTTTGAATTGATATATATAACTAGTTCATGGAATATGCAACTGTCCCAAAAATAAGCAACACTGCAAACCTAGTAGTTAAGGGTTCCTAGGAACTAAAACCTAAGGATCAGGAAAGGAATAGTTATGAGAGCAAGAATTGGGAGACATAATAAACCGCAAATCCAAATATGCTTCAATTAGGACCAACTAAACAAACACAGTTATGTACTGCTGGGAATCAAGAAGCCAAGTTGTCAGTCAATAATTGCACTACAGTAAGATTTATTTTACATCTTTAGCACCAGTTTCTTAGCATAACTTTCCACCATCAAGTAAAGGCACACATATTTAGTCCCACGTCTAAGCTATAATTGTAATGAACTAATTGGCACTCTGAATCTGCTTACTGAACAAGGACATACAAGTTCGGTTTCAAGCAAATCATGTGTGAGCCAAAATCTCAAAGTGCACACAACACTAAGAAAAGCCCTATCACTAGCATCAGATTGCAACTATCACAAAAATAAGCAACACATCAATCCTAGTAGTTAAGGGTTGCTAGAAACTAAATCTTCTAAGGATCAGTAAATGAATAATCACATAACAAGAATCAGGACTCAGGAGACATAATAAATTGTAAATCAAAAATATGTTTCAATTAGGATCAATTATACAAACACAATTATGTATTGCTGGGAATCAAGAAGCCAAGTTCTCAGTCTATATTTGTACTACAGTAAGGCATCTAAGATTTATTTTACATCTTTTGCACCAGCTCGGGGATGTATCAATGTATCATTGCCAGACTAAATCAGAAGATTTACTCTTAGTTTGTTTTTCAGCATAATTTTCCACCATCAAGTAAAGGCAGACATATTCAGTTCCACGTCTAAGCTATAAAACTCATTGTAATGAACCAATTCACACTCCGAGTCTGCTTACTGAACAAGGACATACAAGTTCGGCTTCAGGCAATCACGTGCCAGCCAAAATCTCAGAGTAAAGCACACACAGCAGTAAGAACAAGCCCTAAGATCACTAGCATCAGATTACAGTCATTACGCATTAAAGATAGAAAAGAAAAACCTAGCGTTTTACAAAACCCTAGATTAGCACTAGACAAATTACGCAAACGAAAAATTGCGGAGACGCAGAGAAAAGGGAAATGAGAGGGGGAACCTGTGATGGTCCCGTGGACAACAGTGCCGTTCTTGAGCTCAATCGAGACAGTTTCATTGTTCAGCTTCATCAGAAACCTGTTTTTTCATCCCGCATCCGAGGAAAGAGTATCAGTCCAAATAAACTTGAACGAAAGAAACTGAAATAAGAAAAAGACGAACGGAGAATGAATCAAACCTAACGAGCTTCATCGTGGCCGGAGACGGTGACGAATTGAAGGAAGAAGTAGCGGCGGTCGCCGGAGAGCAGTGTGTGGATTGTGGAAGAAGGGATGCGGACCAACGGGCTTTTGCTTCAAACCCGGAGGGAGAATGTAGGGTATTAGATCTCGACTCTTAACCCCTAGTCTCACTTTAAAACGACGTCGTTTAACCTGCGTGATGAATTGTGATTTCACTGCCCGGGCTCAATGCATTCGCTCACGTAAATAATCTAATCCTTGACAATAAAATAAACACGAAAAAACACCCTTTATCCACCTTTGTTTACAAAAAAAATATCACTTTATAAATTTTCGCCGTCTTTTAAGACGGCCTTTTGGCCTAGGATGGCTCGTGCTTTGTAGTACTTATTGTTTGAGAAAGCGGAATTAGATTTGGAATTGGACCGAGTTGTATTAGACCGGGTCGTTTGGTGCCTTCTGACTTCTGAAAATCTTTTATCTCGGTGGAAGAAACGTCAGCTGTCCAGTTCGCACAACTCACAATGATTTGAAGCGCTATTCTTTAGTGCTTTACTCAACCCAATCTCAAATTCGTCTTTGTTCTTTTTTTTTGGACGTTTGTACTCGTTTTAGCCATCCTTACTTGTGTTGTGATTTTCATCTGATTCACTTGGTCGTTCATAGTTGCCGCTTTCATACGGCCTCTAGATTTACCAAACTTATTTGGTGTTTGAATTCTTACCTTTTTGGAAAAAAAGAACCCCTCAATCACTCCATTAAAAATAAGACTTTTTTAATTTTTATTGATTTATTATTTTCCTAACTCTTATAAAAAAAAATCTCTTACACTTCTTAAGCTAAACTTATTGAAACCATGACCACTAAGACCAACTTGTGATTTGTATGTATCTTGGAATTTTGGTTTCAAATTAAACATTCAACTCATTTTCCTCATAAATTTAAAAAAATGCAGACTTTGGTTGCTCGCTATTAGCCTCGCTATGATAATTCGCGAATATATGGGTGGATTAATGTGTGGATAATATAATTGTTGCTTGACTATTTTAATTTTGAAATGCTTTTGTTTTTGCACTCTAAACGCTTCAAGCATCTTCAAATAAAGGCTGATTTATGCGAAAAAACTACAAATCATAATGAATGAATTTTATTTATTTTTTGCAAACAATGATAGATAAAGGGCGGTTCTATGCATTTCTTGCCAAAAAAAATCAATAATACTTTTTTTTTGCAAACTATATAAGCAAATTGTATTCCCCCAATGATTTAATTGAAGTTTTTCCTAAAAAAAACTTCCATAAAGTGCATTCAAACTAGTCATATATGCACCTTTTCCATACCAATCTTCAAATTGGAGACCAAACACATGTAGAAAGATCATAAAAAAACTTGTTACAATGCTCGAACCATCATAAAAACAGCACGTGCGAACGAAGAATCCCCACATTTTTTCCTTTTCAATGTTACTCAGCACCAAACAATGCAGAAAGATCAGCAAAATGTTCCCATGCCTTCTTTGCTGATTCTAAAGCATCAATCTAAGACCATAGTGCTGCACAATCCTTTGGTAGACAACAACTATATCAAACCCGATCATCAGAGAAACCTAAATTATCTCTTCCCAATATCACATTTGGATACTAAGCACTGTCAAATCCAAATATACGAAAAACGCCTGCCATAAGAAACAGACCAGAATAAAGAGGTGTTTTTGGTAAGATTAATTTCAGTCTTCAGCTTTTATAAGAAACTTTACATAAAGAAGTTGAGAGGGGAAATTTTTACCCTCATCTGCTTGATACTTGTTCTTATCATCGCCAGCGTATGCAAGCAAGTTATACTTGGGATTCCATTCGACGCTGTTCATTGCAGCCCGGCATGGTATTTGATGGACAGAGCGTCCACTTTCAACATTTGCCTGTTTTACAAAGAAGAGATTGACCAATTTAGTTCAAACTAACTAATCTTCAAATTCTCCATTGGCTCAACCCTAATAAAATATTATATGTTTTCACAATGTAAATCCAAATTGCTATGCTGAAGTACAAGCCAAATTTAATCTAAAGACATGTTTAGGCAAGATCCACATCTTTGTTCAGGAAACCATACATCAAATTCCAGGGAGCATTCTCTTTGCAAAAATAAAGCAACAGTTAGTGCCTCTTATGGCGAGGCTAGTTTCAAAGTTCAAGTATTTACTATATCAATAAACAAGTCTTCACTGGCAGAAGCAATATATTCTCCAGTGTGATTGAAGCTTATGGTTCGGACTGGCCACCTGAAAAACAGGTTCAAAAGACTGTCATTTCTGACAAGAGATGTCTAATAGTGTAAGAACATGAGTACCAGATTTCTAGAAAACAACGGTTTGATCAAAACAGCTTACTCTAGTTTTGTAAAAGTTCGCACACAGAGCATCTCTGAGATATCCCAAAGGCTGACCAAGGAATCAGCGCTCCCTACAGCAAAATATCTGCCACAATTAAAAAAAGTTAGCAAAAGATAGTACATATACAAATTACTAATGTTACTGAACAGCTGTAATGTATACAATAACTCCATAATCACGATCCCGTTTACAATAAAAGCAAACCAACCAAGGTTGCCCAATCCAGTTTCAACTTCAAGATAGCAGAAAGATGCCAAAGAATTAGAAGGTAAAGACAGTCATGCAGAAAACAAAACAAACACCAGCTCATTCTTCCATCCATATCATTCGGCTCCAAATAAACAAGTTCTGGATCAAGCAATAAAGTAGGAGTTGAGACATTTACAACAACACACCTTCCCATTGGGTCAATCGCAATGCAGTAGCATCCAGCTGTATGTGCCGTAAGAGTGTCCACTGCTTTTAGAGATGGGTATCCTAGAACTTCAACAGTGCCTAATATGATCACCATGAATGAGTGTCTAACTTTCTGTGTTTTACAGAGAGCAAAAAAGGACCTGATTTAAAGCAAGCTTAGAAGCATGTCCAAAACTGAACTAACCATTTCCAGTAGTCAAAAAGAACAGTTCTCCCGTCATATTCCATGCAATCTCATTAACCTGCAGATTGAGGAATTTTGCAGCTTAAATAAAGACAACATGTTTTTGTTTTTTTTTTTTGCTGGGAGAAAGGATGAAAGTGAGTGGGGATTTAAGAGAATTGCAACTTACCTCGTAATTAAACTTACGTTGATGAATTGCCTTAAATTTCCTCACATCTAATATTGTCAGTTCATCATCCTGCAGTAAGTAAGAAACCAAATTATCAGATCATGCTCAGAAGTTACAAGAGCATGCTGCAGAAAAATGGGTAACTGCTTAATGCTAACAGAGATTAACTAAGATAAGAAGTTCTATATAGCAAAGCATCATATTACTTAAAGGTGAAGATACACAGTACCAGCCTGTACACATCGAAAATGAATATATTTACCCTGTTACCAACAGCTATGTGTGTCCCATCTGGTTTGTATGTAATGTTGATGTTTTCACCACTTAACTCTGCTTGTTGTGAGCATTTTCCACCTACATATGGTAATGCAAAAATTATGGGCATACTTTCAGAATAACCAAAATTGCATGACATGCCTAGTTGCCTACTTCTCCAAATTTAAACAATAGGTAAAAAGAATTAGCATACCAAAATCCCTCTTGTTTTTTTATTCCTAGATAATACATGTTCCTCCTCTTTAAATCACACCCACACTTAAATTTTCTTTTCAAGTTGGAAAGCTAGAATCTTTTTCTTTTGCTACTCAACTTGGAAATCTAGAACTGCCAATCTTCCTTTCATAGTGCAGCAGTTGGGAGTGAAAAGTAGCTAAATGACTTATTGTCAAGATTTAGGAGTAGGGAAAACAGAATATATAAGACAAAATTGTTTGGGAGCCAATGCAAGCCAAAAATAATATAACTCATTTTTGGGAGTTATAAGTCTGAAAATTTACCCAAAAAAGCAATAATGTATCCCCTGAACATTAACCAAAACACTTTGCCCTCGTATAAGCATTAACTGCCACAATGTGTAAAATCTAGGTAAGCCCTATATGTCATCAAACTTCAATGGAGTAAAAAGTCATGAATATGATATAAAAAGAGATACAAATCTTTTACAATTTACTCTTCCATGTTAGTAACCAGTTAATCAGTTATGTACATATTGAGTTCAGACACAAACACCCACACGGAGACAACACACATACAGCACCAACAAAAGTTTCACTTAATGTCCATACATCATTTCATGTTAGTGTCCCAATTGGAACCTGTTGATAGTAAATGATTGCTACATAAAATCTAAGAGGCACCTATATAGGCTATGAGTTTGAAGGTAGACAATCATTCTCCTAAGGTTTAACAGAAGAAATCCGTGACATGAACATTACTAACAGGCCGGCAAGAAAAAATGCAGAATGTTTCTTCCCATTTGAATAAGGTCAAGCTAAAGCACAATCAAGGTTAAGAAAGATTAGATGCCCAAGACCAACATACTGCGAGCATCCCATACACGAACTGTCTTGTCGCCAGAAGCAGTTGCTATTAAATCAGAATGCTTTGGATCCCAACACAGCTGGTCCACACTGTCCGTGTGCCCCTTCAATTCAATGTCTTTCACTTTGCCCTGCACCAAACACCAATTGAATTAGAATTTACAATAATAATCTTAATATATCCTAGTGTATAATATAACTTCAATAATCATAGACAATGGTATGTATCTAGCAAATTGTAAGGCAGAAATATTAAGAGCACATACATAATCACAGCACCACGAAACTATATCAGAAATTTAAATCGATAATTGAATTGGGGAAAAAAACTTACATGACCATGAGGCTCAATATGCCAGACGCGAGCTGTTTGATCGACGGAGCCGGAAGCGAGCTTCGTTCCCGTGCAATTCCAAGCAACGGAGTGCACCTTCGAAGTCCCAAGAGTTCGAGTAAACGCATGTCAGCTAATTCAAACCCAAAGCTCCATAGTTGAAAATCAAATCAAAATTAGGGTTTCGCATTGGAGAACCCAATAATCTCGAAACGGAGATTGGGGAGAGAAAAAGGAGTAAGAAAGACCTTCTTCTTGTGGCCAGGATACTCTCTCATATGGAGATTCTTGAAGGGAATGGTTTCGTCCTTCTTCGCTGAGGCATCCATTGTTACTCCTCTGCAAACTCCCAACCGGCCTACTAGTCCTAATCGCAGCGTTTTAGCGGGAAACGGAACTAGACTAGCGAGCGAGTTGGCGTACAGATACACGGGATCACGCACGTTGCACGTGCACAACATTTTTTAAATAAAATTGATATATTTTATTTTGGCCAACCATATAAAATAAAATAAAATGAGGGTATCCTATGAGAATGGGCCAGGTAGAGCCCTGAGTTTGTACCATTTTTTCCTTTTTAATAATTGGAAATGGACAATAATTTCAACCACTTCCGTTGGACACTCCATTAGCTTGGTCAGCTTGATCATATTATTGTTTAATTAGCTCGAAAATGCATCTCGTACTTTGGTTTGGTATCAAACGAATCCTATTCGAGATTCAAATTTTAAAAAAGTTATAATATTTTTAGAAAAAAAAATATTATTAATGTACTAAATGCATTATTAGCTAAATATTGCCATATATGTTTTTTAAACTTGTAACTACGTACGTGCCATTTAATTTAAAAAGTACAAATGTTTGTCTTTTGACATGTAAAATGTTAATAGCCCGGCATTGATTTGGTATGAATTCATTATACGTATACATATATGATTATATCAAGATCTTGGTGTGAAATCAAGAAAAGATTTCACGTATGTTTAGACTATAATGTGTATGATGTAATTCACCTAATAAAAAAAACGCGTATATACTAATGACAAGCTTTTTAGAAATTTGTATAAATTTATCACGTTTAATTATTTTTTTCGAATTTATCACGTTTAATTAGTTAGCTATCTATGTCTCTATTTATTCCATAGCACATTATATAATCAAAAGACTTCTTATTTTATCTATCTGAAGAAAAATGCAAACATATATGCATGCATGTTTCAGTATTAGACCTGTCAATCGGGTCGGGTTGGGTTCGGGTTCGATCATTTCGGGTTCGGGTCGTTACGAGTCACGAATTAAATCGGGTCGGGTCGTTGCGGGTTTTCGGACTGGTTGGGTTGACCAACGGGTCAAAAACATAGAATTTTTTATGATTATTAAAATAGATTTTTTTATTAAATAATAATATTTAATTATAATATATTATTTTTTAGGTATTTTAATAATAAAATATATTATATTTTTTAAAATAAATTTTATACATTTTATAAATATACTAAAACGGTCAACTCAACGGGTTGCGGGTCTATCGGGTTTCGGTTCCCTTCGGGTTTTGGGTTCAAATTTTCGGGTCTTGACCCTAAAATTTTCGGACAATTTGGATCGGGTTTACGGGTGGGTCAGCTTTTGACAGCTCTACTCAGTATTATCAAATAAATTTGTTAATAATAAAAGTTGCTTTCAATTGAATTATTCCGAACAAAATTTGTTAATAATATTAATCGTTTCATATAATCCTCCTATTCACAGTCAAATCAAGTTTTGAAGATGAAAATGAACATCACCGGGGCCACCCCATTAGACTCAATGATATGTTGTTTGCACTTACAGGAGCAGCGTAGCGTGCTTATCCCTCCGAGCAAGAAGAAAAGAAAGGAAAAGTTGGTGGATAAATTTCTAAATTAAAGTAAAATAATATAAAATTTATAAGTAGGTCAATTTGTGAAAAATAGCTCATATTTTAAATAATTGTAGATAATAGTCTAGAGTTATTTTTCCTGTTGAATAATACTCACATTGTTCATAATTATTTTAAATATAATAAAACTCATCTTATTAATAAAAAAAGTATTAGATCAAAATGCGCATAAGTTTGAAAAGCATTGTCTAACTTCGTGTTACTAATACTAGGGGTCTGTTCGGCACTTCAAACCTGATACGAGTTGATGTTGATGCTGATATTGATTTAATGGTTGATGCTGATTTTACAAGTTAATTTTAGGAGTTGAAATTATTAACTTATTTTTGTGAAAAATTATGCAGGTGTTCGGTAAACTAAATTGATCGAGACTGATTTTATAAGAGATGTATGTAAAATTACCAAAAATGATATATTTATAAATTTATAAAGAGAAAATTAATTTCAAAATTTTCTAAAATTAAATTAGTGAAGGGCAATCGAAGGAAATAAATTACATAAGGCTGGATAAGGCTGGGAGGAGGGGTAGATTAAATTTTGGGTGAAATATAAACTACCATCAACTCCCATAAGCTACAATAATCATCATCAACTCCCACCACCGAACACATCATAACGACTTTATTTTTTACCATAAGCTTGAATAAAGCTGTATAAGCTCAAAATAAAGCCCGCCGAACGGACCCCTAGTTGTACCCGTCGTACCATGTACGACTATAATTCGATATTTTATAGATATTATAAATAGGATATTAATAAATAAAAATATAATATAAACTTCAATATAAACAGTTTTATTGCTCGGATAATGTATACTTTTTTTAATTAATATAATAATTATATTTATCTTTTTCCTTGATGATATTTCATAGATATGTAATTAAAAAAATAAGATAAAATATAAATAAAAATTAATATATTCAAATATGAAACATAAAAGAATTTAAAAAATAATATGTAACTTAATAAATAAGATACCATAATACAATATGAAAAAGAAAGATAATTTAATTATATAAAATATTAAATTTTAATTAATTTAATTTAAGATGGGACTAAACTCATTTTTTTGTTCGATAGAATAAATATTAGATAAGATTAAACATTGTATTATTCATACTTTATTACTTTTCATGTACGTAAATTTAGAGATTATCAAATATTTTAACATATATATTAAATATTTTTTTATATATTTTTATTAATTTTAAACATTATAAGTATTTATCATTAATTTTTATTATAAAATAAATCAATAAATCTATAAATAAATTCGTCTAAAGATATATGCTAAAAGATTTATATTTATTTTAAAATATTTTATCTTTAATTTTAAATACTTGTATAAGGAAGCTTTCAAAAGATATTGTTATACTAAATAGATATTTGTTTGATATTAGAGATAAATTTAAATAGTTAAAAAAATTAATAGAAAGAAGTTATAATAACATGAATAAAGATTAATTTTTTAAAAATATGATGTGGGACCTGAATTGTTCTGGTGGCTCGAAAAATGATAGTTTTAATATATAGTTATGGATGATTATTTTGCTTTAAAAAAATTGTATGTCATTGTCTAACATCATGTTATAAATGTAAGGTGCATTTTTTTATAGAAAATTTATACATTTAAATTAAATTCTTATTTTTTTGTGTCTAGATACAAGTTATCATAGAATTAATTTATATGCGTTCTCACCTCCATTACATTATTATACGATTTTTGTATAAGGTAAGAATTCGATTTTTAAAATAGATAGTATAAAATATCAAGAGACCGAATAAATTAGTAACCAGACACATAATTAAATAAATTAAGAGACGCAAATAAATAGACAAACAAAACTTTAAAAACTCAAGATGAGGTAAATATATCACAACTCAAAAACACAATACTCCAGTGTAAAACACTAGCATAATATTTTGAGATGTCGAAAAATAAGTTAATAAGACTCTTATCTTCCATAAAAAGTGCGACAAAACTCATGTGAATGAAACTGGATTGTCATTGTCCCACATAGGTGGTCTAGTGGTAAGAGGCATGGGATGATATAAGATCTAAGGTTCGTATACTTTACTGGCTAGTTCACACGGATTCGAAACTTACCACCAAAATTAAGTTACTCGTTAAAAAAAAATAGATCGTCATTCTTACGATTTACCGGTACAAAGTTCTGGCTGTGTGGGATTATTATTTTTTCGAAAAAATGTTCATAATATACAGAAATATAAATTAAAAATTAAATTGGTATATTGGCAGCTCATTGACTGCTGAGCACCACGCTGTAACTTAACCATATACAGTGGCAGATATCATATAAGTAGGTATACATGTCTCTCTTCCCTTCCAATAAATACACACCCACCCATCCCACCTTCTTCCTCCTCCCACTCCCTTCCCCCCTCTCATCTCTCCACCGCCGCTAACGCCGCTAACGCCGCCGCCGGAAGTTTCCAACTTCTTCGTCCGCTCGCGCTCCGTCGACTTACTCAACAGGATCTGAAATCCGATTTCTTGCCGGAAACCATGTCTTCCGGCAGATTCATGGCTTACTCTCCGTCTCCTTCCACCGCTCCTCACTCTCCTCACATCGCCGGCCTCCGTTCCGCCTCTTCTGCTATCGTCGAGCAAGAGAAGTATTTTTTTTTCCTTTTTCTCTCTACCTCGTTCTTTATCAGATCTTTTTTTTTATCTGTGGACTGGTCGTTGTTTGTGTGGATTGGTTGTTATCGATTCGGATTTTTCTTGTTGCTGTATCAATTTTCTATGCCTGAGATCTCTGATTTGACTGATTAAACCTCTGACTTTGTTTGCGTGTCTGCTTCACTGCTTTGGTCACTGGTGTTCGCGGAGAAGTTGCTTCTCTGTGATGCAGAGCTTTACAATTGTTAAAATTGACTTAGTTTTGTACATCTGATACAATATCATTTGTGGTGAATTTTGAATTTCAGTTGGCTATGCTTGCAATTCTGAGTTCCTTGTTAGCTCTCTGTTCTTGATGCTTCTGCAATATTACATGGTGCTGAATGTAGAAGGCTTGCTTTGCCTCTTGACATGTTAGTTACTTTTTATATAGATTCACATGTTTCTTGATCTGTGAAAAAGAATTAAAAGTAGAACTGTTGATTTTGAGATGGTTGTTGATTCAAACTGTCAAATTACTCAAATATGAAAGGGGAAACTGGTTTGTCAGCTGCAGATACAGTCGCGTTGCTAATGTTTTGTTTGCTTTTCAGTTCCTTTTGTCTGTCTATACTTAAATCTGAGTAATAATCTTCGTGATATGCTCCGGAAATGCACGATCTGACAAAACTTTGTATTTCTTGGCAGATATCTCAAGGAGTTGTTGGCAGAGCGTCAAAAGCTTAGTCCTTTCACATCTGTGCTCCCAAACTGTTGTCGTTTAATAAACCAGGGTGAGTTTTCAGTGCACTTCACACTGAAAGGATGAGCTGCTTAAGGTGCATTGCTTTATGTTTCTGCTTGTTTTGACAACAAGGGAAAGATGGCATTGTGTTGGCCTTTGCACTGGAATTATTCATGATAAATGCAAACAGCAAATCTTTTTCCCGTAACAAGCTAAATAAAATGCTAACTAATACTCTTGTGAAGAAAATTGAGCATTCAAATTTTGCATCCAAATTGGTTTGGCTCATGACAAAACTCTTTACACTATCTTGGGCCCAGCAGTAGGAGTTTTGTGAGGATTTTTGTGACATCTATTCTAATCACCTAATGTCAAAAGGAACAAGTTCAAATCAGGTTCAGAGAATTTATTTTGAAACTATATCTTTCTTCTCCTATCAATGGCATGCTGTTATGAGTGGCTCCCTTGTTGTATGTCAATGACATTGACCTGTTAACCTCTCTATCTGGCTCTTCAATGACTCTCCTGCTTGTTGATTATTTTCTGTTTCTCTGGTGTAAGCTGCTGTGCCTTATTCATTACGTTTCTTAGCTTCACATATTGATGAAGAGTTACCTTATGTTATAGAGGCCGAAGCTGCAAAAGTTTTTTCTCTAGGTAACCAAGTTTTGGTTGATAGACTACTAAATTTGTAGGGATTAACTACTTCATTGTTGAATTCCATTTGACACTAGCAAATATCCTGATAATTTCACTTGCTTTCCTGCTTCAAGAGCACGAGTCTGGAAGATCTTGTATCCCTTCCTTTATTTTTTGGCAGAATGATAACCTTTATTCATGTTTTCCATCAAACTGTTACATATACGACAGCATATGATGGTAAAAGAGTCGTTTAGCTTCATAAGTTCGTGCTAATTTTATTCTAAATTTATAATATCTTCCTAAAGTACCTGTGTCATTTGCATCTGTATAGTTGATGCTCAACTAGTAATTTGCCGTTCTCCATTCCTTATTAGATGTGTCTCTAAGTAATAAATTTCCCTACTTTGAACAGAAAAAAAAAGTCAGCCATCTCTTAAGTGTTGATGACAATTTAATAACTAGATATTTTTCTGTCACTCTTTCAAAAGGTTAATAAATAATCTGCCCTAAAGAAATGGATTTATTGACTAATTTGTGGTGGCGGCTAGCTACTAATTTCTTAACACATGCTAACTGGTACATCTTGTTATAAACTGACATTTTTGGAGCAGAAATATTGCGTGTAACTACACTGTTGGGGAATGCATCAATTTTAGATCAAACTGGGCTTGAACATTCAAGGCCCCTGGCTTCTGGAGGATTATTTTCGAATGGAGGAACAGAGGTGAATGTATGGAGTCCACAATTTCAATCAGAAGTACGGATACTAACCATTGACATAACTCTTGCTTCCATCTAATTTACTGTACAAAACTATTGCTGACTCAATCTTGTTAATTTTGTTCTAACTTGATTACTGCAAATTGTTTTTTCTTGTTAGGATTTCCCTCGAGTCATAGATGAAGCTAACATAGTCAGGAAAAGATCAGATCTATATTAGATCTTATTGTTCAGTTAACTTGAGGGTTAATTAGATATGGAAATCATGGAACTCATTTTTTAGGAGTATAAAAGGCATAGGATGATGGTGTTGCAGTGTAGTAGATTGATGTTATTTCCTTCTTGTAAGAATGTACTATGTTACAAGTCATCTGGACTGTAGTTGCACTTAATTGATTGTATGTGATGCAGTTACCTGCACTCATCGTGCATTTTCATGAAATTTCTATGGAAGGAATTGGTGAGCATTTGGACTTCTGTAAAGCATTAGTTGGTTCTGTCTTTTGAATATTGTATGATAGAACTGTGCGTGATGGTTATGCAATCAATTCGTGGTCTTGGTTTTGCAATTATTAACATGTTTATACTGTCCTACTTGGGTCCTGCAGATACCAAATCTTTTGCAGCATTCACCATCAACACCAAGTTGGCTTGGTTCTCATAATACCTCATCGGGCCTTATTGTCAAGAGAATTATCAGGGTTGATATTCCTGTTGACAAATATCCAAATGTATGAACTGCATTTCTTCCTACTGTAGTTTGGGATTCTACTTATTTTAAATTCTCACCTCTTACTTCTATTTTCTTGTAATCGCTTGCTTTTGCAGTTCAATTTTGTTGGACGTCTTCTTGGCCCAAGGGGAAATTCCCTTAAACGGGTTGAAGCTGGCACTGACTGTCGTGTTCTCATCAGAGGTCGTGGTAGCATCAAAGATCCAGTTAAGGTACTGGTTACTGAACAATCAATAAAGTTCCTTCTTATTTGGTGATTGTTTGAAGTGGAATATTTAGTAAAAATGCTGGCATCTGCTCATCTCGAAGACTAGAAAACTTGCCACCCATTGGTGCTCATGTTGATCCAAGTCAGATGAATGGCAGTAAAAAATTCTGACTGTAACTACTGACTAGTAATGAAGCTTTTATTAGGCTGACAAGAGTTTATACTTCAGACATGCATGTCAATAATCTCTATCTTGATTCTCGAAAAATTATGATTTTGTCCATATTTTGTGGAGCAAATCTGTGTATTTGATGTGCTCATTCTTGCACGAAGTATGTTTACACATCATGGTGCAATGTTCGAATTTTTTTTATAAAAATGTCTAAATGATGGAAGGAGAAATTTGCTAAGCAAATGTACAGCGCTGGTAATGTCATAAAATCTGTCTTCTTATATGGTGTGTTGGCTCATAAAATCTGTAAAATTGCTGTCTTCTGCAATTACACCTTTCCTTGTAAAATAGTTTTCTTATGCGGGGGTCACTTGTAGGAGGAGATGATGAGGGGAAAACCTGGATATGAACATCTCAATGAACCTCTTCATATTCTTGTGGAGGCGGAGCTGCCTGTTGAAATAATTGACAACCGGCTAATGCAAGCACGGGAGGTACTTGAAGAGCTGCTTAGGCCTGTGGTAAGTATTACATTAGTTTTGATCCCAATCATTGATAAACTGCTTTTTAGCAGTACTTATGTAAAGTGAATTTTGATCATATTGCACCTTGGGCTAGAACATAAACATTAACTAACCACTACTGATTTAAACCTTCCAGGACGAGTCTCATGATTTTTTCAAGAAACAGCAGCTGAGAGAACTGGCATTGCTAAACGGTACACTTCGTGATGATCCCTCTCACATGTCTGGCTCTGTATCTCCTTTCAACAGTCTGGGCAATACAAACATAAAGAGAGCCAAGACTCGGGGGTGAAAAAACTTTCCAGCTCAGGTTAAAACACAATATGCTCTTGGTAAGTGGGTTACTATGCATTTGTTAAAACCGAGTATTTTATAGCAAGTTCCCGCTGGATACTTACTTTTACTCCTCCCCAAGTCCTCGCCACCCTACTGCCATCGGGGCACTAACACTGTTCCGAGTGTTCAGTTATTAACCAACTTTGTTTCTTCATGGTGTGTTGATCTTCATCCAATCTTCTTGAGGTCCATGGATTTTAATGAAGAATATGACCATTTGATATCCAGCTTGTGGGGCCTTTGCATTTGTCTGTGTGCTTTGTTAGGGTAAGTTTGATTTAGCAGTCTCTGGCTTGTATTATCCTGAAGCTATTTATAATTACCGTCTAAGAAGTGTTACGTAAGCTCTGTAACAGTGACAGTTTTGCTAGGTTTATGGGGATTTTTTTTTCTTTTGGGAATGTGGGAGGAGCTTGGAATATACAAAAGTGGTTGGTTGGTGTCAATTGTAAGACTCCTTTGGTAAGATTGGTTAGATGTCATTATTACTAATGTTTGATTATGTAAGATCTCATCTACACTCTATGGACCAAAGTTAATTATTGGCTTTCAACTTTTCTTGCTTTTCAGATGTAAGTTGGGATTTGCTGTCAATTATCTTCACACTTAAGACTTTATCCCCTTTTTATTCGTCAGTATTATGTCCTTGTCTCACTCTCTCTTACTAATAATTGAGATTATAGGTAATGTTTGATTTAGCTCAAATGAATGACAAGCAGCATCAGAATCACGTTTGGGATATGCTCTGCTGACTTGTACACGCTGTAAAGGTAACAGCTTGTCTCTCTTTCTTCTCTTCCAAAAAATGTGGACACCCTTTTTCAATAGCAGCATTACAAAAGCTTGGAAGAAACTACGAGTAATTTCCTTCAAAACAGCATATTGCATGTTACAATCACCCACTTGATACAAAAACTCAAAAAAGAAAAATTGATTCCACCCTTTCATATATGTGAATAGCCAAGCTTGACCAATGTAGTACATGGAATAAAACAAAAGGGCAGATGATAACAAATGACATAAATATTCTAGTTGGGACCGGTGTGTGAACTGGAAAAGTGCTGGTTGAGTGACTTATTAGTGGGATGAAAACAAAGTGGTTTTTGTCTTGGATGTAAGCCTGTATTCCTGTAATTGCGGATGGAAACAAAGTGGTTTCTGGAATGCCTTTTTATGTGGAGGAATATTATGTTGGGTCTTTTGTGGTATGTCCTTATATTTTGTGCGAATCATTTTACAGCTCTAGCATCTGCATAACATTGCAGACACATATCGGTGACAATGATGTGATACGACTATTGCACTGAGGTAGATCCGTAGATGGTTGAATCTATGTATATGACACAATAATAACGTACGTTAATCCATCAAACGATCAATAAAGGAGACAAATGAGCTACCAAATACCTTTTGGTCTAGTGGTAATTGGCACTAGGTCGCTTAAGCATTTGTCCAGAGGTCACGAGTTCGAGACTCTCTGGTTATGAGCCGGGTTTTGTGGCCTATAATCATAGTAGTTGCAAAATAACTCACCCGAAAGCCTGCCACGACTAGCTAAATTAACCTCTAAAGTTTAGGATTGTTTTAAGTCTAATGGTTGATATATGAGAGACATTTACATACGATAATTGGAGCACACGTGTATTATAAACCTAAGATTTCAACCTAAAATCAAATGACAATAAGTGTCTCTCATATATCAACCATTAGACTTAAAACAATCAAATGACAAAGAATTTAATCAAATTTATAAACCAACTTTTAGGTTTTTAATTAACTATATTATCATTTCTCTTTAATATTACAAAAAAGTACGTTTAACAATCCATGTGCATTTTTTAACGAAAATGATATATGTACATCTAGTGCAAGATGGATGTACATTTATGCCAATTTATATGCACACTCAGGAAAAACTTGTGCGCACACATAGTAGTACGTAAGGGTGTCCAAACATAGACTACAAAAACTATGCAATTCATTATACATGAACAGAGAGTTTAAAATCATGCACGTTTTCATTAAAAAATCCCGATGATGTCTTGTACATAATAGGTGCACGTTTAAGTTCGACTAAAAAAATAGGTGCACGTTTAAGTTAATATTTATAATCATAATTCATAAATGTATACACAGTTCGACCAAAAAATATGGGTTGCCAAATTTTCACATTTATATGATAGGGAGATCCATACCTTTACTTTTTTTAATTCGATGACATTTGGCACCTAAGCTCCAATTTACATACACCTCATCCATTTCCACAAAATAACTACAACCCGATTGATATACGAGGTGATTAACGTTTCGTTTAACATGGAAAATTAAATTCTTTGAAAGTTAGATATTCCCATAAACTGAAATTTCCTATGAAATTGGAAAACATGTTTAGTTTAAAATTGTGAAATTTTGTAACAATATGAGAAGTGGAGACTTTTTGGGTGAGGAGCCCAGTCGGGCCGGTTAGGCCTTGGGGAAAGAACCCCGAGGTCACAGGTTCGACACCCACCGGTGACGAAATCAAAAAACTTTAATTTCTCTAGAACTGTATCAATTCTCACCCGTTCAAGGGTGCTCTAGGCTAGTTCAAGTGGTACTTGGGCTATCCTAAATCTTACCGGATCAAAAAAAAAAAAAAAGAAGAAGTGGAGACTTTTTATTTAAAAATACAAGAAGTTGTTGGATACGGAGGATAATGGATTTGGGTTGATAATTAAAAATCTTCTTCGGGATCCAACTTAAGATTTTTGGGCTCGCTCATGCAAAATAGAAAATTAGAGTTTTTTGTCTTTTTATACCCATGTTGATTAGAGTTTGGTTCAAATGAAAAAAAAAACTCTTATCCTTAAAAATGAAAAATGCACTACAAAGTACGAAAATTGCATTACAAAATATGAAAAGTGCAAATGCGAAAAAGTGCACTACGAACTAGGAAGAATGCATTTGTTTTTCTTTTTTTTTTGGGTGGAAGGAGAGGCAGTACTCTCCGGCCTCTCAAGGAGGCATTTTATTAATAATAAAGCAAAGTGGGCTAAGTAGTCAGCAAACGGGGGATAGCCCGACCCCTTACATCGTCATTTAACAAAGAAATAATCCCCTCAGGTGGGGCACACAATACATGGAAACCAAGCGGAAAATTAAAAGCAAGAGACGCGAGGCGATCGGCAACCGTATTCGCCTCTCGATACACATGACGGAGTTGGATAATCCATCTCCTAATAATAAAGCCTTGGCATTGTCTAACCAGGCTATATAACGGATGACTCTTATTAACATTACTACTTAATAAATTAATGACAAGCTGAGAATCGCATTCCAGAATCACCTGTCTGCAGCCCTTCTTCCAAGCAATCTCGAGGCCATCCCGAACTCCCCAAAGCTCCGCCATCGGCACGGTGCATGACCCAATGTTGTGTGAGAAGCCCTGGATCCATTGTCCATGTTCATCGCGTAGTACACCACCAGCCGACGCCCTGAATCCCTCTTGGACCGCACCATCGGTATTCAACTTCGCACACCCTTGATCGGGTTTCGTCCAAGCAACTTCTTGCATTCTAGTAGTTTTAACAATGTTGGGAAGAGAATTCATACCTGAAATTCTGGTATACTCATGAGCCTGTTCAAGTATGTAACTCGCTCCGTCAGCAACAGTCACCACGTTGTCGAACACCATTGCATTACGCCATCGCCATATCCACCACAGGGCCGTCGCAAAAATCGAGCGCCATTCCAGCGAGCCGGTGATGGTGTCGCACGCGATGTTGGCCCGTATCCAACTGGCAAAAGAAACCTGAAAAAAATAACCACACAGATCAGTAGCTTTCAGCTTCTCCCAAATAACTCTCACCTTGGGGCAATCGCGAAATAAGTGCTCGAAAGTCTCGTCTTCATTGATGCAGTGAACGCATCTCCCTGAAGTAGCAATATGCCTCCTGACCCGCTCCATATTGGACATAATTCCTCCCTTGCTGGTTAGCAAGATGAAATGCCGCACTCGCTCAATTGTCTGCAGACGCCAGATGCTTTGATAGAAGAAAGCATCGGCATTCATTCTTTCTATGTTCCCCTGTAGCAAATTATATCCAGAACCAACAGAATAACTACCATCTGCAGAAAATCTCCACCCAATCTGATCATCCTCAGTAACAGAATCTTGCAGAATAGATATAGCGGCCAGTTTCAAGATAACAGAGTTGGGAAGATAAAGAGATAAGATTGCCCAATCCCAACTACCACCTGTCGTCCAGTAACTAATCACCCTCCGTTCCCTTTGATCATCAGCAATATCACAGAGCGCTGAATTGATTAGCGGAGTATCTAATAACCAGGTATCCAGCCAAAACTTGATCGACTCGCCATCCTTGAGAAACCATCTAACGCTCTTGTTCACAACCTGAGTCAAACCAGTTTTGATGCCTTTACAAAGATAAGAGCAGGCATTAGAGTTGCCCAACGCACAATCCACATATGTGTGTTTCAAAACCGTTGCCCATAAATCCCCATCGCTCATAATAAAACGCCAACCTAACTTCCCGAGAAGCGGGATATTCATCTCCTTCATTGAGCGAATACCAAGTCCACCATGGATTTTTGGTTTTGTGACTTCGTCCCATGCCACTTTATGCATTCCCTAGAACTCCCCCAAATGAAACTTCGCACCGACTTATCAATTGAATTGCAAAGGCTATCCGGAAGCAGCACGTTGGACATAGTGTAAACCGGAATGGAAGTCAACACTGATTTAGCAAGAGTAACTCGGCCCGCAAATTTAAGACACTTTGCCTTCCATCCTGCCAAGCGCGAATTGAACTTGTCAAGAAGGCCGGAAAAAGTATCCTTATTGACCTGTTTGTGGAGCACGGGCATACCGAGATACACACCAAGATTGGTCGTCACCTCGATACCACTAGCTTCTTTGAGTTCACGTACAGTCCTCCTATCCACATTAGGAGAAAGGAACATCTTGGATTTAGAAATACTGATTTTTTGACCCGAAACTGAGCAAAACTTATCCAAAAAGTGTTTGATGACCCGATACTAATCCGAAGAAGCTTCCGCAAACAAGAGGATGTCGTCAGCAAAGAAGATATGGGAAAGAGACGACCCTTGTCTAGTAATCTTAATCGGTTTCCAATCCCCTTTGTTAACCGATTCCACAATAATATGACTCAACCTTTCAATGCACAACAAGAAGAGATACGGAGAAATCGCGTCCCCTTGTCGGACACCTCTCGACGTCTCAAACTGCATCCTAGTTGAAGTGACACACGACATAATCCAACTGATAAATTGATCAGGAAAACCAGCGCATCGCATAGAATTCTCAATGAAGCGCCAACTCAGCCTATCATAAGCCTTCTCAAGATCCAACTTAAGAATCATCCACCCTTTGCGGCCCTTTTTCCTTCTCATGGAATGCATCACTTCTTGAGTGATGACAATGTTGTCCGTGATCATCCGACCTGGGAGAAAGCTACCCTGCGTTGGTCCAATAATTTTAGACAAGACGGGCTGAAGTCTCGTGGTCATAATCTTTGTAATCACTTTGTACAAGACGTTACAAAGACTGATCGGTCTGAACTGAGTAATCTTCTCCGACTTATCAATTTTAGCAAGTAAGACTATGAGTGTATCATTCACTCCCTCGGGGAGCATGCTAGTACGAAAGAAATCCCTCACGAAAGTGATGACCGAAGAGCCAACGGTTCCCCAACATTTTTGAAAAAACCTGGGTTGAAATCCGTCAATACCCGGCCCCTTGAAAGCGCCCATACTGCGAATAGCTCTCCAAATTTCCTCCCCTGATATCGGCTGAATCAAACTGCCTTTTTCCTCCTCACTGATTTCCGGAAAATTGGTTAAGACCCCATTAAAATCACTAGAAGTCAAACACTCATCAGTATATAAATCTTTGAAAAAATCAGTTGCAAGTTTCTCCAATTCCTCACTAGAATCAATCCACTGCCCACTGTCGTCTTTTAGACCTTCCACCTTGTTATGTTTCCGCCTGATAATGGTCGACGCATGAAAAAAGAACGTGTTCCGATCACCACACATGAGCCATTGTTCTCTAGACTTTTGAAACCAAAGCAATACCTCTTGTTCAAGCACCTGTTCAATCTCCTTAGCCACCGCCATCTCACCATTCATCAAACCTGCCAAAGGAAACATCGTCAATCTGTGTTGGATATCCTCGAGGTGGGCCAACAACTTCCTCTTCCGCTCATGTATATTACCGAACGTTTTTTTATTCCACTTAATCAGCTCCTCTTTTAACACCTGCAGCGCACTTGGGGTCGCCAATTCTGGACACCAGCTTTCACGGATCTTCTCATTGAAGTTCGGGTGAGTAAACCACGCCGCCTCAAAGCGGAATGGTCTCCTTTTCCGGTTTTGGGCAGTCGGAGGGTTAAGAGAAAGGAGGAGCGGACAATGGTCCGATGAGAACTTGGGAAGATGCCTCACTCTAGCCTCGACCCACACCATTCTTCCTTCGGTGTTCATGAACGCCCGATCAAGGCGTTTGTGAACAATGGAATCCTGAGACAGCCGACGGCTCCATGTGAACTTGGGTCCCATATATTCAAGATCAATGAGGCACAAGGTGTTACACCATTCATTAAACGTCATAGAATCGGCATGGAGACCACTCGAACCCCCGTCTCTTTCATGCAAGAAACGAATGCAGTTGAAATCCCCACCAACGATAATGGGTCCGGACACCCTACGAATGGCGGCCTTGAGATTAATCCAGAACGGCTTTCTACGATCCCCCGAAGGGGGCCCATACACCACAAACAGATGCGCCAATCTGCCATTCTCCAAGAACGTTGCATGGATAAAATTCCTATCCATGTTTTCAATAGTTAACCGAATTTTTTCCTTCTTCCAAAATAGCCAGATTCCACCAGACATTCCAACAGCCTCTACTCTAACGTAATCCGAGAAATCAACACGCGTCATACGATCACAAATTTCCTGAGCTCTATCCCCTGACACACGCGGCTCAAACACCGCCAACACATCCACTTTATGGCTTCTACTCATATACAGAATAGCTCGTCTAAAACCCGGTTTGCCTGCACCGAAACAATTCCACATTAGTAAGTTCATCATCATAAACATGATAAAAAAAAGAAATGGAACCAGAAAGGGATCATCATGGCCCATGGGCCAAAGCATCATCCGCCATGGCGGATTCATCGGAAGTGTCCATGATTGCTTGTTGATGATCCTTGTTCTCGATCATGCCGCTGTTACGATTTTCTTCATTGCTAGGAGGCAGCCCCATGTGTCTATTGTCTGACGCCTTGGCCGAAACCAACTCCAACGCAGAAGTTTCAATAACTCTAGGCCGCTTCCCCAAGCTTTCACCAATTCTGGAATCCCGAGCAACAGCCTTCTCATCAGCGTGTTTGATGAATGAGAAAATTCCTGCTTTACGACCCAACTTTATATTCCGTCTACCACTGTTCTTTTTGTGTTGAAACAACCCATCAGAAAAGACCATACCAAAATCCTGGTTAATTTTCTTTTGTGACCGGTCCACTTTCTTATGGGCCTCCTCTGAATCTTCTATCGGCCCATCAAGCTTTTTCTGAAACGAAGCTTTGGATTGCTTGTTATGTGGATTGGACCCATCTTTTGGGTTATTATTATCCATACTAATACCACTTTCTATATTTTTTGAATCACTTCTGAAGACCATTTTCACACTTTCTCTCCCCCTCTGATGATGAGATTCTTCCCCTGAAATTTCGGATTTCGGATTATCCTTCCCAATTTCGCTCAAAGCGCCGAACCTATTGATTTGCTGGACAGGAGCCGATTGGATCTGAGCGGATTTTCCTCTTCCTTTATCATTTCCACCATTAGCTTCCTTAAGATTAGCCTTCCTATTTTGCTGAGATTTTGAATTACCAGTGTTTCCTTTTGACGAAACTTTCCTTCTTACAACCTTCATCCATTCGCCATAGTTGCCTCGCCTTTTCCAATTTGATTCTCAGTCGGCCCAGATTCTGTCCCGTTAACGTTCCCTAACGAACCACACTGATCCCCGAGCGCCGGCGAAGAAACATTTGAGGGACCGGGATTGGTGGAATGAACGGTTGTCACCCCCAGACTCTTCATCTTCGTAGTGATGTTCGAATCCACAACAATATTCTCGGCTTGTAACACCCCGTCTTTAAATAGGGGCGCTACTCGGTAGTAGACCTTACTAGGTACTACCTAGGCTAGTTTGACAACGAGTTCACTTGGATCTTGCAACTCGGGCACGACGAGAAAACATGAATAAAACATCCAACCGATATTTATAAAACCCAAGTATAGAAAACATGCATGAAACCCAAAACAACATAATTTACAACACTTCCTATAAACCTTTCATTAACATACCACTACCCTTTCTTTATCAAAACACACAGTATTCGAAAGATACCAAAAAGTAAACCATCATTGTCCCAAACGAACCCATCCTAATGACACGGCCTTCAACGATCTGTTCCATCATTCTACCGAGGTTCCATCATGGGTCCCTTGTCTTTACCTGAAACTAAAAAAAAACAAGTCCCTGAAGGATCAGCTACCATTCTAATACAAGCTACAATTCATACGGTACTAGTAAGACGTTTAAAAACCAATCAAGTACCTAACACACACGCCTGCAAGATTCACCTGGATACAAGACATATCAATTCCAAATTCATACTCAACTTCTCCATGATTACACATACACAAACAAACAAACCACACATACACACATTCCTACACATAAGTCCAAACACAACAATACAACCATCCGCTTTCCATTCCATTCCATTCCATGGCGCTTATCAACCCTACGCCCCAGGTGCCGAGGCGCAACCTCCCACCCTTCACAATTCCATCCTTCTAACCCCGGGTCAGCCTCCACTGGAGCATTGCCCAAAACACAAATAACTTTCTTTTGAAGGGGCACGATTCTCTGTCACATAACCATACGTAGCCGTCGCTTCAACCCAGAGGACTACGCACATGGCCATGCCGAGAACGGTACCAGCACAAAGAAAATATTCGAAAGCTTCACATTCAATGAAAACCTAATGAAATTCTTTTCACACATATCATACACAAGTAAACCTTTTTCATAAAATAATCATCTAGGGACTAGTTCCCCAAAACCAATCCTACAAGCACACCATGAAGTCTAACAAGTATTGAACAGCAACTGAGCAAGTCGTAAACGACTTACCTTGAAGACGAATTCCCAACGCCAAGAAACCACTAATTATCCAACAACGCGAAACCCCGTCTAAGACAGATAGCCTGTCTTTGCCCTTCGTCTCTGATCACAACCTAGGACCCACGCTCCTATATGCATATATATACCCCAATGAATAATAATAGCCTTTTTAACTCTTACAAACTCTAACCCTAAAATCAACGAAAAGTCAGGAAGTTTTATAACTTCTTGTGTATAATTCCAAATCTTTTAAAACTTGACATGAATATACTAGATATATAAAAGAACATTTTTCTAGTTCAAACCTTTCTGAAAAACTGGATCAAAGGTCTCCCTAATATCATTACAAAGCAATACCCTAGAATTACTCTGAAATCTTTTATCGAATATAAATCAATATCAAAAATACCCTCTGAGAACTATAAGTCGACTGATTTTTAAATCCAAATCAATTGTAAAGCCAGATCTGGAAAAATTAGTAAAATCTAAACAAACTATTAACTAATTAAAACTTACCAAACGACGCTTGTTCTTCAAGATTAGAACCTGATAGAAGAGATCTTAAACTGGATCCAACAAAAACAACAAATTCTCCAAACTCTTTCTTTCTCCTTCGAACTCTCTGTATTTTGATTTTGGTGATTCTTCACAATGAAGTTGAAAGATGACACGTACATACATATATTGTATTCGTGAGTCGGCAAAATCATTTAGAAATTTTACGGTTTCCACCCTCAAATCTCTTTTACTACAAACTTTACCCTGAAGTTATTATTAATTACTTTTAAGTTAAAAACTTTTCAAATTATAATTATTTTAAATTAAAAATTAAAAATTAAATACTTTTATATATCCGAGATTACTTATAAGCTAAGCAATCCCAATACGAAATTCAAAAAGCGTAAAAATAGAATAAAAAAAATATCGAAATATTTCCGAATATTACATTCTACCCCCCTTAAAGAAAGTTTCGTCCCGAAACTTCCAGACATAAATGAAAACAACTCATAACACTTACTTAAAATCCTTGAAACCAACCAAACAACACGCAGTTCATATACATTTAGTATACCACAAACAACAACCATATAAGTCAAACATCATGTAATTCACACCATCAATACACTACCAGCAACTACCAAACAAGTCAAGCACACAAGGTCGAACAAAGCACGCAAATAGTTACAACTATTCATAACTACAACCCTTGGTCACCGCTAACTCTTATTCTCAAACGCCTCAACTAAAACTTGGTACAACTCTGGATAGCTCTCACTTATTCTCGTCTCAGTCTCCCAAGTTGCCTCCTCAACTCCTCGTCGAGACCACTGAATCAACACAAGCAATATCTCCTTATTTCGCAGCTTTTTCATCCGTCTACCTAAGATTGCTATCGGTTGTTCTTGAAAAGTATGATCTGGTTCAATCTCCAACTCTTCATAGTTGAGCCTATGACTAAGATCAGGCACATACTGCCTCAATTGTGACACATGAAAAACA
Source organism: Fallopia convolvulus (assembly GCA_964016875.1). Classification (NCBI taxonomy): domain Eukaryota; kingdom Viridiplantae; phylum Streptophyta; class Magnoliopsida; order Caryophyllales; family Polygonaceae; genus Fallopia; species Fallopia convolvulus. The sequence continues at coordinate 79,514,533 of OZ024718.1, read as the reverse complement.
GAATGAACTCCTTCTAAAGCTGGTGGTAGTGCCAACTTGTAAGCTACCTCGCCTACCCTCTCGAGAATTTCAAATGGCCCGATGTACCGAGGACTCAACTTTCCTTTCACTCCAAATCTTCTAACCCCACGAGTCGGCGATACTCTTACCCAAACATGTGCTCCTACCTCGAATTCCAATGGTCGTCGCCTCTTATCTGCATAAGATTTCTGACGACTCTGTGCTGTCAACATACGTTCTTGAATCAATGCCACCTTTTCAACTGTTTCCTGAATCATCTGAGGCATTCCTTCTACAACATCTGATGGATCATCCCAACATAGAGGTGTCCTACATCTCCTCCCATATAAAGCCTCATAGGGTGCCATCTGAATCGAAGAGTGCCAACTATTATTATATGCAAACTCAACTAACTCCAAGTGATCAGACCAGTTTCCTCCCCAATCGAGCACACATGATCTCAACATATCTTCTAATGTTTGAATTGTCCTCTCAGATTGGCCATCTGACTGCGGGTGGTAAGCAGTCGTGAAATGTAGCTTTGTGCCTAAAGCTTTATGCACTTTTTGCCAAAAATTGGAGGTAAACCGCCCATCACGATCAGAAACAATCGTTTTGGGCACTCCATGTAATCTCACTATTTGTTTCATGAACACCTCTACTAGTTGACTCACTAGCCAAGTCTCTCTAATGGGCAGAAAACGAGCAGTCTTAGTCAGTCTGTCCACGACAACCCATATTGTATCATGTCCTCTACTAATCCGCAGTCCGGTAACAAAATCCATGGAAATGTCCTCCCACTTCCATTCTGGAACTGGAAGTGGTTCGAGCATTCCACCTGGTCTTTGGTGCTCTATTTTTACTTGCTGGTACACCTGACACTTTGATACAAATTTCGCTACATCAGGCTTCATTCCATCCCACCAGTAATATTGCTTCAAGTCCTTGTACATCTTACTAGCTCCCGGGTGGATTGAATAAGGAGTAGCATGAGCCTCTTGTAATATCTTTTGTCTCAACTCCTCATCTCGAGGTACACATAATCGACCATTCAATCTCAAAGTACCATCAGCATGTTCTTCAAAAGCAGATGCCTCTCCACGGCTCACTTTCTGCCTCAACTCTTGAATCATCAAACAAGTCTCCTACTTAAGTCGTATTTCCTCAATTAAGGTTGGCTGACAATCCATACGGCCTAGTCTACCTTGATAGCGCTGAATCTGTACCTCAATCTCATACCTTATCAGTTCTCTTTGTAACTTTGGTTGGCCAGTCAAGTGACACAACATATGCTCTTGCGGCGTTTTTCTGCTAAGAGCATCAGCAACAACATTCGCCTTCCCGGGATGATACAAGATCTCTAAGTCATAATCCTTCAGTAATTCAAGCCATCTCCGTTGTCTCATGTTCAATTCTCTCTGAGTAAAAATGTACTTAAGGCTCTTATGGTCTGTCATCACTTTACATGTACTTCCATACAAGTAATGACGCCATATCTTTAGAGCATGAATCACTGCTGCCAGCTCTAAATCATGGGTTGGATAATTCAACTCGTTTGGTTTCAACTGCCTGGAAGCATATGCAATCACCCTGTCATTTTGCATTAATACACAACCTAAGCCTACCTTTGAGGCATCACTGTAAATCACAAAGCCTTCATTCCCTTGAGGAAAAGCAAGTATTGGAGCTGAAGTCAACTTCTCCTTCAACTCATCGAATCCCCTTTGACAAGCATCATTCCAGTCAAAACGAGTGGTCTTTTTCAGCAAGTTGGTAAGTGGTTGGGCTATTCGTGAAAACCCGTCCACAAACCTCCTGTAGTACCCTGCCAATCCTAAGAAACTCCGTACCTCCTTTACATTCTTCGGGGGTTCCTAAGCCTTCACAGCTTCAATCTTTAAGGGGTCTACCATGACTCCATTGGCGGATACAACATGACCTAGGAAAGTAACTTCTGGTAGCCAGAACTCACATTTGGACAGTTTAGCAAATAATCGGTGGTGCCTTAACACTTCCAAAACTAATCTAAGATGCTTTGCATGCTCCTCAGTGCTTTGAGAATAAATCAATATATAATCAATAAAGACAACCACAAATTTATCCAAATAGTCTATAAACACCCGATTCATTAACTCCATGAACACCGCAGGTGCATTAGTCAATCCAAACGGCATTACTACAAACTCGTAGTGCCCATATCTTGTTCGAAAAGCCGTCTTGGGAATATCCCCTTCCCGAATCCTCAATTGATGATAGCCCGATCTGAGGTCCACCTTTGAGAACACAATAGCCCCTTGCAACTGGTCTAACAAGTCATCAATACGAGGCAATGGGTACTTATTCTTAATAGTAACTCGGTTTAGCTCCCGGTAATCAATGCATAAACGTAGGGAACCATCCTTCTTTCTCACAAACAATACTGGAGCTCCCCATGGTGATGCACTTGGACGTATATACCCCTTCTCTAGTAACTCCTCCAACTGTGCCTTCAGCTCTTGCATCTCCATTGGAGCCATACGGTACGGGGCTTTTGAAATTGGTCTGGTTCCTGGATCTAATTCAATATTAAAATCCACCTCTCGTTGAGGAGGCAGTCCTGGAAGTTCATCTGGAAAAACGTCTTCAAACTCACAGACTACTGGTATATCTTGAATACACGGTCCTTTCTTGTCTCCTTCTAGAACATAACACCAATAACCCACACATCCATCATTAAGCAACTTAGCGGCTTTCACCATACTGATCACTGATCCTAGACCCTCCTGCTCTGGATCTTGACATACATGTATTGTCCCATCATTTGCAGTCACAGTGACTGTACCCCTATGTGCATCTAATACTGCTTTATAACGTCTCATCCAGTCCATCCCCAAAATAACATCATCACTAGACGACAATTGCATAACAATAAAGTCTGCAAACCAATCCCTACCCCCAATCCTAATAGGGCAATGAAGTATTTCTCTATTTCCTCTCACCTTACTACCATCGGGCAATCCCACCATAAAGGATGTACCCTCCGAGCAAGTCAACCCTAGTCTATCAACGCACGCAGAGGACACAAAAGAGTGTGTAGCACCCGTATCAAACAAGATATGCATAGGTTTAGACTTAATCCAAATCGTACCTGTGGCAGTCGGAGCATTCAAGGCATTAGGCCTTCTCATCTCGAATACCCGAGGCTGGTTGCCCCCGGTAGTGCTAGCTCCCGCACCACGGCCTCTACTCTGGCTTGGTGCATTTTGAGTCTGTTGGAACTGACGACGAATCCCTTGGTTCACCGATACCGGCGAAGATCCCTGTGAGGGTGTTCCAACCTTACAATATTTTTGTAAGTGGCCTGGCTTCCCACATTTGAAACAATTACGAACTGGTTTCCGACACTGATTCCTCATATGACTAGTGTCTCCACAGTTGAAGCACTCCCTCAATCCTCCAGTAAACTGACTTTGTTGAGGTTGGTCTTGGCGACCTTGTGACTGAAATCCAGATCGGTTTTGTTGAGACACACCCGAACGATTATCTCTCCTAGAGTCTGATGGAGCAAACAACCTCTGCTTCTTATTCCTACTAACTTGTACATTCAATTGTTCCGGCCCCAAGGTGGACATAGAATAAGCTAAAGCAAAATCTTGAACCTCCTTCAAAGTCTTGAGTCGAAGTCCAGATACGTATGCACGCAGTTGGGGTTGCAACCGCTTAAGAAAGGTTGAAATCCGCAGATTCTCTGTAGGAGCGGCATTCGGCACCGCTGCCAAACCTCGTTGAAACTTTTGGATAGTCTCACCTACAGTAATATTCTCAGGCCCTGCATCCCGAAAAGTAGTCTCACGAGCCATTCTCACGACCTCAGGACAATAGTTATCTCGAATCTTCTCTTGAAATTCCTCAAAAGTAACATTTACCTGATGATCACGACTCAACTCCCACCAATCAAATGCATCCCCTTGTAACAAACTCTGAACTAGAGACATCCTTCTTTCCTCCGGAGCCTGGATAGAGTCGAGAGTAGATGCCACTTTCCTCAACCACTGCTCAACATCAGCTTCCTGATCCCCAGTAAAGTTCGGTACCCCAGTCTTCCTGAACTCCGCAAGCCACTTATCAGGAAGAGGCTCGCGATATCTCCTTCCTTGCTCAGCCATGCCATCAACCACTATTGGCCTTGGAATACGTGGTGGTCTCCCTGAATAAATCGGTTGTGCAAAAACTGGTCTTGGTGCCCTAACCTCAGCCCCTTGATAGCCAGAATTGGTTGCATTATGATTAGGCAAAAATCCAGTACCTACCAGATTTTGTAATAGCTCGGCAAGTGTAGCTCGGATAACAACAGTCGTCTCTGGTGGTAACTCAACTGGTGGCACCTGAGCTGGCCCACGTACTTCCCCATCTGCCCTATCGTTGACTCCATTAGCAGGGAGCCCGTTTCCAACAACCGAAACATTTCCCCTTTGATGGTCATTCACTGCAGGTCCAACATTCTCAACAACCTCCTCTTGAGGAGGGTGTGGCTCACCCACGGCAGGAGCCTCTTCTCTATTTCCAACACGGCCCCTACCACGTCCTCTCCCACTACCTTTCCCTCCTGCTTTAGTTGCTCCAGCTCTAGTTTGTGGAGCCATCTGTAAACGGATGTTTTACTATTTAAACTATCTTTAACTGAAGTTAACAAAATAACTTACTAGTCTACATGAGGTCCTTCGGTTGATGACGACAGAGTCGAGGCGTGTCATCTACCATGTAAATGCAATATGACTACCCCATTGAAATAAATCGAAATAACCGGCCGGTTTTAGTTTTAGGTTGGACCTCGAGTACACTCGTTGTTCAGTTCCATGTGCCCTTGTTGTCAACCTCGCTCTGATACCAATTTGTAACACCCCGTCTTTAAATAGGGGCGCTACTCGGTAATAGACCTTACTAGGTACTACCTAGGCTAGTTTGACAACGAGTTCACTTGGATCTTGCAACTCGGGCACGACGAGAAAACATGAATAAAACATCCAACCGATATTTATAAAACCCAAGTATAGAAAACATGCATGAAACCCAAAACAACATAATTTACAACACTTCCTAGAAACCTTTCATTAACATACCACTACCCTTTCTTTATCAAAACACACAGTATTCGAAAGATACCAAAAAGTAAACCATCATTGTCCCAAACGAACCCATCCTAATGACACGGCCTTCAACGATCTGTTCCATCATTCTGCCGAGGTTCCATCATGGGTCCCTTGTCTTTACCTGAAACTAAAAAAAAAACAAGTCCCCGAAGGGTCAGCTACCATTCTAATACAAGCTAGAATTCATACGGTACTAGTAAGACGTTTAAAAACCAATCAAGTACCTAGCACACACGCCTGCAAGATTCACATGGATACAAGACATATCAATTCCAAATTCATACTCAACTTCTCCATGATTACACATACAACAACACATCACACATACACAAACAAACAAACCACACATACACACATTCCTACACATAAGTCCAAACACAACAATACAACCATCCGCTTTCCATTCCATTCCATTTCATGGCGCTTATCAACCCTACGCCCCAGGTGCCGAGGCGCGACCTCCCACCCTTCACAATTCCATCCTTCTAACCCCGGGTCAGCCTCCACTGGAGCATTGCCCAAAACACAAATAACTTTCTTTTGAAGGGGCACGATTCTCTGTCACATAACCATACGTAGTCGTCGCTTCAACCCAGAGGACTACGCACATGGCCATGCCGAGAACGGTACCAGCACAGAGAAAATATTCGAAAGCTTCACATTCAATGAAAACCTAATGAAATTCTTTTCACACATATCATACACAAGTAAACCTTTTTCATAAAATAATCATCTAGGGACTAGTTCCCCAAAACCAATCCTACAAGCACACCATGAAGTCTAACAAGTATTGAACAACAACTGAGCAAGTCGTAAACGACTTACCTTGAAGACGAATTCCCAACGCCAAGAAACCACTAATTATCCAACAACGCGAAACCCCGTCTAAGACAGATAGCCTGTCTTTGCCCTTCGTCTCTGATCACAACCTAGGACCCATGCTCCTATATGCATATATATACCCCAATGAATAATAATAGCCTTTTTAACTCTTACAAACTCTAACCCTAAAATCAACGAAAAGCCAGGAAGTTTTATAACTTCTTGTGTATAATTCCAAATCTTTTAAAACTTGACATGAATATACTAGATATATAAAAGAATATTTTTCTAGTTCAAACCTTTCTGAAAAACTGGATCAAAGGTCTCCCTAATATCATTACAAAGCAATACCCTAGAATTACTCTGAAATCTTTTATCGAATATAAATCAATATCAAAAATACCCTCTGAGAACTATAAGTCGACTGATTTTTAAATCCAAATCAATTGTAAAGCCATATCTGGAAAAATTAGTAAAATCTAAACAAACTATTAACTAATTAAAACTTACCAAACGACGCTTGTTCTTCAAGATTAGAACCCGATAGAAGAGATCTTAAACTGGATCCAACAAAAACAACAAATTCTCCAAACTCTTTCTTTCTCCTTTGAACTCTCTGTATTTTGATTTTGGTGATTCTTCACAATGAAGTTGAAAGACGACACGTACATACATATATTGTATTCGTGAGTCGGCAAAATCATTTAGAAATTTTACGGTTTCCACCCTCAAATCTCTTTTACTACAAACTTTACCCTGAAATTATTATTAATTACTTTTAAGTTAAAAACTTTTCAAATTATAATTATTTTAAATTAAAAATTAAAAATTAAATACTTTTATATATCCGAGATTACTTATAAGCTAAGCAATCCCAATACGAAATTCTAAAAGCGTAAAAATAGAATAAAAAAAATATCGAAATATTCCCGAATATTACACGGCTGGCCTAAAGGGGCAATTGGTTTTGACATGGCCAAAACGACCGCATTGGAAACAAATGGTTAGAAGTCCCTCGTATTCAATCAGGAACCTTTCTCCATTGACACGCACCGAGCCTTTAAGCGGCTTGTCCAAATCAACTTCCACACAAATACGAGCGAAACGATCCCTGTTAGTATAGAGCGTTTTAGGGTCTACCCTTATGGGTCGACCAATTCCAGTAGCAATCTTCAAAAGAATTTTTTCTTCATACAAAGTAATAGGGAGATCCGAGAGACGAATCCATGTGGGCGCCGTCTTAATGGGTTCCGTCGTGCGGAAACTAGAGTTCCAGCTTCTGACACAAAAACAGCGACCAAAGATAGTCCATGGCCCATCAGTTAAAGCCGAAAGGTATTCTGCTTCAGTACAAAATCGAACCAGATAGCAGCCATTCGAGAGGTCGAGAATTTGGTGTCTATTGCTTGATCTCCACATGTCTCTAATCTTCTTCTCCATGATTGGGAAGGCTATTGGGTGGCCAAGGAGTTTAACGACGACTGACCATTTCCACACTGATGCAAGCGCCTCAATCACATCATCTGCAATTGAAATTGCCGGGTCTCCTTCCTCCCCGTCGTGGAAATGGAGTTGCACTTTGTCGGATAGGAAAGCGTCATCAATCACTGTTTTCTGCTGTAGTGTGCCTCCGATCACCACCATGTCTTTCCACGACTGCTTTGGATCTGGCGGATCACTTGGGGGTCGATCTTTGACCACCCCATCCAAGAGCATGCCCTCACCATTGGTTTGGATCTCCGGTGTTGCCACCAGAGGATGAATCGTTTGCATAAGATAACTCACAAGGGGAAACGGAGAAAAAAAAGAGCGTTTCATTTTTTAGGATAAGAGTTTTTTTCATTTGAGCCAAACCAAACTCATGCTAATTATTGTAATTGTATCATCATAAAATTAGTGAAAGAAAAACATTGGCTTTGGGGTGCGTCCGACTTGGTCACTTTGTAGCAAATTAGGTGAATAAATCTTGTGTCTTTGCTTTCGTTTTTCCTCTTATTCTCTCATATTGCTAGGAAATTTCCTAATAGAAGTAGATCTTACTTACTTTAGCAAAGTACACCCTATTCCTGTATTTTGTAGGAATTGCAACTTCTTAAAAAATAAACTCTCACAATTCTTAATTAACCAAACATAAAAAATAATACTACTTCATGAAAAGGTTATAATTTTTAGGAAGTGATGCCTCAACCAAAAAGAGGTAACAAAATAATACTCCATGAATAAGCTCGAAGGTTTTGCTCAGTCGAATTTTATGGGCCGCTCATTGTCCGGCCCTCTTGTTAAATTATTGCGTTGTTAAAGGAGCCCAACTGCCAACTACGATCCTTATATACATTATTTTGTTTTCATATCTGCGATAGCGGTGTTCAACGAGTCGGATCGCGGGTCGAATTTTTTTATTTTGCGGATCGCAGTTCTGGTCAGGTTAAGTCCGTGCGGGTCGTGGGTCGACCCACGATTCACAATTTTTTTAAAATATATATTTTTCTTTTTATAATTTTATGAATATATAAACTAATTTTTATAAAAAAAATCGAGTCGACCAGCAATAACCCGACCCGCGACCCACGAGTCGGATTATGGGTCGAGTCACGGGTCTAAAGCAATTTTTTTGCGGGTCGACCCGACCCGTGAGCCTCCCTAATCCGCGAGCGACGTCGTTCGATTTATCATACCACTGGTCCACTACGCTCTGCTGTTTGAACTTTGATGCCGTTTCTTAACGTTAGAGGGGTATTTCTGGTATTTGAGCACCAAGTTTTTTTGAAAAGAAAGGAAATATAACTCTTTCTTTCCGCAGTCTCCACCTTCTTTACAACAAGCAAATAGCCGTTACACGCTCCTCTTTCTCTCTGCCCTGTGTATTGCTCTTGCCATCGTCTTTGTCGATTGCTCCGTAGTTCAGTCTGCAATGGGCGTAATCGAATTGAAACCGGAAGTGTTTACGAACCCAAAGAAAGGGAAAAAGGTTTTCAATGCTCTCGTTCAAATACTAGAGACCCAACAATCGCAGCTCGAAACCCTAGCCGACGAGCGCAAACGGCAAGAAGAACGGATCAAAGTCACGTATGATTGTTGGATCTCTAATGTTCGGTCGCTGAAAGATACAATTGACCAGGTAAACCACCCTAATTTCTAGAATTGTGATGTGTACCGGATTTAGTTGATTCTAGGGTTTCTTTGTGTCCTTTTTCAATTGAAAGGGTTAATTTTGAGATGGTGTGAACTCACTCTGAATTGTGCGTTTCCCAGTTGAGGAGGCAAACGAAATTGTCTGAAATGGCACGCCTGGTCGAAGCTGCAAAGACGAATCTGGTATTTGGTCTTAAGATGAAACAGGAATTGGTCTACAAGCTCAAATTAGGTACTCAATTGTTTTCCTTCATTAGGTACTCAATTGTTTTGCTTCGTTTCTTTGTTGTGAAGACAAGCTCAAATTTTTTAAAGGGGGAAATTACTTCTTTTGATAGAAGATGGAATGATTATCTAATTTCTAGCATTTAGTAGGCATTAGTTTAAAAAAGATTCTGCAATGCTTAGAAATTCTGGATCTTTAAATACACCAGCCATTATGTGCAGCCCTACAACATCTGAAATTGAACTTAACTGAAGCCAAATCTTTTCAAGATGAAAAACGGTTGATTTCTGCGGTGATGGTGTTGTTTATCTGGTTTAGAATGGTCATTTTATTATTTTGCTGATTGGGTCTCTCAATATATGTGGAAATGCAGATAGTTCAGAGGATGAATTGGCTGATTTCAAAGAGTGGTTTGATATCCTTTGCCATAAATGTCCCGTTGGAAAGGTACTTGCATTGATACTGCCTGATGATTTATATGAAGCAATCATTTGCAGTTTGCTGTAAAAGTTAATGACTCATGTTGTGTTTCAGGATATATGCCCGGAAAAGCCACATGAAATCATTGAAGAAAGTGGGGGAGAAAATGGCTCTTCAAAGTCTGCTAGCTCAAAGAAAGTTGGGCGTAGAGCACTGCAGAAAGAAGTTGAAAGGCTGAAATGCGAATATGAGAAGCTGTCAGTGAAAAACAGCTCCGAGGTATCTGCACTTTCATCAGAGAAAGAATTTGTTTGGAACCAGTATAAAGAAATGGAGAACAAGTATGCCACTCAGCTCAAAGAAAAGAGTGATGAAGTCAAGCAAGTGAATGCTAGGTTGACTAAGCTTCTGGAATCCATGGAACAATTGCAGTCATCAAGCACGGAGAAGGATGCAGAAATTGCAGATTTGAACACTCAAATCAAAGAAAAGAATGATGTAGTCAAGCAAGTAAATTTTAAGGTGACTAAGCTTCTGGAAACTGTAGAACAATTGCGATCATCAAGCACGGAGAAGGATAAAGAGATTGCAGATTTGAAAGCAAGCCTAGCAAAAATGGAGGGTAAGTCTGAATTACAAACTCCTGTTTTAAGGAGTTGTGCTGCTAAAGCTACAAGTTCTGATGGGGGAAGGAGGAAGACTCCGCCTCTTTCAAGATTTGCTACTGCTGAACCAAAGGCCAAGACTAAGGCTTTGAACTCGGATGATGAGCATGGGAGCATGAGGACTACAAGAAGTGTGAAAAGAAAACAGTCTTCATCCCAGGTAGTCTTTTTTTTTGTTAAGCCGAATGACGGATGCATCTAGTTTTGAAGATATGAGTTCCATTGACTAATAGTTTGATCCTTTTTGTGCTTGCAATTTCAGGATAATAGAAGAGTTGGTTTTCAAGGGGAGACTCCAAAACTATTCTCCTCTGATTTCAAGATTCCCAAATTGAAGATCTCATCCCTTCGTCAAGTATGATGGGTCAAATTCATAATTGTATTCTGGTTGTTTAAGTTTGAAAAGATCCTTATATTTAATGTTGTAGGCTTATTTTACCCATTGTCTGCCTTAGACAAAAAGGGGAGGAACTCAATATGTAAATCTAGGTCTGTTATTTTTTGGGTGACACTGACAGCATACTGTGCTTGTTAATTGGCTGTTTTTTGGATCCCCTATCCAATCCAGAATTGTAACAGTATGTTTTGCTTTGTTCGTTTATTAGACTGAATGTGTTGTTATATGAAATGTGTTTGTGTTGTTGGGAAATCAATGCAAATAATATGTTAATCAACTCTTCAAAAATTTAAAAATGTGTTTCTTTTATCACGTGTTGCTCATGCCTGTTTGTCCGACAGCCAATTTCACCAGCCTCTCTTCTACGAGATATGTCCGGTACTTCGAATTCTTACGTTTATAGAAAAAACTTAAACAATAAACAGAAACTCATGATCGCCTTTAGAAAAAAAAGGCTAAAAAGGCGATCTATAATGTAGCTCACTTTGTAGCTCGTTTGCAACCTGACTCGGGTTTTGAACATTTGTACTTGTCCTCGATTCCGTCGAGTATTATTAGCTTGGCGGAATTAGATATTTAATAATACTACTACTACTTTACCTTCAAAAAACATAAGCAGCTTTTTGATGGGCTATATGAGACTAAAACATTTCGAAAGTCCAATGGGCCTAGAGGCCTGTTCGATGAATTTTATATATGAGCCCATTTATCTAGCGGGCCTTATGTATAATCGCCTAGCATAATTTTTTTTTTTGTGGAAATCGCTTAGCAGATTTTAAACCCTATATGAAAATAATGTGCATAAAATATGGGTTTAATATTTTATAGTATGTTTTTTAACTTTGAATTCGGGTTCTATGTTATAAAAAAAATACGATGGTGGGTCCCAATCAAACGTATAATTTCCATGTGAACATTTTGCGTCGTGTAGCAAAACTGGCCCAAAAACAAATCCAGTATCAGTATGGGAAAAATAATATAGTTAGGTAAATTAAATTTGAGCTTGTTAGGTAGTATACGTACTATATTTTGCGCGCAGATTTGTAGGGCAAACGGACAGATTTAAGGTCTTGTTTGGTTGACCACTAACCTAACTCTGTAAATATTTAATGGTATCATTAATCAATTATTATTCCCTTTGTTTGTTTCCACCTCTTTGTCATTGTGAATTTTCAGGCAATGATAAGCACAATGAATGAACTATGGCATCTAACTTAAAAAAAATGGACATATATCATCAAGGAAAATGATAATTAATTAATTAATTAATTCGAGACAAATATGCACTCGTAAACTTAAAAACTTTTGGCATACATGAATTGTAAAGTAAAATTTATTTCTATTCATGAAAAAGGCAAATATTGTATGGATGTTGCGTACTATTGCTTCTCCGGTGGTTCTCCATTTCCGATTCCAACACTCTTTTTTCGTTGTGTACTTGTGTTTTTTTTCCGATTTGTTTTCTTATACGGGCTGTTTGGTTTCTCATATCAATTTGTCCGACTACCAATTTATTCGGCCTCTTGATCTACCAGGTCTGTCTGATACATTGAAATCTTTTCCTATAAGAAAAAAATAAAAAGGCAATATTTGTACCATATACATTGTAAAATGTAAGTAGTACGTTTTATTGTTTCAACCAAAACCCTAGAATTCATCCACCTTTTGAAAAGTAAGAAAATCTTTAAATAATCATTTTCATGTTGATAGCCTTCCTCACCAAATTTTGAGTAAAATGAAAAGTTAGCAAGATTTTGAAGTTGCAATATAAAAAAAGATTGAACTAAGGAGCAGAAAGAACTTGTGGATGGATCACTTTCATGACAATCACAATTCACAAAAAATTTGCAGAATAAGTTTGGCCTCTTCTTATATGATGTTAGATTTAGGTTAGCTGTACAAGTTTTGTATTTCACCATACCCTATTTTGTGCAACATCCCTATTACAAAAAAGAACAATAGCTAGCTAAAATCTGTCTTCTTCCTCTCCTTTAAATCTGGTTTTCCCATGTCCATAAGATTTTGCAATCTTGTTGTAACTCTTAAAATATTCTTTTCTTATCTCTTTCTTTCTCCTCCTAACTTTATAGTATCCTGTCAATATCATCCAAGATTCAGTTTTTCATTGTTTGGAAGTTTTTTACTGTATATTTCCAAATGATATAAAACAACTAACTCTAAAACGCTAAAACCATATAATAGAAATTAAATAAACCTTAATGGTAAATTTAACAACTTTTTTTATCTACAATTTAATTAGGGTTCTTAATCTATACCCTCAGAGTATACGTCATAAATATGATAAAGTTTAAAATGTACAGAAAGCTATAGAACAAGACATTAATGAGATGGTGGTATATGCATATATATTTAAGGCTAGGTGAGAAAAACCTTCACGCCCAAGTCAGGAGGTGCAATGAAATGGTTTTAGATGATTTTTGCAGTGGTAGATGTAGATTGAAAACGAGTTGAAAGGATGTTATAAAGCAGGATCTCACCCTTCTAGCACTTTCAACAAATATGACCGATTGTAGGGATATCCGGAGGAAGAGGATTAAGGTAAAAGACTGTTAATTGGTAAAAGTTGTAACGACTTTGGGGGTGGCTCGCTTGAATGTTTGTGCTTGTATGTATGTGCTTGTGTGCTTTAATTTACCCTTTTCCCTTGTTACGTACCTTTGTATTAGGCTTTTCGAATAATTCTATCTCAATTTTTTTTTCAAATTAAAGATGTGTACATCTTGAGTTCTTGACACCAAAACCCTGTATGAGACGGAAGTACACCGGAGGTCTGTTTGGATTACACAGAATAATATATTATCTTATATTATAATGTAAGATAATAAATTATTTTGTACGATTCAAACCGGTCTGGGTCGTTATTGTAAGAATTAAAAACCTTCATTAGTAAAATGTGACATTAGTTAACACATTGCTCACCCATTAGACACTTCAAACAAATGCATTTATAAGCTACACTCAAGATAAGTGTGACAAGACAACCTCCTAACTACTTCTTCATCCAAATAACATGCAATAAAGAACTACACTATTGTCATTTAAATTTTCACTATTCCAAATAAGAATCCAAGAAGAGGAGAGCAAATAATTGATGACTACAAAATTACCATATATGATTGTGGAATTATATAGTTTTTCACTTTTGGTTGGATTCTTCCGTTTGAAAAAAAAAATTCTGTTGAAAGAGAAACAATGACATTGACAAGTGAATGACAAAGAATATAACCCTAGTAATAAAATTCCAATTTCCCCTAGTCAGTAATTAATTAAATAGTACAATTTACAGATGAAAATAAATACCAAAAAAATAGGAGAAAAATTGGCAAAAATAAATAAGGAGACAGTGTCACATGAAAAGGACTTATCTACCGACGACGCTGTATAATGTGAGGCTGAGCAGTCTCTTTCGTTCTTCCAAATCTCTCCCAACCATTTGCCTTTGCGTAAGATCTTTCTGCTACTAGGCTTTTAAGATCTGTTAAAGTTTTTGCTTTTATATTCTTTTGTTTAGATTTATGGAAAAAGAAAGGCTTTTAATGGTCCATTTCATGGTTAAGAAAAAAAACAAGAACAATAAATACTTTGTTGTGTTCTTCTTGTTTGTGTCTTGTCATGCTAGTTTGATGAGTATAGAATGTTTTGGTTGGTTGATTTATTAGGGTTATATGGTGCATAATATTTTTGGAATATAATAATACTTAGTTTAGTGGTAAAATGGTATTTGATTCTTTAAGTATTATTGAATAGATTTGAGTTCGAATTCTTTTGACAATATGTATGAGGGAATCTCTCCAAAATAGGGTTAGAACTTAGAAGTACTCGGTCCAGACGTAAAGTTGTGCTAACTAATCAAATCGGACATGCCAAAGGCAGACCAAAAAAAAATATTTTCGGAAAATGGCTTAGTGTAAATAGTGATTTTATGAGTCGGATTATTGTCGTACATTTTACCATCTCATACGTCGTTAAGCAAATGAGAAAAAGAACTAGAATTTTATAGTACATAGTTTATTTCTCTAAGGGTATAGGTTAAGCTTCTTAATATGACAAAATTTTGTTAATTTATATTTATTTAGGATTAGTTTTTTTTTCTTAAAAGGAATCATCAATTTTCTTATAGGGTTTTAGTTGCCTTAAAAAGTATGTTTAAGAGCGAACGATAAATTTAATACAATAATTTAGGCTATGTTCGGTAAAACAAGGTTTTTGAAGAGGTGGACTTTTGAGAAGGTTTTTAGGTAGGTGTAGGTGTTTGGTATTACAAGGTTTTTAGGTAGGTTTTATTTCAAAACTACCAAAAAGAATATTAATTAAATTAATTAATAAAAATGTTGTGTTAAATTTTTTTACACATCTCCTAAAACCTATCTATACCAAGGTTTGAATTTTGTGTTTTCAAACCTCATTAAAAACCTTATCAAACCTCCACCTAGTAAAAAACTTTGTTATGCCACACACTTATTTAAGGAGGTTTTAAATTGTGAAAACCTTTAAAAACCTCTACAAACCTACGCCGTACAGGGCCTTAGTGGGTCTTAATCCGAAAATTATTTAACAATAAAAAAGTAATCTATATTACCCAATGGTCTTCGGTTCAACTCTTATGGGCAATGTCCTTCACAAAGAAAATGACTATCTCTAACCTTATTTAATTAAATCTATAGTTTTTGATTTTCACGAGTTCAAATCTACGAGTTTTTCTGCATTATCTTAGTTTTTTTTTTCTTAGACACTGTCTATGAGAGTTAAAACAGAAACCTTATAATACTAATTGAGATCTTTACCGTTTGACTAGATATTCAAAGACACTGCATTATCTTAGTTGATCGACTTTATTGTATAAAGTACTATGCTACACATGATGTGGGTTTATCTCGTTGTCTCAATTACTAGCGAGGTGTACAAAATGACTTTATTGTATACCTCTTTTAAGTAATAATTTTTATATCATATAGTTTTTTGGTATAGGTTGTTAGTGTAAGGTGAGAAGTTTTGAAGAAAAAACACCTTAAAATATAAGGAATGAAAACACACACATCTTTCCAACCCACCAAAGTGGATGAAACTTCAATACGAAAGGTCCTTAAATAGAAGAAGCAACCATAATGATCTTTGCTTTGCATTTTTCTATAAGTCGTCTTCAAATTTTCTTTGATAATTATGCTTAACCCACCATTGGTATATATTATATTGTAAATTCTATTTTGATATAACCAACCTAAACTCCTTATTTTTTAAATATTTTTATTTAAACTAGTTAATCAATTGAAAACTAGTTCTACATATCAAATCCTGTTATTTAACTAGTTAAACATCACTTTAATATCACTTATAGTTATAAATCTCTTATATTTAATCACTCTTTCTCATTCACGAATTTTCACTCAAACCTTGTACACATCTTACTACTACTATATGTAGTTGAAACTATAATTAATTTGCTAATTTAGTTGTACTCTTTATGTTCATAAATATCGGTCGTTTTAGTTTAATTTCTTTGTTTAATAATACTTTTTATTTGACATATTTTATCATATTTTTTTTTCAATATTATCTTTTACTAATTTAAAAATTATTGTATAAATGTATAATATAAAAGGAAAAATCTCCACAAATTATGGTATTTAAGTCCAACTAAACAAATAGAATATAAAAACATACTTACATACATCTTTAATCACCCCCTTCCAATTACTAATAATTAATTCGATTTTTTAACCTATGTCTTAGGACATAGGTTAAGAGTCTAAAGATGGTAATATATTTTAAAATTGTATTTATATTTTTAGTAGGGTTTATTAATTTTCTTTTAGTGTTTTAGTTTTAATAATTAGTATTAAGCAATGCACTTAGCAAGGACGGGCCTAGGATTTCAAATTAGGGTGGGCTATTTATAATCAAATTTTTCTGAGTGGACTAATTTACCTTAATTTAACTAATTTACTGCTAAATTTGTCATATTTTTTATTATTTCATTTACCCTATTTTTATTTTTTCTAATTTTTTAGGGTGGGTTGAGGCCTATCCCAGTCTACCCGCTCGGTCCGTCCCTGACCCTTAGGGCATTGAATAGAAAAGCCGTAATTAATATAATTAAAAATCTTTTTTTTTAATAAAATTGTACATATTAAAGAAAATGCAATGAATCGAGTCTCTGTTTTTTTTTTCAAAAAATAAATCTAGTTTTATAAATAACACAAAATCTTATTTTATGATTTAAAAACAAAGCAAAAAAGATGAAAGAGACCACACAAATAAGCAAGAAGAGGGTCTTACCGGTCTGCCCCTCTGCCATTATCCCATGACTATGCAGAGTATTTGTTTTTTCACATGGCTTGCCCCCACTTTACACCTTCTCAGTATCCCACTGCTTTTATTTTTACAGTCTACTTATTCTAGTAGTATGCTGTTAATTAATTATCATGTTGGTATTTTATCTTCCCCAAACCATTTAATGCCTGCACCCTAACTTGTCAACTTCATGCACTGGTCAACCATAAAGGCAGCTAAATTCGGATCCATATCATTATCCACAATCAACCTAAGAAAAAAATTACCCAAAATCACCTATACAATATGGGTTTTTATAAAATTACCCCTTATATTAACTATAATTAGCTTTGTTATACTTAGGGCTTGTTTGGTATCTATATCAAAGATACGGAGTATGAGATATCTCGTATCGATATTGACATGAAAATTAATGCATGTGTACGAATGATATTAAGATGTCGGGTATGATTATTAATATGAGTGATATATTTGAGACTCTAGAAAAACTTACTTTTTTAGATAAACCAGAGAAATAACTAATTGGATCATTGAATCTGAATATTTTAATGGCTGAAATTAAAAAAAAAAAAGTGCACGAGAGTTAAATTTTGGTAGTAATACTAGGTTAGAACCGATTTCTCCCTCATTATATCACACAATCTTTCTCTCTCCAATTTTATACCTTTTCAGTTACCCAAAAATAAACTTCTCTCGCGAAATCTCCCCCTTTCACAAAACCTCTCACGATTGTCGATGAAGCCTATTATCGTTCCATCCTTGATTTGGACCAGGATCGTCGATGTTTTCTGCGTCATAGAAGTGGACGCCTCTATCTCCCTGGTGCATCTCGTCGTGGGTAATGTCAGAATACCTTTGTCTTTTCTTCGGTGTTCACCAACGCCTTCATCGCCAGTAAAGATCGTTCTTTTCGTTGGTTTCCGTCTCTTTTTAATTGACTCTTAAAGCTTGGGTTCTAATCCATATTGCAGTTCGTACGTTCATGGGACTTGGGAGGACTCTCAGATGTTGCATTAGTGGGTTCAGTTTTAATTTTGGTCAGAAATTGCATATTATCTTCTCATGTTATAGTTTTGATTGCACAAAAATCAAAACGTTTTGATTGCATGCTTGAACTAGAAGATCGTAGGTTCAAAACGTTCTTCGCAATTGACTAGTTATTTGAATTTGTTGTAGGTTCAAAATGTTCAAAAGCATACAAGCATAATGGTGAGGTTGATGATCTTGTTGCATGTTGATCCAAAGAATGAGGGAAGATGAAAATGATTGTGAAGCACATAAAGATAAAAGACTGAAGTTAATATTCAAATTATGTACAATGACTTAATATTCGATTATATTGTTAATTTGTTTGATATTTGTGATTGCATATTCGAGTTTTTGCTACACATGTTCAAAACTATGAAGTTAATATTCAGATATTTTGTATACATGTTCGATACTTTGTACTTAATATTCAAATATATTATAAACCTAATATGTGTGTTCAAGATTGTATACTTAATATTCTATTTCATACTTTGTTTTGTTCAAGATTTATACTCAAATATCCAGATTGATATAATTACAATTAATATACATGACTCTTACAATAAGAAATTTGATAATGTGTTCTTAATATTCATTTACACGTATTGCTTTGATTAATATTAAATTATTAATTAAACTAACATATTCTAATGTGGACTCATATATACTAGAGTGACATATTCGATAATGTATTCTTAATGTTATTTTACACATATTCGAATATTAATTGTAAAGAATTGAACATTTAGTACTAAATTCAAAACAAATAGGATTTTAATACAGTTATAAGATGTCCGAATATTATCGACACTAATTTGAACATTGCTTATTTGATGTTGAATATTGAATTGTACTCTTATATTCAAAATAAATGTAACCATATACACAACACCTAGTAAATCATAAAATCATATTTAATATTTATTAGCAAATCTTCCAAATGTCGATCACAATCAGATCCCACATTCAACCAATCCATGGCAATTAATTTTTTTTATTATCACGATCACAATCAAATCCCTATAATTTCGGCTCTATCTATCTACTAATGTAATACGTGGGGTATATTCACCCCATATTAGTTAATATGAACACAAGATCTTGGTCGTTAGTTACCTCAAATCCGATTAACGTCTTATATTATTCCCCCTCTCAGTTTTCTCTATAGGAGTCGTTTCCCTTGAACCCTTCCATATATATATTGACGAGATATTCATCTTTGTTGGTAAGCTCTGGTCCCTGAATTAGCCAAAAAAGCGCATGAACCCGATAAACCAGTTTGCGCCGACTGGCTCTACCTAACGAAAGAAAGAATGATGTGACTTAGTTTTTTATCCAAATGAAAAAGTGGAGACAGAATTCAAACATAAAATCTTCCAACATCCTTCATACCTTCTACTTTTTTTGATCAGGAAACAGGGTAACCCTTGCGATACTTTATTGCATAAGATTAAACATGCTCATTAGGAGCAATTATATCCTCATAAACGAGTTTCATAATAGGAGAAGGTAAATCAACAAGAGAATTAAAATCCGAAGAAAGATTGATGGCCAAATTTGCCAAGGTATCAGCCACCCGATTTGCCAAGCGATGTACATGAGCAATCTTGATTTCCCACTCATGCTCAATTAAGAGGCGACGACATTGCCTGCTAAGCGAAAAATCAGGGTGAGTCACCACCCTTGGCCCTGTCAAGAGACCAACAACATTTGTCGAATCTGTTTCAATGATCACTCGGTTCAACCCCTTTGCAGCAGCATGTTGCAAGCCATGAAAGCATGTCTACAACTCCACAGTTAGCGTTGAACACTCACCACACTTGAACATAAAGTCGTGGAGGAAAGTGTCGGCCGCATCACGGACAATACCACCCCCACCAGCCGGCCCCAAATTACCCTTAAAGCTCCCATCAATATTCATTTTCAACCAGCCCATGGGCGGGGGTGTCCAACTGGGTCGTGGTCTGGCAGCAACAGAGCTACTGGTTTGAGCAATAATAGGACTACGAGCGGTCTTAGCTTCATAGAAGGCACTCGAGATAGCGCACACTGTAGAAGAAATCCGGAGATGATTATCCACACCTTCAAACACAAGCGTGTTCCTAGTTTTCCAAACATACCATAGCATGTTAGCAAAGATAGTCACCGCTTCATTATCCGTGCTGAGATTAAACATGATCCAATTAGCAAGATTTGGGCAAGAGAAGAAGTTGGTGGGAACTGCATTGCCAAAAATGGCTCGTCAGATATCATGAATGATAGAACAATCACGAAGCACGTAAAGCTCTGTCTCCTCCAAGTTGCATCTAGGACAAGCAGCAGAGGACGACATGTGGTGCCGGAATCGATTTGCATTGCACAAGATACAACCCTGTAACAACAAATAAAGAAAGTCCCGCACACGTTGCTGGACTGGCACTCTCCAAACAATTCTCTAATTAATGGAAGGCAATAACGGTTGACCTATTGATTCACGGATCAGCTGCATTGCAGAACTTGTGGAGAATAAACCAGATGGAGTAAAAATCCAAAATGGGGTATCGACAGCAGAGGCATCAGTGTCAAGACTTATAGAAGAAAGTTTCGAACAAATTGAGCCCGGAAGAAATGGAGAAATCAAAGTCCAGTTCCAACTTGAACCAGTCCAACACTCAACCACTATCAAACCCTGAAAATCATCCGGTACAGGTTGGGTAGTCAAGTCGATTAAAGCCGAATTCATGACCCAGTGGTGAAACCAGAATAAAGGTACGATGACCATTCCCCACTGAAAGGCGCAAACCTTTAGCAAGCAACTCAGCACCATGAGCAATGCCCTTCCATACATGAGAAGCACCTTGTTTAGGTGAGAAGATATCAATATCATTACGATCCTGGCAATACTTCCCACGAACAAGTCGGCCCCACAACGAGTTAGGCTCTTGGACAAGTCTCCACCCGAGCTTTGCTAAGATAGCAGCATTAGAATGTCACATGGAACGGACCCCCAACCCCCTTCTCTTTTCGGCCTAGAGATTTTATCCTGAGCCAAGAGATGGATTTTTCGTTGATGAACTGTTGAGCCCCAAATAAAATCACACACATGGGAATCGATTTTGTCACAAATTGATCTAGGAACCAGGGTAATTTGCATAACATAAAGAGGTAAGCTTGTAAGGACCGAGTTAGCTAACGTCGTTCGACCAACCATGGAAAGAGTCCTCGTATGCCACCCATTCAAACGAGCAGTAACACAGTCGAGAAGAAAAGTGTATTTGTCAGCAGTCAACCGGCCACAAAGCGTTGGAACCCCAAGGTAAGTGCCAAAATCATCAGCAGTAGGAACTGCCGAGAACTTCTTCACATCAGCGCGGACCGATTCCCGCACCTTCCTAAAAAAATAAACTGAACTTTTATCATAATTCACCTGTTCACCTGAGATATAGCAGAATTTGTCAAGGCATCCTTTGATGATCTCTGCCTGAGAACGAGACGCCTCCGCAAAAAGAATAAAGCCATCTGCAAAAAAGAGGTGCGATAGAGTCACGCCTCCAACCTCGACCGATTTCCATTGACCCGCCAAAACGACATCTTGAATGATATATGACAACTTCATACCTTCTACTACTAATTCACCTTATATGAAACATGGTCTATTCATATATTGACTCAATGGAAAAGGGATTCGACAATTCAATTTTAATTGATTTTGAGTTATTACCACTTAATAATGGGTGCATGGTCGGATAAAAAAAAGTGGCTTTGTTGATAATTGTGTTGAATGGGGCATACAACACACTTTCCAAATCTTGAACAATCTTATGAATTTAAAGACTTTTCCATTTATGGGCTTCTTCTATTGTAAAGTGAATGCATGAGTCATAATTACTCAAAATGAATTATCCTTTGGTCCACAGTTTCATTCAAATGAATAATGAAAGATTGATCAATTATTACCCTTCTATATTTATTCCTCCCTCTTAAATACTCTGCACTTAAATAATCAATTACAACAGGATCATTAATTATCTCATTCAAGTCTTTCCAGACCAGATATAATGATGTTTTTATGAACTTATCATGTGGCTATGATGATGATCACCATCATATCATGATCATCATCATGCACCTACCATTATCAGTTGCTGAAAAGTCATAATTATGTGGGTCAACGCCTTGTGATAGAAAGAATTTTAATGGGCCGTCAATTTATTTGGATTTTTTTTATGTCAAAAAAAATATCTAATTCATTATAATGTGATCCGTACAAATTTTTACGTGTACGTACGTACCGTAAGAACCGGTTTAATTTGTATATCAAGCATTATCCGAAATTATGTAGGTGGAAAACTATATATTAATAATTAAGCACGATTTTATTTGTAAATTACAGATAAAATTACACTAATACGTATCCATTTTAGTTGTAGAACACAAATACACAATGAAATAACGTGAGAGATGGATCGAGTATATAATATGACCTTACAAAAAAGAGACCACTGTTTTTTTTTCCGCACTATATGTGGTACACTTTAGCGTATGATATGATTTATTATTATTAAAAATGTATAAATTTTGTAAATTAATTAGTTAAACTGGATAATAGATCTTAATTTTTTTCGTCATGTTTTTTAAATATTTCACATGAGGTGGTCTAGTGGTAGGAGACATAAAAACCTAAGGAAATGTTGGAAGGTTCTAAGTTCGATCATTGCATCCGCTTTTATACTTGGGTGAAAAAATCAAATCTCACCATCACTTCGACCATTAGGTTGATTTGGTCAGTGTAAGCCGATTTATCCGGTTCGTACACTATGTCGGCTAGTTCACGGTTGTTAAAGAATAGATTAGTTAAGAGCTCGTTCAACAATGGGTTGAAATGAGTTGATTTGTGTTGACGTTGAAATCTAAAAAAATATCTAACTTCATTGACTACAGAATGAGTGTTTGTTTAAACCAATTGAAATGAGTGTTGATTGGTGTTAAAATTTTGCCAAAAAATAAGGCGAGGGGTTACTTATGGAATTGATGGTGTTGATATTTTGCTACAATAGTTGAAGGACCCCTGTCGTTACCACCACCGGAATGGAGGATCTTCAAAATCCTCAAAAACGTTAACGACCACGCCCAAAACTCGTTCCACACTCAACCACGTACGTACTTGTATAGATAACATATTCCAATACATACATACTTGTAATTTTATAAATTAATAAAACTATTGAAAAACTATTTAATTTTATCTTAATATCTTTCTATAATTAGTTTGCTTAAGTTTTCTTTTCTAGAAGGATTAAAAAATTTGTCTTTATGAATATTTTTCTAATGAAAAAATTAAAAAAAAACTTGATAAAATATGTAAAATTACAAGTATTGCTAAAAAACATACTAAAATAGTTTGTAGTTGAAATTGGGAGAAAGAAGTTCATGAGTCTAAATTAAATAACGATTTTTCTAACCTATGTCCTTGGGGCATAGGTTAAGGCACTTGAAATGGAAAGATTTTGTTGATTTTTATTATATAGGGTAATTTAATTTTTTCTAATAGGGTTTATTTATTTCCATATAGGGTTTTAGTTTCTTAAATAAGAATGCTTAACCTATGCCCTTAGGGCATAGGTTAGAAAAACCGATTAAATAATAATACAATTTTCCTTGCTTTTCAAAACCATTATATACATATATTGAGTATTTCCGTTTATATACATTTCACTTGATTTCCACCGTTAAATTTGGTAATACATCGACTCGACCATCAAAATACAACATCCACGAGTAGATTTCAACACTAGTGACTAGACTTGACATATACATTCAAGAGATAGAAAAAAAAAATACATGACTTCTTTTTTAGTGTAAAAAAGGTACTCTCTCTGTTCATAAAAACATAATGTTTTAGCTTAAATCCTAAAAATTAAGAAAGTACATATTTCGACTCAATTACTCCAATTATCAATTTTTTTACTTTTACTTAAAGTCAAATTATGGAATATTTTTTATTTGGTTTAGATTTACTTCTTCCCAAATCTCATCCAATTTAACATACAACTTCCTAAATTAATACGGAGTATTATATATGTTTTTTTTCCTTTTTTCAGAAGGATAAAACTGGAAAAATGTGTACATAAATAGCTAAAATATTATATTTTATTGAACAAGGAAAAAACTCTAAAACATCATATTTTTATAAACGGAGGTGTATTATTGTGACGATACAATTTTAGATTTCAACTTTTTTTTTTTTTGGTTTCCCATCCGGTTCGCCCTACCCCAGTTGATTCGGGTCGGACTTAAGCCCAGGACCACATCCGGATTCGGAGCGGGATAGGGAATTACGGCTTTAAACTCCTCCCAACGACGTTGCGGGAGATCGAACACGGGGTTCGTCCTTTCAAGTGCAGCTCCCATACCACTACACCTTCAACTCTAGTGGGCAGTGATTTAGAATTTCAAATTTTTGTCACATGTATAATCACATGTGCGCCCATAACTGCTTTTTTAAACACACTTAAGAAACATTAATGACAGTAAAAAACTGGCCTAGCTAGATCGATAACAAGGACACTTTTTTTGTTTGACTAATTTCAATTAATAAACAGCATAAAAACAAACGACAGTACTATGTACTCAGTGAGGTTAAAAAAAACAGAAAAAATCGAAATATCAAGTAAAAAAAGGAAGTATAGATCAAAGTATATTTGGGAAATTGCAAACTATACAGTAAAAATAAAACTATAAATTAGTAAAACTTTAGAGTCAAACTTAAAAGTGCGTTCTTTTAGTCGGAGAAGAAGAAGTAAAAGTGAAACGAGATAGATAAAAAAATGAAAATAGAAGGTCGGTGGGAGGCAGCTCACTTTGTTTGCGGAGTACACTAAAAATGTACTCTTCTTTTGTTATTCTGCACAAAAATGCACCCTTATTTTTAAAACTTTATTTACAAAGTATTTACAAGTTATTTTTAAAATGTACACTTCTTTTAAAATTTTATTTACAAAGTATACCAAAAGGGCCAGTCGTGTCGTACATGTGCATAGGCGGGGTACAGGGGAGCCAGTCCGTAGGTGTGAAAGCTTGGACTTTGGAGACTTTCAGAGAGGTAGGGGACGACCTAAGAAATGCTAGAAGGACGGCATAAAGCAGAACATGGATCAGTTGGGGATTTCAGCAGAGCTAGCAGTATGTAGGGATAGATGGAGGGAAAAGATTAAGGTGGCGGACAGCTAGTCGCCGGGACATACGGTCACACGTGCTTTATTTTGTTTGTTGTTTTCGTTCTAGTGTTTTGTTAGTGTGTTTTGTTGTGTGTGTCTTTTTCTGTGCTTCTGTTGAGTTGGTGTGTTGTGTTGAGTTACTTAGTTTGGGTGTCGACTGTGGTATTGTGCTCTCAGGGTTTCTGGTTGGTGGTCCTACTCGGACCTTTCAAGACACTCCCCCTCGACTTTAAGCTAGGGGTGTTCCTATCCTGCCCCCCCCCCCGGATTCTGATGAATCGGAGTACATTGGGTCATTGTTGTTGTTGTCGTTTACAAGTTATAAATCGTCTCCACATTTCATTATTTCATTGTAGTTTACGTAAAAATATAATTCACTTAAGGTTAATATAACATCTCAATCTCTATACACATATAACATTTTTAAGAAAAAAAAAGGGCAACCTAACACTTAAACTGTGGTTGCATAGGCGGGAGTGTCTCCCAAACTAATTGCAAAATTTGATACGATGAGTTGCCTTATGTTTAAATAGAGATTAGGCGAGTTTATTAGAAATGTCAGTCCTCATTTGGTTCAGCAGGGGAGGTTAACTTCGCGGAAACTCGGTTTCTTCCTAGGAATCGAAATATCGTGAAAATTTTGAAATTATGTTTGGTTTAAAATTGTTTAATTTTGTATTGTTACTAAAAATAAAGGAAGTAGATGTTACATACTTCTGTAAGATTATAACAATTTATGTGATTTTGAGAAATTACAACTTACTAAAAAATAATTTCGCACAACTTTAATGTAACATAGAAAATAAGACGATTTCTTATGAAAGTTGTATTTTCTTAGAATTAAAGCGTGAACCAAATATGGGCCAAGAAGTGTATGAGAGGGAGGTACTAGAATACTATTCGTGCCAATAAAATTAAAACTCAAATAATCTTTTTAGAAGGTAATATATGGATTTCAATTAATGGACAATTGGACATGAATGATTAATTTGTATTTGTGTGATCAAAATATATTGGTAGAAGTACAATGCCATTAATTTGATGTAGCTTCTTTGTACCTTGTTGATGTTTATTCGGCCAAATATTCGTCTTGCTCGATCAACAAATGAGCTTTATCCTAAATCCGATTGTCTTATATACAAATTATAAGTATATGAGTAGTTAGTGTTGATTTATTTACCTATTCAAACTTGAAAGAGTAATTATTGCATAATTTAAGGGGTGACTATATAAAGTTATAGAAAAAGCGAGTCAAATTGTCACGTTGATAGCAACATTTTACTCGAAACTTTGAGTGTGTTGGGAATTAAGTTTGAAGTCAATTAACTTAAATCAATGTACATGAATCGCTATTGTCAATTGCCATCCTTTTAGAGAATAGTTTATTTAAAAACTAAATACTAAAAAAAATCAATAAATCCTACAAATAAACAAATTATTTTATTTAATGCAAATCTGTTTATTATCATATTTTTATGAGAATATTGATCATTTATAGGTTTATTGGATGCATCTAGTATTTTAAAATATTATAGAGCAATTCATAAAATTAAAATAAAAGAATTGATATTTATTTTCTCACAATTCACGAAGACACTACATACAACTGAGACCATTTTTACAAATCATAGTATGGAGAGTGGAAAAATAGAAAAATATTGTGTGTAGTGCATACAAAACAAACAATATGAGAAACAAAGGTGGTCGGACGGCTAGGCAACTTCTATGTGTTGATTACTAATGGATTTTTAAGGCCATCCAACATGGCATCCTTCATCTCTTTGATTGAAGGCGATAATCTTCAACTTCTCAATGTCGTGCTTGGCGATTGGAGCTATTCTTAAGAGATTGAGCTTATCCATTCTAACATCCTCTAAATGTTGGCTCAGTGTCAGAGTTGGCGTATCTCTCATTTGTCTCATGTAGTCAACTCTATGACGTTCTTCATCACTGGTTCATTTTGTCGAGTCCCCTATCCGCTCACTACTGATCCACACCTTTGAAACCTCGTCCACAAGGATGCCCTAATCCCGTTTATTATAAAAAGTGAGAAATAAAAAAATAAATGACATTACAAAACCCTAAATATAATTTATAATAAAAAATATAATCAATATATAGGCAATAGGCAAATCTAGGTATATTTACAAAATCTTGGTCAAGATCCTCATCACGATTACCCATCCGGAGGCGCACATCTTTTGATTTCAATTCATGACATTAACCAGTTTTATTTTTAACCTTCCAACAAAAGAAGATAAAAAGTCTGTAAAATCCGAGAAAAAGTAAGATTTTATCACATACTGTAGTTTTATTTTTCATTTTTCCAATTTTCAATTTTTTACCTTTCTAAATAAATAAAAACAATCAAGAACGAGCCGATCTCGTTTCTCCACGCAAATGTCGGTATGATTCGACTGCAAAAATTCTGACTTTTTATTCATAAATTTAAAAAATAATTTCGTAATTTTCGGATACACCATTAATATAATAAAATAAATAAAAAAATATTACCAAAATGACACGTAAGCAATAAGCCTTTTCGTAGGAGACAGCGATGACAAGCAAGCGGAACGAAACAGCCCCCTGGAAACTTTCAGAAATTGGGGAGAGAGAAGAAGAATAGGTGAGAGAAGAGGAAGAAGAATACGGAAAAATTCCAGATCTCTCTCTTCATTCTCCATTCTAGCTCACCAAATCCAAACCTCCATCACTCTTCTCTCTCACATTCTCTTGACGAGGATCTATTTGTTGCGAATTTCTCGGCATTTTCTTGCGATTAGGGAGAATCCGAAGGAAGGGATACTACCACACACGTTGAGCTGGATTGCGGTGGGAGTGTGCAATCGCCGACATCGATCGATCGAGAGGAATCCGGATCTCCGATTTTGGTAATGTTTGATCGATGTGTGGAGTGGATGATGAATAATACGTTTCGCGTGAAATTTGTGCTCTGAGGGTCATGCAATTAGTGATCCTTTGGAAACGGAAATCTCGATTGAATGCGGAGTTTAAGTGGATTAGTTGTAGTCCACATTGGTGTTATTGATTGCGTTGGACGTGTTATTGTTTGCGTTGGTTCTGTTCTTGAACGGATGAGCTTTGATTCCAGTGTTATTGATTGCGATGCGACTCTCTAACTGTTTTTCCAGTGTTTTAATTGCTCTTTCGACGTTTCTTTTGCCTCGGGGATCGCGCTATTCCTTCTGATTTTTTTCCCGAGTATTTTCTTCTTCTTTCATTTTGGGGATTATTTGCGTCCGGGTTGGGATTTCAGCTGAATCTCGTGGATTGGTGTATGATTTGATGAAATTTCGAGGTTTTGGGTGATTCGTTGTGCGTAGACAGATTGGTTAGTGAAAAATACTTTGATCGAAAATTGTTTTTTTTTTTGTGTTTTTTTTTCTCTCTCTATCTGAAAACTATTTGCTACTTCTGTGCATTTGAAACTCCTGAACTTTTTAAGCCTGAGTTTCGTAAGTTCTGCGGTTGTATGTAAGTAGTATTGAAGATTTTCATTTGCAAACTCAAATTTCTGTTTGTATGCTTTTGGAGAGTAACCCTCTTTCCCCTTAGAAGATGCAAAGGTGGAGCCTTTGTATTTGGGGAACTTGAAAAAATCGGTTCTTTATTTTTCGTGCTATTCTGCTGTTTGAAGTATGTGGATTTGTCAGTATGCTTGATTGTTAATTTACTTTAGTACTCTGTTGATACAGGGTGAGATTGATGCTGATTACATTGACTGGATTATCTTCCTCCATCCCTCTTTACAACTTAAACCCCATTTCGGGCTGAATATGTCAGGTATGTAACTTCTTGTTTACAGATATTTTCAACCTCTCTAGTTGTAACTTGTAAGCGTGTGCAAGAATGAAGAATAAGGGTTTTGTGTGTATGAAATGTTGTTTACAAACGAGCTATTCATTACTTTAATCTCAGCATATACTGATTAGTTTTTAACAACTGTGCATGTTAAACCGAAGGCCTTGTTGAAGGCCTTGGTGGAAGTGAAAGAAGGTCTGACTTTGAGGTATCTGAAGATGAGAGAAAACACTCTAAAATTGGTGCTCTTAAGAAGAAGGCACTGCATGCCTCAACTAAGCTCACCCATTCTCTCAAGAAACGAGGGAAGAGGAGAATTGATTACAGAGTTCCTTCACTTTCCATTGAGGAAATACGAGATGCAAAGGAGCAGAATGTTGTTTTTGACCTGCGTCAGAAACTTCTCGACAAAGATTATTTGCCAGCAAGGCATGATGACTACCATACATTGCTCAGGTCTTGCTCTCTC
The DNA here is from genome assembly GCA_964016875.1 of Fallopia convolvulus. Taxonomy (NCBI): domain Eukaryota; kingdom Viridiplantae; phylum Streptophyta; class Magnoliopsida; order Caryophyllales; family Polygonaceae; genus Fallopia; species Fallopia convolvulus. The sequence goes on along the minus strand of OZ024718.1, from coordinate 79,484,914 downwards.
TTTTACATAATAAAAGCAGCTATATCAACTGATTTCACATAATTTCCAGTTTAGTTGCATTATTGATACAAAATAGTTGACATATAAGTTTTGACAAGGTAATACGGTTAAACAGTGAAGTTGAATGGGTTATTTTGTCTTGGTATACCCTCATTGTATTATTTCTTTATTGTTGTATTTGCAATTTTGGGAGTCGTTCTCCAGGCTGACTTGTGCTATGTTTATTTAAAATAATGGTTTTCTTTCTATTATATTAGGTTCTTGAAGGCTCGTGATCTTAATGTTGAGAAGACAATGCAGATGTGGGAGGAAATGCTTAACTGGAGAAAAGAATTTGGAGCAGACACCATAATTGAGGTAAAGATATTGTTTAACTTGCCTATATTTTGTTGTAGATATAATATCTACTTTCTTAATGTTAGTGTTAACAACTTGCATGTGTGATGTCATTGGATTAGTCATGGATCACCATAATTCTATGCATTATAGTTCGTCATATACAGTATCTCTGTTGTTGGATTAGTCATGGATGATCATCACTCTATGCATCATAGTATCTAGAATGAAGAAGTTAGTCATAAAAAGCATCTTGTTACCCTTGCCTGGGAAGGGAGAAGATATCAACTGACATCTCCAAATGATAATAGGTAACTTAAGCAATCTTTAAATGCAGGACTTTGAGTTTAAAGAGCTGGGAGAAGTCTTGCAATATTATCCTCATGGATACCATGGAGTTGACAAGGAGGGGAGGCCAGTATATATTGAGAGACTTGGGAAAGCTCATCCTAGTAAATTGATGCGTATCACGACGATAGAACGCTACCTAAACTACCATGTCCAAGAGTTTGAGAAGGCTCTGCATGAGAAATTTCCTGCCTGTTCTATTGCAGCAAAGAAAAGAATCTGCTCAACTACGACCATTCTTGATGTGCAAGGGCTGGTAAGATTTCATTTTTTTTGGTATTTTTTGTGTACCTGTTCTTTCAATGAGTGTCAGCTTTGCCATTCGCCACCAACTGATTCTTGCACCCTTGTTTTTTTTTCCTCTTAAAAGTGTGTATGGGGTCAACTGCTGCTGGGAAGCAGTCAATGTGAAGAAGTCTGTCTTTACAAAATTGTTCATGAATGATGAATTTATCTTGGGATGTCATACACACTATATTATCCTTAGTGTACCTGGATACATCATTTGAACTCTCAAATATGTAGTTATATGGAATAGTATTACTAGGTCAAACAACTTGAATAAGTGGGCATAGGAGGAGGCACTTTTCTGTGGGAATATTGTAGTATATAGCTTTCGTAACTGTGAAGATTCATGCACATTCTTCCTTGGTTGTTCATGATATACTATGATAAATATAACTGAACTCATCAAATATCTTTGTAAATGGATTTGCTACTTTTCATAGTTAATTTTTATCCCTCATAGTGCCCTGATAGTGTATTACTGTATTATTGGTCTAAGTCTCTAACTTGAAGCTGAAAGAAAGGGCAAAACCTTGGTTTCTATTTTGTTCCCCCGTAAATTGTCTATGTTGCCTTAGTCTTCATGCATTACGGTTGGAGACTTTTTTCTGTTCTATATCTCCAATTAACCCTTGAAATGTGACTGGTGCAAGGAGCTGAACTGTATGTTTATGAAATAAAATGAAGATAAACTAATAAATAGCAGTAATGTAACGATTAAAATATTTCAACAAATTTGCAGGGAATTAAAAACTTTTCAGCAACTGCTGCAAACCTCCTTGCTGCCGTGACAAAAATTGATAATAGCTATTATCCGGAGGTATTTCTTTGCATCCACTTATTGTTTCTCATTTTGAACCTTTTCCTGTCAATGTTTTTTTACTCGAGCTTTTTTTGACAGACTCTAAACCGGATGTTTATTGTTAATGCTGGCCCCGGCTTTAAGAGAATGCTTTGGCCTGCTGCACAAAAGTTTTTGGATGCAAAGACAATTTCAAAGATTCAGGTAAGAGCATAGTATTTGCAGCTGTCTTATTCTGAAAAGCAGCTGAACTTATACGGATGGTGCATAATTGACATGTTGAAAATACAGGTCCTTGATCCCAAGTCTCTCTCAAAGCTGCTGGAGGTTATAGATTCAAGGTCCGTGTGCTTTCTTGTTTATTACACCACGTAATTATTAGAAATGTTGTTTCCTGATATTTTTGGCCCTTATGTTTTCAGCCAGCTGCCGGATTTCCTGGGTGGCTCGTGTACATGTGCTGTTGAAGGAGGATGCCTTCACTCTAACAAAGGCCCATGGAATGATCCAGACATAATGAAAGTAAGGATTACTGATTTTCTTGTTTTAAATGATATGGAACATCATGGAGTTAATTATTTCAATGTAGTGATGGACTTTTTTTCCCTTGGTTTCAGCTTGTGCATAACGGGGAGTCAACCATAGTGAGGCAAATCACACGAGTGTCATCAAGTGATAAAAAATTAGAGTCTTATATACAGATACTCCCACTTAAGGCAAGTTTTAGATTAACTGTATAAAACAATCCTCGCTCTATTTCACAACCACTCTTTCTTAGTCTGATTACTTTTATCACCTTCAGGGAAGAAGCAGCTGCACCTCAACGATGGAACTGGGTTCAGATATTGATGATCCTTGTTCCTCAGCTGAACCAACAAACTCTGGCGTTGCCTGTCTAGATCCTGTACGTGAAGATGTATGTCGTTGAACCATATTATGCATGTGATTTTTACCTGATTATGTTTATTTCTTTGTACAACAACTATGCTGCATTAGATGTACAAATTTCTAAAGTCTGCATATGGTAGAATGGGGTCTGTGACATCTTTTTTACTTCATTTTTACAACTTCTCATCTGAATCAATTAGGTTCTATCATTTCATTTTGCTGAAGGCTTTGACTTTGCCAGGTACGATTGTCTGATGCGAATGCTTACAGCAATTGCAACGACTTCTTCTCTACATCTGATACAGCTATTGAATACGGCCAAAGAGTTCATGATTCCCATGATTCATCGATTGATGACCTCAACATTAGTTGTGCAAGTAAAAAACCTATGATTCATGAAGGTACACCAAAATTTTATTCTATTCCAATAAAAACCATGTCATTGACTCAACTTTATTTTACTGCCAGATGCAGTAAATCCATGCTCATATATTTGGTATAGATTTAGATAATATACATTATTTCTGCTATCTTTGTTTCTTAAAGAGCTACATATCCTATTTTGTTTTAATATTATGAGGAATTCTTTTATTCAGGTAGTTCTACTATTGCATATCAGCAGTTCCCCCTTTGGGGAAAATTCGAGAAAACAAATATTTATTCTACAGTAAGCGGTATGCTATCTCTCATTCTAAAGATTATAGCTGTGATCCCGGCTCTTTTATCAACATTCCGGTCAAGGAGTAGCAAAGTTTTGCCATCCAATGTTGATAACAGCGTGAAGGATCAAACATCATGCCTTAGAATAGAGAACAAAGAAGAAGATCCTGTTTTGCCTTGTCTAAAACGCCTTCAAAGAATTGAGACATTATGCAAGGAACTCAGCAGTAAGCCTCCAAGTATTCCTCTTGACAAGGAATTAATGCTCAAAGAATCCTTGGATAGGATCAAATGTGTCGAGTATGACCTAGACAAAACGAAGAGGGTAAGCTTTCAGCTCTCTTTCCCCACCAAGCATTCATAAGTTACAGTGCTCAAACGAAATGGCATCTTAATATGGCTTTCTAATTCATTACAGGCACTGCATTCTGCCATGATCAAGCAACTCGAGATCACACAGTCACTGGAAAACCTTCATCTGTCCAAATGCCGTGTAAGCTAATCTTTAAACAAGTACTCGTAAATTAGTGTATTAGTTGGCCTCTTTAGTTTATCCTTTTGCAAGAATACTTGTCTGTCTGTCTCATATCTTTTAGTATATTTTATCTCCTGCGTTATTAAATTTGAGCTCATTTAGGAAAGAGCCAATGTTTTGGTACAAATTAGATCATAATAATCCTTAGTTATATCTCTTCCTCTGATCACACTCATTTTTCCCCCATTATTTACAGCAAAAACGACTATTCTGCTCCCGAGAATAATTTGAAGAGTAACCAGTGGACATTGGACTGTTGCCTGTGTTACTGGAGACCGTCGAACTGGACTTGAATTGGAAGAGTGTCATTATAAGCAAAAAATACAAGAGCAAAACAATTCCTTAGCTAACATCTTTTTTCCCTTCACTCTGCACGCAGAGCCTCCATCGCCTTTTGTTCATTCCCTAACAGAAAGTCTGCGTACATATGACATATGCAACTGGTCGAATTAGGAATCTGCAAACTTCAGAAGAAATACTGGGAAGTATGGATAGTTGAGAGAGCATCAGAATCAAGGCTAGTTCTTTCTTGCTGCCTGTAATTGCTTTCTCTGGTTTGCATTAATTGGAAATGTAATACTTGATCCGACTGGGTATATATAATCCATCAGCTAACACCATATGCCGAGCTCTGCTTTCGTGTTTCCCTTATTGCTCTCACATGTGCAAAGTTGAGTGTGTCAGCGTGAGCATGAGCATCTGTTATTTTATTGCTCATCATCTACACTGTGTTAAGTGTAGATTGCGTTTATTTATAGAGATGTTTATGATTAGAGAACTAGCTTATTATATGGAAATGGGTTCTTGAGTTATTTTTATCTCTTACTGGCTACTGTCATTGTTCAAATCATCATTGAATGCGTTTTGTATCGTGATTCATGAATGATTGGAACGTTTAGGAGCTACATTTGACATTGTTTATCATTCTCTCATGGTTTTCTAGTAACTATGAAACATGACTTCTTCAATATCATGACTTCGAAAACTAGTCATGGGCGAGCTGGCCAAGAAACGTATTCAATTTTACAAATACTTGCCCATTTACCTGACCCAAACCCGCTAACCGCCTGTGTCCGTGGGCCTCAATTTTGAGTCGAACTTGGCCAGGGTCTGCTTTTGCCCAGGTCTGTACTAAACCCACCTTACTTAAAATATTATGTTGAAGACATTATATGCTTGCAATGTTCTAAAAAAAAAGCTAGGCAGATCTTGGACAAAGAGAGGTCGTCTAGCGTCTAGGCGGCCTGAATGGTTACCTAGGTGGGCGGCCTAGACTTCTAGGCGGGTTGGAAGGCTAGACCGGCTGACCAACGCCTAAGTGAGGCTTAGATGGGATTTTTACAACAGTGGATGCTTGGCTCCAGACTTGGCAATTTATTTCATAAATCAAACCAGTTTCTTCATGTAATTGTGCTTTTCCAGGGAAATCTTCAGAGTTCATGCTTTCATCTTGTTATGAACGGGTCAACAAGTGTAGACTTGAACAAAATCAGATCACAAATGCTGAACTAAGTATAAATTACAACGCATTTATTCACTATTGCAGTAGTACACCATGCATTGTTTTTCATCTCATCCAACTGATGCCATTGTTGGTGATGCATGTTATTATTAAGTTATCAGCATACAATTAACATATATAGACGTTGATGTGTGTCTTTATATATGATGTATATAACCTTATAAAGGTTCCTGTGAACAATTTGCCGCCAAGCGCATGATTTCACCAAGATGGTAAAAGATGTCTTCTAGACGTTGATGTGTCTTGAATAATGATGTATAACCTTATAAAGGTTCCTGTGAACAAATTTGCCTCCAGGCTCATGATTTCACCAAGGTGGTAAAAGATGTCGTCTAGACTTGTACCGAAACTGCTTCTTTGTCTTGCACCATGATTCTGGGAATGTGCTCAACTACATGGAAATATAAACATAACTCAGATTGTGATACTTGTGTAAGTTTAAAAAAAACAGAGAGACCAGAAGTCACAAATCAAGGGATGCCAATATTTGAGAAGTTCTTGCACATTGACTTACATTTGCAATAAGTTTTGCACCAAACCATGCAGAATCTGCACCATAAGGAGGGGGAAGAACTCTAATTCCATTTGACATGGACACTGGAAGGATTGCTTTAAGTTCCTTCTCTAATCTTTCTGAAAATATTACAAAAATAAATAAATTACAAGTGTTAGAATGGCTATTTAAGAAATCTAGTTTTTTTTATTTTTGTATATGTATTTTCCTTCAAGTATATACATCCAACATAAGTTGAACTATCTTAGACTGTTTCATTGTTACTTACCAGCCAAGCCAGGTAAGCAAGCGCTTCCACCACACAAGACAACGGTCTTGAACCAGGTATTGTCCCCGGTTAATTCCGCATCAGAGCAATGGTCTATGCATTGAGCTATAACCTGATGCAGTCCCGTCGCACGCCTGCATCATAACAGAAACAAAAAAAAATTAAGTATTTTGAAGTCGCATCAGCAAAGTTAAGCACCCAGATCATGTATGCACCAAAAGAGATTGAGCATGAACTTACACTCCAGCAATCCACGGCTGAAACAAGACCTCCCCTGTTTGAAACCGTTCTTTTGATAGGGTAAATACGCCCTCTCTAGAAACTTCATATGATGCTTGCGTATCCTTCAATAGCTCAGATTCATAGTCATAGGCGACATAACAGAGGTTCTGTAAGTTGTAAAATGAATAGGCTATCAAAAGGTATAAAAAGCAAGATGAATCTCAATGTAGCATTTTTTTGAGTGGTTATAGCATAATATGTTATAGTTACTTCACAGAATGATGAATACCTCCTTAATCTCACGAACAGTGTACAATGACTCAAAAGTAACATTTTTCAACTGCATCTGTTCCCTCAGAAAGCCTGTAAGCTTCATTGCCCCCATGCCAACAGTTTCTACACCTACCTTTCGCATTATTTTCCCTTGCAAAACTGCAAATCAAAACATTGTCAACAAAACCTTACTAGAAAGTAGAAATACAGAGAGCAACATTCAAAAAGTGCAAACAATTTTACCTGATCCAAAGAGAAGGAATTTAACATAGAATCATCAGTATAAAACAGAGAACATAGATAAATGAAGATCACAAACTGTAATGAACAAAAATGTTAATGTTGGATAAATCTAAGAGTAGGAACTAAAGTTGAGGTGTCATTTTTCCAGAAGTTCCTAATCAGTAGTGCATGACAAATTTAACAATACAATATTAATAACAGGATGAGATAGGTAGATACAGGTAGCTCTTGATAAACTCGATGACTACAGCTGTAAACTCATGCTAAACACCAAACCCTTGAGAAATATAAAGTCTACACACATCAACTTATTACTACATGAGATGAGATAAAAAGTTTCTTACTTGGAACAACAGAAGTTTGGTGGAAACCAATATTAACCACAATTCCTGAAGTCCGTCTTGCTGCATACAATGCTAAGGTAGCCTAGTATCATCAAGCAACCATTAATTAAGTGATGTATCAATAAAGAGAAGGAATTTAGTGGCAATGTGTTCAAATTATTTTATAATTATATTCTGTCTCAAGGATGTCATTAAATGAGTAAGAAGAAGAAGTTACCTGATTAATGGCACAAACAGCAGGAACATTCATGTCAAACAGTGTTGAATATATTGCTTCTTTCAGCTGCCTTCTTGATGCCTTGGCACTTTGTGTGTCTGGGGAGAAATTAAATTTTGTCAGTCTATACTAAGAAAACCTAAGTTGGCAAATCCCTTATAAAAGGACACTTTATTGGAATTGTAAATGGAAAACATAGCAAACAAAATCAACAGAGCAACTCATATTTCGAGTTCACATAATACAAGGTTTTATGATTGCAAGCATGTTGTGGCATACAAAAACAGAACTAAATGCAATTGTATTATGATTGAAACAATACTGTGAAAAAATTTAACATAGAAAAAAGGTTTGCACTAATCTGCAGGGATAACCAGTTGACAGTATATACAAGGGAAGTAAATGCCATTAATAAGCAATTGTATGAGCCTAATCCTATATCATTGGAACTTCAAACAACATAAATATTGATCCAACTGAGAAGGGTATCAGCAAAAGGACCCCATTGAGCACTGAAATAACTAAAGAGAAACCTACCTTCATAATGGCTAATAGGGATAGACAAAACAATAGGTTGAGTGCTACCCTTCACCTGCATCCTGTAGAAAAAAGCACGCAACATTGTCAAGGGATATAGTAGTATTGCAGTGAGCTTCCTAGAAATTAAAAAACGGAGAAACCAAAATTCTGATGCTGAGATTTTGGCCTATAGGCATGCGTACTCAGTTCTAAATACTATTAATCAGTTACTAGACGGGGAAAAAATATAACAGAAAGCAGTTCCCTGATCTCAATTCTTTATTTCTTTAGCATGCCCTATCCAACTTTCATGAACCAAGTTTACTGCAGGAGTATACAGTAACCAGTGCCGCCTGCCATATGCATATCTTTAACAGATTTGCTGAAGATAACAGCATCCACACTTCAATAATAGTTAACAGGTTCATGAATATTTTTTTAATCATAAGAGGGTTGTCATGATATAAGAGAACTCATAAGAATTGTATAGACACGAATGAAGAGACCTGCTGTAAATTGTAGAAAAAAAGTATCGAAGGCGGGAGTACATAGGCGTTTCAATGTCGCCAAATTCCTGAACATATAAGAAGAAAGAAAAAGAAACAAGTAAAACTGTAAATACATACAGCACTGCAATACTTTCTGCACCTTACAAAAAAAACAACTAAGGATTTAAGCAACAGCTACTGCCTACAATTTCAGATGAGATCAACCATGACACATGCATTGATGTAAGAAAGGTACATAATTTACTAGATTAAGGAACGGGTATCACAGGAGGCTTACCAAAAATGTAGCTGATCGGCCAGATGGACGCGGGTATTTGCTCCATCCAAATTTGCAGTAGCCCGAGCCACCTTTTACCATGATAGTGAAATAAGACTTGTTTCAGTAAAATTCAGCTTTTGCTATTAGTAATAGAGAGATCTTATCTCGCTTTTAGATGAATGAACCATCTAAGCACAAGGTTAAAGAGGTTTTATTATCAGTAAATTTCAGTTTTCTATAGCCATTTATGTTTGACAAGCAAGTTTCTAGTCCAAACAGATAGATGCTAATGATTAACAAGTAACCAATACCATCAATGATAACAGCACCAGGAACCTGAGCTCGGAGACCATATATGTTCATCAAAGATAGCTGAGGAGAAACACTAGAGAAAGACCTGCCACAATAGTATTATTAAAAAAAAAAGCAACAATGAGAATCAGAAACCAAAATTCGGTGTCATAAAAGTCAAATAGAATGAAGACATACTGAAGAGGAAGGCCAGATCTGAGATGAGTTTCAGAGAAGAAAATGGACTCCCATCCCCAGGAAGGGACACTGAAATGAGGATCAGACAAAGAGGAAAACGGATTATGATTCTGAAGAAAGTAGATCCAAAGCCTGTTATCCGAAACGATTACAGCTCTCAAAGCTCTGCAGACTAGGGTGAGCTTAGCCACTTCCTTCGGCCCCAACAGCTTGAGAATCACCGTTACAATCTCCTCCGGTAGGCGATCAAATTCCCCCATCCCCGTCGAAGTATCGTAAGTGCAAGGACGAAGCTTCAAATCGGAACTAGAATCGGAACTCTTCGAATTGTGCAAAACTGAATCCCACGCCCTCCTCAAAAGAAAACTCATCTTCCGCGACCAATTGCTAGTGATTTACATCAAATTGAGCAATCAAACAACTACGAAACACCTCGAGAAAGATTCGATCAACGAAACTGTTCGATTGATGATGAAATTGTGATCAGATTCCAAGCTGAGGAAAAGTTTCCTTTCCAATCCCAAGTTCACCTACCACCAGAGAGATGAAGATTTACGTTTCCCACCTAATCTAGGCTTCGTGTTCTTTTTTGCGTGGGTCATTCAAATACAAATCATCCATATATGCATTATACACCATTCGTGCTTAACATTGTTCACGTTGAATCTTCTTCATACAAAGCTACACACCAATTGTTTATAATGAAATTTCTACATCTAGAAGTATAATATATGGTTAGAATATAATCAGAGCCACATAACTGACCCCGGCCGGAGTGTTCGGACTTCGAAGGCACCAATAATAATTTCTATAAATGGTCATTTTATAATATTTTTAAAGTACACATTATAAAAAAAAATTTAAAATATAATAAATAAATTTAATTTTTTTAATAAATATTTCAAATAAAAAAATTCACAAAATCTTTTCAAAATTAACTCCTCCTACACAATATGGAAAAATATTATATTTTAAAAATTTTAACTCGTAAAAAATTAACTTGCTTAGTGTCGATATCAAAGATATGAGATATCGGATATATGTATATGAAGATAATAGGTATAAGTATGGATGATATATCAACGGTTTTTTGGTATATCAAATTAATACTCTGATATCAAATTGACATCGATATCTCTTATACCAAACGTCAAAGTGTCAATTTGATAACGATATTAGATTATACCAAACACTAGAATTTTTAATAGTTATTGTATGAGTATGCAACCTTTGGATTGCACTTTGCACATACCTATATCTTTAGGGTTGCACTTTGCACATACCTATATCAACTTAGAAATTGTGGTTTGAAAAAACAATGCAAAATTTTGGTTAGCAAATAGCAGGTGCTATAATGTGTTTTCTTTAGGGTTTAGGGTTTAACTAGAGTTGACTTTAACCTGAAATGTGCAAGTAAAGACTTGGTGTTGACTGTTAAGCTTTTTCTCCTAGTCCTACAGACCGAAACAAAGGGAACTTGCTATTCTATGTTAAAAAAAAAAACACCAAAATTTACAGTATCATCATCCAGTAAAAGCAACAACTAAGCACAACAAATTTCTATTACACATCAAAGCAGATTATACAACAAAACAATAATCCCAACTCAGCTTCCTAATTTGAAAGCATCAACAAAAAGACCCAAACAAACACCAGCCTTCCAGTAATTAACCATAGAAACCAGCATCTGCAACCGCTCACCTGGGAGAGATGGAGGCTTCTTATACATAAGCATGCCAATGCCTTCAATGGCAGCAACTACAACCCCGGCAACAAGAACGTCCCAGTCACCAGTCTGACCTAAGATAGTTGCCAGGGCATTCGCTGTGTAAAACCCGAGCAAAAGAAGAAAAATCTTCATAGGAAAATTCTTTCTGGCTGAATTGAACTTTCCCAGGAGTTGTCTAGCAGCTGCACTCACGATCCTGCTTAATCGTGTCTGGCTCGGGTCAGGGCTATCTTCGTTCAGGTCCTCTTGATCTCCGTTGTTAGGGATTTCACCAATGTTTAAAGCAAATTCTAATCTCCACTTCCGCCTTGTCTCCTTGACACGCCTTCAATTTGTATATTGAAATGAGATATCAATACAACTATCAGACACGAAACAATTGATGATATACCACACAGACACCAATAGTCCTCTTCTTCTAAGAACCCGAGGGTGCGTTTGGATACACTTCAAGTGCAATCCAAACAAACCCTTATAACCAACTTCAGCATTTAAAATCTCATCACTACAATCAAGCCATCAAGCAATTTACTTATGACACGAAAATATAACTATAGGGGCATCCAAAGGCCCTGATGCAGAGCAACAACAATTTGGTCACTCCTGCCTATAACTTATTTGAGCATTTTGAATACAATATCTTAATCTCAGTCCTTGCCCAAATTAACCAAGTCAAATTATAGGGTGCTTCTCTAACCTTCAAAACTAAACAAGTGAAAATCCTATCCAGCTAGTTTTCAGATGTGAATGCTCATTGGTACTTATAATATATCATAGCTACAGTATCAGATCCTTGGTCTTGAAGCTAGCAGAAGTAACTAAGCAAGGTTTTGACACTTCAGAAAATTAAATTTTACCTTTTTGAGGAGAATTGGAAGGACTTGATGCATGATCTTGGGAAAAATAATCCACATTGTACCATGCTTTTACTACTTGGATATGTAGTGGAAGCAGATACAATGGCATATGACTGTCCATTGCATTCTTGATTCAAAAATGATGAAGTTGACTGAGCGAGGGCTGTTTCCACTCTAAAAGTCATTGATCTTGAATCATGTACTGTGAGGAGAAGTCTGTAAAAGCAAATTAATCTCTTATCTATACAATGTAGAAGGAAAAAAGTCATAGCTTGTAGATTTGACAAGTTTCCATCGCAACAAAACTGAGCCTCATACAAGCCAATCACGCCATCTTAAAATTGAAACAAAAGGAATAAACAGATTCTTCTTCCCCGATCTCTCGATGAGCTATACGTAATTCATTTCCACTATTCAATTAATTTATCATATCTAATTATCGACTCAAAATGATTGTACAAACACAATGATCTCTACTTTTCGTCGAAAAATCCCAAATTCTAAGCGATGTGGAAAACTTACCTCATTAATCAGCGGTCAAACCAATTGACACTTCCCACCGAATCTACGAAATTCTCACCGACGAACTCCGAGCCAAATCAACTCGAATCAAATCCCGAGCCAAATTCCGAATCAGACCAAATCACGAATCGAAATGGCTAAGCATTGGGTGGATAAGATCGTGGCTGGCAGACGGACGCCTGTCCGGCGTCAACTCTCTGCGGTCAACACGGCGGTGCTCAACGGGGACAACGCCGGAAAAAAGAAGCGCCTCCTCCTGCCCAAAGCCTTTTGCTCCCTACTAATTGGAGTTAGCAACGCAGCCGGAAGCGGAGAAAACGGTGGGGGCGGAAGATGAAGCGGCGGTGTGCGTCGAGCCAAGGCGGCGCACTGCCGGAGGTGTGGTGGTTTGGGCCGTACTCCTCTTTGCAGCTTCTAGATGCAGAAGAAGAGAATGTATGCAGATAGGGTTATGTTTATGCAATTCTCCATTGACAAGTGGTAGTTGGAGTAATTTTTGTTTTTTGTTTTTTCTGGTATACTCCGTATTTGGCTGAAAAAAACCAATAATATTAATAATAAATTAAATATAATAATGGACGGCGGTAGGAAATGAAATTCCCAAACTCCCATCAAACCTTTCCATCCTAAAACTCGTCCTCTCCTTCTCGGTGGACGGTGGCTGCTCTTCCCGGTGCCGGAATTGTCGATTGTTTATTGCTGGAGTTGCCTGCTCTATCGGAACTTGGAACTCTCTTTCAAGCATCTTCTTCACTTGGTTCGTTCCTGCTTTCTCAATTCCTTTTCGATTTTCTTCCTTTCATATATGGCTATCCAATTTGGTGTTGTTTGGCTTAGTTTATCTGTTCTTGATGGTGGTTCAGTTTGGTTTTTGAGAACATTATTTCATTGTGTGCAGCTTATGTGTTTGCTCGGATGATTTTTAGGGTTTTCTGAGTTAGTTTTGAGGTTACATGCAAACATTTAGGGCTTTCTGAATGGAATCAGTGAATCATCCTTAGTTCAGAGTATAATCTTTAGGAAACAATGCACACATTTAGGCTTTTCTGATTTAGTTTTGAGGTAACATGCACACATTTAGGGCTTTCTGAATGGAATCAGTGAATCACCCTTAGTTCAGAGTATAATCTCTTAGGAAACAATGTCTTGCATATTTTTATTGAGTAGTGACAGTTTGCAAGAGTCCAATCGGGTTAATTTTGGAAAATGAAGAACTGGTGGAATCATTATCTTTTTCTTATACTGTTAGTTTTCATGTATTTTTTTTCTTGTGTGTTTCTTGCTGAATTTTATAAATGACAAATGTCTTCTAGGGTTGTTTGTATCATGATGGATGATAATCAGTCAATTTCTCAGCACAGAACAAGTCATGACTTTCTAAGTCATCTTCCCTTGGAGATTATCCATAGCATTCTAGCACTTGTACCAATTAGAGATGCCGTTAGAACATGCATCTTGTCAAGGCAGTGGAGATACAAATGGGACAGTCTTCCTGAGCTTGTTTTTGACAGAGATTGTGTGACGTACAACGGTGCAAGTTCTGCAGAAGAAAATGCAAGTGATGAAGCCAGAGTGAAAGACTTCATCACCCAAGTTCTTTTATCTCATACAGGACCCATCCATACATTCAAACTCAAATTCTTATCCTTGCAAAGTTGTTTTCACACCGATAAGTGGCTACTTTTCCTGTCTAGGAATGATATCAAGGACTTATACATAGACCCAACTCCAGCTACCGTCAATGGTGATTGGTTTCAGGTGCACTCTAGCGTTTATTCTTGTCAAAATCTGACCAAATTTGAGATTTTTCATTCTGATTTGCCCTCGCCACCTCCTGAATTCAAGGGATTCTTGTGCCTGAGGCATCTTCATCTTTTCAATGTTAGTGTGCCTTGTGACACAATTGAAAGTATTGTTGCCAAGTGTCCTCTTCTCGAGGAATTAATATTAATCGAGTGTACAGATCCAGAGGTGAGAATTCGTGCTCCAAATCTCAAGTTTTTCTGTGTAGCTGGCGACCAGATTGAAATATCCTTGTATGCTCCACTTCTGGCTACAATGTTTGTAAGATTGCATACGGATTATTCCACAGCTAAACAATTACAACAAAGTTCGGTTTGTAATTATACCAACATACTTGGTGGTATTTGTAATCTTGAGAAGTTCAGGGTAGCTGGCTACTTCACAAAGGTAACAATCAAACAAATCTCTTCCCTTTTTTTTTCTGTTTTTGTAATAGCTTATCACTTCAGTTGTGAGGACTACGGAGATACATTCTTATATACTTGTTTGTGTTTTTGTCAGTATCTGAGCATTGGCATTGAATCCTGTCATGATTCTTTAGTGTTTCAACGCCTAAAGGATCTTCGACTATATTCAGTGAGTTTTCAAGATATAAAAGAAATATCAGTTTTTGTTCGTCTCATCACAAGTGCCCCTAATCTGCACAAGCTTAAAGTCTCGGTGAGTATCAGATACATATGCTATATATCTATCATAGGTTACGGATCCATAGCAATGTGAACTATCTATTTGGTATAATTCTCTGGTCTCTAATTCCGTTCACTCTTTTGTAGACTTCGCATTGCACTATGAAAGATGCACCAGGTGCTCCTCCTGTATCTCTCAGGGATTTCGGGTTCGCACCGGATTTCACATTTGAAAAGCTGAGAGTCTTCCTAATGAAAGATGTTTGCAGTTTCCCACCCGAGATGGAATTCATCAAATTTGTGCTTACAAATTCACCGGTGCTGGAGACGATAACTGTTGTTTATTCACATACACTTCTTGCCGAAGAAATCCAAAACTTGACAGCTGAGATTCTAAGGTATTATGGGCAGGTTTCTTCAAATGCCAATATTTTGTTCCAAAAAGCTGATCCCCCATAGAAGACCCTCTTTTGATTTTCTGCAAGACAAGTTAGTTAAGACATGCTTGTTCATCTGTCTGAATATTATGCCAATTTAGGTGTTTCAACTCTTAAACTTATGACTCGTTTTGTTAGAGGGTTTGATGCTCTAGTTAATATCATTGACCTTAATCGGCATATTGTAATGCTCTAGTGATTGTATTCTTCTCCTCACGAGTTGAATAGTTTATCAACTAGACAATTGCTTCGTACCTCTCTAGTTGAATAAACCACATTCTATCATTCAAACAATCTATCTTCTGTCAACAAGAACAAAGTTGCATGCCTCTTCTTGTTAGCCGCCATCAACAAAAACAATCAGTTTGTGTTCACCATCAAAGGTGGCATCTTTCAACATAATTAGAAGGGAAGAAGTAGAAGAATGGAGTTGACAAGATCAAGTCAATGCGGGTTACATAGAGTTGGCCTAGTTGAGGAATTATCCGGGTTATATCACGTATCAAAAAGAGCTATTTTTCAAAGTCCATAATTTTATTCCAATATGAACTCATGGTCGTATCATTACTTCTTGTACTCTTTTATAGAACCTCGTTCCATCATGTGTTTAGGGAAGCCAACTGTGTGTCTGACTTTTTAGTGTCTTATGATTTTTTGTTTAGCTTAGGTACTCATGTATTGTTTGACACTTTGACCCATCGAAATGTGTTATTTCTTTATTGTCCCTTGATGTTAGGAGTCGGACTATCCTCCGTTTGATTACTACTTAGCCCACTTTCTTCTTTTTAATAAAAATTCTTCCCTGAAAGGATGGACCCTCTCCTTCAGGTCCACGACCACGCCCATCGACTCGTGCCACACACAAACACAGATCCCAATAGTGGAGAAGCACACACCAAGCTTGAGCAGCATAAACCACCAAACAGGAACCCAAAGTTACCCAAAATGGGCATAAGCCCATAATTGGAGCCCAACAACGGCCCAAAGGGGAACCTTGGGTAAGATTGCTTAGAACTTTGAAATTTTTGGATGCATTTTCTTTAAGGGAAAAAAACAGACAGCACAATCAATAGACGGGTATGGATTTGATATTGATTGAGCCCTGAAAAGCGGGCCTGAGTCCAACCTGTCCGCATGAGCGGGTTGAAAATAAAAAGAGTCTGGTCCGGCCCATATCCGACCGGGACTCACATTTGGTGAGACATGACACATCATCACACACACAGACGAGGTAAGGCAAAAGGCAAACCTCACTTCTCTCGCTGGCTACTCTTCCCGCCCCGAGGCCGGACCTAAAACTCGTCGTCTCCTCTCCTTCTCGTTGGCTAGCTACTGCTCTTTCCGGCGCCGGAATTCTCGTTGGCTGCTCTTGTCATTATCTGCTCTCTCGCAACTCTCTCTTTGAAGCACGGTCTTCACTTGGTGCGTCCCTGCTTTCTCAATTCTTGTTCGATTTTGTACCTCCCTTTTAGGGTTATCCATTTTGTTAGGTTTAGTTTATCTGTTTTTGATGGTGCCTCAGTTTGGTTTTGAGATTATTTTCTCATTATCTGCGGCTTATGCTTTTGCTCCGATGATTTTTAGGGTTTTCTGATTTAGTTTTGAGGTTCCCATTCACACATTTAATTATCAGACTGAATTGAATCACCCCCTCAGTTCAGAGTATGTTTTTATTGAGTAGTTGATTTTGGAAAATGCAGAACTAATGGCATTGATTGATTATAGCACGAATGGAAATCCATGTCTGAAGCGATGATTGAATCATTACCCTTTTCTTATGCTGTTAGTTTTCATGTTATTTTCTGTGTGTGTTTCTTGCTGAATTTTATAAATGACAAATATCTTCTAGGGCTCTTTTTATCATGATGGATGATAATCAGTCCATTTCTCAGCAGAGAACAAGTCATGATTTTCTAAGTGATCTTCCCTTGGCGACTATCCATAGCATTCTAGCACTTGTACCAATTAGAGATGCTGTTAGAACATGCATCTTGTCAAGGCAGTGGAGATACAAATGGGCTAGTCTTCCAGAGCTTGAATTCCAAGAAGATTGTGTTGGGTGCAAACGAGTAGAAAATGCAAGCGATGAAGCCAAAGTGAAAAACTTCATCACCCAAGTTCTTTTCTCTCATACAGGACCCGTCCATAAGTTCAAACTCAGTATCTTGGATTTGCAAAGTTGTTTTCACACTGATCAGTGGCTACTTTTCTTGTCTAGGAATGATATCAAAGACCTGTACCTACACCCAGGTATAGGTGATCTCAATGATGATTGGTTTCAGATGCACTCTAGTGTTTATTCTTGTCAAAAATTGACCAAATTGAAGCTTTTTCATTGTGCATTGCCTTTGCCACCTCCTGAATTCAAGGGATTCTTGTCCTTAAGGCATCTTAGACTTTTCAATGTTATTGTGACTTCTAAAATGGTTGAAAGTATTGTTAACAAGTGCCCTCTTCTTGAGAAATTAATATTAGTCGAGCTTCCAATTTTAAAGTTGAGAATTTGTGCTCCAAATCTCAAGTTTTTCTGTTTAACGGGGGCTAAAAAAGAAATATCCTTGTATGCTCCACTTCTAGCTGAAATGTGTGTAGGATTGCATGCGGATCATTTCACAGCTAAACAATTACAACAGCAAAGCTCAGTTTGTAATTACACCAAGTTACTTGGTGGTTTTTGTAATCTTGAGAAGTTCAGGGGAGATGTCTACTGCACAAAGGTAACAATCAAATAAATCTCTTCATGTTTCTTTTCGCCTTATTTGAATACCTCGTCACTTCAGTTGCATGGAGATACATTCTTATATACTTGTTTGTTTTTTTGTCAGTATCTAAGCATTGGCATTGAATCCTGTCATGATTCTTTGGTGTTTCATCGCCTAAAGGATCTTCGACTATATTCAGTGAGTTTTCAAGATATAAAAGAAATATCAGTTTTTGTTCGTCTCATCACGGGCGCCCCTAATCTGCACAAGCTTAAAGTCTCAGTGAGTATCAGATACATATGCTATATATCTATTATAGATTACGGATACATATCAATGTGAACTATTTCTTTGGTATAATTCTATGGTCTCTAATTCCGTTCACTTTTTTTGTAGACTTCGCATTGCACTATAGAAGATGCACCAGATGCTCCTCCTGTATCTCTCAGGGAATTCGGGTTCGCACCAGATTTCACATTTGAAAAGTTAAGAGTCTTCCTAATGAAAGATGTTTGCGCTTTCCCTCCCGAGATGGAATTCATCAAATTTGTGCTTAAAAATTCACCGGTGTTGGAGACGATTCATGTTGTTTATTCACATACACTTCTTGCTGAAGAACTCCAAAACTTGACAGCTGAATTGCTAAGGTATGAATGGCAGGCTTCTTCAAATGTCAATATTTTGTTCCAACAAGCTGATCCCCCATAGATGACCCTCTTTTAATTTTCTGTAAGACGATTTAGTTAAGATGTGCTCGTCATCTGTCTGACTATTAGGTGTTTCAACTTTAACTTTTGACTCATTTTTTTGTAAGAGAGTTTGGTTCTCATTGTTTGGATGCTCTAGTTAACAGCATGGACCGCAGTCAGTATATTGTGATAATCCTATAGTTGCATCCCAATTCAAACGCTTATTAATGGAGACCTGATTTGCAAGAAGGAAATTCATTATAACATTTTTATTAGTTTGTCATGTAATAATAAAGCCTTTAATGACATTCATTTCTCATCATGCGTGTCATTTGCAAGAAGGAAATTCATCATAACATTTTTACTATTAGGGATGACAATTTCAACCGCATTCAACGAGTATCTGACAAAACCGACCCGAAAAAACAGGTGAAAACCCGAAAAAACCCGGATGAAACCGGGTGATCGGGTGGGAGTTTGGGTACGGGTGGTTTGTCACTTCACCTGACCACAACCGACCAGACCACCCGACATACAAGAAATGTAGGAATTTCTATCCCATATCGAAAATCATGGGAATAAGCTTATCCAATGAACGCTATAAATAAGTTCAAACACACCATATGCAATCTCATCATTTCCATAATATGAAAAAAAAAACTAGAATATGAAAAAAAAAACTAGAAGAAAATGGAGTTGTATTTTCGAAATATAAATAAGCGTTTGATTTTACAACTTAAGTACGTACAATTTTGAACGAGATTCTAAGACTTAAATACTATTTTTTATTAACAATGTCCAATTTAAATAACACCGAAAAAATACCCGACTTGAACCTGACGAATTTTGGGTGGTTCATGTTCGGGTGACAGGTCGAGTGGTGGAAGTAGTCCACTCGCACCCGACCCATTGCCATGCCTAGTCAATAGTCATTATAATCAAACCGTTAAGGATGACGCTCATTTGTAGGGCTGGGCAACGGTCCAAGACCGGACCGGGACCGAATTCCTGAAAATATTGGACGAGGATCGGACCGGATATTCTCGGCCCGGTCCGGTCCGGATTTGGACCGGTTTTGGACTAAGCTATTATTTGTCAATAAAATGTATTTTTTTAATAAAAAAGTTTTATTTATTCATAAAAATATTATTTTTAATAAGAAAATATATATTATATCATATAAAAATTAAAATTTTATTTTTAACATAAATTTTATAATATATCTATGCATATTTTTTACACAAAATATTTTTTTTTACCATTAATACAAAAAAAACGATCCGAACCTGGACCGGACCGGATTTGGACTGGACCGAATCGGAGACCGGCTTATAATTTTTTGTGGACCGAGGATCGGACCGGATACCCTTGGTCCGGTCCGGTCCAAAAATCCGATTTGGGCTGTATTTTGTCCAGCCCTACTACTCATTTGTCTTTTTGAGTGTCATTACAATCAAACCGCCATCCACGTTTTTTTTGACATTTGTTTTTAATCAAGATCATACAAAAAACGAATCATTTTTACACATGGGAACTGAATTGCTATGAACATTGACATAATTTCACTTTTGGCCCTCCACTAAAGCAAATTAGAAAGCACACCACAATTTTTTATTAAGGGGCTCCTAACAACGGGAAGGTCATCCTAGAGTATCCCTACAGTTGAGGTCTTTAATTAAGACTTGGATCAACTACGAGCAGAAAGGAAGTAATCAGACGGAAGGAGCCATCAACGAAGTCTGCGACAGAATTAATCTCCCGAAAAACATGCGAGATGGACCAACTCTAAAAGTATGACAACAAAGACATGACATCAGTCGAATCAACTCGATCTCTTAAGGATAGCTCCAAATGCCATGAATGATACTGACAATTTGTAAGTTGTCGGCCTCAATCTCGATATGGGAAAAGCCGTAACATAGTTATCCTCCCATAGAAACCCCACTTTCTCCATATTTCCTGAAGAAATTATTCAATTGAAAGATTAACAGGTTAATTTGGAGTTATAATTAATGGGCTTAAAGATTATTACCACAAAACAACCAAATTACTATAATAAGCATGAACCAAGATACATTTATACGATAATTGATTTATGGTAAATTCCTTTTGGTACCTCTAAGTTTTTGCCTTTTCCTTTTGGTGCCCAAGAAAAAAACTTATTCCTTTTGATACCCTTAAGGTTTTGGCTTTTCTCGTTGACGCCCCTCTCTGGTTCAAATTAGCCAATTTCAAGCTTATCATTATGTTCATCACCCTTAAATTAGTAGTATTTGACTATTAAAACATCAAAATTCATAACCAAACTACATCAATTTGAATTTTTAAACAATTTTGTAAACAACCCCTTAAAATAGAGGATTGTTTAAAAATTCAAATTGATGTAGTTTGGTTATGAATTTAATTATTTTAAGAGTTGAATCCTACTAATTTAAGGGTGATGAACATAATGGTAAGCTTGAAATTAGCTAATTTGAACCGGAGAGGGGCATCAATGGGAAAAGCCAAAACCTCAGGGGTACCAAGAGGAATAAATTTTTTTCTTGGGCACCAAAAGGAAAAGGCAAAACCTTAGGGACACCAAAAAGAATTTTCCTTGATTTTATTAAATGTTTATAACATATATATATATATATTAAATGTTATTGCGAATAGGTAACATAATAACATAATAAATTGACATATGAATATGAATTATTTAAGTCATGACTTTTCATAAACAAATATAGTTTTTATCTCTTTTTTTTTCTCTTTTTTGTTCTCTTGTTCATTGTTTTTTTTTTTTGATGAAAACTCCATTAATTAATTAAGCACCAGAATCAAACGATACAATAGCAAATAAGTCAGGAGGAAAATAAAAACCAGAAAACAAACAAGGAACATCAACAATATGCTTAGACAGCCAGTGCGCAGCACCGTTTGCTGCCCTTCGAGTGTGAGACCATTCACAAGATTCAAAATCCCAAGCCTTGGCAATGATTCGCGCCACAAGCACTCTCAGGATCGTACGATGAAGATTTCCATTTTTGATCTTGGCAATTAACGCCAGGCAATCCGATTCAACCACTATATTGCCAGCTCCAAATTGTGATGCTAACTCCAACCCTCAGATAATTGCTTCAGCTTCAGCTACCTCCACTTCCGAACCTTTTTGAATCGTCTTTGATCCAGCAAACACAGTCACACCTGTTGAATCCCTTCCAATCACACCTATGCCACAGTTTACACCAGCAACTGAAGCATCACAATTTAACTTGATCACTCCAGCGGCTGGTTTGGACCAAAGCACAACTTTTTCCTCTTTCTGAACAAGACTTTTAGTAACATGAACTTGGTACTTGGAAGCCAAGCTGAGTGCTCTATCAATAATCTCCTCAGCAGTGGAGTAGACGAAGAAAACGAGGAGGCATTTCTAGCATACCAAATTTCCCAGCACAAGAAAGCCCAAACTACAATATCCATCTCATCATTCAATCTGAAGATTTTGTCTGCCCAGTCAGCAAAGAACACCAGTCCAGTTCCAACAGCTGCAAAATTCTTGAAGTGTTACCAGACCGCTTTTGGTAATTTGCAACCCAACAAAGCATGAAGTGGTGTTTCCGGCAACTCACAGATAGAACATAACGGATCTGAAGTGACCTTCCTTGCATACAGTCGTTCTTTACACGACAATATCTCCTTGGCCGCCCTCCAAATAAAGTTTCGAATCCTCGGCAACACCGAAATCTTCCAAATTTTCTTCCAAAAAACAAGTTGACAGCTAGGATCCGAAGCCTCGTCCCCTTCATCTGACATTGCCATGATCTTCAACTGCATATGATATGCTGAACGCACCGAGAATTCCCCGTTCTTCTCATAATACCAACACCAGGAATCTTGATCACTCTCATCTACAAGATGAATACACAAAACTTCCTCAACATCCAGCGGATGCATCTTTTCTGTGACAAGTTCCTCCCGCCAAGTTCGGGTTTCCTAATCAATGAGATCAGAAACCATTAACTCCTAATCATTTGCATCCCAGTCTAGAGCTTTAAAAGACATTTGCCGAGGAATCCACCTATCTCCAAACACCTTAATCGAAAGACCATTCCCAACTTGCCTCAGCAAACCCGACTCAAACACTTTTCTTGCCTGGAACAAGCTTCTTCAAGTAAAACTAGGATTGAAACCCAAAGGAGCCTGCAAAAAATCGCACCTAGGAAAATACTTGGCCTTCATAAGTCTAGCAAGTAAAGAGTCCGGCTATTGAATTAATCGCCAGTCCTGTTTTGCAAGCAAAGCTAAATTGAAAGCATGTAAATCTCTGAAACCTAGACCACCCATCTCCTTAGAAACTCCCATGCGCTTCCAACTTAGCCAATGCATCTTCTTTTTCCGACCATCTCGACCCCAATAAAAATCACATATTATTTGTTCAATCTCCTTACACAGCTCCGTAGGCATAAGAAAACATGACATTGTATACATCAGAATCGCTTGAATTACCGATTTAATTAGCACTTCTTTACCAGCCCTAGAAAGAGTGTTCTCCTTCCATCCCTTCAGCTTTTTCCATACTCTCTCTTTCACTTGCTGGAAAATAATCTTCTTAGACCTTCCAACCATTGTTGGAGGTCCTAAATACCTGTCATGCTTGTCCACTTCTCTAATCTGAAGCTCATTCTGCACCTCCCGTCTTCTTTCCACCTGGACATTCTCTGGTTCATTGTATGTTTGGTTATATAATTGACTAAAATTTTCTTCTTCTTTATATAATATATATATATATACAGTTTGGTTCAAATGAAACCAACCCTTAACACGAAACGGAAGGAGAGTTGTCAGCCGTCGAATCACATGATCCAATGGCTCAGATTACTCTTGTGTTTTTGAAAAAAATAAAACAAATCAGCACGATGGTAATTTTGTAAATAAACCCAACTTCTATTCCTTAGCTTCAAATATCAAAAAAAGCCCCAATCGTAACCACACTCCCACGGGAGACGGCCAAAGGCTTCCGATGGACGATTCCAAACACTCCCAAACGCTCCCCAACTTCGATTGCTCACCTTCATTCGATCGCCCTCACATTGGTCGCCCTCGCCTTCGATCTCTCCAACGAGATGCCTCCAAAAACAAATCCAAAAGATAATTCATAAACCCTAATTTTGTTATTCCATGAGTGTTGTAATCCTACAAAACGAAGTAATCTAGGTTATAATTAACTTCTTATAGGATAAAGATAATAAAGATTTTTAAAATTTTCATTTTTTAATGTGATTATAAAGGCCTATAATATTAATGTCTTCCTAATTCCTATTAATCTAGAAATGATACAACAAAAGAAACAAATGTCATACATTCATTGTCTTTTAATCTTATATGATGTTTAATGTCCTTTTGTATTCTAATATTATAATTTTTTTATCTGAAGAAGTGAAGAAAAAAAAACCAAAATTACAAACATATAAAAAAAGTAATTGAGTTTAGCCTTACATCTACAATGTTAAATATCCAATTAAAGGAGGATAATATTAAGATTTTTTTATATATTTTTGGGAAATTTCGGTTAGTACACTCGAGTTTTTGACTTTTCTTATACATTTATCTACAATTTTCCTATCAAAAATTAAAAAAAAAGCCTTCCACTCTCTATTTAATTCACTCCGGATTTTTGCACACTAAAATCTGGCTATTTGCACACTAAAATCCGGCTATTTGCACCACACTATGATATAGTGTAAGAATTTCATGCTACGATATTGAGTTACATAAAAAATAATCAAATATTTCCTTTTAAGGCGTATTCTCAAGGAGGGCAAAAGAGTGTGTAACCTTATGCGACGACGAACCGTAACATCAAACTATGCAACATGAATTGTTTATGGAGTCCATTGATTTGGATGTAATATCCTTATAATTTGTTAAACCTATCTTTCTCATCTCCTTGTGCGTATTAGATAGTGATACAATGGCCTCATCAGTGAGGCCCGAGCACCCACACAAGCTCACATCCCTTAAGGAGGTACAATATTTGTTAATAGCCTCGAAATCATCGACACTTTATTCATCTAATATGACTGATTTGATATTGGCAAAACATTGAAAACATCTCGTAACATCAATACTGACCTAAAACATACTCCGTATTATTTAAAGAATGATCAGTCAAATTCGTAAAAAAGGAGTTGCGATATTTTTAACTTGATCGTAACTTGGAGTTTAAGTTGAGACCAACCTCATCACACGCTCTCAAAGAGATACGACATAATTGCCTAGTCATATCGGTTTGCCCAATTTAATTGGGCAAACCGATATGACTTAGGTTACGAACCTCGATCAACTCTGGACCCTATAAAAAAGTTCAGTGGGTCAAATTATAAGTAACCTTTGTCAAAATTTGATTTGTAATAAAGATTTAAAATAGACATCAAAATTTTCAATAAACATACTTTTAATGATCCCTAACCATTAGCTAGAGTAGGTGTAATAACTGCGGTTTTTTAGGATATTTTTGAATTTTCTCGGATATCCTTTTAACCTTTTTGTCCGTTTTAACGCTTAATCCAATATTTTTGTTGGAGATTAAATCCTAGAAAATTCTTGGTGATATCCTAAAATCACAAAGAAATGATTTTATGGATCGGTGTGAATTATAGGATTTTTCAGTGGAAAAAGAATATTTATTGGATAAGCCGTCTTTTTAATTATGTACCGAAAAGGATTTAAAATACGAAACGGAAGCCTTAAAAATTGAAGGTAGCATGATAAAATCATGGAAAATTGATTTTATTGGTCTACATAATTTACGGGACGTTTTTCGTTTAGTGAGTTTTTCCACCCGAGGTACATAATTTTACCGCTTTAACGCGAGTCCCGTTCCGAGACGAAAAAATTCACTTAGACCGCCTTTTCATTCTTAATTGAGAAGGAACTTGGGAAGGAAATTCACCCACGGCATATCTCTCTCTGCCTAGTCAAAGTTATCCATTTCAATTTCAAAACCAAAACGAGAACAGGACGGAACGACGACTGGCTCGGGAGAAAGAATTCGGCCTTCACCGCCGGCAATTTTCTCAGCTTCTCCTCCACCATCTTCTTCCTCCTTCTTCCTCTTGGGTTTGTTGGGTGCTGCTGCTGCATAAAGAAAGCAGAACCACGAGCTGAATCGGGTCGGAACACCGGGCGGGGAGTTAGGATTCAACGACGGACTCGTGAGCTCGTCACCGCCGGCGCTTGTCTTCTTGCCCCGTCAAACGTCGTCGCCGGCGAGCGGTAGCCCATCCGACCACCACCCACCGCAAGTACTGCCGCCGGGCAATACTCGACCACCCTCGGGCTCGGGGATCGAGCCATGATCGAGCCAAACGAGCCATGGGCTCGAGTGAAGGTATTTACGATCGAAATTAATTAGCGGGTTGATTGCGGAGCCACCGTAAGGGTCTTTCGACTCTGCTTTGCTAAGTAAATTTATGGTTTTTATAATCTTGACGTTGATACGGTTCCATAGGTTCAAACCGCTCGAGAAACGGACGTCCGGATCTTCCGTTATAGCGAAGACAAGTTTTGGTTACCGATTGGCAGGTAAAGGACTTCGGATAATTACTCAGGATTCGTTGTTAATCCGTTTGATCTGAGATTTGGTAATCTTTAAGAACTGTTGCTGATGAACAATTTTTATTTAGAAAATTGTTTCAAAAGCGAAGCGGATAATTAGTTATAACTCCGTCAAGATGGCTCCTTGAAGCATGATAACTAAGGATTTATTATATATCGATATTCGGAAATTAAATCGTTTATCGATTAGGAAGTTGTAGGAGTTGAGAATACAACTAAGAAGTGTTTCTGTGAGCTCGTTGTTGAGAAATCCTTTTGTTATATTTGTCAGAGGGATGATACAGATTACTGTCGGAATTGCTAAGGACGTCGAGCACGCCTTATAAGGCAAGTGGACGATTCTCTCTTGCGTTATTGTTATTAAATGAGGAATTGGATCCCATTTAATATTTGCGTTGGGAACAACTTGTATGATTAATAAAATATGATAGGTCGTTATATTTGTTAGAAATAATGACCATGTTGTTTATTCAGTTTTGCGCTAGAACTGGATTTAGGTCCGTTATGGGTGACCTTGTATGCTGTCTCACGCTGAGACTTTGTTGTGATTAAGATAGTTCAGGGAGTGGTTTTATACCCTCTCTTTAAAACAATATTACATTAGGAGGGGCCTAATCCTAATGGTGAGTCATGACTCTTTTCCCCTACTCTTCGTGTGAGAGGGTTGATAGGCACTCTAGCTAAGTGCAGGTTCAGCACGGTGTAGTGTAGACGACATGGTAATAGGCCTCTGTGATCTCTACCTCACCATATGCAAATGAAAGATCAAGAATAGCTTAAGTCTTATGATCTTGGTGTTGAGATGATTATGGATGAAACAGGCCCTCTAATCTCTACAACATCGGGACTCGTGCTATTCGGGTTGTTCAAGGATGAAATAAGCCCTCTGACCTCGGTAGCATTGTGTTCCTTCGGCAGTAGTTCGGGCCGATTAAAAGCCACCAACTTGTTGTGAAAAGTTTTGAAAGTAATATAAGATAAGTGCGTTAGGCACATTAATATACCTGAATGGTTCGTCCAGTCGGAAAGCCATTCTTGTTTCCGGTTATGAATGATTCTTAATCAAACTTTGATTAAGTCAATCTGATTAGTCGATGGAGGCTTTTCAAAACGTTATGTGATTATTATGGGTTCCCAACAATTGTTTATGCTTCTTAAAGAAACCACAAGCGGTGGTGTTCTCTCTCTTGATTATGCGAGTCTCATTTTTATTCTCTATAAGACTGCTAACTGTTGGATCAAATCCGAGTCTATTCGGATTTGGAGGCCAATATGTTTAGTTACAACCATAAGAACCAAGTTAGATTCTCCGCTTGCTAGTCTTTCATTAGACTAACCCGTCCATTTTCTTTTCTTTTATATGGTCGGCTGTTGTCCACCGTTGTATTCGATACATCAGGTTCTTCTTGGAAGTTGATTCAAGAGGCGGATTCAGATGTTTGAAGCTCCAGAAGTTGAAGAAAGGTTTCCAAATGGCTATACTTGAGTGAAGATCATGATTGAACTACTTCAAAGTGAAGCTGAGTTTCAGAAATAAGAAATCAAGGAAGACTGGATGAAGATTTTGTTTAAATAGAAGGTTGTGCTATTTATTTAATCTTTTTGGATTAAGGTTTGTATAAGACCAATTGTATTTATTCCGCTGTAATGTTTGTTTTAGTTTGTTCAGTCAGTTTAAAGCCTTGGGTAGCTTCGGTTTAGTCTTAATCGAGGTTACTGGCGGTAATACCTCCAGGGTAGGAAGGGGGTGTTACAGAAGTGGTATCAGAGCTAAAAGTTCCTAAGTCTTGCTTAAGACTTTCATCTTCCATATAGAATTATGGAGAATTCTATATTGATGTTGTCTTAGAACCATTTACGGAAAGTGGTTAAGATTGGAGGTCAGACTCAGGAAGAGATAGAAAGAGGAAAGGGAATTGGAGAACGTGAGGTAATAAGTTTGTAATGGTTTATGTGAAAAAAAAGGTCCTATAGTGGACATTTGATTCCCTAGAAATGGGAATGGATTCCGAGAAGGATCCAAAGTAAGATTAGGTGAAGATTCCTAAAGTTGAAACGGTTCTAGACCAAGTTCTCAATGAGTTCCTATTCTCTCTTGAGAGTCTGAATTGGGTGTACCCTCGTCGTTTCTTCCATATTAGAAAACTTCTTGTGAGATTTTGAAGTTAGGTATTGTACTTCATAAAGACTTTCTAGTTTGAAGATTTCCTATTTTAAGCTCGTATGATGGAAGATTTCAAGTTAAAAATTTTTGTCAGAAAGTTCATGATTCAAAGTTATGTGAAAGAAATTGTTAATTTCTTTTCTTGATATGTGAAAGTTCAAGTGTTGTCTTGAAGTCATAAGAGTAAGAGTTTTCCCGAGAATATTTCTTAGGAATTTCTGAATTTGGTTGAAATTCGATTATCAATAGAAGTTTGGAGTTGGAACCTCTACTTCTCAATGTTGAAATTTGGAAAATCTTATGAGTCTTGCGTGATTCTAAAAAGATCAGTATGGATCCTGAAGTGATGTAAAAGAATCCTGAATAGAAAAGGATTGTCTTTGGAAACTTTCTTCAACAGCTGTGTTTGTGAATCTATAGTATAGAATCATGGATATTCTGTACTTTTCTTTGCTCAGTTGGAAGTTAAAGAGCTTTGAAGTGCTCAAGTGTTGGATCAACTGAATTGTTAAACTATTGGAAGATGCAATTCAATTTTTAACCTGATAGTGTTCAAACTCGGATTTTCATATATGTTGTTATCCTTTGAGTTAAGAGGATTGAGAATTCTGAATGGAATGTGAATTTCTTATGGTTATAGTAAGAAAGAAAGGAAGAATGCTGGTTTAGTTTAAGTTGTGAAAAGGTGGTTAATCATCAAGGTTGTTGTGAATAAGGTTGATTGGTCAAAATGGATTGAACAGGTAAAAGTTCATCAGTAATGTGTTTATGTTCAATTAACTACTTAGCACAAGTGTTAATTGATTACATGAGTTGTTGATATCCAGATGACTAACCTATGTGACAACGTTATTGGAGTTTCGTTGTATGATACCCAACTCGGGATAATGAGAAAACACTTGAGGTCTATAATGGACTAGTAATAGAATCAGCATTGAGATGTTCTAAATGGCCAATGGTATCGGCTTATGTTTCTTCAAGGATGGAAATGATAAAGTTCAGTTTTGAGAAGATCATTCAAGGAATGATTTTGGTATGTTCGTTTGTGATATTTTAAACAGTTGGGAGAAAAATAGCAATCAGTTATCGTCAATAAGGCTTAGACTCTATCGTTGAAAGGATAATTCCATTTGTGTTTGGGTATTGAAGATTTTATATCAGTCAATTCAAAGCCTAAGGAGGTACTGGTGAGACTGTTAAGTTGTCGACAAGTTTTCTAACCACAAGTTCTTCCTTTGCAATGTGGTTTGAACTTGAGATAATAAAAAGGTATATGTCTTCTCCTTATGGTTAAGTAAGAAGACAAGAATGATGGAGAAGTCTAGTTTGTTTAACAATGTTGAATTGGGATAGGTTCAAGAATATCTTGTTTGGTCATGTGAATTTTTCTGTTAAAAGAAATTGGAAATTAAAGAACTTTCCTATATGTAGAGAGATATAAGGATTGAATGTCTTGAACTAGATGCAGAGTTTGACAGTGCATTTTTAATTGTATCGAGAAGATTAAGTTGTAAAAGGATTGAAAGTCCTTAAAATCGTCATAAGAGTTTAATAGTTCACTTTTGGACATCGGGATTTAAGTGACTATTAACTTGCAGAAGGCTTGCTGGTTTGTGAATGGGTGAACTCAAGTATTAGATTTTTGTCAATGGATCATGTTTGCATAATTTTAAAGTAGTATGTCAAGTAGGCATACAAGTTGAGAATGATCGAAGAAGAATCTTTGCTATAAGTATGAGGATGTCGGAATCACATTTTTCCTAAGGTTTGCAAGTAAGTGGATTGGAGTGATCAACCCTTTTATTGAACTTGTGAAGTTAATATGGGTTAAGATTGAGTTAAATCAGGCAGAGATTACTCAATACTATGGATTATAGAAAAGTCTAGCATGTATGTTTAATTAAGAAAAGTCAAGGTATGTCATCAAGTTCTACCTTGAGAAGGGAATGAAGTGTCACACTCGAAAGGAAATGTGGGACAGAAGTGAATTGGACTATTTTAGCTCCTTTGAAACTCGGTTTTGATTCAAAACTTTTGCCAAGTTGATAAGGCCAGCTAATGTGCAAGTATCATCACAGAATTAGAACAAAGTGTTAGTAGCATCATTAAGATAAGGTCAGCAATTTTAATGGATGCATTGGCTTGACGCGCCAAATTCTTCAATAGAGTAGCTAATCTTTGTTTCAGCGGCATTCAAAGTGAAAGCCTGTATGCTTGTAGACAATGTCGAGTTCCTGCCAAGCTGTTATGATTTAAGGATATTTGAGATCGTTTCATGATTTTCTCTTTTGAGAAAAATCTTAGGACTTATTATAATTCAAGTATGAATTTCTAAAAGTAATGGTAGTTGTTATAAAGGATTAATGAATAAATTTTCTACGGTTTTCATGGTGGTGAGTAAGAATGTGATTTGTCTTCCATCTTGATCACATGGTAAGGCAAGATTACATGTCTTATTCCTATGAAAATGCAGTAAAGGATTATGTTTATTTTATCTCCCCATCCTGATCAGATGGTGGAATAAGATCACATAATTCCTTGGGTTTTAAAGAATAGTTTCTAGTATGAGTTGACAATCATATAAGTTTTACAATTATATGATTTTTGCAAGTGTAGTAGTTGAGATGAAAAGATGCAAGCTTTCTTTTGCATTATACCATTTAAGGAGTATGGTCAAACTTCCCAAAACAATTCGATGATAAGTAAAGAAATTTGGTAAGATTCTTTACAAATCTGTGTTGGTCTCTGAAGAGCATGGAATAACTCTGTACTTCTCTAAAAGTTTGGGATTGTTTTCAGTCAACGATTATTGGAATTCTCTAAGCAGTTTGTTAGTAGTTCATCTTGGTTGACGACTTGACATCATGACCTAAGAAAGTCATTGCCTTTTTAGCAGAATTGTCCTTGAATGTAAGTTGATATGGACTCCTGGAATGGAACCCTTTCTAAGGAATGATATTGTAGTAATCCTTTCTTTGGAGTAAAGGATGTACTAGTAATTTCTCCATTAGCGTTATTTGTTTTCATGTTGTCTTGAAAACTTAAATCTCTTTGACATAAGATTGTCAAGTGAGGACTTTAAGCAGAACTCCAATGGGTCTGGAGTTTGGATATGTAAATTAGTATTGATTTTCAATCTCAGCTTGATAAGTTGTTGGATATAGAGAGTGGACACGTGAGGATATGTTTTAATCCTAAGAGTTAGGTTGCTCAACAAGTCGAAATGTTAAGTGAAGTTTAAACAGTTCTTTGACGAAAAAGACTGAAAATTGTCAATGGAGACAATTTTGTTGGAAATTATTGGACTAAAGGTATTATTGTCCAATATGTTGGTATAGTAAAACGTAAGAGTGTAGTTTGAAGTGGTTGAGAGAGATAACTACTTTTAAATGTTAGTATGCTCAAGCTGAGTTTCGGTTGAGAAAAGGATGTAAGGGATTGACAAGATAGGTTATTATCTTGTCATATGTTGGACAAATCTCATATTCTTGGTTAAAGTAATACTGAGATTTTATCTCAAAAAGAAAATTGAGTAAGGATTTTAAGTAATCCTTGTAAAGAAAATAAATTGAAAAGGGCTAAAGGTTTAGTTTGGATGACAACAAGGTTGTGTGAATCCCCTAGGATGTTATTCAAGATTTGTTGACCAGATCAAGGAAAAGCAGTATGGGAAAGTATTATTGTTTAAGATCAATGGAGAAGATCAAGAAGGTAAGACACCGAGATTTGTTATTCAAGATTATGGATTGCTTGGTTTTGAAACTGTTCATGTGTATTTGTTGTTGATGAGCTTTGAAAGCTTATTTCAAAGGAAGCATATTTATTTGCTTAGTTAGTTCATCCTGGAACAAGTAAATGCATAAGGATTAAGATAAACTTTTTGATGGCCTGACATGAAGTGAAATGTCACTGAGTTCGTTTTGATATATTTAGTTTGTCTGAAAGCCCTGATTGAGCAAAGAAGATCAGATGAAATGTTATAGTCTCTTCCTGTTATTATAATTTATATAATAAAAAATAATAGTGTAAATAAGTAAATTAAAATTTAAATCTATAATTATTTTAATTATAATAATATATTTTATTATTAAAATGCATACCAATATTACCTTATTCTTAAAAAATGCTATTTGTAATATTTATGTAATAATTATAAAAAAGTTGATGCTCTTAACTCGTAGGGTTTAACCGAACCTGCTGAAAAACCATAATGAATTGGCGCAATCAATCCATAAATTATAACTACATCAACCCGTACTCAACTCAAATGTGAAATGACTAAACCTAAACTCATGAATAGAACTTACCCGATATCTTTTCACAATATTAACAATAGTCCTGACTATTGTTTAATATTGTGAGTAATTTAAATTGTTGATGTAATTGTTAGTTATAGGACTATTGTTTTATTGCCTGTAAAATATATATCTATAAATAAATTTGTGAAAAGATATCATGCTAAAAGATAAAAGATATTTATAATTATTTTAAATTTGTTATCTTTAATTTTAAATATTTTTATAAGAAAATTTTCAAAAGATATTGATATACTAAATAGATATTTGTTTGATGTTAAAGATAGATTTAAATAGTTAAAGAAGAATTTAATAGAAAAAAGTTGAAATATTAGGAATAAAACTTAATTTTGTAAATATGAAGTGGAGCCAAAATCTTTCTGGTGGCTCGAAAAGGTACAACTTTAATATGGTATATAGTTAAAAATTTGATTTAAGAAATATTTTTTATAAATAGATAAATAAAATAAAGATAAAATAATTATCGTTATTCTTAAGTAAATTCGAAATTTTTTTCCACATGAATAAATAGAAATGAATTTAATTGGAAAAAATATTATAAAAAATTTTTTAATACAAGGTGCGGGCCGTGGGGCTAAAAAAGTTACAACTTTAATATATTGTTTATTAGTTATAGATAGATATGGCTGTTTTTATTTCAAAAATATATATGTGATCACGTGTATATATATATTTTTTTATCTTTTTTTAAATGTATATTTTACAAATATAATAAATATAATATACTTTTTATATATTTTGGTCAAATCTACTAATATTATTTTTATCTTTATGTTTATTTGGGGATAAACTTTTACATATATTATTTTATCTTTATGTTTAGTTGGAGATAACTTTTTTTTTACATAATTAACTATTTAAAATTATTATTTTAATAAAGAGATGATGTGGTGCAACGTGGTGATAGAAATTACTCCGACTTTAGATATTAGTAACTAGTTGTATCCGTCAAGCCATGCACGACTACGAGTCATCAATTCTTAGATATATTATAAATATGATATTAATAAAGTAAATATACAAAAATAAAAAAAAATGTAAATTGTTTAAAATTAATCAAATTCAATTCTTTAAAAAAAATCTTTTCAATAAAAAGTTAAAAAGATAGTTAATAAAAAAAGATATAAAAAATATAGATTTTTTAAAGATAAAAAATCTTCTATATTTATATAAAAATAAAAAAAGAAAATTAAGGAAAATATAATATATTTTTTTTTATAAAAAATTAATTTAGGCAAGTATTGTATAGATATTTGAAATTTTTACATTTTTTATAAATTTGAGTTAAGATAAATATTTTTTATAAATAGATAAAATGATAATAATAAAATAATTTTCGGTTTTTTAATTAAAATTCGAATTATTTTTTTTCCACATGATTAAATAGAAATGAATTTAATTGGAAAAAATAATAATTTTTTTCTAATATAAGGTGGGTACAGAATTATTGTGGTGGCTAGAAAAGTTACAACTTTAAGATATAGTTATAGATAGATAAATATGGTTGTTTTTATTTCAAAGATATATATGTGATCACGTGTACATATTTTTTCTTATTTTTTAATATATCTTTTATAAATATAATAAATATAATGTACTTTTTCATCTATTTTGGTCAAATCTACTAACATTATTTTATCTTTATGTTTATCTAAGGATAAATTTTTATAAATATTATTTTATCGTTATGTTTGGTTGGGGATAATTTTTTTACATAATTAACTATTAAAAATTATTATTTTAATAAAGGGGTGATGTGACACAATAATGATAGAAATTGATTCGACTTTAATTATTAGAAATAGATAATAGATAGATAGATAGATAGATAGATAGATATGTTGATTTATATATTTTTATAGAATCATAATACATTATTTATTGACACTTCTACTACTTATCTACAATCTTCCTCTCTCTTTCCAATAAAAACAATTTTCCTCTCTCTTCGGATCCAAAAATTAAAAAAAAATCTTGCATTCTCTATTTAATTAATGCTCAGATTTTCTTCCTTTTTCTGATTTCCACTATTTTTGCCGACCCGATAAGATCATTTTCTCCTATATCTCCTCTTCTATGACTCGTTGAATTCATTAGGGCAAGTTGCAGATCTTCGCTTATTGATTATCGAGCTTCTCCGATCCGTGGTTTATTCCTTCGATCAATTGAGCAATATAGATTACAGGTAAGGATAAATTCGTGCCACCCTTTTCAGGTCTCAAATGTGAACGCCATTTATAAAAGCTCTTACACCTGGCCAGATTTGGTGCTATGAAGCTTGTTTGCTTTGCAATTCTGTCTACTAGGGTTTATAATCTCTATGTTGAGCGGTGTGTTTTTCCCTTTGAATTTTGCTTTTTGTAGGTGGTTGTGAAAGGGATTGATTGATAAATGTACCGTCTATTGTTCTCTGATTTTGGTGTTGCCAAATTAGATTGTTCTGAATTAAGTTCAGTTGTATTGGGAGTTTTTATTCTCTTGATATACTTTCATTCATGAAATTGAGAATTCTTGTTTTTTTTGAGAAACTGAAATTGAGAATTCTGAAAAGCTAAACTCTTTACCTGTTAAATATGTTAATAGGAGTAGTAAAGTAACCAATTTTTATTTGTGAGCATATTGAAACCTGTTTGACTGTTGCCTGTGATGGAATTCCTTGACCTTTCTGCTTACGAAGCTTAACAAGGTTCATTTTTTTGCTGATATTTGAGTATCTGGCTTTTATTATGATCTTACTGGAGCTTTCTTAATCGTTGATTCATATGAAGTAACGAGCAACATCATATCTTTATTGCTCTGATTATAGGATGTCTGCCACATTTAATTAAGTGTGAGTCTGTTCATTCTTCCATCCTGACAAATCTGAATTAGTTTTTTCTTTTTTT
Source organism: Fallopia convolvulus (assembly GCA_964016875.1). Classification (NCBI taxonomy): domain Eukaryota; kingdom Viridiplantae; phylum Streptophyta; class Magnoliopsida; order Caryophyllales; family Polygonaceae; genus Fallopia; species Fallopia convolvulus. Next base: position 79,449,352 of record OZ024718.1, on the reverse strand, counting down.
GATTAAGGGTTGTAGATTTTGTTACTTAAATAGTTTATTGACCAGGATATGTCCAATGTACTTGTTTTCATATCTAGTTGATTATGTTACTGATTTGCTTGTGAGCACACTGCCTTCTATGTCTACCTTGCAGCTTTTTGTACTTAAATTGATATGTTTTCTTGTTTTTTTTTTGTTATGTTATGTGCTTATCTATTTATTTGTGCCTTTCGAGCTCCTTAGATAAAAACACATTTTAACCTGTATTGTAGCCCTCCAATTTAAAATTTTGTATAGTATTTTTAATCACTTGTAGATTGTTAGTTATAGGATAATAGTCACTATCATCTCCAGCACATCATAATTCCCAGGTCCAGCTGCATATTTATGATGTACCCTTGTAGACTGTTAAAATTTACATCATGGTCTTAGTGGGTGGTTAAGCCAACTTTGCCATTACTTCCTCCTCCACAGAGTTCGATCAGATTGCTGATTTAAATTGTTGATGCAATTTTGGCCAGGCAGATTCTAGCTTTGGAAAATGTCCCATCAACAAGAGGATGATCCAGAGTACATGGCTGATGAGTATGAAATGGATGACATAGAAGATGATATGGATGAAGACTTTCGTGAAAGAGAGGGTGGATCAGATTCTGATGATGATGAATATACCCATGAGGTCTGCAATTGTCTATGCAATTGATTTACATTTACTTTTGAGGTTGTATGGTTTATAACCGCTGATGTTTATACAGGGAGACAAAGATACTTCCTCTGCTCAAGCAAGGAAAGGAAGAGATATTCAAGGCATTCCCTGGGACAGGATAAGCATCACCAGGGAAAGGTATCGGCAAACTCGGATTGAGCAATACAAGAACTATGAAAACATTCCTCAATCCGGTGAGCGTTCAGAAAAGGTAAATGTTATTGTTCTGTTTATCCTCGACATTATTTTGGACTTGGGTGAATTTGATCTTCAAATAATGATTTTATATATTGAATCTATATTGTGTGTTTTCTTTGACCATCAGGAATGTAAGATCACAAAGAAGGAAGGTAGATATTATGACTTCCGGCACAACTTTAGATCAGTGAAGTCGACGATCCTTCATTTTCAGGTTATTGTTAAACTTATTCCTCTACTTTCTTATTTTGATGTAGTCTTCTTTGGTTTCTCTTTAATTTGTTTGCTGTTCTCTTGTATAAGATGCATGAACCATGATCCTCTTAAAATCTGAGCTACTGCTTGACATGTAGACTTTACACAAGTTTTTTTCCCATAGACATATTATTGATTACTTTTGTGTGTAGTATTGACTGAATGATTTTTTTTCTCCTAGTGCACTATTTGGGCTTCATTTTTCATTCTTCTTTTAAGATCTGTCTCTCTCACACCTCCTTGTTGTTTGTTTGATTTATGCATAACCTCTTAAGTTGCAAAATGTACACTGTGGAAAGAGAGAGCGTCTGTTGCTGTACTGTGACACAAAACTTTGATCTTCTTGCACATTTAAACTCGTGTCTTGCGAGTTGCAATGAAAGTTACCCTCTGTGTATTTTGTTTAACCTATGACATACTTGTTGAACTTGTGCAGTTAAGGAATTTGGTTTGCGCCTCTTCAAAACATGATGTCTACCTGATGTCTCACTTCTCCATCATTCATTGGTCTTCTTTGACATCTAAAAAAACCGAGGTTCTCAATGTCGCAGGACATGTGGCACCTAATGAGGTGAGTCTCCACGTCATTGACAGAGGAAGGATTGTGATTTTATATCTTGTTTTTGTATTTTGAATAATGATTTAAGTATATTTGATTGGGATTATTTATGCAGAAACACCCTGGTAGTCTTTTGGAAGGATTTACACAGACTCAAGTTAGCACACTTGCAGTTAAAGATAATTTGCTAGTTGCTGGTGGTTTTCAGGGGGAGCTTATTTGCAAGGTTTGTATAAGGGTTGTACAAGGGCCTATACATATTTTGTTTTGTTGGATAAAGAAGCATCAGAATGCATATTTGTATGATTTCATTCTCTTGGTGGTGTAGTAGTGCTTTGTAAATCATTCACTCATTAGTCACTAGGTTATAAAAATCCGTTTATTATTCATATGTGCTTGAAATATATGTCAGCATACTTCCTGATCAAGTGTATTTGCTAGTAGGTGATGGATTGTTCATTTATATTTGTAATTGAATTTCCAAAGGCTAGAAGCATTAAATGCTTTACGATCCAGATGTTAACTTCAAATGCTAATATGCTTTGCCTGTGATGTTAAATTCAGAATCTAGACAGACCTGGAGTGAGCTTCTGTACAAGGACTACTTACGATGAAAATGCAATCACCAATGCTGTTGAGATTTATGAGACACCCAGGTAGGTTTTAAGCCTCTTCATAGAGGCAAAACTCACAAACCGTTCTGTTTGTGCAATTAATATCATACTTATTATCTTTTCCTGTACAGTGGTGCTACACACTTTACTGCCTCAAACAATGATTGTGGTGTTCGAGACTTCGATTTGACAAAGTACCAGCTCACCAAGCAATTTCAATTTCCTTGGCCAGTTAATGTATGTATTCCTTTTCTTGCATTGGATCTGTATTGTTGCTATTGGGCAAAAATGTTTCGTCTATTTTCATAATATTGTATACAACCTTTGACATGAGCTTTGGTCTACTCTGCTTCACAAGTTGCAAAATCTTACATGTCAGCTTTCAGATTCTCATTTATTTATGATGTTTATTGGGTCAATAAACTTTTATAGGATCATTTTACTTTTTCTCATCAACTTTCTTTAGGATTATGAGAAGGTAAAATTCAGCTATAGATGGTATTATGAATTGTGTTCTTACTGAGATGAAGTATAGTAAGGGGGTGTTTGGTTTCCTGGAATGATGAATTCATGCTTTTAGGTTGGTGCTTTTGAACTTTTGATTCCTATTCCTCATAAGATGCTTCTTGTAATTGGGATTTAATACCCGAGTGGAGTTGAGGGTTTGACTCATTCCATACCACCTCAACCAAAACCTGGTTTCTACCCGTAACCAAACTCCCAATATTGTCTATCGAGGTCTAACCCAATTCCTCCCAAATTCGTATATCATTCAAAACCAATACCAACAGTTTAAATGTGACCTAAGAGGTGTTTGTTTAGTTTGAAATTGAAAATAATAATCTGAATATTTCTAGCCAGTAGAGCCAAGTATTTGTTCTTCTATGCAATGTTTTGATTACTACATGTTATGCCCTTGTACAGTTTGCCAATGCACACTGATATTGCTTTTCTTTCGCAATTTGAGCAACAACACTGTTTCAATATTTTATTTATCATGCATTTTAATTTGCAATTTGAGTTCCAACACTGTTATTTAATTTTTGTTGATTACAATTTATCCTTCCATTTTGCTTGCAGCACTCATCCTTGAGTCCTGATGGCAAGCAACTTGTGATTGTTGGAGACAACCTAGATGGGATGTTGGTGGACTTCAGAGATGGGAAGGTAAATGCTACTGAAATGTCAATTACACTAGTACGGTCTTCCCTTAATAGTGTGTTTGGATCACCCAAGATATTGCATTAAATATTAATTCTTAAAGCAAGATAATTAATTTATCTTGGGTAATCCAAACACACTCTAAGCTGAAGACTCAATAAATCAAAACCTTCGCTCTTACATGAATACTCAATTCATTTCTGCAGACAATCACATCACTCTCTGGGCATCAAGACTACTCATTTGCATCAGCCTGGCATCCAAATGGCATCACCATAGCTACAGGCAACCAAGATAAAACATGCCGGATATGGGATATAAGAAATCCTTCAAAATCCCTTGCTGTATTAAAGGGTAACCTTGGAGCCATTCGATCCATCAGATACACGTCTGATGGACGTTACCTGGCAATGGCAGAGCCAGCGGACTTTGTCCACATATATGATGTTAAGAATGGGTACGAGGTGGAGCAGGAGATTGACTTCTTTGGCGAGATATCCGGAATATCATTTAGTCCCGATACGGAGTCTCTCTTCATAGGCGTGTGGGACCGCACATACGGTAGCCTCTTGGAGTATGGACGCCGTAGGAACTATGCATACCTGGATTCATTCATCTAAGGTAAGTTCCAAAACCCTAAAACAATATCCTAGAGGATTTTAGGTGCACCAACTGGGACTCAGCTTTAGTGTTTGAGGTTTTCTAGATGTAAATGCAGAAGAAAGTAATAAAGAAAAAAGAAAAGAAAATCGCCGATGTGAACATTGGCCTCTGTCAAATTTCTAAAGTCTCTATTTGGTGTTTTAAATGAGGAGGAGAGGTGTACAGAAGGTTGGGAGGAAGGAACTTATAGTAGTTTCTTCCAAAGTGTGAGGATAATATAAAAGCTGTCTGAGGATGATACTTTTTCTAGTAGACTGCTTTGTGTTGAAAATGAAACTGTGCTTGTGTAATCTTTCAAGTTTTTAATAGATACTGTCTTGTACTCTTTCTTGAAATCAGCTCTTGTTTTTCATGTTTTGGTGATTAGTTTTGCTAGAAAGATGAGTTTTGGTGAAACAGAAATATAACACAAATTTGAAATGGTTTTAAACCTGCTTCATGGGAATATGGGATGGGTCTTGAATCTAAGGATTGAATTTGAACTTTAGATCAAATAGAATGCAAGGCATTCAACTAAGTTTGGAGCGATAATACCCATCAACCAGGCCCTTGTTTCGTTCGAGCGTTATTTAAGTAGCTTCATAGCAACTTGAACTTCTTCGAAATCATAGTGATTGAACTAACTTGAACTTCTTCCAAATCATAGGGTGTGTTTGTTAGGTACCAAAAACTAGTTGGAGTTTTCCAACTAGTTGCAAAAACTCGTATAAACGTTGTTTGTTTGACACATAAAAACTAGCAACTAGTTGTAAAACTAGTTTTTTGACAAAGCTACTTTTTAAAGCTTTTGCACTAGTTTTTAGTAGTTTTTCGAATTAAAAAAATAATTATTTTCTAAATAAGAATAGCTCTATAATAAAATGAAATTTTAAATTATTAATTACTACAATAAACTAGTTGAACATTACCAAACGGTGTTTATATATATTTTTAAAACTTCAACTACTTTTATAGCTAGTTTTACAACTTCACCTAGTTTTGCAACTCCAACTAGTTTTTTTTGGTAAACATAGCCATAGTAATTGAACTTACTATTATAGGGTAGATAAAATGTACTTTCTACGAGTTTATAAGGAAACTTTACAATTTTTTTTTAATGCTCATGCATTTCAATTCCTGCAAAAATTATTTCTTAGGAAGTAGCAGGTACTCGGGAATTAGATTTCTATGTTGAACCAAACGAGTCACATGTATGCAAAATTGATAAAGCATTGATGAGCCAAATGTTAAGCAAGTGTTATACATCTATTTTGTAGTAGTAGATTCCTTTTCTTTTTTTTTTTGTCTTTTATATTGAAACAAGTGGAAGAGCCAAATTTTCTAGCAAAAAAGCAGTCCTTGAAAATTGGCCGAACCAGGAAAAAATATATTTCACCCATATTTGACCCACCTGTCATCATCCGATGAGTCGGATACTTTTGCCATGCACATTCGCAGGATAACTTTGATGATAATGATTGAATAAACGTATTGTGGTGATAATTTATTTACTATACAAATGTAATAAGATTCGAACACAAAATTTATATCTACACGAATGCACGTCTTGCACATGCCCCGGGCCGCCCCTGCTTGAGAGTGATAATTGACAATGAATCTAATCAAAAGTCGTAAATAGATGAACAATTTTATCATCCAACCTAACACCTTTACTTGATCACTCGACAGGCACGACCCACCATACAATGAGGATTTTATTGATTTACTCGTGTGATTAATCAGATAAAAATTGACATGTCTATAGAATTTGACATGTTTATTCTAATCCGTTTTTAATGCATTTTATTTGTATTACATATAAGTGTTCGTCATAAATGTCTCTCATAACATGAGGTGTAATAACTTGTAAGAAATACGCAATTATATTATTTAAATAATTTAATGCGTACGTAAATGCATATTTTGTAGATATTTATATCTAGGGTAAAAAATAATTAAACATATAATATGTTATGCAATTGTATCTCTAATGATAGGGAAACTCATCCATTCTACCCAACACATTTACTTGTTGTAGAATTCCGGTGGGCTAATATTAAACAAGCGAATATATACATAAAATATTTATATATGAGGTCTATAATCAAATTTCAACTAATAAAATATAGTAAATTACATTTAAATTAATCAATTAATTTAAAAAAGATGAGTGATGTGTTTTAAATGTGAGGTTTTATCGTGAGGTTGACACTTATTATTTATATATATATTTTAACCATTACTTTTTTTTGAGAAGATTTTAACCATTACTTAGAACTAGGGGTGTCCAAAAAATGAAGTTTATAGAATCACACGACAAAGCAAAAACTTGGTAAACGAAACAGAATTATCCAAATTATCTAATATAATGGAATGTGCCAAAGTTAATTACCCCCTCTCATTTTAGTTGGGGGTAATTAATGGTAGATGCGTTGGCGGGAACCCCTAATAAGCACTACATGAAAACCATCAAAAACCTTTTGTTAATTGAGCAATGAATGTATCAGCTATGGAAAAAAACTTCTGCACCATCCCCTTCAATTAAACAACCTCTCAATCTTCTTCGATCCCCCTTGTGATCGATCGATACGCTTGTAGGAGGACATCGATAAGCAACTGTTTTTCTGATTTGTTGGATTATACATCGTGGCTGGGGTTCTTCGTTAGATCATGGCCAACTTCATCCCCGTTTTTCTCTCTAAAGGAAAACTTATATAACTAAATTAAAAGTAAAACCCCGTGCATTGGTAACGATAAAACGAAAGCTTTGATTTTAGGGTAGAACAAGCAATAGAACGACAACGATGAACCCGATCGTAGGGTTGTGGATCGCGGTAGTCATGGCGATGAAGATGCTCGGTTTGAATGCCAACATCGCGGAATACGACGAGTATTGGACTAACAAGGCTAGATTGGCCAGGAGAGCTACTGAGGAGGCATATAACCCACATCCTTACAATGTTACCAATCATCTTAACCATCACGTTCACCTGTGAGTATTGATCACAACGTACTTGGTTATATATATAAATGTAGAGAACCATGCATGCATAGGACATGGGTTATTGTTATATTAAAATGTACGTACATGTAGGGCTGCATCGGGTCCCGTTGGGACAGACGGTTTTCGCTTGGGGTTATGGCAAATTGGTTTTCTTGCACTGTTTACTCCCGTGTTTTCTCTTTCCCCGTTTTACTCTTGCTTTGTTTTGCATCAGGCCCGCTGTCGTTTTGTTTTGATTTCGTTTCTTGTTTGTTGCCTCTTTGCTTGTTACAACTACCGTGAATTTTCTGTCTCTTGCTCGCACCTCCTCATCTTTAAGTCAGGGGTGCACTCATCTTGACCCACCAAATACTCTCTTAAGGGGTACCGAACTGAGTCAATGTTGTTGTTGTAAATGTAGGGCTGCAAAGGACAGCTTGAAGAGCAACAACAACCACACGACGAGGAGGGGATTGGCAGAAAAATACACAGGACCCTGCAAAGCCACAAACCCTATCGACAGATGCTGGAGGTGCTCCGACGACTGGGAAAAGAACCGAATGCGACTAGCCGACTGCGCCCTGGGGTTCGGGCGTGGAACCACAGGGGGCAAAGGCGGCCGCATATACGTCGTTACCGATCCCTCGGACGACGATATGGTGAACCCTAAACCCGGGACCCTCCGGCACGCTGTAATCCAGGAGGAGCCACTCTGGATCATCTTTAGCCGTAGCATGAACATCAGGCTCAACCAGGAGCTGATGATGGCAGGGAACAAGACGATCGACGCGAGGGGCGCGAACGTGCACATAGCGGGAGGGGCGGGAATAACCATCCAGTTCGTTCAGAACGTGATCATCCACGGCGTCCACATCCACCACATCGTGCCCGGCTCCGGCGGTGTCATCCGGGACTCGGTCAACCACTTTGGTGTGCGCACCATGAGCGACGGGGACGGCATCTCTATCTTCGGCAGCAGCCTAGTCTGGATCGACCACGTGTCCCTTTCTAAGTGCTCCGACGGCCTCATCGATGCTATCATGGGCTCCACGGCAATCACCATCTCTAACGTTCACATGAGCAACCACAACGACGTACGTAATCCGTTATTATATTTTTCACCTAGCATATGATATATGCATGCATGCATATCAAACACATACAACGTGTTCAATAATATATTCTATCCCACCTCTGGAATTCAAATAAAACTAATCTTGTATATACACTCTTTTTTGCTCTTTCTATCTTAAATTGATTGTAGGATATAACTCATAGACTTATGTGTTAGGCTCATACACGCAATATTATTAAAATAGGATACTAAATCATACAAATCATCATCATTTTAGATATTTTTGAATACATTAATTAAATTATTCATAAATGACTCATTATTTACTTAAAATTTACATAAAAATTGCTATTAACTCATTAATTTAATACAGTAATTAAATTATTCATAAATGACTCATTATTTACTGAAAATTTACATAAAAATTCAAAAATATGAAAATTGCATTGTTCCTATCTCTTCTTAAAAGAAACGTATCGGAGTATTAAAAAAAATAATTCATCTTAATTAGATATGTATGAATTTGTTGCCTTTGGGGTATTTAATGAATAACGTATATTTCTACCCAAAAAAAATGAATAATGTATATGAATTTTAATGATTAGCTTTAATATTTGAGTGATATATAACATATAAATATTAGTTCTTTCATTATTTTATTAATGCGGTAGGATCTTACGATCCTAACGATCCGATTCAAGAATCCCGATCCTGACAACATTGCATACCCGCATCACCTGACCAAGATCGATCGACGCTACTTAATTTTGTTAATTTTTTTTGGTAGAAGACTTAATTTTGTTAATTTGTTAGGTGTTTTTGTTCGGGGCGAAAGAGACGCACACGATGGACAAGAAGATGCAGATAACGGTGGCATTCAACAACTTCGGGAAAGGGTTGGTGCAGAGAATGCCGAGGTGTCGTATGGGCTTCTTCCATGTCGTCAACAATGACTACACTCACTGGCAAAAGTACGCCATTGGAGGAAACGACAAGCCCACCATCATCTGCCAGGGTAACCGCTTTATCGCCCCTCCTAACGCCCACTGGAAAGAGGTAACTAGGAGGGAGGCGGAGGAGAGCGAGTGGAAATCATGGACATGGAGATCGGAGGATGATCTGTTTATCAATGGAGCCTACTTTAGGCAATCAGGGTCGCCTTTGAGCAAGGACCACCCGTATCGGCATAGCATGATACCGGCTATGTCTGGGAAACATGTCAGAGACCTCGCCCGTTTCGCTGGTCCTAGGAAGTGCAAGCCTAATAAAGGATGCTAGGTAATTACTCTTTCATTCGTCAGCATTGCATCTTTAGTCGACATGGACTCTGGTTTCAGGGGGTTACCAAGACCAATGTTCCCTACCAGCAAAAATATGATCTGCAAGCCAAGCCTCATGCAAATCAGCAAGTGCCAAGTTGGATAAACACCCTCAATTTTGTATATTTCACATTTTATGGCAACTTCTTATTGGAATGGTTGAATGTATGTATAATGCATTGTAAATATGTGTATATTGTTGTGAAGCAAATTCAAGAAACCGACTTTTGTAGAACAATCTAGTTTAAAAACTTAATAAAAAAATAGAGTAATATTAAGCATATGTAATTAAAAGTATTTACCCAACACCAATAATCATACCGGTTGCATTGAAGATTCACTTAAGGCACACAATGTAGTGTTCATAAGAGGATTTAATTTGACTTCTTGTGATATTTGCTTTAACTTTAGCTAGAGTTGAACTCATTGGGTCTAGATAGCAATGATATGGAGATATGTATCCTTCTTGTACGTTAAACTCAACTCTTTGGTGGTTATGATTTGATTCGATAACAAATATTTTTGATTCATTTAATGATTATTAGTTCTTGTGTACTAATACTACCAAGAGCTAGGCAGCCCGGCCCGGCCAGCTCGCGGGCTAGCCGGGCTAAACTCACACGGGCCATGGGCCGGTCCCGAGTTGGGAAAAGGGCCCAACCCGACTGGCCCCAGATCAACCCGGTCCGGCTTGGCCCGACTCGATTTTCTTAGTTGCATTAAAAAAACCCGGCACGGGCCTTATCGCCTCGGCCCGCTTCAGCCCGGTTTTATATCGGGCTGGTCCTGGGTCCAGATTCCCCGGTCCGGTTGTAGCCCGGCCCGTGTCCATGCCTACCAAGTGCTATCGAGTTCGTCTCGCCTCAATGGTGGTATTGGGTATTCACTATTCACTCTTGAGAACCTTTTGTGTAATTAGAGATGTAGGTTGAGTTAAGAAGTTAATAAGTCCAGCCGGCCGATGTGAGATTATTATAGGGGTTCTAATACTAATAAAAAATCTGAAACCTAGGCTTGAGTAAAAATATTAAGCTCATAATCTCTTTAGTATATACAAGAGCTGGAGATAAGCCTTGCATATGCATATTGTTAGGGTTTGAGAATAAATTTTGAAAATGAATCAAATGAAGAGTCATAAATAGATGAGCAATTTCATTATCCATCACAACACCTTCACGGCTTCACTTGAACACCCAATCTACCATCCAATGACGATTTCATTAGTTTTGTATTCGTGTGATTAAAATAAAGTTAACATGTTTAGTTTGTAATGCATTTTCACTTGTATTACATAGTTTTTTTTTTACGAAACTTCACTCATAACATGAAGGTCAAATACAAGTTAGGTTTAAAAATATGTAATTACATTATTAGTTTCTCTAACAAGGGACATAGGTTATAAGTATTGTGTAATTAGAAATTAAACCCTAAATAAATTATAAAAATAAAGTAAATAATTCTAAAAATTAATGTTAACCAAATATTTTAAATTAAGAACATAAATTAGAAAAACCCCTACATTATTAATTACATAATGCATATAATTTCATTTGTAGATATTTATATCTTGGATTAAAAATAGCTAAACATAAAGTTATGTAATTAATTCTGTTGCCAACTCTTTCATCTTACTTACCCAACACATTTTCAGTTTTTTTTATTTAATTTTTTTACCCCATTTTCAGATTGGTGATCGAATATCCACCTGATTCAAGAGAAATCGTGATTCATACCCTACTATTATAAAATTTACAACCCAATTCCACCTATTTAAAATCCAATTCTCGTTTTATTTAATCCTCAGATTTCAGATTTCAGATTTTAGTTTCTTCTCCTTGTCTGAGTTTTCACAAATTTTGCCGACCTTTCCTTGATAAGATCAATTTCCCCTATATCCCCTCTTGTACGACTTGTTGAATTCATCAGCGAAAGATTCAGATCTTCGCTTACTGATTATCGAGCTTTTCCGATCCGGGGCACACAATCCTTCGATCAATTGTGCAATTAAGTGAAGGTTAGGATGAAGCCGGGAATTAAAATAAATAAATTAAGATTGATTGTCGAGATTTGGTGTTCTGAAATTGGTTTGCCTTGCAATTCTGTAAATTAGGGTTTATAATTTTTCTGTTTAGCGATGGAGAATTGTCCTTGAAATTTCCCTTTTTTAGGTGGTTGTGAAGGGGATTGATGCATGTATGTCTATTGTTATCTGATTTTGGTGTTGGCAAATTAGCGAGTTTGTTTTTCAATCAAGTTCAATTGAATGGGACGTTTAGTGTCAAGTAATGGATTATTATCTTGAGCATATTGATTTGAAACATATTTGATTGTTGCTTGTGGATGAAACTCTTTGATTTTTCTGCTTAGAAACTGAACAAGGTTTCCATTTTGTTAATATTCGAGTGTCTGGTTTGTAGTTGTGAACTTGTTGAAACTTATATTGCCATTGCTTGCCAATTAAACTCCTTGAGCTCTTCTGCACATTAAGCTGAATAAGAGGATATCTCTGCTCTGATCACAGGGTGTCTGTTATATCTATTTGTGAATAATGATTTAGCATTAAACTCCTTGGGAATGTATTCCTTCTTTTTGGATTAAGTTTTGAGATTTAGCATTATCTAGTATTCTTTATCATGAATCGGTGAAGCGGTGATGGTCAAAATCTCAAAGTTAATCTTCTTATGAATCTTTGGAGTCAATTATGTACTTCATCTTGTTTTCTGAAGACATTTTGAGATACACTTGTTCTCTCCATGGTGCAACTATCATAGACAAGTTCAAACTTTGACAATCTTTCTACAAGATGATTTGGAATTTACATCAAATGATAATATGTGGTTTCTAGATTATTTTTTTTAGATAAATTTTCCATGAGGAATCATATTGTATAGATATGAAATTCACTTATGCATTTTGGAGGTTTGAAGAAATAAAATTTTAAACTAAACTCAAAAGATAGTTATTGGATAGAATGTTCACTGAGATATAATCATCTGGAAATGTTGCAGCAGCTTAACTTTGTAGACTGCTAACTTGAGAATGTCTTTCAGTGACAAGACTGAATACAAGTTTTATGGGTTAGAATTTTGAATCTGATATTATTTGGAATATCTAACTACTTAATAATTAGTATAGGATATCATAATTTGATTGTATTAGGTGTATAAGTCTATTTTTGAATCTGATATTGTGTTGCTGTTTTTTTTTAATGGGTTAGAATTTTGAATCTGATATTGTGTTGCTATTTTTATTTTTTTTTGGTTCTTTTGTGCCTTTTGAGCTCCATGGATCAAGACATATATTAACATGTATGATTGTGATGGCCTCCAAATTTCATCAGTAGTAAATTGTTGATGTTATAGGAAAATAGTCACTCTCAGCTGCATCACATCTTTATTCTCAGCCGCTGCTGTACACTATGGTGTGACCTTGTAGTCACTGCTAAATATACATCATGGCATTCTAGGAGATTAAACCAATTGACAGGCCATTACTTTCAGCAGCACAGATTTCGATTACGTTGCTAATTTGAATCATCATGGTCATGCAGATTATAACATTAATTTGGATATGTCCCAACAAGAGGATGATGCAGAGTACATGGCTGATGAGTATGAGACGGATGGCGTAGAGGATGATATGGATGAAGACTTTCCTGACAATGAAATGGGCGGCTCAGACTCTGAAGTTGATGAAGAAACCCACGAGGTCTACAATTCTTTATGCAATAGATTCACTCATACACATTCTTTTTTCTTTGAATGTATTTAGATAAGCATTTACTTCTCCAGTTGCATGATTATAATTTGACTGATGTATATGTAGAGAGAGGCGGGAGACAGAGATGCTGATACTTCCTCTGCTCAAGCAAGGAAAGGAAGAGATATTCAAGGCATTCCTTGGAGCAGGCTAAGCATCACCCGGGAAAAATATCGGCAAACTCGGATTGAGCAATATAAGAACTATGAAAACATTCCTCAATCTGGTGAGCGTTCGGAGAAGGTAGACAATATTGTTTTGCTTGTTCTTCACATTTGTATTTCAGCAAATTAAATCTTCGATTAGTGATTCAAGATATTGATTATACATGTCTTTAATTTTCTATGATCATCAGGAATGTAAGATCACGAAGAAAGAAGGGAGGTATTATGATTTCCGACACAATTTTAGATCAGTGAAATCAACAATCCTTCATTTTCAGGTTCTTGATACCTTAAATTCCCTTCATTTTTTCTATGTATAATGTGGTCTGTTTTAGTTTTGCTTTAGTGCTTTCTTTCATGCTTTTTTGTTGTATGGCGTGCATGGTTGCCACTCAAGCCAGATTTTAGATATTCCATCCCATTGAGGATTGAAAAATTAATGCAACGTGATCTTTTTTAGAATGTGAGCTACAACTTTACATGTATACTCTACACAATTCTCTTAAACTTGTTCTCAAATTCATGCGAGAGATTGTCTGTCGATGATCTGTTAAACAGAAATTTGTTTCTCTCTGTTGGTGTTCTGTTAATCAGAAATTGCTTCTCTTTACACTTAAAAAATCACGCCTTTGAGTGAAATCGACCCTGCATGTAGTTTAATCTTTGACACTCTCTTGTTGCATTCACACAGTTACGGAACTTGGTTTGGGCCTCTTCAAAACATGATGTTTACCTGATGTCTCACTTCTCTATCATTCACTGGTCTTCTCTGACATCTAAAAAAACTGAGGTTCTCAATGTCGCTGGACATGTGGCACCTTCTGAGGTGAGTCTCCACGCCATTGATGTAGGAAGGAGTGTGGTTATATATCTTGTTTTGGGGTGTCCTATTTTGTTTAATGAATAATAATTTGAGTATGCTACTATACTTGGTTTGGGATTATATGTGCAGAAACACCCTGGAAGTCTTTTGGAAGGATTTACAGAGACTCAAATTAGCACACTTGCAGTAAAAGATAATCTGCTAGTTGCTGGTGGTTTTCAAGGGGAGCTTATTTGCAAGGTTTGTATCAAGACCCATGAAGCATCAGCATGCATATTTGTTTGATCTTATTCACTTAAGTTGTGAAGGAGTGCTTTTTTTTTATTCACTTGTCACTCACTAGGTTATGAAAATCCGACTGTTATTTTTAAGTGCATGGAATATATGACAAGTGTATTTCCTAGTGTGTTATGGATTGCTTATTTACTTATGTAATTGGAATGTCAAAGTCTAGAAGCATTAAAAGATGTTTTATTAATAAGTTGTGAACTTGAATTGCTAATACGTTTTAAATATGATGTAACATGCAGAATCTAAACAGACCTGGAGTTACCTTTTGTACAAGGACCACTTACGATGAAAATGCAATCACCAATGCTGTTGAGATTTATGAAACACCCAGGTAGAATTTATTTCTGTTGCTTCAAAGAGAGAAAAGTCACAATAAGCTCATTTTCTGCAACTAACATCTTACTTGTCATTTTTCCCTGTATAGTGGTGCTATACACTTTACGGCCTCAAACAATGATTGTGGTGTTCGAGACTTTGATATGGAGAAGTACCAGTTCACCAAACAATTTCATTTTCCGTGGCCAGTTAATGTATGTATTCCTTTTCTTGTATTGGAATGTCTTTTTGCCATTTTACAAAGCTGTTTGCTCTATTTTCTGCAAATTTACACACAAGCTTTGACTTGGAACTTTGTTCTACCCTGCTTCATAAGAAGCAAGAATGTACATGTCTGATTTCAAATGCCCAGTTGCCCACTTACCCATCAGACCTACCCGTTCATTCAAGTTTATAGGATGATTATACCTTTTATCTTCTTGTTTCTTTGAAATGAGGCGAGGATAAAATTCAACATAGCTGGTTTTATGTATGAAGATGATGATTTTATGCTAAATGCAATATATTAAGGGCACCTTTGATATCTCGGAATGGGGAATTAGGAATTTCTTCTGTGTAGTTGCCATTTATGAACTTTTGATACCTATACCTCGGTGACTTTGGCTTATTCCACCATACCTCCCTTTTAAAATGATTCCTACATGTAACGAAATACCTGATATTAACAATGCCATTATTCCTTCTAAACTTGATTCATCATTCCAAAGCAATACCGGGTTTTAACAAACACTAAGAAAGAGATGTGTGTTCGTTTTACAAGTGAAAATTTACTCGGAATATTTCCAATGTCTAGTAGTCAGTAGAGCCTAAGTACTTGTTTTTTCTGTTCAGTCTGGAAGTGAAATCTCAGCATTTTTTCTCTTTCTTAATTTTTTCTTGTGCTATTTCAATAGTTATTTCATATTCTGTAATGCACAGACGCACTTTATCGCTTATTAGTTCTTTTGCAACACTTGGAAGTATTTAAGTTTCGTTGATTATAAATTTATCCTTCTATTTTGCTTGCAGCACTCATCCTTAAGCCCTGATGGCAAGCAACTTGCAATTGTCGGGGACAACCCAGATGCGTTGTTGGTGGACTCCAGAGATGGGAAGGTAATTTCTCATTCTAGTGTAAATTACACAATTAGCGCCCGTTTGGATTGCTTTACACAATTAAGGCCTGTTTGGATTGCACTTGAGTACTATTATGCAATTATAAATGTACCCCACATTGAAATCCTAGCTCTCAAATGTCTCATTATTTGTAGACAATTGCATCACTCTCTGGTCACTTAGACTACTCATTCGCATCAGCCTGGCATCCCGATGGCAACACCATTGCAACAGGCAACCAAGATAAAACATGCCGGATATGGGACATAAGAAATCCCTCCAAATCCCTTGCTGTTTTAAAGGCCAACCTTGGAGCCATTCGATCCATCAGATACTCATCTGACGGCCGCTACATGGCGATGACAGAACCAGCGGATTTTGTCCACGTGTATGACGTAAAGAGCGGGTACGAGGTGGAGCAGGAGATTGACTTCTTTGGCGAGATATCAGGTATGTCATTTAGTCCTGATACTGAGTCTCTCTTCATAGGCGTGTGGGACCGCACGTACGGTAGCCTCTTGGAGTACGGACGTCGTAGGAACTATGCTTACCTGGATTCATTCATCTGACTTGGCACTCCCTAATATTTGTGCAAGGTGGGAACTCCATTGTTAGCTTTATGTGTTACCATAATACCATTTAGTTTCAACATGTAAATTTAGAAGAAAGTATAAGGAAAAATCGCTAATGACAGCATAAAAACTAGTCTCTTACGTGCGAGGATAATATTATAGGACTGGTTTGTGTGGAAGAACTCTCAATAGATGCTGGATTGTATTCTTTACTGTTATGATTGATCTGGTTACTAGGGAGAAGCATTTGGTCATTGGTGCCTTGGGTTTTTTTTTTAACACTGTAATCTGACCCTGGAATATTTAGGATCTGAATAGTTGATTTGATATTGGTCTTTTCTAAATGGCGATGGCTATTTATAAACTTATATTGTGAAGTTTTTACCCAAGTTTGTTTCATATTCCTCTATGAAAATTTCTTGAAAGGTAAAAGAATGAGATGCGTCATTGACTCATTGTTGTAAACTACCACTTTTCAACTCTTTAAATCTGTAAGTGTGACCCTTCGCTTCATAATTTCATACCCCTTCACATTCCATAGCTCCTAGCTAGATTAATAAAATAGTAAATAGTAAATAATAATTTAATTGGAAAAATTACTCAAAATAATACCAACTTTTGCCTATTAACTCAAAATAATACGAACATTTAAATTGACTAAAAATAATATCAACTTTCATCATATTAACTAAAAATTATACTAACTTTCAGTGTATTAACCAAAAACAGTATAACAGTGTTTTTTGTGAAAATTTTGGCAAAACATATGGTGTGGCCATTGAAATATGTTGGTTGGTCATTAATAATACCAACTTTTGTCGATACCATAAGGTGAAATGATAATTTATATAATGTAAATCGATACTATTTATATGTAAAATGGTAATTTATATGATGATAGTGAGTAATAATCACATCAAAATCTTATCTATAAATATTTTTTAATGTTTAGTCAACAAATTTTGATAGACACGTCATATGTTTTGCCGAAATCTCCACCGAAAATGTCTTTGTACTATTTTTTTTATTAATACAATGAAAGTTGGTATTATTTTTGGTCAATTTAAAAGTTCGTATTATTTTGGGTCAATAGGCAAAAGTTGGTATTATTTTGAGTAATTTTTCCTAATAAAAATCTAGTTATTATCATAAATTTTATCTTGACATTACTTTTTTTTTCTAAAAAATATCTAATTAAATTAGGAAAAATTACTCAAAATAATACCAACTTTTACCTATTGAGATTGCTGCTTTTATTATTACGTGCAAATTATCAAATTCATTCTTTTGCAAATAGATTTCCCCTTTCATAAAAATTTAGTATAATTTAATATTATGGAGTGGCATTTTCATTGACTATTGAGATTGCTACTTTTAATTGCCATGCCATCACCATTCATCTTTATTCTTAATTAGACTTGTAATTCAACTTGTCACGTATTTGACTATTAGTCAAGATATTTAACAATCAAAATGAATAATTTTATTTTTAAATGAATGCAAAATGAGAGTTACATTTCATGTGTTCTCCCGATCGAGTTTGTCATGCAAATTAAAGGCACATAACAATAACTAAGCTCACCTATGATTCACACAATTAAAGTTTGTATGGTAGATGCATCATGCACCCCTTACCTCACAAATCTCTCTCTTAAATTTGTGGAATATAAATACTAGGTGTGGTTTGTTTTTATACCACACAAATGTCTCTCTTAAAGATAAATTAAATACTTATTGGTGAGGTTTTTTCCCCTTGGTTTTTGGTTGTCATGAGTTTCAATATTTTTCAACAATTCTCAATAATTAGCGGTGCTTCAATATTCATTTTTACTATGGAAATATAATTTATTTCACATTTCATGTTTTCAATTTTCAATTTTACATTTAATTTGTGCTACTTGGATCGAATATTTATTTTCGAAGGCAGGTCCATAACTTAATTTTCAAATACAAGATTTTTTGAGTATTTATTTTCAAATATAAGATTTAGACCCGACTTAATTTGTTGCTTAAAAAATTCCCAGTTATCCTATTGGATTAGTCGTATTATAAAACACCCTCATATGAGTTATACCGGCTGGTAATAGTAATAATTGGGAGTTTTAATTTTGCATTTGAATAAATCGGTTTGCTAATGAATTCAAGATCCATTTTCTTTGATATTTTAAACATGTCAATCGAAAAATAAAAGTTTTTTAAGGGATTTTGATTCTTTGACAAATGAGAAGTTTTAATCTATCACTCAACAAGCCACAACATGATCTCAAGCTAGGTTAGGTCGAAATGGAAAATACAATACGGTAAGGCTCTCTTTGTTGGCTTAATTAATTAGATGAATATTATTTTGTCTCTCGATTATCAAATTAGATGAATATATATTAATATATACACTGATATTAAATTCGGTTAATCATGGTTAACATTATAACTAAAAGGGTGATTATAAGACACACTATACTTTTCTTTTCCGTTTGATATTTCACCCACTAAATTTTGAGCTAGCTATAGCCTTGAAGGACAGTTTTAGATAATTTAAAATTTAAAATATGGTAAATTTTGTTTAATTAATTTTTTACGGTTGAAAGAGTGGCTAAGTAATGATCAAAATGATAGTATATATCTAACATCTATCAAACAAATTGTCTATATGAAAATAAAATGGTAATGGATATATATGTCATGCTAGAAGGAAAAATGCTATCCTATTTACATGACTCAACGACTTACAACCTGACCTTCTTTTCACACTATTACGGATACGAAAAGAATGAAAAAAATTTAAACTCTCCAACTGAAGTTGGATGAAGATATATATTTTGTAAACCTTATTAAATTTGTGTTTCTCACCTTGCCTCTTTGAATATATCTTAGATCATCTAATTAATAGAAATTCCAATCTGCCGAATCACTCATGTTATGATCTTCTACATACATCCTAGGCCTTCCCTCCTTACAAAGATGATAATGGATTTGATCTTCTACATATAAGGGCGAATCACTCATGTTATGACGGATTGCTTGGGCGAATCACTCATGTTATAATGGATTTGATCTTCTACATACAAGCGTTCCAACCCGGTCAAATCCGTCAAATCCCTTCATGAGGGCATTGCTTGGGAGTGGTTATGACGGATTTGACCGGGTTGGAACGCTTGTGGATGTTGGTGTGATTGTTGGGGACTGCTTGAGGATTATTTTGGAAAAACATTGTGATATAAAGGAGGCAATTAACTTCGATTTTGCCAAAGGTCCTCGGATCATACCCGGTACGTAACACTAGCTATATACTCAGCTAGCTGTTATTTAGTTGTAAAAATGAAGTCATAACAAAGTTTGATTGCCTTTATTTTTAATTTCTTGTGCAGGTATAACCTATGTGCGTGGTGACATGTTCGAATCGATTCCCCGTGGTGATGTTATATATCTTCGAGAAGGTGATATGATATAGTATACTTTTAGCCTAACTTTATTAATTATTATGCAAATTCTACTCTAATTTTTAATCAAAGGTGTTAAATTTGAAATGTATGTGTGATTGGAGCAGTTAATTTTTTCGACATGGACGGACGATGAGGTGAAGCAAATCATAAGAAATTGTTATGAAGCTGCCCACGGGAGGGAAATTAATAGCGTGTGAACCGGCATTAATTACCGGAACAGTAATATTTTTTTTTAAATTATTGGATCTTGAGGATAGTAATTTTTTTATTTAGGGTTAGCATTTTTTTTAATGGAGAGGTGGTTGAATAGCTAGAACTTCATCAATTGGTTAGCAAATTAATAAATGAAGGGTAAATTTTATCTTGTCATATGTTTTTTAGGGTTAGCATTAATTTTTTAGGTTTGGACAACTTAATTATCTTGTTATATGACCCATCTTCAATTGGTTGGCAAATTAATGAATGAAGGGTAAAGTTTTGAGCCATTTACTGCCTTGCAATCGATAAACGTGGATATGATCGAAAAAGAGCTAGCTAGCGCTCCTATATCGTATCATTAGAACATAATACTATATATATACACGTGTTCATTTCGTGTGCTATAACAGGTGGGGATGTCGCCGGGGGCCCTCGAAACCCTAGCAAGCCAAGCATATGGCGAGGGGCAATACGAGAGGGTAGGACTGATCGCCATAGCTTGGACCTTCATGGACAAGATATTGATTTTGGGGTCATATATAGATCGAAAACGACGACACTTGTTAATACGTACGTATGTGGTACGGGTGATTAATAATAAGAATGCATATAAGAAACATAGCTCAAGTGTTGGCCTTTAATTCTCCATAATATCTTAGTTTTATGTACAATACGTGAGTAGAAGAGATAAAAAAAAAAATAACAATTCACAAACGAGCTACATTATAATGTGCATTGTGCTACAACATTTCCATATTGGCCTTTATACTTAGAATATGTGTTGTATTTATGTGAGTAGAAATAGAGTTGTCATTGGCTCTATTGATTTAATGAAGAGAGTAAAAATAAAAGGGTTTCAAATTTACCTTTGTTCTTTTCCACTTGATCTTTAAATAATTTTTGTTTCATCACAATTATTCAAAATCTCATAAAAAATCAAATGGCTTAAATACAAAAATATTTTTATTTGTGATGACACCATTGATCTCATAAGAAATTAAATCAAAGGGCTTAAATACGGAAATATGAGACGTGCTCTCCATAAAAGGAGATGTGCTCTTCTCTAGTTTTCACAACGAAAATCATCTCTCTCTATTCTCTAATTTACAAAACAAAAGTACTCTTAAGCTCTAGTTGTGTTTGAGTTTCTAAGATCTCGTTCCTCTCCTATTGGTGTGTGCATTGGTTCTAGAGTAGATTATGGAAACTTTGGGAGGCAACCGCCGTTATTTGATTTGCACAAGAGTCGATTAAGACGTATTTAGTCATTTACTTCTAAGGCAGTGGTCGTGTCCACAACGCAACAACAACATTCATCATCAACCATTTCTATTTCTTTTAAATAGGTAAGAATTTAGGATTCCGACTACATAAGTTGGGAATCAAACTAAACTATTTTTATAGTTGAAAATAAAAAAGTTTTAAATGATTTAAAATGTGAGCCAAAGAAGGACGATGACCAAGCTAAGAAATTTTGCGCTTCCCTCACAACATACTTAAGCCTTGCTACACTTTATTTTCAAAAAGTATTTTTTAATAATAAGAATACTTATTTGACTTGAAATTTGTAAAAAACAACTAACTTTCACAAATATCAAGACAAAAAAGGTTTACTTATAAATAAAAAGTACTTTTTATAAAGCAAATGTAGCAAGGCCTTAATTTGAACTGCCTGAAATGATAATAAATGCATAAGAATATCTGAGATAATTAACTCAATTTTTCAGGGACAACTTATATGATGCATTAGCGCATTGACGACAAGACAATCCCCTTCAATGATTAATTTTGTTAGGCCTAATTGTTTTGTTGTTTGAATTCCAAAATTTAAGCCCAATAGCCTCGATTTGTAGGAACTTTTACACTTTATGGCCTCCAGGGGCCACAAAATGGGCCTATCTGTATCATTTTCATTAGCATGCTTAGATCCGTTAAAATTTAGTTTTACGAACTCAATTTCTAGTTGCTTCTATTTTGCTTCATTTGGCTCAGGGTGGTTGTGATTTACTTATGAATGTCTTAAACTCTTCATCTTCTTCAAACCAATTTTTTTTATGTTGCTTCGATTTAGGATTTGTTTCCTAATATATCTCTCCATGTTACTAATCAAGTCTGATTGGCCTTGTTGGAATATTTTTATATTTCTCTGATGTCAATGCCATCATTAAATAACCGCAAGTTTTGTGAAGGTTGTTTTTGTCCATCTACTTTCCAATTTCCGCAACCATCTCTACTATTTTTTGTATTTTTTTCATCATAGAGTCCGGGTTAATTATGTCATCTAGTATTTTAGAATTAATATGTATTTGAGCTTATTCTTACTTTTTACCATTATGTGGGTCGATCAATCTTAACTCCTAGCAAATTAGTAACATACAAATACAAATTAATTTTAAAATAGTATTGACATGTTGTACATGCAATTAATTTGCCAAAAGGTTGTAACACTTGTGTATGTGTGGTGGTAGAATGGTAGATGCATCATGCACAATGTGTCATGCAATTGTGTGGTAGATGCATCATGCAATGTATGCCAACCTACTTGACAATCCAATGTATTTGTGGAATATAAATACCAAGCATGGTTTGTATTTGATACAACACAAATCTCTCTTAAGAGTATTTAGGGAGAGAGATAAACTAAATGCTTAATTGGTGAGGTTTATTTCCCCTTGGTTTTCAGTTGTTTTATGAGCTTTGATATTCATTTAAATTGTGGAAATATAATATAATATATATTTTATGTTTTCATTTTTCAATATTACATTTTAGTTTGTGCTACTTGGATCAAATATTTAACTTAATTTTCAAATATAATATTTGGCAAATATTTATTTTCGAATGTAAGATTTGGTCCTGATCGATTCAATTTGTTGCTGAAAAAACTCTTGATTATTCTTTTCGATTAGTCGTATTCTAAAACACCCTCATTTTGAGTAATATTGGTTAAGCAACAGTTGAGAGTAAGAGTTCTAAGAGATTATGATTCTTTGACAGTTGAGAAGTTTTAGTCTATCGATTTTTTTTAACTTATGCCCTTAGGATATAGGTTAAGAACCTAATTATAACAAGAAATAATTAATTTTGTATTTATAGTTTTTTTATTTGTTTTTTGTAAAGGGTTTATGATTTCCAAAATAGAGTTTTGGTTTCGTAATAGGTTGTTATCCTATGCCCGATAGAAAAATCGTTAATCTATATATCACTCAACAAGACGCCATGACATGACGGCATTTAGCCCTCCGTATTACAAAAAAAAACAAGCCACGACATGATCTCAAGCGTACGATCGAAATGGAAAATAACATACGGTAAGGCTCTCTTTGTTGGCTTAGATGAATATTATTTTGTCTCTTGGTTATCAAACATATATATTGATATTAAATTCGATTGATCAAGGTTAACGTTACTTAACTAAAAGGGTGATTATAAGACATATACTATACTTTTCTTTTCTGTTTAACTTTGAGCTAGCTATAGCTTGAAGGGCAGTTTTAGATAATTTAAAATTTAAAATATGGTGAATTTTGTTTAATTAATATTTTACGGTTGAAAGAGTGGCTAAGTAGTGATCAAAATCCTATATATCTAACATCCGTCAAACAAATTGTTCATATGAAAATAAAATTAATGTTGATGGATGCATAAGCAAAAATATTACAATATTTACATGACTCAACAACTTACAACCGGACCTTCTTTCCACACTATTACAGATATGAAAAGAATGAGAAATTTTGGATTTAATTGTTAACATGCCTTTTTTGCTCTCCTACTCCAACTCAAGTTGGATGAAGATATATATTTTGTGAACCTTTTTTTTTGGTGGAATTTGTGAACCTTATTTAAGTATGTGTTTCTCAGCTCTTTGAATATATCTTAGATCAATTTCGGGGTCTATTCTTTATGTCGTTTATATATAGATATAGATTATAGGTATATAATTATATATAGATTGGAGCCTTATGACAAATTTATTGTTTTCATTTAATATATAGTTTTGTTCATATTTCTCTTAATAAAATAGATGAAACATTCAAAATTATATCACCGTTATCCGTATATGGTAAGGGTTCAACTAGTTTGTTTATCAATTATCATTAGGGGCTCTCACAACTAAATATCTCCCCTTTTAAAGTTCTCTAGCTACGTCATTGATTCTAGGTGACGAGATTTTGTTTGCCTCACACTCGCAAGTCTTCATATATAAATATTGTAAATCTGACTTGATGCAATTTTCTCATTCACTCACATTGTTGATGCCTTTTCTCATTCAGTCACACTCAAGTCCTCTATCACACATTCGATCAATCACACTCAATCATACATCAAATTAATCCATTAAGCATGGCTTTCTCATTCACTCACACTGAAGTCTTGTTGTGCAATGACCGGAAGAGCGCGTTGGAGGCCCTAGAGAGCACCAAGTCGGGAGTGAAGGGTCTCCTAGACTCGGGAATGTCAAAGCTTCCCGAGATTTTCAAAGTTGGCGACGATGTGCCTGTGTATAGTTGTTCTCCACAGTTGATCATGAGCTCATCAAAACAGATCCCACTTATTGATCTCCAGGGAGACAGAATGAAAGCGTTGGGGAGATCCTGATACGTTACAATCCGGTTTAAGGATTATTATTAGTATTTTTATTAATGTGAACCTTTTAAATAGAGTTTATAAACTCTTTTCTTTTCGGTTCTTTTCCATGTCGCTTTTATTGATCGAACTGATAGGGTTGTTAATATAAATACCTAATATCATTCTCATAATAATAATAATAAGAATACTATTGTTTACTCTAATTCTCCCTCGTCTCCTTCTCGCCTCTTTCTGTCTACCTTTCCTCGACCGATTGGCCTTTCTCCTTTTCATCTGTGCTATTGGTTACGTTTTACAGTAATTTGGTACGGGAAGCTAAGTATTATCGTAACTGATCCATTATGCATGCGAGGAGTGGAGATCTAGTATGCATGCAAGGAGTTGGGTTAGGAGGTTCCATAAGAAATAGCCATAGTGCATCAACTTGGGAGCCTATTTTTTATGTGGAATTCCTATGCTTTACTAACTGGAATAAGCAGTCTGCAGTCCAAATACCAAATTCCAGCTAAATGAAGCTTCAACACGTACTATTTGATCGCCTTGCAAAGTTGGTAAGCTTCTATGTTGTCTTGGATGCTGCATTTGTCGACTTGCTCCATCGCATTAATCTCACTTGCGGCCTCCTTCTTGACCAAGTCTAGACTTGAGAGTACCGAGGCTTTGATGATGTTTTCCTCCATTAACGTCGCCTTGTTGTTTTCTTGTGCTACAACATTTCCATGTTAGTGTTTATACCTAGGATATGTGTTGTATGTGAGTAGGAATAGAGTTGTCATTGGCTCCATTGATTTAATGAAGAGAGAAAAAAAAAGGGTTTTAAATTTATCTTTGTTTTTTCCACTTGATCTTTAAATATTTTTTTTCATCACAATTCATAAATCTCATTGATCTCATAAAATAATAATCAAAGAGCTTAAATAAAGAACGGATTTTCTAATCTATGCCCTTAAGCATCTTGTTTTAGAAAGATTTGATATTTTTATTTCTTTAGAGATTTAAATCTTTTTACGACGGGTTTATTCGTTTCCTTTTTAGGGTTTTAGTTTCTAAAATCGAAAAACTTATCTTAGGGCATAGGTTAAAAAGACCGAATGAAAAAATACTTTTATTTCTGATGACACCATTGATTTCATAAAAAAATCAAAGGGCTTAAAATACGGAAATAAGAGATGTGCTCTCCATAAAAGGAGAAGCCCATCACTTTCTAACAAAACGATTTGGTGTACTCTCCATAAAAGGAGATGTGCTCTTCTCTAGTTTTCACAACGAAAATCATCTCTTTAATTTACAAAACAAAAGTACTCAAAGCTCCAGTTGTGTTTGAGTGTCTAAGATCGCGTTCCTCTCGTATTGCTGTGCATTGGTTCTAGAGTAGCTTATGGAAACTTTGGGGGGAGCCGCCGTTATTTGATTTGCACTAGAGTCAAGACGTATTTACTTCTAAGGCAGTGGTCGTGTCCACAACGCAACAACAACATTCATCATCAACCATTTCTTTTTCTTTGTTTTGTTTTTACCCTTTGTAATATAATTTTCTAATATCTTTCTTTTAAATATGTAAGGAATTAGGATTCCGACTGTATAAGTTGGGAATCAAACTAAAGTATTTTTTTTAACTGAAAATAAAAGTTTAAATGATTTGAAATGTGAGCCAAAGAAGGAAGATGACAAAGCTAAGAACTTTTGTTGCTCACAAAATTTCCTTCTCTCACAACATACTTAATTTCAACTGCCTGAAATGATAATAAATGCATAAGGTCACCTAGGATAATTAACTCAATTTTTAAGGACAAATTATATGATGCATTAGCGCATTGATGACAAGACAATCCTGTTCAATGATTAATTTTATTAGGTTTAAACGTTTTGTTGTCTGAATTCCAAAATCGAAGGCCAATAGCCTCCACTTGTAGGAATGGAAACTTTTTACACTTCATGGCCTCCAGGGGCCACAAAATGGGCCTATCTGTATCATTTTCATTAGCATGCTTATATCTGTCGAAATTTTGTTTTACGAACTCACTTTCTAGTTGCTTCCATTTTGCTTTTCATTTGGCTCAGGGTGGTTGTGATTTACTTATGAACATCTTAAAGTCTTCATCTTCTTCAAACCAATTTGTTTTGTTTAATGATTTATTTCCTAATATATCTCTCCATGTCAATAATCAAGTCCAATTGGCATTGTTGGAAGCTTTTTATTTCTCTGGTGCCAATAACACTATTAAATAACCGCAAGTTTTGTGAAGGTTGTTTTGTCAATCAACTTTCCAATTTCCGCAATCATCTCAACTAGTTTTCTTTTATTTGTTTCATCATAGGGTCCGGATAATGTGTGTCCATGGTGACACAATAAAAATACTAACTTTTGATTTTTTTTCAAAACTATTGTCCAATCTTACTCTTTAGTTATAATGGACAATCACCTAAAGCTTATTGCTCTCATTTGAAAGGATGATCTTGGTATCTAGCAATTGTCTCAAATATTGAAACCTTACATGAACAAAAAAAGAATGAGATCAGAAGAGTTGTCATTTAACTATATCATTGTTGAAATCTCAATTATCGATATATGATTTACCAAAATAGTTTGTTTAAAAAAGCAAGAAAAAACGCTTGAACTTTAATTTTGTCAAAGCAGATATGACACGTACTCTTTGCGATTTCTCTATAAAGAAACAAGGTTATACATGAATTAAGTAGGAATACGTACTCTTTGCGATTTCTCTATAAAAAAACAAGTTTATACATGAATTAAGTAGGGAATATTCCGATTTAAAAAAAAACAATTCCCTCAGGCAGGTCAAACAAAATATGAAATCTTATTAAAACTAAAAAGCTAAATCAACAAGATGATAATAACAACATTTGTCTTCCTAAAATAAATCAATCCCTTGACCAAAAGTCTTATCATTGCGATACTAGGTTAAGAAGAGCAACAACAATCCATATATTTTACAAAAATGACACCACATACTCCTTTGCCCAATCCCAATTAAATCTCTTAATCACCCTTGCAAAACAACATCAAAAACCTGTTGACAACGCCACTTCCACGGCCACCATAATCCTAAAGCAAAAACCACCAATTGAGCATATGATAATATTATGGTGAATCTTGCTATAATAGCGAAAAATGCATCTCATTTTTTCCCGAATTGGTTTTCGGAGGTTGGTTTTAGCTTGTGACCCGATCTCGGGTATCCGTTGTCTCCCTCTGATGTTGTCCCTTTGTTTTGAATTTCGAAGGCTAATTTTAAGACCCTCTTAATCGTTTTTCTACCTAGACTTTGCTCAGCCCCATTGAAATGTTGTTTGTCTTTTGATGATGATGATGAACAGTGGTTTTCTTAAAAGACCCTTCTCCTTTGGGCTTTCGTTTCAGCCTAGGTTTCCTTGGGTCGGCCCATTCCTCTATCAGCCTATTTTCCTGTCTCATCCTTGTGGGTGTTGGTGGCAAGTTCAATCGAGTTGGCCGGTACTTCTCCAAAGTGGCCGACTTGTGATTTTTGTTTCGGGCTGAGTTGTTACTCACCCGAGCCTGAATTTTGTTCTTTTGGTCCTACGTTTTGGTTGTTTGTACTCTTTGCTCGCTTGGGTTTGGTTGTTTGGGTTGTGTTTTATCCGGTTTTGACTGTTGCCTCGTGTGACCTCTCGGTTTACCAAGCATGTTTGGTTACCGAATTCTTACCTTCAAAAAACGAGTCAAAACCCATTCCTTTCAGGCCACCACCATTTTTTAGTTTCTAGATATGAAACCCACCTAATCCATTTTTTTAGTTTTCAAATCTAAAACTCACCCAATCCCTTTTTTTAGTTTCCAACTCTGAAACTCTTTTTTAGAAAAGTACGGAGTAAATTATAATCAAAATTTAACTTGTAAGTGTATAATTTATTGGTTAGTTCACTTCTTCCATTGTAGGAGCTCCTCGGCTCAAATAAAACAAAAAAAAGCGAGAAAGAGAAATGAGTCGTTTGGAGACTAGTTAGAACATCACCAACGAAAGAGTAGAACAAATTGTATCCAACACTCACTTGAGAGCTCAAGTTGAATCTCTCACTCAAAAGATGAAGCAAATGGAGGTTGCCTTGGCAGAATCTGAAAAGACATGTACTCCTAAATCGTCAAGTTACGGGGTTAATTGTCAATTTTTTGGGGAAGGTGATCACACAATATCATCTTGTGATTTGTATGCTTCTGAACGTGAGCCACAAGAAGGAGAAGTTAGCTACATGAATAAGTACAATTGGGGTGTAAGGAATTAATTATACTCCAATACTTACAACCCCAATTGGAGGAATCACCCAAACTTCTCCTATGAAAAATAATTAAGCACAACAAAGACAACCGCCTAGATTTCAACTAAAAGCCCCTCAAACACAAACTACTCCTCTTGCTCTACAACCTCAAAAATCAACAATGGAGCTTATACTTGAGCAACTCATGGCGGGTCAAAAAGCAAGCCAGTCCTTTCAACAAGATGTGATCTCAAAGTTACAAGAGGTGAAAAAGCAGTAGAAGATGTCTGAGCAACAGTTAGCTCGGTAAGCCTTGAGTGCTCTAAGACCCATTGGTCAATTGTCTAGACAGCCGGAAGCTAACCCAAGAGGCCAAGTGAATGAGGTATCTCTAAGAAGAGGAAGAGAACTTGAAACTCCCCCACCAAATTAAGACTCAAAAGGTGAAGGAGAATGGGCCACAAGAAAAAGAGGTCATTGAGGAGTCAAAATAAGATGAGAAGGAGCCTTCATATATTCCTTCACCACCATTCAAGCCACCTCTATCGTTTCCTCAAAGAAGAGCTCAAGCCCAATTGGATCATTAGTATAGGAAATTTGTAGATGTGCTGAAGAAACCAGCTCCCTCCAAAGTTGAAGATTCAGGGAACTTTTTCGTCCCCATTGTCTTTGGTAATACTACTTATGATGTTTTATGTGACTTAAAAGCTAATGTTAGTATTATTTCCTTGTTCATCTAGAAAAAGTTAGATTTGGGAGAACCTAGAACTATAGGGATGCCACTTTACATAGCAGATAGATCATCGATTCACCCAATAGGAATCATTGAGGATGTACCTATTCATATAGGTAAGTTCTTTATTCTTGTGGATTTTATTGTACTTGATATTGAATTCAATATGCTTGTCTCAGTCATCTTGGGAAGACCCTTTCTAACTACTGCATGTACCATGATTGATGTTAAACAACTGGTCCTCTCTTTCACAATAGGTTATGAGAAAATTGAGTTTAGTTTTTCTAAAGCCGTTAAAAAATCTTCTTGTGTGGATGATGATGGCAGGATAGATGTCATAGATAAAAAAGTTTATGGATCTTTGATGTCTGTTGTCTCTAAAGACCCATTGGAGCTTTGTTTGACCACTAGTGTAGACCAAGTGGAGAAAGGAGAGCTACTTGTTGATGTAGTTAAGGACTTGAGGGCAACAAAAGAGGACTATGGTAGAAGAGTTGTTGATATTTTGAAGAAAGATGACCCAAATTCCAAAGGAGATTTAAAAGATGCACCAAAAGTGGAATTGAAACCACTTCCATCCACTTTGAGGTATGAGTTTCTAGGACCTAATTCTACACATCTTGTCATTGTCAATGCTAGTCTAAGTAATGAAGAGATTGAAAAATTGTTGCATGAGCTTAGACTACATAGAAAAGTTATATGGTACACTATTGATGATCTAAAAGGAATTAGTCCCTCATTGTGCATGCATAAGATCTTTGGAAGATGACCATAAAACTTCAATTGAGCATCAAAGAAGACTTAACCCAAATATGAAAGAAGTAGTGAAAAAAGAAGTGCTTAAATTGTTAGATGTTGACATTATCTATCCTATTTTGATAGTAATTAGGTTAGATAGATTAGCTCAACATTCACATTTTTTCTATTTAGATGGGTATAGTGATTTCTTTCAAATTCCTATTCATCTTGATGATCAAGAGAAAATCACTTTTACATGCCCTTTGCAATGTAATTTTCTAATATCTTTTTTTAAATATGTAAGAAATTAGGATTCCGATTGTATAAGTTGGGAATCAAACTAAAGTATTCTTATAGTTGAAAAAAAATTGTTTTAAGTGACTTGAAATGTGAGCCAAATAAGGACGATGGCCAAGTAAAGCAATTTTGTTGCCCACAAAATTTTATTCCCTCACAACATACTTAATTTGAACTGCTTGAAATGATAATAAATGTATAATGAGATCTAAGATAATATACTTGATTTTTCAAGGACAATTTATATGATGCATTAGCACGTTGATGACAAGACATTCCCTTTCAATGATTAGTTTTATTATGCATAATCGTTTTGTTGTCTGAGTTACAAAATCGAAGGATAATAGCTTCGGCTTGCAGTAATGGAACTTTTTTACACTTCATGGCCTCCAGGGGCCACAATATGGGTTTATTTGTATCATTTTCATTAGCATGCTTAGATCCATCGAAATTTATTTTCGATTTCTAGTTGCTTCCATTTTTCTTTTCATTTGGCTCGGGGTGGTTGTGGTTTACTTATGAACGTCTTAAAGCCTTCATCTTCTTCAACCCAATTTTCAATTATAGGGTGTGGTTAACGTGTGCTCATGACTACACAATAATAATACTAAATTTAGAATTATTGTCTAATCTTACTCTTTAGTTATAATGGTCAATCACCCAAAGCTTATTGCTCTCATTTGAAAGGGTGATATTGGTATATAGTAATTCTCATATACTAAAACCTTACATGAAAAAAGAATGAGATCAGAAGAATTGTCATTTAATTGTAACGTTGTTAAAATGTCAATCGACAGTATATTATTTACCAAAAAAATGTGTTTAAGAAAATAAGGAAAAACGCTTGAACTTTAATTTTGTCGAAGCAGATATGACATTATTCATGATTTCTATGTAAAGAAACAAGTTTATACATGAATTAAGTAGGGGATAGTTTGAAAAGAAAAAAAAAACTCCCTCAAGCAGGTCAAACAAAATATGAAATCTTATTAAAAACTAAAAAGCTAAATCAACAAGATGGTCAATAACAGCATTTGTCTTCCTAAAATAAATCAACTCCTCGACCAAAAATCTTATAATTGTGATACTAGGTTAAGAAGAGCAACAACAATCCATATATTTTTACAGAAATGACACTGCATACTCCTTTGCCCGATCCTAATTAAATCTCTTAATCACCCTTGCACAACAACAACATCAAAAACTCGATGACAACGCCACTTCCACGACCATCATAATCCTAAGGCAAAAACCGCCAATTGAGCATATGATGATATTATGTCGAATCTCGCTATAACAACAAGAAATGCATCTCGCACACTCTGGGCCCACTTTTTTAAGTTTCTCCTTTTTTTTCTATTAAAATCATACTCCCTTTTTAAGGTAAACTTGTCATTCTAGCTTGATTTTATTGTTCAATAAAAGTTGTCAATTGACTTATTTTTAACCCATTTTTCCAATAATATCCCTATTAATTAAAATTATTTACATAAATCTATAAAATAAAGTAAAATATCTTACCAAGATTGAGAATACTTAAGTCAAATCAAGCGATTTCCTTAATTTTTAAGATAAATCTTAAAATGACAAGTTTACCTTAACGGAGCGAGTATTAATTTTATATTTTGAAGTTGCAAGTTATCATGAACTCAGAAGAGGCAGAACCCATTCCTTTGAGACCACCACCGTTTTCTTAATTTCCACATCTGAAACTCACCCAATCCATTTTTTTAGTTTTCAGATATGTAACCATTTTTTTTTTGGAAAAGTACGGAGTAAATTGTAATCAAAATTTAAATTGTAAACATATAATTTAATTGTGAGTTCACTTATTCCATTGTAGGAGCTCCGATCCTCTGCTCAAAAAAAGCGAGAAAGAGAGATGAGTCGTTTGTAGACTAGTTAGTACATCACCAAAGAAAGAGGACAACAAATTGCATCTATGTACAATTGAGCAAAAACCTCTCATATTAAAATTTCCTAATACTTTTCATTCAATTCCTATTTTTTCAATCGCTCGTAATATGAACTATGAAGTGCTATGTGTTATTTAATAGGTACAAAATAGGAGATTCCGACCACATAAGCCGAAAATTAACCTAGAGTATTTTTACGAATTGAAACCAAAATTTCTAGTGCGATGATAAAGCTAAGCAATTTTGTCGGCCACAAGATTTTCTTCCCTCGCAGTCGCAACATGCTTGATTTGAACTGCTTGAAAGGATAATAAAGGAATAAGGACACCTGAGATATTCAACTCGATATTCCAAGGGTAGTTCATATAATGCATTAGCGCGTTGACAATAAGGCAATCCCCTCCAATGATTAATTTTGTTAGGCCCAATCATTTTGTTGTCTGGATTCCGAATTGAAGGTCAATAGCTTCCGCTTGTAGGGATGGAGCTTTTTGGCCTCCAGGGGCCATAATATTTGAATTCGAGTCCCAAAGAACGAACCCAACTGTCTCATTTCCATTAACATTCTTAGACTCGTCGAAAATTTGTTTTACGATCTCGGTTTCTAGTCGCGTCCATTTTACTATTTTCTCGATTTGGTGTGGACGTGATTTACTTATGAACGCCTTAAAGTCTTCATCCATCTTGTTCAACTCATTGTTTGTTTTGTTTCAATCAAGAATTTGTTTCCTAATATATTTCTTCATGTCACTAATCAAGTATACCTAATTGGCATTGTTGGAAGATCTTAATTTGTATTTCTCTGGTGCCAACCAAATAATACACCATTAAATAACCGAAGTTCTGTGAAGGTCGTTTTGCCAATCTGCTTTCCAATTTCCGCAATCGTCTCAACTAAGTTTTCATTTGTGTCATCATATATAATATAGTATCACTTTGTTAGTATTCGAATTTAATTTATCGACCGTGTGTGAGCGCTTGACAAGCAAGCGGCTTGCATCCTCAAAACCAGCAAAATGCTCCCAAGACATACATGGCAACTACAATTGACGCATGCATTCAAAGAGAATCGGGATGCCTTGCTCCGCTAGCTACACATGCTTTGGTGGGAACTTTTTTACTTTAGGATAAATGTCGAGTTTCCATATCCATATGTTCGGATAAACAACCCGATTTGATTGTCCCGCAATTAATTCAATAACCAAAGCGGTAGAAAACCGACAAATTTCTACTCAGTTCCCAATAAAGACAATCTCTAATACACTTATCTAGTGGTTCGAGTAATAAACCTCATGATATTATGTGGTAATATTTTCTGTAATCTTATTTCACCAGAATAATTAGTTGAATTTTTACAAAATTAGGTAAATTTAATTATTATTCTTCCCCTTATTGTGATGTGCTATTTATATCTTAATTATAACATTGATCATATATAAAAATAATAATAAATGAAAAATTGTTTAAGAAGAATATAGCTAGCAATTAAACTCAAGAAAAAGGGGAGAAGAACATCCATTAACGAATAGATAAATTACGATACACGAATTAATTTTCGATGATTTAGAATCCGAGAAAATCGGGTATAAAATCCTACACAATAGGGTACTAGTATCTTGTAGCAAGTGGAAAGAGCGTGAAAAAACGCATTAATGCTTAAAGATCATAAAAAATACATATCAATAATTTCTTTCCTGAGTACATAATTTTATTTCTAAATATATTAATATCTTATAATACTTTTTATGCCTGATATTTCATAACAATATAAAAATTCTTATCCAAATCGCAAAAAAAAACTATCTTTAAGAAATATTTATTAACTTTTATAAAAATTCGGATTTAACAACCCGGTCTTTCCTTGTTAAAAAAGGAACTAATATATTCACTCCTTATCTAACAAAATCCTTTTTCGACAAAAATAAAATCAAATTTTGGGAGATTTGTTTATATCAAGTTGGTTTGTTAAACTTCTCTCTTCTTCACTGAGTCTGCACTCTCGTTTTTCTCTCTTCTTCTTCAATCTCTACTTCCAATCCTCGCGAATCTTCATCCTCACCTCCAAATTCAAGCTTCTCCAGCAAAAACCCCTAGTTTTTTGGCGTTGAATTTGTTCCGTGGGAGTCAAGGCAAAGAAACTTGCAAGCGAAGCAATCGCACCCCTGCTAAATTATACTCGCCGGGTACGTTTTTTCGGATTTCAAAAACGCTCCCAATTCCTAGGGTTTTTGCTTCTTCCGATCTTTACCTGACGCTCGTTTGCGCTCACAGCGGCCGAAAATCAGTTGCATAATCAAGCTTCTTGTGCTCGGAATTCGGGATTACGATGGTGGATTTTGATCATCAGCGTCATCGGTGTCCGATGGAAGAAGATCTTGAAGAGGGGGAGTTTCCAGTGGAGGAGGAGAAGCCGCCATTGTTGTTGACGAATAAGCTCAAAATCAAGCTCAAGGTCGTTAGTGGCGAAATCGTCGAGAAAAAAGACGATCACGGTGTTGTTCGTAACGGTGGCGGTTGGATCTGTGGGCTCTGCCGGAAGGAGTTCAAGTCCGGTAAGGCCTTGGGCGGTCACATGCGCGTCCACGCCCCGCCGCAACCTACCTCGCCAGCTGGCGGCGGCGGTTTCGGTCGGAAAAGTTATTACCTCCAAGATCTAGAGGGAATGCCGATGTGCTCGCTCTGTAACAAGACGTTTCAGTCTGAGAAGTCGCTGTTCGGACACATGAGGTGTCATCCGGAGAGAGACTGGCGAGGTATGAATCCGCCAGAGATTAATGGATATTGTTCTCCGTCTTCGACGATCGATTCCGATCGGGAGGATGAACCGGTTCAGGGGATTGAATATTGCTCTTCGTCTGGTGCTGTGGATCTGTCGAGGTATCTGGACAATTGGTCTGTGAAGAAGGCGAGAAGCAGCGGCGCTGGTAAGAGGACCGCCATTGATGCAGCACGCCAAAATCTGAGCGAAGATGAAATCGGAGCTGTTGAGGCGCTTATGCTGCTCTCTAAGGACAAAACTCCCTTCTCCTTGATTCGTCCTGATGGTGTAATTGGAGTTGCAGAGAAGCCAATTTCGTCCAGCAACAAGAACACCGCTGATGAAATTCAAATCCAAATTCAAGATCAGAAATATGGTGATGATGATTCTGATAACAACAGCAAAATCAAAATCCAGCTGGATTGTGATCAGGACACGCCGATGATGAACAACAACAACACGGATTCGGCGAGCAAGAAGAGGAAGAGGATCCATGAACAATTCATCAATTCAGCTCCTAGATGCTACAGATGCAGCGTCTGCAGCAAGACATTCCCAACGCCTCAGGCGCTAGGAGGCCACAAATCCAGCGCACACAACAAGCCGCTAATCAAGATTAGCCTTGCTGATCCGGAATTAACGCTAAGGCCGCATAATTACCATGATTCTGAAGATCACATATGCAAGATTTGTGACAAAGGCTTTCCCAGTGGACAGGCGCTTGGAGGCCATATGAGGCGCCATTATCCGGGGCCTTCCCCTGCAACAGCAGGGAAAATGCAGTTGGCTGTGATGAGTTCTGATCAGAGTGGATCGTTATCAGCTGCCATTACTTGTGATGATGGGATTAAGGAGCCGGTTGTCGGTTTCGATCTCAATGAGCTTCCTGATGCTGATGATGCTGTTGTGGAGCAATGGTGATACTGATGCAAAGTTGCCAATTTTTAGTAGCTAAGGGTTGTTTTTTTGTTCTTTCATTTGTTTTTTTCTTGGTTTTGATAATTATGTCTGGATTGATTTTGGTAATTGACATGTTTGTTTTTGATAAAGGTTATTGTGGGTCTTGTGGGTTGATGATGCTTTCATCTTAGCAAGATCCAGCAAATTGTGAGGGTTTAGTTTATGTATGTGTAGGAGAATCATTCAAGATTCATAGGACGAATGTTTAGCAGAATAGTATTCGTGTACGGCTAGAGAGGAGTTGGTTTCTTGCAAGTAGAAGGAAGGTAGGCAACTGAGAATGGGCTTTGGGAGGTGTTTGTGTAAAGACTAAATTGCCCCTCAACTTTTCTTAGTTGCAAAAATTGTTTTTTTAAATTATATTAACTATTTTTTTCATAGTTTTATAATGTTGTAAATATTGATCCGTACTTTTCCCGCTACCCAATAAGCTAGCGGAAAAACGGTTCCCTTTGAGGTAGAAAGGTGCGGAATTCGGAGATTTTAAGCTTCTGTTA
This sequence comes from Fallopia convolvulus, assembly GCA_964016875.1. Classification (NCBI taxonomy): domain Eukaryota; kingdom Viridiplantae; phylum Streptophyta; class Magnoliopsida; order Caryophyllales; family Polygonaceae; genus Fallopia; species Fallopia convolvulus. Next base: position 79,412,455 of record OZ024718.1, on the reverse strand, counting down.
GCGGGAAGAACCTCTTAAAACGTTGGCGCCAATTGGAGACTTGATCACATGAACGCGCTACACAAAATAATTATTGAAACTATCAAGAAGAAAGTTATCGAATAATTATGGAAATCGATTGAATTTGTCTCACTAATGAACAAGAATTATTATTATTTTTTTTATAAAAATAGCGAAAGTAGTAATAGTATATTATTTTGAGTAAGAAATAAATAAATTAAAAGTTTAGGGAGTATAATTCTTGGTTTGGTTTGATCTTGGTAAATTGGAATGTAATCGTGATTTTTTTTTATTTTCTTTGGAGTTAGTGGAGGTCCAAACAATATTTGATCGGTTGGGATTTGGGGGGAAGATGGTGAGCTGGAATTGAAGTCATATTCCGATCGATCCTAAGATAAGATATCAGAATTCTGATTAAAAAAAAACATCATGAACCTAAATAAAAAATCTTAAATCGTATATACATAATTAATCTAGATCAAATGTAGTACTTGCCCTTTTTCCTCTTAATAATGAATGATATACATGCATTAGAATTTATTTTTTGATCCAAAAAGTGGGATTAATCCTTCATGTCCATGCATTATAAGAAATTTGGATGAGATCTATAGCCTAAAATATTCGCATATCTTTGGATGACATCAAATTAATCACTCTTTTTTCTACCCAAAAAATGTCTCTCTTTTTCCACTTTTTAACTTTTTTTTTGTATTGCTTTGATTTGATATATGATGTACATCACAAGTATGCATGGCAATGATGATTTCTAATTAGTTTGTAGGTCTCTTGTTAGTTTTTAGTTTGATAGTAGATCGAGTTAGTTGGCAAGTCTCCAAAGAGGTAGATTTGAATATGTTTCGGATCGAGTCCTTTGGATTTGAAGATTCTTTATTTCGGCCGAGAGAATGTCAGTTGTCTTTTTTGTTGAGTTGACTATTTGTCAAGACATTTTTTTTATTGTTTTATTCACCCCAAATTTAAAGGCTACCACTTTTTGCACCACGATACGGTGTGCCGTGAGTTTTTTTGTGTTAAAATCTCACGGCACGGTGTGCAGTGAAATGTTTTTATGTGTAAAAATTTCACTGCACCATGTGCAGTGGTGTATTTAGATAAAATTTGGGGTACAAAAATCCTAGGCCAATTTAAAACTTGTTGATGATCTTTCTATTTGGTTATTTGTACTTCTTGCTCGCTTTGCTTGTTTGTTCTAATCAATATATATATGCCTCTATCTAGCCCGTCTTGGCTATCAGCTCGTACGATCACTCGATTCACCAAACAACTCTCGTTACCGAACTTTTGCCTAATAATCATCAATATATTATAAGTAAAGTCGAATCTTTCCATCTTACGTGTCATTCATCTAACTATGACACGTAGCAAAATTTATTTGCTTTTGTGTCATTCTCATTTGTTAATTATTCCATATTTTAAAATTATTTTATTCACAATTATTCCATAAATAAAATTGACTTAATTGTATCCAATTTTTTTTTTAAATTAACTATTTAGAATTAGCTTAACACTACAATAAATAGTGTTGATATTTTAGCATAATTTATTTTAGAAAAATTTCTTTATTCAAAATTATTCCATATATAAAATTACCTTAATTATGTCTAATATTTTTTAAAAATTGATTATTTATAATTGGCTTAACACTACAACAAAATAATTTTAATATTTTAGAAAAAATTTGTTAAAAATATTTTAGAATAATTTTTTTTAAATTTCCTTAACACTATAATAAAATAATTTTTATATTTAGCATATTGTTGTGTACAGGTTTAAGCTAGTTTTTTTTTTAATGAATGTAGAAAGAAAATCGGGAATGTGGTAAATAGTTAGGAAAAAGTTGAATATCATTAACCCAAAATTTGAATCCGTATAATGTAAATAAACCCAAAAAATAAAATATTTCCATCGGGAAAAGGAAATTAAAAGGTTAAAATTTGCAGCGAATGTTTCTGCTACGATAGACTTTCCACTGAAATTTATGACTGTACGGTAACCTAAGAGAGATCTCTGGAAAGTGACAAAAAAGGCTTTGTTGACTAGGCCCTTGGCGCTCAAGTTATTAGCTTGGGGCCCAAGTTGCCAAATAATTTTTTTTTTAATTTCGACCAAAAAAATAATTGTTTTAATTGCCATTATATATTGCTCTGCAATTAAAAGGAGAAATTTGCGAGCATAGTTGGGTTGGAATTAATTTGGTACATAGATTTGTTAGGTTTATACTATCATCAAGAAAATAATTAATAGTTATCCGAATTTAAACTGTATTGTGAAATACGAATGGTAAAATTGACTTTTCATCGCACATTGAAAGCTAAAAACTATTTCAGCATATATTTATCTATTTTTTAACTGGTTAAGACCCTTAAAATAAAAAAAAATTATTAATTTTTATTATATAGGATAATTTATTTTTTTGAATAGGGTTATTATTTTCTTATAAGGTTTTATTTTCTAAAATAAGAGTGTTTAAGGATATAAATTAGAAAAAATCGTTTATTAAAATCTTTAGAGTACATGTAAACACAAATATTATACCCTAACTAGTTGAATCCCCGTGATACTCACGGGATAATTTTATTAAAGATTATTCAATAATATGATATTAGTATAAAATTTAAAACACTTGTATATAATATCAAAATAAAATTATATAATTTATAAAAAGATCTTTAAGATAGTGCCCCATTTTTATCAACATATAGATAAAAAAATTATATACTTGAAACCCGAGCCTTGTTAAAAGATAAAAAAAATATACATAAAATTAATATTAAAAAATATTAGATCAAGTTATTATCAACTTATAGATAAAAAAAATTATATACTTTGATCCCAAATCTTGTTACAAAATATAAAAAAAGATGCATAAAAAATCAATATATAGATCAAGTTATTATATTATAAAAAAATTGGATATATAGAAAGAATGATACAAGAAATTATATTATTTATTATTAAAAATGTCATATTATTTTATTCTAAGAATTTCACGTGGCGCAATTTTTTTAACAGATACGCTTTCTGTTTTATAATATATTAGCTAGATTTCCTATGCAAAGAGATTGCAAATTAGAGAAAGACCAAATCAAATCTTTTATATTAACATCGGAAGTAGAAAAACACGTTCTTCACAAAATATTACATTAAAGAATCTCAATCTTAACCACTTCTCCTGAATTCAAATATTATTAAAGGTTGATATCAAGAAGTGGTGGACAATTGCATTCACAATTAAAAAAATTCATCACAAAATAAAGGAGCTTAACTAACCTGAATTCAAAGTAAAAACACGTTCTTTTGATCTAAAGGAGAGAGAAAGCTAAACACGTTAATATTGAATGACGATGAAGAATTTTTATGATATACATAGAATAAATTACACAGAGAATATTGCACATAAAATTATATCTTTTCTCAAAATAAAAATATATTAACACAAAAAAATTATTATTTTAAATAATATCATTATATAGATATAAATTTTATACTTGGAGTCCAAGTCTTGTTAAAAGATAAAAAAAAAATATATTAAGACCCTAAATCTTTTAAAAGATAAAAAATATTAAATTAATATGGAAAATATCATCTCATAGGAATTTATGTATATAATAATTATATAAATATGTTATCTATTATAGTAAACTAATACATAATCCATAGATAGAAAATTATAACATAAAAAATTATATAAACATGTTATCTATTTAGTATATATTACAAGAATACTATAAGTTGTTACAAAATTTATTAAAATATAATTTTACATTAATTTATTCATAAATACCATGTGACGCAATGTTTACAATAGACTTGGGTTCTGTTTTATAATGTATTAGAGTAGATTTGCAGGTTTAATGAGCTCTCCATCTATCCGGAATTTCCTTTCTTTAACACTGGTTTGACAAGTCAAACTACGCGTTGAATGAGTTTGAGAAGCCTTTATCATGCATATTCCAAGAACATACGAGTACTAGTATATCTGGAATATGTTCCTATAATCGGTTACACTAACAGCAACGTGACGAAAAGAAAGTTGGTGCTTGTAGAAGTGGAGCCTAAGAAAGAACAGAGTGCTTTTCTAGCAGGTGTTACATGATTTACCAGCTTGCTTCTAAGTTTTAACTTTCAACCTTGTCAAGCACATAAAATACTCCAAGGTTAAATGGTGGGTTTAGGGGAGGGGTACAAATGGAATTTAGCAAGGGTAGGGCTCACTTGGTATGGTATATCGATACCAGAATATGAGATGTATCAGGTATCAACTAGCATAAGTACCCGTACCTTGTACGGGTTTAGTTAAATATGAATTAATTTGATTTTTTTTTATGTCAATATGAACAAAATTTATGCATTATTTTAATGTAAGATCCAAATTTTTTTTTCTATTACTAAAAGAAAATGAATTAGTTTAGCAATTTTTAAATTTGTACATGTATATAAATTTAAAATCTATACATATAATATCAAATAAAAGTTAAATTATAACTTATATAATTTTTTTCATTATAATATGATATTTGAATATATAATTAATCAATAAAATGTATAACTAATCAAAGTAAAATGAGATAAGAATGAATCTAAGATTTAGTTATTACTTCGTAACAAACCTATATAAAAAAAATAATTATAAATCTTTTTTTAATTAGTATTGAATTGATTTTTAGAGTGTTGATGATGTGGTGCCACATAGGCGAATTGAATATAGAGGCAACACATAAGCGAAATGAATGTGTGGTCGACATGTGTCAAAAAAATGATTTCTTTAGTGTATATATAGATTGGATATCAAGTCATGTGTACAAGGAACATAACGATATTAGAATATATCAAACACCGAGATATGAATCTGAACCATATTCGCACCCATATATAATATGGATATCAGACAAGGCCGAACATCATCAAGCACATAAAGGTTAAAGGGTCCGGCTAATGTAGGCTTATGAGTACACAATAACAATATTAATTTTGAAAATTATAACAAAACTATTTCCTAAATTAAAATTGATGTCCTTTTTTTAAAAAAAAATTAACAAATTCTTATTATGTGTCCATGGATTGGACACACATTAGAAAATCGGAATATTAAAACATAAAAGGTGGGTTTAAGGGAGGGGCACAAATCCTTTTAAAAAAAATTAAAATTAACAATTTCTTTTTAGAAAATCAATGGAATTTAGAAAGGGTAGGGCCTAGACCTTTCAAAACTTGACCCGACACGAAAAACCGACACGACCCGCCCGAAGTTTTCTGGGTTGAAACTCGACCCGAAAATCAATGGGTCAAGAGTAACCCAAACTCGGTCGACCCGGAACAACCCGATAAAGTATTATTTCAATTAAAAGTTAAGTATTTTATTATAAATTTTGTATAAAATTATTGTTTTATTATTATTAAATAATATATAATATAATATAATATTGATTATTTTAATAAATATTAAAATAAAAGTTAATAAAATTGAAGATCGTGACTCGTTGGATCAACCCGAACCCGTACCAAACCTGTAACAATCCGGCTCATATAAACCCGTGAATTTAACGACCCGAGACCCGTTTTGACCCGAACCCGGTTGGCCCAAACCCGAATGATAGATACCACTCAAGGAGAATCTCACTTGAGGAAACCACTCTAGGCAAGCATCTCACCAAGAGGAAATTTGTCAAGAAAATCTCTCAACACTTTTGATAAATCAATTCAATAATCAAGTCTGCCCTGAACAAGAGAATTCCAGCCTATTTAAAGGAAATAAAATAACTAATTCTAAGAAATAACTGACCACTAACAACACTAACCCACTAAGAGATAGTGCAGTAACTTCTAACCTACTGAGAAAATTAAGGAAAAAGCAGGAAGTAATAATCAAAATAAGAAAAACAATTAAATCCTAATTTCTAGAAATCTGGTGACTAGTAGGATCGTATCACCGAACCTAACCCACCCGACCCATTTGACAGGTCTAGTAGGGCCCATTTGGTATCGTATATCAATTATCAATGTGTACAAGGAACATCACAATAACAGAATATTCTAAACACCAAGATATGAATAGTAGCCATATTCACACCAATACATAATATGGATACCAAACAAGCCCTAAGAGCTTGCATATGAAGCTCATGTGCAATCTTGTGATTCTCCTCTATGACCAACACTAAAATCTAAGAATCAAACTAGCATGAACTATTGAACTCAAACGATCAAAAACCAAGATTTACTCAAAGTCAAAGAAATCCATAAAAAAACAACACAATTACATGGGCCGGCCCAAGATCAGATACCAAGCTTGCAACTAATATACAGTCTAACATAGTAGTAGCTGTCAATTTCAAAAACCTGAGAATCAAGAAACAAAAACCTCTCTACTGCACAAAGGATACACCAAAAATCCCATCACCTCTTGCAATCTTCTTTCTAGGTGGGCATGACCACTTCCGACTTATTAGGCAGAAACCGCGACACAAAGAACTCGAGTACAAAAACGAACAAGATCAACTGTACGAAGAAGCGGAAGAAGTATTCAGTAACTCTACCTCCTCCCTCCTCTTCAGCTTTATCTTTTAGCAACACTGATTTACTCTTGTCTGTTTTGCTGGACTCTTGTGATTTCTGCTCTGCAAGAAGAAGCTTCATTTGTCTTTCTTCTGTAATGATCTTATCTGCAATTGCAACAAACTTTATTTCAGCTTCTGTCTTATGCATTAACAGAACCTCCATCTCTGATTCCATCTCCATGTATTTCTTCTGATGTGTGTCTATGATTGTCCCTAAAGTTTCATTACTTGACTTGATTTCATGGATTGTGGATTCAAGTTCAGCGATCCTTGATTCCTTCTCCTTCAGCACAAGCGTTTTTTCCTCTAGCTGCTTCTCCAATGCCTCAATGGTTTGTTCTTGGCTCAAAGCATCTTCTGAAGCTGGCCAGTTTGAAGAAGCTCCAAGAAGTTCAGCAATGGCAGAATTAGAGTATACAGGAAGATCAGTAGATTTGATCAAGTCTTCATCCAAAGGTCGGAGATCTTCTTTGCCCAACTCCCCAAATTTCTGAATTTCTGCATGTTGATGTAAAGATTTATTATAAAGTGAGCTATTTCAATTCAATGTGACAAAGCATCATTTGATCAATTATAGAGACTTGAAACCTCATATTAGCCAGATTAATCTTAATAGGACAAAATCCCTCTATCTGATAAGAGTACCTGGACCTCCACGGATTTTATGAGAACTCGAAAAATTACATGACCAACAAAGAAAAAGCAAAATGTCTCTATCAACTCAGAAAAGCTATACTCTTCACAGAACATCTATAGGTTTAACTTTTCAAGGTCAAACACAGTGAACCATCACTGAAAGAGGTTTCTTAGACATTCTTATTTGCACAGAAGCAAACACACTAGACTTCTGTATGTGTTCAATACTTCCCACATCAACCTCCAAGATTTAACAAAGAGATATTTGTGCAACTTATATGAGCCCACAACTAAGAAATGCCTGTCAAACCCACTTTCAAGTTCTTGTTTCTCCCTCATCTGCTACCCATGAACCATCATGAAGCCGACACTTCCAAGTTCCATCAACCCATCTAAAAGCTGTATTCTTACATTCTATGATGTCAAATATCTTGATCCTAGGAGGCTAGAACCGTCATTCTCTCCAAATCAGACAACCAGTTTCCTCCTGTACTTCCCCATCTAAACATGGCGATAGAAGGGTATATAAATAAAATACAATAAGGGGTCGTAGATTGTAGTCCACTGCCACACTAATCTCATATATAAATAAAATAAGAAACAATTCATACAAGTAACAAGTACAACTCAAAACCAAATGTGGGTTCCAAATGGGAATGCAACATCTTCAATTGCCTTACGGTTATAAGACAATTCAATTCCAAAGGAACTTTGGGGCCATTAAGGGATTGAATAAAAGGGGATCAACTATTTTTGACAGATAATCAGTTAGTCACTCTACAATCTACATCATCTAATTTCTTCATATTTTATCTCTATTTCCTTGATCTTTTCCCTACAGAAACCAACTAAAGGTGACCAAAATTCTAATTTGGTTTCAGTGCAATACATTTAAGCCAATAAATACTTATAATCTACTATAGATACACCATTCCTTTACCTTCCCTAATTTACCAAGCAGGAAGAGCATATTCATAAGAATTTGTCAGCATCAGCACAATGAACAAGAAATATAGCAGAAAGTCGAGGGTGGCAATAAACGATCCGCTACACTAAATAGACATATTATAATCTCAAGGAAAAAGATAATCTACCTTGTTCGAGTGTTTCTTGTAAAGACCGAAGCATCTGAGCACAGTCAACCAGTAGATCACCATTTCCTAAGAGCTTATGATTCTTAATTGTTTCTGGGAATGGCCATGATACTGCAGCGTCAACTTGTGAAGTTTCTTCATCCTCTCCAACACTTCCACAAGGACCAGTAGGAAGTCCTTCAACCGACTGCTGTTCGCCAGCTTGTTCATCATCACTATGTTCTCCATCAGAACCCATCAATCTCTCGCTATGCCCATTATTAATTGCAGAAGATGAACCTTGCATAAATAGAGAGCAATAATTTCTTGAATCAGATTCCAGACTCGAGAGGGAGTTCTCCTGATCCACATTAACAGCTTCTCCCCTCGGTTTCTTGCCAGCATCAAGCTGCCTTGCACCTTGTTGCACCCTTTGAGTTTGAGGTGTATTAACCAAGTGCTTTCTACCTGTGTGTTTCACCTTGTGCTTCTCTCGTGAATGTCCTGATCCTCTAGACGGATCATGCCTAGACTTTGGTACGCTAGCTGCAGTGGAGGATTTGCTACTCCTATCCTCACTGTTGTCAGAATCAGCACCAACACTAAATGTGGATATTCCTGCCACTTTATAAACAGAACTAGAATCGGCATTAGAGAATGAACCAGCACTAACAGGATTGTTCACAAATGCATTGGTAGACGACACTGAACCCTCACTCTTTTGCTTCATCTCAACTGCTACGTCAAAAGAATTCCCACGATTTGCTGAGCCTCGCTTTAACATCTTGGTCACATCTAGATTGATGTTGTTATCCTTTGTAACCTCCCTTCTAATTCTTCTCCATTTCCTCAAGCCTTTTCCTTTTGTAACTACAGATGAAGGTGACATCCCAGGAGAAGCAGGAGAGTTGCCAATATGTTGATCAGATTCAGTGCCCTTTCCTGCTGAATTGATCACTGTAAACCCATCCACGTCCTCCCCAGAAGTTTCATGGTTCGAACGAAGAGAAGCAGAGTTATCAGACCGTGAATTGGGAGTATCATTTTCTTCAGAATTCAACTTGTTATCATCTTCCTTGATTTCCACAGACCTTAGAGATGGCATAGGATAACCATTCCCATAGGAGTTTCCATCACAATCATCATCATGAAGACTGGATCCATTGAACTCAATCTTAACATCATCTCCAATTGGAGGATTAGCAGAACAGACCAGATCATTATCCCCAGTCGATTCTAGGGCAGAATTCTCACTTTCTAAATCCATAAACTCCAAACAAGCAGAACTTGAGGAAAAACGTAAATTAAGCACCTAAAACAGTAAAATTGATCAAACTTACACCAGCCTAACCCCTTAATCAAGCAATTCAGTATCAGAAGTTTCAGAACCAAGCGCCGCAATCATTCGCTCCTTGCTCCAATCACAGCAAGGAAATTAAACCCCCTCCCTTAGCTCCCAAACAGCAGTAGAAGATCGTAAACGGATTCAAAACAGATCTAGAGCTTCAAAATCTACCAACTAAATTGACAACCAAGTCAAATTACAATTACCTTTGCTGAATTTTTATAAACAACTACTACAGTGAAGCTGGATTCTTTTTGTGATAGGGGAAAACGAACCTTCGTACACGGCAGAGAAGAGTGCAAACTGCAAAGGATGTCGAGAATTTAGGAAGATCAGAAAACCCTAATCGGAGAAATGAGGAAACTTTAATGGCTGCCAATTTGGAATTCCATGTGCTGAAAACTTTCCATGAATTTGAGTAGTAATAGTTTCCACTTTCAGGAACCAGAGACGAAATTCTACAACATTCTTTCCCCTTGAAAACAAATAGTCAGCCAATGTTTTGCAAAGACACCCTTATAAGTTAATACAAAATTGCAATTTACTCCCCGATATTTATAAACTTTTACGTAAGTAGTCATAACTTATAGCGTAAGTACTTCTTTTTAGGTAACAAGAATGATTGGTAAATTATTGATTTATACCTATGCTTTTTATTTTTTTGGGTGCTTTTTATTCAACTTGATCTTTTAACACATTGAATTGCTGTTAAACGAGTAGAAAAAACAGGTTTCAAAATTGCTATGTACTCCCTCCGTTTCAAAATAGTTGTCCATATAGACAATTTTTCTTGTTTCACAATAGTTGTTCATATAATAATTTTTTCCATTTATACCCTTAATAATTACACCACACTAAACATACACTTTTTCCAAAGCAACTTTTTGGAGTAGAAAATACCACTTTATAGGGGTATTTTTGGAAGAATTTTTTTGCCTTAATATATGTGCACTTTTGTCTATGAACAACTATTTTGAAACGGAGGGAGTACATAATTTTTACCTAAAAAAAGTACGGCGTATAGATTAAAGATTTTTAAAATGTATGCAAAGAAAAGAAAACAGGTAGGAACGTGGGGGTAGAAAGAGGAGGCACGTGAGAGGGAGGTGGTGGGCCAGCTGTCCCTAGTGCATCAGTTGTTCTTGCCCACTCGCTTCCCAATCTCCCGATGAGACGATGCTAGAATCTAGATGCTGATAGACTTATTGATTAGAATTTTTTTAATAAAGCGTCATAATTGTTACTCCGTACTTTCTTAAAAGTCATTTATTCCACGGTAACTTTTTTTTTTACTTTTCATAATGATACCTCTTTATTTCCTTCAACTAGGACGGTAAGTGAACAAAATTGTTCATGAGAAATTAGGTGTTTGATTTGGTTAGATTTTATTCGTGTTCACTTAATTTGTAAACGAGTTAAGCTTAAACACAATTTTGAGGCTCGAAAGATATTTGAGATAAAAACGTTTATCATAATTTATGATGAACAAAAACGTTTATAAGATATTTGGTGTTTCATTTGCTTGTATAAATGATCAAGTAAACGAGTTGTTCGCCAATTTGTCGCGCCGAAACTAAACGAGAGACTCGCGAGCTAAGTTCGAGCTCGCTGAGCATTTAAAAGAACCAAGCTCAAACAAGATTTTAAGCTCGGACAAAACTCGCATTCAAGTTGAGCTCGCTAATTTTTAACCGAATCGAGTTTGATCAACTCAAAACTCGTCTCGACTTGATTCAATTACAGCCCTACCTTCGACTGATGAAATCTTTGATAATTTTTGAAAAAAGTGATGGTTTTCAATAATGTTTACATTGGCAATGTCCTTTGAGCTTTGTTAATTTCGACTAACTAGTATGTTTTGCACATCATATGCATTAAATATATAGTTGGTTATGAATTATTGTATTTTTTTGTCTAGCGGGCCGATTACAAACTTGTCCTTTTTCTTTTTTATTTGTCCAGCGGGCCTCTGTAAACAGGCCCAAGTTCAATAGTTCATTCAACTGATTTGTTTATTTGTTTTAGGGAAGCTCATTCACATTCACCTGAGAATCAGGACGACGAGGAACTCGGGAGAAAGAAATCGAATTCTTCTCCGCCGGCATATCTTCTCTGCCTCGCCAAACTCTTCAAATTCATATCCAGTATGTATCTTAAGTTTACCTCTGCTCTTTATACCATTTCGGTTTGATTTGTGTTTTTAAATTCCCCTTTTTTCTTCACGTTTTTATAATTTCTCTGTATCCATGGAACTAGTTTCAAGGTTCTCGTTACTGTTTTAGTCCGAGAAGATTATGCTAGCCTCAAAAATTGCACGAATTGGCGCTCGTGCGATCAAGGAATTAACAAGAGGTATTTTGTGTTCAGCGTTTCAGTATCCGTTGTTTCTATTAGTTGTTCTACATGAATGGCCTGTCTTTAGATTGAATTTAACTGTAGTTACACCATTTTATGTCTCAATGTGTCGTGATTTGTTTGTGTTTAAATTTCTTTTCACCCAATTTAACGTGATTTGCACCATTTTGTTTGTGTGATTGTGTCGTAATTTGCTTCACCCACATTGTTACGAGATGACTGTACTCTCCATTTTGTATGCTTAATTGTCTTTTTTCTACTTTCAGTGCTAAGGAAATAGATAAAAAAAAATCTCATCTTTTTAATTGATTGCTATTTAGCTTCTGTAAGGAGCAGCATACTCCAAGGTGGATGATGGTGGTGGAAGTTTTAGGAGAACTATAGGATAGAAGTACCTTTTTTAAGGTAGAAGGCTTACTGGGTTGATCGTCTTCAGCTGATTAAGTAATTCTAACAAGCACAAGAACGTGTTTGGTGAATCTAAGATTTAGTTCTGCTGACACTAATACAACTATACAAGTGGATGTGATTGAGAATGCAAAGTAACCATAAGCTTTAACATGAGGTCGTTGTCATCTTTGTGAATCTACAATTTAGTACTGCTGACACTAATATACGCGGATGTGATTTTGGATGCAAAGTAGCAATAAGTAAGAACAGGAAGCAATTGTCTTTCATATAAAAAAAAATTGAAGTTAGTTTTTTTTCATGCCAAGTCAGCTGATGTTTCACTCTTGAAATTGTTTGAGGCTGATATAATGGTATTATTTCATAATTTTAATCTAATATTTGTGTAGTTTTATCATGAAAGTTAAGTGTTTTCTTTTGTCAGGATCATTACAACCTTCACTGCATCTTATCCCTTCACTGCAGCGTATCCCTTCACTACAGCCTTTGCACTTGCCTGCATCTAGGAGCTATTTACTTGATTTGGTGAGATTCATTTTCCTGTGCCTGTATGGTTATTTGAGATTCTTCTTTGATTTAAATCGTTTTCTTGTGCAAAGCTTTGAATCAGTTTAAATTTCTAGCTAGCCTGTAAGTACTTGCAATAACATCTTGTAACTCTATTAAGTACCCATTTTTATGAGCTTTTGCAAAATATTATTTAACCCTATGGTACCAATTGCTTTTATATTGAACGGGTTTGGTCATGAAAATATTTTTTTTCTCCGCTTTTCTATTGAAGTTTTTCTACAAGAAACATCTTATAACTCTATTACATTTATATGCTTAAACTTTTAGTGTAATACATTGAAAATATTGAATTTTTAACATCCAACTCTTTTTTTTTCAGAGACATCAAACATTTTGTACAAAGCCTGCCAATGAGGGAGCCAACACGTGAGCGCATCCTCTGCCTTCTTTTATTTATTTATTTATTTTTAAATAAAATCCTGTAAAACATTGGATAATCTTTGTTTTAGAAGTATAGAAATTGTGGCTAGCAAATGTACCATATTCATGACATCTACGTTAAATTGTGAAAAAAGTTAGATATGAAAAGTTATTACATAGCTATGATCTACATTCTCCCTGCTTCTTTGCATATAGCATGCTTTGGTCCCTTCCCAATTAGTTATTACGTAGCTCTGGCTTTCCCCATCTTTAAACTCCTCCTTTGCTCAATTTTGCAGGATAAATGTGACTTTTGTTGACAAAGATGGAGAGGAGCAGCAGATCAAGGTTCCAGTTGGCATGTCTATGCTAGAAGCAGCTCATGAATTTGATATTGAACTTGAAGGCAAGCATATTTCTTATAGTCTTTAGCACTTCTGATATCTGGGCCTGTTAAACATTGCCTTTAGCAATTAACACTTATCTTTATCGCATTCTTAATTGGCATTCAATTTTTGTTTGCTTTTCTGTTCCTATTTTTGATGTAACATGTGGTGGGTGGGTTGTGTATGCTCTGTGAATATGAGAATTAGTGTTGAGCTTTTGCTTTGTCCATCTGATGATATTATATGTGTTATGTACTGTTGTTATCCTAATTTGAATTAGGAATTCTCTAATGGTTTTACATTGCGTTTGTGATACCATTAATGCTTTTTTACAATAAGTCTTTCCAAGTGAAAAGTACAGCAAAGCCTTTGTCTCAAATGTTTACTAGTTTTGCATTGACAAAATTTGCATACTGATGTCGCAACATAACATAAAACGGGCAATGTGAGCAGTCTCCTCACCATTTATTGTCATTATTTTTCTCCTCGTTCTCTTTCTAATGTTATGTGCATTTCCATTTGAACTCAAATTTGGGGGTGAATGAAGTCCCAGGACTCATAGAATTATTGTGTAGGATTTCGAGTTTAGTGAAATAACTGCATTCTATTCTGTACACAGGGGCTTGTGAAGGATCCTTGGCATGCTCCACATGTCACGTGATTGTGATGGTATGTATGTCCATACAAAATTCTTTATCTTGCACACCCCATTGTCATTTTCAATCAAACTAAACCGAAATGGCGTCCTAGCTTAACGGCTTTCTGTCTGTGGGTAGGATGTGGATTACTACAATAAACTGGAGGATCCCACTGATGAAGAGAATGACATGTTAGATCTTGCTTTTGGCCTCACCGAAACGTCGGTTCCCTCTTTTGAGCTTTTAAGCTTTCAAATTCTCTCTTTATAGGAAACTATCCATTTCATGATGAGCAATATCTTTCCACAGGTCTCGTCTTGGATGTCAGGTGATTGCAGCACCTGAGCTGGATGGTATCCGTTTGGCCTTGCCATCTGCAACAAGAAATTTTGCAGTTGATGGCTACAAACCCAAGCCTCATTAAAATGATGGACATAAACATCAGAGCTTGTGAACTGTACAAGTGTGCTTGTGAACTATGTACCATTTTGTTTTTTTCAGGACAATTTTGGGGATGATTCTCGGAAATAAGGCATATCACTATCTCAGAGAGGATAAAAAAAGAAGATTCCCCTTACTTTGCACTTGGGGCAAGTCTAGCTTTGGTTATTATAGTGTGTGTGTAATTTGCGATTTATTGGATATGAACAAAGAGAGAGCTTTGTGACCCATAATAGAAAGCTTGATAGTGATGAGTTGATAAGGTGGTAATGTGTTGATTAACACTTTATTCTCTAAGAAAATGTAGACGTCTCAGGTCGAATTGTAAAATGAAGATTAACACTTTATTCTCTAAGAAAATTGTATCCCGTGTATAATATTCACTGAATGAAACTGACTTGCACTTATACTGCAACCCGAAATTAAGGCAAACAAGGCTCGTCTATTGGTAGTAAGAAGCATAGGAGATGTTTGGAGGTTTTGAGTTGGATTTGTACTTCTATGTTCTATCTCTTCACTTGAATGAAAATACAAACAAGGCTCGTCGACTAGTTTACGAACTCGCGTTTTGTAATATACTTAGGCCTCGTTTGACTTGTCGTGACAAATAGAAACGGAAACGGGAACGGAAACGGAATGAATCTGCATTTTTAGTGTCATTATACATTTATATAAAAAGAATTATTCAACAACTTGTACATTGTAAAAGTGAGATGAATGGAAGTGATTCCACCATTTTGTTACCCACCCCTCCTATGATGGAAGAATGATTGAGAAGGACAAACCCCTTTTTACAATGGATAAGAGGTTGTGCAAAATTAAGTTCATTTTTTTTATCAATGTATCATGACACTAAAATGGACTACATTTATTTTCATTTCGTACATGCTTCCATGAATTGCAACCAAACGGGGCCTTAGTATTTTAAACCAATAAAAATGCATATAAGGTATTGTTAATACGGTTTGCCTAATGTATGTCATGGGCAAACAATAAAAGTGCTAATTTGGGAAATTACTTCAGAACTATTCCCTAAATTGAAATTAATGAACCCATTTAAAATAAATTAAATTAACAAACAATTACTAAATTTACCTAAATTAGTATTATTATTGTGTGCTCATGGGCACACATTAAGAAAATCCTTGTTAAAATTGATGGAATATATTTTATAAGGATTTTTTATTTTATTTTTCTAAAAAAGCACTTTCTCAAAAGTAGGGTTTGACAAAAAAACCGTATATCAATATGTCAACAAAAATTGAAAATATTATATAAAAATATATAATTCAAAATTTCAATCTAAATTTGGGAGATTTAACTAATAATGCAAAATATTAAATATATTCAATTGAAATATGAGGTACGTTCTAAAAATATATTTTACTAGTTGTACCCGTCGTACCATGTACGATTATGATTCGGTATTTTATAGACATTATACATAGGATATTAATAAATAAAAACATAATATAAACTTCAATATAAGCAATTTTATTGCTAGTAGAATGTACAATTTTTTTAATCAATATAAATGTATAAATTTAATGTTGAGAATGAAGATATATTATTAAGATAAAAAAAATACATTTCTCTTTTTCCTTGATGATATTTCATAGATGTGTAATTAAAAAAAAGATAAAATATGAATATAAAATTTATATATTCAAATATGGAACAAATATGAATTTAAAAAATAATAGAACTTAATAAATAAGATATGATAAAATATGAAAGATAAAGATAATTTAATTATATAAAATATCTAAAATTTAATTAATTTAATTTAAGATGGGACCAAAGTCACCAAACTCATTTTGTGGTTCGATAAAGTAAAAGTTAGATAAAATTAAATATTATATTATTCATATTTTATTACTTTCCATGTACGTAAATTTAGAGATTATCAAATATTTCAATATATCTATTAAATATTTTATTATCTATTTTTATTAATTTTAAACATTATAAATATTATCAATAATTTTTTTGTTATAAAAAATCAATATATATCTATAAATAAATCCGTCAAAAGATATATGCTAAAAGATTTGTATTTATTTTAAAATATTTTATCTTTAATTTTTAAATACTTGTATAAGAAAACTTTCAAAAGATATTGTTTTATTAAATAGATATTTGTTTGATGTTAAAGATAAATTTAAATAGTTTAAAAAAATTAATAGAAAGAAGTTATAATAATAGAAATAAAAATTAATTTTTTTAAATATGTGGTGGGGCTAGAATCGTTCTGGTGGCTCGAAAAGATACGACTTTAATATATAGTTATAGATAATTTATATAATTTCATTAAGATATTATAAATATTTATGTGTTTTATATTAATATCGTATTATTGTATAATTTTTTAATAAAATCATCTGGTAAATTTTAAGGTATTCCAACTAAGTTTCTTTTTACATGTTTGCAATAGAGAATGATGCACGTTTGAGTTCCTAAGATAAATTTGATTGAACACCTCTTTGTAATGAACTGACAAGACACAAAAGAAAAAAGTTTGTCCAAGTTTACCAATTTAAGTTCCCGGTTCTCTTGTCTTGTAAAACAAAAACTTTCCTTATATATTTCAAAGTCCCGTATTCAGTGGATGTTTTGTCTCGTCAGTTCTTTTCTTTTTTCTTTTGTTTTGTCTTGTAAGTTAACTTTCTCCGCATCTTCAATGGTCGCCACAAATACCACTTGGGCTAGCCTAGAGCAACCACGAGGGATGAGAACTGATTACTAACAAATTTTAAAGAAAAATGGGCAAACCGCCGCCCGAGGAGTGACCGTTCGCTTTCAATTTTTAGTCTTTCTTTACTTGGCTTCGACGCTCCTCGGCTCCGTTGGTCTCAGCTGTCAACATCGACCACGATTGTTGCTCTCATCACCTAGCAAGGTATTCCCTCACCATGTTTTCATTGATTGGTTTTTTTGTTCTTGATATAGGTTTTTTTGTTCTTGATTATCGCTTCGCTCTCATCACCTAAATTTAAGTGATTTAGGTTTTTTTTTGTTCTTGATGTAGGTTTATTATTAGCCTTGCACACACTGGACTTATTGGTAGCTATCTGGTTGTTTGAAATATGCACTTAAAGAATTCCTTGATGAGATAATTACCACTTATTTAGTGGCGGAGCAGGATTGTTTGAATGGAGGGTCAGACGACAATCAACTAAAGATAATGTTGCTGTAAAATAATCACTAAATAATTAAGAGCAAAAGTTACAAATATAAAAAAGAAAAGTAATAACACACCGTGTTGTGTATACGCGTCCTAGCATAATTGAGTGGCCACGTAAATTTGCATGCATGGAATGTATAGTCATGCAAAATATCATTAGATGTGTGTACTTACCTTGTGCATGAAATGTATTTGATACTAAATATGTACGCATCAACCATCTTCTACAATTGTATTTGATAAGATGGGCTTGAATTCGAAGCCATGGGCTTGACCCAGTAAAGGTAAATTAATTCAGCCCATTAAAACTATGTGCAACAAAAGCCCAATGAAGAATATGCATGGATTGATCCGAATGCAAGTCGGCAATTCCAAGCATCATTTTCATACATGCAAATCGGCCTTTGGCATACAAATTTGGAGAGCTCCAAAATTCCCATTCAAGTGCAATACTCGTCCCACATCGGCCATGAGAAGAAAATCAAGGCTTACAAACACTATAAATAGGAGTGGGCTTGGAATGATAAAAGGGTCGAAAAACATCTCTAACTCAAGAACTATCTTACTTGTTAAAGTTTGACGTGTTTAATCTCCGAATAAGATCGTGCTACGTAGCCCAAGAGTATAGCGCGTATTATTTCGGGTTTCAATCAACAAATGTAAACACTAATTTCATTGGAGACATATGTGCTCCTAAACTTAGGAAAAATAAATGAGAAGTCAACATATGGTAAAGTAAGACATTCTTTTAATTGAAGATAAGGTAGGAATGGAGTAAAGTAAGACATTCTTTTAATTGAAGATAAGGTAGGAATGGATAAGAAAGTCTCAATTCCAGATTTCATCCGTCGCAATTCCAGATTTTATCCAAGTTATCATGACCATTATAACTTGGGCCCTAGAATTAATAGCTAAATACGGATTATTCACTTTCGTGTGCGCCACTAGTTTTATTTTAGGTCTTGTGTGGTTGGCCTTTTGGTTCGAGTGCATTGGCAACCAAGCAGCCACCCGAACGGCCGGGCAGCACCAAGGCGGGCTCATGGGCCTCTTTTTTGGGAATCCTCGTGATCACCCTCTATTAGAGTAACTAGTGTAATTGTAACTAGTGTATGTCACTGTGCCTTGTACATGTGTAACGGAAATTTTTCTATGATTGCAGTTGAAAACATATTGTTAAAACATGAAATTGCATTTTTTATAAGGTATGAGGCATTTTTTATAAGGTATGAGTATGTTCTTGTTTATTTCGTTCACGGAAAAGGACTTGATTCGATTACGTACATAATCAATAACCACTAGGGAGTATAGACTAGATGACTTCAAAGGACATTAAAATCTTTATGAGGTGTGGTGATTATAAAAACAAAAGGTTATTCTATAAGGTAATCGAACCAGATAGGGTAAAGATATGATATAGTATGAGCTCAACGAATTTAAGTTCTTCTTTAACTATTTAAATCTCTCTTTAATTTTTATTTCTAATATTTTAACTTTTTCCTATTAAATTCTTCTTTAATTATTTAAATCTATCTTTAACATCAAACAAATATCTATTTAGTATAACATTATCTTTTGAAAACTTCCTTATACAAATATTTAAAATTAAAGATAATAAATTTAAAATATTTTTAAATCAGTATAAATATCTTTTATCTTTTAGCATGATGTCTTTTCACGAATTTATTTATAGATATATTTTTTTTATAACAAAAAATTAATGATAAATACTTATAATGTTTAAAAATAATAAAAATAGGTAATATCTATATCTATATATAAAATTTGTACCTTTTTGAGCCACCAAAATGATTCTAGCCCCACCTCATATTTAAAAAATTAATTTTTATTTCTATTATTATGACTTCTTTCTGTTAATTCTTTTTAACTATTTAAATTTAGCTCTAACATCAAAAAAATATCTATTTAGTATAACAATATTTTTTGAAAGCTTCCTTATACAAGTATTTAAAATTAAAGATAAAATATTTAAAATATTTTCAAATAAATATAAATATTTTAGCATATATCTTTTGGAGAATTTATTTATAGATATTTAGTGATTTTATTTTATAAAAAAATTAATGATAAATATTTATAATTTTTAAAATTAATAAAAATAGACAATAAAATATTTAATAGATATATTGAAATATTTGATAAACTCTAAATTTACGTACATAAAAAATAATAAAATATGAAGAATATAATATTTATTAATATCCTATTTATAATGTTTATAAAATATCGAATCGTAGTCGAACATGATACGACGGGTAAAACTAGTATATAATACAAGTATATTTAAAATTACATAAACTCGTAAATGTTAAAGATTATAGTAAAAAAAAATAAGAAAGTGGCTTTTTAGCATAGCAAAACCTCACATGAGACCGAGGAAACCTTATAGTTGAAACCCAAACTACTTGAAAGCCCGTGATATTCACGGGATAATTTTACTAAAAATTATACAATTCTACAATATTAGTTTAAAATACTAAATATATTTATATAATATCATAATAAATTGTGTAATAGACAAATTATTTTTTTATATTGTTTTCCATATTTTAATTGAATATATTTTTAAATATTTTTCCATTACTTGTGGAGATCTTGTCCAAATTTATATTGAAATTATTAAAATACTGATTTTACTTTTTATGAATATTTTTAAATAATGTTTTCTTATTTTTTTAGACATTAATATGTATAAAATACTTGGTTATTTTTATAAATATAACAATAATTATGATAGGTTATCTATAAAGAATAATATGAAAATATTTTTTTAAAGTTAGTTTATTAAAATTATATATTAGCGTTCTTATATTTTACTCTATAACAATAATAAGAATGTTTGTAAATATGAAAAATACAATATAAAGATTAATATAGAAGAGAAAATTGTCCTTGATTTAATAGAGAAAATATAGAGAAAATTATCTATGTATTATTTTGCAAAATTCAATCCATTTATAAAGTTGTTTTCCATACTAAATTTACATAATGAATAAATAAAATATAAAGGAAATTAATGTATATGAAAATTTACAAAATTCAATGTATTAATCAACCTATCATCCATATTAAATTACAAAAAAATAGAGATAAAAAAATTAAATGTAAGGTGAGTCTAGATAAAAAAAATTCTATATTTACATAAATAAAATAAAATAAAAAATTAAGAAATATGTAATGTAATTTTTTATCAAAATTCAATTTAAGCGAGTATTCATCAAGATTTGTAAATTTTTCTATTTTTTTATCAAAATTTGATTTAAGAAAAAATCTTTAATATAAATGCATAAAAGATAAAGAAAATCTAATTTTATTAATTTAAATTAAAATTCGATTCATTTATTTATTTTTGACATTTACATATAATCTTAGTCATCAACATAAAATTATATCTTTTTCTCAAAATAAAAATATATCAACATAACAAAATTTATTATTTAAATCTATATAATTATATAGATATAAATTTTATACTTGGAGCTCATGCCTTGTTAAAAGATAAAAAAATATATTAAGATCCTAAATTTTGTTAAAAAGATAAAAATATTAAATTAATATGGAAAATATCATCTCATAGGAATTTATGTATATAAAAATTATATAAATTTGTTATCTATTGTAGTAAACTAATACATAATCCATAGATAGAAAATTATATACATAAAAAATTATATAAACATGTTATATATGTAGTATATATAGCAAGAATACTATAAGTTGTTACAAAATTTATTAAAATATAATTTCACATTAATTTATTTAAAAATGTCACGTGGCGCAAATTTTACAACAGACTTGAGTTCTGCTTTATAATGTATTAGAGTAGATAAAAGTTTTTGTTGACCTTCTTGCACTATTTTGTTGACATTATTAATTACACCCTAAATGTGGTTTAATTTTTGGAAAACAAATAACTAGAGATGTGGCATCAAAATTACACGCAGTATATTATATGAAAAATCTTGCCAATTACAAACAACATGGTTGTCGATATTAATAGGTCCAGTGTGTCCATTTTTTTTTACCATGGATAAGGGGGGCAAACCCATTTTGAATAAGAAGTTGTGTAAAACAAGTTTATTTTTTTTTATCAATGTATCATGACACTAAAATTGACTATATTTATTTCCATTCCGTTCATGCTTCCATGAATTCCAAACAAACGGGGCCTTAGTATTTTAAAACAATAAAAATACATATAAGGTATTGTTAAAACGGTTCGGCTAATGTATGCCATGGGCACACAATAAAAGTGCTAATTTGAGAAATTATTGCAGAACTATTCCCTAAATTGAAATGAATGAACCCATTTAAAATAAATTAAATTAACAAATAATTACTAAATTTACCTAAATTAGTATTACTATTGTGTAATCGTGGGCACATTAAAAAAAATCCTTGTTAAAATTGATGGAATATATTTTATAAGGTATTTTTATTTTATTTTTCTAAAAAAGCTATTTTTTCTAAAGTAGGGTTTGACAAAAACGCATGATATCAATATCTCAACAAAAATTGAAAATATTATATAAAAATATATAATTCAAAATTTCAATCTAAATTTGGGAGATTTAACCAATAAAAAAATATTAAATATGTTCAATTGAAATATGAGGTACATTCTAAAAATATATTTTATATTTTATATAATTTCATTAAGATATTATAAATATTTATATATTTTATATTAATATCATATTAATGTATAATTTTTTAATAAAATCATCTATTAAAATTTTCTTTTTACATGTTAGCAATATAGAAGGATGCACATGTGAGTTCCTAAGATAAATTTGATTGAACACGTCTTTGTAATGAACTGACAAGACACCAAAGAAAAAAGTTTGTCCAAGTTTACCAATTTAAGCTCTCGGTTCTCTTGTCTTGTAAAACAAAAACTTTCCTTATACATTTCAAAGTCCCGTATTCAGTGAATGTTTTGTCTCGTTAGTTCTTTTCTTTTTTCTTTTGTTTTGTCTTGTAAGTTAACTTTCTCCGCATCTTCAATTACTGCATCAGATAGCCTAGAGAAGAAGAGATAACCACATTAGATGGCCCCGAAGGCCCAGAGAAGAAGAGGTAACCACATCAACAGGGAGTAGATGAAGAGAGTGTTCAGGGAAAAACCACATCAAATGGCCTAGTTGGCCCAGATGGCCCAAAGAACATGTCTTTTTCAATTTGTCCATTCATAATGTTGCACCCATTCATCAACAACCATGTTGAGAGCCTTAGAAACATATAAGGCTGATCATTTTTTTTTTTATCAATTGAAGATTGCATCTACTCACATATCCCTTGCTCCATTGATATCCTTCAATTAAAACAAAAATTGCATAATTAATTGCTGAGTGATTTGAAATAGTTGGTTTCATCAAAGAACTTGAAATATTGAATTGTGATACGCTTAGGATAACTATATCAGGATTATATTAAGAATATTATTAATTACTTTTAAGAGATTTGAGTTTATTTTATTAGGAAGAGTATCTTTTTTAATATTTTAGCAATTAGGGTTTTATTATTATATATATCCATGTATTGTGTGCTATGGGAAATCAATCAAATATCATAATTACCCTAATCTCTTATCTTCTCCTCCTTAATCTCGTCCGTTTCTTCCCCTCGGTCGCCAGACCTTTCACCATTCTATCGTCACTTTTCGCCTCCGGCCGCCTGACCATTCTACCCTTCTCCTTCAATTTGGTTACTGAATTGTACAGGTTAGCAATAGCTTGTATCAAATTGCTATCTAACTGATTTACCTTGTTTTCAATAACTTTTCCAACGGGAATTTCCAGCTTCTCTCCCGATTTAGCGGTGATTGTCACTTTTCTCTTGACTGTAACTTTGACGCCAAACCATACATCACCAGAGACCTTCAAGTTGTCAAGCTCGATAGTATTGGGAATTGACCTGAAGCGGCTCAAGAAGTTACCAACTTGGAATATCACAAAATTAAAATTTTAAGACAACTTTTCACAATTTATTACATACAAAGACAGATAAAAACTAAGGGCTCATTTGGTTTTGAAACAGTTTTAGCTTCTTATAGTTATCCAATAATTGTTCCAAATTATGCTATAACAAAGTACTCACTTCTTATAGTTTATCTTACTAATGTTACTAGCAAAATTATTATTTTAATTTAATATATAGTTTAGTTCAAATTTCCCTATACGTATAAAATGAAATATTACAAATTATACAATCAATATCAGAATCTTAAACTAATTAATCATTTATAATGTATAATAAAAATATTTAGGCCCAAGTTCATCATTTGTATATGATGAAATGTTACAAGCTGGAGAAGTTTGTTAAAGAGGAATCTGGTAGAGAGAAAAAGACTGTTTTATTAATTGCTCTTGTTACAATTACATGATGTATTTATAGCCCCTAGTACATAGACCTTACAACTTTATAACACTCATCATGAAAGTTCATTCAACTGTATTTTTTTTTATCTAGCGGGCCGATTACAAGCTTGTCCCTTTTTTTATTGGGAAAATTGCATTTAACCACCCTTTATTTTACACTTATTGCAATTAACCACTCTTTATATTTTTTTCTACACTTAACCACCCCTTATTTGTAAATATGTGCATATAACCACCCATTTTGATGAAAAACGTTGGTTTTTCGTTAAGTAAAGTAAATTACGTTTTTGCCCTTCTTTTTAATTTTATTTACAATAAATAAAAGAATTTAGGAATAAATTGAGCTTGGAATGTCATTATTATTGGATTTCGGCCTACATCTCAACCTTTTGAATCTCGAGTCGTCGTCTATCAACTTAGACATGATCGACTCCAAGGGACGCTCAAAATCGTCAAAATCAGATCCAAAACCTATGGCCTTTGCATCGGCGAAGTCGGGGTTCTTTTTCACCATTGGATGGAGGGAATGAATTATTATGGAGGAAATTAGGTCAGGATTGCAAAAATCGGCGTATTGGAAAGTGTCAATTATGGGTTTCCTTTATTTATTTATTGTAAATTATATTTTAAAAGAAAGGGGAAAACATAATTTACTTTACTTAATGGAGAAAATAACATTTTTAGTTAAAATGGGTGATTAAATGCATATAATTACAAATAAAGAGTGGTTAAGTGTAGGAAAAAATATAAAAGATGGTTAATTACAATAAGTGTAAAATAAAGGGTGGTTAAATGCAATTTCCCCTTTTTTATTTGTCCAAAGGCTTGTCTGTAAACAGGCCCAAGTTCATTCAACTGATTTGTTTTAGGAAAGTTGATTCATCATCTGAGGATTCATCAGGACGGAAGTCACGGAACGACGACGGACTCGGGAGAAAGAATCCGATTCCGAATTCCTCACTGCCGGCATATCTTCTCTGCCTCGTTAAAGTCTGCAAATTCGTCTCCAAAATTGATCGGTTTGAACATGTCTTTCTCAATTGAATTTTGTTTTTAATGTTTTTAGGTCAACTGTGGCTCAATTGAGAAATAAGATCCAAATTTTCATTGTTCTTGTGACGCTGGCTGAGAACTCCCGGCCGCTGGTCTTTCTCCAATATAAAGAGTTTCATTGTTTTTGGTAGAATTAGTTTAAATTAGAATGCCGGTTGCAGGGAGGTGCATCTCTATTTTTGTTTATAATGGTAAAGCAGTTGCAGCCACTATTGAGGTGGATGTTTTCACCACATTTTACTCCAAGCATGATGTGCTTTAGCAGTAGGGGTAGTAGGAGTTCTTCCTTGATTGCTCTTGGGAAATCCTGGTCAGGAAGAAGGCTTCAACTAGTGGCCTCCTTTTCTTCAACCACTTCCAAGGTAATTCTACCTTTTCTTGGAAGTGTACATTTGATGTGCATACCAATTACCCCATACTTCTGAGTAGCTCATGTGATGTGTTTTCACTTTTCAGCCTCCCACAAAGGCTAGAAATTGAGAAATTCTGGAAATTAAATGTGTCTAGAGCCCCCATCCTGTTCTTTCATCAGATTTTGATGAAACTAGAGCATAGAAAATTAGAGGAGTAGGTTTTCTCTTTATATGGACTTTGATAACCAGACTGTCCTAATGGCTTGAATTATCAGGACCCTTGTCTACTCAATTGGACCATTTCTTTCTATTTTTCCTTCGATCTCTTCTCTAGTGACCCTACTTCTGATGGAAATTTTATAGGTTAACATTACACCTTAAGGGCCCGTTTGGTATAAAAATAGGGAAAGGAAACAAATTTATATGGAAGAAGGGTGTGAATCCTCTTCTTTTTTTTTTGAGTCTAGAGGAGGGATTTGGTTAGAGGAGATATCTAACTGTATAAGTAGATATCAAATGGTTTACATTCGAAAGTTCTGAACTTTTAACTGCTTTTTGCCTTCAATATCTATGATTTGATATATTGAATGAGTTGCTCATAAGTTTTGGTCTTTGTGACCTGAGCTGCTGGTTTAAATCGGTGCATCATGGATAGGACAAAATGTAGATTCATAATTTTGTTTTATTGAATCTATTCTTTTTGTGATTTCTTGCCCTGGATTTGGAAGTTAGATTTTATTGCACTTGATAACTACCAGTTTGTTGTTGATCTGATTTGGTGGAGAAGGAGCTTGTTTTATAGCATCCTGAATGTGTTTATGGTTGATATTAGCACAGATTAATAATTTATGTTTGCCACAGTTCCACCACTTTCTGTCCATCTTTTCACTCTACTTAATAAGAGCCTGAGTCATACACTTCACATTTCTTACTGTATATGCAGATGGCATCAGAGTGTTACATGTTTGGGCCTTACAAAATTGACCCGAAGGAGGTGTTTCATTCCACTGATCTCTCATATGCCTTGGTGAACTTGCGGCCTGTTGTCCCTGGTATTGCTAGCTTTGTCTTCCTTTTTGTCGTTTCTTGCAGGAACTGAGCTTTGTCTTCCCTTTTTTTCCTTGAAATTCTATATAAAGTAGAAAAAAAGAAGAAGAAAAAAGCCACTTAACCAGTTGTGTAGTGATAATCTGCATCATTAAACTGTAGGCACCAATATCATATTTGGAATCAGGAATAGAATTGCTAAATGATAGGTTATTAAGGTTCATGTGGGAATTAAACTTCCTTTTGAGAAGACTAAAACTTTTGCAATTCTAGAAAGTTGAGCAATTTATGCTGTCTTTTTTGCATACTTAACTTATTTGCTCTTACATGCAGTGAATGTTTTTTTTTGCAGGTCATATCCTTTATGGTCGATATTCAACCTTTTTACATGAAACTTATGCATGGACATGAACTACTAATTATTATTATACTCTAGGCTCATCTAGTACAATGCATTACTTATATAGCATCTCAAGATTATGGAGGCATAATTCTTGTTTGTGATAAATCATAGTACTTTAGTGGCTTATGAACATGTAGAGGAAATCTTGGAACTTAAGGTGTCTTGACTTAACATAGCTCACACGTTCTCGTCTGCCCAAAGCGTGAGGTGAAGCGTTTTGCTGACCTCACTGCTGATGAGGTGACTGATTTATGGCTCACTGCCCAGAAGATTGGTAATCGGCTAGAGGAATACCATAAGGCATCTTCACTTACACTTACACTCCAAGTACGTCGCCGATACTCTACTCATAATTTATACATTTCTTTTTATCAATTCTTTGAATTTCTTGATTGCTATGTTTTGAATGAGTGAGTTTTTTGAAGGAGAGAATATTTTCAGTAAAATTTAACATGATGATTTTTTGGGTATATCAGGATGGACCTCAAGCTGGTCAGACAGTACCACATGTACATGTGCACATCCTTCCTCGAAAGAGTGGCGACTTTGAGAAGAACGATGAAATCTATGATGCAGTAAGATCAATTTTTTTTTTTTTCACATTTTTGAACTGTTGTAACCTCAATTTAATCACATGCTTTTTGCTCATCCTTTTGGTTAACAGATAGATGAGAAGGAGAAGGAATTGGCACAGAAGCTCGACTTGGATAAGGAACGCAAAGATAGAAGCCCTGAAGAGATGGCTCAAGAGGCAAATGAGTACAGGGTATTATTCACTTAGCTGAGCTTGTTCCATGGTTTAGCTGAGCTTGCTCCATGGTATGCAGTGATTTATCAGGTCTTAAGTATCCATGAGCTTGCTGATAATTTATTTGTATTGTTCTTGAGGCTGTCTTTTCTGATGCTCTGCTGTATTTGCTCAAATACTTTCTATTGAAACTCAAGGGGCTTTATTTTTAGTTTTCACCCCAAATGCAAGAACATAGAAATCCAGAACTCAATACCTCCACCAGTTCGGTTAATAAAATCTCAGGTTTACTGCAGTAAAAATCTCAAGGGAAGTTTTATCATGTCACCACCCTTGTACACGAAATTTACACAAAAATCATCCAATTTTGGGGTTTTGTTATCAAACGCTAAATATAAACCACGTGAATTCTTCAATAATATTTTAAAATATGACAGTATCACTTTATTTTTGAATTAAACATGTTCATCTAATTCACTACATTATAATGGATGGTTTAGAAAATGGATGATGTAATCCTTCCTCCGTCCGAGTCAGGAAAGCATTTTTCTCAACTTCCTACGTCCAAAATCCAAATAGACAACTGTTTTTTTTTCTTCTTCTACTTAACAGAATCATCAAAAACTAGTTTAGATAATATATACATAGCTGCCACTCTTGAACAGATAAGTGAGACGACACCAAAAATGTCATTCACTTAAAGAAGATAATTTAAAATCTCTGGACGGAAGTATTCGACATTACAACCCCAAATAAACCTCTCAATAACAGAATCAGCAACCAAATTTACAAAAAAAAAGGTTCAATCCCCACAGCTCAAAAGGGATTCAGAGAGGATTCAACAGAATCAGCAACTCTGTTGGTTTCGAAAGAGAATTACAAAATAGAAGAACCAGGAGTATAACAACTTTATTAGTTTAGAAGTTAGGCCTCATGTATACAATCCAACTCCACAAAGATTGCACCTTGAGAAATTAAAACCATTTTTTTGTGAAAACAAGGTTTTTAGCTTCTAAAGTAGCTAACAACCCTCTAATTTCAAGGCACCATCGCCCCTTCGTAAAATTATTCCTTGGGCCTCTCTACTCACCCAGTTGTAATCTTTGGCTCTTCTTCTTTATGGGGTAACATAACACCTAAAGCCTGAAGCGTCTCGTAGAACTCTGAAGGTATTGGGCCAGGACGATGATGTGGAATGTGCTTAGGGACTGGAGCATCATTCTCTATGACCTCACATTCATAATCATCGGGGACACCCCATGGCTTCCATTCTGCAAACCATAATAATGTATATCATTAGAAATGATTTTCTAGTTGAATCTCTCGTATAAGTGTTCCAAATGAATTCTTCAGTTCATAGGGTACTAAACAACAAGCACACCAACAATTTCGTTTCCCCCCCTGTACCATATGAAGAATAAAAGGACCAGGACACAGCAACAATATTCAAGGTAGCTCAGTAGTAACTACCAAGAATCATTAAGGGTCATAACTCCTCCATTACAACAAGCTTAGCTTTGTTATCTAATAAACAAAGACACTTGCTTCACCCAAAACCAGTTGATGGATAGGGGTAAACCAGGTGAATAAAAAAAAAACCAAGCTTGTAACCCCGTTAGGTTTGACCCAAGAAATAAAAATCCATGTGAATGGGGAAAAAAACTATTGAGTGAGACTACATGAGTTGATTATGAAATGGTCAATGTAATCAAAGCTCCTCAAGTTCAGAATTACTAAAATTTTCTGATAAATGATACTTTAGGTGAATATTAAATGTGCGACAATAAAAAAGATGAGGGGTTATGTCACCAAACAGATGCATTGACAAGAATCATTGCCTACGACAAGTTTACAATGCTTAGGCGGTTAGGCCATCTTTATTAACTATTTGAGCTTCTATTCTCCCAATACTCATTTCTCAAGTAACATAGCTAGTACCTTAGAAGCTACAAAAACATGGAGTCATTAGCAATGTATCAGCTTGTCAGGTGACTCAGGCCAAACCATAATCATGGTTTTGTAACATTCAGGATGATTAACAATGTACTAAAAATTAAACAATGCAAGCATATCTGACCATTAGTAATTGAGTAATTGAAGCCAAGTAAACTTGAAGTCCAATCACCTACTCAGGAAAACAAATCAGTTCAGAAGAAATTCACATATATCACAAGCACAACTAGAGAATTCACTTCCAAACCTAGTAATAAAGAAGTTCTAACTGAGATGCACCACCAAGTGCCACCTACTAACGCCATTGGCGAACCATTATTAAGTCAAAAGACAAACTCATTTATCGATCTCTACACGGAAGCCTTAACAAAAAAATTCAAATCAACACAATCCGTAATTTTAGAACAAAACGTTAATCAAATTTGGAAATGCATTTGATCGACAATGGATTTCGAACTAAAAAAGAAGATAGGCGCGTAATTTCTGACGCACATTCAGCAATTCATGGCAACAGAAGTTATGATTTCAATTCATTGACTAATTAGGACAAACAGGATAATAGAAGAGTTGAACGAACCGATCATTTTGCCAATGAGAGTAAGCTCGTCCCTGGCCTCTTCAATGAGCTCTTCGACTTGTCCACATTCGATACGCTTCTCGATCGTTTCCCAGTCGTCCTCCTCTTTGCAAACCTGGAGGCGATGGCGCGTGAAGCTCTCCACTGCCTTGCGGTAGCCTTCGTCTTCAGGAACGGCTTGGATCTCCTTTAGGGTTAAGGAGTAGAGAGAGATCAGGACCTCCCTGGCGTTGGGAACCACATCGAGCCCTACAATTCCAGTCGTCTCCTTTACCTTCGCCATTAATGGCCTCGCCATCCTCCTCAAAAACATCTTCGCTGACTCTTTCTTCCCCCTCTTCTGTGAACTCGAACAGACAGATGAAGTTCAGATTTTTTCTGCTACTGAAAATGCTTAGCTATTTTTTCCTAGATAGAGAAACCGGGTTGATTGGCTCGTTCGGGTTTGGGCTTTTCTATTTCCAAAGGCCCGCCTATTGGGCCAGGTTCATGATACCTTACAGGCACAATCATCTGTCAGGGCGGACGGAGCATTAGAGCAATTTTTTTTTTATTAGGTAAAGATTCGATTTATCGGACAGGCCCGATAAATCGAGAGGCCGTAAAAACGGCAGTCAGAAACCGGCTACTACAGACTGAGGCAACCAAAAAACAAACACGTAAAGTAAGTATAACCAGACGAAAACCAGAACTAGAACGAAAGGAGTAATGGATAAAGTGAGGGGCTAAAGTAAACAAACGCCTTTAGCATTCGGGTCAAAGCGGACAAATCAGGTAAAGAGGTGGACTACTGACGTTGCCTCCACCGGAATGAAGGATCTTCAGCAGCCTCGGAAACGTCCAACGACCTCGCCAATTACAAGCAACCAATACTCAATCCCAGAATCAATATAAACCTTATGTTAGGGCATTTTCTTTTGCCCCATACATAAACCTTATGTTAGTGAACACCCTCCCAAAATCAATATTGACCTAGTTGAATGAGGATGTTTGGATTGTTAGGTGGTTTCAAGCTTAACTCTTTTCTCCACTCTTTTACTTAAATGAAAAATTAAGTCTTACTATTTTTCTTTCTATTAGGTTGAGCCAATCGGCGCAAGCCGGTTTATCTTGTTTGTGTATTTTGTCGGCTAGTTCATGAACCAAATTTTACAATCAAAGGTGGATTTATCGTTAAAAAAATTGTCTTATAGAAACAATGAAACTTAAACACTTGACTAAAGTATCACTTTACCACTCATCCAATAATGTAGTTACGAATGACATATCATATGATTGTTATAGCACAGTGTTCCACTTAAATAAATTGCCATTTTTTAACGAGGAATTCACCTTTGATAATAAACTTTGGATCCGTGAACTAGTTGATAAAGTGGATGAATCAGGTACCGGCTTGCACCGACTGACTCAACATAGTAACCTAAATAATGGTGACACTTGGTTTTTCCCCAAGCAACTAAGCAAGTAAAGGGAATAAATAAATTGCCTTTTTAAGTTGGCCGTTGTTTACACATAATCATTTGAAAATGTTATTTGCATTTGGGAGATTTTTAGAATATAGGCAATCAAATGAATAAATTTTAAACATTTCTTCTTGCTCAATTATAAAACATCTAAATTAGGGATATTAATTTAGACTTTGGCAAAAAAAAAATAGCTTGACATCCCTGTAATGTCCTACGAAGAAAAAAAAAAGAAAAAGAAAACGAGATTCAGACTTCGGCTTCTCACCACA
The DNA here is from genome assembly GCA_964016875.1 of Fallopia convolvulus. Classification (NCBI taxonomy): domain Eukaryota; kingdom Viridiplantae; phylum Streptophyta; class Magnoliopsida; order Caryophyllales; family Polygonaceae; genus Fallopia; species Fallopia convolvulus. The sequence continues at coordinate 79,380,211 of OZ024718.1, read as the reverse complement.
CACTTGGGAGTTGGGACAGTTGGACAGTGACACTCTTTGACTGTAAGACGATCGAGCGATCACGTTGTAGAAGAAGAAGAAGAAGAAGAAGAAGAGAGCGACGATGGCGAGGTCAAACGGGGAGACGATGGAGAAGCAAGGATTCGAAAAGGAGGGAGACAACCTGGTGGAGGTGGCGAAGGGATTTCTCCGATCAATTTTCTGCCCGGAACCACTCAGCGAACTTGCCGGCACCTCCATCTTCCACCGGACCAAAACCTCTCTCCGCCGTGACTTCCCTCGACTTCGCGATTCTTCTAGATCCTCCGCTCTCAGGACTCTGCGCTGGGCTCGCAATGGTAGCCCTCTGCGCGCTCTCCTTGTTCTCTCCGTAAGCCCTCTTTTTATTACGAATAGTGATCATTCTTCTTCTCAATTGATGATTTTTGTGCTATTGGAGACCTTAAATTCAACTTCGATTTGAAGTAGCGTTGATTTTGAGGCGGATTGTAAGACCAAATTCGTGAACTTCAACTTCGATTTGAATGTTATTGCTTTTCAGAAGTATCTCACAATGGTGAATTGCTGGACCGTGGAATTAACATATGTTTAGCTCCACTTTTGGTCATATACTCATATTAGTGCTTCCTATGTATGTATTTTTTACCAAATGATTCGGATCATTCCTTATTAAAATGGTTGTAATCTGTATGTGTAGTTTCTGCCTACCAAGAAAATTGGCTAGCTTGGCTTGATCAAGCAAATTTCATGTACATCATTGTAGTTGTTTCATTGTGGCTACAATCACATTCGACCAGAGAGGTTAAAATTTGTCAAGAAATGTACCAAGTTCATGGTTACTGCTTCCGAAGACAATGCTCCCACCCTTCCTGGGATAGAGTGATTATGTTATTTTCTTTATGTAGGATTTTGGATTGTGATCCTAAACTTTGTGTGGGTAGGTCTAAAATTACGTTTTAAAGATTGCTCTATCTACCTGTAACAGAAAATTAATAGTCACAAATTTTTGTCTGAATGTTTTTATTTTGATGGCTTGATTCATGATCTGTTGTCTTATTTTTTCCAAGAAACCGTCGTGTTGGTAAATTGGTTTGCTTTCCTAGTAGCATAAACTTGATTGCCTATGGTATGTTAAGGTATTTGTGAAAATGGTACCTTTATAAATGTGTATCATGATCTTATAATATTAGGAACTCAAGAATGCTAATGATGTGAAAACCTTTTTGCAGGTTGGAGCGATAACTCTCTTGACCTTAACAGGACTGTCGGTCTTCATGTTGTTCTTTCTCACTGCAACTCTTAATGCAGTTGTGATATCCCTTCCGGTGTCTTTAGCTGCTGCTGGTGGTTTCTTGGCTATTTTCTTCACTTGTCTTGCAACCATCTATCTTGGAGCATTATCAGTTGCTCTTTTTGTCATTTCTACTGCAACAATATTAGCAATTGGTGCTGTCCTCATATCTTCAGGTATAGCTTTCACTCAACTCCTTTTTCTTTAAAATGCTATTTATTTTTTACTCTTTGCTTCCTGGCAAAGTGGCAAGAGTTCTATCAGATTTTTCTGATATTTAACAAATTGGAGAGCATAAAGAAAAGAGATATGCTTCACCATTTTGATGGAGCATGAAATATGGCCCATGTGGCCATGCTTAGCCTTATTAGTATTATTATGTTTTGGGCAAAGTTCAGTGAATAGACATGCAATGGGACACTGGTGGACATTGTCAGGCCCAAGAAACTTTGGGCCAGGTAGATTTGATGGGCATCCATGCCTATCAGCACTTATCTTATACTCACCTGAGCTGTCTTTGAAGATAGTTTAAATATTTAATCTTGCCAAGCAGGGAGTGTAAAATATAATCTTTATTTTTTCTTTTTTATATATTTTATAAAAAAACTCATAGTCATCCTTTGGCTTGATCTTGAGAAAAGGAAGACAGATAATCATCCATTTGTTACAACTCCTGGGCATTCTAGTTTCTATGGTCTGGATTTTTAGCTATTGAAGCTCTGCTATTTCTTTTTCAATTAGTTGAACTTTAATCATCATGTTTGCCTTCCTTATTTAGGCTGGTCCCGGTCCCGCGTGTACGTGACAACTCATAAAAATCTTTATCTTCTAGCAAACTATATATAATTTTAGTGGTGTTGGTGGTAGCCTTTTAGGTCTGGCCTCATTTTTTAGTTGGATATGTACAACTTGATGGTCTCTATCTTCTTTGTTAAATATATTCTTTGCTGATTTTCTCTCTTATCTGGTCCTAACTTTACTTTTTAACAAAAACAAAATTCCAAAATTGCTGTCTTTGCTTATCAATGTCTTAACAAAAGAGCTTAATTCTTGAAAGTGTCTACAAAGCCGAAGTCTTACCAACTTACCAAGTACCTTAAACCAAAAGATTGTCAACTATCTTTTGCCAGTTCAATATTGCCTGTCTTGTTAGGTTCTTTAACCTTTTGATTTCATATATATCTTTGTTTGTAAGCCAATTATTCAGGTATCAGATTTCCTATAGTGAAAATTGACAGCTCCTATATATAATATCTCCATTGGAGAACAGTTGTAGATTGCTGTTATAGCTTCAGCTTGTATCAGAAGCAACTGAAACTTATTTGTTTCTCACAATCCACTTGAAAGCATTTAGACCTTCTGTGGGATTCTACAATCATAACCAATAAACAGCACTTATATGATAGGATAATGATATGCTTCAGTAATGATTGGCAACTATAAATTATAACATTTTAAATGCTGGATCACAGGTTGGATTGCCTTCCTTTTAATCATATGGTTGGGGATCAAGAAAAGTGCTGAGCTGGCAAAACGCTCGATCAGCTTCACTGGTTCAGCTGTATCCGCGTTCTCTGCTCATCACAGCCATCGACGCAGCAATCACCGCGAAGAACTTGATCCTGATCAGCAAAGACATAATCACCATGAATGAAGAAGACACATCACAGAAAGATTTGGAGTTTGCTGTAAGTTGCTCTGTATAAAAGTAAGCTTGACAGTTATGATGTGTAGTTTGTTGTAAGTTAAATAAAGCATGAAAAATGCCTTTTGTGTAATTATGCTGGATTATGTTTATGTATGTGGGTCTTGCTGAAACTCTGGATTGGTGGATGCCATGGGTATTAAAGTAATCTAAAATGTTTTGGTGTCTGCCTAGCTTCTTTTTTTATATTAATTTTTGTTTTATTATTGCAAGAATGATTCAATGATTCATCTTACATTGATTCTAAATATCTATTATTATTCAGAATAAAAAAACATAAAGGCAATGTTTGATAGTAAAACTTAAGATATCATTTTTTTCCCTACAAGTATTAAAAAATGCTGATGATTTATGTGACAGCTTAGCAAACCTTAGTAGAGTGGGTGTAAATTTATAAAGGTAAGGGTGTGTTTGAATTGAAACTATATTAATGCATTAAAATTAGATGTGATAATTCAAACTATATTTAGATTGGTTGAATGTTCTTAGCAAAAATCATGAGATTAAGACCATACTGTCTAATCAAGAATTGGATAAGACTGCGTAACAAGGTAGTACTGACTAGTGACTACTGACGTAATAATTTTTCAAGTAAATTATAGTCTATTTTTAAAGTATAATTATATATCATGTTGTGTACTAATGATAGGATTATTAATTTCAAGATTCTGTTTAATTTTCTTTTAATTAATGTCGTGTTCCAATCTCTATCGCTGTCTCCAATTTGCTTGTGACTGGTGAAGCGGTGAGCATATGCCAGTATGCCACCTTGTCACGCTGTGGACTTGGACTTATAAGATCATCACATGCACATGCTGTCAAAATATAATAGTAGTATTGTTGTCTTTTATCTTTCTAAGTAAAAGAAGGTGTTATTACATTCAAAAAGAAGGTGTTAATGAACTTATCATTGTTATGTGATTGATTAATTCGCAGTTAATATCAATTAATTCCTTTCATTAGCTAATTAAATTTCTGAGAGGCGGGCGGGATTTAGCGATCCGATCTTACGATTCAATCTAAAAGACCCCAACGATCCAACCTAAAATCCCGATCCCGATAACCTTGTGGATAAAACCAAGTATCATTTCTATAATTTCTCATGCAACTTCTCTATTTCCTCCAAAACATGCCACATTTTTCTCACGTCTAGCTACCATTTATGTGGTGTGTTCGTTCCGTAGAAGTCATTCTCAATAACTAAAAAAACCCAGTAACATGCAACACTTGACTCTTGCGATTAAAAAAAGTTTCCCAAAAACCAAACCCTAAAATTGGAAATATTTACCAAAATTTGCACAAACGATTTTAAGTTTTAACCCAATACCAATTTACCGAACCCACCACCAACCGAATGAATACAGAGTGAAGAAGATGCTCCAAATTCATCTAGCTATGCCCTGTCTGTCCATGGTGGCGATTAGATGTGGGCCCCCAAAAATTAAAAAAAAAACTTGGTGGTGGGCCCATGAGAATCATGCTAAAAACACACAAACCTTGCTCGGGGCTAACTCTGCCCTGTCTGCTTCAGCCTTTTTATTACTATCATGCATTGGGCCCCACCCCCCATGTGCTTCTTCCCCTCTCCCCCAAAACTAAATAGAATATAATATTCTGCCAAAAAAAATACTAACTTAAAAAATAGAATACTTTCTCTCTCTGAGAAAATAGTTTAAATAATATATTTTTTACTAGTTCGGAGTAGTTTTTTAAAAAAAGAAAATTTGATGTATAAGACATTAAGACACCTTAATAAATAGACCAACGTCGGATAAATTGGCATGTAAAAAACTTCTTTCGTCCTCCTCCTTTAGCTTCCCATCACAAAATTTTCTCCATACTTTCTCCCTTTTCTCTCCCATGGCTTCCCCTTTCTTCCTCTTCAGTTAGCAACTCCTTTCTCCCCCTCCTTTTCCACCTTTCCTCCATTTTCTAGCAAAAATGAAGCTTGCAAAGCCGCTGGTATTCCTATGCTTTCTCTTCCATCTCTCCCTTCTTCTTCCCCCATCCCATTCCCAACCAGATTCAGGAGCTGACGCCTCAGTAATGCTCGCCCTCAAGCGGAATCTCAACCCGCCCGAGCCCCTCGGGTGGTCCGACCCGGACCCATGCAAGTGGAAGCACATCGGCTGCACCCAAGACAACCGGGTAACACGGATCCAAATCGGCCACCAAAACCTCCAAGGTACTCTCCCCCAAAATCTCTCCTCTCTCTCCATGCTCGAGCGATTAGAGCTCCAATGGAACAACATCTCGGGCCCACTCCCAACCCTAGCCGGACTCAGCTCCTTGCAAGTCCTGATGCTCAGCAACAACCAGTTCAGCTCAATCCCTAGCGATTTCTTCTCCGGTTTGTCTTCTCTTCAATCCGTCGAAATCGATAATAACCCCTTTTCTAGATGGGAAATCCCTGGGACACTCACGAACGCTTCCGCTTTGCAAAATTTCTCCGCTAACTCAGCCAATTTAGCCGGTAAAATACCTGATTTCATCGGGCCGGAGCAGTTTCCGGGCCTTGTGAACCTCCATTTGGCTTTCAACAGCTTGGAAGGAGGCTTGCCCTCTAGCCTTTCGGGCTCATTGATTGAGTCTCTGTGGGTTAATGGGCAGAAGAGCGATTCTAAGCTTACTGGAAGTGTTGATGTGTTGCAAAACATGACTTCTTTGAAGGAGGTTTGGTTGCATAGCAATGCGTTTTCGGGTCCTTTGCCGGATTTTTCGGGCCTCGTGAACCTTGAAACTTTCAGTGCTAGGGATAATTCGTTCACTGGTGTTGTTCCTTTGTCCTTGGTGAACTTGGATTCTTTGAAGGTGATCAATTTGACTAACAATTTGCTTCAAGGGCCAATGCCTGCGTTCAAGAGCTCTGTCAAAGTTGATATGAATGATGGAATCAACAGCTTCTGCCTGCCTCAACCTGGATCTTGTAGCCCACAAGTGACCCTTTTGTTGTCAATTGCCAAATCCATGGATTATCCAGTGAGGTTTGCTCAGAATTGGAAGGGGAATGACGCTTGTGCAGATTGGGTTGGGATCTCATGTATCAATGGTAACATTACTGTGATCAATTTTGAGAAGATGGGTCTGAATGGGACTATATCTCCTGATTTCGCTAACATTAAGTCACTAAAGAGACTAATCCTCGCCAAGAACAATCTTACTGGTACTATCCCACAGGAGCTTACCACTCTTCCTTCATTAACAGTGCTGGATTTGTCCAATAATCAGCTTTATGGAAAAGCTCCTTCTTTTAAGAAAAATGTGGTTCTGAACATACAAGGTAATCCTGATATTGGTAAAGACAAGCCTGATTCAGCTGCAGGTGGGAGTGGGGCTCAGTCCCCAGATGGGTCTGGTAAATCACCAGGCTCTGATTCTGGTGGCAAGAAAAAATCCTCTCATTTCGTGGGGATAATTGTTTTGAGTGTCCTTGGTGGTGTTCTTGCGTTGATTGGTATCGGTTTATTAGCCTTTTGTATCTATAAGAGGAAACAGAAGCGATTCAGACAAGTGCAAAGCCCGAACGCCATGGTGGTTCATCCTCGTCATTCTGGGTCAGATAACGAGAGCGTTAAGATCACTGTTGCTGGGTCGAGTGTTAGCGTTGGTGCTCTGAGTGAAACCCACGGATTCCCGAGCAGTGAGAATGGTGACATCCAAATGGTGGATGCTGGAAACATGGTGATATCAATTCAAGTCCTTAGAAATGTGACCAACAACTTCAGTGAAGACAATATTTTAGGGCAAGGAGGATTTGGGACGGTTTACAAAGGGGAGCTACATGATGGAACCAAGATTGCAGTGAAGCGAATGGAAGGCAGTGTGATCGCGGGAAAAGGGTTGACCGAGTTCAAGTCTGAGATTGCTGTGTTGACCAAGGTTCGCCACAGGCATCTTGTTGCACTTCTTGGGTACTGTTTGGATGGGAATGAGAAGTTGCTGGTGTATGAGTACATGCCACAGGGAACTCTTAGTAGGCATTTGTTCAACTGGGCTCAAGAGGGTTTGAAGCCACTTGAATGGACTAGGAGGTTGACTATTGCCTTGGATGTGGCAAGGGGAGTTGAGTATTTACACAATTTAGCACATCAGAGCTTTATACACAGAGATCTTAAGCCTTCAAATATTCTTCTGGGTGATGATATGAGGGCGAAAGTTGCGGATTTCGGACTTGTTCGTCTTGCACCTGAGGGTAAAGGCTCAATTGAGACTAGGATTGCTGGCACATTCGGATACTTGGCTCCTGAATATGCAGGTACTAATTTAAGTTTATGGTTGTTTGTGAAATGTGATTTGATGTCTATAAGACTGTAGCATAATATTGACTGATTAGGTACATTCCCTATGATTGTTGAATCTAATACAGTAGCATAGTATTGATGGATAAGTTAACTGATTGGTGTTATAATACAACAGATTAGTTTACTTGGTTAAGAAAGTAGGAGCAGAGAATTAAAACAAGATTAAGATGCATTTACAAGTCTTTGACAGCTGGAGGTTATCTGTTCACATTTTGACTTTGAAGATCATCTGCATTAGATATTAGGTACTTATATGATAAGTCTTGACCTGTTACATTCAATTATCTTATTAGGTTTCTCCAATAGGCTTATGATTGTTGCTGCATTTTCTTTCCAGATTATAATTGAACTACTATTATTATTTGGGACCCATGTTTAACTATTTTCATTTTGCAAAGTAGTTCATTTTAGGGTCTGAACTCTGAAGACCCAAAAAATATATATTGAAAAACTTAAATAAAGACCACCTGTTAAACAAGAAATGCAGAAAGCCACCCTAAAAACTTTTCTGTTAGCACAAGACCACCTTGAACTTGTAATCTGCTGTTTTGTTGCTAATATTATGTGGAAGGACAAAAATGCCCTTATGCAGCCATTGCTGCTACTTTGGAAAAAGAAATGAGGAAAGGTAAAAAGCCTGTGCAACCATGGCTGCTAGCACTTTGGAAAAAGGAAAGAGGGAATGATTAAAAAAAATGTCTTTTTACCTTTAAATTTTACAGCTCAGTTGAAAGGGTAATGTAAAAGTTTTAATGGTGATTTTTTATGAACACTCTTGTGTAATTGACACTTAAATAAAGGTCTAAAACTATGCTAATCCGTAAAAACATCGCTGACAGATGAATTTGTCATTGCTTGGACTCTGGAAGAATTATCAAGTAGTTTTGTTCAAGAAGAATTGTAAAATTGAGATTGAATGTATGTGTGGTTAAGAAAATTGTCAATATCTATTTGCATTCTCACTTTCATAACTGTATCTCTTTCCTCAGTAACGGGACGAGTGACCACGAAAGTCGATGTCTTCAGCTTCGGGGTAATCCTGATGGAAATCATAACGGGCCGAAAAGCCCTCGACGAGAGCCAACCCGAAGAGAGCATGCACCTAGTAACATGGTTCAAGAGAATGCACATCAACAAGGAAACCTTCCGGAAGGCCATCGACCCCGCACTCGATCTCGACGAAGAAACGCTCTCCAGCATCAGCACCGTCGCTGAGCTGGCGGGCCACTGCTGCGCTCGGGAGCCGTACCAGCGTCCCGACATGGGCCACGCCGTGAACGTCCTATCGTCCCTCGTCGAGCTCTGGAAACCGACCGAGACGACCTCCGACGACATTTACGGGATCGACTTCGACATGTCGTTGCCTCAGGCTCTCAAGAAATGGCAGGACTTTGAGGGGAGTAGCCACATGGATTCTTCGGCCTCGTCTTCGTTCGTCGCGAGCCTCGATAACACGCAGACGAGTATCCCGACTCGCCCGTATGGGTTCGCTGAGTCGTTTACGTCTGCTGATGGAAGATAAAAGGAGAAGGTTTGAGATTTGCTTGTTCATTGTTATTCTCTCTGACTCGGAGGAGTTTGTGTCTAAGCTTTGTGTGGTTTTTGTGTTTACTCCGTGATTTGCTACGCTATTATTGCTAGGTGTATTTATTGGTAATGACTTAGCTTTCTCTTGTAATTTAGACATCATAACACTTTTAGTTTGGAAATGCGAGATTCAAAAGGTTCTTTACTGAAGTGGTAGCAGCTATTACTCATTCAAAGGAAACACAACAACATTTTCCCAGTGTGGCTCCCCTTGCGGGAAATCTGGGGGGTCAAGATGGGGGCACCCCTAGCTTAACGCAAGGGGGTGTGACCAAGAGACCCGACACGACCACAAAAACGCAGATAGGAAAGACGAAAAACGAGGCAAACTAAAATTTAAGAACTTAAACTTACAACCAAAAAAAACGAGGCAAAGTAAAACAGGGTGTGTTGTCTCGAGGACCCTTGGACCGGTCTGCTCGGATGCCTAGTTATCAAACACTCGAATCCTCTCTCTCCAGTTATCTCTACACACTGCCATAGTTGTCGAAATCCCCAACTGGCTGACATCTTACCTTATACTGTCTTCCCAACATTTCTTCGGTCTTCCTCTCCCTCTACGTACTTCTCCAAGGTCCAGCCTCTCACACCGCCGAACTGGCTCCTCAGGGCCACGCCTCTGAACATGCCCAAACCAGCGCAATCTTGATTCTCGCAACTTATCACCTATACTGGCCATTCCCACTTTGCTTCTGATCACGTCATTTCTGATTTTGTCCATTAACGTGTGCCCACTCATCCACCTTAACATTCTCATCTCAGCTACCATCAGCCTCTGTTCCTGTGCTTTCGTGGTGGGCCAACACTCTGCCCCATAGAGGATGGCCGGTCTGATCACTGTTCTGTAGAACTTTCCCTTCAGCTTAAGCGGTACTTTCTTGTCACACAGAACTCCCGACGCCGCCCTCCACTTCTACCAACCCCTCTGGATTCGATGCGTGATGTCCTCATCTATGCCTCCGTCACTCTGCAGAACTGATCCTAAATATCTGAAACTCTCCTTTTTCGTTATGGCTTTCCCTCCTAGGAGCACTTCCTCATTAGGGCCTGCTCCTTCCCTGAACCTGAACTCAACATACTCCGTCTTGGTCCTACTCAATCTGAAACCCTTAGACTCCAGCTTCTCCCTCCAAATTTCAAGCATATTGTTGACTCCGTCTCTAGACTCGTCCACCAGGACAATATCGTTTGCGAACATCATGCACCAAGGAATCCCTCCCTGAATCTCCCTCGTCAAAACGTCCATCGTCAGCGTAAAAAGGAAGGGACTTAAGGCTGATCTCTGATGTAGACCTGCCTCAACCTTAAAAAACTCGGTGTCCCCCCCTGAGGTACATACACTGGTCATCGAACCCTCATACATGTCCCTAATTACCCTGATGAACGTGCCGGACACCTCTTTAGGTGTCAAACATTCCCAAATCAGCTCTCTCGGTACTCTATCATAGGCTTTCTCCAAGTCTATGAAAACCATATGCAAATTCTTCTTTCTCTCTCTGAACGCCACTGTTAACCTCCTCAGCAAGTGAATGGCCTCCATGGAAGACCTACCAGGCATAAAACCAAATTGATTCTCTGACACTTTGACTAGTCTCCTCAACCTCATCTCAATTGCCTTCTCCCATACCTTCATTGTGTGACTAAGCAGTTTGATACCCCTGTAGTTGTTGCACTGCTGCACATCACCCTTGTTCTTGTAAACCGGGATCAACTTGCTAAGCCTCCACTCATCTGGCATCTTTGCCGTCTTGAAAATAACATTAAATAGTGTTGCTAACCACGCTAGGCCTCTCACGCCCAAATACTTCCAAACCTCCACCGGGATTTCATCCGGCCCTACAGCTCTCTTGTTGCTCATTTTGCGGACCACTCCTTTTATCTCCTCTAAGGAAAAGCGTTTGTAAAAGCAAATGGGGTGCACTCGGCTTTCTCGTTCTATAGAATCCTGTCGTCCCCCCTGCCTCTCAGAATTCTCCATCTCAGAACCCTCATTCAGTAGCCCACTGAAGTGCCTCTCCCACCTCTGTCTGATGTGTAGGTCCTCCACTAATACCCGGCCGTCCTCATCTTTGATGCACTTCACTCTGTCTGTGTCTCTACTCTTCCTTTCTCTTGCCTTAGCCAGCTTGTACAAAACTCGTTCCCCGCCCTTTTCGTCCAAAGCCTTATACATGCTCTCGAACGCTCTCTCTTTAGCGGCCGCCACTACTCTCTTAGCTACTTTGCTGCCATAAGCTCTACCCACCTCGCCTCCCTCTCTGATTCTGCGCTTCTTAACCAAGCTTTGTAGGCTAACTGTTTCTCCCTAACCCTCTTATGAACCTCATCACTCCACCAAGCTACCGCTCTTGTGTTGCCAGAAAAGCCTCTCGACATACCTAGAACGTCACACGCTGCTCTGCGAATGCACTCTGCCATTTTGCCCCACATCTCATTAGCGTCCCCTCTCGCTTGCCAAGCTTCCTTTTTGTCTGCCTCTTCAAAGATCCTTTCTCGCAGGTTCTGTATATTGACTTCTGAAAGGCGCCACCACCTAATTCTTGGTTGAGGTATCGTTTTTGCCTTTTTCTTTTTGCACGACCCCTTCAAATCCAAGACCAGTAGCTTGTGTTGGGTCAACAGGCCCTCAAAAGGAATGACTTTGCAATTCTTACACTTTCCCCTATCTTCCCTTTTAGTCACAAAGAAGTCAATCTGTGTCCTTCCTAAAGGGCTCTGGAAGGTAACCAACTGCTCATCTGTCTTCCTGAACCAAGAATTTACCACCATACAGTCAAAAGCTGTTGCGAAGTCCAAGAGTGCTCGGCCTCCATCGTTTCTGTCACCAATCCCCCAGCCTCCATGTATCTCCTCGTATCCATCTCTGTCCTTTCCTATATGCCCATTGAAGTCCCCTCCAATGGCCAACTGCTCTGTCGACGGGATGCTTCTCATCAAACAATCTAGGTCTTCCCAGAACCGTCTCTTTTCTTCCGAACTCAAGCCTCCGTGCGGCGCGTAAGCACTAACCACATTCAAGATTTTTTCAAATAAGACGATCTTCAACAACATCAGACGATCACTTATCCGTTCCACTTGTACCACCTGATCTCTCAGATTCATGTCCACCAGGATCCCAACCCCATTTTTGCTACTAGAGGCCCCTGAGTACCATAACTTCCATCCATCAATATCCCAAACTTTCCTTCCCTTCCACTTTGTCTCTTGAAGACAAACAACCTGTACTCTGTAATACTGGAGAATCTTGATCAGTTCGATTGATTTCCCAGTCAACGTGCCCACATTCCAAGAACCTATCCTCAGATTGCTAGACTGTCTCTGCTGCAAGGTATTGCTCATCCGCCCAGCCATCTCAAAACTGAAACGCTCCCAAACAGATCCGGAAGCACTAACCCGTAGAAAAACGCAACCTGCAAGGAACCTGCAAAGAACCCACAACACAAACAAGCCAAAGCACAGCCTCAGAAAGCCACAGAGGCCAGCACAGACACCAAAGTAAAGCCAACTATAAACAACCCAGAACTCTATCACAAAGCTGGCTTAAACAAACAATAACAAGGTGAAACTAAAAAGGGGGGCTAAAGCACTAACCAACAGATTCTAAACGAAACGACTAGAAGGCTAAAAGGGGCAAGGTTGTAAGCAAGTAAATAGCAAGTAACACAACAAATTGACCAAGCTCCCAACCCAGCCAAACAATAACCGAGCAAACTAAAGGAAGCTGAAAACAACTCACAAAACAAGCACAAGGCAGGCCAAAACACAAACAAGGAGAGACACGAAAGCAGAGAAATAATGAAAGGCTAAAGCGACTCACAAATCAAGCACAAGGCAGGCCAAAGCAAGTAAAACCAGAATCAGCTTAAAATATAACCAGCAGAATATATAATGAAAGGCTAAAGGATAACCGGGCAAAGCTATAAGCAAGTAAAGGGCAAGTAAAAGGGCAATTATCACCAGGCAATCCGACTATGATGCTCCTGCCGGTGAGTTGGGCCCGGGAATTGGCCGTGCTGCACGCTGGTGGCTGTAGGAGGTCGGCGGTACAGAGCTCCGGGATGGGGGAGCTCGAGCACCCCTTACTTGGGTAGGGACAGGCTAATTTGACGCCGGAAGCGGTCGGCTCTGTCGCCGGGGTGAGGGGAAAACCGGTCGCGACTTCATCCGGGTAGGGCCAGCACAGGGGGGAACGCCGAAGTCCGGTCGAGCGCCCACACTGTAGGGGAGCAATGGCCGGTCCTGCGGGGGTGGGGGAAGTCGCCGGATCTAGCGTTTGGGGTCGGATCTGACGCGATTAGGGTTCTGAGGGCTGGTTGGTAGGCGGGGGTTGGGCGCGCGGGGTGGGCGAGCGACGGGGAGGTGGGTGGAGTCTGGCCTCTAGGCGTGGACCGAACCTGGGGAGGGAGCGCAGGGCGACGGGAGGTCGTCGGGGTTGCACAGTGTAACGGTCGCGAGAGAAGTCAGGGAGAGGGGAGAGAGAGAAGTTCGCAAGCCTCTTACTCATTCAAAGGAAAAAAGAGCTAATTATGGTGCATATAAATTTGCAAAGTGTTAATATAAAACTGATGAGAGAGTGTTTTCCATATGAAAAACGAAGCATAGTTTACCTTTATATAATTATATTTTACCTATGGTTATATGGTTTTGAGTGGAACTTAGGTTAGGCTTGTTACTCGTACGAATCCTAGTTTATCAGCCTATCGAACTTTTTTTTTGATAAGGAAAGAGGTTAGGGCGGCCGCTAACAGGCTATCGACCTCCCTAGAGCATCCTGAAGGATGAGGTTCCGTAGAACCGGATCAGCTGTAAGAGGAACGGAAGAGACACGGTGAAACGAGACAACAATGTAGTCTGCCACTCAGTTGCACTCCTAAGTGACATGGCAATACTCCAACACCGGAAACGGGAAAGCAGACAGTGGATATCAGCGCGTAACATCTCGATCTCCCAAGGACAGCGTTAGTCACCAAGCACGGCCTTGACCAGCTGAAGATAGCCGTCTTCGATTTGGAGGTGGGAAATGCCACATCGGGTGGCCTCTAAAATTTCTTGTCGTAAGGCGATGGTGTCGGACATCAGAATGGACTGTCGACCAATCAGTCCACCGTCAAAATGAATGGGGTCTTCGTTGCAATCCTTGAGGACATACCCGAACGACGCCATCCCCTCCGCATTAACTGCACCATCAAAATTAAGTTTAGTAAAGTTAGTTGTGGACTTTCTCCATTTAGCGCAGTGTCTTTTATTCTTTGCGACTTGGTCACTAGCAATTGGGTCAGTGACAACGCTTGTTTTGGTGTTGTGTCATTCCTTTATTTGGTTGCGAATAAACTCACAGAATTTATCATTTTGAATTGTTTGGTTGGAGTCTATTGAATCAAAAACATCTTTGTTTCTGAAAAACTAGATACTCCACCAAGAAAAAATGAGGTTCTCCATTTCAACGTTGGACAATAGAGCTCTAATCTCATCCAGTATATGAGCTAGTTTTTTCTCCTCCATCTTAACTTGGTTGATAAACCGAGCAATTTTAGGGTTGATGTTGTGGATATTATCTTTAGTACGCTTGCATTCAAGAAGAATGTGGTTGATGTCCTCGTTGGGTTTATCGCATGCGACACACCCTTTTTTACGACACTGATGTGATTTTCGGCGAGTCAGCATTTCGTGGGCAGACCGTTTCGAGCAATCTTCCACACGAAGTTTTTCATTTTTGGTGGTATATTTAGCTTGCATATCCAACTTAAGTTAAATTGGGGTTCTCCCTTATTCTTATGAATCCACTGCATAGTCGAGTGGGTGGAATACCAACCGCTCTTACTTGGTTGCCCCCTTTGTTCTCCCTTTGTTCTAATCAAAATTAAGTATTGGTTAATCAGCCTATCGAACTTTATCCTGTATTGGAGCAGGTTTCGATGTGGGTTTTTTCTTGGAACTGTTGAGCTTGACGGCTTCATGGGCCCGTTTTGAAAAAGTGGTGGTTCGCGAACCTTTAGAGATTATTCTCACTTGTCAACCTTATGAGCATATTCAAGGAGCCCGTCCAATAAAGAAGCGACCGATCCAAATGTGACGGTTCGCAAGCGTTGAGAAATTTGTGTTCAAATGTCACCTGACTCAAACACTTGCATTTAAAGGGATGTGTTGAGGGATTTGTGTTGATATTTATCAATTTGGTACTTTAATCTAAGGGCAATTATGTATTTTAACCCTAATTTCATACTATAGTGAATGGAAAACAAGATGGAGTAGTGATTCAATGCAAAAAAAAATGAAAAGAGGTGGTTTTTTGTAAAAAAGGGTGGATTTTTTTTTGCAAACAACCCAATATAAAGGCTTTTGTAATTTGTTGTTTAGTGATATACGATAAAGGACGATTTATAGGATGACGGTGGTGAAATTAACATTCATGACCACTAGATTCATTCTTCGTTGTAATGGTCTAAGTGCCTCATATGCACAAAAAAAGCTCATTCAAACAGTTTACTCTTAGATTCATTCTCGACCCCCTAGATTCCGTTTCCATACCGGGTTCCACCTGGGTAGATGTTGTTGTTGTTGTTATTGTTGTATAAGTTGGCCACTAGATCATTTTTCCAATGTAATGGTTAAGTGTCTCATATTGGCCAAAAAAAAATCTCCCTTACACAGTTTACTATGAAATTAAAAATTAATTTTTAGGGGTGAAAATCAATATCGTGATTTTTTTAATATATACTTTATAAGCATGTTTATCAATAGATCCCAAACACTCCACTTTTTAGTTTTTCCCACTTTTTCACTTTATTTTCTTTCAAGTTTTACCATACTAAAAACTTGATTTTTATAAATTAAACAAACTCACACATTGTGCAATCAAAGGGTGATATATGGTGTTTTGAACAAAGAAAACAAAAAAAAAAAAATTGTGTAGGAAACATCGATGCTTGCTTTTCAATTTCTAGCATCACTGATCTATCTCTCCCCTCATTGACAAACTGGGCCACAATTTTCCTGTTGACGTTATTAGAAATCACTCAGAACTTAGTGTTCTCATTTGTCAGGATGCTCTAGGACGTACTCCTTGACTGGAGTGCCTCCTAAACCTTACCTAATAAAAAAATAATAAAAATAAGCTACCCGTTTTCGAGTTACTAGAACGATTCTAACACTATCTCATATAGTTAACACTTTCCACACAACAATATTTATTTTTTAGATAACAAAGTTGTTTTAAGTTTGGATCATGAAATTTATTCTCACTTTACCAATTTTTAAAGTATGGCGCTTTGTACTCGTTTGTGGAGAATATTTTGCAAGGTTGGTATTTCAACCCATTTTTAGCTGGTTCGTGGTAGTGTTGAGTCTCCTACTGTTATTGTAGTTCCGTTTCTACGATCGTCTTCAACAAATTTATCTGGTTATCGGATTTGTGATTCCTGGATTGCCTAGCCTGTTAGGTCAATCATTTTTTTACCTCTTTAAAAAAAGGATAAAAAAAATATACATGTTTACACAAATTTTATTTTACTCTTTCCAAAACATAAAAGTCATTTTCATTCCGATTTAGGTCACGTTTGGACCCACTTTGAGTCGTCGACAAAGATGAAAATTTCCATATTCGCCAGCAACAAGAAATGAGGTATAAAAAGAACCAAAGTGGTAGAAGAGTCTAAAAAACCGGTTCGCTGTTTGCCCGTTGCTTAGCTTGACTCTTCTTCGCCGCTGCTTTCCAAGGCGCTCAACCGCCCCAATAATGTGGCGATGGCGGAGAACCTTCCACTTTCCCGCCAAGTCATCTCTCTTCCTCCTCACCGCCGGAGCCGGATGCACTGCAACAGCGCTTGCAATTTCCGATGACTCTCCGATGACGTTCTCGCACTCCTCCAACAAAATTGGCGCCGGATTCTACGGTCTTGTTCGCTCGTCGCGCGCCATTTTCACGGTTTGATTCTGATCTTTCTCCCTGTAGAGTTTGCACCGTCTCTCTTACTACCTGTGCTGGCTGTGCAGTGATTTTGAATTTAGGTCATTGCTGACTTGTTTCAGATAGCTTCAAATGTTATTGATTACAAGTACTCTCTACATGGATTACCAGAGAGTTCTGATGAGTATAAGCGCATACTGTCGGAGGTTTGTTGCTTTAGAATTGTCTGTTGTTCGAGTTGAAGATTTTGTCAATCTTGTGGAAAATGCAACTTTCAAATGTTTATTGTTTGATCCATCGCCTAATAGTCTACAAGACCTAAAAATGTCAGATTAAGGGGAAGACAACAAAATTTTGATATACTGGATGTGTACGTTTCGAACATATGCATGTTGCCTGTGTCATTATATACAGATGAACATTGTAGCTTCAAGCTGCTGATGTAGACTTGATTTGGACAAATATTTTTTTACTTTAGGTTCATCTAAGATCAGCCAATAAAATTTTGAAGCTATGTGAAGCCAATAGAGGGTTTTATGTGAAAGCTGGTCAGTTTGCTGCTGCTTTGAGGCAGCTCCCTGCAGAATATTCTTCAACTCTCTCCTCATTGCAAGATCAGGTTCAATTATTGTCCATAGTTCATTTGTTGATTTTTTCCCCTGCACGCAAATGATTTGTATACGAGGAGAAGTCATATGCTGTGTATTTCTGCTTTTTACATGATAATCTTGTTATCCATACCATAGGCAGTTCCTTGTCAATTCAAGGAAATTAAAGAAGTAATCACTCGAAGTCTCAAAAAAGAGCTTACAGATATGTAAGTCACTCTGAAAGAAGTAAATTGTAATGTGTGATATTTGTATTATGGTTGGTTACTGTTGATCCATGTACGTGTGATTGCATACAGCTTCATAAATATAGCTTGGGACTAGGGATTATGTTTTTTCTTATATATTGCTTTAGATTCTACCTTGCAGTTTCTTCTGTTCCATTAATTGAGTTATCATGCAATATATAGATTTCTGTCTTTCGATGAACAACCCATTGCTGCTGCATCTATAGCTCAGGTTCACCATGCTGTGCTAAAGAATCATCAAGAAGTTGCCGTCAAGGTATATTTTTCACGTTCTTGTTATGTTAAAATTCCAACTTGTGATTTGAGAGAGTACAGATTCTGTTTGCCTTGATCTGATGCATACTTTTGGTAAGGTGCTTATGGGAACTTAATGGATATATACTAGAAGTCTATAACATTTTGAATAGACTATTGCAAATTTAAAATATGTGTTTGCAAGCAATTTTGAGCCTAATCTAAGATCTCTATTTAGTTTCTACTGCAAATGGACTGTCTCATTGTCTATTTTATTATGTTTAGATCATATGTTCATATCCTCTAGAATTTGACAAGTGAAGGATCTAACTGCTGACTATCAGGATTTAATCACTTTCTTGCACAAAGCTGTAGCATAGCCATAGGCCACTAAAATGGTGTACTGTCCAGTAATTAGTGCACATTTAGCTATTACAATTAATGAGGACAGCTTTTAGTCTATTTGGAGTCAATCATATTAGCTCATGGAAGTGTGCAAAATTAGTAATTTTGTCTTAATAGAATTGAGCAGACAAGGAAGCTTCAAATATGAACTGATATGGACCTTACTAATGTGGAAAGTGAACTTGTGTTCTCTTCCCAGCGCTTGCATTGCATGAAAAACTTTAAACCGATGAAATTTAGGTACTACTTGTTTCTGATACTGAGGTTGTGTGGCATTATCACACTAATAATGTGCATCATTTGGTACTACTTTCCATTATAAGTTTCATAATGGAGATATTCTCCTAAATTGTATCTTGTAGGTTCTGTTTGTTGGTATGCGACTCTTAATTGTTGAATGCTCTTCTTCTATGTCACCAGGTGCAGTATCCTGGATTAGATCAACTGGTGAAAATAGACATCACAACCATGTCGTTTCTATCAAATTTTGTGACATGGGTAAAGATTGGATTCTTTATTAATCTTGCATCTTTCTTACATGAATTTTATTTGTACGGCCATACAGTATATAGCTTGGAATCCTTTCAGCTGTGACCTGCATTTTTTTAATTTCCTTATAAATTTCCTCTCTGTGTAAATTGGTAACAAGCAACTTTAAAATATTACACATGTAAAATTGCAGTTTTTTAGACATGGGTCCTTGTTGAAAGAACACACATCATCTCCTTTGATTCTGTCAAACGCGTAAGACTGTCATTAATTATCTTACCATGTCTTGTAACCTCCTCCATAGTAATAAACTTATATAAAAAAATTTAGTAAAGGTCTGAACACTAGCCATGCTGTCTTGACTCAACACCCAAATCCTTTTTTTTTTTTTTTTTTAAACGTGAGGTTCAGGGTTGCTAGTTCATGCTTCATTGGTTAACTAAAGTAGTTGTTGCGTCTTTTGTTCAGGTATTTCCTGATTACAGATTTGGATGGATTGTTTCGGAATTCAAAGAGGCTATAACAATGGAACTTGGTAAGATATAGTCGGCTGGTTACATTATTTAATCTGTGGACATTAAGACTTCAAATTGTATCTGCTGACTGAATAAGGCTATGGGATAATTCGTTTATATGCCTGGGTGCACAGCCCCGTTATAGTGTACAAATTAGAATCTTATTTTACAATGGTATAGAGCTTAGTATAGACAGTAGACCAATAGCGTGTCACTCCTCCTTGCTACGTGTTAGATGATAATGCACCATTGCAGCTATGGACAGAACATATACCATGAATTGGTTGCTGTCTTGCTGAAATGATGTGGGATAAATTGATGCAACTTTCAGGGTTTGAACCAGGCTGGTCTTGCTAACTGTCTTTTGCATTGCTTCATTGATTTTACTCTTCCTGAATGTAGTAGTTAAGGAATACTACTCACACACACAGATGAAGAAATCTCAATCCTTCATTTTCAGAACTCTTATAACACGAGTACATCTGTTGTATTTGAAGCTCTTGTATGCCCTGCTATTGATCATACACTGATAAATTTTTGTCTCCTGAAGACTTTGTTCAGGAAGCTAAAAATTCAGAGAGAACTGCCAACAATTTCCGTAGCAACAAACGAGTCAAGGTTCCTAAAGTTTTCTGGGTATAAAGCTGCCTTCACATCTGAGATATGTTTCAAGTTCTCCCAAACACAGATCTAAAATCTATTGTCAAATATCTTATTCAGGAATTGACAAGTGGCCAGATGTTGACAATGGAGTTCTGTGCTGGGCATAAGGTATGACTCGATCCAACCTGTTTCACTACATATAGCAATGGAGTTCTGTTCTGTGCTGTAATTTCCATTCAAATCTCATACATTCTGCATTTCTCAATATCAGCATATTAAACTGCATATAGCAATAGCAGGTGTAGACTAAAGCATAGAACCTTTCAGCATAAAAACTTCAATAATATATCTCAAACGCAGAATGCATAGAGCCATGGAAAGTATTGAATATGAGATAACATGCTGTATAGCTGCTTAATTGTAGGAGTATCTTCTATCTTCTATGAGCTAAAAAGGTGCTTTGTATTAAATATGCATAGTTGCTTGGATTGTCTACTGAAATGGTGTGGGAACAGACAGGGCAAGATACCAGGAATTGTTTACTGAAATGATGTAGCATAATATGAAGTACAATGAGATCATAATTAAGTTTCTTTGACAAGAATTGTTTAGCTTTCAGGTTGATGACTTGGATTCGCTGAAGCAAGCAGGAATAGATCCAAAAGAGGTATGCTATCTTCTCCAGTAACCTTATAGTGCAATTCTTGCTTGATTTTCCATGAGGGCATCATTGTGTTAAGACTGAATACTGGCTTTTTTCTTATAGAGAAGAATACCCTCTTAGTGAATAGACTTCTCGACCGGGAAGAAGTGATTGATCAATCGATTTAGACTCACTAACTGGTGAAAGTTCTTAGTTGTTTAATGACTTGACATAAAGTGTCTTAGTAAGATGTCCAGTGTAGAGTGCGAGGAAAAGGAAGAGGATCAGTATCTACATATCCATGTGTCTTTTCTACTTTCTCCTTTGTTCCAATCACTTATAGAAAACAAGCTTCATTGTGAGCATATCTGTGGAGTGTGGATTATGCTACTTACGCAATACTGTTCCAGTCATCAGACATCTTAACACCTTGTTCATATCTCAGTCTGCTTATAGGTTATGCAAAAATGTTATCTGATGGATTTGTATGCGCTCTTATAGGTTGCAAGAACATTAGTAGAAGTATTTGCTAGTATGATTTTCATCCATGGATTTGTTCACCGTGATCTACATCCTGGCAATGTCTTAGTTGCTCCACAGGGACAGAAGGGCTTCCGCATAGGTTTGTTGTTTAGCCTATGTGCAATTTGCCTGTTTTTCAATCATTAAATGGAATGTAGTTCTTGTGGTTGATTTAGACTCGGTTTGTTCTTGCATATGGTGTGTGTGATCGAAATCAGTGCTTCTCGACCATGGAACCTACAAAGAATTGGATGAAGAATTCAGAATAGACTACTGCCGGCTCTGGGAAGCATTGATCCTGCTGGACTCAAATAAAGTGCAGGAACTTGGTGAACGATTTGGTATTGGTAAATATACCAAATTTCTGCCTCTAATATTCATTGGGAGGATGATCAACAGGTGATAACCTTCCGCAAAACGATCCCCATGATTGTTTATTTCTATATATGTTGGCAATTTGGTCATAGCAAACATGCTCTTGGAAGGCATGCGTTGCTAGGTGTAATGATGTCCTAATTATGATCTTATTTGCGTAGTATTCTATCAATGAAGGTTATGATAAAATTGATCTTTATGATAAATACTCCAGTCATTGTCTTGGTAAAATATACACTGTATTTTAACCAAAATTAGGGAATTGTGATTACAGAACAGAAAGGACGCAAAACTACAATATGCTTAAGCTTTTTTTTGTCATGGAAATGTACTCATACTCTAATGCCTTCCTACATACCAAATTGCAGAAATCATAGTCCTAAACCTTCCAAAAAAAGGACTGAAATTATTTTGTGCTTCTGTATGTATAATTATGCTCACATTGTCTGGGATTCAGCCTAACATTCTCTTCTTGATAATTCCTATTCCTCATAGTAAATCAGCTCTTGGCAAGGAGATGTCTATCCAAGAGAAAAAAGAGGTCAAAGAGGATTTGAAGTCGCTGAAAATGGAAGACATTTCATCATTCATGGAGTCCCTGCCCCCTGATTTTCTGACTATATTGCGTACCGAGTATGTTGGGAAATTTTATTTCCCTTTTGCAAATTTACATAAGTAGATTTTTCATAAACCGTATTCTCTCTCTTGCAGCGGGCTTCTAAGATCTAATCTCAACAAATTGGGTGCCCCTCGACATTACCGGCTTCTAACATATGTCAAATGTGCAATATATGGCCTTTCTCCAAGAAGTAATTCCGAATCCAATTCAGGTGCAAGCCTTTAGCAGATTTATTCAGCTTTCAGTTGAACTCATTGTGTATATCTTGTTTCAGGGCATATGAAAATACAAAATCCATTTGTGATGAGTAAAGCTAATTAATCTCTTATTTGGTTCCCTTTCAGTCTAGCTAAATTGAAATTTCTGGTAATGTTAATTGTAGTATTAGCTTTTGATGCATTTTTCTCGGGATTGAAGCCAAGGTTGCGTTATCTTCGACTGAGGTTTCTCCTAGGTGAGAATCAAATGTGGTTCTTCTATCCTCATGACCAATCTTTGTACAAGAGTTTGTGGACTAACTCGGTTGTGCTTGCTCTGCAGGATTACTTGAACTGTATGCTTTGATGGAGGATCTCAAATGTTTCCTCACAGAAAACTACAAAAAATTGAAGTTTTCCAGGTACTCTCTTTTGTTATCTTGATCAACCTTCAAGTTTGCTCATACATATGAACAATCTTTTTTTATGCTTCATTGGTTGTAAATTCCATTAAGAAACTTACTGCCAGAAGTACAAGGTATCATATTTTGCAGTCCCAATTGTAATTGATCACATATCACTAGTCTATAGATCTATAATAGGTCATTGCCTATCGCATGGATACATAAATCACTTTCTTCCATTTTTCATGCCTCTTTCAAGTTAAAGTTAAACATGACATTATGTAAAATCAATTTTCATTGATATGTGACAGTTTTAGTATAATTCTTAAAATCAATTTTCATTTTGGAAAAATATTTATTAATAAGATTAAATATTGAATATAGAACCGGGACTCAAAATTTCATTGGACGTCCCTTCTTGTACTCAAGGGTCATTAGTATGTAGATGTGATCAGAAATTATATCAAGGAAAGAAACAGATATTGTGGTTAATGATGGGTGCAAATCCTATCAAAGTAGATGTAAGATGAAGAATTCTTGCAATAATGTGAGATGGAGAATGAAGTGATGGAAGCTATATCTACTTTAAATATCCAATGAAAAGATTGATACAGTTGTGCTCGGCTCCACACAAGGTAGGAGAAGATATTTGTTTCTTTGGCTCCACAATTATGAACTGCCATTTCAAGTTCCGGTACGTAAATGTCAGAAATTGATGGACCAGCACAACATTGGGATGAACAGAGTGAAAATGACTAGAAGTTTTAGATACTTACTAGTTACTACTCACTAGCCTTAGGCAAAACCTCAAAATTCCGGATGCTGGAAGGTTCCATCACGTTTAGCTTAGGTATTCGTCTAGATCCGCTGTTTAGGATGTCTAGGCGCTAGATGTTCCCTCTCCGTTCAGGATTAGCCTATCGTTTTCAGAACATTGGGCACACGCACATCATTAAAAATAATTATAAAAAGAGTAAATATGTGTAATTTTCAATTAAAAAAATCTCATAAGTTACAAATAAAAAAACAAATATTTCTTAAAAATAAACAATTATTTTCCGAACGAAGATAATAGTATTTTACTGATAAATAATACTTGGAAAAAATAGACAACGGCAAAACTGCAAAAGGGTAGTGGGCACACAGGAGAGGAGAGAGTAGGAGACCCACATGCAACACAGGCACTATTAATATTTTATGTACATATTTTTGGGGTTCATCAAAGTGATTCATTTCTTCTTTCTTTTAGATTGGCCCATCTCAACTACTTCCGGGCCGAAAGTCAGATGTCGTCAATATTAACTTTTTATCATGACCAAATTCGACCTAAAAAAATGGTTTGTAAAAAGGAAAATTATTCAAATTATCGAGTATTAACCTAAAATAATATGAATTTTTTAAAATAATAAATTTGTACATCAAACTACGTTTATGTTTACCAAAAACTTCGTAAATTTGTACGAGATCTGTTCGGAAAGAACCATCAACAAAAATTTGGTGAAAACAACTTTAATGGGTTCAAATATTACTGTGTTTTTGTATTCATGGGTTTACCAATTTGTCCAAAACTGATTCATTATTTTTCAGTTTTAAAGAATATAAATGTATGTCATGGATGACTCATCAATCTCGTAGGCTTTGTTAGCGTCTCAAGTCATTATCATTGTTGTTGGAATTTCTACCAAAAAGGATCTCATATTATTTTAGATAAATATATGCATAGACGGCATAGGTCATTTACAATTTAATTATTTTTAAATCTCGTATTATTTTATAGGTTAGGTTTTAGGTTCATTTGGTGCGATAACATACTTATAAGCAAACTCTTGGACTGGTCACTGGTATGAGGATAATTTAGGCAAACTAGCAAGTCTTACATTTTTATTAGGATTAAGTTGAAAAAATATATTAAAAAAAGGTCCTATGTTTTCTGGTATATGAATCACCATTCACACGCAACATAAAATTTGTAACAAAGAACAAGGAATTACAAAGAGGATCATGAGGTCATAACTAAATTTTTAATAAATTTTAAAACTCCTATAAAATCTTTATAATTAAGCTTCCTTATGTTGCAAAAAGAAGTCGCAGTTTGCAAGTAGATGATGAGAATGACCAATCATGAGATCACACATGGGAGCTCTTAGTGAGCGACTCTGTTCCAAATCAGCCCAAGCACACAGGTTAATTAATTGGTTAAACAAGCGGTATTTATAATGTAACCATAAGTCACAGTCTGCCATTACACTATAACAACATAACACAACTCACAGTTAGGCGAATCTTGATATTTATGAACTCGAGCTACATTTTCGCTATTTCTGAACTGGTTTATTTCGTAATTTCATACCATACACAATTTTTTCTCAATCGAAAAAATTAAATAAAAAAAAAACTAAAAAGGGCACGCGACGAACCACCAATAACTTTGCACTACCGTTCATATCCCGTGTATAATATATATATATGAGGTCTGGGCTCAGGAGAGAGCTGTCATTCCCTCATTTGCTTCTCTTCCCAATTTGATTTTTCTTTCTTCGTCGGAGTTGTTGCGACGGAAGTCTCACCTACCCCTAATCTTCGCTCCGCCGCCTCCGCCATGGGTTTCGAGAAGATCAAGGTCGCTAACCCCATCGTTGAGATGGACGGTAACTACTACTAACTAACTAACTACATCTCCCATTTGAATCGCTTTTGTTTCCGTTTCTCTAAGTTGTTCGTGTTTGTGTTCAATCGCTTGGTGTTTGTATGCTGAGTTTGACTGTCGGTAGTTCCGATCTTCTCCGATCCATTGATGCTCTTGCTGTGTAGATCTGTGAAAAAACAGAGCTCTATCGTTGTTTCGAGAATCTCGCTCGCTTGTTATGATGATTTGGTTATTAATAGTGGTTTCTCGTTCCAGTTAACTTGATCTGTTTGTGTAACCTCGTCGTTGACAATGCTCCATTTTCAGGGAAGTGGATTATGGAGGTTTAGTGTCTGCGAAATTTGTTCCTTTGGATAATTGGATGTGTTAGTTAATTGGTAAATATAAATAAGGGTCAGGCTGACAGGTTTACTATTTGATTGTATTTTGACCATATCATGTTCACTTGTTATTTATTTATATATTTATTCGTTTGCTGGTGCCTGGTACCCTTGATCTTGAGCAGACTGGTATGTTACTTATAAATCAAAGTAGGAAGCTTGGAGTTTTGTGATTTTATCAAGTTTTATAATAAGACGGATAAGGGCTCCAGTGATATTATTCCTTTCAATTGTTTCACATCCAAGTTGATTTGTGCTTTATCGATGGAACCCTCAATTATTGTCTCTTCGGGGGCATCCGATCGGATCCGCGACTTTTTGTTTGTTTGATAGGTGAAGTAAAATTCCTATATTGACTTTTGAGTAAAAAATGACCTGGCATTTTCTTTGTCTGTTTCCTCTTCGATGAGTCCGAGTCTCCCGAGCATGAAAAAGCTAGTTGTGCTTAACTATGAGGTGTTCTAGGGTTAATATTTTTTTGTTAGGGTTAATTTAAGTGAACATTGTTTTCACAAACCACTTGATTTTATATAAATGTATTTATTTTTATTCCTATGTTAGTGTACTTGGTAGTATTCTCATGATTGTTTAGAGGACTACCTTTAGAGTAGGCCAGCACTAAAGTGTTTATTTGCTGGCTTAGTGAAGCAACTTGAGATGCATTATGTGTAAACAGTTTAGGTTTTTCTGTATAATTGATGTTCACCTCTTTGGCACAGGTGATGAAATGACTCGTGTTATCTGGAAATACATAAAGGACAAGGTAATTGTTCTTTCCATGCCCTTTAAAACAAAGATCCATATATAGAGGAGTACTAAAAGTGGTTGTTTATTTGGTGTGCAGCTTATATTCCCTTTTCTAGAGTTGGATATTAAGTACTTTGATCTAGGCCTTCCTCACCGTGATGCTACTGATGATAAAGTAACCATTGAGAGTGCAGAAGCAACCCTTAAGTAAGTTACTTTGCTGTATTTGCTCTGTAGAAAAATCAATTGGTCAATGATACACAATGTCTGTGTTCCTGCCTTTGGAATTTTTGCGAAAGGAATTTGCAAAGATTAGGGAGTGACTTGGTTGGTCCAATCTCACTGTCTAATTTTGGGAGTTGCATATATGCAGGTACAATGTGGCAATCAAGTGTGCAACTATTACTCCAGGTAATAGGCTTGATGTATTATGGGGATTTAGGCTAAATTTTTTGCTTGAATATCTTCTTCTCCAGTTTGCATTCTGATAATAGTATCTTATGGTCATATATTGACAGATGAAGCCCGTGTCAAAGAGTTCAATTTAAAAAACATGTGGAAGAGTCCAAATGGGACCATCAGAAATATTTTGAATGGTTAGTCAATACATATCCAAGCTTTTTGGGCTTAATGCTTCAACTCGAGTCTTCTTTACACTTGCTGCTTTGTAGATTTTCTTTGAAATTATCATTATAGTTCAATGTTCTCTTTTTGAGAGGAATTCACAGTTCATGTCTTTATTTCGCATGCTTGTTAATTTTCCATCAGGTACTGTCTTTAGAGAACCCATCATGTGCAAGAATGTTCCTCGACTTGTTCCAGGTGATTTGATTTATCTGTAAATTTGTGATTTACACCCGTAATTTCAAGTGAGCCTGAAATGACATTTGTGGCATCAGGTTGGACAAAGCCAATATGTATTGGAAGACATGCATTTGGGGATCAATATAAGGCCACTGATACTGTCATCAAGGGAGCTGGCAAGCTCAAACTAGTGTTTGGTAACCACTTTCACTTTATACTCTACTGTCTACTTGTGCAGAAATATGTATTCTCTCAGGCCCTTGTTCCATCTTATATGACAAATATTATGCATACATGATACATGCCTCCTCTTATCATGCCTGATAATGTATATGTATGGGGATCTTGTTTCATCAATCTACAGCTATGCATGTGGTATACACGATTAAGTGTACTTGTTTCTGATTGCTTGCATGTGGATGAATGATAAGATGTTTTATTGCAGTTCCTGAGGGAAGCAGCGAGAAACAAGAGTTTGAGGTTTTCAATTTTACTGGAAATGGAGGGGTTTCCATGGCCATGTACAATACTGAGGAGGTGGGTGCAAGCATGTTTTGTTGCTGAATTGTTAAAAGGAGTTTATATATAATTATGACTATGAATTGTGGTCTTTTCATCATAATAAGATTTTTGTGTTTCCTTTGACCTTTTCTTTCAGTCCATCTATTCATTTGCTGAGGCTTCAATGGCTATGGCATTTGAGAAAAAGTGGCCACTGTACCTTAGCACAAAGAATACTATTCTGAAGAAATATGATGGGAGGTAATTACCTGTCTCACTGTCTGTCCTCATTATAACTTTGTTTAATTGAAGAGTGTGCTATTATTCTGTTGGTTCCTTTTATGAATTTGTATAATTATGACCCATGATCTGTATCCTTCTAGTGAATATCTTTTTTGTTTTTATATTCTTGCTGACACTCTCTTTCAATTGTATTTTACCTTTTGTGAAGATTTAAGGACATCTTCCAAGAAGTTTATGAGGCCAAGTGGAAATCGAAGTATGAGGAAGCTGGAATATGGTGTGTGAGATCTATCATGCTCTAGGATCTGTAACTCTGACTCAACACTAAAATATTTAAGCTAACTTTTGTGGATGATACATAGGTATGAACACCGTCTCATTGATGATATGGTTGCATATGCTCTGAAGAGCGAGGGTGCTTATGTTTGGGCTTGTAAGAACTATGATGGAGATGTGCAGAGTGACTTCTTGGCTCAAGGTATGTTTGACTAGTGACAATCATCCATGGTCAAATTGAAACTAGTTATATATATGGCCTTAGTGATTAGTTGATTGCTTATTCTTATGGAGTGATTCATTGAAAGCTGATTTAGCTTCTTTTTTTTTCTATTTTGTGATTGCAGGATTTGGATCTCTTGGATTGATGACATCTGTGCTGGTATGCATCTTCTAAAAGTATTTCATTTTTGTTCCCTCACATTTAATATGCTTTTATAAATCTTCTCAGCATGATAATTTGAGGTTAGGGAGCACTTTAGTGGTGACTTGAATGCTAAAATATAACAACAACAACGACCCATTGTATCCCGCATGTGCCTAACCAACTGATTGTTTTGGCCTATTGATGTTTAGCCTTTAGGATCTATTTGGTAGGGTGGTTTATAATTTCATACTCCGTATTAGATATAAGTAGTTACATGACACACCCTCCCGGCCTTGTACGGGGCAAGGGTGTATACATCTTGACCTCCCAGATCCTGCCTCAATCGGGAGCCAACTGGGTCAATGTTGTTTTTGTTGTTTTAAATAAGCATCCTTTTCGAATGCAGCATAACTAAATAGTTATTCTAATATCCTTTTCCTTTAATCGGTCTTTACTTGATCTTTGTTTTCTTCATTAAGTTTTTTTTTTCGGTAATTTTGTACTGAAGTCTTCCCTTCTCTCAATTTTTGAAGATTTCAATCCTTCCTAGGAATGAAAGCAAACTTTGCTTTACAAATCTATCCATGCTAATGAATCAATTTGATAATTTTAGATATGTCCTGATGGAAAGACCATTGAAGCTGAAGCTGCCCATGGAACAGTGACCCGTCACTACAGAGTTCACCAGAAGGGAGGTGAGACGAGCACTAACAGTATTGCTTCCATCTTTGCTTGGACTAGGGGACTGGCACACAGGTAATTTGCACCATCTTCTGTAACCCTTTTTACATTTCTTCGGCTTGATTGTACAATTAAGAAATGGATGTCATTATGATTCGTTTCTTGTTGAGCAGGGCTAAGTTGGACAACAATCCTAGACTCTCTGATTTCACCGAGAAGTTGGAAGAAGCCTGCATTGGTACCGTCGAGTCTGGAAAGATGACCAAGGATCTTGCACTCATCATTCACGGATCCAAGTAATAATCATCTTTTCATATTTTGAACTGCTTACCATAAATTTCCATTTTCATACAGTTTTTTAACCTTCCTTTTGTGTTGGTGATGTTGCAGGCTTTCCAGGGACTCATACCTCAACACAGAGGAGTTCATTGACGCTGTGGCAGCCGATCTCAGAGCAAAACTTGATGCCTAAAATTGTAAGTGAAGCTTCCTAATTGGTGCTCTTCCTATTTCAAAACAACTTGAAAAAGGCATAAAACTTATCAAAAAAGAAGGCATAATTGTCCTGTTTGTGATCAAGATTGGACATGCTTTTCAATTTAATGTCCTAATTGCCCTTTCGGAATCTTTGCTTGCAGGTTGATGGCTCAACTCAAGTTAAACTCCGTTGCAAATGAAAGAAGCAAAAAATTGAAATAAATGTAGGAACTAGGATTTGCAATGAGATCCCCATCCCCCTATGATGTTTATGCTGGACAAGTTCATGCTCTTTCTGCTTCTTTTAACGGCTTGCCCTTGAAAAAGGACCTATTATTATTACTATTACTATTATTATGCTATACATTCTTCTTTTCCAATACTGGCTCATGCATTTGGCTTTCTAAAATTTCTACAGCTGTTGCTTCTTTTCTTTTAGCGTTTTGTTAGAGAGGTCTTTTCATGCTTTTGGGTTACACGATTGACTCGTCTATTATTAAAGTTGAATTATAATTTAAATGATCAATCAATCCTTCATCCTTGTGTAACATAGCGCATTGATGGTTTTAGAATAGAAGATGTTTGCTAATTTCTTGTATTTGGGTCTTTCACTTTGAAGGGAAGATCTCTGCCAAAACTGCAATTGATGGCATAGTAATTTTTTCCAATAGTGATTTTTTTCTTGTCTTGTCTTTGGCTCGCCCGGTTGGATTGGGTCAGCATTGCCTTACATTTGGACTTGATACTTCGTGACCAGAAAGACCTTTCTTCATAGATACTATTAGGGGAGTCGAACTTCGATTCTTTTGAAAAATACTTGAAGAGTCTAGTATTACTAAACCGAGTACTGTTATAGTGAAGTTCTTCTTAGGCTCCGTTCGGCTGGCACTAGCTGGAGCTTTTTTTCTCATTCATCTAGCGGAAATTGAAGAAGTTTGTGAGGAGGAGCTTCTTCAATCCGCCCATTTCTCCGCTCTCCTTAGCTGAAAATGCTCCCAATTCCGCTAGTGCCGAACGGTGTCTTAAACAGTCATTGTCTCGTTAGTAAACCCATCTTCGAACTACATTCGAGATTTTTAACTCGAAGCTAAACCCCTCTTCGAACTATTAAAAACATTGAAATATATTTGACCCAAAAAAATCGATATATACGAAATAGCTAGGAAACACCTTAGATTAGCAGATAGGAATAGGATTGGTTTTGAATATTATCCTAACAAAAAATAAAATGTTTAAAATCCAGTAACTATATCAGTAATTATTTCTACTCCCCTCCTAATTATAATCACATCATTTATTACAATTATTTATTGAAATTTATACATTAATTTACTGTTCTAGACTGGTCTGATGATAACGAGAAACGACACACCGCAAAAAGGTCTAACCTTCCATTACCTTCCACTACCCTCCTTTCTATTCTCCCCGTGTTTGTCTGTTTCGATTTTGATTTGATTAGTTAGCTTCCCACTCCCCTTCGACTAAAAACGTGAAGAATTCGAAAGCCCAAATTCTGTTACGCCCAATTTCCCCCCAATCCAATTCCCCCCAAATTCCTATGCAATCCGAATTTCCTGCGCGGAATAGGGCAAGAGAGAGACGAACCCTAGAGATTCGGAGCGAAGAAACGAGGAGGATCCATGGCGTCTTCAAAGGTGATGGCGTCTACCAGTTCCGCCCCGAATTCGGATCTCACTCACCAAATCTCCTTCCCTATTCCTCCCGATCTCCAGCCTGATCAGCCCGCCATTTCGAACACCACCGCCACCGCCACCGCCACCGCCGCCTCGATGGACGAGTTCCTTAAGAACATCTACGGCGACTCTTCCTCCTCTTTCGTACACCCCGCGGGCGCCGAAGACGGCGGGGGAGAAATTCCGACGAGAGGCGTGGTGGCGAACGGGATCGACGAGGTGTGGAAGGAGGCTGAGATGACATTGGAGGATTTCCTCACCAGAGCTGCTGGCGCTGTGAGGGACGATGAGATGAGGATACCGGTGGTGCCGTCGGTTTCGGCTCTGCCGCCGCCTCAGCCTCCGCCGCCTCAGTGCTTCGCTGCCACTAGCTCGTTGATTGGTGGAGGATTCGGAGTCGTGCCTGGAGTGGCGGTGGGAAACGGTCAGTTCCCGAGCTCTTTGACTGTCGAAGGATTTGGCAATGGTGGCGGGATCGGAGGAGGAGGAGGGAGAGCGAAGAGGAGAGCGATGGAGGAGCCTGTGGTGGATAAGGCGACGCAGCAGAAGCAGAGAAGGATGATCAAGAATAGAGAGTCGGCTGCGCGATCCAGAGAGCGAAAGCAGGTCTGATCACTGACAAATGACAATCAAGCCTGAATCTTTATTAAATTCCTTTGATTTCTTCTTTCCTTTTGCAATCATAGATGATTGATATGGTTATTATTTGGAATTTGTTTGTTTTAGGCTTACACAGTGGAATTGGAATCAATGGTGTCTCAACTGGAAGAGGAGAATCTCCGCTTGCAGAACGAAGAGGTACTTCCGTCTTGTACAATGGTGTCACTGTTTTGCCTCAGTCTGATATCTTTTTATTTCCAAGCTTATTGATGAGATTTTAGGGGTTAGGCACAATAGTTGCCATATAATGATTTATGAGAAACGTACATGCAATTTTGTCTGTAAGCGGACACAATCATTCAATTATTGCATTCTTAAGGCATTTGGGCAAGCTGTGTGATAAGCAGAATCTGTTCATGAAATGGGACCTTTTGCAGAGTGTAGAGAGCATTCCACGGAGAGCTTGATTGAAATATAAACTCATGTGGCATCAGTGTTTATAGTTTTATTCAACCCTTCATCTAGATTGTGATTTAAGTCCAAAAAGGGTGATTATTGGGGCAGGTGGCTTGTGATTGGTTGCTAGATCAAAATTATTACTCATTGCATTCAAATAGTCCATCATTAGGGACATGTTATGAATAAAAGAGAGATAAATGGTGGATTCTTTCTGAGTAGTAACTTGAAATGTATAGTGATTTTCTAGAAGTAAATTTTGGAACATGTTGTATGGATTACTTGATAGAGACTTTCATAGTATGTTGTTTTATAGTACAGTGAAATCTCTAATAACCTATACTCTTTTTCTGTTTTTCCCCTAATCATCACTGTATTCCTCACCCGTCGTGTTTAACATGCAGGCTCAGGAGACAAGGGAGAGATTTAAACAGGTACTATCAGACACCAACTTATAATTTTCATTGTACTTAATTATATTTTGATTTCTTTAGTTCTAAATTGAAAACAAACCAGAAATTAGAATGTGAAATATAATTATTTAGGCGGGGCTGTGGGGGATACAAAAGATACTAAATGAATTTAAAAATTCCCATTTGATGAAAATTGAGTTGGGACTTGGGATACAAAATTAAAGGTTACTTTGAGGAACAAGATATATTATCATATAGGAAGAGATAATGTGTCAGAACATGTAGATATGATTGTGCTCACTTTACCAAAAAAAAAAAAAGAAAATGAAATGATTGCACTTGTACAAAATAGCTAATTCATATGCAATCTGTCACCAGTTGAAACCCTTGTTTTTTGTTACCTTATCAAGTCTTCTCATTTAATGTGTCATATTGTCCTACAATGTTCTACCCTACAACTTTAGAATCTTACTGAATGTTTGAACTCGATAATAATCCTAATACTTAGAAGTTCAACAGTATGCCGTGGAAGTGTCCAAGTTCCTGATATGAATCTCAATTGATTAGATTTTAATGTGTCATATTGTTCAGGAAACATGGAGTTGCTATTATGTTTATGAGTTACTTGTTTTCTTTTCTGGCAAATGTGGTTGGGGTTTGGAGTGGTAAACATAATAGCAACCACATTTGCCAGAAAAGAAAACAAGTAACTGATAAACATAATAGCAA
Organism: Fallopia convolvulus; assembly: GCA_964016875.1. Lineage (NCBI taxonomy): Eukaryota > Viridiplantae > Streptophyta > Magnoliopsida > Caryophyllales > Polygonaceae > Fallopia > Fallopia convolvulus. Next base: position 79,346,544 of record OZ024718.1, on the reverse strand, counting down.
CTCCATGTTTCCTGAACAATATGACACATTAAAATCTAATCAATTGAGATTCATATCAGGAACTTGGACACTTCCACGGCATACTGTTGAACTTCTAAGTATTAGGATTATTATCGAGTTCAAACATTCAGTAAGATTCTAAAGTTGTAGGGTAGAACATTGTAGGACAATATGACACATTAAATGAAATCTGTACAACTACTGAAATCAAATGGGAATTATGGATGTACAACTACTGAAATCTGTACTTCTATGAAACTGTGGAGGTAGAATTTATAGTGGATGGGATCAAGGTGGGTTGGTTAAAATGGGTGATGTTTTTAGGATTGAGAGGTTGTGACACTGCTTTCAAGTTGAAAGGAACACTGACTCCTAATCACTTCAAACTAGAAAAATATAAGTATTAGATTTGGTACTTATTAGTCCCCATACTCACAATTCCTACATGACATCTACTCACAATTTTAATCAAGAGTCACCTAGTATCCCACATTGCAAACTGTTATCCATAGTGCTCTCAATTTTCAAACACCAATAAAGTAATGCCATTATCTCATGAAGTGTCACATCTTTGCAGTTCACATCTCATAGAAAGGCAATTATTTTTCCCTCCTAGTTTATAGTGATTGAAAAAATCCATATCCTTTCCTCACTCAAATCCTACTTGCTGTTTTGCTTCTTCTCCACTATTGAATTGCATGCTTAATGACCACCACCACTCTTTTTTTTTTCTTGAGCATTTTGTCTTCTTCTATTGCCGTCACAAGCTACAACATAACAGAAAAGGTGATAAAAATTGTATATGCAATGCTTTTTACCTATCACCACCACCAAAGGCACCGATATAGAGTTCAGATATATCCAATTTTAAGGAGCAGCTAATGCATAAATTTGCTGTAGCACCGATCTTTTTGCTGAATTTTTTTTTTTTGGCCAAACAGTGCCTTGTTGCAGTTTCCACCTCAATTGTCACCATTAATGTACATATTCTACATTTGCAAAAACCATTTCTATGATGCAGTGCTCATGACCTCTGAATTTGTGTGCATGAGTGAATCCTGTGGGTAAAGTTTAATTCAATTTAAAGATGCAAAGTGTGGATGAATACAATACAATAACGTTAAAAGGTTGCAATAAAGGTTAACCCTTTTGATTATTTTCATTATGAACTGATTATTTTTGTTTGCAGCTTATGGAGAACCTAATTCCAGTTACAGAGAAGCGAAGGCCTCCACGTCCTCTTCGCCGAGTTAATTCCATGGGCTGGTGAGCAACTATGGGAGGCAGTTTATGTTGAAAGAAGTATAGCCCCCAGCATTTGGAGGATACATTCATAAAGACAGTAGCCGGTTTTACAACTGATTCGCGCTAGTGAGAGAGAATTAATGTAAATGTGAGATTCAGAGATAAGTAATCTTATTAGTGCCCGGAGAAGGTTTCCAGATTGGCTACATATATTTAGCCGTGTAAATACTTGGAATTCGATAATTGCCAGTGTAACATTTGGATCTATATGTTTGTGCTCTTTCTAGGTGCTTGAATAAATTGACCGATACTATAGATGCCAAGTGTCCTTTTTCCCTTTTGTTACCAAAAATGGTCACAAATTTCAAACAGGGTTTTATAGTAAGAACTTAATTCATTGATGAAGTATAGTAATTATTTAAAATAGCTGTAGTTGTAAACAACCGGTAAAGTGTATATAAATGTAGAATATAAGATATCATGATCGCGAAATGAGTCATATACTCATATTACACTTATCCGGATATCCGATTCTATCACTTACCGTATCCGGATTATATCCATATGCTAATACCTATAGGAATTCATTCTTTCACATTCTCCATAATAGAACCACACTGAAAACCATTAATATCAGCATAAAATTCGACGAGTGAAGGTCTACTGTCTACACAATTGTTAAGCAACACTACAAAGAGACCCAGTAAACTTCTGAAACTCTTTATTAGACTAGAGATTTTTCATTTAAACTGCCGCCTATTTTCAAATCGAATGTACAGACTAGGGCATATTAGTGCCTCAGTTAGGAACACCTATTTTTCTTGACTATGATTCCTGGTATTTGAAATTATGACAAATAAATCATAGGTGGAGGTAACTAATGCTCGAGGTGGAAGACATATTCGGTCAGGCGCTGTAGCTTGCATTTGTCTACTTTCTGCTCTGTAACGACGATATGATGCTTCCGCACTGTCAGCATTCCAGAAGCAGGGTCCAGGGTCCAACCTTTCTGCAAAACATCTAAATACCAGCAGAAGGTAAGAATTACTGACCAGAAATTGTTAATACAGATAAGCAGACCAATATATAGAAAATGTAAACATTCATATCAAGATTGAAAGTATGTGTGTACATTACAAGTTTAAGGAAGGATGAAACTGTAAGAAAATACTTTATGCTGCATTTTATTATAAATAACACAGAAATGTCATATGCCGTATCACATCAGACAGAGAACTATTGCTACATAGTTGTACACTTGTATAAGCTGGTCCCAAATCAAAATCTAGGAGAATACTCTGATCTGCAAATATGAATTTCATGGAAAGGCCTATTGCAGAATTATGTATTCAAATCATTAAGAAAGATTATAATTTCACAAATTCTATGCCAACACCTGAGGCTGAGGGTGTATTTGTTTGGCGAAGGAGAAGAAAACATAAAAAAGTAGGATGGACATCTCAAGGAAGGATTCAGGATAATACATTTTGTAGCCTCATCCTCGTTCAGTCCCAAGAAAGTTGCTGCTTCTTTGACATGTATTGTTGAATAAGAAGAAAGCAGTAGTTGAAACATCTTTGTAGTGAACAGGTCTACAAAACAAAGTATCTAGTCATAAACAATGTCTGAACATGAAATCAAGAGAACATTATGTAATCAGCAAAATAAATAAAAATATAATGACCAATTCAACAAAGAAACTGTATGTAAACTGTAATTTTGAAATAATATTCCCCACGAATAAAACATAAAATAGAAGTGGCAACGCAAAGCCTTGCAAAGGCACAGAGGGGGGAAAGGAAACAAACAGAAACTCCTTGAACTAATATGCATAGAATGGTAAGGTCAAGATAAGATGATATCCACTCTGTCTTCCAAACAAATCCCGAAACTTCCAACAATAGGACATGGAAAAACCCCTCAAAGAAGAATCTGGAAGGTACCAAAATGATCAACATCAGCTATTATATCCACAAACGATAACAGCGACTCAGCCTCTTCCTATAGAAAATTGTAAAATCAAAATCATGATTCTTTAATGTCATACAATTATCAATGACTTGGTGAAATTTCCAAGCAAACTACCAAAAAAACTCAATACAATTATCTGATGTCTTAAAGAAGGACCTTCAAGCTAAGAATTGCCTCATGGCTCCACTCAAACACTGCAAAGTGTTATTACTTTAAATGCTTAACTGCATTGTTAAAGGACAGACAGTGTCCCATTTTATTAAATATACAATAGAATTCATCTATAGTTGATTTGTTTCCAAGTAGAAAAATCAGAAGCTCTTACAACCATGTACAAATGCCACCCACACGGATCAGCTTGACAAGAAGGCTCAAAAGCCCCAATGGAAGAATAATAGTATGTTTTCAACCCAAGTGAAGTACATTCATGCAGGACCAGGGCCTGTAATATGAACATTCTATGAAGAATGCAGCCACATATATTTCAGTTCATTCATTCATTTCAGCTTACAAAGACTCGAGCCTGGCTAGTTTTCACTATTTTCTTGGAATTAAATCACAAGGCATAATGCTATAGCAACTGAAAATTGTGCAACTTCAGTAAGCATTAACTGAGTAGAGGCCTCTCTACAAGTATGGCAGGGATATGAACCTTTGTCAGGATAACCTCGTCTAATTTAACATGCCATGAACATTTGGGTCAGCAAAAAATTCCAATGCATCAAGTATCTTAGGGGAAGAAACAGGTGGTGATTGGTGCCACTGGCATTTTTGACACCTCAAAAGGCCTTAGAGAAAGATGAAAAAATAATTATATCAAACCTGAGGGGTCCTATTACATTAAACAATCAAAGTCTCATGTGAGAACTCTGAGGTTGACCTAAAATAGAAAAAGGAGCTCAGGTGACAAATATGGATCAGTAATAGCATGAAAAACATTTGATTGGAAGACCTCAACTTCTTCTCACAATAAACTCCTTTGAACATACAAATCTCTGACCCTATCCTCAAACCTTCCTATCCTAGGGAAAATAAATCACCCTTAACAAAACAACACACAGAGAAAAGAGTACATTGCAGGAACTTGGACCTGCTGATTGCTAATTACTGAGAAAGGAAAGAATAGAAACACCTTGAATTCTTCAATCTTCCCACAATAAACTTACTGCAATAATCATACCAATCATTGCTCTAACAAAAAGGTTAAATTAATGAAAGGTGCACCATTCTACCTTCTATCTAATGAAAAGGCTCTCTCAACATCAGTTGAAGACAAATGCATCAGAAACATACAGTCGCTACGCTATTACTCTCACAAATTTCCACTTATCAAAAGGAAACCTTTCAGGGACATTGTCCAAATACAAACTGGAAAAACAATAAGGAAACGACGCTTAAACAACTAAATAAACTTGCCAAAATTCTCTCAGAGACATAGTGTACTCTCATTCAAATTTCAAAGTATCCATGGAAACCATATTCAAGATACTACACAAAATTGGATAAAGGAAAGAGGTTGAGAGATATACAAACCAGAAACTGACCTGAAAAGGATGAAACTATAGCTTGAGTTTCAGGACTCCAATTAAAACCCCTAATTGCTTCATAAACACCAGCATAATCCCTCACCCAGAGCTTCTGACCAATTCTCCAAGCAGCTGTAACTTCTGGTCGGCTTTCCTTCACATCCTCAGGTATGGACTTCCACAGATATCTGGCACTGTTACTGCAGCAACAATACATACCACCACGATTTCAATTTTCTTGCAATGAATTCCACAAACAAACACCGGACAAAAATAAACACAGAAAATCACAAGAACTGACATATCATCAGCGTAGATGTGGGCGAGTAAATGTATATAGGGCCAATCAGCCTGAAAGGAGACGCCTTCAGCAGCAACCTATGCATATATATGATGGAGAAAATTAGGGTTTTAGTATCAAGTACAGAAAGAAGAGAGAAAAGTGAATGGGGGGGAGAGGCATTTGGATTTACATGAAGCATGAGATCATCGCAAACACCAGAGAGCTTGTCGAATGATTTGGAGGCAATGGCATCGGTGATCGAAGCGTAATTGATGACTGCGTTTTCAAACGCCATTTTCGGACGAGACAGACGACGGAGAACCAGCGTTGATGCGTGGGGTCTTTAGCCTGAAAAACTAGCGCGCGTGTTTTGTGATCTTTCTCTCTTCAGAGACGCTGTTCATTTTATTATTGGGCCGAACTTCTTATCTTTTGTATTTGGGCTGGTTTATAGGCCCATTTTCCTTTTTGAATCAAGATTGCCCGGCTTTGAGGTTAATCTTCGATTAAAAGAAATATTTATTTTTATGTGGTGAGTGCATATATAGTCTATGAAAACTTTATTTAGCCCAATTAAGTATGTTATAAGTGGGATTAGATCTTATTAGAAACTTTTTCCTTGTTCTGCCAAAAAAAAAAAGAAACTTTTTCCTTGCCCCCTTATTACCAAAAAAAAAAAAAAAACTTTTGCCTCAAACACTTAATGTCGGGTCACTCTAACAGATAGGTGATGATATTCGTAAGTATTAGATTGCGAGTTTAAATCTCTCATTTTATATTATATAGATCCAAGTGTCTTTTATAGACCAAAAAAATCCCACACTTTGTAAATCTTTTTCATAAAAGAAAAACGGAATTAATGAATGCATTATAAAAAAAGGCTCACTAGCAAATATTACAAACGAATTACATTAAGAATTGATCTTTAGTTGATCGAAACCCGTCAAGAGTTCGGGGCCCCTAGCAGTGAGTCCGAGCAGGCGAGCACTGCTGCCCCTCGGTGGTGTCTCGCTGATGTAGGTAACACTATTAAAGAATCATATAAATTTATGTGTCGATTTAGTTTATTGTTCTCGTTACAACAAACTTGAGACTAAAAACATTTATTAACATGTAATTTACTTCTTTTTTTTTGGTATTACATGTAATTTACTTTAGTTATGATATGATGATACGATACACCATGGTGTCTTTATTATCTTGGACTAATGTGTATTATAGCCAAACCAAGTATACTTTTATAACCGTAAACTACTTTTTGGAAAGCAAGCTTTAAACACACAAGTTGCTTAAGAAAAAACTACCTTTTTTTTTATGCAACTTTATTTTTTTTTTTGTAAGCGTTTGAAGCAACTCAATATTCAATACATATTTTCAACGAAATGCATATTGAAAAAAAGTAATTTTATCACTTCTAGATAAAACGTAGTGTTAGTTTTTGGACGAGTGTGGACAATCTCATAAAAAGAAGGGTGAGGAAGGGGCGAGCAAAAGCGTGGATCGGAAATTGAGGGGCTCCAAGCCTGACCGGAATCCTAAAATTGCTTCCTCCGCCGCCGAGAAATGACATCCCGGAGGTCCAACGGCCACCACCACCCCTACTACTCCTCCTCTTCCTTCTCCTCCTCTCCTTCAATCAAAGGCTGCTGCTGCTGCCTCTTCCTCCTCCTATCCTTCCTCGCTCTCCTCGCCTTCGCCGTTCTCCTCGTAGTCGTCCTCGCTGTCAAGCCGAAAAAGCCCCAATTCGACCTCCAGCAGGTCGGCGTCCAGTACGTCGGCATCACCGCCAATCCTTCCGCCGCCGCCGCCACCGCGGCCGCGGCCGCCTCGTCTGCCTCGCTCTCGCTCAACATCCGGCTCCTGTTCACGGCCGTGAATCCGAACAAGGTCGGGATCAAGTACGGCGAGTCTAGGTTTACGGTCATGTACAGAGGGATCCCGCTCGGCGAGGGGATCGTCCCGGGGTTTTACCAGCCGGCGCACAGCGTTCGGCAGGTGGAGACGATCGTCGCCGTCGATCGAGTGAATCTACAGCAGGCGGACGCCTCCGATCTGGTCAGAGACGCGTCGCTTAATGATAGGGTGGAGCTTAGGGTTCTTGGCGACGTTCGAGCTAAAATTCGGATCATGACTTTCGATTCTCCTAGCGTTCAGGTAATTTCTTGCTCTCTCTTTGTTGTTTTAGCTTCTCTGCTTGTCGTTTTCCGATCGCCGGCGCCGGCGACATGTGTGAGAGTTAAACGGCACCGTTTCCGGATGTCTGTGGTGTACAGGCGTACCACGCCACGGTCCACCTCAGTCCTCTGTCTGTACTCTAGACAGTGCCCACACCGCCTTTTTTTTTTCTTTTTTCTTTTAAATATTTCTGGGTTATGACATTTTTGCTAACCTGCGCCGCTGTCACTGGGATTTTTTTGGAATAGCTGGCTAATGCATTTCAGAGTTAGTTCAATTCTCAAATGCCAATCTGGATTAATATATCAATTTATGGATGTAGTAATTTTTTGAATCAAGGAATGATAATTGGGTTGATTGAGTTATGAAATGTTATTCAAAATGTGATTTGTGAGCCTTGTGTAAATGCATGTTTTCTTTAGGAACAGTGATTGACATATTGTATGTTAGTCTAATGCTCAAGATTATGATTAAAGTCATGTTGATTCCTAGGATTCTTAAAAGCTAAGGACCATTTAGCAAGAAATTTTGAAGAAGGTGACTTCTAAAACATAATCTAAATTGACCCTTGTTTTCATATAACATTACCATATAAGAAATATTAAAAGTCATAACTAGATCTAATTTTCTATGTTTGAACACATTTCAACTTGTGTCCCAAAACTACTTGAGCCGTGACATATTCATATACCACATTCCAATTATAATAAGAAAATGCTGAAAAACTGTGCACGAGGTCCTGTTTTGGTTAGACAAAAAAAAAACAGATATGGTTGTCCCTAGAGCTTTTTTTTTTTTTTTTCTTCGACCAAAAAAAAAAGAGCTTTTATTTTTCCTGTCAATTTCTATCTTGCATTCTAGCCAACCATTGGCATTTGGCAATGTGGGCACTATTGCAGGTTATTTTTAATAATGTTTTTCTATCTCTAGTACTAGCAATTTGTAATTTTCTTATAGCTTTGGATGCCCATTGTCCCCTTTTATTGGCACATCACCTATCTCTAGTAGAGTTAAAATGGAGGTGATGCTTGATAGTGATGCTGATAGTAGTTGCTTCCAGATTGATTTTTTAACCTCATATGGAGAAATTTAAGTGGTTTGTGTGAACATCTGAAAAGGAAACAGACTTCTAGTAAACATTTTTTATTCCCATCTCATGTTGTAATCATTTATTGACATTCAACCCTTCAATTACCCTGTAATTCAGTAAAGGTGAAATATGTTCACCCAAAGAGAGGATTTGTTTGAGATTTACTATGTCATCTTGTGATCAAATGGCTTTTATACAGTGCCTTTGAGATGGATTTAGTCCCTATATCAATTTTGGTGCATTCTAACTAAATTCAGTTATTATTGTCACATAGCTGAATTTCAGTTTTTCTTGGATCTATCGGGTGTACCCCTTTCCCTTGGGCAGGGGTACCCCCATCTTGACCCCCCAGATTCCGCTGTAGCGGAGCCTCACTGGGTTAATGATGATGATGATGATGATGATCTTGTGATCAAATGATCATTTATCTCACCATTTTGGGATTTCTTGTGATATTAAATGCAATTAATGTAGCAATAGTTTCATGAAGCTGATAAGCATGAGTTGGGAAATTTGCAGGTGTCGGTGGATTGTGCAATAGTAATAAGCCCATTGAAGCAGTCCCTCACTTACAAGCAATGTGGGTTTGATGGGTTAAACGTCTGATCCATGTGGTTCACATTTCACCACTAACATCTAGAAAAAGGCCCTTTTTTCCCTTCTTGTTATTCAATTCATTTTTCCAGATCTCTTCTTTCTCTCCCTGTGCACCTCCCATGGCGGTTTTGGTAGAAGAGGGAGAGAAAGAGAAAGAGGGCCAAAGAAGCTTTAAAATGAAGTAAAGATTAGATTTGGGTATGGTCAGCTGCTCATCACATGGGTGCAGGTAATTGGTTTGTAGACAAGGGAAAGAGAATGAAAAGGTAAAAGAAAAAAAAGGAGAATCCTTTTTCCTTTCTAATTTTGTAATTGGGCAAAAAAAAACTTATTTTTCACTCCATTTGAGTAGTTCATTAATGGGAATTTGCTCATCTTTACGTGTAAAGTAGACCTTGTATGTGTTGCTTGTTCATCTCTTTCGCTTACAATGTGTTGCTGCACCAATTTGGGTTCACATTTTCCTGCCCTCGTATGAACACATTTTAGTTCTATTTCTTTTTTGGTCTAAAAGAGGGCAAAGCCCGGATTTTAAACTCAATTAGAGAGAACTTATTTCTGATCTTTTTTTTTTGAAGGGAATGAGAGTCGAACCAAAAACTTCTCGGTACTACCCTGAAGACTTAACCGTTAACTAGATGCGCAAAAGACTTAACCGTTAACTAGATGCGCAAAGGTTATTTCAGTTCTCTGCCTTCTCTGGCTGATCATTATGATCTACATGTGTGTATTGCAATTTGAGATCAAACTTGGTACAAAGTATATGGGTGGGAATGTAGTAATTTTCTTATATCTTTGGATAGGCCACTGCAAATCTAGGTTGGCCTGCCCACTACAGGTAAATATGAACAAGGAAAATATCTAAATTTACATAAGCAATTGAGTGAAAAGTTTTTTTTATTTGCCTTAAAAAACGTAAAAAATATAGAGACTAAACGTATTTTAAGAGTCTTAAAATGTAATCTTGGGACTTTGGGAGAGAAAGTGTTTTTGACAAACAAGGAAACAAGGCTTATGCCTAAACCTGTTAACCATCAATGTTTGTGAGCCTAAATTTTGAATCGAGCCAGACCTAAATTAGGCACCTGTTTGAGCCAAAATTTACCAAAGGTGGAACCTTGGCCTAAATCGGGCCTTGATCGAATAAACTGAGAAGAATATGAACGAGAATGTGTTTTTATTGATGTAGAAATCACGAGAAGTCAGGCGAATGAATTGTTCTTTTCCCCTAAGGGTTACATCGACTTATATAGCCCCTTAGAACATATTCTATCTTAATAAAAGATATGATCTTATCTCTAACTAACAAATCTTTGCTTATTTCTATCTTATAATGAATACAATCTGGAGAAAAATCTGTCTTGTAACAAACATATCTCGGACCCTCTCTCCTCGAACCGACTTAACCAACCCCGAAGATCCTCCGTAGCTCTAGACGCGTTGGAGATTTCCTGACTATGGGTTGACGCGTCTCTGTCTAAAATCTGGGTCCAACAATACCCCTAAATGCAATTTCAAAATTAAAATTCAAATTTCGAAAATTGCATTTAAGTTGATTAGACGTTCTGGAGACGCCTTGGATAACGGGATCTGCCTCTTCCGCCTCCTCTTAATGACCTGAGAAGCTTTTGTTCCTTCTATCATTATTTCGCCTTTTACCTCTTCTTCAGCCCTGGGTCCCCAAGACCACCATCGTTGTGACATGACGCCGGAGGAGATCGCCGATTGGATCTCTTTTGGTGGCTTTCCTGAGGGGACCCGATTCCATGCCCCAACTGTCGAATTCATCGATTGGGTTCGGCCGAGGTGGATCTGTTTTCTTGATTACCCTTTCACCTTAGGTTTGAAATTTCCTTTTTCCCCTTTCATTCGAGAATTTATCCAAACCCTAAGGGTTTCTCCCTGCCAAATTCTTCCGACCACCTGGCGCACTCTTGCCCGAATTGATGAACTTGCCACATAGAGGGGTTTAGAGATGACTATGGGAGAACTTCTCCTGGCGTATAAAATTGTTCCTCAAAGGGCATGTCGCATCACTTTGCATGCTAGAGACACAAAAAATCCCCTTATTCCTAAGCTGAAAATATCTTCCCGGTGCTGGCAATCCCGCTTCTTCTTCGTTGAGAAAGCGTCTTTAGGCGATCTTGATGATGAAGTGAAAGACGTCTTTCGAGATGAATGGAACACATCTCGTAAGACGATCTGATCTTCTTTATTGATCTTCTTGTTTTTTTTTACATTCTTGTTTTCCCTGATTTCATGTTTGGCCTTCTTTGTGCAGTTCCGGTAGGAATCAATTCCAAGAGCACAGATACGGGCGTGTGTCGACGCTTGCTAAAGATTAAGGCTGAAAAGCGAAAACCCAGAAAGATCCGTCCTAACCTAGTGGGCAGTGGTGAAGACGAAGAATCTCCAGGATCCGACGAAGAGAAAACCGACACTGAAGTCACTCCCTTGTCCTCTGATATGATGAGCTCCTCTAAGAAGAAATCAGGTTGGTTGTTTACCCCTTTCCGTGCTCTTCACGCGGTCAATTCTCTTTAAGCTTATTTAAATCCACATCCTTTTTTTTTTTGAACTCCCCAGACGCTGGCGTGGATACCTCTGCCGCGGCAATGGTCCGACGGCTGAGATCTGGTGGTTCTAGGCTTCCCACGTCTCCCCCTCCTAGCTCCGAGGCTAAGAAGTCTCTCTCGTTGAAGCGGAAAAGAACTGACGATTCTCCAACCTCGCACGTTGCCAAGAAAGTAGAGCCCAAAGACCTCCTCAGTACTTTTGGGGATACGCTGTTTCCGAATGTAAAAATGGATTTCCAAACCCTCACCCCAGATGCCGCATTTAGCCATGTGGGCGCAACGCTAAGAGTGGTAGGCTCGCCTTCCCAAACCCTTAGATATTCGTCGCCGTTTCTTTGGCATTCTCTTGATACTCACTTGCCCTCTGCTTTACTTATCCTCACTTTTCTACTTTTGCAGGCCTTCCAGGAGCTAATGGCCACTAATGGTCGTTGCCAGGAGGAAATGAGGGCGTTGGAGGAAAAAGAGAAGCAGGCGAGGGAATTGGCCGCTTCGTCGGACAGGAAGGCTCGCCAACTCCAGTTGTCGGTGGATTCTCTGAGGGTTCAGATGGAAGATCTTCAGTCTGAAAAGGCATCACTTGAGGTGAAGGCGTCGGAGGCAGAGAAGGAGATCGAAGGCTTTTCCAGGGTGGTGGTGAATGTGGCAGCGTATTACACAATGAAGTCTCAAGTGGAGCTGCTGCAGGATTTTGCTGATGGTAAGAGTGCCAAGTGGGACTTGAAGACGCAGCTGAAGATTTTGGAAGAGTACTACCCTGCTGGCCATCCCCCTCCCAGCAAAGAATATCTGGTGGCTGAAGACCAGGAGGAGGATGTAAGCTCCCCAAACAAGGGGAAGGGTCAAGACGATGATGGGTGCCCAACTAACAAGGAAGGGGATGGCGAGAAGGCCATGGGCAAGGAGGAAACCTCGCCCCCAGCTGACGGACAATAAGCCCTAGATGTGCCTCTCTTTGATCTCCGTTTGATGAACTTTTTAGAAGTACTTTGTTTTTGTTTTTGCTGGATGATCTGTTGGAAGACTTTGATGATTCTATGGCCTGGGGCAAAAAACTCTTATGGCGTCTATTTTGACTGGTTTTGACGCCCCTTGAATGGCGCAACATTATCCTTATTTGCTTATCTGTTCTGTGTTTAGAAATTTCGCGTAGTTCATTAGCATAGGTAGACTCCTGGGGAATCTCCGTGAATTTGTTGCCCGCAAGTGGGGTACGCGTTAGGTTTTAGCGTTTTAAGAGGGAGTTTTTGGTGCTCCTCTTGTTAGCGAACTACTGTGAGTCTCGTGTAGGATTTCGCATGTTTGAGTGTTTTAGTTTTCTGCAAAGGGTCGTGCGTAGTTAGTTACGATTAGGCTACCTTTGGCCATTGCCAAGGGTCATTAAGAGTTGACGTGTTCTTGGGCAATGGATCCTTAAATTAGGATGTAGTGTCATCGCGGCGTCCCGCACATATGGCCATTTTGGGTTTTATGCTATAGCTTCCCCATTCCCGTACTAATCGGATGTTTAGTTGATCGGACTTAGATAGGGGGTAACCAACTTATGGGTTACTTCGTCGACGTTGTATTCGTGACGACTTCGCCATTTCTAGACGGAATTACCATGTGTCTTTAAAAGTGGTATTGTGTAATCGACGCGTTTCATGTTGTATGTAACTTTAATTAGCGTAGGGGTAACCATCTTATGGGTTAATTCATTGACGTTGTATGCGTAATGACTTCGTCGTTTCTAGACGGTATAACCATGTGTTTCAACAGTGATTTTTTGTGTTTTGACGCGTTTCATGTCGTATGATTAGCGTGTGTTTGCGTTTTTGAGCAATAAGAGAATGTCCAAGATTGGGAGAACAATTTTCTCGCAAGTTATTATGCAAGGATGTGTGAAAACAAACTTGATGAACTAGGAATTTTGAAACTTTGTTCGACGGTGTGGGCAAGTGCCCTGAGTCGTTTATTCGAAAAAGCCAAAAATTGCCTAAAGATTCTCTAAGCTAGAGCTAAAAAATGTCTAGAACTAAATCATGATAATGAATTAATTTAGAAATAGTACTTTTTCAAGTGGGTCGCGTTCCAGCTTCGTGGTACCGCTTGTCCGTCTCTGGATTCTAGCTGGTAAGCTCCGTTCCCCGCGACTTTAGTGATTTTGTATGGCCCTTCCCAAGTGGGTGCTAACTTGCCAGCGTTTGCGTCTGCGGTATTCTGAAAAACCTTTCGCAATACCCAGTCTCCGAGCTGAAAACTTTTCACTCGAACATTTTTATTGTAGCTCCAAGCCACTTGTTGTTGGTACTTCGTGATCCGAACATGGGCAGCCTCTCTGAGTTCCTGGATAGTATCCAGATCTGTTTCCAACTCACGTCCGTTGCTCTCTGAGGTAGCGAGTCCATACCTTGCGGTTGGGACTAGGATCTCGGCTGGGATAACAGCCTCGCAGCCATGTATCAGTGAGAATGGAGTCTGTCCGGTGGCCCCTTTTGGGGTGGTGCGGTCGGCCCAAAGCACGTAGGGTAATTCTTCAGCCCACTTTCCTTTGGATTTTATCAGCCGCTTCTTTAGGTTATTGATGATTACCTTGTTGCTAGCTTCAGCCTGTCCGTTGGCTTGCGGGTATCTGGGAGTGGACATGACTAAATCAATGTTCCACTGCTTGCAGAAGTCACGCATCTTCTTGCTTATAAATTGTGACCCATTGTCGCAAGTAATCTCCGCGGGGACCCCAAACCTGCTCAAGATGTTGCGCTGGATGAATGAAATTACCTGCTTGTCTTTGATCTCCCGAAAGGCTTCAGCTTCGATCCATTTAGAAAAGTAGTCTGTCATGGCGAGGAAAAACACCTTTTGCCCTGTAGAGGGGGTAACTTGCCAACGATGTCCATTCCCCATCGCATGAATTGCCAGGGAGTGATGGATGGATGGAGAATTTCTGGCGGCTGATGTGGGACTGGTGCGTGCCGCTGGCATGCCTCGCATGATTGAGCATACTTGGTGGCGTCTTGGCGAATGGTGGGCCAATACCACCCCTGCCTTAAGATTTTGTTAGCAAGACTGCGACCCCCAGTATGATTACCGCAATCTCCGCTGTGCACATCACGCATGATTTTCTCAGCCTCTTCTTTTTCTACCCACCGTTGTAGGAAGCCTGCTGCAGACTTGTGGAAGAGGATCCCTTTTAAGATGGCGAACCGCGTTGCCTTTGACTTTAAGGCTTTGGCTTCTATCTTGTCCTTGGGTACTTCGCCGTGAAGGAACGAATCGAGGTATGGCCTGCTCCCCTTGCGTTTGAGGCTCCATCAGTGTTTAGTATCCATTCCTTCTCAGGTTCGTCGAGGGACGAGGTCAAGACCTCCTCTTTAGCGCTTTCTTCAAGAGTTGGGGTGAAGTCGGCAACAAAGTCAGCCAGTACTTGTGACTTGATCGCTTTTCGAGGTTCATATCTGACGTCGTATCCGCTTAGGTGGATTGCCCATTTCGCCATCCTTCCTGAGAATTCTGGCTTTTGCATGATCTGTCGGAGCGGGTAATTCGTCAGGACGATGATAGTGTGTGACTCGAAGTAAGGTCGGAGTTTATTTGAGCACATCACGACCGCTAGGACCAATTTTTCCGTTGGAGAGTAGCGTGTCTCGGCGGACACCATTGTTCTGCTCACGAAGTAAACAGGAACCTGTTGGCCGTCCTCTTCTTTGACCAGGACTCCGCTTAGGGCGCGATCCGATACAGCTAAGTAGAGGTGTAGCACCTCCCTCGGAGTTGGTTTAGCCAGTAGTAGGGGATTGGCGAAGTAGCCCTTCAGCTCTTGGAAGGCGGCCTCGTGTTTTTCCGTCCACTGGAAGCTCTTGTTCTTCTTTAGTACTTCGTAAAATAGTCGGCACTTATCTGATGATTTGGAGATGAACCGATTGAGTGCAGCTATCATGCCGGTTAGCTTTTGCACGTCTTTCACGCTTCGAGGGGATTTCAGGGAAGCAATTGCCCGAACTTGGTTTGGGCTGGCTTCAATCCCTCGCTTGGTTACCACATGCCCCAAAAAAGTCCCAGATTGTACCCCAAAGATGCACTTTTGGGGATTCAACTTCATGTTGTATTCTTCGAGGATCTTGAACGCTTCCTCCAGGTGCCCCCTATGTAGGGAAGCGCTTGTGCTTTTTACCATCATATCGTCGATATACACCTCCATTGTCTTGCCAATGTGGTCGCGGAACATTCGATTGACTAATCTTTGGTACGTATCCCCGGCATTTCTCAAGCCGAAAGGCATTACACGGTAGCAATACGTTCCCTGCCCTGTGATAAAGGAGGTTTTCTCTTGATCTTCCGGCTCCATCTGGATCTGGTGATAACCGCTGAATGCATCCATGAAGGTAAGGAGTTCGTGACCCGCGGTGGCATCCACCATTGTGTCTATGTGGGGAAGAGGGAAAGAATCCTTAGGGAAAGCTTTATTGAGGTCGGTGAAGTCCACGCAAACCCTCCACTTCCCGTTTTTCTTAGGTACCACGACTACGTTAGCTAGCCAATCGGGGTACTTCACTTCTCTGATCTTTCCGGTGTCTAGTAATTTTTTGACCTCTTCATCGACCGCTTGTATTCGCTCTGGGGCAAACTTTCGTCTCTTTTGCTTGACTGGAGGGTGTTCAGGATCTACGTTGAGTTTGTGTGTGATGATGGAAGGGTCTATTCCAGTCATATCTTCGTGACTCCAAGCGAAGCAACTCTTGTGATTTTTCAGGAATGTTACTAACTCTTCTCTGATTGATGGTTCAAGATTTTCTCCGATCTTGACGACCTTCCCTTCTTCTATGGTCACTTCCTCTGTTTTTTCTCCGTCTTCAGTTCGTTCCGGCGGAGGAGTGACGTTCTGTAATTGCTATGCCTCAGGTCTCAGAGTGGTTGGCTTGAGGGATGCCTTGTAACACTCCCTAGCCAACCTTTGATCTCCGCGGATTTCGTCTATTCCCCATGGTGTTGGAAATTTCACTGTTTGGTGGTAGGTGGAAGCTACGGCCTTCATATCGTGTAACCATGGTCGTCCCAAGATTACGTTGTAGCATGAAGGGCAGTCCATCACGAGGAAATTGACTTGCATATTAATGCATTTGGCGAAGGTGGGGATGGCGATGTCGCCCACAGTGTGCTTGACCTCGCCGCTGAATCCTACTAAAGGCACCGGGTGTTTATGAATGTCGTTTTCGGACAAACCCATCTCTTTCAGGGCGGTTAGGGTCATGAGATTCGTGGAGCTTCCTGTATCAATCAATACCCTTTTCATCAGCACGTTCCCAATGTGTAGAGATATTACAAGACCATCGTGATGCGATTCGGAGGTGTTTTCTGCATCGGTGTCGTCAAACACGATGGCTTGTCCTGGAGATTCTCTAGCGCGGTGTCTTGACTGGGGTCGATTGAAGCTGCTTTCTCTAGCGTGTCGTTTTGCTGCTGAGTACAATAGTCCACAGATGCTTGATCCTCCGGATATCACGTTGACCACTCTGTCAGGCGTTGGAGATTTCGCCTCTCTTGGTGCTCGGATTGGGGATTCTCCAGCAAATCTTTGGGTACTCGAGCATCTGGAGCTACGTCCTTTATTCTTCCTTCCGCGACTAGGCGGGCCAATTCTTTTCGGAGCATAAGGCAATCCCGGGTCCAGTGTCCGTGATATTCGTGGTAATCGCACCATTTAGACGTGTCTCCCCCCGAGCGAGGAGTTTTGTATTTTCTCGGCCACCTCACGAGTTCTCCTTGTTTCGCCATGTTCCGGAGCAGGTTTTCCGTGGATATGTTGAGTTTGAAGGAGTCGAGTGTGGGCGGCATGGGTTCTCGCTCTTTGTCATTCGTCCAACGTGCCCTGGTCACGTTGACCTGCCCTGAGGTAGGTCGCGAGTAAGGATGGGCACGGCGGTCTTTCCTCTGATCTGATGAACCTCACCGGTTGTCAACGGGACCCCTCCTCTCGGTTTTCTCCGTCTCTGAAGATCTTTTCCTTAGGGACCTGTCTTCTTCTAACCGGACGTGTGCCAGAGCCCTAGCTTGCACTTCTTCGAATGTGGCACAAGGGTGTTTGGTTAGTTCTTTGTACAGGCCGCCATCGGGGGTGACTCCTTGCCTGAATGCTTCCACTGCGGTCGTCGTCACGTCCCAAGATGGGGTGGAGATCTTCTCGCGATTGAAGCGATCCAAAAATTCTCTGGTAGTTTCTTGGTACCGTTGGCGGATCCTGTAGAGGTCGCTGGATTGCTTCTAGAACTTGCGGCTGTTGGCGAATTGAGACCGGAAAGTGTCCGAGAGATCTGCGAAGGACCTAATGCTCCCACGTGGGAGGTTGATAAACCAAGTTAGCGTCGGCCCTGTTAAGGTTGTGCCAAACCCCTAGCACATCACCGCTTCTTTGGAATGCGACGGGACCGCACTCGTCATCATCTTTTGTTTGTATATGGCCACGTGCTCGTTAGGGTCCGTAGTTCCGTTGTACGTGGGCATGCTAGGCACAGAGAACTTTTTTGGAATCTCTACTCGGGCGATTCGACGAGAGAACGGAGATTCGTCAAACCCGTCGGGTGCTTCAGGCTCCAAAGGTTGGAAACCTTGGCTTCCCCTCCGGAGTTGGTCAGCGATGACGCTTATTTGTTCGGTCACCTTTCTTCGGATGGCTGCGTCCAAATCGATTGGCTCGCGCCGTTCTCGATCCTCCCCATCGGTACCTTCATCCTCGATCCAAACTTCTTGAGATGGCGCTCGACGTTGGTTAGCCGCTGACCGGAGATTGACTGGAGGATTATTGTCGTGGAAGACTTCCTCACGGCGGACTCGGCCCATGGGCTCTGGAGTCGCGTCTCGTTGTGCGGGTGCCTTGTCTCGGGGGTCCGGGTCTGCACCCTTTCCAGAAGTTCCTTCTCCAGCGTTGAAATCTAGCCTTCTTATTATTCCGCCAGTGCGTCGGGTGACGCAGAGGGAGTGACGCCCCGTAGCCAAGACCTCATATTGTTGCTTGAGTTGGCTGTTTTCGGCGGTGAGGCGTTCTACATGAGCATCATAAAAGCTTTTTTGGTCGCTCAATGCCTTTTGGAGAAATTCCATGCGCTGTCTGAGGTCCGTCATCTCCTCTTCCTGAGACCACATGCCTTGGTTCTCGAGGTTTTGGTCGTCCTCAGTGACCGGAGTCTTTGGGCTTCCTTATCCGTTTTGAGACATCGTGTTCCTTGATTCGGAGGGAAGCAGAATGCTGATTCTTCTGATGGTTGTATCGATCACGGCCCCACGGTGGGCGCCAAATTGTTTGAGCCAAAATTTACCAAAGGTGGAACCTTGGCCTAAATCGGGCCTTGATCGAATAAACTGAGAAGAATATGAACGGGAATGTGTTTTTATTGATGTAGAAATCACGAGAAGTCAGGCGGATGAATTGTTCTTTTCCCCTAAGGG
The DNA here is from genome assembly GCA_964016875.1 of Fallopia convolvulus. Lineage (NCBI taxonomy): Eukaryota > Viridiplantae > Streptophyta > Magnoliopsida > Caryophyllales > Polygonaceae > Fallopia > Fallopia convolvulus. The sequence goes on along the minus strand of OZ024718.1, from coordinate 79,327,662 downwards.
TTACATCAACTTATATAGCCCCTTAGAACATATTCTATCTTAATAAAAGATATGATCTTATCTCTAACTAACAAATATTTGCTTATTTCTATCTTATAATGAATACAATCTGGAGAAGAATCTATCTTGTAACAAGCATATCTCGGACCCTCTCTCCTCCAACCGACTTAACCAACCCTGAAGATCCTCCGTAGCTCTAGACGCGTTGGAGATTTCCTGACTATGGGTTGACGCGTCTCTGTCTAAAATCTGGGTCCAAAAGGTGCCCTTATTTTGACTCTCCAGATCCCACTTGAACGGGACTATACTGGGAGATGATGTCCTAGTTTTTAAAAACTAGGATGCAAAAAACAACCAAGGAAAATGTAGGAAAAACATAGTTTTATAGAGAGAATAGACAAGGAGGCACCAGGATGATCTCTTAGTACTAGGAAAAATGTTTTCTATAGATAGTTTATGATTTAACAGGTTATAGGGTAGATGTTTTTGTTAAGAGACGGCATTAGGCCCGCTTCATTGCCCGGTGCAACCGATTCTATGAAACATGGTCCCATAATATAGTTTAAGAAATGGTGGCATCAGGCCCATTTTTCATTACCCATGCCAGTGCAACCCGTCTATTTTTTTTTGTGAGAGATAGGCATTTTCTATGAGAGTCGAAATAGAGATATTACAGTATTATTCTGGAAGCTTAACCGCTTTACTATATATCAAGTGTAACTGAATCTATGAAACACGATCCCATATATATTTGAACATGACATTGACCCAGTAAAGTTTCGCTCGAGCGAAATCTGGGGGGTCAAGATGGAGGTACCCTTGCCTTAGGGAAGGGGGTACGCCCGACAGGCCCGCGTGGAGTCCAAGCTGCACAACACAAACAGTTAACACAAGACAATAAAACACTCAAAAACGAATAGGGGCCCAAAGCACAAAAGCGACGAAACAAACAAACAACATCATAAATAAACAGGCCCCAGAGAAGCATGGGATCCTGCCCTCTGCCAAATCGGCTAGTTGTCTACCACTCTGATCCTCTCTCTCCAGTCGTCCCTACACCCTGCCAGATCTATAGAAATTCCCATATATATTTGAAAATGGTATAAATATATTGTTGATTTATATTGGTCTAGTTGTTGAATTGTTGGAGACGCTATGATGTTACTCTAGAGGCTTAACCCACTTTCAGTGGTAAATACCGGACTTGTGACATAACTGGCAAGGATCAGAAATCAGGTAATCGATTTGCGACAATCGACTCGGCCTAGTGGAAGGAAGAATGATGACTACTAGTAAGACTTGTTTATAAATATCAATACTAACCAAAATTTTGATTAACCAAATGCACCTTATCTTCATTATAAGATCCTAATTCTTTTTTTTGCACAATCCCCAATATTCTCGAGATGGCCCTTCTGACATCCATATATTTTTTATTAGGTAAGAATTAGGGGAAATAAAATAGCTTAGTCGCTATCCCATCATGTAACATCTTTGCGGATGAGAATTTGAAGTTTTGAGAAGATTCAAATGTTTTCTAACAAGAGTGAGTGAGCAAGGTTTGCAATTTTATCAGCCACTCGATTCACATCTCGATATCCATGGGTAATCTCTAACTAGGAGATCTGCAACCAACTACATATTACAATTTGTGGATGGTTACAAAATATAAATGTGCGGGCCATCTTATGTATTTACTTGATCTATTGGACTGTCTTTGTTATTAATGGGCTACATAGTACATACCCTTGCAGGCTCGGTTCATTTGCAGGCCCATTAAGCCCAAACATACAAAGCCAGAAAGGGTGTCTAGTGTCTACCATTGTGATTGTCTTGAAGAAACTATAAAAATGTGAGGCCCAAAAAACATATACAAAGATCTGATCTATCATTTGGAAATGAGTTAGGAGGCGAGAGATGTGGATCTTGTGAATATGAGAATCAAAACTCTTTTTTTTTTTTCTGAAATATATCATAAATTTGATATGTTATTGATTTTTTGCAAGTGGTGTGGGGAGGTTGATACTAGCAAGGTTTGAAAGAAAGATCAAAAGCAAAAAGGAAAAGAACACTTATTTCAAAGGCAAGGATTGCATTATTTATAATGGAATTTACAAACTTACAAAGCCAAAAATAGGAATGAGATTTTTTCACTATAATAAAAAAAAAATATGGTCAAGTTCAAGGATCTTAAAGCCGATTCATACTCAAATATAGACCTACGCAAAATGGGTGTTGTTGGACCCAGATTTTAGACAGAGACGCGTCAATCCATAGTCAGGAAATCTCCAACGCGTCTAGAGCTACGGAGGATCTTCGGGGTTGGTTAAGTCGGTTGGAGGAGAGAGGGTCCGAGATATGCTTGTTACAAGATAGATTCTTCTCCAGATTGTATTCATTATAAGATAGAAATAAGCAAATATTTGTTAGTTAGAGATAAGATCATATCTTTTATTAAGATAGAATATGTTCTAAGGGGCTATATAAGTCGATGTAACCCTTAGGGGAAAAGAACATCCGCCTGACTTCTCGTGATTTCTACATCAATAAAAACACATTCTCGTTCATATTCTTCTCAGTTTATTCGATCAAGGCCCGATTTAGGCCAAGGTTCCACCTTTGGTAAATTTTGGCTCAAACAATTTGGCGCCCACCGTGGGGCCGTGATCGATACAACCATCAGAAGAATCAGCATTCTGCTTCCCTCCGAATCAAGGAACACGATGTCTCAAAACGGATAAGGAAGCCCAAAGACTCCGGTCACTGAGGACGACCAAAACCTCGAGAACCAAGGCATGTGGTCTCAGGAAGAGGAGATGACGGACCTCAGACAGCGCATGGAATTTCTCCAAAAGGCATTGAGCGACCAAAAAAGCTTTTATGATGCTCATGTAGAACGCCTCACCGCCGAAAACAGCCAACTCAAGCAACAATATGAGGTCTTGGCTACGGGGCGTCACTCCCTCTGCGTCACCCGACGCACTGGCGGAATAATAAGAAGGCTAGATTTCAACGCTGGAGAAGGAACTTCTGGAAAGGGTGCAGACCCGGACCCCCGAGACAAGGCACCCGCACAACGAGACGCGACTCCAGAGCCCATGGGCCGAGTCCGCCGTGAGGAAGTCTTCCACGACAATAATCCTCCAGTCAATCTCCGGTCAGCGGCTAACCAACGCCGAGCGCCATCTCAAGAAGTTTGGATCGAGGATGAAGGTACCGATGGGGAGGATCGAGAACGGCGCGAGCCAATCGATTTGGACGCAGCCATCCGAAGAAAGGTGACCGAACAAATAAGCGTCATCGCTGACCAACTCCGGAGGGGAAGCCAAGGTTTCCAACCTTTGGAGCCTGAAGCACCCGACGGGTTTGACGAATCTCCGTTCTCTCGTCGAATCGCCCGAGTAGAGATTCCAAAAAAGTTCTCTGTGCCTAGCATGCCCACGTACAACGGAACTACGGACCCTAACGAGCACGTGGCCATATACAAACAAAAGATGATGACGAGTGCGGTCCCGTCGCATTCCAAAGAAGCGGTGATGTGCTAGGGGTTTGGCACAACCTTAACAGGGCCGACGCTAACTTGGTTTATCAACCTCCCACGTGGGAGCATTAGGTCCTTCGCAGATCTCTCGGACACTTTCCGGTCTCAATTCGCCAACAGCCGCAAGTTCTAGAAGCAATCCAGCGACCTCTACAGGATCCGCCAACGGTACCAAGAAACTACCAGAGAATTCTTGGATCGCTTCAATCGCGAGAAGATCTCCATCCCATCTTGGGACGTGACGACGACCGCAGTGGAAGCATTCAGGCAAGGAGTCACCCCTGATGGCGGCCTGTACAAAGAACTAACCAAACACCCTTGTGCCACATTCGAAGAAGTGCAAGCTAGGGCTCTGGCACACGTCCGGTTAGAAGAAGACAGGTCCCTAAGGAAAAGATCTTCAGAGACGGAGAAAACCGAGAGGAGGGGTCCCGTTGACAACCGGCGAGGTTCAGCAGATCAGAGGAAAGACCGTCGTGCCCATCCTTACTCGCGACCTACCTCAGGGCAGGTCAACGTGACCAGGGCACGTTGGACGAATGACAAAGAGCGAGAACCCATGCCGCCCACACTCGACTCCTTCAAACTCAACATATCCACGGAAAACCTGCTCCGGAACATGGCGAAACAAGGAGAACTCGTGAGGTGGCCGAGAAAAGACAAAACTCCTCGCTCGGGGGGAGACACGTCTAAATGGTGCGATTACCACGAATATCACGGACACTGGACCCGGGATTGCCTTATGCTCCGAAAAGAATTGGCCCGCCTAGTCGCGGAAGGAAGAATAAAGGACATAGCTCCAGATGCTCGAGTACCCAAAGATTTGTTGGAGAATCCCCAATCCGAGCACCAAGAGAGGCAAAATCCTCCAACGCCTGACAGAGTGGTCAACATGATATCCGGAGGATCAAGCATCTGTGGACTATTGTACTCAGCAGCAAAACGACATGCTAGAGAAAGCAGCTTCAATCGACCCCAGTCAAGACACCGCGCTAGAGAATCTCCAGGACAAGCCATCGTGTTTGACGACACCGATGCAGAAAACACCTCCGAATCGCATCACGATGGTCTTGTAATATCTCTACACATTGGGAAAGTGCTGATGAAAAGGGTATTGATTGATACAGGAAGCTCCACGAATCTCATGACCCTAACCGCCCTGAAAGAGATGGCTAAAGATTTGTCCATCAAGAAAATCAAGGTACGCGCTGACTCCTTACTCATCATCAATCAGATCCTAGGCATTTTCGATGCCAAAGATGATAGGATGGCTAGCTACCTCAATGTGGTTAAAACACTATCCGAGAGTTTCGAGCAAATACAATTCGAACAAATTCCTCGAGATCAGAATGCACCGGCCGATGCCCTAGCCGGTCTAGGCTTAACCCTAGACCCCAGGGAGTATGATAATATACCATTAGTCCACTTATTACAGTCGGCTATAACCGAAACGTCGGTTACACAGGCTGCTGAACCACCACCAGAGCAACTCGCCCCGGATATTCTCCAAACATCCACCAGTCCAGGGGTTAGTTCGGACGACCGCTGGACCAGGCCATACCTCGATTCGTTCCTTCACGGCGAAGTACCCAAGGACAAGATAGAAGCCAAAGCCTTAAAGTCAAAGGCAACGCGGTTCGCCATCTTAAAAGGGATCCTCTTCCACAAGTCTGCAGCAGGCTTCCTACAACGGTGGGTAGAAAAAGAAGAGGCTGAGAAAATCATGCGTGATGTGCACAGCGGAGATTGCGGTAATCATACTGGGGGTCGCAGTCTTGCTAACAAAATCTTAAGGCAGGGGTGGTATTGGCCCACCATTCGCCAAGACGCCACCAAGTATGCTCAATCATGCGAGGCATGCCAGCGGCACGCACCAGTCCCACATCAGCCGCCAGAAATTCTCCATCCATCCATCACTCCCTGGCAATTCATGCGATGGGGAATGGACATCGTTGGCAAGTTACCCCCTCTACAGGGCAAAAGGTGTTTTTCCTCGCCATGACAGACTACTTTTCTAAATGGATCGAAGCTGAAGCCTTTCGGGAGATCAAAGACAAGCAGGTAATTTCATTCATCCAGCGCAACATCTTGAGCAGGTTTGGGGTCCCCGCGGAGATTACTTGCGACAATGGGTCACAATTTATAAGCAAGAAGATGCGTGACTTCTGCAAGCAGTGGAACATTGATTTAGTCATGTCCACTCCCAGATACCCGCAAGCCAACGGACAGGCTGAAGCTAGCAACAAGGTAATCATCAATAACCTAAAGAAGCGGCTGATAAAATCCAAAGGAAAGTGGGCTGAAGAATTACCCTACGTGCTTTGGGCCGACCGCACCACCCCAAAAGGGGCCACCGGACAGACTCCATTCTTACTGATACATGGCTGCGAGGATGTTATCCCAGCCGAGATCCTAGTCCCAACCGCAAGGTATGGACTCGCTACCTCAGAGAGCAACGGACGTGAGTTGGAAGCAGATCTGGATACTATCCAGGAACTCAGAGAGGCTGCCCATGTTCGGATCACGAAGTACCAACAACAAGTGGCTAGGAGCTACAATAAAAATGTTCGAGTGAAAAGTTTTCAGCTCGGAGACTGGGTATTGCGAAAGGTTTTTCAGAATACCGCAGACGCAAACGCTGGCAAGTTAGCACCCACTTGGGAAGGGCCATACAAAATCACTAAAGTCGCGGGGAACGGAGCTTACCAGCTAGAATCCAGAGACGGACAAGCGGTACCACGAAGCTGGAACGCGACCCACTTGAAAAAGTACTATTTCTAAATTAATTCATTATCATGATTTAGTTCTAGACATTTCTTAGCTCTAGCTTAGAGAATCTTTAGGCAATTTTTGGCTTTTTCGAATAAACGACTCAGGGCACTTGCCCACACCGTCGAACAAAGTTTCAAAATTCCTAGTTCATCAAGTTTGTTTTCACACATCCTTGCATAATAACTTGCGAGAAAATTGTTCTCCCAATCTTGGACATTCTCTTATTGCTCAAAAACGCAAACACACGCTAATCATACGACATGAAACACGTCAAAACACAAAAAATCACTGTTGAAACACATGGTTATACCATCTAGAAACGACGAAGTCATTACGCATACAACGTCGATGAAGTAACCCATAAGATGGTTACCCCTACGCTAATCAAAGTTACATACAACATGAAACGCGTCGATTACACAATACCACTGTTAAAGACACATGGTAATTCCGTCTAGAAATGGCGAAGTCGTCACGAATACAACGTCGACGAAGTAACCCATAAGTTGGTTACCCCCTATCTAAGTCCGATCAACTAAACATCCGATTAGTACGGGAAGGGGAAAGCTATAGCATAAAACCCAAAATGGCCATATGCGCGGGACGCCGCGATGACACTACATCCTAATTTAAGGATCCATTGCCCAAGAACACGTCAACTCTTAATGACCCTTGGCAATGGCCAAAGGTAGCCTAATCGTAACTAACTACGCACGACCCTTTGCAGAAAACTAAAACACTCAAACACGCGAAATGTGATCCTACACGAGACTCACAGTAGTTCGCTAACAAGAGGAGCACCAAAAACTCCCTCTTAAAACGCTAAAACCTAACGCGTACCCCACTTGCGGGCAACAAATTCACGGAGATTCCCCAGGAGTCTACCTATGCTAATGAACTACGCGAAATTTCTAAACACAGAACAGATAAGCAAATAAGGATAATGTTGCACCATTCAAGGGGCGTCAAAACCAGTCAAAATAGACGCCATAAGAGTTTTTTGCCCCAGGCCATAGAATCATCAAAGTCTTCCAACAGATCATCCAGCAAAAACAAAAACAAAGTACTTCTAAAAAGTTCATCAAACGGAGATCAAAGAGAGGCACATCTAGGGCTTACTGTCCGTCAGCTGGGGGCGAGGTTTCCTCCTTGCCCATGGCCTTCTCGCCATCCCCTTCCTTGTTAGTTGGGCACCCATCATCGTCTTGACCCTTCCCCTTGTTTAGGGAGCTTACATCATCCTCCTGGTCTTCAGCCACCAGATATTCTTCGCTGGGAGGGGGATGGCCAGCAGGGTAGTACTCTTCCAAAATCTCCAGCTGCGTCTTCAAGTCCCACTTGGCACTCTTACCATCAGCAAAATCCTGCAGCGGCTCCACTTGAGACTTCATTGTGTAATACGCTGCCACATTCACCACCACCCTGGAAAAGCCTTCGATCTCCTTCTCTGCCTCCGACGCCTTCACCTCAAGTGATGCCTTTTCAGACTAAAGATCTTCCATCTGAACCCTCAGAGAATCCACCGACAACTGGAGTTGGCGAGCCTTCCTGTCCGACGAAGCGGCCAATTCCCTCGCCTGCTTCTCTTTTTCCTCCAACGCCCTCATTTCCTCCTGGCAACGACCATTAGTGGCCATTAGCTCCGGGAAGGCCTGCAGAAGTAGAAAAGTGAGGATAAGTAAAGAAGAGGGCAAGTGAGTATCAAGAGAATGCCAAAGAAACGACGACGAATATCTAAGGGTTTGGGAAGGCGAGCCTACCACTCTTAGCGTTGCGCCCACATGGCTAAATGCGGCATCTGGGGTAAGGGTTTGGAAATCCATTTTTACATTCGGAAGCAGTGTATCCCCAAAAGTACTGAGGAGGTCTTTGGGCTCTACTTTCTTGGCAACGTGCGAGGCTGGAGAATCGTCAGTTCTTTTCCGCTTCAACGAGAGAGACTTCTTAGCCTCGGAGCTGGGAGGGGGAGAGGTGGGAAGCCTAGAACCACCAGATCTCAGCCGTCGGACCATTGCCGCGGCAGAGGTATCCACGCCAGCGTTTGGGGAGTTCAAAAAAAAAAAGGATGTGGATTTAAATAAGCTTAAAGAGAATTGACCGCGTGAAGAGCAGGGAAAGGGGTAAACAACCAACCCGATTTCTTCTTAGAGGAGCTCATCATATCAGAGGACAAGGGAGTGACTTCAGTGTCGGTTTTCTCTTCGTCGGATCCTGGAGATTCTTCGTCTTCACCACTGCCCACTGGGTCAGGACGGATCTTTCTGGGTTTTCGCTTTTCAGCCTTAATCTTTAGCAAGCGTCGACACACGCCCGTATCTGTGCTCTTGGAATTGATTCCTACTGGAACTGCATAAAGAAGGCCAAACATGAAATCAGGGAAAACAAGAATGTAAAAAAAAAAAAAGATCAATAAAGAAGATCAGATCGTCTTATGAGATGTGTTCCATTCATCTCGAAAGACGTCTTTCACTTCATCATCAAGCACTTCATCATCAAGATCGCCTAAAGACGCTTTCTCAACGAAGAAGAAGCGGGATTGCCAGCACCGGGAAGATATTTTCAGCTTAGGAATAAGGGGATTTTTTGTGTCTCTAGCATGCAAAGTGATGCGACCTGCCCTCTGAGGAACAATTTTATACGCCAGGAGAAGTTCTCCCATAGTCATCTCTAAACCCCTCTCTGTGGCAAGTTCATCAATTCGGGCAAGAGTGCGCTAGGTGGTCGGAAGAATTTGGCAGGGAGAAACCCTTAGGGTTTGGATAAATTCTCGAATGAAAGGGGAAAAAGGAAATTTCAAACCTAAGGTGAAAGGGTAATCAAGAAAACAGATCCACCCCGGCCGAACCCAATCGATGAATTCGACAGTTGGGGCATGGAATCGGGTCCCCTCAGGAAAGCCACCAAAGGAGATCCAATCGGCGATCTCCTCCGGCGTCATGTCACAACGATGGAGGTCTTGGGGACCCAGGGCTGAAAAAGAGGTAAAAGGCGAAATAATGATAGAAGGAACAAAAGCTTCTCAGGTCATTAAGAGGAGGCGGAAGAGGCAGATCCCGTTATCCAAGGCGTCTCCAGAACGTCTAATCAACTTAAATGCAATTTTCGAAATTTTAATTTTAATTTTGAAATTGCATTTAGGGGTATTGTTGGACCCAAATTTTAGACAGAGACGCGTCAACCCATAGTCAGGAAATCTCCAACGCGTCTAGAGCTACGGAGGATCTTCGGGGTTGGTTAAGTCGATTGGAGGAGAGAGGTCCGAGATATGCTTGTTACAAGATAGATTCTTCTCCAGATTGTATTCATTATAAGATAGAAATAAGCAAAGATTTTTTAGTTAGAGATAAGATCATATCTTTTATTAAGATAGAATATGTTCTAAGGGGCTATATAAGTCGATGTAACCCTTAGGGGAAAAGAACAATTCATTCGCCTGACTTCTCGTGATTTCTACATCAATAAAAACACATTCTCGTTCATATTCTTCTCAGTTTATTCGATCAAGGCCCGATTTAGGCCAAGGTTCCACCTTTGGTAAATTTTGGCTCAAACAACACCCATAACTCGAACATGTCAGGAGGATGCGTTCGATGGACCCAAAGAAAAATTAACTTCAACTATGTGACAATAATAACTGAATTTAGTTAAAAATGCACCAAAATTGATATAAGAACTAAATCCATCTCAAATGCACTATATAAAAGCCAATGAGCATGAGGATGGACCCCAAGATTTAATAGAGTACTTCTTTGTAGTATCTATCAGTTTATAGAATATTATTTCATTGGACTTATATATTAAACATGTTTGGTCCAAGATTTATCCAAGTACTAAACCGAGTTAGATTAGTTGTACTTGCGAAAGCATACTGGAATATATTTTTTACATCGAGAACTTGGGACTAAGAATACCTATTATATAAAACCGGTGAACTACTCCTTCAATTATCAATTAATTTTAGAATGTAACCCACTTATTAGCTTATATGTGCATAACCCCAACCTATCAATCTACCCGGTCTATTGGTCTATTGGTCTTGTCCACATACATTAGGTTCAAGCCTCATTAATATTGTTCCTTAAGTATGATGGTGCATTGGACTGCATAATGTCAACATTGGACTAACATTTGAGGACCTACTCAACCATATTAACGTGTGTAATTATAATTATATGTTAATTAGATCATGCCCCACTAACACAAATCATCAAAATCATTAAGAAGTTGCCTTCTTCCTTCCATCAAAACATTCACATGGAGATGTTGTCTTGTCAGCAGGCAATATTTGGCCCCAACGCAAGCCTGATCACCATCATCTTAATCATCCCTGTTTGTACTTCAAATCACTACAAAACCCAGTTCTTATCATCTCATTCCGATCCAACGGCTGATAATTCACCCTACGGATGCATCTACACCGTCCATTTAGCCACTAATCATCTTCCACATTCATTGTCTTTCCATGGTCCCCTAACTTGAGAGCAAAAGCCAAAGGACAGTTCAATGCAAATTCTTGATTTTGGTGTTCCATTTTATGCTCCACTTGAGTTTTAAATACTAAATTTATATTTAAAAAAATTATATTTATATTTCAAATAAGTATATACATATGCATTTAAATTTTTAGCTTGAAATACATATTATACAATTTTTAAAAATTGTAAGCCTAATATTTTGTACAAAAAATTGCCTTTTTAATTTAAAAAATTTTATACTACAATTTTTAAGATAAAAATTTCCATATATATATATATATATATTATTTACAATATAAATATATTTTTTTATTTTTAATATTAATTTAATATTTAAAATTTAAATGAAACATAAAAATGAAATAAAAAATTTGCATAGAAGACAGTTAACTTCAAAAGGCTTCGGTTTTAAATCCAAAACAGGATCGATCCTAGCTGGCACGACCCGATTGGATGATTTGGTTTAGGTCCAAAACCCACGTGTGATGACAACAACTCAACAATCAACATAGAAAAACAAGCTAGCCTTTCTTGAACTGTTTAGAATTTATTAAATTAGATACTTGCTTTATTTTGTCTCCCCATTGTTCAATTCCCTTATATATAACAACATTCTTTCCCTTCATAACTCTAAAAGCAATCCTCACCACAAAAGGGAAAAACAAAAAGAAGCAAGTTCAAGAACAAGCTAAGATTCATCAAACAAGGTGTTCAAAGAGATTTTTAACAATGGCAAGGCAAGAGAGCTATGAATGTGGCTTGAATCTCAAGGCAACTGAATTGAGATTAGCCCTCCCTGGGAGCTACGAGCCAGAGAAACCGACAAGCACAGAAACTTGCATTGCAAGTAAGAAGAGAAACTCGCGAGTTGATGACACCATTCCTCCTCCTCCTACAAAGTAAGTAATGTTGTTAATTAATTTAGATGACATATTAACAAATATTTCTTAGAGTGTCCAACTTGACAGTTGACTCGTAACCCGATAATTTATGGGTCGGATCACGGGTTTGATTTTTTTTAACTTTATGCATTACAGGTCGAGTTACAAGGCCATAAGACCTGTATTTTTTTTTAAATATCACACATATAGCATTGTTTTTTTATTTAAAAAAAAATATTCGTAAAGTTGGTTAACTTGGAGTCAGTTGATAGTAACTTTCAAACATTATTGATTTTTAATTTTTTTGGTTTTTTAAATCGGGTTATAAGTCAGGTCAAAAGTCTAGTTTATATTTTTTACGAGTCAACGAGTCGGGTCGGGTTGATCCGTTGAACACCCCTAATATTCTTGCATATATATGTATTAATTAAATTAAATCCAATAAAAACTTACATGGTTTTGTGTATAAACTTTACAGGACACAAATTATTGGATGGCCACCGGTCCAATCTCACAGGAAGAACAATCTCCAGATGAAGAAAGCCGATGGGTTCGGGTTATATGTGAAAGTGAACATGGATGGAGCTCCATATTTGAGAAAGATTGATCTTAAATCTTGCAAGGGATATGGTGAACTGCTAGAGATATTGGAAAACATGTTTAAGGTGAAAATTGGGCAATACTCAGAGAAAGAAGGCTATGGTCAATCTGATTACACTCCAAGCTATGAAGATAAAGAAGGTGATTGGATGCTTGTAGGAGATGTGCCATGGGAGATGTTTGTGTCTTCTTGCAGGAGGCTGAGGATCATTAAGTCTTCAGAAGCCAAAGGATTGTGTCTATGATATTGTAACAACACATTAACTTACATGTAGATTATGCAAATTCTTATTATTTTCGGGCCTTTGAGTTATTGACCCTAATTATACATGGTTCTTGTTGCTATTTTGATCCTTCATGTATACACATTTTTGGGTTCATGTATGGTGGATTGGTGGTACAAATAAGATTTGGTTGGAGCAAGGCATGGAAATGTATAGATGTTTGTTCTGTTCTTACACATTCGATTAGGAGAGTTCAACGGGTCGGGTCGCCCGTGACTCTCAATTTGCGGGTTGCGGGTCGACCCGTGCGGTTCGGGTCGCGGGTCGAATTTTTTTATTTTGCGGGTCGGTCCGGTTAAACCCGTATGGGTCGCCCCGTGACCCAAAATATTTTTAAAATATATATATTTTATAATTTTATTAATGTATAGACTATTTTTTTTTATAAAAAACCGTTGGGTTTACGGGTCGACCCGCAAACCCAACAGATTTTTTTAAAAAATACATGTTTTTAGGTAAAAAAAATTATTTTTTTGACCCGATTGACTTAGTCAAACAGGTCGACCCGCGACCCGATCCGTTAAACTCGTGGGTCAAAAATAAATTTTTTGCGGGTTGCGGGTCGACCTGACCCGACCCGACCCGTTGAGCATCCCTACATTCAAGTATCCAATCTTCTTATTTATTATCATATAACAACAACATTGACTCATTAAAATTCGGAATTTGGGGTCAAGATGGGAGCACCCCTTTCATGAGAGCAAGCCCAACAGCTTCCTCATAACCTTCTCCAAAATGGAGAACCAACAGCCATATTCTTAAAAAAAATCCAGTCCAACTCCAACAGATTCTCTATTTTGGAGAACACTGCATTTAATACTTTAATTTCTTACCATAAAATTACAATAACTAATTACATATTATTATCTTACATAAAAAAATATTATATAATCTTAACATAATAAATGATAATTATTTGTTATTTGAATTTTAAGAAAATAAAAATATTTTACAATCTTAAATAATTGATAATTTATTTGTTATTTGACTTATAAGGAATAAAAATAATCTAGAATCTTATTTTAATAAATCATAAATTATTTGTTATTTGATTAATAAGGAAATAAAACATTTATATTTTTGCATATAAATACCAACATTTTTGTTATTTCATTCACACAATTATTACTCTCATTTTATCTCAATTTAAAAAATAAATTTTATACCTCATCGTTCATTGGGTAGTCGTTATCTCGTTGTTATGGATGATGATGAAACTATTGACGATGAATATGAAGAATTTTTACTTGCTCAAATGAAAGAAAAAGGTCAATCTAGCCAAAGTTCAAGAGGAGTTCGGGGTGGTTCTATTATGGGTCATCGCATTTTTAATCATGATTTATCCATTAAATTAATTTATCCTTTGGTAGATCTTTTTAATTAATTTATCCATTAAACTATATAATAAAAGAAAAAAGAAAAGGAAAGTAAATGTATTTGGGGATTTGAAGATCACTCCAAGGAGAACTCAACCCATTTTGGAGAATTACCCCAAAATAGGGAATGGAATGGAGCATTTGTTGGACCACTTTTTTGGTTCAAAATCTCCAAAAGCCAAGTCCCCAAGAATTTGGGGAAGCTGTTGGGCTTGCTCTGACATGTCAGAAGGGTGCGCCTGATCAAGCATAGGTCGGGGTGCCCCCATCTTGACCCCAAATAATCTCCAAATGCTGAATAATATAGGAGAAAACCAAACTAATTAATCTCCAAATGCTCTTTGACAACCTTTCCAAACTCATTAATGAACGATCATATCTAAAAATAAAAGTTTTTTTTTAATTTATTTTCAATTTGATTGATTTAAAAAAATGAGTGGTGTGGTTCATTCAATCTAAGGTTGTTGTAAAAATTATTTTAACCTTCACTTTATTATATAAGAAAATTGAAATTGAAAGAGATAACAATATAGTTATAAATGTACTTCAAAGAACAAGATCATGCCCTTGGCAAATTGAAATGATCATTACAAATACCAAGATTAATCTACAATCCTTTAAGGCGATTAAATTTTAAACACGTTACACGTGTCTCGTCTTTGTAAAATGGTTGTTGATATAGTTCTTCAGTTACGTCATTCTGATACCTATAATCAGATTATAAACAACATCGAACTCCAAATTCTCATCAAAAAAATACTCAATTGTAATTTTTCGCTCTAATTCTTACCTGATAAAAAATGCATAAATATTGTCCACCCTTGGAATTAATGAAATAAGAGTAGCTAAGCAATTAAGCATGTAAGAATTAATGGTGGTCACCTTAGGGACATTAGTAGACCTATTAATAAGTTTTGGACCTATTCGTAAGACTTGCCAAATATTAGGGCAAAACGGGTATTATACCTATAATTTGGACTCTTTCGATAATTTATACTCCGTATTTCCTTTTTCACTTTCTCCGTACTTTCCGGCGGGGCGTTCCGATTTCCGAACCCACGGTCTCTCAGCCTCTGGTTCAGTTCTAAAATACAGTGAGGAATTGATCTTTGTTTTTAGCAGAGGTAATCGGAAAAAATGGATCGGCGAGAGAAGCGACGGAAATTTCACCAAGCAATCATCGACATGCTCTATCCTCTGCCCACTCGACAGCAGCAACTAGTATCTCTCACCCCGATTTCTATATGTTGAATCAAAATATGGAGCTTTGCCTGAGAAATCATCAATCATTTGTGTTTTTTGACAGGAGGAGGATCCAGAAAGAATCACTTCCCTAGTAGCTTTAAATCATTTTCAAGGTGTTTTTTCCTTTCATCATCCATGAATCCCTAATATTGAAATTACAATGTCAAAATGTTTAAATTATCTAACCTCTGATTGTAATCGTTCCCTTGTTTGAGCTATCAGATCCAGAAAGTTTTGATAGTCCTTCATCGTCGAGTGATGATAATGACGAAGAGGGGGAACCTGGACCGCACAAACTCACAAGAGCTCAAAGGAAAAGGCTTCGCAAAAAGAAACTCAAGGAATCTGCGTCTTCAAGTGCTCAGCGCCGAGAAATCATTGGCCCTATGTTACCTTCAGCTGTAAACAAACCAGACGGGGACAATGGCGAAATTGGGGAACATTGTTGTCAAGGTGTTCGACAAAATGCCGCTGAGAACCAGTCTCTAAACAGGCCTTCAGGTACCTTCTTTATCTCTTCCCTTCTCATTTCATCCAAATATTAATTTTCCTCCTATAATGGCATTTTGTTATTCAGACACAGAGGAGTGCAATGCCCAAAATGAGGGAAAATCAAAGCGGAGGAGGATCGCCAAGAAACTGGCCAGGGAAAAGATGAGGCCTTCTCATCATCTTGACGGGTGTGATAAAGATGGTGATAGTGTCAAGGAATGGAGATGAGTTTTATCTGTTTGCTTCTTCCTCCATATTGTTGTCCATGTAACAACTTACAAGCTTTAGTTTCAGCCCATTGATATTCAATTATGCAGGTTTTGCTTACTGTTTTATGCTGGTCTGCCTTAGTTTACTTCAATGAACTAGCAGTTAGGTTGCCCTGCTTCTTTGGTATGAGAACCTTTTTCTCACCCAACTTATTCAAGACCTCAACCCTTCTCTATATAACTCTCTTCTTCTAGCTCACAAAGCAGCAATGGTGGAGCTCAAGCTTTTGGAAAGTAGAGACCTCACCCGTATAGAATGCATAGGAGCTCACTAACATCAACTTCATTGGCCCTTACTCCAACCTAGAGCAGGATTCACATATATGAGGGTGTTGAGGTCAGTGGTGGAGATTCGTATTAACTGACCAGCTTTGGCGGGCACTGCTTTATAGATTGGGAATTTGACACTGAAGACAATGTAGATGGAGACTTTATGATTTGGAAAGGGATGATGATGTAATTGCCATTGACAAGGCGTCAAGGGAGATTATGAAGCCTGCGAGGTTGTTTTAGAGGTCTAGGATTGCGATGCCATGGTCCATGGCGCCTCATACAAAGTTTGTCTCCAGCGCTCTGATGGTGAACTTCACAAAAGGAAGGAGATTGTGCTCTGTGAAACCTTGCCTGAGATTGATTTTATCGACAGCAGGCAAGTGTGCTCATGTTCCCATCTATTACTCTATTTTTTTTCCTAGTTAACTTCAGAGAGAAGTATTTCTTTTACTCTTCAGATTAGTTTTAAAAATTCCGAGTTAAGTTAAGGGCGAGAACCAAGAGGATTATTTCTGGCTTTGAGATTAATTATCAGAGAAGTGTACTTAATTTGAATCCAAATATCTTTGCTGTTGAATGACTACCATGCCTGAAGTGTGGAGGAGCTGATTATTTCTGAGCTAGAACAATTTGGTGTCATCTCACTTAATTTTTGCATTTACAGCACTCGTCGGCGAAGAATTGCCTATTGGTAGTACTCATGGCATGTAATATATATGTATGGTTTAATTTAGCTAATTCTCACCTGTTTATGCCAATGCATTTCACAATAATTTCAGTTGGCAATTAATCTTTTTTAGATTGTTCTTGCTCCTGTCAATTCATACTACACTGTGTGTTGTCAGCTGTGCATACCCATATATTGTTTATGGTTGGTCTTGACATGTTGAGTTTTTCTTCTCAAAGTTCTCCATTAGCAAGCCAAGCTTGTATCATTGTTAGACATCTCAAATGCTTAATAATGATTATTTGTTCATTTGTTTCAGGACACAAGGATTCCTGGCACTCTTCACAGGTGGTAAGGGGGAACATGCCCTGAAGAAGTAAGGGAGCAAATTGATACAAAACTGGCTGAGTGGAGGGAAGAGAACACTTCTTCATTGATGCTGGACATTAAGAGCTTTTCTTTCTTGAACAGTGGATAAAAGTTCTCTCTGTAAAAGCTGAAGTGTAAAAGCTAGCTAAGACAGTTGTAACAGATTCGAGAGAGTACATTGAACGAATGAATGGGAGAAGCTCTCCAAGATTGATTTCACGCAATTCTTCTTCTCTCAATTCATCTTTCTTCTTCTCTTTTTCAATCTTAATTTGATCTTCAATTTGATCAAATGACAACAGCCCATGAGTACATATTAAAAAATCCCTTAAAATAAAATATACCCGCATATAATTAAGATAAAACTCATATTTATTAATTTAAGCTTTTGTGTTGAAAGGTGATTCCAAAATTATAATTAAAAATAATAAGTAATAAGTAATATAATTAATATAACGAGGCTATATGTCAATCGTGCAGTCACGTATTTAATCAACAATGGCGTCATTTTAAATACTTTGTGACAATAAAATGTGATCACAGCATCTCTCGTGCTTGCGTATTCAGTCTTGGTCAGCTTCAAGCCTTGAACTGGTCAACTGGCTATACGAAAGACGGATAGAGTCGATTATTCGAACAAAAAAATATGATATTGACATGAGCGAAGGACACGTACGTACCATATATCCGAACTACTAGTTTAATCATTTCTATAAACCTCATCACATATATTTGTTGCTACATTAAAGGTTTTTTATGAAAATAAATTATATGTGCACATATGACATATGGAGAATATGAAGAAATAATATTTTCTAACAAAATAAAGAAAAGGAATTGAATGACAATTTTGGCTATCTGCAACATCATTCCAAAACTAAGATGAATGTTTATAGTTAACCTTTATTTTGACAATTTTGGATATCAAGCTTCACTAGGGTTTATTGTTTTTGTCGTTTTGTTGTTTTTTTCATTTTTGTCCTTTGTGTTTTCTTGTTTTGGAAATTTAGTTCTAGTAGTCAATATCTCTTAACCTTGGAGTTTTATTTAACCATCATTTTTTTTGTCAACTCTACTAGAATTAGATTCCCATAGATCAGTATCTAGGATTTATAATAATAATAACTTAATGAAGATTCTCTGCAGACTATTTTACTGGATCGTTTTTTTATGTCTCATCCATCCCACTTGCACTTGATTCGAGTCTTAAAAACCTCATCTGTTATATAATGCTTTTAAAAACCTACTACTCCCTCCGTCCCAAAATATAAGGAACATTTCCCTTAAAGCACTAGTTGTAAGAAAAAAAAAGCAATTAATGATACTGATTTGCAGCAGAGGGAATGACAATTTTAATTTGCACCACAATCAATCACAATTAAGCAATGAAATAGCCTAGGATTGCCAAATCAGCACATACAAAAGGAGATTTAATTTTACAACCAATCAAAATACAACATTCAAGTCACATGGATTACACTCAAATTAATGACAAGTTTAACCCCAATAAAGGAGACTTAATTTTACAAAAGGAGACTTAATGCTTACAAATACACACTTTCCACCTTCCTTTACATCTAAAATTCCTCCATAACCCTAAAGCATCATTGGCAATTCCTCATCTCTTCAGAAATTGATTTAAATGTGCATCCTCTTGACATTAATGAAGAACATTACATGTACAACATTGATCTTAATCACCCAACAAGTGGGGACATGGGAGAAGATGCTCTTCTCTTTGACCTTAATGAAGACCTGCAGTCATCAATGCAGCAGCAAACAAAGAATGCATTTAATCCATAACCACCATCTCATCATCAAACAACAAGGAATCGGCTCAACACAAAGGACAAAATGCACATCTTATTATGGCTTCCAGAGAGAGCAACAAATGGAAAGCTTCATCATGGGGCAATAAATGCAACTGCACAAGAATTCAGTGTTTCAAGGAAGAGCATCGACAAGATATGGGGCATAGCAAAGACACAGAGGGAGAATAATCAAAGATACAATATGTCAACAAAGTATCACATGTTAGGGAGAAAGAGAATTCATGTGCCAGCTACTACGATTACATCTCTGAATATGGGAGAGAGGACATGCATAAGGGACTTAGCAACAAACATATCAACAAACAACACAATTTCCTGTTTCCAAAAGCACAATTCACAAAATGATCAAGAGATGAGCCATCAAGCAACACACAAACTCATTGCATCCAGGTTTGAAACCAGCAAACAAGTTGACAAGATTTGAATGGATTTTGAGCATGATAACAGGGGATACACCAGAAGCAAATACAAAGTACAAACCAATGTATGATTATGTGCATATAGATGAGAAGTGGTTTAATCTCAACAAGAAGACACAAAGGGTCTATCTAGATCAAGATGAGAAAGGGAAATACAAGTCTGCAAACTCGTCAAAATTCTTACCAAAATTCATGTTTACAACTGCAGTAGCTAGGCGGAGATTCAATGCAGAGGGAAAGTGTACATTTGATGGGAAAATAGGAATTTTCCCATTTGCATACAAGGAGCCAACAAAGAGATCATCCAAAAACAAGCAAAAGGGGACACTTGTGACCAAATTGGTGGAATCAATCAGCAGATCAGTGAGAAGAGACTTGCTTATACAACAGATTGTTCCAGCCATTAAGGCCAAATGGTCACAAGAAGATGGGCAACATCAAGTTATTTTCATACAACAAGACAATGTCAAGGCTCATATCATACAAGAAGATGAAGAATGGCAAGAAGTATATCAACAAGAAGGTTTTACTTTCATTTTAGTCCAACAACCTCCTAATAGTCCTAACTTAAACATTTTGGATTTGGGTTTTTTAGAAACATTCAATCCTTAATGCACAAAAAAATACCAAAAGATACACTTTCTATCAAAACAAACAATTTCCATCATGCTACTAATTTCTTGCACATGCATGGAAGGAGACATTTACTCCACAACCAATCACAATTAAGCAATAAAATAGCCTAGGATTGCAACATCAGCATTTACAAAATGGGACTTAATTGAGTAACCAATAAAAAAAAAGGATTCAAGTCACACGGATTACCCCCAAAATTGCACACTAAACATGCAAGATCCAAAGACACATTCAAGCAAGCATCACACAGTAATTGCAAGTAAGGTCAAAATTGCAAGGTCACAAAAGCATCATAATTGCAAGCAAGGTAAAAAATGTAGAAGATCCAGATTAACATGCATACAGAGTCAAGGAGCCATCAAAAGATCCAAAATAGAGCATTCAAGGAACCATCATGCAAGCAAGATCATTCTCCACCTGTATTTACACGATTTAACAAAGTCAATGAACCATCATGTAGAAGATCCAAATGAATATGCAATCAATCAAGACAGAGTAAAAGGGATAGAGTACTTAGCATGCAAATTCACTCGGATCCAGAGGGGACAGATTCATCATCGTCAGGGGACTTTGAAGGAGGTTGGTCAACAACACCATCACCAGGATGCTCGGTGCTAGGAGGACCTTCAAAGTACGGTCTCCAAGGAGTCGCCAGGATTAGTGTGACAATGCATGTATTGGTAATCCGAACCCCATATACAAGCATTTCCTTCCGAGCAAACCCACTTGTCAGGGTCAGATTCGTCCCTGGAGTCGACCTCGGAATCATGTGCAAACAACCACTCGGCGGAATCCATACTCATTGTAATCAGGGGACAAAGTTGACGAACTCAACAAAGCTCATCAATCAAGCCTCGAGATCCAGATCTTGGAAGAAGCCAAGAACTCGAGATCAAAAACCAGATGGAGCTCGATAATGAGGGACGAACTCAAGATCCAAGTGATGGAGATCGAAAACGAGATCGAGATCCAGATCTGGGAAGAAGCCAAGCGATGGAGATCGAAAACGATATCGAAACTTTTACTCCAGATCTGGGAAGCAAGCAATCCTCAAGATCCAGAGAAAGGAAAGAAGCGAAGAGAGTGAAGAGAGGCAAACTTCTATTGGAGAGAGGAGAGTCGAAATTAGGGTTCTTGGCTTGCTCTTTTAGAGAGGAGCATGTAAATAGAGGGAGAGAGTGAGGATGGCGGCTAGGGTTCGATGGAGAGAAAGAGAGGAGTGTTTAATCAGAGGGAGAGAGTGAGGCATAATGTTGGGTAGATCTTGTAAAAAATAGAGGGTAGTTTGGGTATTTTAGGGTTATAATGAGGGTAAAAATAAAATATTTTTATTGATATATATGTAAAGAAATGAAATGGATAGATTTTTCATTTTTTTGGGACGTCGGAAATAAAAATGTCTCTTATATTTTGGAACAAAGGGAGTATTATTTATTAGGTTGTTTTCCTAATCTATTTCCCTAATAAAAAAATAATAACATAAATACATAATGCATATACATTGTTTTTGGGCGCCCCTATGGACTGTTTGGTGGAATTAATAAATAAACCTTTAATTTGTGGATCCCACCCAAAGTCTTTTTCTCCTCAAATTCTGATTTTTTTCTCTCAAAATTAGTGTAATTATTTTTTCCCCTATATTCTCCTCATGACGCCAGATCTATTCAATTCTTGGGTACCAACCAAGCATGATACCACAATTTGATCTAGTAAAAAATAATTCCCATAATCTGAAAATGAAAGATAATTGTGTAATATATATATAGCTATAGGAAAGAAGAGATATTGATAGAATTGGTCCTCTTTTGGTAGGGAAGTTAATTTTTTGAAAATTTGGTTACTTTTTATGATTTGAAATATTAAAGGAAGTGTGAGATAATGTTTGATTTTGAAATTTTATATCAAAAAAAAAGAATTTTTTATTTAAATGGATTTTTCTAATGCGCCCATGGACACACATTAACAATACTATGTATGGGATGCATGAAAATTGTTTGTTAAGTTAATAATTTTTAATAGCTATTAAAAATTAGCATATGCATTATTATTATATATAATAGTTTCAAATTCATTAGCATATGTAAAATTAACAACATACCTGACAACATCGAATATGCTGGGAAGTCACTAATACTCCATATTACAGCTGCACGCAATACAAAATTCTACTTCCTCCAAGAATCGTATGTGTACACCACATTAAGCCATAGATCCTTCAGCTCGGCTATCAACGGCTGCAAGTAGACATCCAATTTCTGCTTCGGGCTCTTCGGTCCAGGTAGAATAACCGTAAAAAACATAACCTCTTCTCGCATACACATCGACGACGGAAGGTTGTAGGGTGTCAGAATCACAGGCCAACATGAGTACTGGCGCCCGGACGCCCCGAACGGATTGAAACTGTCCGTGCACAAGCCTAGTCTCACATTTCGTGTTTCTGATGCAAAACCTGGCCACGCAGCATTGAAGTGCCTCCATGCCTCTGCATCTGACGGATGTCTCATCACCCCATCTTGTACGTGCTCTGCATGCCATCTCATGTGTTCGGCAGTCACCACAGATGCGTACAGCCTCTGCAACCGTGGAGTTATTGGCAAGTAAAACATACGAGAATAGGGAATGAGCTTTGTCTTGCCTTGCTTCCATCTAGGATAGTCACATATCTTGCATGCCGCGTATTCTGCATCTGCACCCCAATATATCATGCAAGAGTTTGGACAACAATCAATGGCCTCGTAAGGAAGACCGAGACCCTCAACCAATTTTTTCTTGTCGTAAAACGTGGCTGGTAATGTCGTCTTCGGGTGAGAAACGCGTCCGCAAAAATCCGAGATCATGTCATATCCGCGCTCTGTCATCCTTAGCTTAGACTTTAGGCTCAGTAGCTCAGTCGCAGCCTCCAACTGCGTCATATCACATCCAGGCCACAAAGGCCTATTTGCGGTCGACAACATGTCGTACATACGTTGTGCATTGGGATTGGGCGCTTCATTATAATATTGCTCCCCTTGCTCATGCCTTATATCCGCATTCTGCACGGGATCCTCAACAGTGTAATCACTTCGGGCATTAAAACCATCATACACCATCTGTTCCATTCGATTATCATTCCCACCATTTACTGGTGGTGCTGGATCAGTACTGCTACAACCTTCATGCTGTCTAGACTCGGCTAACAATGCAGCGAACCTTTCATCTGTCTCCCCATGCGAAACCCAATGGTAATAATTAGGAACAAAACATTCCCTAACAAGGTGATAATGCACATCATCTACAGGCTTCAGTTTCTTATTCTTGCACCTCCGACATGGACACCTTAATCCGGAAGGGTTATAGGACGGCATAGATTTGTAGAATTCGAGAAATTGCTCTACGCCAGCTAAAAACTCGTTATTCAAAAAACCATCTATATTGCGCACATACATCCACTCACGCATTTTTCTTCCTGCATTTCAATATAAGAGTATAATTATATTAATTCAAGTACATATTATCCTGAATATGGCGACCATATGGTCGCTACTATGTATTTCGCGACCATATGGTCGCCACATACAGTATATCAGAACACATATTTTTAACATAACAAATTGCTATATGCTATATGTGGTTAAATTCTGTAACACAATCTCTTATAAATATATAAACGAAAACTTTCTACCGACAATATTTGTGACGGAATGAAATATTATGAATAAGATTTAAATACATACCTTTAGTGAGGTTGTCGGTAAAAATTGACGGAATTTCTTCCTAGAATCAATTCAGAGTTGTGGTTGATTGTTTCTTTCTTTTGTGAATATTTTGGAAGAGAGCTATATATGTATGAGGTTGTGTTGAAGCGGAATGAGAGTGATGTTTTTACAACCTAGGTATATATGCTGAAATGGCGGCAATTTTACCAATAACTGTTTTTAGCGACCAGATGGTCGCAAAAAAAGCAGGAAATTACCCGCCAAAATTGATGACGCCTGCCAAAACATCTGATCCATGTTAGCGACCATGTGGTTGTTATATGTTGCGACCACATGGTCGCTGTAATGGTGGAGACCATATGGTCGCTACATTCAGCGACCATATGGTCGCGGTAATGGGTTCCCAATGTAGCGACCATATGGTCGCTAAATGCAGGCGGAAAATTTCCCCCCGCACTTATTGCGACTATAAAGGCCCGACGACCACGTGGACGCGTAGATTAGCGACCACGTGGTCGCTAAGTTGGTTTTATTTTTTTTCCCCGTTTTGACGTCCATATTAGCGACCATTGGCGACTATATGGTCGCTAATTAGCGACCATATTTTGTGGTCGCTAAATCTGCAGAATGGTGTAGTATAGGGTTTATCAATTCTAATTTAGGGAATAGTTTAGAAATTATTTCTAAATTTAACTTATTATTGTGTGTCCATGTTAGAAAAACCATATTTAAAAATAAAAAAAGAAAATATTACATGCCATGAGTACTAGATTCATAATCACGAGAGTGGGGCTAGGGACTTCTTTTTTTTGGAAAAGGTAAGTTAGTATTTCCAAAAGCGCTTTACAAAGTTAGACTTTAGGGCATCAATATCGGTGGGTTCAAGCAAGAGTTCAAGGAAGAGTTCAAGGCAAAAAAAAAAAAAAATGGGTGGGTGAACTTTTCATTTGGGTTTCGGATGTTGAACC
The DNA here is from genome assembly GCA_964016875.1 of Fallopia convolvulus. Classification (NCBI taxonomy): domain Eukaryota; kingdom Viridiplantae; phylum Streptophyta; class Magnoliopsida; order Caryophyllales; family Polygonaceae; genus Fallopia; species Fallopia convolvulus. The sequence goes on along the minus strand of OZ024718.1, from coordinate 79,302,868 downwards.
CCTCTCAATGGGGACTCATGGCAAATTTTGGGCCCCACCCCCCACAACAATAATTCACTAACCTATTTACTTAATAGGCTTAAGTTGTAATTTGTATTTTTTTTATCAAGTTTAATTTAATAAAAGTAAATATAAATGATATCACAATTCATATATTTTTTTTTATCTATCCATAGACACTAAATTTATATATCTTTGGATTGTTTTTAAATTAAATTAATATTTGGACTACATTAGAGTAAACAAAAACACATTTAACCGCTTTTTAAATTAACTCATTCTCTTAACTTTACAAGATTACACAAAATTAGTAATTTTTATATAACTTAATATGCATAAATTTTGCATATATTTCATTTGTTTGTAATTACAAATTTTTTTTTGTGTTAATATGTGTATGTAAACCAAATTAATGTTTTGTTTGATATTTTGGTTTAGCTAATGATATATGTTTGTTTGATTTGGTCATTAATTTTTTTTCTTTAATATGACTTTAATTAAAAATTATTTTTAAAATATTTTTACAAACTCTATAATACTAAAGTTAGCCAAGTTTTAATATAAAAAAAGGCATGTATAAATAAGTAAATAGTAATTAAATCATTAAATTAAGGATGTAATAATAATTGTATATATAAAAATAAGTAGTTGTTGGGAATTGAGAAAAGTAAAAAGTGGGTTTCATAGAGTTCATGGAGTTCATTGATATTTAGGTGAATAGGTGAAATAAAATTGGGGAAGGAGAGAATGATGTGGATGAGAGAGAAATGGTAAAAAGTAAGGGTTCATGGTGTTGGATTGTAACCGGTTAGCTAGAGCTTGAGAACTGGCTGTTAAGCTGTTCCCAAGGCAGCGGAAGAAATTATCGCAAGTATTAGAAAGACAGAAAGAACACAGTTCCTTATAGAGGAACCCCACTACAACCAACTAGTTGTATGGGTAAACCTCTACCTCCACTTGGAGGATTTTGAATGACTTACTTATATTATTGATTTGTTCCTTAGTTACAAACAGCCAGATTCAAACTTTTCTGTTCCTACGAGTTCTACCTGACTCTAGCAACACTAATGAATCTTCTCAACTGAGTTCCTAAGCGAACAACAATCACTAAATAAGTAACTCAAACCTTACACCGAATCGCAGTTCCCTTGCTCCTGGGAACTCGGCTTCACCGTCGTCGAGATCAGACACTCGCCGCCGGGGACTTCTCTTCTTCTTTTCTCTTTCTCTGTTGTGGGTATTTATAAGTTCTGGGAGAAGTGCTCAATCCGAGCACTATTCATTTGGCTTTATACTCGAGTGAACTTGGGCTTCAATCGCATCTTTCATTTGTGTCCGAAATGCCCTTTGCTTGATGCCCAAGTTGTACTTTCTTCACATGTGACTTCAATTTGAACTGGGTCAACTTCTTGAGATGATCGGACCGTTGGATCAATCGTGACAGTCTGCTCCTCAGACTGTGCCTTCATCCTGTCCAAGACAGGATCCCGTGTTATGCGCTGATCGGTCCTTGTCCTCACATGTGAGTTCCCATATCGTGGGAACTGTCTTCTTCTGAGTTCCTTTGAGAGAAACTCTTCATCGTGTAAGCCTTTGTTCTCTGGTCATTTCTGGGAGTTCTCTTCAGAGTTCCCTTGATGGGAACTCTTCATTGTGTGCTCCTGTGCTCTTTGGTCATTCGTAAAAGTTCTTTGCTCAACCTGTGTTCCTTAGAAATACTTGATCGAAGCACATTATTTCCCTTATAGCGTTTGTCATTATCAAAACTCGGAGAACTGTATCGTTGTTCCGATGTTTAGAACCAGAGGTCCCAACATCGTTCCAACAATTTCCCCCTTTTTGATGATGACAAACCTATCACAAAAATAAGCAAGTATTTCAAAGCATGATATGCAAATGAGTTCCTACGTGTATTCCTAGGAAGCCACTTCTTGTGAATCACTGAGTTCGTATTTAGCTTTTTATGCAATTGTTCCCCCTTAGCTATAGCGTATTCTGTGATATCTTTTCAACTTAACTCATCTCGCATTTTTTGTCTTTCCCCCTTTTGACATCATCGAAAACAAGTAAACACATATATAAGGAAGGAAAAGAACACGCAATCATACTAAAAACCATTTATTACTTAAGCAAAAAAACATGTACATAGGAACACACGAGAATATTTGTGGGAACATTGAGGCTAGGAAAACAAGAAGGAAAAGATCATGGGCGTGGTGGGAACAGGGCATCACAAAGTCGTGTCAAGCTTGTACAAGCTTTTCCTAGCCTTTAGCAATTTGTTCTTGGTCCCTTGCCATCTTTTCTTGTTCCCTGGCCATCTTGTCGAGAGTGTTGGCAATGTGTACCAACACTTGAGTGTTCCCATCCTGAGTGCCTTCACCAGATGGCAGCCTTTCTTGTTCCTCCACTGGCTTAGAGTGCCGCATTTTGTGGACCACAGAGATGTCCAGTTCCCTACCGATGGTGACCTCTTCCTTGGATGTGTCGTAGAGGCCCTTTCTGAGCAAGAGTTTCTTGATGAGGCCAGCATAAGGGAGGGAGTGGGATTTGGAAGCCATACACTTCTCCATGTGCCCCAAAATTATGCGAGGAAGATTTATGGGCTTTTTGAGGAGGAAGTGGTAGAGGATGATGGCATCAAGGATGTTGATGACAAGGCGCTTCTCCTGGCGAGGGATCATCATGTTGATGATGAATTGATGGGCCAGCTTTGCAATGAGGGACAAGTGATGAGTAGAGGTGCCAGTGGTGGGAACACGATCCTCGTAGATCGTGTTGTAAATTTCCTCACTGTTGAAGTCGCCCCAGCTTTTGGCGGGAAGTTCCTGGAGGCCCTGGACAGGGACCTGTAGTTGAAGGCGGATTGTGGAGGTTGTGAAGATGAAGTCGTCGCCTTCCAAAGACAATCCTTTTCTTTTCAGGATTCTTTTACATCCCTTCATGATCCATACTGATCTTTTTAGAATCACTCAAGGCTCATAAGATTCTCCAAATCTCAACATTGAGGAGTAGAGGTTCCAACTCCAAACTTCTATTGATAATCGAATTTCAACCAAATTCAAAAATTCCTAAGAAAATATTCTCGGTAAAACTCTTACTCTTATGACTTCAAGACAACACTTGAACTTTCACATATCAAGAAAAGAAATTAACAATTTCTTTCACATAACTTTGAATCATGAACTTTCTAACAAAAATTCTTAACTTGAAATTTCCCATCATACAATCTTAAAATAGGAAACCTTCAAACTAGAAAGTCTTTATGAAGTACAATACTTAACTTCAAAATCTCACAAGAAGTTTCCTAATATGGAAGAAACAACGAGGGTACATCCAATTCAGACTCTCAAGAGAGAATAGGAATTCATTTAGAACTTGGTCTAGAACCGGATCAACTTTAGGAATCTTCACCTAATCTTACTTTGGATCCTTCTCGCAATCCTTTCCCATCTCCAGGGAATCAAATGTCCACCATAGGACCTTTTTCACCAAAGCTATTACAAACTTATTACCTCATGTTCTCCAATTCCCTTTCCTCTTTCTATCTCTTCACGAGTCTGGATTCCAATCTTAACCACTTTCCACAAATGGTTCTAAGACAACACCAATATAGAATTATCCATAATTCTATATGGAAGATGAAAGTCTTAAGCAAGACATAAGAACTTTTAGCTCTGATACCACTTCTGTAACACCCCCTTCCTACCCTGGAGGTATTACCGCCAGTAACCCCGATTAAGACTAAACCGAAGCTACCCAAGGCTTTAAATTGACTGAACAAACTAAAAGAAACATTACAGCGGAATAAATACAATTGGTCTTATACAAACCTTAACCCAAAAAGATTAAAAAGATTAAATAAATAGAACAACCTTCTAGTTGAACAAAGTCTTCATCCAGTCTTCCTTAAGCTCTTATTTCTGAAACTCAGCTTCACTTTGAAGTAGTTCAACCATGATCTTCACTCAAGTATAGCCATTGGAAACCTTTCTTCAACTTCTGGAGCTTCAAACATCTGAATCCGCCTCTTGAATCAACTTCTAAGAAGAACCTGATGTATCGTATACAACGGTGGACACCAGCCGACCATATAAAAGAAAAGAAAATGGACGGGTTAGTCTAATGAAAGACTAGCAAGCGGAGAAACTAAATTGGTTCTTATGGTTGTAACTAAACATATTGGCACCCAAATACGAATAGACTCGGATTTGATCCAACAGTTAGCAGTCTTGTAGAGAATAAGAAGGAGGCTCGCATAATCAAGAGAGAGAACACCACCGCTTGTGGTTTCTTTAAGAAGCATAAACAATTGTTGGGAACTCATATTAATCACATCACATTTTAAAAAGCCTCTGTCGACTAATCAGATTGACTTAATCAAAGTTTGATTAAGAATCATTCATAACCGGGTGTAAGAATGGCTTTCCGACTGGACGAACCATTCAGGTATATTAATGTGCCTAACGCACTTATCTTATATTACTTTCAAAACTTTTCACAACAAGTTGGTGGCTTTTAATCGGCCCGAACTACTGCCGAAGGAACACAATGCTATCGAGGTCAGAGGGCTTATTTCATCCTTGAACAACCCGAATAGCACGAGTCCCGATGTTGTAGAGATTAGAGGGTCTGTTTCATCCATAATCATCTCAACACCAAGATCATAAGACTTAAGCTATTCTTGATCTTTCATTTGCATATGGTGAGGTAGAGATCACAGAGGCCTATTACCATGTCGTCTACACTACACCGTGCTGAACCTGCACTTAGCTAGAGTGCCTATCAACCCTCTCACACGAGGAGTAGGGGAAGAGAGTCATGACTCACCATTAGGATTAGGCCCCTCCTAATGTAATATTGTTATAAAGAGAGGGTATAGAACCACTCCCTGAACTATTTTAATCACAACAATGTCTCAGCGTGAGACAACATACAAGGTCACCCATAACGGACCTAAATCCAGTTCTAGCGCAAAACCGAATAACAACATGGTCATTATTTCTAACAAATATAACAACCTATCATATTTTATTAACCATACAAGTTGTTCCCAATGCAAATATTAAATGGGATCCAATTCCTCATTTAATAACAATAACGCAAGAGAGAATCGTCCACTTGCCTTATAAGGCGTGCTCGACGTCCTTAGCAATTCCAACAGTAATCTGTATCATCCTTCTGACAAATATAACCAAAGGATTTCTCAGCAACGAGCTCACAAAAACATCTCTTAGTTTTATTCTCAACTCCTACAACTTCCTAATCGATAAACGATTTAATTTCCGAATATCGATATATAATAAATCCTTAGTTATCATGCTTCAAGGAGCCATCTTGGCGGAATTATAACTAATTATCCGCTTCACTTTTGAAACAATTTTCTAAATAAAAATTGTTCATCAACAACAGTTCTTAAAGATTACCAAATCTCGGATCAAACGGATTAACAACGAATCCTGAGTAATTATCCGAAGTCCTTTACCTGCCAATCGGTAACCAAAACTTGTCTTCGCTATAACGGAAGATCCGGACGTCCGTTTCTCGAGCGGTTCGAACCTGTGGAACCGTATCAACGTCAAGATTATAAAAACCATAAATTTAATTAGCAAATCGGAACCAAAAGGCTCTTACGGTGGCTCCGCAATCAGCCCGCTAATTAATTTCGATCGTATATACCTTCACTCGAGCCCATGGCTCGTTTGGCTCGATCATGGCTCGATCCCCAAGCCCGAGGGTGGCTGGGTGTTGCCCGACAGCGGCCCTTGCGATGGGTGGTGGTCGGACAAGCTATCGATCGTCGGCGATGTCGCTTGGCGAGGCGAAAAGATGACCGGCGGTGACGTTTACTTCTCCCGAGCTCGCCGTCGTCATCCCGTCCTTGATTCCTCTCCTTCCATAAACATGGCAGCAGCAGCAGCCCAAGATGAAGAAGAAGAAGAGGTGAGGTAGGAGATGAAGATGGAGGTGGAAAGGTTGCCGGCGGTGAAGTGCGCCGAGTCCGTCATCTCCTCTCGTCCTCGCTTTGTTTTCAATCGAATTGGTAGACTTTCGCAAGGCATAAAGATATGCCTCAGCCTAAATCTTACCATCATCTCTCTCGGTTCCTTAATTAGTAAGGCAAGAAAATATGCTTATAAAATTCAAAACTTGTCTCGGAACGGGCCTCGCGTTAAAGCGGTAAAATTATGTACCTCGGGTGAAAAAACTTACTAAATGAAAAACGTCCCATAAATTATGTAGACCAATAAAACCAATTTTCCATGATTTTATCACGCTACCCTCAATTTTTAAGGCTCCCGTTTCGTATTTTAAACTCCTTCCGGTACATAATTAAAAAGACGACTTATCCAATAAATATTCTTTTTCCATTGAAAAATCCTAGAATTCACACCGATCCATAAAATCATTTCTTTGTGATTTTAGGATATCACCAACAATTTTCTAGGATTTAATCTCCAACAAAAATATTGGATTAAGCGCTAAAACGAACAAAAAGGTTAAAAAGGATATCCGAGAAAAATTCAAAAATATCCTCAAAAACCGCAGTTATTACATTAGTACCCCCTTAAAAATGGTTTCGTCCTCGAAACCAAGGAGAACTCAGATCACAAGGGAGGATAGCATAAACACACACACACAACCACTACAAACATATACAGAAGTTTGTAGTACCCCCTTAAAAAAACATACTGTTACTTCTGCACCAAGCACAATCAACCATTGCTTAGTTATCAAACTCCTTCTTTACAACGTTCACTAATTTTGGAAAATGACTCAGCATTTCCTGTCTATTCTCAAGTCTTTTCTTTTTCTCCATTTTTAGACCAAGGTAACCAAACTGGCATTTTCTCTTATTCACGGATAGAATGCACTGAAGGTGGCAATGCCAACCGATAAACAAACTTCTCAGTTCTTTCCAGTATCTCAAAAGATCCAACATAGCGAGCATTTACGTTGTCTCGCATTCCCCAACAGAATATGCCTTTTAAGGCGGATATTAGAACAGAAATGTTGTTCCTTACCATGAACTTGACATGCTCTCGCTTTAAAACAACACACGACTGTTGTCGCCCTTGAGCAGTTAGCACCCTTGAACATGTTAGTGCGATATTAACTGTTATTCTCCTGGCCAAATCTGGCCTGTGAAAAACCTTGTCGGTATTGTCATTCCAACAAATTGACAACCAACACTTCCGGCTTTACAAAGCCTTAAAAGATTCATTTCTTTATCGTGTAATCAAAATTTTTGAATGTGAATTCACTCAAACTCAAACTACCATTCCAACTCATGTGGAATCCAAAATACATGTCCTCAGGAGTTTGAATTTGTTTCTTTGCATTGATCATCAGTTTGATGTGGGAAGCCAATACTAAAATTCAATTCAATTCACAAAGCTTGATGTTACTCCTTTCAAATCTTTGACATGAACCATCCATCTCAATCAGAGATAATAATCTTCGAAGTTTTATGAAGATGAAAAATTCCATACATGAACACCTCAGCTAACTTCTGTACTCTTTAAGTCACCTCAAATGCATTAAAAAGAACACTCTAGGCGAGTTTCTTAACAATCTCCATATTGCATTTTTCTTTCATTAAGTCTTGAATGACTAATGACAAGAATCTATTGTAACATCTTCCCACTTTCCTTCTAGAACAACGAAGAGACTATAATATTTTATCTGGTCTTCTATACTCAATCAAGACTTCCAAACAAACCAAACATACCAAAATGATCTTGGTGACATTTCGCTTTATGTCAGTCCATCAAAAGTTTTATCTTAAAAAAACCTTATACATTTACTTGTTCCAGGATGAACTAACTAAGCAAATAAATATGCTTCCTTTGAAATAAGCTTTCAAAGCTCATCAACAACAGATACACATGAACAGTTTCAAAACCAAGCAATCCATAATCTTGAATAACAATTCCCGGTGTCTTACCTTCTTGATCTTCTCCATTGATCTTAAATACTATTACTTTCCCATACTACTTTTCCTTGATCTGGTCAATAGATTTTCAATAACATCCTAGGGGATTCACACAACCTTGTTATCATCCAAACTAAACCTTTAGTTCTTTTCAAATCAGTTTCTTTACAAGGATTACTTAAAATCCTTACTCAATTTCCTTTTTGAGATAAAATCTCAGTATTACTTTAACCAAGAATATGAAATTTAACCAACACATGACAAGATAGTAACCTATCTTGTCAATCCTATACATCCTTTTCTCAATCAAAACTCAACTTGAGCATACTGACATTCAAAAGTAGTTATCTCTCTCAACTACTTCAAACTAAACTATTATGCATTACTATACCAACATATTGGACAATAATATCTTTAGTCCAATAATTTCTAACAAAATTGTCTCCATTGACAATTTTCAGTCTTTTTCATCAAAGAACTGTTTAGACTTCACTTAACATTCTGACTTGTTGAGCAACTTAACTCTTAGGATTAAAACATATCCTCACGTGTCCACTCTCTATATCCAACAATTTATCAGGCTGAGATTGAATATCAATACTAATTTACATATCCAAACTCCAGACCCATTGGAGTTCTGTTTAAAGTTCTCACTTGACTACCTTATCCTCAAAGAGATTTAAGTTTTCAAGACAACATGAAGACAAATAACAATTAATGGAGAAATTACTAGTACATCCTTTACTCCAAAGAAAGGATTACTACAATATCATTCTTTAAAAAGGGTTTCATCCCGGGAGTCCATATCAACTTACTTTCAAGGACAATTCCGCTAAAAAGGCAATGACTTTCTTAGGTCATGACATCAACTAAGATGAACTATTAGCAAACTGCTTAGAGAATTCCAATAATCGTTGCCTGAAAACAATCCCAAATTTTTAGAGAAGTACGGAGTTACTCCATGTTCTTCAGAGACCAACATAGACTTGTAGAGAATCTTACCAAATTTCTTTACTTATAATCGAACTGTTTTGGAAAGTTTGACCATACTCCTTAAATGGTATAAGATACCAAGAATATACTAACTCAAAGGAGTTTTACCAGATACTAGATATAGAAATTGCTATAATGCAAAAGAAAGCTTGCATCTTTTCATCTCAACCAACTACACTTGCAAAACTCATATAATTGCAAAACTTATATGATTGCCAAATCATACTAGAAACTATTCTTTAAAACCCAAGGAATTATGTGATCTTATTCCACCACGTGATCAGGATGGGGAACAAAATTAAACATAATCCTTTACTGCATTCTCATAGGAATAAGACATGTAATCTTGCCTTACCATGTGATCAAGATGGAAGACAAATCACATTCTTACTCACCACCATGAAAACCGTAGAAAATTTATTCATGAATCCTTTATAACAAACTACCATTACTTTTAGAAATTCCTACTTGAATTCTATAAAGTCCAAAGAATTTTCTCAAAAGAGAAAATCATGAAACGATCTCAAATATCCTTAAATCATAACAGCTTGACAAGAACTCGACATAGGTTACTAACATACTTGCTTTAACTTTGAATACTGTGGAAACAAAGATTAGCTACTCTCTTGAAGAATTGGGCGCGTCAAGCTAACGCATCAAATAAAATTGCTGACCTTATCTTAATGATGCTACTAACACTGTGCCCTAGCTCTGTGCTGACATTTGCACACTAGCTGGCCTTACCAACTTGGAAAAAGTTTTGATTCAAAACTGAGCCTCAAAGGAGCTAAGATAATCCAATTCACTTCTGAGCCCAACATTTCTCTTCAAATGTGACACTTCCTTTCCTCTTCAAGGTAGAACCTGATGCAATACCTTGACTTTTCTTAATTAGATATACTGCTAGACTTTTCTATAATCCATAGTATTGAGTAATATCTGCCTGATTTACTCAGTCTTCACCCATATTAACTTCACAAGTTCAATAACAGAAGTTGATTGCTTGTATCAATCTACTTGCAATCCTTAGGGAAAATATGATTCCAACATTTTCATACTCATGACAACTTCTTCCGAGGTTGCTCTCAATTTGTGTACCATCTTGACATATTACTTTAACGTCATGCAAACATGATCCATTGACAAAAATTTAATACTTGAGATCATCCATTCACAAGGCAATGAGCCTTCTGCAAGTTAATAGTCACTTGAATCCCGATGTCCAAAAGTGAACTATTAAACTCTTATGACGATTTTAAGGACTTTCAATCCTCTTACAATTTACTCTTCTCAAAATAAGAAGTGAACTTTTAAACTTTGCATCTAATTCAAAACATCCAATCCTTATCTCTCTCTACATATAAGGAAATTTCTTTAATTTCCAATCTCTTTTAGCAGAAGAATACACATGGCTACACAAGATATTCTTAAACTTATCCCAATTAAACACTGGTAAACAAACTAATCCATCATTCTCTTGTCTTCTTACTTAACCATAAGGAGATTGCAGATACCTTTTCATTAATTTAACTTCAAACCACATTGTAAAGGAAGAACTAGTGGTTAGGAGACTTGCCGACAACTTAATAGTTTCACCAGTACCATCTTAGGTATTGGATTTGACTGATATAAAATCTTCAAAATCCAAACACAACTGAAATTATTCTTCAGCGATAAGGGCTAAGCCTTATTGACCACAATATTGAATGATTGATATTTTTCTCCCAACCGTTTAAAATATCACAAACGAACATACCAAAATCATTCCTTGAATGATCTTCTCAAAACTGAACTTTTTCATTTCCATCCTTGAAGAAACATAAGCCAATATCATTGGCAATTTAGAAGATCTCAATGTTGATTTCATTACTAGTCCATTATAGACCTCAGGTCTTTTCTCATTATCCCGAATTGGGTATCATACAACGAAACTCCAATAACGTTGTCACATAGGTTAGTCATCTGGATATCAACAACTCATGTAATCAATTAACACTTGTGCTAAGTAGTTAATTGAACATAAACGCATTACTGATGAACTTTTACCTGTTCAATCCATTTTGACCAATCAACCTTATTCACAACAACCTTGATGATTAACCACTTGTTCACAACTTAAACTGAACCAACATTCTTCTTTTCTTTCTTACTATAATCATAAGAAATTCCCATTCCATTTAGGATTCTCAATCCTATTAACTCAAAGGATAACAACATATATGAAAATTCGAGTTTGAATACTATCAGATTCAAAATTGAATTGCATCTTCCAATAGTTTAACAATTCAATTGATCCAACACTCGAGCACTTCAAAGCTCTTTAACTTCTAACTGAGCAAAGAAAAGTACAGAATATCCATGATTCTATACTATAGAGTCACAAACACAATTGTTGAAGAAAGTTTCCAAAGACAATCCTTTTCTTTTCAGGATTCTTTTACATCCCTTCATGATCCATACTGATCTTTTTAGAATCACTCAAGGCTCATAAGATTCTCCAAATCTCAACATTGAGGAGTAGAGGTTCCAACTCCAAACTTCTATTGATAATCGAATTTCAACCAAATTCAAAAATTCCTAAGAAAATATTCTCGGTAAAACTCTTACTCTTATGACTTCAAGACAACACTTGAACTTTCACATATCAAGAAAAGAAATTAACAATTTCTTTCACATAACTTTGAATCATGAACTTTCTAACAAAAATTCTTAACTTGAAATTTCCCATCATACAATCTTAAAATAGGAAACCTTCAAACTAGAAAGTCTTTATGAAGTACAATACTTAACTTCAAAATCTCACAAGAAGTTTCCTAATATGGAAGAAACAACGAGGGTACATCCAATTCAGACTCTCAAGAGAGAATAGGAATTCATTTAGAACTTGGTCTAGAACCGGATCAACTTTAGGAATCTTCACCTAATCTTACTTTGGATCCTTCTCGCAATCCTTTCCCATCTCCAGGGAATCAAATGTCCACCATAGGACCTTTTTCACCAAAGCTATTACAAACTTATTACCTCATGTTCTCCAATTCCCTTTCCTCTTTCTATCTCTTCACGAGTCTGGATTCCAATCTTAACCACTTTCCACAAATGGTTCTAAGACAACACCAATATAGAATTATCCATAATTCTATATGGAAGATGAAAGTCTTAAGCAAGACATAAGAACTTTTAGCTCTGATACCACTTCTGTAACACCCCCTTCCTACCCTGGAGGTATTACCGCTAGTAACCCCGATTAAGACTAAACCGAAGCTACCCAAGGCTTTAAATTGACTGAACAAACTAAAAGAAACATTACAGCGGAATAAATACAATTGGTCTTATACAAACCTTAACCCAAAAAGATTAAAAAGATTAAATAAATAGAACAACCTTCTAGTTGAACAAAGTCTTCATCCAGTCTTCCTTAAGCTCTTATTTCTGAAACTCAGCTTCACTTTGAAGTAGTTCAACCATGATCTTCACTCAAGTATAGCCATTGGAAACCTTTCTTCAACTTCTGGAGCTTCAAACATCTGAATCCGCCTCTTGAATCAACTTCTAAGAAGAACCTGATGTATCGTATACAACGGTGGACACCAGCCGACCATATAAAAGAAAAGAAAATGGACGGGTTAGTCTAATGAAAGACTAGCAAGCGGAGAAACTAAATTGGTTCTTATGGTTGTAACTAAACATATTGGCACCCAAATACGAATAGACTCGGATTTGATCCAACAGTTAGCAGTCTTGTAGAGAATAAGAAGGAGGCTCGCATAATCAAGAGAGAGAACACCACCGCTTGAGGTTTCTTTAAGAAGCATAAACAATTGTTGGGAACTCATATTAATCACATCACATTTTAAAAAGCCTCTGTCGACTAATCAGATTGACTTAATCAAAGTTTGATTAAGAATCATTCATAACCGGGTGTAAGAATGGCTTTCCGACTGGACGAACCATTCAGGTATATTAATGTGCCTAACGCACTTATCTTATATTACTTTCAAAACTTTTCACAACAAGTTGGTGGCTTTTAATCGGCCCGAACTACTGCCGAAGGAACACAATGCTACCGAGGTCAGAGGGCTTATTTCATCCTTGAACAACCCGAATAGCACGAGTCCCGATGTTGTAGAGATTAGAGGGTCTGTTTAATCCATAATCATCTCAACACCAAGATCATAAGACTTAAGCTATTCTTGATCTTTCATTTGCATATGGTGAGGTAGAGATCACAGAGGCCTATTACCATGTCGTCTACACTACACCGTGTTGAACCTGCACTTAGCTAGAGTGCCTATCAACCCTCTCACACGAGGAGTAGGGGAAGAGAGTCATGACTCACCATTAGGATTAGGCCCCTCCTAATGTAATATTGTTATAAAGAGAGGGTATAGAACCACTCCCTGAACTATTTTAATCACAACAATGTCTCAGCGTGAGACAACATACAAGGTCACCCATAACGGACCTAAATCCAGTTCTAGCGCAAAACCGAATAACAACATGGTCATTATTTCTAACAAATATAACAACCTATCATATTTTATTAACCGTACAAGTTGTTCCCAATGCAAATATTAAATGGGATCCAATTCCTCATTTAATAACAATAACGCAAGAGAGAATCGTCCACTTGCCTTATAAGGCGTGCTCGACGTCCTTAGCAATTCCAACAGTAATCTGTATCATCCTTCTGACAAATATAACCAAAGGATTTCTCAGCAACGAGCTCACAAAAACATCTCTTAGTTTTATTCTCAACTCCTACAACTTCCTAATCGATAAACGATTTAATTTCCGAATATCGATATATAATAAATCCTTAGTTATCATGCTTCAAGGAGCCATCTTGGCGGAATTATAACTAATTATCCGCTTCACTTTTGAAACAATTTTCTAAATAAAAATTGTTCATCAACAACAGTTCTTAAAGATTACCAAATCTCGGATCAAACGGATTAACAACGAATCCTGAGTAATTATCCGAAGTCCTTTACCTGCCAATCGGTAACCAAAACTTGTCTTCGCTATAACGGAAGATCCGGACGTCCGTTTCTCGAGCGGTTCGAACCTGTGGAACCGTATCAACGTCAAGATTATAAAAACCATAAATTTAATTAGCAAAGCGGAACCAAAAGGCTCTTAAGGTGGCTCTGCAATCAGCCCGCTAATTAATTTCGATCGTATATACCTTCACTCGAGCCCATGGCTCGTTTGGCTCGATCATGGCTCGATCCCCAAGCCCGAGGGTGGCTGGGTGTTGCCCGACAGCGGCCCTTGCGATGGGTGGTGGTCGGACAAGCTATCGATCGTCGGCGATGTCGCTTGGCGAGGCGAAAAGATGACCGGCGGTGACGTTTACTTCTCCCGAGCTCGCCGTCGTCATCCCGTCCTTGATTCCTCTCCTTCCATAAACATGGCAGCAGCAGTAGCCCAAGATGAAGAAGAAGAAGAAGAGGTGAGGTAGGAGATGAAGATGGAGGTGGAAAGGTTGCCGGCGGTGAAGTGCGCCGAGTCCGTCATCTCCTCTCGTCCTCGCTTTGTTTTCAATCGAATTGGTAGACTTTCGCAAGGCATAAAGATATGCCTCAGCCTAAATCTTATCATCATCTCTCTCGGTTCCTTAATTAGTAAGGCAAGAAAATATGCTTATAAAATTCAAAACTTGTCTCGGAACGGGCCTCGCGTTAAAGCGGTAAAATTATGTACCTCGGGTGGAAAAACTTACTAAATGAAAAACGTCCCATAAATTATGTAGACCAATAAAACCAATTTTCCATGATTTTATCACGCTACCCTCAATTTTTAAGGCTCCCGTTTCGTATTTTAAACTCCTTCCGGTACATAATTAAAAAGACGACTTATCCAATAAATATTCTTTTTCCATTGAAAAATCCTAGAATTCACACCGATCCATAAAATCATTTCTTTGTGATTTTAGGATATCACCAACAATTTTCTAGGATTTAATCTCCAACAAAAATATTGGATTAAGCGCTAAAACGAACAAAAAGGTTAAAAAGGATATCCGAGAAAAATTCAAAAATATCCTCAAAAACCGCAGTTATTACATTCGGAGTCGAGATCTATGGTTTTCGGGGCCGAAGAAGGTGGGGAAGGGAGTTTTAGTGTGGTGGGAGAAAAGGGAGGTAGAGAAGAATGTTGTGGAGTTGGGACCTTGGGAGTGGAAGGAGAAGGAGGAGGAGTGCGAGCCTTGGGACTGGAGGTCCCAGAGGCAGATTTTGAAGTGATGGGGGATGTGGGAATGGGTGAGGTGGGTGGGGGAACTCTGGGGGAGGAAGAGGATGGAGGAGGGTTAGTAGTTCCCTCAACCATGGGAACAGGGGAGGAAGATATTATCGTGGAGTCCCTGGGACCTGAGGTCTCAGGGATTGATTGGGGACGAGGGAGAAAGAGCTTCTCGACCTCGGATGGGTGAACGACGGCATAGGCGTCGGGTTTGGACAGATTAAGGACCTCCTCCATGTTGAGGAGGGATTTTTTCTTTGGAATGGGAAGAGATGGGGATGAAGAAGTGGAGATTTGTGAGTGTTTGCGTTTGGAGGAGTGGTGTTTGGATTTTGAGGAGTGGTGTTTGGATTTTGAGGAGTGTTTGTGTTTGGATTGTTTGGGTTTTTCGTATTTGGAAGGGGGTTCGGATCCGAAAGTGTCGACGATGCGAATTTCGAAGGACGAGGGAGGTGGAAGAGTGGAGGTCGGCGGTGCCGGAGGTTGCGCCGCCGAGGGAGGAGGAAGAAAGGGACTACAATTACATAATTGTAAAGTCCCTCGATGAGAACATCGCGAAGAGCTTCATTTTGCTCCTTCTCGACGTCCGCCATCATGGTGAGGAAGAGGGCTTTAGGGTTGTTTTGAATCCATGCCTTCATCTCGACATAAGAATGGGCTGGAGCCATTTGAGAAGGTGTGGGAAAGAGAGAGTTTTTGGAAGTTTTCTCGAAAGAGGGAGGAGGCAAAGTTGCAGAGGAGGAGAATGACAGGGAAGGATGAGGAAGAAGGAACCCAAAAGTGGTAAAGTAGGGTTTTATGTGAGAGAGAGAGACGAAGGTAGAAGGGGAAGTTGGTATTCTCGATAACCGTTGGCCAATGAAATCGGAGGGGCGTTTCAACTTCCCGAGCACGCCTCTGACACGCGTCGTTTTCTTCCATGGGAAGTCTTTTGAATTTTTGAATACTTGGCCCAAAACGCTGCAAAGGCTGACACAATTTCCCATTTCCCTAGTGACGGTTCATCTTTTCAGATCCAGTGTTCCCTTGCTTGTTAGCACCAGTTCCCATGATCTCTAGAAAGGTCATATTGAGTGGAGAGGTTAAGGGAACTCACACTCAATTTTCTTTGTGAAGCTGAGGAACTCAATAGAGAACCAGACAATTGCAACTCGATTTTGGGATAAAGAGATTGGCTCATGAGAAACGTTTGTCTGGTCCTTAGCTTAGGGTAGGTTTTATGATCAACCGTCTTAGTGGCTTGTAGAGAGGGTTAAAGAGAACTCTGGTTGATCATTTTGGGCCAAAAGAGATAATGTTCCTCTATACACATCAAGCTCTAGACTAGTAATATGGCAAAATGAAAGCACTGAGTCCTACAGTTTCCTATCATGCATTTCTAGTTAGAATAATCAAGCATTGAGGGAGAGACAAACAGGGACTCGTTTAGTTTAGAGTTATCATCCCTAGAAGCATTCGAAAACGCTGGTAGGGACGTCTGTCTAAAGCTTTGGTGAGAATGTCCGCAATTTGCTCTTCCGTTCTACAGTGTTGCATAGAGATGTTCCCATTTTCAACATTGTCACGTAGAAAATGATGCCTAATGTCTATGTGCTTAGTCCTAGAATGATGCACAGGATTTTTGGAAATGTTAATGGCACTAGTATTATCACAGAGTATAGGAACTGGGCCAAATGACATACCGTAATCCTGAAGTTGGGACTTGAGCCATAGTACTTGGGAACAGCATGATGCGGCAGCCACGTATTCTGCTTCAACTGTGGAGAGTGCCACTGAAATTTGCTTCTTGGATCCCCATGAGACTAAGCATGACCCAAGGAACTGGGCCATTCATGATGTGCTCTTTCTATCAACTAGGTGCCCAGCAAAATCTACATCTGTATAAGCAATGAGCTCAAGGGAACTGTTCCTTTGATACCAGAGGCACAAGTTGTCGTTCCCTTTGAGGTACCTGAAAATCCTCTTCACCTCTTTCAGGTGTGATTCTTTGGGATTAGCTTGAAAACGTGCACATAAGCACACTGAGAACATAATATCAGGCCTACTAGCAGTTAAGTATAGGAGAGAGCCAATCATACCTCTAAAGTTCCTTTGATCGACACTTACCCCTGTTTCATCAGCATTGAGCCTGGAATTTGGGGAGATGGGAGTGTCGATGGGCCTTGAGTGGTCCATCCCATACTTGACTAGCATTTCTCTGATGTATTTCTGTTGATGAATCCTTGTTCCCTCCTTTGTTTGAGATATCTGGAGTCCTAGGAAGAACGTGAGTTCCCCTATGAGACTCATCTCAAACTCACTACTCATGAGGTCCTTAAACTTCTCTACAAGAGTTTCGTTAGTTGCTCCAAAAACAATGTCATCAACATAAACTTGAACAATCAAGATATCCTTAGACTCTTTCTTAAGGAAAAGAGTTTTGTCTATGGAACCTCGAAGGTATCCATGAGACAGAAGGAACTGAGCAAACCTGTCATACCATGCTCGAGGAGCTTGTTTGAGTCCGTAGAGGGCCCTCTCCAGGAAGTAGACGTGGTTGGGTAGCTTCTCATCTTCGAATCCTGGGGGTTGAGCTACGTATACTTCTTCCTTGAGGTGCCCATTGAGAAATGCCGTCTTCACATCCATCTGGTATAGCTTGAATCCTTTGTGGGCTGGATAGGCTATGAGAAGGCGGATGGCCTCGATCCTTGCAACTGGTGCGAAGGTCTCATCATAGTCGATTCCTTCTTCTTGTCTATAGCCTTGAGCAACCAGACGAGCCTTGTTCCTAGCTACGGCCCCAGTATCATCTAGCTTGTTCCGAAAGACCCATCGAGTTCCTCTGATGTTCTTGTTTTTGGGCCTAGGGACTAGCTTCCACACTTTGTTCCTCTCAAATTGGTGTAGTTCTTCTTGCATAGCTTGGACCCAGTCTGGGTCATTGAGACAAAGGCATTAAAAGCACAAAAATTATTGAGAGAAGAGCGAGTTAGAACACCTTTTTCATATGGAGTGATGATGTTGTCGATGGGGTGATCTCTCTTTTGGTGGTAGTTTCTTGTTAGAATGTGTGAGACGTCAACCTGTTCCCTTGACTCTTCTTCATCTGTGTCTTGATCCTCCTCTTCCTCAGGGGAACAGTTGTGTTCAGCTTCTTCGCTGGGACTTTCGTCAGGATTTTCTTCGGAGTTCCCTCGTTGTTCCCCTTGAACACTAGATTCTGGTGCATTTTCATTTTGGGGAACAAGAGAGTTGGAGGCATCTTGTGGTTCTGCTGTTGAGGAGGGAACTTCAAAGGAGCTTTGATCTGTGGAGTTTTGGTTTCCTTAGTTGTTCCCTGAGTGTGGGGCATTGTTCCCATTTGGATAGTCTTCATCTTTCTTTCTCGGTTCATCCTCGTCTTCTTCTTCTTCTTGTCTGATCAGCTTGAACAGAGTTCCCTTTCCTTGGGCCTCTGTTCCCATCTTTACAGATTTCTCGTCGAAGATGACGTGGATGCTTTCCTCTATCTTCTTGGTCCTTTTGTTGTAGACCCTGTATGCCTTGCTATGGGAAGAGTATCTCAGGAATATCCCTTCATCGCTTCTAGGCTCAAATTTGTCGAGGTTGTCCTTCCCATTGTTGTGAACGAAGCATTTGCATCCAAAGGTCCTCAGATGAGAGATGTTGGGCTTCCTTCCTTTGATCAGCTCGTAGGATGTCTTTTTGATCATGGGCCTAGTCATGGCTCGATTTAATATGTAAGTAGTTGTGGAGATCGCTTCAGCCCAGAAACTTGGAGGAACTCCACTTTCTAGCATCATGGTCCTTGCCATGTCTTCCAAGGTTCTGTTTTTCCTTTCCACCACACCATTCTGTTGAGGAGTCCGAGGAGTTGAGAAATTGTGAGATACACCATTGTTGTCACAATATCTTAGGAACTCTGAGTTCTTGAATTCAGTTCCGTGGTCAGATCTCAGTGACTTGAGCTTGATTCCCATGCTCACTTCCATCCTCTTGATCAGTCTCTCGAACTTTTTGAAGGTATCTGATTTTGATCTCAAGAAAAGTACCCATGTAAATCTCGAAAAGTCATCAATTAAGACATACATGTACCTTTTTCCTCCGTAGCTTTCACTGTCCATGGGACCACAAAGATCCATGTGAATCAGTTCCAATGGTCTTGTAGTGCTAACCACCTTTTTGTGTTTGAACGAGCTCCTGGTTTGCTTCCCACGAACACATGCTTCGCACATCTTGACTCCTTCAAGATTGATTCGTGGGAGACCAATGAATAGATCCTGTAGATAAAGCTTCAAGATTTGATTGATACATGCATGGCCCAGTCTCTTGTGCCAGAGTTCCGTTTCGTCAAGGGAATTTGCCAAGCACAGTTTCCTCGGTGGCTCAAAGTCTGTATCCACCACATATATGTTGTTGGACCTTCTTCCTTTCAGGATGATTTTGTTAGTCTTCTTGTTGATCACTAGACATTCCTTTGAGTCAAAGGTGACGATGTTGTTCCCTTGATCACATATTTGAGAGACGCTCAAGAGATTGAATCCCAGATCTTTCACCAAGTTAACGTTGCTGATTTTGATTGATTTGTTGAGTAGCACTTCCCTTGTTCCTATGATCTCTCCTTTATTTTTGTTGCCAAAGGACACGTGACCTCCTTCGGCCTTTGGGTGGAGTGAGGTGAGGTTGTCTTTGTTTCCAGTCATGTGGTTGGAACATCCACTGTCAATGACCCATGTGCTGTTCCCCCTCACTGCCACCTACAAGAAAAGTTAGTTTTTGAGGACCCAAGCAAGATGACTCTTGCCTGGTTCCTTGCAAGGGAAGACAGTCTCAAATAGCACATAATCAGCGATGTTAATGTCACGAGAGTACTTGTTATAGGCAGAGTTCCTATGGTTGTTTCTTTTAATGGGAACTCTAGCAGGCTTGTTGGTTTGTTGATTCTGCTTGTTCCAGTACTCGTGGTTTCTCTGGGCTTGGGCCTTAGCTTTGGGACGCTTTCCTTGTAGTGCCCATGAGCACCACAGTTCCAGCAGGTCTTATAGTATTCTCCTAGGTAGTACTTAGGATGGGGTCTCTGTATCCTGTTCCTATCCATAGTTTCCTTGTTGTACACTCTAGACCTGTTTCCCTTAGCTATTTGAACATACAACTTGTGTCCAGTGTTCCCAGTGTAATAATCTACTTCTCCATTTACCCCACTCTCCAGAACAAGGATTTTCTCTTCCAAGTGTGCATTTTTCTGTTTCTCACACTGAAGCTCTAGGGCCCTACATTCGTTCATCTCTTTTTCACTCAAAGGGGACTTCCCTTTTCTAGGGCTCTCTGACTCATACCCTATTCCGTGTTTGGCAGGGACAAACTTGGTTTGGGAACTAGAGGCTTCAGAGTTCCCTTTTGCTTTACTCAAATTTTGTAGAAGGGTGTTTTCATCACTTTCTAGGGTTTTAAGCTCATTCTCAAGTTCTACGATGTGAGACACATAAGACTGAAGTTTTTCTAGAAGGGACACACAGTTGGGACATGGCTCTAGACCAACTAGTTCAGCATTTGTGTATTCCGACTTTTCCAACTTCTTTTGCAATTTAATATTATCTTTGACAAGGCTTGAGAGAATTTTAAGCAACTCAGGTTTTTCATAATTATTCAAGGAAGCGAGAACGGATTCAGTAGTTACCTCACTGGGTTGTTCCCCAGTGGTGTCTCCTATGGCCATTGCACACATGTCAGGAGATGCCCAGGCTTCAGGATCTTCGTCCTCGTCATCGTCCCAGGTGGCGATGTAGGCCTTCTTCCCTTGCTTTCGATCGTCAGTTCCTAGTGGGCACTCCTTTGCGAAGTGTCCCTTTTTGTAGCACTTGTAGCATGTGACGTCCGAGAGGTCTTTTTCAGCTGGTCTTCTTTGGGAACCTTGTCCTTTCTGTGAGTTTCCATTTTCCTTTTTGAACTTCCCTTTGTAGAAGGATCGAAGGGCCCTTGTTACAAGTACCAGTTCCTCATCCTCTTCTTCTTCAGATTCTTCATGTTGCTCTTGAATTGACTTGAGCATTTTTTCAAGTTTGAGGGCAATTCCTTGGTGTGCCCTTGTTTGTTCCTTGTCATCTATCTTTCTCTTCTCATATCCCACCAGTTTTCCAAAAACCTGGTGGAGCATAAGAGCTCTGTTTTCGGGATTCTCTTTGAACATCGTTCTTTCATTTGTCCATTCTCCAGTCAACCCATTGAAGAGTTGTTGAACCTTCATTTTATCAGTGACTTCCTCTTTAGTGATCCCAAGGCCAACCATCTTGGTGCAAAGTCCCTCGAAACGGGATTGTTAGCTATCAACGGATTCTCCTATCTCCATTTGGAAGGTGAAGAACTCCCTCCTTGCGTTCATCTGAAGATCTTCTCGGAGGTCTGAGTTCCCAATGTGCATTTATTGAATGGCTTCCCACACTTCCTTTGTCGTGTCTAAGTTTGCCACTCTGTCGCAGTCTTGCACCGACATGGCGTTCTTGAGGTACTGGATGGCTTTGAAGTTGGCCTCCATGCACTTGTACTCATTGGGTCCCCATTTTGAAAGGTCATTCTCAATCGCTGGATCAATTTTGAAGTTCCCTTTTTCTATGACACACCAAGCTTGGTAGTCCTGGTTGCGCATCCAATTTTTCATGTCGCGTTGCCATACTTCGAATCTACCAGTGATGAGCCTTGGTGACTTGCTGTTGTTGTGGCCGACTTGGGTGAGTTCGTGAGCCATTTCGAAACCTGCGATGCTAACACAAATCTAGAGCGACCAGGCTCTGATACCAATTGTTGGATCGTAACCGGTTAGCTAGAGCTTGGGAACTGGCTGTTAAGCTGTTCCCAAGGAAGCGGAAGAAATTATCGCAAGTATTAGAAAGACAGAAAGAACACAGTTCCTTATAGAGGAACCCCACTACAACCAACTAGTTGTATGGGTAAACCTCTACCTCCGCTTGGAGGATTTTGAATGACTTACTTATATTATTGATTTGTTCCTTAGTTACAAACAACCAAATTCAAACTTCTCTGTTCCTACGAGTTCTACCTGACTCTAGCAACACTAATGAATCTTCTCAACTGAGTTCCTAAGCGAACAACAATCACTAAATAAGTAACTCAAACCTTACACCGAATCGCAGTTCCCTTGCTCCTGGGAACTCGGCTTCACCGTCGTCGAGATCAGACACTCGCCGCCGGGGACTTCTCTTCTTCTTTTCTCTTTCTCTGTTGTGGGTATTTGTAAGTTCTGGGAGAAGTGCTCAATCCGAGCACTATTCATTTGGCTTTATACTCGAGTGAACTTGGGCTTCAATCGCATCTTTCATTTGTGTCCGAAATGCCCTTTGCTTGATGCCCAAGTTGTACTTTCTTCACATGTGACTTCAATTTGAACTGGGTCAACTTCTTGAGATGATCGGACCGTTGGATCAATTGTGACAGTCTGCTCCTCAGACAGGATCCCGTGTTATGCGCTGATCGGTCCTTGTCCTCACATGTGAGTTCCCATATCGTGGGAACTGTCTTCTTCTGAGTTCCTTTGAGAGAAACTCTTCATCGTGTAAGCCTTTGTTCTCTGGTCATTTTTGGGAGTTCTCTTCAGAGTTCCCTTGATGGGAACTCTTCATTGTGTGCTCCTGTGCTCTTTGGTCATTCGTAAAAGTTCTTTGCTCAACCTGTGTTCCTTAGAAATACTTGATCGAAGCACATTAGTTCTCTTATAGCGTTTGTCATTATCAAAACTCGGAGAACTGTATCGTTGTTCCGATGTTTAGAACCAGAGGTCCCAACATCGTTCCAACACATGGGGTTCATTGATATTCATGGCCTTAATCAATAAACAGTAAGTTGTTGGGAATTGATATTCATGGCCTTACAAAGCTATACATCACAGGGCCAAAGTCCAGGAGAAATTGGGGGCTAGGGACTTCTTCTACCATAATACATATAATTTTGGGACTGTTAGGTGGACTTAATCAATAAACCCATAAATCATATATACAGTAATATTCTTTGCATCCCACCAAAAGTCTTTTCTCCTCAAATTGTGAAATTTTCTTCTCCCTCAAAATTATAGCTATAATTATTATTTTTTGATCTAGTCAGTTATGCATAAGTATCGATCTCTTACGCGCACTTTGCTTGATTATGTCACTTCAATTTTGTCAGCATGTAAATTGAAACATTGAATCCAAGTACGTAGAAGTAGCCATCTATGCCAGCTAGCTGAGTATGAGACATTCAGACTTCAGAACATGGGTAGGGGAGAAACAAAGTTCTACCAAAAAAAAAAAAAGGGGAGAAACAAAGTCTCAAGGCCATATATCTAATGCATGCTTGTCTAACACGCTATTAAACTGAATCTATCCCATTGTCGAACAGAAATTGTTGTTCGTATTGAAGAACTAGTTGAATTTCTATGACATGCACGGTTATGTTTAACTTTTTTTTGTATAAATAATTTATTTTTAAATCTTGCCTAAATAAAAAATATTTTAATTTTTAAAATTTGAAATACCCTAGATATTAGGAATATTAAATATTTATTATTTCAATTAGTATAAAAATTAATGAGTTAAAATATAGTGGACCCTAAAATATTGATAAAAATAATAATTAAAAAATATTAAAAAGTAACACGTAGGTGAATTGAATAATAGAATGGGAGTGTAGGCAGTAGGCCATTCAGCGTTTTGAAGCAAAACGCAACGCTTCCTTTGTTATTGAAGAGGAACGACGCCGTTTCATTTTTTGAAAGCCAACCATTGTCACAATATATTGATTGGAAACGTATGATGTGACACATTTTGGCCGGAAATCATGTATTCTCATTTTTTTTCCAACTGTAGAACCGTTAAACGTACGCGCGTATTGCGATGACTGATCGGACTTGGAAATTAAAGAAGAAGGCCTCCATCTCTACGTAATACTGTCCTTGGATGACGGTGCTTAATATGTGTAGGCCAAAAAACTTCATGCCATTTGACCAAAAAAAATTAATAAAAAATATTCATGACAGATTGACAGGTGCGTCGCGCAAGGAAAAGACTTGTTCTTAAAGCATGCATCTACTACTAGTACTTATATCCGATCATAATCTCTTCAGATGAATCCGGCCGTGTAGAATCAAGAATGAAACCAGGGATGTCCATGTGGGCTGCGATCCTAGTGGAAGGGCTGGTTCAGTTGTTTCTCGCCTGGTCTAACGTCTTCAACAACCTCGCCCGATTCCAACCCCAGATTCTTGTCGCATACCGTTTCGCCTTGGGTTCTGCTACCCTTCTCCTCCTTGTCTGCCTTTCTCTTCTTGCTTCCTACTTTACTCTTCCCTTTGGCCCCGGATTCGTCGCTTGCCTTCTTGACAGGTACTATTTAATTAGAACCACTGTGTATCTTACGTACTAGCTATTTCGTTATTCAGATATGATGATCGAAGATCTTTAATATATATTTTTTGATGCCCTAATTATTTGCAGGGAACAGTACTGGCCGGAGCTCGAATGGAAAGATCTGATCATACTGGCCGGCGAGGCGTTTCTCTGCGGACTGTTAGGGTAATTTAATCTGTCGTTTCGGGCTGGCCAATTCCTGATTACGTACTGATTAATTTCATCTATCTATGAGTATATATGCCAAACGTTTAATGGGTTTCTTTTCTTAAATATTATGCATGTCCACGTGCGCGCAGAGCGTCTCTTCCTCAAAATCTAAACCTAAAAAGCCTTTCCTATATGGAACCTAAGTTGGCCTCACTCATGAGCAACTGCAATCCAGTTATCGTCACTTCCATCACCCTCCCTATATTCTTTAGGTATTTTTTTATTTATTTATTTTTACATATATAATCTTTAATTAATTTCTTAATCACGTACGGCCGGCTTCGCAACAGGAACGAAATCATTTCAGTACGTAAAGGCAAGCTGCCAGTGAAGTTAAAGTCGATGGGGGTGATTATAATAGGGTGTTTGATCTGGTCAGGTGCACTTTACATTGACTTATGCTACCAAGGCCCCGTCTTAATCCAAAGTCGTGTACCAAAAGTTGAACCACCTCCCCCAAGCTACACTAAGCAGATTCAAGGTGTCCTAATGTCTCTATGCGGCTCTGTGTGTACTGCTCTGTCGGTCATTATTAGGTGATTATTTCTTCTTAATTAAGTATTATGATAAGTCTTAATTAATGATGTAGGGCATGTTTAGTGCATCAAGAGACGGATCGCTTCTTAATTATAAGCTAATCAATTAGCTCGTTGTGGCTTTTGGGCAGCTTAGTCGACCCAACATGTCAAGAAAATCGATTTTTTACAATTATTAAAATATTATTTTATTTAAATAATAATATTTAACAATATTTTACTCTTTTTTTATACAGTATATTTTTAATAATAAAATATATTTTATATATCCTGAAAATATAAGAAACCAGGTCAAGCCAATGGATTTTCGGGTTTCAACCCAACGGATTTCAAGTCTATCGGGTTTAGTTTATTCGGGTTAAAATTTTCGAGCAGTTCAGGTCAAGTTTGCAAGTCGGATTAGCTTTTAACAGTTCTAGCTCTAGGCTTAATTATTTGCAGACACTAATTAACCCTATTGATCGAAATATATCACATAGTCACATACATGTAGACTTGTCAATCGGGTCGGGTCGGGTCAGGCGGGTTCGGGTTAAATCGGGTTTCGGTTCGTTATGGGTCACGAATCAATCGGGTCGGGTTGACCAGAGAGTCTAAAATCTCCTTTTTTCTTATGATTATTATCAATTTTTAATTAAATAATAAAATTTAATTATAATACAGAGTATATTATTTTCATTTATTTTAATAATAAAATATATTATAAGTTTTAAAATAAATTTAAAAAATTCTATAAATATACTAAATCGGTCAACCCAACGGGTTTCGGGTTCTATCGCGTTCAGTTTATTTCGGGTTTCGGGTTCAAATTTTCGGGTCTTGACCCCAAAATTATCGCGTGGGTCGGGTCGGGTTAACGGGTTAGATCAGTTTTTGACAGCTCTACATACACGTATCTGATGCGAAGTTGGGTGTTATACTTGAATACTTGTAGGCGAAAATGTTCGGGAGATTTCCATACTATTTCTTCAACTTGACTTTGGTGACCTTGATGGGGGCGATCCAAGCAGCCGCATATGCTGTGTACATTGATCACAATCTGGAGAGTTGGACTCTAGGTTTGGACGTTAATCTCTTGGCCGTTACATACGTGGTAAGTCTTATAACTTAATTAATTAAATTTAACTTGTCTTCCATTGTAAGTTCTGTTTCAAAGGTTATATAAGACCCATTTAAATGACGCCAAAGATTTTAGGACCGGGATCCATTTTAGTGCACAAGTAAAGATAGAGTATCATTTCGACCAAAAAAGATACGAGCATATCATTAACGATTTTTCTAACCTATGCCCTTAGGGTATAAGATAGGAATATTGGAAACTAAATCCTAAAATAGAAAGCATAAACCTTTAGAAAATTATGTTAAAAATGTTACATAATCAAAATACAGTTGGAAATTTCTATATAAAGGTTCTTAATTTCTACCCTTACGGTATCACTAAAAACACAATCGGAAGGTTAATTAAGCATCCCTTTAATTAGGACAAAATTTAAAACGTAGAGTCTCATAATTAATGAAGGTTTCTATATACTCCGTATTAATTTGAAGAGCATTGAAATTTTTTATCATGACAAAACAAATGAAGCTGTTAAAGCTATACACTCCGGTACTAACTCTTTAGCAAGAACAATTTAAGGTCGAAGATGAGCAAGCTGGTGAAATTAATTAATTAAATATACTAGCTAGTTAATGAAATGATCCAAGTTATTAATTAGACTATAAAGGGAAAAGGTGTAATTTGGACCAAAAAAAAAGGGGAAAAGGTGTAATAATCTAGGCACAAAAACATCGCAATTTTGCGTGAAAACAAATTTAATTCATGCTTAATTTTAGATGCAACTTAAATACTTTGATATATCAGAGAATTGTACGTACTATTCAGTGTGCCTAGCTAACTTACATTTATATAACGATCTCGAATGCAGGGTGTCATTTGTTCAGGGATAATGACGGGTCTAACAGCATTTTCTATGCGACGCATAGGCATAGAAATTGCATCTGGATTCAACCCAGTGATGCTCATCATATCCACATGTCCACTTATTATTTTAAACGGGAAGCTACGCTTAGGAAGGTGATCGATCATATATTTAACAAATAATTAATGTCCATATATATATTTAGGGTTTGCTCTACTTTAACCTCTTAATTAAAGATTGATTAATGTTGTTGTATGATTTGCTAATTTGATAGTGTGCTAAGCGGACTAGTCATGATTTGCGGATGGTCTATGATCATGTGGGCTAAAATCAAGGAACAGCTGCTTGATCAATCCACACAAGAAACAAATGGCAACCCAATAATTGATGCCGACGTGGAGCTCGGCATCATCACTCCGGACTGATAATAAGAGTGCGGCGTTCGCCAAGAAGATCAAGACCGAAACTAATGAGAGATGAGCAGACGGATCGATGATATCAGAGAATATAAATGTCCAAGTTGGTGATGATCATAAAGGAGATCGAGTAGTCCATGAAGATGATATATGGTAGACGGTTATATATACGTACGTACATATGATAAGTGATCTGGTTTTAATTTATTGTTATAGAAAATTTTAGGGGAGATGACGCGAGTTAGTTGAGAAATGAAGATGTTTGGCAAGAGGCTCGCGTTGAGATCGAATATTTGTAGGCTTGTAGCTAGATTTGATATATTATGCATAGTTATTGTGATAGTTTTCTAACATGCACCAACTTATAATAGGATTTACATGCTGCCTGCTTTATTATTATAACTAGTATGTACGTTAAAAATAATAAATGAAAAATAATATATGTAAAGTATTTAAATAAATCAATATATGGATTGTTTTATTTAACATATAAGTATAAACATTTAAAAATAATCAATTAAGATATCTTAGTTAAAAAAACAATTCTATCTAAAAATAAAATAAATATTATAGAATTTGTATGATAGCATAAAAAAATATCATAATGATCTTTCTATCTCTCATATCCAAAAATAAAATATTGTTTAATAATGGGGTTTTATATCCTATATTCTAAAAACATGGATAAGAATTTATCATATCCAAAAATAAAAAATTATTTAAAAAAAAAGGGTGATGTGGTCCAATTTAAAAGTGACATGTGTCGTTTAATAATTTTTTTAACCTCCACTTTAGGTTATAGTTATGATACTCCGTAGCACATTTTCGGAGGAAGGAAAAGTAAGAAGCTTCTGGAAAGTTTGCTATCTTATCTATGGAATTCCTTTCGCTTCATTTATCCAAGTGTACAAGAATGAAAAGCCATTCCAAAAAGGAGAAGATACAAGTATCACCGTAACATCGCTTAGTATAGACCCGCTCAAGCGGGATCTGGGGGGGTTAAGATGGACCCGATGACCTGAATATGTCACGAGGATGCGCTTGATGAACCTAGGTTATGAAAAGCAAATTCGTTCTTTTCTTTCGGATCCGGCTAATGTGTGCCCAACTGCCCATGGATTAGGCACACAATAACAATACGAACTTTGGAAATTATTTCAAAACTATTTCCTAAATTAAAATTAATGAACCATTTTAAAAAAAATTAAAATTAACAAACAATATCTAAATTTACTATTCTTATTGTGTGTTGGGGCACATATTAGAAAATCCGTTTTCTTTTTTTGTTTGGGTCGAACCAAACTTTTGGTGATCCACCAAAATTCGTTAACCGAGCTAGCCAATATGGATCAAAATGCTCCCTTATATTCTTTGCTTCTGTTGGGTTGCATACTTGCATGTATCCCTTCGGCCCATTTGGCCATTCTTAATTGACTTCCTGACTTGTGGTTATGGGCCTCCTATAGCTCCTTTTATCTTGTTTATTAATAGTTGTCCTCGTAGTGCCCGACTATCACTCGATATTTTTTTATATATACTATAAAAAGATATTAATAAATAACAATATAATATAATATTTAATGTAAGTAATTTATTGCCCGTAATATGTATAAAAATTATTTTTTTTAAATGAAATAAAATAAATTAAATCTAGATTATTAAGTTTAAAATTGAGAATAAACATAGATTATTAAGATAAATAATCTACATTACTCATTTTTCTTGACAATATTTGATAAATATGCTTAATTTAAAAGAAGGAGATAAAATATGAAGAAAATAAAGCAAAAAGATACATTTTGAAAATATGGAAGAGATGAGAATGAACATATATATTTTATTGGCTTATAAGGAAAAAAAATCCAACCATTAGTTAAATTATTTTAGTTAGGATATTATCTAATTTGGGAAATAAAAATAAATTTTAATTAAGTGGAAAAAATTTGCCATGTGGAATATGAAGTGGAAAGAATAATTAATATATAATTTGGAATACGAAGTGGAAAGAATAATTAATATATATAGTAGATATGCTAGAAACTTCCAAAATTATAATTTGGATTCTTTCCAAATATTGGATGATATTATAAGATTTGTTTCCAAAACTACCAATTTATTTGTATAATTTATATGAATTAATGAGGAGATGACACGTGTCAAAATTTGATGCGGCGCATTTTAGGAATGACATGTGGCAAAAAATGATGTGGCGCAATGTGGTGACTCCAAACCTTATTGCTTTTATATATATAGTAGATTCTCTTCGTTTAAAAATATACGTCATTTTAGCTTGATTATTTTGTTTAATAATATTTTTCATTTGACATATTTTATCACACTTTTTTCAATAATATCCTCATTGACTAAAAATAATTAGCTAAATATATATTAGGGGAGGAAAGATCTCAACAAGATTGAGGGTGTTTAAGTTAAATCATATAATTTCTTAATTTTTTTAAAAAAATCTAAAATGAAATATATTTCTGAACAGTAGGAGTACTCTTTCAGATCAAAATCAAGATGAATATCTAATCAATGATAAAAAAAAAAAATTTGAAGAAAATCAATGATAAATAAACACAATAGCAAAAAAAATTCACAATTTATCGCGGGTCATTTATCACCATAAATGACTACCCAAGATAATTCTAGCATGCTACCCAAGATATTTATAATTTTAAAATAAATTATAAATAATCTTCTAACATGATAATATTATTGGAATAATATTATTAGGCATGTTGTATTATTTTTATACAAAATTAATGATATAAGTTAACTCCCTTTAATAAAAGCGGTTATTCTAACAAGTTAGGATAGAAACGAAATAACAAAGTTTAATATTCCGTTTCTATAATGTGAAACCATTTTAGGTCAATCTCTCGAAGAGGAACCGTCTTAGACCCGACGTCATTTAGTCAAGCCGGAAAACTAAGGCAAGCGGATATTCTTCTTGTTACCCTTATTATATCTCCTTGTTACCCTTATTATTTATTGTTTAGATATGACGATATGATATTTATTATCTCGTTTTGCGCTAGTGTTGAACTTAGGATCGTTGTATGTGGCCTTGTTTGTTTCAGTCTCTTTTTGAGACTAGGATAGAATCAGGGGTGCAGATTTTGCTCCGACACCTCTATATAACTTATCGAGTGGTATGACTTTCCGCCCTCTCTTCGCTCGGTACTTAGATCATGATCCCGTAGTTGCTCCTCCTTTTGAGGGGGTCTACTGCACCCTAGCTAGGTGCCGGAACTTCGTTCCTTTCAGTGGATCGGCCTTCGTAGCCCCCACACTTAAAATTCCTCACTTGAAGTGCAATGTTTTATGACCAAAAGATAAGTGCCTAGTGCACATTAATAAATGGACTAGGATGAACTAGGATAACTTGCTCCCGACTTTCACAGGATCGTCATTACAGCCCGAATCCTTATTCGTACTCGGAATTTGATGAGATTGTTTGAGATCCGATGAAGTCAATGAAGTTCTGTCTTTTAAAAAGCTATGTGTGTGAAATAGATGTTCCCAACTATATTCATATTCATAAAGGAACTACAATTTTCGTAGTATCCTTTTCCGTATAACATAATACCTATCTCTTCAAGAAGAACTATGTTCTCGTTCTCTTTAAGCTCCACATAAATGTTATAGCTCACAAATTAAAATATCTCCTCCTTTAAGAATGTTGGAAATTATTATATCAATCCCACCGGTGAGAACTATCCGTTCCCACTTGCTTAGTCTCCTCAGACTAACTCGCTTCTATTCTACATTTTGCCTGGTATCTCTTGCCTTTCGCGGACATACCAGACTTTAGTGAAGCTTTACAACAAGGTTGAAGACGGAGGCTAGAAGGGTTGGAGGAAGACTTCAAGATGTTTTTCAAAAGGTATCCCCGTTTTTTGGGCTGCACCAACTGTTTTAAAAACGAGAATTTGTAAATGTTTCTATTCCGTTGTTTATTGAATTTCATACTAAGTTTTAATTAAACAATGCATTTGTAATAACTTGAATTAAAGCCTCAAACTCTCGAGCACTTTTGATGTAATATAATTCCTTGAGATTTCCGCTTTATTTAAATTGTATTTTGTACCTTAAAGCCTTGAGTGACTTTGGATGGGAAAAATCCGAGGTCACTGACGGTAATACCCAATGTTGCAAAAATAGGGGTGTTACAGTCTTACAGACATGGTTTCTGCTTTATAATGTATTAGGTAGATTGGTGTAATAACTCCTACTAATTATGATAGAATTCTACCGGATTTATATACAGGGTTGTGCATGATCCTCAATTTACCGCCTTTATTTAGAATAGCTATATAATGTTGGTGATTTGTGAAAAGGCATCAATCCCATTGTGAAGCATGTTGAGGTAAAGAAGTCACAAGGAAATGTCGATTGAGAAAATTGACTATGTGACTTGCCATAATATGAATAAGAAGTGAAGTGGTCATAGAAAAAAAAGAATCCAAGAGATGCACACCGACACCGAGACACAAAATCTCGTGTGCAACGGCACATGTCAAGGGTGCACCAATGTCGAGAACGTCACGAACGACGATCGGTTGCGGCACAAGGCATCGACGCTCGATAGAGGCGCGTCGGTGCACGGTGTGCGCGCTTGCACGACACTGGCACGGTGCTAGGATGAGGCGCGCCGATGCATGTTCGTGTGTGGCGCATGCGTAGCCAGTTAGGGCGCGCCTATGCCTTGGAAATGGTACACCCGTGCTTGTGAGATGCTAGCGGCGCGCCTAGGGTGTGTGCGTGGTGCTTGCGACGTGCCTAGGGTTTAGGCACAAGGCGCCGAGTACATGCATTTGAGCTAAGGTTTGGTTTTGAGTAAAGAATAAGAGTCTTATAGCTTTATGCAAGGTTAAATGAATGTTTGGAAGCTTCTCTAAGCTTGGTGAATGCATTATGCAAGGATCAAGGCATGAGAGTAGCTTGGCACTTAGTTATAAATACTAGAAAGGAGTTTGTAAGCTTCAAACTAGTTTAAAGTTAGCTCTAGAAGCTTAACTAAGCTCTTGACTCAAAGAACTTGCTTTGTAGGAAGCTCTTGTAGCTAGGGTTTAGCTCAAAGAAGCTCAAACTAGCTAAAGTTAGCTCAAATAGCTTGTAAGTCAGCTCAACGAGCTAAAACGCAGCTCAAGCCAGCTCAACTAGCTGAGGGCCAGGTACACTAAGTAAGTGACCTAGCTAGATACCTACCTATGCTAGCTTGCTATGGGCCATGGTGGGCCAACCCATGGGGTGTGCCATTGGGCCGCACATACGGGCTAGAGTTTGGGCCTAGTGACTTGTCATTTTGGGCATGTTTTGGATTTAATTTTATGGGCTTTTTTGGATGCCTATAATGATGACTAGGTGAGAGGTTTTTGGATAAGGTTGAAGTTAGTTATGGAGAGAGAAAATCTTCTAACTAACCCCTATATTTCCTCCTAACCTCTCCTTATTTCTCTCAACTTCTCAATCGATTTTGTAACCTCTTTTAACCGACTTTTGGACAGTCCTTTGATGCCTATTTAAAGGGGCTTTAGTCGTCCATAAAGGGTAGAGAACAACACACAAAATTCGGTACCATACATACACACAAAGAGTCGGTGAAGACTAGGGTTGTGTTAGAGAGTGTTTCACAAGAAATAAAAACACAAGTGTGTGATATCATGGATCGTCTTTCACATGTGCATGTGAAGGAGGAACCTCAAGTTCCATGGCGTGATGGTCTTGTCCAAGTGAAGGAAGAACCACAAGGATCATGGGAAAACGACTTCGTCCAAGTCAAGGAGCTAGGAAGAAGAATCGTGGGACTCGAACAAGGTGCGTTTAATCTTGATAGAGTTGTCTTGCCAACATCTCTATTGTCGTTTTGGTACGTTTTATCTCACAAAATATTGCGGTATCCCTTGACATGGAATAGGGGCAATATTCGTTGAAGGAAAGTTCAATCTAATTGGATGACTCGTAGCCTTTATCCAAGTCACTTTATAAAATGTTTTAATGGGTCCGTGGTGATTACCTTTACGGTCTACACCCAAACGAGACTACTCTTCGGGGTCTACTCACGAGATTACCTTTCAAGGTCTACTCAAACTGTCTTGACTATTCTTATGGATCTACAAGGGCCGACTTTTACTTCAACTTGTTTATGCAAAATGTTATTCCTTTTATACCCTAAAAAATCAACATATAATTCCCACATATCTCATTTTTAGCCTTTTTTTTTTTTGAAGATTGTAGCAACTCTATTTGTACTTTACCCCCGGGACATAGATCAATATGAATATCTCCGATATATAGTTATATATAGATCTACTTGTACCATTTAGTATACAAATTAGCTAGGGCTTTAATTAATTTTCACACAAAAATTAGATAAAATAACAAAGCCTTTTTTGGCACACAATTACACTGAATAGTTATTTTCCCCTTCAAATATCCGAAAAATTGCCCTGGCGGAATTTTTGCAATACTTGTGGATAGTGCATCCATTTATTTGTATAGTTTTGCAAGATTCTTAATTAGCACTTAATCATACATGCAAGAACTAGCATATATAGTGTACTGTAAAAATGTGTACTGTACTAATTAAGGGCTCCTCCATTAACACCAATTCAAGTTTACTTAAACTCAGGTACTGATCGAGGTACTGAGGTACATATAGTACATGTTCTACTACGTACAATCACGTCATCATTTAGAACAACATTGCCAACGTACTGTATAGTGTATGCACCCCATTGTAAGAACCATATGGCACTACAACATGAATAACGTACATGGTAAATTTTATCAGGCTTTCGACCAAAAATTTTTTTTATCAGGCTCATTTATACAATTATACAATCAAAATGTGCATGAGGTAATGTGCTTAGAGAGTTAGAGACCCCACTATAACAATCCAATTAAGCATGCTTAAAGTATGTTTGATGGGGATATTAATTTGGGAAGGAATGCTTGAAAAATATTATTATTTTATCATTGTCAAATGCTTGAAAAAAGTGTATGGATATATAGTAAAATGATTTTTCTAACCTATGCCCAAGGGCATAGGTTAATAGCCTAAAAATGGTAATATATTTTGAAATTGTAATTATTTAGATTTAATTATTTTTTCAATAGGGTTTATTAGTTTTCTATTAGGGTTTTAGTTCCTAAAATTAGTACTATTAACATATGCCCTAAGGGCATAGGATAGAACAACCGATAATAAAATAATATATATATTTGATCAATCATTGTGTCACACATTTACGCAAGAAGTAGAAAACTAGAAAAACCCGCAGAATAATAGTTTGAACTATACAAACTCGATCACTTAATACACGCACAAATTACAAACTCAATAAGAGCATCTTTCTAAACACACACGTAAAATACAAATTCACTTAACAAGTACTAAACCAAGAAAGTATTCAAAGCAAGACACACTCAGCTCCTAATAAGGCGGCCTATAGACCCCACCATTATTCTACATATTGCTAGTCGATTTGGCTATCGATCACAACTCTCACTTTCTTGATCATACTCAATGCATATTATCATCTCCTCCAATTCTGGTTCTCTGTGATAAGTGCTCTCGTTTTTGCTATCAGTCTCACTTATGTAGCCCTTCTCTATCCCTTTGTAATCATCTTGATCACCAAAGCCATTGCTGGTCTGCGTGTTACTACTCTCACTTTCTTCATCAGAATCAACATTGTCATCTCCTTCTGGTTCTTGGTGGTAAGTGCTCTTGTTTTTGTTATCAGTCTCACTTATGTAGCCCTTCTCTATGTCTTTGTAATCATCTTGATCACCAAAGTTAAGGCTAGTCTCGCTGTTACTTCTCCCACTTTCTAGATCAGAATCAGTATTGTCTTTTGTTTCAAGTTCATGATCACTTAATCCGTTGCTAGTCTGGCTGTTACTTCTCTCACTTTCTTGGTCAGAATCAATATTTTCTTCTCCTTCTGGTTCCTGGTGATGATCCTGATCATTAGGGATGCTGTTGGCCTCATCTTGTGGTTGGGGATCATGAACTAGCTTTTTAGCACTTTGAATTGTGTATGCTCCACAGTATATGGTTACTACGGTTAACAAACTGCACAAATATCAAGAATCAAACAAAATTAATTGAGATCCTAAATGTCAATGTCTTCGTCATCATCATCATGGTCCAATGTAGTCCCGCTCACGTAGGATTTTGGGATCAGGAAGATGCGCCCATAGACTCAAGGAAAATTGAAATTCAGATATGTAATAAGTATAACTGAATTTAGCTAAAATATACCAAAATTGACGTAGGCCAGGGCTATATCCATTTCAAAAGCACTATATATATAAATATATAAAGCAAACCAATAAACACGAGGATACGCCCCAACCTAGACGTCAATGTGGCTAAAAAAAAGAGAATCACCTTCCCAAGTGTAGCTTCCCTTCTGATGCAATTGGGCTTATTATCGTAGACAATATCGATCCCAATGCGTCAAACTTGGATACAAATTCTGGCCCTTCAGTTTGCAAACACCTTACCGTGTGTGCCTTCATTATGCCAAAGCAAATAATACCCTGTGTAAGAAAGAGAAGATTTTAATGTTAAGAGCTATATATATAGTATAGCCAAAAGTTTGTTATTCCATGTGTAACTTGTATAATTAATATTACCAAGTATACAACAGCCAAAAGTCTGTTATCCCAACTCAACTTCCAACTCTCCCAATTGTGATCAAACCACAAGGCGTATATTCCTGCCGGGACTGCTCCTATGAAGGTACTAAAAATCACACTTATGTGATGGTAAGGATAGGTCTCGAGTCTCGAGTCTCTTTCAGCCTACCAGTAAATTAAAACACCAAAATATATGTATATATATATATATATTAATTAATAACGAATATTTGAAATAAGTAATAAAATCTCATTAATTTTAGATCGAGTGATCGATCACCTTAAGTTGAGACCAAAGAGCAGTATTTGCACAACCTAGCACACTCAAAAATATACACACTAGTACACTTTTGCCGCTGAACTCTGGTGGAGTAACCGTTGGTAGATGGGTTGTGAGCAAGACGGGGCCTTTGTAAAATGGTGGTAGAAGAACACTAACCATAACGATGAACAGACCCAACAACATCCGCTTCCCCTGTCGATTTCTCATTAATGGCCATCTTTCCTTCCTACATATATCATATATGCAAATTGATAAATTAATTAAAGCTAATTTACTCCAAATAAATGGCAGTTCTAAGATTGTCCAGAGGAGAGACTTTAGACAAACCTAGTAACGAAATATTTACTCCAAATAAATTAAGTTAGTTTAAATATCAAAGTATACAACAATGAAATAGACATACTTCCAAAAAGCAAATAACATCAAACAGCTTTGTTTTTCAATAGTATGTAGAAACACCTTGTGAGCCGGTAAAACAAACATAATTACCATACTTATTTTCGCTATAAAAGTATTTATTAAAATTACTGCGCAATTATTATCGTTATTTTCTATATAAAAATATATGGCGGTTATGCAACTTAATGAGAGATCTTATCCTGCAAATATGATAAGATTAAATCCGGAGAAGGTGGGAATATTTCTAGCTTGGGCTTTAAGCAACCCTAAGAATTAATTAAATAAGGCCCCCTGATCTCCCTCTTCCATTATAAATACATGCCCTAGGCATGTAGGGAGAGACACATGTGCACATCGGCATATTCAGAAAACCTAGGCAGGCTAATATTCGCTTAGCTCGACTGCCCGGGGATTCACTGCTCTCTTGTTGTACCTCGTCGCTCAAAACGAAAATTGCTCTTCTGACTTAGGCATCGGAGGTGGATTAGGGGGTCCCCGCCCCTTGTGTCCATTGTTTTGCGGGTTTTTTAGGTCAAGAGATCAAAAGAGGAGCGGAAGAGGAGGTGTTCTTAATTGGTGTATTTAATACAAATTGAAGGCGAGATTTTGTACACCAACAATTGGCGCCGTCCGTGGGGAACGAGTATTCGATCCACGCAGTCATGGTGTTGGAATCGATACCGGAGAATCAAGAAGTCAACTTTGAAGAGACCGGGGCATCATCGCGGAGTGAACTCGCGCGAACCACCCCCGACGAACGAAACCGCGATCGCGGATCGAGAACCGCGGGCGCGGATGCCGCACATCGCGAATATGGATCGGCGGCCGAAGTCGAAAACCCTGAAATTCGCTCAGAGAACCGCGCCCTAATGGAGATGGATCAAGGTAATTCCAATACTCGCTCGGAAGATCAAACCTTGGTGCCTGAAAACGGTTCAAACCGTGATCCGGCCCCTCTTGCTAATACATATGTTCATCGCACAAGTCGTCCAGGGTCCGGGTCAGGCGACGGAACCGACAACCGTAATACTCCAGGGTCCGAGTCAACCGGATTTGATCAATTGTGGGAATCAGCTATGCGTGTGGCCGAGAACGAAAAAGATCGAAGGGTTCCGGGGCAGAGCGAATCCGTACGCGCGATCACGAGCGCCGCGCAAAACCGCGATCGCGTCCAGGAGGGCCGCGATCGCGGCCGATCAAATCGCGCCCGCAGTCTTGAAAACCGCGACCACGGGCTGCGAATTTCCGAGCCCTCGCTCTCTATCCGCGAGTCAAACCCTAGTTTGGTTAGTCCACGTCTAGAGCAAGGCCAGTCCAGCCGTGCCGGGTCCAATCCCGTCAGAGGGGACAACCACGTCGTCTTGTCGTCCGATCCGAACGGCGGGAACGGGGCATCAACTACCAATGAAGAAGAAGATGAGATCACCCACGCTTTGGCTACCACTTTGAGAGAAAACGTGAAATATCAAACGAGGTGTGCAGAAGCTGAGTCACGGTTAGAGCATTCCCTAGAAGAGGTCGCCAGGTTAAAACGCTCTTTGGATAAGGTTCAAGGCAAGCGCCCTATTGATGAATCAGAAATTTAGAGGACTACTCGACGGCTTGCTAGTATTATTGAATTCGCCGATAACCGCCGTAGTCCTCAATCGATCAGTTTTGACGAGCAAGACGATATGCAAGTCGAATACGACAGCGATAGAAGAGCACCACGGAGCCGACGGAGAGATCACCGCCACGAGTCACCATCGCGTAAGAGATCGCGGGCCGATCCTCCTCAGCCGAGCGGACCGTCATCCAGCGACTCGGGCGAAGCCAACCACCGCGACAACCGTCGCGGCCGAAGCCGTGAGCGCGACTCGAGGGACCGTGATCGCGGGTCTGGCGGTCGGCGCGATTCTTCGCGCAAGCGGAACGATCGTTACGTCCCTTCTAATCGCGATCGTAGCCCGGAAAACAGAAAGAGACACCGCAGCCGACATCGGAGTGTTAGCCTCGAAAGAATTGAAGGAAGAGCCCGAGCCCTTGAGCGTACCCAAAACAGGGTATTCTATCTTTTAAGAGCGCAAGGCAATACCTTGCAATCGGCTCGAGATCAAGCAAAGCATAAGTTGGCCTTGCTCACATCAACGCCATTCCACCCAGATATTCAGCGAGCTCTACCACCGTCAATATTCTCTCCACCAACTTTTGCTGTGTACGACGGAAACACGGATCCTGTGAATCACATAGCCTCTTGCACCCATAAAATGGCGTTGTGGGTGTCTGAGGACGCTATCATGTGCAAGATGTTTTCGAGTAGCCTCGGTAAAGGCCCTCTGAAGTGGTTCCAGAGTTTGAGGCCAGGTTCGATTCGAAGTTGGGGACGATTGGCTTCGAAGTTCGTAAAGCGGTTCATAGCTAACAGTCGGGACGCTGCCTCGCTTGACACACTTTTTGGTCTCAAACAAGAAAAGGGGGAAAGCTTACGTCGCTTCTTCAATCGGTTTATGGAGTGCTATGCGGAAATTGAAGGGTGCGATCCGAGAACAGCTATCACCGCCTTCAAAAGGGCGATCTTTACAGATAGTAAGCTGAGAGAGGAATTGACACTTCGTCTCCCCTCCACAATTATAGAGCTTCAGGAGCGCGTTCATCAGTATGTGCGGTTGGAAGAATCCAATCTCAAAATAAGAGGAAGGTCGTCCTCTCCTCCTCGTAAAATCCGCCGCCGTGTTGATAACTTTAAGGGAGAAAGTCAAGTCAGAGCGATTTACACCGCCTTTAGTGTACCGATCTATCGGATCCTTCCCCGTATAAAGCACGAAGGTTTCTTCCAATATCCCCCCAAAGAAGAGTGCCGTGATGAGGATCCGCGAAGCAGAAAGTATTGCATGTACCACAGAAATCGGAGACATATGACCGAGCAGTGTGAACCGTTCAAGCGGTATCTAGAGAGCCTGGTGGAAAAGGGGTACTTGCAAGAATTCATCAAGAAGGAGAAGCTTGAGAAGAATGATGAGCCGGGACAAAAACAGATTGAGGTGATCCAGACCATTTCAGCGTCTTACCGGCATGAAGATGATGAAGCGAGAAGTAACTTCAGAAAGTCTTGTCATGAGCTTGAAGTTATGAGAGTTCAACAAGCCGAGCCACGACGACCCCCAGCCCCCGTGCGTGCGGCGGATGGATTAGTCTTTAGGGACAAAGACCTCGCTACAGTCCAAGTTCCTCACAACGATCCGTTGGTTCTAGCAGTCGAGCTAGACGGGTTTAAAGTACGTCGTGCTCTTGTTGATCCAAGGAGTTCGGTTGACATTATGTACTATGAAGTTTTCAAGCTCCTTGGGAAAAGCAATGAAGATTTGGTCCCGGTCAAGATGCAACTAACCGGACTGGGTGGCTATCCGACGTATCCGCTCGGAATGTATAAAACTCAAGTCAGTCTTGCCAAGAAAGTGATGCCCGTTGAGTTTTTGATCGTTGATGTGCCTTCGCCCTACAATTTAATTCTGGGAAGGCCTTGGATCCATGGGATTGGAGCGGTACCATCGACCCTCCATCAAATGGTCCAGTTTAGAGACGGAGATGCCATTGTTCGAGTCTGGGCAAATCAGCTGGATGCTCGTCTGTGTTCCAAGGGAAGTCGTCCAAAGTCGGAGTTCATGCAGAAAATAGAAGACGAGCCGAAATCCGAGAGCCAGCTGCGAAACCGCGACCGCGGGTCTGAATGCCGCGATCGCGGCGCTGAAGCCGAGTATAAGTCCCCAATTCTGGGGCAAAACCGCGACCGCGGATCGCCATGCCGCGATCGCAAAACTAAGAGTCGCGATCGTGGGTCCCCTCGTCGCGACCGCGGCACCGGAGCTGATCGTCTCGCCTCGCAGGACGGAGATCGTAAGCGCGACCGCTCGGGTTCCCCTGCGCAGGGATCTCGGGACTAGGATTTCATGTAGACAAGGCACTCTTTTTCCCACGTGGTTTTGATGAGGCCCTTAGGTTTTTTCGCTTTTTGCATTCATTCCGTTTAGTTTTGTAGCTCATGACATTCACGTTTATTTATTAATAAAAGTCAGCTCCCTTGCATTAGTTTGAGTCTTGCATAAAAAATATCGCGCAACATTAGTTAATCGCACTAATGGAATTTTCATATGCGTGTATGAAGAAGTTTATGATACTCGCTCATAACACATATGATATTCGCTCATGTGGACTCGAATTACGAATATACGAATATACGAATATACGAATATACGAATATACGAAAGCGCTAGGGGACCAGTCGACCAATCCGCATGGCCACTTCGATTAGAAACCCTCTGTACCCTACGTCGCCAAACACGGTAAGACGTGTAAGGCGGTGTAGGTGGGGCATTTGTGAGCGGGTAAAACAAACATAATTACCATAGTTATTTTCGCTATAAAGGTATTTATTAAAATTACTGCACAGTTATTTTCGTTATTTTCTATATAAAAATATATGGCGGTTATGCAACTTAATGAGAGATCTTATCCTGCAAATATGATAAGATTAAATCCGGAGAAGGTGGGAATATTCCTAGCTTGGACTTTAAGCAACCCTAGGAAATAATTAAATAAGGCCTCATGATCTCCCTCTTCCATTATAAATACATGCCCTAGGCATGTAGGGAGAGACACATGTGCACATCGGCATATTCAGAAAACCTAGGCAGGCTAATATTCGCTTAGCTCGACTGCCCGAGGATTCACTACTCTCTTGTTGTACCTCGTCGCTCAAAACGACAATTGCTCTTCTGACTTAGGCATCGGAGGTGGATTAGGGGATCCCCGCCCCATGTGTCCATTGTTTTGCAGGTTTTCTAGGTCAAGAGATCAAAAGAGGAGCGAAAGAGGAGGAGTTCTTAATTGATGTATTTAATACGAATTGAAGGCGAGATTTTGTACACCAACACACCTCAATCTTGATAAATAACATCAAACTATTATTTAGTCGTTTATGTTCCATTTTGTTTGACTCTTCACATGTAAATCTTAACCTGCATATCAATTTTAAAATTCTCAATATCAACTTTATTTCAAACAAATATCAAAAATAATTGATCAATTATATATCAACCATTCAACATTAATTTTAATTCAACATATTAACCTATCATCTCATTCCATAAGTTTTTATACAAAATAAAATTTAATCACTAATTCTGCTAAAATTAATATAATTTTTTTTTTGTATAGGATCAATTATTACTAAAAGTTTTTATCCTATTATATTTTTTTCTCAACTCTATTATACCTAAAATTAATATCGCAATTCTATATAATTTAGACGAGTTTTTTAAATTAGAATTATCATTTTACTTTTTAAAAACTATACTACTATTATTCAATTAGACAAAAACGTATTAGCGGATGGTATACCATTTATTTAAATAGCTAAAAGTATACTCCATATATAAAAACAACACAAATAAATTAAACCCCTGACCCCCAATTCCCATTTCTCTCTCTCGTGTCATTTATTTAAATAGGCAAAAGTATACTCCCTAAAAAAATAAATTAATTAAACCCCTCTCAAGTCTCACACCCTCACTTTCAACCAAAAAAAAGTCTCACCCCCAATTCCCATTTAAAAAACAAATAAATTAAACCCTTACCCTATTCCCATTTCTCTTTCTCTCCCGTCATTTTTTTATTTTATTTTATTTGGTAGGATCTCCTGTCATTTATTTAAATAGCTAAAAAGTATACTCCCATTCCTCTCTCTCCTGTCATTTTCACGGTTTGCAAGCTGCCTTCTAGCTATTACTGTATGTATTGCACGTGTGTGTAAAGACAGGTTAGAAGAACAATTAGAATGAGAATTTGAGGGAGAAGAAGATATAGAATGAGAATGGAAGGAGTTAGGGTAAGGATCGGTGTTAGGGTGGTTGGTTTTATGAGATTTCATTAGATCCTATAATTTCTAGGAATTATTTTTCGGAAGAACAATGAAGAAGATGGTTAGAAGAACAATTAGGGAAGAAGATTGAGGGATGTTTTTTAAATTATCAATTGTTTAATTAGAATGACACGTGGCCTAATATTATTGGTTGAATAGTTTGTTGTAGTCTTGTGTTCCATAATTGTGTTCCATTTCCATGTTATAATTAGCTATATAAATATTAAATTAATGTTAAAAAGAATTTAAAAATTATATTTCTATTATAAACATCTATATTCATATGTGTACAAATTTTTATCTTAAAAATCTTATTATAAATTTTTTAATAATTAAGAGAATGATTTTCGTACAAAATATTACCCTTTTAGTTTTTTAAAATTATATAATATGATTTTTAAGTTAAAAATTTGAACACATATAAATATAGTTGTTTTAAATACAAATATAATTTTTAAAAATTTTTTAAGATTAATTTAATATTTATATAGCTAATTGGAACACTAAAGTGGAACAAGATTTTGGAATAGAGGATTACTGCTGTTGTAGAGGATCCCGAGTCCCATTTTTTTTTTCTCTGTCTGTCATTTTCACCCTCCCATGTTACAATTAGCTAATCCTCTATTCCATAATTATGTTCCACTTCCATGTTACAATTAGCTATATAAATAATTAATTAATATTAAAAAAATTTAAAAATTATATTTCTATTCTAAACATCTATATGTATATGTGTACAAATTTTTATCTTAAAAATCTTATTATAAAATTTTTAATAATTAAGAGAATGATTTTCATACAAAATATTACCTTTTTAATTTTTAAAAATTGTATAATATGATTTTTAAGTTAAAAATTTGAACACATATACATATAGTTGTTTTAAATACAAATATAATTTTT
The DNA here is from genome assembly GCA_964016875.1 of Fallopia convolvulus. Taxonomy (NCBI): domain Eukaryota; kingdom Viridiplantae; phylum Streptophyta; class Magnoliopsida; order Caryophyllales; family Polygonaceae; genus Fallopia; species Fallopia convolvulus. The sequence goes on along the minus strand of OZ024718.1, from coordinate 79,259,102 downwards.
TAAAAAAATTTAGCATTAATTTAATATTTATCTAACTAGTTGGAACACTAAAGTGGAACAAAATTTTGGAATAGAGGATTACTGGTGTCCAAACCTCTATTTGCAAGCTACCTACTACTATGTGTACTTACAACTTACCCGTATGAGGAACAGCTCAGAACAAATTGAATATAAAAGTTAATAGCTTGGAAATTATCGATGAATTTAACTAATTAATACTCTTAATATAAATTAAGAATACATAATAATAATAATTATTCCGATCTAAGGAGGCCTCAAGCCCCCCACATCGTGTATATATGCTTACCCGGAAATGAGACCAACAACAAAGCTTACAACAGGGTTGGCGTTGGCTATGGCTGCAGCAATCCTTGGCGGAATGTATGAAAGAGTTACGACATATATATTCTGGGGCTGGAACTCTCTGCGCTCCATAGCCCATATATATATATAACACATGCACACGCGTTAATATATATATTATATATTCCGACCAAAAAAATATATATATATATTATATATATATGATCGAAAAGAATAGATCGACATACGTACAGGTACAGAGATGTATATTGCGTGATCTATTTTCTTGAGTTTGCAGATAATTAAGTGAATATTAAAAAAAAATATAACTGAGAGTTTTTTAAGGATGTCATACCCGGAGAGTCCACAGCAAACCAGCAAGAACAGACTATTCCATGAGAGACTGCGCCAGAACTCCCTGCATGCATATGTACGAGCAAAAACCAGTGAATTTGAAACGTAATTAATTAATTAGATTCTCTAATAAATATGAATCAATACTAGGCATTTAATTAACTGAAAAAGACATAGATCGATAACAAAAGAGCAGATGAAAAAAAAAAAAAAGCAACCTCAAGAGCGATCTGGACGTGCAGGAAAGGCAGACGAAGAAAAGAGAGAAGCCGCCCCCAAACCATAAACTATACGCCACAAGCACCATCAAGTTCATCCCGTCATTTGCTGCTAGGCTGTAACATACCTCTGAAAGAGAGATGCATAACTGAACTATAACCATTTTGATACCCGCAATTTTCACCCAATTCATCATCATCATAAATAATTAGTACGGTATAGATCGAGGAGGATGTTGAAGTTATCCCAAGAGTCAACGGAGATGGTATGGTGGAGGTGACGACGGCGAGGATGGTACCGGATAGGCTATTCCAAACGCGGTGTCCGGCCGGGCTGTCGTTGCGCGCGTACGAGAAAATAGCAAGGGATCGATGGTGCAGATCGGAAAGGCTAGTCCAACCGCGCTGTCGGGGCGGGCTGTTGGCGCGTGCAGGCTGGGGTTTATGAGACAGCACGTACGCAAAGATAGTGTGGAGGGGGCTAGTCCCCGCGTGCTTCCGAGTCAGGCCGGTTTACGAGACAGCGCGCAAGGATGGTGTGGCGGGGCTAGTCCAACGCGTCCGAGTCGGCGTAAGTGATAGGGGCCGCCAAGGATGGTGGTGGAGAGGCTAGTACTCCAACTGCGCCGTCGGGTTACGAGAAAACACCGGAGAGGTGCGCCGGCGATCAGTCCAAGCCGTCAGGCTGTTGACGGCGTAAGAGATAGCGGCCGCCAAGGATGGTGGCGGAGAGGCTAGTACTCCAGCTGCGCCGTCGGGTTGGGCGCTTACGAGAAAACACCGAGAGGTGCGCCGGCGATCAGTCCAAGCCGTCGGGCTGTTGACGGCGTAAGAGATAGCGGCCGCCAAGGATGGTGGCGGAGAGGCTAGTACTCCAGCTGCGCCGTCGGGTTGGGCGCTTACGAGAAAACACCGGAGAGGTGCGCCGGCGATCAGTCCAAGCCGTCGGGCTGTTGACGGCGTAAGAGATAGCGGCCGCCAAGGTACGATGATGGTTTAGGTCGAGAGACTAGCTAGCTAGTCCAACCAATGTGGTAGGAGTTGAAGGTAATGATGGCGCTTGTGGAGTGACTAGCAATGGTGTTGGATCTCAGTATTTAGATGTGCAGAACTAATATAGAGTTCAGACTTCAGATGGAATGGAAAAGGAAGATAGTCAAGATATATAGTTATATACCATATATTACCATTGCGGGATTCTGTATTGTATGAAATTTCGCAGAAGGTCCGCGCGACTCTTCAATTGACCGCTTCATCAAATGCGCTTTTATTTTTTAGTTTTGGTGAAGAGCTGCAAGAAATAATGAAGTTTTTGTATGAAATAAGGCCGTCCAATCAAAGGTATGTGTTAAAATTGAAAAAGGCGTTGCCATATAAAATTTCTTTGTATTTAATTTCAAGAAATAATAAAGTTTATCAATAACTTTGTACATTTATAATGCTTAATTCTCAACTTTACCACATGTTTATGAAAAAACCTAATATTAATATAAATATTTTCTAAAATTTAACTATCAACTCATTTCTACCCATATATATAAATAAATTTGTTTAGGAAAAAGTGATTTGTGCAATTTTCAATAACACACTTAAAAGTCCTAAATAACAATTATTGTATTGTATTTCTTAGCATAATTTAATGTCTAGAATGACAAATATTATTGGATAAATTTAGAATTAAATGAAAATATAGTTAGATGACCAAATTTTGTTTAGAAAATTATTAAATGATCTTACTAAATTATTAGCTTGTTGGGTATTATTTTAAGTTATATATTATATAGTACTCTATATTTAACATGAATTACGTACTGTTAACTAAATATGAGTAAAAAAACAAACATGATCAGGCCCTCAAAAATATGTAGTACTTAAAATTAATTAATTTATTTGGGAATTATTTTCAATTATATATTATGTAGTATTCTATAATTAACATGGATCACTATTAACTAAATATGAGTAAAATAAAATTAAAACAAAACTGGAGGCCCTCAAAATATATAGTACTCCCCGTTAACTTGTTGGGTGCTATATTGAGTTATATTTATGTAGTATTCTATAATTATGAATGACTATATTAAAATTAAAAGGAAGTCCTAAAATTTGACGCCGTGTCCTTGTTGCACACCCCTCAGTGAATGAATTCTATTGCGGTACGATTGTTTTTTTTTTTCGCGTACGCGTTAACTAATCACCAAATTAAGAAAATCAATCAATATTTCTACTTAAAAAAAATCAATCAATATCTATTATAAAAGCTGACGGTTTTCGAGCCACTACGTTAATTGTGGTCTAGGTATGGGCCTGGTTTCTGCTCCACCATACCCTGGAACTTGAATCGGAACCTACTTTGGGTCGGTTCTCCGATTCCGGTTCTAATTCTGCATGGTTCCGAAAACGGAAAAATTAAAAATAAGAAATAAAAAAATGTCATCCGATAAGAAATAAAGAGGGTCGCGATTGCAGCCCATTGGATTGCAGTCGCAGTCAACAAACCGTGATCACGGCTCGTTAGTTTTGGTTCTGTTTACCAACAGAACCTTATGTTGGAAAACCGTGGTTACAGTTATACAAACCGCGACTGCGGAAAAACACATAGGAAGAGTTGGATAATTAAACGACTTGAACATAAAATTAAGTTGTCTACGTATCCTCTCGGGGTTATAGAGGAATCAAAGCCCACATAGTTCTCTTACCTTTCGATATGAAACCCCGCTTGCTTACCATCTACGACGATCCATCGGAACCGTCGAGAGCGCTTTGGGATTGGGAGCCATCTTCTACGCCGTCCGAGTAGGAAGTTTTAGATAGAGGTGGGTTCTGCTGAGAATATGCATTCTCACATCTAAAACTGGAGATTTAACAAAACCACTATATAAGTTCATGGGCTACTCCTCCTATTATCAATTGGTTTTAGGATGGAACCTCGTGGGCTTGTATATTGGGCCCAACACGCATATGTGCGTGGACGGTCATGTGCACCCTCACGTGAACGGCCTACGACCTTCAATATATTATCAGAGCAAGCTCCGATTTTAGGTCCATTTCTAAGTGACAACTGGAACAGTCCAGTTGCACTTGCGGTGGCGTGTTGAGAATATGCATTCCAACATCTAAAAGTGGAGATTTAACAAAACCACTATATAAGTTCATGGGCTACTACTCCTATTGCCAATTGGTTTTAGGATGGAACCTCGTGGGCTTGTATATTGGGCCCAACACACATATGTGCGTGAACGATCGTGTGCACCCTCACGTGAACGGCCTACGAACTTCAATATGGTATCAGAGCAAGCTCCGGTTCTAGGTCCATTTCTAAGTGACAACGGGAACAGGTCAGTTGCACTTGCGGGGGCGTGTTGAGGATATGCATTCCAACATCTAAAAGAGGAGATTTAACAAAATCACTATATAAGTTCATGAGCTACTCCTCCTATTGCCAATTGGTTTTAGGATAGAAATTTGTGGGCTTGTATATTGGGGCCAACACGCATATGTGCGATGACGGTCGTGTGCACTGTGCACCCTCACGTGAACGACCCACAAACTTCAATATGTTCGGTTCCGGAACTGAGAACTCCTCGGTTCTTCGTTTTAGTTCTTTCGGTTCCGGTTTTTTTGGGTTTCGGTTCGGTTCCAAACCTTTAAAAAAATGAAAATGAACATTGAAAATGCAAAACCGCGATCGCGGTTTTTCGTTTCCATCGTTATTTTTTTTATTTTTTAAAAGGATTGGAACCGAGGTTCTGGTTTCGGTTCGGTTCTGGTTTCGGTTCCGGTTCCAGACCGTCGGTTCTCTAGTTCTCAGAAACGTGGAACCGGAACCAGGGAACGCCAATTTTTTCCGGTTCGGTCCAGTTTCAGATACCTTCGATTTTTGTTGACGAATTTTCGCCATATTCCAATCACATACGCTCACTTGGGCTTCCAAGACATTGGGTTTTAAATTCGATTGTTTTACGTCTAGGACGTGTCCTGCTTCGCTAAATGTTTGGTCTACTTTATCTTTCTAATTAATTTTTTAATCTATTTCTTCATAAAAATTTAAGAAATTGAAAATTATTTAAAAATAATAAAAGTTACATTATCCTTATCTATATCTACTTCTATAAAAGTCTTCTTAAATCAAATTATGATTAAAAAAAATAAAAATTACAAGATAATAAAAATTACGAGTTTGGTTGAAATGAAACAAACTCTTATCATGAAACGAACTCTTATCCTGAAATGAATGCACTTTTCATATTTCGGAGTGCACTTTTTCGGATTTGCACTTTTCGTACTTTGCAATGCACTTTTCATAATTTTTGTAGTACACTTTTTCGGATTGCACTTTTTGTATTTTGTAATGTACTTTTTTATGAAAAGTGCACTACGAACTAGGGTAAGTGCATTCATTTTACGTTTCACAATAAGATCTTATTTCATTTGAACCAAACTCTAAAAATTACATTATCTATACCTTTTTATCCATTTATAATATAAAAGATTTTCTAAAAATTGAATTTTGATTAAAAAATGATGGAAACTTATATTATTTATTCATGATTACTTGCATGAATTAAATTTCAATAAAAAAATAATTTTAATTTTTTTCAATAAATAAATTATTTTATATTTTATATTAATGTAATGTCTTGGGATATATTCTAGCTAATCAACTAGAATTGGGAGTTTGTTAGGGAAAGAAAAGAGAGAAAAGGAAGAAATTGAGAGTTGAAGAAATGATTCTGTTATTTCGATACCTAGCAACAGAGTCGGTTAGCTCCTTAAGTACCCACCCCATACATTGCAATCATTTACATCCATTTACCCATATTTCCCCAAAATTACAAGATTCACCCATACATTTGTAGAAAATACAAGTATATAACAGTACCCCCTCTCTTAAGAACTTTGACCTCAAAGTTTAATTGTGAAATTCAGGAAACTGGTGCAGTATGTGTCCAGCGGCTTCCCAGGTGGCCTCTTCAACAGGAAGATTATGCCATTGGATGAGCCATTCAGTGACCGGTTCCCCATTACTCAAATATTTAACTCTTGTCTCCAATATATGTTGAGGAGCCACCATAATATCTCCAGTCTCTGTTGTAAAAGGAGGATCAATCGAAGGAATCACAGTTGCCCCTATTTTCTTTTTAAGCTGAGACACATGGAAAACAGGATGGATTTTAGCTTGGGATGGCAAAACCAACTTATAAGCAACTGTCCCAACTCTGTCTATCACTTGATATGGACCATAAAATCGTGCACACAGTTTCAAACTTTTCCTCAAAGCTACTGAAGTCTGCCTATACGACTGCAACTTCAAATATACCCAATCTCCAACAGAAAATTCCCTCTCGGAACAATGCTTGTCTGCGTTGAGTTTCATCCTTGCTCGAGCTTGTTCTAAATTCCACTTGCACTGCAACAATACTTGTTGTTTCTCTTGTAACCAGTCTTCTACAGAAGCAGTTCTTACACCAGGTTGGGAAACTCCCAATTGTGGAGGTAAATACCCATACAATGCTTGGAAAGGAGTCATTCCCAATGAAGTATGGAAGCTGGTATTATACCACCATTCCGCTAAGTACAACCATTTAACTCATTGTGAAGGTCTCAAAAATGTCATACTCCGCAAATATCCCTCCAAACATTGGTTAACTCGCTCCGTTTGGCCATCACTCTGAGGATGGTAAGCAGTGCTAAAGTGTAATGTTGTTCCCAATGCTCGAAACAACTCTTTCTAGAAATTGCTAACGAAGATCTTGTCTCTATCAGAAACAATACATTCTGGAGCTCCATGTAACTTGTAAACTTGTTTAAGAAATTCTTGAGCTACTGTCGATGCTGAAAAAGGATGTGCAAGAGCAATGAAATGGGCATATTTGGTAAACCTATCCACCACTACCAAAATGACAGATTTACCAAAGGATTTGGGCAACCCTTCTATAAAATCAATACTGACCTGACTCCAAGCTTGAGATGGCACAGGCAGCGGCTGTAATAACCCCGGGTAAGGCACATGCTCAATTTTCATACGCTGACAGACATCACAGGATTTAACAAAATGCTCTACACAACTTCTCATCCCAGGCCAATAGAACAAATTCTTCAACCGTTTATAGGTAGCCAACATTCCTGAATGCCCTCCTAGAGGTTCTTCATGCATTGCTGAGATTAACTGTAGTCACAAATTCATACCAGAACCAATACACAACCTGTCCCTATATCTCAAAACACCCTTCTTAACTTGATACTTAGAATTGGTATCAAGCAAAGCCGCAGACAACTTGGATTGCATTTCAGATTCCCCTTCATAGCTACCAATTATCTGTTGCATCCAGACTGGGACCATGGCTGATACCATTGCTAACTCCCCATTTCCAAATTCAAATCTTCTTGACAAAGCATCCGCAACAACATTCTCCTTCCCTTTCTTGTATGCAATTGAATAAGATAGCCCCAAGAGTCTCCTTATTGCCTTTTTCTGGAGATGTGTAGTCACTTGTTGCTCCAAAAGATACTTCAAAGCCTTGTGATCAGTCCGAATGTAAAAATGTGCAGGCTCCAAATAATGACGCCACTTCTCCACTGCTAAGAGAATAGCTAACAACTCTTTTTCATAGGTGAAGAGAAGTAAGTGCTGCCCATGGAGTGCTCGACTGATATAAGCTAAAGGCTGACCTTGCTGCATAAGAACAGCTCGAATACCAGTGTCACACGCATCAGTTTCCACCTCAAAAGGAATGGAGAAATCTGGAAGCTTCAAAACAGGAGCATCACTCATCAATGATTTCAAAGTTTTGAAGGCTAACTCAGCTTCTTCATTCCAATGGAAACCATCCTTCCTTAATAACTCAGTAAGAGGTCTGCTTATTACACTATAACCTTGAACAAATCTCCGGTAATACCCTGTTAAGCCCAAGAAAGCTCTTAACTCCTTGATATTTCGAGGAACAGGCCAGTCCAACATTGCTTTAACCTTCTCCATATCAGTAGCTACCCCTTTTTCTGAAATAACATGTCCTAGGTATTCCACTTGGGGTTGGGCAAAAGAGCATTTAGATTGCTTTGCAAATAGTTGGTGTTTCCTCAAAGCCAACAACACCAATTCTAAATGACTCAAATGCTCTTGCAGACTTTTACTATATATCAAAATGTCGTCAAAGAACACTAACACAAACCTCCTCAAGTAATCATGGAATACCTCATTCATCATGGCCTGAAAAGTTGCTGGTGCGTTTATAAGCCCAAATGACATCACAGTAAACTCATAGTGACCATGGTGTGTTCTGAACGTCGTCTTATGAATGTCTTCTTCTGACATTCTCACCTGATGGTACCCTGATCTGAGATCCAGCTTTGAAAACACTACCGAACCATTTAATTCATCCAACAATTCCTCAATGTGTGGAATAGGATATTTGTTTTTGACAGTATCTCATTCAAACGCCTGTAATCAATGCAGAACCTCCAAGTGCCATCTTTTTTCTTGACTAATAGCGTAGGAGAAGCAAAAGGGCTAGAACTAGGTCGAATGGTAGCTTGCTTCAACATATCAGCCACTTGTTTTTCTATCTCGTTCTTTTGAAAATAAGGATACTTATATGGCTTTGAACATACTGGTTTAGCATCAGGCTTAAGGCTAATAGAATGCTCATGGCCTCTCACCGGAGGCAATCCTTCAGGCTCCTTGAACACATCCTCAAAAGCACCCAACAACTCCTGAATTTGCACAGGTATCACCATCCTACTTTCCTCCATCACACAAAAATGAGCTATTTGAGTGATACAAACCGGTTCTCCCTTCTCAAGTAACCTCTGCAACTTAATTCCAGAAATCATTTTAACAACAGCCTGATCCTTAAAACCTGTTAACTCAATCCTGTTTCCCTTACTTATAAAGGATAGTTTCAGTTTCTTGAAATCAAACGATAAAGGACTATATTCCCTTAACCAATCTACGCCCAATATCATATCACAACCGCCCAATTTAAGCAACCTCATATCAAACTTGAATGAATGACCCTGCATATCCCATTCAAATCCTTTGCAACCCTGATAACTGAACATCCTGTGCCCATTGGCCACAGCCACTGCCATTACGCTAGTCTCTTGTAACTCAAACCCAGCTTCTTTAACAATTCTTGGATCCAAGAAGTTATGTGTACTACCACTATCCACCAATATTACTATAGACTTGCTTTTCACCCATCCCTGAATCTTTATAGTATTCAAAGGAGTACTACCAGTCAGTGTATGAACATAAACTTCAGCATCCTCAGTCTCCCTGTTTTCACAATCCACAGATTCTGAATTCAGTTCTACTGACTCACCATCTAAGACATTATCCTGTTCAGATGACAAAAAACTGTGCAGACTTTGCATTTTGCATTTGTGACCAACAAAGTATTTGTCACCACACCGATAACACATACCAAGGTTTTTTTTGGTTCACTGGATAATTGGTTAGAATTTGGACTAGGCTGAGTTGTTTTGGTTTGGAAGAATGAAGTGTTGTTAGAAGTCGTAGGTGAAACTGAGTAATTCTTGAAATTAGGTCTAGGACTGAATGTGTTTGGCTTAAAAGAATTAGAAGAAGGATTCTGAATATTAGGTTTCCACGAATTCCTACTCAACTTCACAATTGCTTGAACAACCCCATAATGCAGTTGAGCTTGCTCATACGCCATTGCCAAAGAAACGGGTCGACTGAGCTTAACCAGGTTCCTTATCTCATCTTTTAACCCACTGATATAGCTAGTAACAAAATAAGCTTCTGATAGGCTAGGATTGAAGGACAGCATACCTGCTCTTAACTCCTCGAACTTCTCAGTATACTGCTCAACATCATCATTCTGCGTCAGCTTGTTGAATTCCTCCACTATCTCAACGCCTTGCTTTTCCCCGAACCTCACACAGACTGCATCCTCAAACTCCTTCCAAGAAACCAATTCTTTCTGTAAAAGATATCCTTGAGCCCAATTATCAGCCCTTCCGTTCATATACATAGTCGCCACTTCGACCTTTTCTGAATCAATAACCCCAAAAATCTTGAAGTATTTATCGGCCTTCCTTATCCAACTCCTTGGATTAACGCCCTCAAAAATCGGAAATTCGAGCTTGGGAAACCTCTGATTTCCCCTAGAACCCGAGCTCAGCGACATACTGCGATCATTGTCTCGATTGGGCTCTTCGATTGATAATCTCCTATTTGGCTCCTGTTGACGATTTGGATCAATGTTTTCCCCAACATTAATCCGATTCTCAAAATACGTCCTACTACTCGTACGATTTCCATTATCCACCGATTTGCAAAGAATCGCCATATCGCGATGTATGTTGCTCATCATTTTAGATAAGCTCTTCATCTGCATCTCCGATAGCTTCTGCGCATTTCTTAACTCCTCAAGAGTTCGTTCCGTCTTAGCTGCTTGTTCATCGGATCGCAACTTCTGATCATCTAACCTCTGATTCGCCTCCTCGATTGCATCCACCATCTTAGAGATCTGTAAATCAGTCTTCCGTTGCCCTTCTTCCAACGTTTTCATCCTTGTCCCGTCCGTCATGGCCAAGGATTTCACTGCTCTGATACCAATCTGTAATGTCTTGGGATATATTCTAGCTAATCAACTAGAATTGGGAGTTTGTTAGGGAAAGAAAAGAGAGAAAAGGAAGAAATTGAGAGTTGATGAAATGATTATGTTATTTCGATACCCAGCAACAGAGTCGGTTAGCTCCTTAAGTAACCACCCCAGACATTGCAATCATTTACATCCATTTACCCATATTTCCCCAAAATTACAAGATTCACCCCTCCATTTGTAGAAAATACAAGTATATAACAATTAAGTTAAATGAATTTTATGTATTATATGAATAATATATATGTACCTTTCTTATTTCCTTTTTATTTATCTCTTTGATTAAAAACAACTTCTAAAACTAACTAAATATTTAATAATATGTCTATACATGCTAAATAATTAAAAAATGAATACATCGGTTTTTATAGGTAAAAATTCACACTCTAAACAATATTTATATATAAGACATGATTGTTTTTGAGATTTTATATCATATGTAATTTATAAAGTTTTTTTATTTTATTCTAAAAATAAAATAATTATCGAATGTGGGTATAATTTTTTTTATCTTGTATATTATTATTTTTTAAAAACAAAACATGCTCATACCTAATTATATTAAAATTTTCTATATTTATATTGTGCCTAAAGATAATTTTAAAATTTAATTCGTAGTCGTGCCCTACACGACAAATATAACTAGTCTAAATAAATTGTAAATAATTTTTTAAAATGAAAGGATAATTCATTTATCGATATCAAAAAGAACTTTACTAGACGAACCTAGTTACAACTTACAAGGCTATTATATATAAGCCTATCATCCAAGCCATTTTCTAGCTTTTCTATTTCTCTTCTTCCATGTTACCTTCACTTCTAATGTGACTAATTCAAATCCTCACACACTCTTTTCCTCAACACCTCTTTCTACCTCAAAGACTTTTCTTATTATGAGGAAACATCACGGAAAAATCTAATTAAAAAATTATGATTTTTGTTTTGTCCCTTTCTCTACTAACCCTCAACATTTAACCGTATCTACGTTCTCCTCCATACACATGCAACCGTATCTACGTACGTTCTCTAGCACACACATTTTCGCAAGATTAGATCAACCAAATCTACCGGGCATTTTTATTGTTTTTTTTTGGTAGAAGAAAAGACGGTACTCTCCATTCCGTCAAAGAGAGTTTTATTAATTTGGAAAAAAGGTTAAGTAGTCAGCAAACGGGGGATAGCCCGACCTCTAACATCATCGGATATAAAAGAAATAACACCATCCGGCGGGTCAAACAATACATGAAACTCTATACTGACAGAAAAAGCAAAAGAAGTAAGAAAGTCTGTTACACTATTAGCTTCCCTATAAATATGAAGAAACTGGATATCCCAATCTTTATGAATAAAGTCTTGGCATCGAGACATCAGACTATAGAATGAATAACTACGCTCCATAGCCGCCCAAGAAAAAGAACCGCAAGTTATTTTCATTGTTTTAGCTACAAAAATATTTATGTACGTAAGTTATTTTTTCTAACTAAAACTCCCCCACTTCCAAATATAGTAAACAAAAAAATTAGAAAAGACTTAAAAGAGTGTAGTGAAATATGTGCCTAGATCAACGTTTAGTGTTTGCGATGTCTCACGGAGCAAATTAATTTTTTTATATAGAGATACTCTACACCATTATGCGATTTAGCGAACATAATTTAGCCACTATATAGACGACAATAGTCGATAATATAGACGTTAAAACGGGAAAAAAAAAAACCAAATTAGCGACCACGTGGTCGCTAACACGGGCGTCCGTGATGGACGTTAAAACGCAGGATATTACCCCCCAAAATTGAAGTTGTCTTTCCTTCTACCTTTTCATTACACTTTCCCCATACTTATTCACAACCACACAAACAAAACCACCTAAAGTCCTAAATCCCGGATGGGTCAAGCTCATATAGGCTATAGATTCATTTTGTGGAGCTATCAAAATAGGCTTTAAGGCTCAAAAGAAAAGGGGTGTCAAAAACATTAATGTTGTCAAGGTAGGAAGGAAAAAATAGGCTAATAAAGAAACATGTCTCAATCATATTAATGTCATGCATCTGGTCATGAAAAGCAGTCTTGAAAAAAGTCATAACGCAAGTTCTAGAGCTAGCAATTCAAAGTGATACACCAAGGAATAGTGAACAATTAAACAATAAAAGGCCAAAAACAATCTCACAAGGCTTTTTGTCTAGAACTTCAAAATATATCTAAAACTCAAGCTTATCTGCATGCTCAATCCTATAATCAAAGTAAAATAGCCAAAGATCATGCTCATTTCATAGAAACTTCAACACTTCAAACAAGTCATGGGTTAGAATCCATACTTAACTTAGAAACACAAGAGCTCTTACACAATTGGGGAATAAGAACCTAATGTAATATTTTTATTTTTTTAGTCAATGCAAAACATAACGTAAATATGCCTAACTAATGCAAATACATGAATGCAAAGCAAGTAATTCCCTTCCTCCATGCTTAAAACTTACTTTGTCCCCAAAATAAAGTAAAAGTAAAGAGAATAGAAAAACTCACAGTCCAACTACTGATTTGGAGACATTGTCAATGCCCTCAATAGCCTGTCAAAACCTTGTGCACACATCTCAGAAAAGCATAAGTAACACAATGATAAATTAAAGATGCGTGATATAACTTTCAAATATTGTTTTAATTTATCAAACATGTGTGCCCAATTGGTGTGAAATGAACTTTGTTCAAATAAATTTAGCACAAGTGGTGGAGTTACAAAATACTTACAATGTGGATCAAAGTACTTGTCAACACTACCACTTTCTTCAAAGATGAACTCCATAAAAAATTTATCTTCCACCTTATGTTCTAGACTTGGTTCCTCATCTTGCAACTCCATAAGCTCTGGATGTGAGAAGGTGGGGAAAATGAAACATGGGATCTCAAGTCCTAACATAGGGCACATGACAGCGGGAGCCTTAGCATATGTGTCAGGTTGATTTCCTCCCTTGTGGTTGTCAACTTCATCAGCAAAGAAGTCATCATGGTCAGTAAAATAATCTTCTTCTAAAACCACATAGTGCTCAAACTCATGACTCCACATGGGAGAAGATGATTTAGGTTCCCTAGGCTTTGTAAGTATCTCTATGCCAGCACAGACTTCCCTTGTCAAAGTATCCGTCCTGGTAGAGAGATCTTTGATTACATCCTCAAGAGACGTATCAACCGGTTGTGGCTGTTGGGAAGATGACTCAACATGAAAGCTCTGATAGCTCATGAAACAAAAGAAATCCCAGCATTCCTCGGATCCCATATGTAAAGCCTCTCATTGCTCATGTAGTCAGTCAATCCCCTTGTCTCAAGATTCATACCATGAATAACTCCCATGTTTATTGCTTCATCACTGTATCGGAATCCCCACGTACCAATTTCGAACACATGGTCTTGTAATCTAGAAAAGTAGTCATGTAAGTGTTCATCTTGCAACTGTCTACACTCGAACAAAGCCATAGATTAGTAGCACAAGTGTTATGAACCGTAAGATAGGTTCACAATGCCAAGATTGGCACAAAAATCACACAAAAGACAATTATTGCCTCCCGGCAACGGCGGCAAATTGATAACGGTGATTTCGTCATGCAAATCACGGTTATGCAAAAGAATCCAAACAAACCAAAAACCATAGTCTTTAGGAAGTTCGGGTCGAATCCACAGGGAGACAGGTTTTATCTTTTGTAATGAATTTTGTGTCAAACAAGTAACAAGGGGATTTGTGTTTGTAACTAAGAATGTAAAACTAACAAATTAACAAGTTTGTGAATAACAATATTTGTAAACATAGCTTAGACAAACAAATATTCACATTTGTATGAAAAGTTGATCATTGATTTCATCTCAATATCACATGCAATGGATTTTCCAATTCCTTTTCAATTCTAACTAACAATACAACAAGATACTATTAGATCTAACTAATTAAACAACCATCAAACCACCAATGATTCAGTTTAATAGCAGCATTAAGGACAGGAATATAATAGGATACAAATCTAGCATAAAACAACCAGCTTTTACCCTAGAATGCAAATCAAATCTCTTTTGCATAAGACTAGCACAACCACATACTAATACGATGCAGTTGCTACTTCAATCAAGAGATGCTCAACCAATAACACTCTAGATCTAGCAATAGATTCAATAACAACAAACTTTAGTTGATCAGGCTAGAAACTATTAAAATAAATCATAAACATTCAAGTAAGAGAAGATTAAATCCATATAATAGATAAGGAATTAGAAATATCACAACTTTAATCAAAATGATGCATCAATTGTCTGACTAAGCACAAGGGCTTAGTTCTCCATAGAAATTATGTAAAACTTAGAATGAGAAGTATGAGAATGAGAATTAGATTAAAGGTGCAACTCTCTAAAACATAATATAACAAACTAGGTCTCCAAAAGTATATCAAAAAATACATAAGTCGGAATAAAGCTGATATAACTAAGACAAATCAGAATAGAACACGTGGTGAATAAGAAATCTCACGTTGTCAGAGGCGGCGGGTGCTGCCAGCAACTCGGTTCAGAATTCAGGTCACACTTCGGGTGTTGTTTTGACTCCCTTAGAGTTGGAATTTGGACTCAAAGTAAAAACATGCATTGTAGCTCTTTGAATTAGATTTCCAATGATAACAAATTCACCATCATCAGACCACTATAGCTCCCGAACCAACCCTCACAAGACAGAGGTGTCGAACTAGCAACTCCAATGGATGGCCCGAATTCAAGCGTTCTTTTCCCAATTTCCATTCCTTTTACACTTGTTCACTTTAAGACTTGTAAAACAACATAGAACAAGTAGAAAACCCAAAACTCCTAGACACTCTAAGACACTAAAGAAACTAACTAAAACTACCTAAAAACAACACAAAAAAAACGTAAACATGCATCCTAAACACTACCTATATGCAAGCTATCACTACGCCAGGGAGATACCCTTTCTCCGTTCCTATTTATTCTCGACACAGAGATATTATCAAGAAAACTAAAACAAGAGAGCGAGCATTCTAAGAACACAATTGGCTTCACGCTAGCCAGGTCTGGTACTAAAGTGCCCTTCCTTGTGTTTGTTGACGATATCATAATCTTCTCAAAAGAAAACCAAAGAGCTTGTGCGCTAACTAAAGAGATCATTGAAGAATATTGCATGATATAAGAACAAAAGGTCAATTATCACAAGTCTGCGTTCTAAAACTCAAAGAATGTTGACAACCAGCAAAAACAGAGAATCTAAGAAACATTAGGCATCACTTCCATGACTGATCTAGAGAAATATTTAGGGTGTCCCATTATAAATGGACGAGTGACAAAGAAACTTTTAAGGAAACGGTAGGGAAAACCAAAATACAATTAACTAAATGGAAAGCAAATGCCTATCCCAAGAAGGAAGAGCGGTCAGGGTCGGAACCAGAAACTTTTCGTTGTAGGGGCAAACAAAATTTTCTAAAATAGCTAATATTTTTTCAATTTCAAAAAATATATTATATAAGATATGTTTTGAGAAAGATGTAGCAATAAAAAATGCAAGGGAAATTCCGGTTGGTACCCCCGAGTTTTTGGCTTTTCCGAGTGGTGCCCTGATAAAAAACTTATTCCGAGTGGTACCCCTGAATTTTTGCAAAAGTCCGGCTAGTGCCCTTACTTGTAAATTTTCGTTAGTTTGTAACTAAATTAGTACGTTTTCTTATGAAAAAAATATATTTTTGTATTTACTTATATTAAAACAAAATTTTAGTTCAATAACATTTAAAAAAATCATATAAAATATTAAATTAAAAATATTATATATATATATATATATTTGTCAAGTAGATTGTATGTTGTATAATTTAAAATTTTAAGTTTAAATTTTTTTTACAATATTAAATTAAAATAAATATATTATATAATTAAAAACTTTCATGTAGGTTTTATGTAATAATTTTGAATTTTTTTTAAAAAACTAATAGAACTTTCATTATGGTGCTCTTATATTAAAATTTTAATTTCTATCAATTTTTAAAAAATTATCAAAATTACTATATAAAATCTACATGGAAAATGTTAATCTTGAAACATATTTATTTTAATATAAATATTATAATAATTTTAATTTTAACTTAAAAACTTCGAATTATACAACATAAAATTTACTTGACAAATATATATATATATACAATAAAATTTATTTAAATATTTTTATATGATTTATTTTCATTGTTATTAAGTTCAAATTGTATTTTAATTTAATTAAGTACAAAAATATTTTTTTCAATAGAAAACATACTAATTTAGCTATAAACTAACGAAAATTTACAAGTAAGGGCACCGGCCGGACTTTTGCAAAAGTTCAGGAGTACCACTCGGAATAAGTTTTTTTCAGGGCACCACTCGGAAAAACCAAAAACTCGAGGGTACCAACCGGAATTTCCAAAATACAAATTCAGATAAAGAAGAGAACATATTTTATTGAGAAGGGACTAAAATATTTCACAATACAATTACATTAAGAAAACAAGAGTTTATTTCCACCAAAAAAAACAAAAAAGAAAACAAGAGTTTATAAAGACAACTTATACAATTATGTTTCAGAATACAATTAGGATAAGAAAATAAAAAAGTTTCAGAATACAAATGAATTAAATCTTTAAATAGTAATGGCTCGTAACTAAAAACTAAAACCCAAACTGAAGCCCTCGTTCTAATAATGGATTACGTAATTCAAGACATCCCAACAATAACTAATTGTTTCAAAGCTTTCGGGTTCAATCACATTATGAAAGTAGGAAGTTTAGCAAAAGATAAAAAGCATTCTGACTAAGTAAATGATTTGTTAGAAATGGTTTGTATACGCTCAATCTTCAAACGTTCATAACTTTTTGCTCAAATGTCATATTGGAGCTTATAATATATCAAATTCAAGCTATTGACAAGAGGAACATATATACGAAAAAAATTGGATTGGGGGGGGGGGCATGGCCCACACCTTCCCCCAAATAGTCCCGCCCCTAAGAGTGATATTTATTAGATCTAATCTTGCTATGCTATGAAACCAAACTACCTTATGCAGAGCTTCATGCTGCCTAACCATATACATGAAGAAATGGACCAAATTAATCGCTCATTTCTTTGGAATAAGGACACTCGCTATAAACCACTTATAAGTTGGGTTAAAATTTGTAGACCGAAAAATAATTAAGGTCTAGGTATAAGGAAAACAGAACATATGAATAAAACAATGCAAATGAAACTACTATGGAAATTCCTAGCGGAACCAAATAACATATGGGTTAAGCTCATGAGCAAAAAGTATTTGAAACATACATCCCTCTTAACATGTAAAAAATAAAATAATACATCATGGCAATGGACAAAACTAATGAATCTTCTGAACGAGTTTCTAGCAGGTTTAATCTGCCAAGTTGGTGACGACAGAACAATTAAATTCTGGAAAGACCAATGGTTAATGCAAGACACTCTGCATAAGTATGCCTTAAACCCCGATGCAACGAATGACTCTACACTTGTGGAAGAGTTCATCATGAATGGAAACAAATGGAGACTGGATGTACTACGAGGTCCGCTCCCTTTTGACATTGTAGACAAAATTGAGGCAACCCCAATCCCAGTTAATCATATTCAAGATCGTTTGTACTGGGGCTCCTAGTAAGAATGAGTGATTCTCAACCTCATCTACTTTTGAACTTATAACGGGAGCTCAAAGACAAAACTCATACCCCAATAGTTGGATTTGGAAACTAGATATTTATCCTAAAGTTAAAAACTTTTTATGGCGAATGTCCCATAATGGTTACCTAAAAAAGCTAGACTGGTAGAAAAAAGGATTTCAACCCCCCGGGATGCCTATTGTGCCATTGTACGTATGAAGATGTCAGACACCTATTCATAAACTGTCCTCATACCCGCAAAATCGCAAGGCAAATAAACAATAAAATAGAAACTACACTACTAAATTACGATACTTGCAACAAAACGACGACTTTAATGATCAATGAACTGCAACAAATTTTGGGAGCGAAAGACTTTACGAAACTTGCGGTGATTTGGTGGTTTTACTTGGCAACAATGGAACAAGCTTGTGTTCCAACAAACCCCAAACGCCTACATCCCAAATCTGGAGCAATATATTAAAAATCAGTTATCTCAATGGGACCAAAGTAAGAGATGGAATGAGGACGACGAACCACAACAACTAGTAAAACATGATCGAACTAGAACTAAGAAAGCAACAACAAGGGGGAGAAGACCAACTGGTGAGTTCCTAAAGCTCAACTTTGATGGATCAAAATTTAATACAATAATTGCAACATCAGGATTTGTTATCCGTGACCATAATGCGATCATAGTTAGCTTGGGTGCTAAGCGATACGGGTCTAACAATGTTCTTCAAGTGGAAACACTTGCACTTCGAGATGGAATAAGAGAAGCAAGGAGATTAGGGATTAGAAAACTTGAAATAGAAGGAGACAATCTCATAATTATCAATGCAGTTAAAGGTAGCGATTTGTGCCAATGGGAAATAGAAATGTTGGTTTCAGATATCTTGGTCTCGCTCCAAAATTTTGAGACCACCTCTCTGTCTCATGTTGTTAGGGTGTGCAATGTCGTGACCGATAAAATCGCTAAGCTGGGCCACATCTTCTCTAACGACATCCTCATGGATAACACAGAACTTAAAGTTATTATTTGTATGGATGCTCTAGGATGGCCCTATATAGGCTCCTAATTCTTACATTATCAAAAAAATAAAATAACAAGTTCTCAAAAGTCAAAACTACATCTAGAGGTGTGTCCGGTTCCGGTTCTACCAAACCATGGAACTGGGACCCCCCCAGTTCCTCGGTTTGGTTACCAAGTTCGGTTCAATTCCGATTCCGAATCTTTCAAAAATAAAAATAAACATTGAAAATGTAAAATCGTGTTCGCGTTTTTGAAGCAGCGATCGCGGTTTTGCATTTCCATCGGTATTTTTTTAAAAAAGGAATGAAACGGCGGTTTCAAAATATGGAACCGGAACCGACAAACCCCGGTTCCACCGGTTCCGGTTCAAAAATCGCCATTCGGTTCTGGTTCGATTCCAAGGAACCGGACATACCTCTAACTACATCATTGGCGGCGAGAGAAGCGACGGAAAGTTCACCAAGCAATCATCGACACGCTCTATCCTCCGCACACTCAACAGCAGCAACTAGTATCTCTCACCCCTTTCTACCAAAAAAAAAAGTATCTCTCACCCCGAAACCCCGATTTCTCTATGTTGAATCAAAGTATGGATGCTTTGCTTGAGAAATCATTAATATTTTGTATTTATTTTTTGACAGGAGGAAGATCCGGCGAGAACCCATTCCGTAGTAGTTTTAAATCATATTCAAGGTCTTTTCCTTTTACCATCAGACCATCTAATCATCCATGAATCCTTAATATTGAAATCACAACATCAAAATGTTAGAATTATCTGACCTCTTATTGTAATCGTTCGTTTTTATGAGCTATCAGATCCAGAGAATTTTGATAGTGATGATAATGATGAAGAGGGGGAACCAGGACCGCACAAATTCACAAGAGCTCAAAGGAAAAGGCTTCGTGCGAAAACAAACTCAAGGAATCTGCGTCTTCAAGTGTTCAACGCCGGGAAATCATTGGCCCTTTGGCCTTTGTTATCTTCATGTTGCAGAGCAATATTGGGCTATTTGAATTTCAAAATGTAAACCAGTTGGGTCTAGTTCTATTATTGCATTTTTATTACTTCCGGTTCAGTACACTTGTTATATACGCTTCGTTGTACTTTAATGGATATCATCAATTAATGAAATCAAACTTCCAATCCTCAAAACTCTGATTCTATCTCCCTCTCAAACTCTCTTTCGATTCACTTTTCGATAGAATTCTCAACCCTCTCTACCCTCGGTGATTCGACATCTGATTTTCGAGCTTTCGGGTCCTAATCGGATTTATCCTTCAGCGATCTGCATCAATGGTATCAGAGCTAGTGTTCCTCCGACCTGCTTCAACGGCGACCACTGATGAATGCTTCTATGTCAGATTCGGTAAGGGCCGCAAGAAGGAAGGCGTGATCTCAGATCTGAACCGATTCATCAATCGGCGTTTCCATTCTCCTCGCCCACAAGTCACCCTCGGTTAAGATGGAGGTGTGATCATCACCGGACTGCTCGACGGGGTATCCGATGACGTAGGAGACGAAGACCATGAGGCGCTAGATCAGGTACTCGACTTGGTAGGATGGATCGAAGGGATTGTTGAACCGCCATTAGCCCCATCAGTTTCAAAGGAGAAGGGTAGTAGTCACGATCAGTTAGCAAAGCCGCTTGTTGAGAAACAAATCTCAACTCAAGCTGCCCAACAACTACTCATTGAAATGCCCAAGTCAATTGACGTTCACAAGAGGAAATCTATTGAGCAGGAAGAGTCGAACCAGTTGGATCCCAGCGTTGCAAAGGAACTTCATAATCTGGATGCCTACCAAGTGCTCGACGAAATGCTTGAGCCACGAACTGATGTCAAGGCCTTAGAGGTGAGCGATTTGACTGTTGCTCAACCCTTGATGGTTGCTAATAAGGGATTTACTGACATAATCAAGGGGTTAGTGCTTGTACAAGAGGATGCGAGTGTTGATCCCGATGGAAAACCTAACTCTAAATTAGCTGAGAATTCTGATCTGATTAATGATGATGATCTATTGAATGAAGAGAGAGTGATAGTTGATGTTTTGATGATGGAGACAATAGATGAGCTTGGAATAGAAAGGGTGACTTCAGCTTGGTATGCACGGCATGTGTTTGATAAAATGCCGAAGTGGAAGATTGGCCTTGAGTTCGAGTCTGGCATGCCAAAGTTGTTCAGAGCTTCTTTGTTTGATGACGTTGTGAATCCACCTCACCCGGTAGCTCCAAAAATTGGCTCAACTATGGTAAAATTTATATTGCAAAATTGGATGCTAAGGAAAGCTTGCTTTGTTGTCAATCCTGATGTTGAGATGCTACCGTTTGACCCTGGAGGAACACGGATGACGCCTTTGGCTGATGAAATTAACTTTAAAGTCAGACATGAGGGCTTAAATGGAGAGCAAGACAACTTGAAGGTTTCAAGGGTTAAATTATTTTTGGTTGATAAACAAGGAAGCTTAGAGTATGTGGTTGTGGACAAGGAACTTGCAAAGTTGATTGGTTTAACTCAAGAGTTGATGGCTACTGCAAAACAGATTGAAAATTCCACATTTGATAGTGCATATTCTGCTTGGCGAAGCTCAGAAGGATTATCTGAGTGCAGCGATCGACTAGACATATTAGAGCAACATCAGAATTCAGAGGTAAACAATATGAAGGATGCTTTACCTTTATTGTTGGATAAGGATGAATCTGATATATTTAAGTTGCTAAATGACTTTACTATACAAGATGAAATGGCAACATATTATATGGGGGTATTGTGTTTCGATCCGGGAGGAACATGGTTAAGCCTTTTGGCTGATGATGAGTTAATGGATGTGAAGGGTGCTATACCTTCATTGTTGTTTGAAAATGAATTCTCTGATTTGATTATTCTGCCAAATGAGCTTACTGCAGAAGGGAAAATGATGAAAGGTTATGAAAAGGTATTTGGTTTTGACCCAGGAGGAGTAGGCTTGACATTTGGTCATCATGTCAATTGTTTATCATATAGAATGGTGTTTCTACTGATGCCATTAGGTTCTGAATTACTTGATGAATTCTCTTCTCATTTGAATGGAGCTTTTGCTGATGTTGGATGTCAACGCATGATGATGACTACTACTGTTGGTGACCAATTTGGAGGTCAAATTCATAATATTCTAATTATTAACAATGTTTGGAAGGCTTTTAAGCTAATGGATTTTTATTCTGGCATTACCATCAAAGAAGAGTGGAAAGTTGAGGTTGAATTTGATGTCATTGATGAGTGCCTCAAGGAGAAATTGAAGTTGAAAGCATATATGCTGGTTGGAATTTCAGTTGCAATTAAGGAGATTTGGGCCTTGCTACACTTTGTACAAATAAGCACTTTTTGTTAATAAGAATGCTTTTTTACATAGAAATATGTGAAAGATAGTTGTAATTTTGCTTTGAAAAATGGGAAAAGTATACTTTTTATAAAAATTGCTTTGTAATAAGCAAAGTGTAGCAAGGCTTTGGAATTTTTCTGCTAAGAGATATTATGAGTTGCACCTTGTTTCTATCATGTTTGGCTTGGTTAGTAGAGATTCGGATTTAGGAACATTGAAGGAGCTGCATTTCGATTTTTCAGCAGCTGAACTTGCCCATTTTACAGCAGTTTCGCATGCTCTTTTAGTGCCTAAAATAGAAAGGTTACATGAAGGGTGCTTATCATTCTCAAGTGCAAGGTCCGACCTCTTGGTTTTAGATGTTGTTGGGGATCTCAACAACCAAGGGGCACCTAGTGATGTTAGTCTGAATCAAATTACTGACGTGGTACTTGTTTTCGATCTGGGTGGAGAATGTGCAAAGTTCAATGGTCGAGCTCAGGTTGCAAGGTCAGTGGTGATTATGAGCTTCCTGGAATTCTTCCTAGTGTTATGCCGTGCTCCTATATCAGCTTTAAAGACACCCTTGGAGCAATGTTCTTTGATCCTTGAGGACAAGGATCTCTTCCAGCGGGAAGTATTGTTACAGAGCAATATTGGGCTATTTGAATTTCAAAATGTAAACCGGTTGGGTCTAGTTCTATCATTGCATTTTTATTACTTCCGGTTCAGTACACTTGTTATATAAGCTTCGTTGTACTGTAATGGAATATCAATTAATGAAATCAAACTTCCAATCCTCAAAACTCTGATTCTATCTCCCTCTCAAACTCTCTTTCGATTCACTTTTCGGTAGAATTCTCAACCCTCTCTAAAGTATTATTACAGAGCAATATTGGGCTATTTGAATTTCAAAATGTAAACCGGTTGGGTCTAGTTCTATCATTGCATTTTTATTACTTCCGGTTCAGTACACTTGTTATATAAGCTTCGTTGTACTGTAATGGAATATCAATTAATGAAATCAAACTTCCAATCCTCAAAACTCTGATTCTATCTCCCTCTCAAACTCTCTTTCGATTCACTTTTCGGTAGAATTCTCAACCCTCTCTACCCTCGGTGATTCGACATCTGATTTTCGAGCTTTCGGCTCCTAATCGGATTTATCCTTCAGCGATCTGCATCACTTCAGCTGTAAACGAATCAGACGGGGACAATGGTAAAATTTGGGAACATTGTTGTCAAGGTGTTCGGCAAAATGCCGTTGAGAACCAGTCTCAAAACAACACTCCTCCAGGTACCTGCTTTATCTCTTTCCTTCTCATTTCACCCAAGCATTAATTTTCCTCCTATAATGGCATTTTGTTATTCAGACGCAGAGGAGTGCAATGCCCAACATGAGGGAAAATTAAAGCGAAGGAGGATCGCAAAGAAACTGGCCAGGGAAAAGATAAGGCCTTCTCATCATCTTGACGGGTGCGATAAAGATGGTGGTAGTGTTGAAGATGAGTTTTATCTGCTTGCGTCTTCCTCCATATTGTTGTCCATGTTACAATTTACAAGTTTTAGTTTTAGCCCATTGATATTCTATTATGCAGGTTTTGCTTAATGTTTATACGTTGATCCATCTTAGTTTACTTCAATGATTTATGGTATGTGCATACCAAAATCTGTCACTCTGAACATGAACTAGCAGTTAGGTTGCCCTGCTTCTTCTGTATGAGAACCCTTTTCTCGCCCAGCTTATCCAAGATCCCAACCGTTCTCTATATAACTCTCTTCTTCTAGCTCACAAAACAGCCATAGTGGAGCTCAAGCTTTTGGAAAGCAGGGACCTCACCTGTATAGAATGCATAGGAGCTCACTCACACTTCCAATTCCTTGGCCCTTACTCCACCCTAGAGCCATCAGGATTCACATATTAACTGGCTAGCTGTGGCTGGCGCAGCTTTATAGATCAGGAATTCGGCACTAAAGACACTATAGATGGAGATTTTATGATTTGGGAAGGGACGGTGATGTAATTGCCATTGACAAGGTGTCAGGGGAGATTATGAAGCCTTCGAGGTTGTTTTCGAAGTCTAGGGATTGCGATGCCATGGGGACTCGTACAAAGTTTATCTCCAGAGCTATGATGGTGAAATTCACAAACGGAAGGAGATTGTGCATTCTGAAACCTTGCCTGATATTGATTTTATGACAGCAGGTAAGTGTGCTTATGTGAATTTTATACAGGCAAGTGTGCTTATGTTCTCTTCTAATACTCTTTTTTTTTCCGGGTAACTTCAGAGATGTATTTCTTTTCCTCTTGAGATTAGTTTTTAAAAATTCCAAGTTAAGGGCGGTTTGTAAATCAATTGGTAGAGTGCCAAGAGGATTATTTCTGGGTTTGATATTAATTATGAGAGAGGTGTACTTGATTTGATTCCAGATGTCTGTTGTTGAATGACTGCCATGCCTGAAGTGTAGAGGAGCTGATTATTTCTGTGCTAGAACCATTTGGTGTCATCTCACTTCAAATATTTTTGTATGGTTCAATTTAGCTAATTATCATCTGTTCGTGGCTTTATTCTCTATAGTCTATATTGTCCTGTATACGTATCATTGGCAAGGAGTAACTGCTAATAATTTACTTTTATGCTAGTGCATTTCACAATAATTTCAATTAGCAAGCAATCTTTGTAGATATTTTTGCTCCTGTCAATATACTACAAGCAATCGGTGCTTGTTTGATGCATTGTGTGTTGTCAGCTGTGCATACCCCATATATCTGCCCTCGTGAGGGAGGAGGATGTGAACTCTGGCAAACATTATACTCACATCTTACTGTTTATGGCTTGTCTTGACATGTTGAAATTTTCTTCTCAAAGTTATCCATTAGCAAGACAAGC
This sequence comes from Fallopia convolvulus, assembly GCA_964016875.1. Classification (NCBI taxonomy): domain Eukaryota; kingdom Viridiplantae; phylum Streptophyta; class Magnoliopsida; order Caryophyllales; family Polygonaceae; genus Fallopia; species Fallopia convolvulus. The sequence continues at coordinate 79,233,670 of OZ024718.1, read as the reverse complement.
TTATATCATGGTTAGACATCTTGAATGCTTAATAATGATTATTTGTTCATTTGTTTCAGAACACAAGGATTTCTGGCGCTCTTCATAGGTGGTACGGGGGAAACTTTCCCTGAAGTAAGGGAACGAATTGATACAAAACTGGCTGAGTGGAAGGAAGAGAGCATCTCTTCATGGATGCCTGGACATTAAGTACTTTCTTTCTTTAACACGAACTTGGAGAGTGTCTTGGCTCCAATGCTAAAAAATCTGGGGAACTAATTACAGCTCTCTAAGCTCACAATACCTCCATTCAATCTACTTGATCTGCCGGTCAATATTTATGCTCAACTGTACAGAGTCATTGAAATCCATATCATCTTAGATATAACAGATCTTATTATCTTAAGAGCATGATTTGGAAATGTACAAAGAGGTGAAGATAGTACTGACAAAGATTTGATCGCCTTTGCTGCTTTTGCTTGCCAAACGAGCAAGGGGGAGACTGCATGCAGAGCAGATGTTTTTAGATATGAAGAGATCAATGCGGTACCAAGCCTGTAAATGCCGGAAGAAGTCCCAGCTGGATAGATGCTGTTGAAGATGAAGCTGCTGACCTGCTTTATCATTGTAGTAGCACATTTTTGGGAGGAAGAAAAGTAAGAAGCTTATGGATATGATAACTACTACTTAATCAACGGAATTGCTTTAGCTTCATTTATCCAAGCACAAGAATGAGAAGCAAATCCAAAAAGGAGAAGATGATAGCATTGTGCTCTTATGAAATCAGCATCCTAACTACTGCCTAAACTCAAAACTATCCTCATCATAGAACCTCGTCACAGCCGGCACCACTGCAGAATCCAGCAAGTCCCTATGAACAAACCCGTAATTCCTGAGCACCTGGTTATCAGCAAAATTCAAAGCCATCTTCATCCCATCCCAACACTTGTTCCCCTCATACTCAGAGCTGTGCTTCCCAGTGCAAGGCTGACACCCAGTAAAATGAGTGACAAAAGGCCTCCTCCAGCCATCATCCTCCAGTCGCGGGCCCCACAGCTCCCCGTAGTGCTCGCTCACAGACTCCGCATGGCCCCGCCTCAGCCTCGCCCTCCCCCTCGCCGCCGCCTCATACCGCCGCGTGATGTTCTCAAGCCTATCAACAATCCCCACCCAGTAGCCATGCAAGGCGTAGTCGTTCTCTATATAAGTCTTCTCACCCCACCGCTCCCTGTGCTTCAGCAGCATGTAGACGAGCCCCGACTGGTCGTCTGCCTCCGGGAACAGCTTGTCCTTAAACGTCGCCGTTTGGATCCTCCCCCACTCCTCGTAGTTTCCGGCCTGCGGGCCCATCTCAGCCCACTCCTCCAGCAGCTCCATGGCCCACTGGCAGTTCCTAAGAAGAAAAACCCCGGCATTGATGCTGACCCAGCTCCTCTTCTCGTAGATGAGGTGGGCCCACCCGTGGACCACGAGGTTGTGGGCCCTGTATTTCTCCAACGGCACCTTGAAGTCCATGTCCGTGAACGCCGCGTCCGAGTCGACCCAGAACAGCCACTCGGCCTCCGGGTGGGCCAGCATTGCGGACTTGAGGGCCTGGATCTTGGCCCAGCACCCGCCCATGCCCGGGTGGAGCAGGGCCTGGTTGTAGAAAATTTCATAGCCGTGACGTCGGCAGTAGTCCACCTTGTTCTTGAAGAACCGGAGCATCATGTGGTCCCCTCTCGGGTGCGGGCACTCCGATGGCTGGGAGCCGCTCACCACCAGGATCCGGTCCTCCAATCCGACGGCGTACGACGGGTGGGAGCTAAGCCACTGCTTCCGCTTCCGGTCCCAGTCCCTCATCGGCTTGTCTATGGAGAATCGGAGGGTGGGGTCGTCGTAAAAGGTGGGTTCTCGTGGCTCGCACCGCAGCCTGGAGCTCGGTTGGCGGTTGCTGCCGCAGTTGAGGGAGTTCAAGGCGTCTGCAGCGTCGGGCTCGGGATCGCCGGTGGGCTTTGGATTGGGCTTGAAGTGGAACGAGATGTTTGGGCCGATTGGGCCTGAGTTGAACGAGGCCCATACGCCCAAACAGATGAAGAGTGCAAGGAGCGCTGCTCCGAGGAGGCGAAGACCGCCTCCGGCGGTGGATCTGGTGCGCATGGTGTTGGCGTGATGTCACAAGAGGGAGTTTTGAATGAAATTGAAGAATTTAATGGATTCTGATTTCTGAATGATTGGAATAAGGGTGAGAAAGAAGGTGCAGTGATTTATGAACAAGGATAAGATTTAAGTTGATAAGGAGAATGGGTTCACGAGTGCTGCCAAGCTCAAGCGGTTGCTGTTCAAATGGAAAAGGAAAACTTGAATGTGAATCATGTGAACAGGGCAGAGACCTGTAATATTCAATGGTTTCCTCCAATGACATTGATATATCCCGATCAGTCGGACAAGCTTGATACTGATGGTAATTTGGGGTTAAAGGACTTCTTTGGAATTGTTGCAAAATTAAAATCATTGTTTTGGAATCCCTTCTAGACATTGAAGCATTATGAAAATTGAAAATTGAAAATTAATCAAGTTGTTGATAAAATTAATCAAATTGTTGCATAATTTATTTTCAGTGAAAATGAATAATTACTAAGTTCAATTGATCACCAAAACAAATACACACTGTCATATTATTGACATTATGGAAGAAGAATCATCAAATTCAAAAATATATTCTGTTTCACAAAGCTTCTCCAAACTTATAGCCATCGTGACTCGTGAAGTATTGGTGGTCACTGAATTTGTCTTTTTTGAAGTAGTTAATTTTTGGAGATTTACTACATCAACCGGCCTAATATATGCATCCAAAACTGAATTTCTTTTCACACATGAACTAGATACTCCTTATTACTCTAGAGCTATTACAATTTGGGTCCGGCTAAAGGGCACGTAATTAAAATTTTAACTTTGAAAATTATTTTAAAATTATTCCTTAAATTTGAATTGAAAAATCCTTTAAAAAATTTGAAATTAATAAATAATTATCAGATTTACCAAAATTAGTATTTTTATTGTGTCCCCATAGACATATCAAGTTAGAGTCTTGACAGATTTTGAGCGTGGGCTTCAATTTTGAAGGATATGTCGCCGTACATTCTTGCTAGTGTACACTAACAAGAATATATAACGACACACCCTTCAATTATATAAATTGAATAATTTATTTATATTGTTGTGAAACAGGCTTTTCTAGGATAAATCACATACCATCCTAATTTAATTCGCATATCCAGATTCATACCAAATGCCCTTTAGAACATATACGAAATTACAATTATCATCAACGTGACAAACATTAGAGATTTAGGGCATTTTTTCTTGTGGAATGACAAAATATTACCTCTTCAATTAGCTTTACAAAAATGCTATATTCTTTAAGAATCGATTAGAAGTTTTGAATTCTAAAATTAACCAAAAAATTCAACAAGGAACAGAGGTTGAATCCGACTCACTAACTTTGGGGACGTTTTAGCTTTGGGGTATAAGACTTGCATCATCGTTAGGCCTAAAAAAAGTATATGTTGAATCCGACTCACTAATTTTGATTCAAAAAGCTGACAAAGGGGAGCTCCCAAATAATGTGTTTGGGGACGTTTTAGCTTTGATTGTTGATCTTAGTACTTTTTTTTTTTTGTAGGTGGGTATTTTATGGACGGAATGCAAATAAAGCGGCTGATTGGTTAAGTAGATGGAGTCATGGAGACTGATCGAGCCTTTCTTCGTGTCTAGTAGTCTTTACTTTCCGTAGTAGTTTTATGATGTCCTTGATCTGGTTTAATAGTGTAGCTGTTTTCTATCCAAAAAAACAAAGTTTAGGGCCAATTTTAATAACATTCCAAATCTTAGGGACCAAATGTATAATTTACATCCGATTGAGTTGAGTCAATTGACCCTTTCGCTAATTTATATTTCCTTTTTTTCCCCTTTCTCCTTACTTTTCCCGTTTTCCGGCTGGGCGTTCCAATTCCTGACCACGTCGTCTCTCCGCCTCTGTTTCACCTCTCTCCGGTAGCCCTGAGACGGTCAGCCATGTGGAGAAACTCGCTGAGTTTCTCTTCCAAAACTCGCAAGCTCCTCTCCACCCACTCTTCTCCTCTCTACATCTCCTCTCCCTCCATCTCCAGCCTCCTGAGGAACTCCGACCCTTTTCTCTCTCAACTTTACTCCTCCGCCGCCCCGAGACCGCCCCCCGCCGTCGATTCCGTCAAGCTAGGATTCGGCCTTGCCAGATCTCTCGATGCGACGTCGTCCCTTGCCCGGGATTTCACCGGTTCCTTGTCCCACTATGGACGCTGTTACTGGGAGCTCTCCAAGGCTCGATTGAGGTGCTCTTCGGATTCAATTTTATGTTTTCTGTTGTGATTTTGTCGTGGATTTGTTAAATTTTATTGCTTTTATCCAGTTTTTTGTGATCGGAGTGTTTGATGAGTTATGGAGTTAGAGGTGTATTTCGTTGAATATCGGTGGTGATGGGCAATTGAATGAATTGGAATTGGACTTATAGATTGGGAATTTGGGGTGTAATTTCAACTCTTGTATGTTAAAATATTTTCCCAATAGATGCACTGCTGTAGAATTTGAGGATGTGAAGTTTGATTGCTTATTAGTAGCTCGTGAAGTGGTAAAATTTTTCAATTTGGAGTCGGTTATCAATATCAAATGTAGCTTGTGAATTGCAAAACTTTATTTCCAGGTTCAAGTTTCAAAGGTACAGCAATAGGCAGTCTATTTAGGTTTTTGAAGTAGTTGCTAGATGCCACAGGTGTCATAGAATTTGATTTACTTTGAAGAAGCACTCTTGAATTTGCAATTGATTCAACTGGTTGGTATTTTTGCATACTTAGATTGCGAGAAAACATGTATTTTAGGGAACTGGATAGATGAGCTGTGCTGAACTATTGATGCATCTCCTCATGTTGACTCTTATTCTGTTATTTTTTAAATTGAACGAGAATTCAAGACGAGTTTCTATTTACATATCATGTTTTGCATATTATACAGCATGCTAGTTGTTGCTACATCTGGGGCTGGCTATATTCTTGGGGGTGGACAAGCCATTGATTTTGCTGGCCTGTGTTGGACTTGTGCTGGTACTATGATGGTTGCAGCATCTGCCAACTCCCTAAACCAGGTTCATTATTTCACCTTCTGTAAAATCAACTTTGTCTTTCTGTGTATTCATCGAAGTAATCTGTACTATTAATGATTTCTGCTACGAGGACTTGGTTAGATGATCTTTTACCTGTTAAAGAATATATTTCGAGGCAAATTTGTTGTACTTTGCCCTTATAAATCAAAATCATTCATCATTGAAACTTTAGATGCTTTGAGTCCATTGTAGTAAGAATGCTAGAAAGCAATAAATCCAGTGTCTTTCTGTAAGTGCATCACATTCTCATGACCTCCTTAAGAACTTACATATTTGAGTGATGAATAGATCATTCATAAAAAAAAACTAACATTTAAACTAACCACAAGGACTTGCAAAGTAGATAAGATTCATTGCACATGTGAAACAGTAAAACTACATTGATCCTTTTGGCCATTTATATGCTGTGCTTAACTATTTGTAATTTATTGTCCATATTTTAGTGTGAATTTTAACTGGAAAGGTCTATATTTATCATAAACCTTTAAGTAGCATTCTTGTTTCTATATTAAAGCAATATTCTATATAAGTAATTTTTAGGATTTGTGCAGTCTATCTTAGATGAAGTTTATTATCTTATCTTGTCTCATACTCCTATCAATGTATTTCTTCTTCCTCTTGTCTCTTATGAACTCACCATATCATTTAGTTTCTGTAATCCCTTTCCATTGTGACTTTGACTCCTTTGAATTGAGTTTTTGGTTTATATTTTGGCTTATTAGGCATTTGAAGTTAAAAATGATGCTAAAATGAAGAGAACAATGCTCAGACCATTGCCATCTGGGCGTATAACTGTGCCACATGCTATCACTTGGGCAACTGTTGCTGGAGTTTCTGGCACTGCTCTATTGGCAAGCCAGGTGCCAAACCTGAAATTTCAATATGTATGCTTTTCAATCCTTATCAAATGTGAAGGGACTAATTTTTACAGGGACTAATTTTTACATCATGTTGCAAGGTCATTGCAGACAAATATGCTGGCAGCTGGACTTGCAGCTTCTAACCTCGTCTTGTATGCATTTGTCTATACTCCACTCAAGCAAATACATCCAGTTAATACATGGGTTGGAGCTATTGTTGGTGCTATTCCTCCACTTTTGGGGTATGCTTTATATTGTAATTGAGACAGATTTCTCTCTGAAACATGTATCTGAATTTTGTTTACAATAATACTTCACACATCATTGGTTTCTCGGTTGCTCTTGATGTCATTGTCCTTTCTGTTTATGTCAATGTTATATTTCTCTGTTTAAAATTGCTTTGTGCCCATTGTACAATGCTGTTTTAGGTTATATAATACAATCCAAACTTGTTATGGATTGCTGAGATACCAGAATGTATTTTTCTTTTATGTAATGCAATATGCATCCACTGATGTGCATCAGCCTACTCACTTTTCGTTTGATATTGCAGGTGGGCTGCAGCTTCTGGTCAGATCTCTCTGAATGGGATGATACTTCCAGCTGCCCTTTACTTTTGGCAAATTCCCCATTTTATGGCCCTTGCATACATGTGTCGCAATGATTATGCTGCGGGAGGGTATGTGATATTTGATGCCTTATAATTCTGAGGAATGAAATTGAATTGCTTTTTTCTTTTCATGAAAGGACCTATACCTCAACCGTTTCTGTATATGCTGAAGCTGGTTCTATTTCATGATTCAGACTATTATGCACCATTATGGATTAAAAAAACTAGAAGTTTATGAAAAAGGGTATAGAAGGGAAAACCTGAAAAGTGTATAGGATTCTGAACAGACATCAATTTTAGCCCCTTGTTATTAAGAGAGGATTTGACCAAAATTCACCCTTCCCCCAAAAACCGGAAAAAAAAACAAACAAACACCATGGATATAAATTTTCTTGCTCGTTTAATATCCTAATTTTTACTTTTGAAGCATGCTATAAGAATTTTGACTTCTCCATTGCAGGACCATATCTTGGTGATAAAGATTGTTAGAATTTTATCTATTAAATTATAAAGCATTGCTTTGTTTCTTTCCATGAATTTAAAATCTCCACATACTTGTGCTTGTATGTTGCGAGCTTTAAGATACAGTGTAACTATTAGAGACTGGCTACATAGGAAGGTCTAATGCTAAAATAAGCTGACCAAGGAACTTGGTTTATCTTTATGTTTTGCTTTCACCAGATTTACCTTCTTTCTATGCTTTCAGGTATAAGATGCTCTCCCTTTTTGACCCATCTGGTCGAAGAACTGCCTTGGTAGCTTTGAGGAACTGCCTGTACTTGATCCCAGTTGGGTATCTGGCCTATGAGTGTAAGTTCCTTTAAAAATCTCATGAAATTATTTCCACATTCATCTTATACCTGTTCTTTATATATCAGCAATGGAATACTAAACACAGTGCATAACATGGACATGCAATTTCAGTAGCACATATCTTCTTATGTTCAACATTATATCCTTAGTATGATCCATTTTAATAGAGGATTCTTACATTCCCTTACCTTTTATGTTTATTTTGACATAATTAATGCACACAACTTCTATCTAGCCATAAGCCATCTCTTTCAAACCCCAATGTGCCTGTTCTTCATTCTTGAGTGTGTTACCAGCACCATGGATTGATAAGGTTTGCCTGCACATGGGTTCAATCTGTCTCTTACAGATTATAGAAGCTAATGGGAAGGGAATTCAAAGGCTTCTTATTTTATGATATTGAGTACTTTTACCATGATTTGTTTATTTTTTTTTTTATCGTTTTTTCACTCGTGCTTGCTGTTGCCTACTTTAGTGGGCAGTTCTTGTTTTTAATTACATTCTTATGATCCATTCACTTGGATTATGAACATGAGCAAAATCTATGTATCTGAAACATCCATATATGATCTTGTAGGGGGCCTAACTTCTGGATGGTTCTGTCTGGAGTCATCACTTCTCACTCTTGCAATCGGCGCAACTGCTTTATCCTTCTACTTTGACCGGAATACAAAGAACGCTAGGAGAATGTTCTTTGCCAGCCTCCTATACCTACCTGTATTCATGACAGGCCTTGTTTTTCACCGTCTTTCAGATAATTGGCAAGCCAATAAAGAAGACATCACAATGAAGATTTCACACACTTCATCTTCCCTTATACAAGAGGAAGAAGAGATCAGCAGCCCAAAGCCCCGAAAGGAGCCCATAAAACGGACCCCCAGTTATCGCCCGCCTGTCGCCTATGCTTCAGTGGCTCCATTTCCTTTCTTGCCAGCTCCATCATACGAGTCTTCCTAAGAGAACTCAGAATTTTTTCAGTTTTGCACTCGTGTTTGTTTCTGAAAGATGAATAATGAACTGAGGAAACTCTTGAGCAGTTCTTACTGTACAAGCATGCGCTTGTTTGTTTGTTGGCTACTTATAAATATATATTCAGTGGCTGGTGCAATTCAAAATGCAATTTCTAGTTCATAATTGGTTTTTCTTTCTTTGCCCGCCTGTTACTTCTATACACTGTAGAATGTTAGTCATGATTGTTTGAGCTTGCATTCACTTAATTGATATCAAGAAATTATTGTTGTTTGGTACTGAGATATTGATATCAATTTGATATCAAGAAATTATTGTTGTTTGTTGGTACTGTGATATCTTGATATCCACACTTGATACCGATTTTAGTATTATTGCATATCCTTCGTATTGATACCAAACGAGCATTTATACAACTGAATAGTGGTATTGTAAGAGGATGAGTACAGAAATGATGGAAGTGAAAAAAATGAAGTAAAAAGTCCAAAAGAACAAAGAAGGTTGGTATTTTATTTGCTGACTGCTGTATAAACTGAGGAAACAAACTTCGCTTGAATCCTCTTCTCAGTTCTAGCAAACTGAACACAGAAATGAATACAGTGTGAGCAGCTGTCAAGTTACAGCAAAGAATGTGAATGAAGACCACCCCAATACAGACTCAATACAGAATTCACAAGAAAGGAGAACTCAGATCAACTAGTAATTCAGCTGCATCCCAAAATCTTCCTCTAATGGAAGCATATATGCATCTGTACAGTTATCCATCTCAAAGGATGACTCCACTCTCTCAGGTGCGAATGAAGAGCAACACTTCTGGCACAAATAAAGCGCCGGCGCAGCTTCTGAATGAAAACCATCGCAATACAGACTCAATACAGAATTCACAAGAAAGGAGAACTCGGATCAACTAGTAATTCAGTTGCATCCCAAAATCTTCCTCTAATGGAAGCATATATGCATCTGTACAGTTATCCATCTCAAAGCTAGGCTCCACTCTCTCAGGTGCGAATGAAAAGCAACATTTCTGGCACAAATAAAGCGCCGGTGCAGCTTCTGAGTCCTTAATACCAATACAACGCGTGTGTTGCCATATTTCACACAAATCACAAGAAACCATCCTTTCTCCATCATCATCCCTTGCTCCACACTCACATTTAACAACCCAATTCTCAGGCCCGCCTTCATGCCTCAGCTCCGGCCTCCAATCTAGCCCAACTCCTCTGACCCGGATCTCTGAACCCGATTCAAGCACACCAAACACAAGCTCGTCATCAGCCAGCCCTTCCAAACTCTCAACCTCAGTAACCACAAATTTCTCAGTAAGGCAGTAAGTATCCCTTAAAGCCTGTCCTGCCATTTCCTTCAGCTCAGCAATTGTGGCGTGCAATGGCACAGCAATCAACTCTCCTGGACCAGATCTCTTATCAAGGTCAAGGTCCATATCCAGCTCAATTGAGGCAGAAAGAGCCTTGCATAGAAATCTGAGCATTTGATCATCTTCATCCCTCATTGGCCATTCCTTAACAAAATGTTTGCTATCAAGAATCACCCGGGCAGCCAAACCAGCAGAATCTGTCTCAGGGAAACCCAGAAGAATATTCTTGTACACCCAAATGATATCGCCATAGATATCAACACCAGGTGGCATGACATAAGGGAATGGGGCTACACACTTAGGGATTTGAGGTGGTTCAGCAACTTCCAATTCTGGTTCAGTGGAGCCTCCTCCATCAACATTCTCTTCAATTGTATATTCTAAAATACGGTTTGTTGGGTTGATGGCACGGCGAACTTTGTAGTTTCCTACAATCACATTGGTCATAGATTTCAGCACATAATCAAGCAACCCAGTGTCGCCAATGTGTTGTCTTGCTGCATCACGGACTTCTTGTCGAGTCATCCCATTATGAAGCGGGTCACTCTCTCTTTTCTCTTTCAATGCACCAACAATTACATTTGCTGCATACTCCAATCTTCTTGTTGGCCATCTACTGTCCAAACTAGCAATAAGAGAAGCAAACTTCCTACACTTCCCCGATTTCTCCTTTTCCTTGGGACACATCTTTACTTGAGGACACGTTCTGGTACCATATGGCTTCATTGGTTGAAGCGCCACAGAAGCCACAGAAGACGCTTCACTCTTCGCCATGGTTACTTTGATCCTGGGAGCTCGGGACTTGACAGTGAGCATGAACCTAAGAAGCTCTTGGAGGGTACTCAACTGGGTCTCACTCATGTCCCTATAACACCGGACTAATTGGCTAATATCTTGGCTGGATTTCTTGTTCTTGAAATTAGCAATTAAATCATCCAGATACATGGAGCTTAGAAACTCAATAGCCCTGGAATAATGGTGTTCTTCCACACCAAAGCTCCCACTGCAAAAGCGGTAACCCCACTTCCCAAACCATGGATGCCCATATGCAACACCATGAAGTAACCTAAGTTGCATTGATTTCTTCTGGGACTCATCCTCCAGTGTTATCATCCTACAATATCCCAATTGAAATCCCACATCATATTTTGAACTAATTAAACAGAAGACTAATCAGTAATCACATTAATAATCCAAACAAACCACCAAGTATTCAATATCCTCAGATTTTGAAGTAAACAGAAGACTAATCAGATTAACAATCCAAACAACAAACCACCAAGTATTCAATATCCTCAGATTTTGAGAAAACCCAATTTGATTTCTCGCAAAAATGATAAGCAGTTAACCGGATTCCTCAATTTTCCATCATATTACAACCTTACTTCTGATTTCAGGAAAATCTAAGTTAGAAGATTGGCAAACAATCAGGGCAAACCTTACCTTGTACGCAGATTAGTGCAGATACGGTCCCATAAATCCATAATCTCTCTTCCGTAAAGGTGCTTAGACCCGCCTTCAATCCCGTTGACACCGAGCAAGTGACCGAAGCCGTTCGAATGGATCATGCCGTGCAATAGATGGTTCTGAATCTCTAAAGCATCTTCATTCAGAGGCCTTCTCCACTCGTCATCTGCAGGAATTATAATATGGTACCTCCTCCTGGACACGAAATGATGGCTCCATCCTATCAAACAGACCACAATCGCATCAGAAACTCAAAATTCCCAATCTGGAAACCCTAAATTCGAGAAAAAAAAATCGATCGGAAACTTACCACAACACCGGCAATGGTCACAGTATGGCTGATCGGAGTTCCTCACAGTCTCTTCGATGGTGTAGAGAGGGACGAATCTGCCTCCCTTGTTTCCTTGAACCAGAAGAGTACACCAGACGGGCATGGCGCGAATGTTATAGTCCTCGATATCGGCGCAATCCCGGAGAAAGATCCGGATTCTGTCTCGGAACGATTCCGACGAGATAACGGTGCAATCGGGATCGCAGAATGAGTGGAAGGAGAAGAGCTTAGGGTTCCTCTTCCTCTTCTTGCAGGCCTCCGCGAGTGAACTCGGCATGATTTTTCCTTTTCTGCAACTGAATTTTTTTCCCGAAGCTCTGATTCTAGCTTACAAGACTCGGAATCTTGCTAAAACCCTTCTTCTTCTCATTTTCGAGCTTGAGAAGGAGGGAGAAGAAGATTTTCAGTTCTGAGTTTGTTGGGGAGTAACAGAGTGAGAGTCAGTTAGAGAGGGGTTCTAGAAGCAAGAGCGTTTTGGCGGTCTAACGGATTTTGCAGTCTGCTTGTCAGTAGACGAAATTACCCTTAGTTTGGCGCTGGTATTACACTCCCTGCCCTAATTGGGCCAGTGATTTTATTTGGTCCAATAATACTTTTGGGCCAATGGGATGTTGATATGTTTAGCCCAAATTTCATCGAAACAACGAGAGGGTCCGAGTGAGTCACAAATGTAATTTTAGTTATGCAAATTGCTCTAGGAGATGTTATGTTATATTATTAACTCATTTATTTATTATTTCTGAAAAAAAAAGAGTAATGTTGTAGGAAGATGTTCTTAAAATTTTAGTCTAGAATTTATTTATATTTTCCATATCAGAGGAAAAAAATATAAATCAATATCCTATATTTTTAGTACATATTTTAGAAATTAAGACTGTTCTATTAATTATATGCATCCTTTCATTCCTTTGCATGATTTTTTTTTTTTTTTTTGATCTGAAAGATCATTCCTTTGCATGATGATAATGTAGCATTTGTTTGACACCAAAAGTTAATTCAAGACTTCCTAAGATTCCAACATATGAATTTTTTCTGTTTAGGTTGAGTTAACTATATTGAAACTATCTTGATATGCAACATTAAAAGTCATATATGTAATCGAGTTACAAGTTACAACTGTTTTGGTACTCTTTAGCATCCTTTGCATCATGTGACAATATGATTGAAACTATTTTGGTACTCTTTTAACTATATTGAAACTATTCATCCGAAGGGACAGTTTCTTATGCATCCTTTGCATCATGTGACAATATGATGATAGTAAAGAGCATTGTTCTAAAAATCTCGTATAGGTGCTCGAAATCCAAAGGCTTCCAATAACTTTCGAGGGCCTTGTTTAAAATAAGTGTTGCTAATAAGATTCGAACGCAAAATTTATATCATCCTTTTTTGTTCACGAACCAATTAAGCTATCTACTTGAATTTATCTAAAAAAATTTAAGCTTTTATTATATAATAATATTAGACTTGATAATTTTGGGGCCCTACTTAATTTTGGGGCCCTGTGCAAATGCACGTCTTGCACATGCCCGGGGCCACCCCTGTCGAAACCCGTCTAGTTTTCTAGTCCGTTTAGGCGTTCATTTGGAACCGTCTAGATAACCGTTCAAGTCGTCCAGGCGCTAGACGATCGTTATCCACTCAGACCCCGTCTAGCATTTTTTAAAACATTGGTAAATGCCACAATCAATCATGTATATATTCCCTAGCTCGTTAATTTATCTTAGTTTACTGAGGTAACTTAAATTTGTTAATATAGCACATTAGCACGCCTTTGTACGTTGTTAGATACAATCACCACGTTTCTTTGCATACATGTGGCTACATCAGTAAACTTTCCTTTCAGTTCACAATGTCCCACTTCACAATGGATCACTTCATACTTACATTTGCTACCTAATAATATACGTACAGTTGAAGACTATTTTGAATTTGCTTAGAACTCAAGCTATAAAAACATATCTTACTATCATCTTAGGTGAACCCAGTCTTTCATATCATATCAAATCCAGTTTGCTTCCATATGCAGGATCAAAAGAGAGTAAAACACCTAAACACAAGTGCAATTCATCTAACAACCTCTCACCCTAATTAGTTGAGCAATCTAAACAAGTACGCTCACACATCCTTTTCCACTTTGCATTCCTATTAGTTCTTATTTAGCTTCACAAAAACCATATACTTCTTGGTCATCTTGCTATCCATCCCCACAACCCATCAGAAATGGAAACCGAGCGGATGATTCGATTCGCATTTCAAGCCATTTTTGTTCTCTTGATACTTTCTCAAGTGGGTAAGTTTCATAAGCACTCACATTTCATGTTTTTGTACATGGCTCATCTTGTTATAGGATTTTTTTGTCCCAATTATAATGAATTCTTGACTATAATGTAAAATTTTAAGCCATTTTTGTTCTCTTGACACTTTCTCAAGTGGGTAAGTTCAAAAGCACTCACATTTCATGCTCGTGTACATGGGTCATCTTGTTATAGGTTTAGGTCTCTCAATTCTAATGAATTCTTGATTATAATGTCATATTTCCTGCCATTTTTGTTCTCTTGACCACTTTCTCAAGTGGGTAAGTTTCATAAATAAGCACTCACATTTCATGTTTGTATACATGGCTCATCTTGGTATATACTTTTCTTTTCCCTCTCAATTCTAATGAATTCTTGATCATAATGTTACATTTTTCGCTCTTTTTAGGCGCTTATGATCCACTAGATCCAAATGGTAACATAACAATCAAGTGGGACATTATGTCATGGACACCTGATGGCTATGTGGTAAGTAATGACTACTTAACTCCTGATATTTTGTCACACACATAAATGAACTATCCATAACAAAACAACATTCATGTTAGGCAATGGTGGCAATGAACAACTTCCAAATGTACCGAAACATAATGAACCCGGGTTGGACTCTAGGTTGGTCATGGGCAAAGAAAGAGGTGATTTGGTCCATGGTGGGAGCTCAAACCACAGAGCAAGGAGATTGCTCCAAGTTTAAAGGCAACATACCCCATTGTTGTTTAAAGACTCCTGTAGTTGTAGACTTGTTGCCAAATGTGCCTTACAATCAACAAGTCGCCAATTGCTGCAAAGGCGGTGTTCTGTCTTCGTGGGGCCAGGATCCATCTGGCGCGGTCTCTCAGTTCCAGGTCAGCGTGGGCCAGGCTGGCACCTCGAATAAGACTGTCAAGCTCCCTAAGAACTTCACTTTACTCGGTCCGGGCCCTGGCTACACTTGTGGCCCTGCTAAGGTTGTGCCTTCGACAGTTTTCCTCACCCCTGATCGTAGGAGGAAAACCCAAGCACTTAGTAAGTTTTGGATATAAGGGCTCGTTTGGTTCATCTTTGAGTTTCCAGTTTTTAGTTTTGAAGCACTTTTTATTCTTTTTGTCCACTATTCTAAAAATCATGTCTAGGCTCCATCTAGGCCCTACTTAGGGACATTGGAAAGTCCTAGCCCGCCTAGCCGTCCAGCCCATCTAGGACCGCCTAGGCAACCATCTGGTCATCTAGGCGCTAGGCGGCCCCTCTCGTCCAGGGTCCGCCTAGTGTTTTTTAGAACATTGTTTTTGTCTAAGAAATATACAAGAATCTAACTAATTTCTCTTATTCTGTAGTGACATGGAATGTAACATGTACATACTCACAATTCCTAGCCTCAAAGAACCCGAAATGTTGCGTTTCGTTCTCATCCTTCTACAACGACACAATCGTTCCTTGCCCATCATGTGCTTGTGGTTGTCACAAGGGCAATTGTATTAAGTAAGCCATACCATACCCAATTTTCAACCAGTATTAACATATAACAACATTGGCCGCAAAATTCATTCGAAAAAAAAATGAAACTTTTTGCAGGAGCAACTCAAAGGAAGAGCACAAGAAGGGTATCAACACTCCAAGGAAGGACAACGCGCCATTGTTGCAATGCACACGACACAATTGCCCAATCCGAGTGCATTGGCACGTGAAGATCAACTACAAGGACTACTGGAGAGCAAAGATAGCCATTACCAATTTCAACTTTAGGCTTAACTACACACAATGGACTCTTGTTGTCCAACATCCTAATCTCAACAATGTTACCCAAGTTTTCAGCTTTGACTACAAGCCTATAGCGCCTTTCCAATCTGTTAGTAAGTATCTGAAATGTGCACATACACAAAAAATGACTCAAAAACAAGATTGGATACTAAGTTTTTCTTTTTCCTTTGTATTTGTGTGTGCAGATGACACAGGGATGTTTTATGGTACAAAATTCTACAATGATCTGTTAATGGAAGCCGGGCCTTTGGGGAATGTACAATCTGAAGTGCTACTTAAGAAAGATCAAGACGCGTTTACGTTTAAGCAAGGATGGGCATTTCCAAGGAAAGTGTACTTCAATGGAGAGGAATGCAGGCTTCCTCCACCAGATACATACCCTTATTTGCCGAGTCATGGAAATGCAGTTTCAAGCATAGGTTCAGTAATGGCTTCTCTGTTAATGATGCTGGTGTTCCTCGTGTAGTGAAGTGATCCATTTCTTGAGTGATTGGAATGTAGGGTTGAGTTAACAATGTAATCTGCAAATGCAAAACAAGATGGAGTGCCATACTGAAACATTCATGTAAAATTGCTTGATAAAGGCATGGCTTGTAATTTTTGAATCTCAACATTTTTTTGTTCGCAATGAGTCAAGAATTCTTCACCAGCTTGGTTATACAGTTTTGGATCTTTCAATATGAAGAATGAGGCAAAATTTGTAGTACTATAACATGAAATGAATCCATATATCAGCTTTAAACTATCATGTGATAATATGAAGAATCTATGTCACAGTTTTGGAACTTTCAATGCTAGTTTAACATTGGATGTTAAAAACAGTACAATGCCTCCCAGAAACATCTGTTTATGACTTTTACCCATGGGGCAAGGAGTAATATCGCCCATTCGATCAAAACCTCGTAATTAAAATAGAGCATATCATATTATCATCAACCAGGCAACATCACAAAAATTACATCATAACCCATTAGAATTTCAGCAGCCAATATGGACTGATTTAACCAGCCGATAAGTATGCAATTCCCCAAAAAGATCAATTTGGTTGTTGCTGTCTATAAAACAAATGTGCATGTCAAATGACAATCCACCTGCATACCGTTTAAAACGAAGAAACTATCTAACAAGTCAGACAATCATGGATTCATATCCAATATCGATGAACAAGGCTCAACTTTACCTATGACTCTATAGATTTCAAGTAAATGTCTGGAGGGGAAAAACTCTGCTTATAATGACAACAGTTGGGACTTGTGATCTATGCCGTTGAATATGAAGGTTCCGCACATGGGGATGAATTGCTTTGTGATCAGCTGCATGCAAGAAATAGTACGGAATAAGCTAATTGAAGCAACACCAAACAGAAACAACAATCATTTTAGTGTGCTTGGACAACACATTGTATTGCATTATAATGCAGAATTTTGCATTAAATCCTGCATTATGATGCAGAATTTTGCATTAAAACCTGCATTACAATGCAATATATCAAATTATTACGCATTATCCAAACGCAACCTTATCCTCAAATTGTTAGACAACCAATTTAGATAAGTTCATATTAATTCAAGACATCCAATTTCTTGCAATTGTTTCAATTCAGACAGAAATTCCTATGTGCTTGAAGTTCTGCTGTTTGAAAAATTGTTCAAGAAGGGGCAAGAAAATACAGAAATTGCTAGGACTGAAGAATTTGTACGGAAAAGAATAGAAGAGGCAGATGAGAACCTTAATTACTTCTTGTGACGCAATTCCACCTATACAAGCTGCAACAGCATGGAGCTCAGAAGCACCAAACCGGGTCATCTCATTGATAAGGTCCTCTGATAAGGATGAACCATTGCAACCCAAATCACTAAGTATGCTAACAGCAATGGTCCTCAGTCGAGTTATATCTTCGTCCAACGCACTGCAAGAGTTGGTGAAATAGATCAAATTCTGTAAAATGGAAGGGCAGAATCATTTGTTCAACTGGAGATAAAGTTACCCATCAAATTGGCCAGGGAAACTGTTGTAGTTAGCTGCATATCGGTCAACAGCTCGGAGTAATATATAGAATCCCACAGCCATGCTGCAAAAATACAAACAGACCAAACTAAGGTCAGTGTATTCACAATGTATTTGTTCATTGTGCAGTAAGATGTATTCAAATATCTTGAATTAATTTGCTTCGCAAGTATTTTTATTTCATCAAATAAAATTTTCAGCCCAATAAAAGTAACATATCATTTGTCAAAGTATGCACATATGCAGCTTCTGGATGCCATCTTTTAGAATTCCAACAAACAAATAAAAACCTGTAGGAGTTATATACATTGTAAGCAGAACCAAATACAGCAAGAGCAACCTCTATATTTAAGAACAGCGATATATATCAAAAACCTTCAAATTAGTAACATTTAGTTACCTGTAATCCTCATCAGTTAAGTACTTTTGCAACTGTGTCAGGTTAGGAGAACTGAATTCCTCCTCAATAAGTCGATAACGACAAACCTGCAAATAGAGAGATAACAGTATGAAACATCAGCAATGCTCAAGTTATGTTTCAATCACTATTCTATGACAAGCTAATAGATTATGATGATTATATCAGGAATTTGATATTTGAGATGTCCCAAAGAGGGAGAAAACCTTTAAGAAAGGAAAGACGGCAAATGAGCATATTACACAGATAAAAAAACAGAGTCTGACTACACGAGGTCATTTCTGAAATCTATACTCACAGTTAGCTTTCGTGCATTCTTACAGAAGCTCTTTATGGTCAGCTTGGTGATGCTATTTGGATCTCTGCCAATTTTCTTCAAAATATTTCTTGTTCGTTGCTCCATAACCATAAAGTCAGACTCAGCCTTAGCCTGGTATATCTTTTGTAGATGGACATAATGCCTGCAAAGTATTATCAATTCATAAATTCATTAGCTTTTCTTTCTTTTTAAAAAAAAATTCTATGATCAGTAAAGATTCATCAGTTCTCAACACAGCAAAAAAATAATGTTGAAAACTGAAAGTTTAAGTTAAAACACTAACTCGGTAGATGATGTCATATCAGGAATTGATCCCTCAAGAGGTACCTCTCCAGCACCTTCATTAGCAATGAATTCCTGCACAAAAAAAAATAAGAAAATGCGATTATTTATATTGGCAAGGATCTTAAGGCAAACTTTTAGTAAGGAATCAAGCACTTAAGATAGGTCTAGGGTTAATCAAGCACTTAACCTGAGCAAATGAAATTAAAACTTGAAACAAGTTCAAACCCACCCAACCCACAAATCCAATAACTGAGTAGATATTAATGAAGTAAATAAAGGCAATCTGAACTCATATATGTTGACAGAACTTATACAACAAGGCAGCCTTTGCAAACTGCGAAAGATTACTAACGAACTATTAGACCTGTTTGTTCTGATACATTTTGACAGTTCGCAGCAGCAGGTATACAGAAACATTGATACCAAAAGGCTGTTTAAAGGAAAAAGAGACTATTTTAGTTCAGGAGAAAAACATAACCTTTAGTGCAGCCACCATCACCCAAAAATCTGGTGAATCAGGACCAACTTCAGCAGAGCTATCAAGTATCTGTTGTAAATTAGAAGCTGGCAGGTGAAAATAAAAACCCACCGGTCATTAATCTTTTAGCTAGCACTTGATTTAAGAGTCCATAATTTCTAAATTCTAATCAGTAAATCTCAAAATGAAGCTCAGATGTATAATTCAACAACGAATTAAGGCTGACAACGAAACCCTACATAAGCATATATCCTTTTTCATTTTGACAAGATGCTATTATTGCTTCGTCTCTTCAATCAAAAGAGTAAAATTTTCTCAATATTATGTTTATCTTTTGCATGTGGATGGAACACAGTTCATGTTACCAAACATTTAAAAGATAAATATCTAAATAAATAACAGTGGCTTAAATCCTCCTGATTCACCTTGACAGAAAATAAACAAACAGGAAAGCACAAAACATATAAACACATTATAGAAACCCCGATCTATTTTTAGAATGTACCAAATTACTATCTATTTATATACTCACATATCCCTTGTGGAGCAAAAAGCTTAAAGGATGCATCAATAGCTTCTTTATAGTTATCTTCATCGAATCCAATTGTCTTGGATTTAAGAAGGTCCTGGTGTCCAGAAGACCAAATTAATTGAATATTGAGAACAAACAATAAAGCAAAGGACGAAAAGGAGTCAGTACTGCAGATAATTTAACCTTGAACTCTTTTTTCTCCTCCCTGCTTGATGGAAGGTTACCCCCATGTGTTTGTGACCACTCCTGTGCAATCTTTACTAGAATCACAACATATGGGATGTGCTTGTGAGCAACAGGATCAGGCACATTAATATCAATAGATTCCACATGCCTGTTTCAGAAACCATATTCAAATAGATATAGCAAAATAATAGTTAATTTTACATACAGGAGATAAGAGAGTTGAGTATGAAGAAAAAGCTAACATGTTTATACATGTCTGAGTAATGAATTAGAAATAGTATTTCAACACAAGTACCGCTTAAGTTCTGGCCAGGGATTATTCAACCGAAGATCGTCCAGAAAATGGTCAGGCTTGGATTCAATCACAGCGTGTTCCTGATGAACAGTCATAAAAGAGTTAAATCGAACCAAGGCAAATCCTTGTAGAAAATGGTTCACTAAAATTCAAAGATCTAGTACTGTTAAAATGTAATCACATCAGATTGTCATGGAATTTTTCCAAAAATGGCATTGCTGTCAGAGTTTACTAGTGACTTATCCAGCAACTACTGTGATGTTAGCTTGAATTGTAAAGTGTTGCCTAGTTCAGCAGTCACCAGAAAGACACAACTCTCTTCGGCATATTTGATTCAAAGAAGGCAAGCAATAGAATAAACCTAACAATTACAGCACTATGAGTTTTCATATGCCAACAGTACAGAGAAAGATTCTTATGATAGCCCAACATAGATTGAAAGACATTATGCAAACACAATGTGTACACGAATAAACTTTACAAGAATATTGAAGATGAAATAAGTAGCCAACCTTCACACTGATGCGAACAAGCCCAGCCAAACCATAGGATCTAGCAATTACTAACATTACATTTGCCTCCCTGCAGATTTTATCAAGCCTCACCATTGAATCTTCCCCCAACTGTTGAGAAACAAAGAGTAAATTACTCAAGGAAAAATGAGGTAAATTTAAGCATAATTGATATGTATTATGCGCTAAGTAACACATTCAAAATTAGCTCAGTCTCCAGTCAAGTTGGTCAGATCTCATTTGTCTGAGCTGGTTCAGAATTTCTAAGAGTTTCTTAAGTGAGCTTGCATAAACCAGTTTTTGTATTGCATTAGCAATGTGTCAAATTAAGAAGGTGAAAGACTATTCCTCCAACTTTTGAAATGCAAAGCCTCAATATAACAAAGGAGAGGTATTACATTGGGATATTCAAAAAATGATCAATCATATCTACAATAGGCACATAGTGAATTTAGATTAAAAACAACAACATCTACCCAGGTGGAACCCAGTACGAGGCACAGGTTCTGGGGGGTCGAGATGTACGCACCCTTACCCCGACTCGAAGTCGGGAGGGTATCTAAGGTGGGCCCGAAGCAAAAAGAAGAGATGAAAAGGGCGAGAAAAACAACAGGGAAAGCACACCTCAAATATAGATTAGATATTACATCAGGGAAAAAAGAGCTAAAGATAAGGGGGAATAAATAAAAGAAGAAGAAAAATAAGACACTACAAGAAGAAATCAAACACTATCGTAAACTCTACAAGTAGGATGACTCCCAAGTACCTGCGTAGCTATTACTAATGTGAACTTTGAAAAGAAAGACGGATTTGTCTCGATTAACTTGTCTGGATATTCTTCTATAAACTTGGCTTTTACTGCATCATTGAGCTCCTGCAGCAATGTGCATACACACTTTGCCTTTGACTCTCCTAGATTTGATTCTTCCACTGGTGACATTGAAAGAGCACCATCAATCACAATACTTTTTTTAGCAATTTAATTGCGATCTTAGTAGAAGGGAAACAAAACATAAGAATTTTAACACCAAATTGTGCAAAGATAGGGTACTTAGAGAATAATATACACAAAAGGAGACCGAACTATACCCATGAAGTTATTTCCAAGATCGCCAATTTCAATTCTTGAACCATCAACAACTGTGATACTTCCAATTCCACCAAGAACTAGATTTTTTAAAGTCTCAGAACCAGTAGGCCCACAGTTCAGTAAGCAAATACTGGCATTCTCTAGAGCTGCTTGCCCTTGATCGCCCCAAATCCTACAAATAGTATGGATAATTAGTCCCTGTAAGATATATAAAATTTGAAAGCAATTCTTGAAAAGCTTTCAAATCAATCTTAAGCAAACAACATACGGACAATGAAGAGCTAATGATTGGATAATTGAATTTGAACGTATTCTGCTGAGTTTTCTTCCAATAGCCACAAGTGTTTCCTACTTATCATTCTCAACTTCTATGTTTTTCAGTTTTGACATTGAACTAGCCAGGATATAGAAATTGCCGTAAAGACGGAGGATCCAGATCATAATTTGCCTCCACAAAACCTATCTGAAAAAGGAGTTGCTTGAAGAATTCCATATGCTTAACTTGACATGAAATTCAAGGCCTACTTTTGTATGAATTTCAAACAATATCTCAGTAAACACTCTTCTTCTCAACTCTAGCAAGCCTCTAACCTTAAACGATACTCGCAGTTTTTTTTTTCTAGATGAGATACTTGCAATTTCATTCTCATTGGCCATAATCACATCATAAACTATCCGTAATAACAATTTCAGCATCTCCTTTGCACTAATATTCCACAATTTCACTTCAAAAATTAGAGAATCTTCACATTATCTAAAATCAAAGGACAGAAAGATATAATAATCTCAGGCTCCACAAGGCCACAACCGATAGATATGGAAACGAGACAGAAAACAAACAATTTTGCAATAGAATATGTATTGAGCAAGCTACTGCAGCTCGGAAGATCCTGTAAGGGTTCGAAGTGCACCTGAGCTGGCGATCGTACTTCACTTTGGGCTCAGCCATTGTTGTTCGTTGGATAATCGAAGCTTGGGAATCGCAGACAAGAGCTTTGGGGCGAAGTACGATGCTTCGCTTGCTCGCTACGCAGGAGAAACCGTGAGACTGGCGATCCTTCGCTCGCGCTGCTGTGCACTATTTGTTTTCTTCTCGGTTGAGGGGAAATGACCAGGTATTTACGAAACGACGTCGTTTCAATCAATCCGTCGGGCGCTGAAGAAAGATCAATCGGAGGGCCACCAGTGATGGACACAGATCAATCGGAGGGCCTTGAGCTTAGATGACAGAGAAAGAGAGTTGGGGCTATTGGGATTTTGTTTGATGTGCTTGATAGATTAGGGCTTACGGAGCGTTTGGTTTGAACGGGGAATCGGATTCAGAAACATCCATTCCTATGGTTCGAAACCGACTCCCGTGTTTGGCTACCGATACTTCCCGATAATAGTTGATTTTCAAGATACGCACGCACTTTCAATTAGGGTGGGAATCGGTCCGGTCTTGGACCGGATCGAACCGGGACCAAATTCTCCAAAAAACTAGAATGAGGACTGGACCGGATATTCTCGGTCCAAATCCGGTCCAGTAAACCCTAAGGCCAGGGTCCTAATCCGGTCCAGTTATATTATATAAAAATAAATTTTATATTTTAACATAAATTTTGTAGTGTAACCACACATATTTTTAAACAAAATAAAAAAATTACCACTCTTAAAATAAGTCGATCCGGACCGGATTTGGCCCCGAACGGACAAGAAAACGACTTTTGATTTTTTGTGAACCGAGGAACGGACAAGATACCCCTCGTTCCAGTCCAGTTCAATCCTGTCTAGTCCAATGGTCCGGACCGGATTTTGCCCAACCCTACTTTCAAGTTTCAATAGCTTACAATTTGTTCAAGTTTTTGCTTGGAATTTAATCAAGTGGTTAGGGTTCTAATAGTACATTAAAAAGTTTGTTTGGATTTTATAAGTACAGCTTTTCCTGTTTTAAGAAAAATAATAATAATTTTTAAGCAATTTTTTTTATAATATAAACACTCAAATTCAACCCCCTTAAGTCATTTTTCGATAAAAGATAAAGTTGGACCGAAATATCCTTATAAAAAATCAAATTATTTTTAAAAAAATATAAGATGGTTTAGTAAAAAGTTCCTAATTTAAAAAATATATACTCGTCAATTTTGATATACAAATGTTATTAAAAACTTAAAAAGTGAAATTTTGGGAAATCGAATAAAAATATGTACAATTTATATGCATACGAAAAAGTTTAAATTGTTAAATTGGTACTAAAAATATCATTTTGGACGTTTAGGTATTAAAAAATTAAACAATTAAGTATTAAAAAATTAAAGACCGGTCATTTAAGTACATTACTACAAAAAAATCACGTTCATTTGCACAAAACGCATTATAATTATTAAAAATGTTCACATTTCGTTAAAAAATTTAAAAGTAAAGATTCTTTAAATAAGGATAGGCTAACACATTTGTTCAAAATTTTAAAAATAAATTTATCAATGCAAATACAGGTTTTATTTGCTTCAACTCGAAATTCGGTTATTTCTCCACCATATGTATAAGTTATTTACATTGGAAAATAGGTGTTTGATATTGCTACTTTTAGAGATATTGTAAACATATATATAGTGATGAGTTAATTAAATTATGCTTTGACACAAACTAATAAAAGTTGTATTTTCATCGAGAATTTTGATTTTTTTTCAATTTTTGAACAAGTGTAGTGTATCTCTATTTGAGAATTATCGATTTTAAATTTTAATAAAATGTGAATGCCTTCATCTACAAATTCTCAAGTTTTGATTTTTTTAACAATATGAAATGGAAATCTAAAAATTCGGTTTTAACAAAATGAGTTTTGTGTACGTAAATCGGTTATTGACCCATTTTTGTAATACCCAAATGTTTAATTTTTATAATATCTAAATGTCAAAAAGTGATTTTCTTAATACCATTTTAATATTTCAGCCATACAAAAAAAGATATCAATTAAAATAAAAAAATTCATCCTAAAATTTATAAGTTAAAAATGTAATTTAATTAGGATTTTTTCCCCTAAATAGAGATTTTTTTTTTACTTTATCGGGTCCAAAAATATTAACCAAAACTTGTGACATTTATATGTGACAAGCACACGTCCCTCTTGCCTTTGTGGCTGTTTGTAGCCCTGGAAGCTCATATTCTCCACCTCCAAGTCAAAACGCAATCGAGTCTTTCTTCTCCGCATTTCTCAATCCCCCACTCTCAGCTAACCGCCATTGCTGCCTTCACAAGCTCCACAAACGCCCATCCCTGAGGAAGGGGAGAGAGTAAGAGAGAGAGACAACTATGGGATTCGGCACATTGGCATCGAGGGCGGCGTTGACGGCGAGGCGAGGAGTTCTCCAGAGATCTCCTCTCCCCATCTCCTTCACCCGCCCCATCGTCTCCACCTCGGACCTCAAGAGTCCCGAGGCCACCTCCCAGGCCGATCCCACCCCAGATCCACCTCCGCCGCCGCCCCGTCCTCCGGTCGCTGGGGCTAGGGTTCACTTTCCCAACCCTGAGGATGCTATCGAGGTCTTCGTCGATGGCTACGCCGTCAAAATCCCCAAGGGATTCACCGTTCTTCAGGCTTGTGAGGTCGCCGGCGTTGATATTCCCAGGTTCTGCTATCACGACAGGCTGTCGATTGCCGGAAATTGTCGTATGTGTTTGGTTGAGGTTGAGAAGTCTCCCAAGCCTGTTGCTTCCTGTGCTATGCCCGCTTTGCCAGGTAATCTTGTATCAGATCGATTGATTTCTCTGCTCTGTCTCTTAGTTGATACTATTAATTTTTGCTTATCTTGTTTTGGTTTTGAGGATATATGGATAAAGCTACGCTGGTAAAGTGTTCGTTTATGGTGCAAATAATGGCCTTCTCAATGATTCGACTATAAAATTTTGTCAGAACTGTGATTCTGTAGATATTTTTCGATGTTCTGCTCTGTGGGAATTGAAGAGCTGGATTGCAGTACATAGACTAATGTCTCTTTATACAGTGAACGCCTCAATGAAATTTTGGTGGAATACTGTTATGTTGTTGGACTCTGAGTTTCTTTTTCAGCTTTTCAAATGAATTTGATGGAGAAAAAGATTGGGAATTTTTGCAATGTAGGTATGAAGATCAAGACAGACACGCCAATTGCCAAAAAGGCACGAGAAGGGGTGATGGAGTTCCTGCTAATGAATCATCCACTGGATTGTCCCATATGCGACCAGGGAGGAGAATGTGATCTTCAAGATCAATCTATGGCATTTGGATCTGACAGGGGGCGATTCATTGACATGAAAAGATCTGTGGTAGATAAGAACCTGGGCCCTTTAGTGAAGACTGTCATGACTCGATGTATTCAGTGTACAAGGTCAGCTTGTATTTCCACACTAGTCCATCTTTGAAAATCTGAGTTTTGCAGGCGTTTCTGCACTTATTCTATGAATTTTTGTTATGATTGTCTAAAAGCAGAGGGGCAATTGGTAGGAATAACTTTGAAAATCTGAAAATAGGGTAGAAGTAAATTCTTGGAACACTGATGTCTTTGTATCAAATGTAGCAATGTGAAGTTGACTGAAATCAGTGAATTTGAATTCGGAATTCTTTTAATTTGCTTTGATGTACCTTGTGATTTTTTTGTTTAAAACATTGCTCAAAGCACTCGGAGTTTGTTGCTACTTGCTATTACAGTCTTCTATTTTCTTGATTTGTTTCTAGTGGCATGATTCCTTTTGAAAAACCATAATGTATTATAGGTCATCTGAGGTGTTAATCGGGAAAAATAACACTTGTTTCTGTTGTTGATTATTGCTCATATTTCTGTATTGGCATGCTCTTGAGATAGCTATATTTACATGTGTATTTATGTGGCCTGACAGGTGTGTTAGGTTTGCCTCTGAGGTTGCTGGAGTTCAGGACCTTGGCATGTTGGGTCGTGGTACTGGAGAGGAGATTGGGACCTATGTGGAAAAGGTTATGACAAGTGAGCTTTCAGGCAATGTCATTGATATCTGTCCTGTAGGCGCACTTACCTCTAAACCTTTTGCATTTAAGGCTCGAAATTGGGAACTAAAGGGAACAGAAAGCATTGATGTAACTGATGCAGTTGGATCCAATATTCGTATTGATAGTAGAGGTCCAGAGGTTATGCGTATTGTACCACGTCTGAATGAGGTATTTGTCATGTAGCTGACACATGTTTAGTTCCTCCCTACCCCAAGCTCTCTTATTCTTTACCCATGAAAGCTGAGGCTGAAATTTTCTTTCCTGGTTATTCTTTTGGTATTTATTTTTGAAAATTGTCTCCTCACACTGAGACTTTGAGGTAGAACTGCAATGTACTGGCTTGAGGCTGTAATAGAGGTCGCAATGTAGTGATGTGACAGTTTCAATGTAAAGCTTTCGAGTCTCATTTTCTTAATGATTCTTAATCTCAGCTTTTTTTTATCGGAATTTGTGCAGGATATAAATGAAGAATGGATATCAGACAAAACCCGTTTCTGCTATGATGGTTTGAAGAGGCAGAGATTAAATGATCCAATGATACGTGGTGCTGATGGACGTTTCAAAGCAGTCAGCTGGCGTGATGCCCTTGCTGTTATTGCTGAGGTAATGCATCAGGTCAAACCTGAGGAAATTGCTGGAGTCGCTGGCAAGTTGTCAGATGCTGAGTCCATGATGGCCTTAAAGGATCTACTGAACAAAATGGGATCAAATAATGTGTGGTGTGAAGGAACTGGCAAAAACCCACAAGCTGATCTGCGCTCTGGGTATATCATGAATAGCAGCATCAGTGGTCTTGAAAAGGCTGACGTTTTCCTTTTGGTTGGCACTCAGGTAAATTTTACAATATTGACTTTCTCTAGTTAAATTTTGCATACGGTAGCACTTGCAGTTATCAGCAATATACATCTCACAATGAGGTGGTCATTCTCACTTTCCAACATATACCATTTATCACTTCAAAAATACTAGATATTTTTTGTTGTATATGTGAATAAGATTTCTATATCTGCATAGCTTATGCATGCCTGAGCCGTAATCTTGTGTCCATAACAGCACTTGTCTCTCTTACATCTTTATTAAGGCCGCGTTCGACTTGTCAATCATAAAGACATTTATTATTGTTTGACTGTTGAGCTGAACTTTGTTTTTAGAAATAAGACTATTTTAAAAAAACTGCCATTATAAAGAACTGGGCCAAACAACCCCTAATTTATTGGTTGTCATTCATGCATTTCTGACATTGTTTCTAACTGCAGCCAAGAGTAGAGGGTGCCTTGGTAAATGCCAGAATCAGGAAGGCGGTTCGTTCTAGCCATGCCAAGGTCGGCTACATTGGAGCACCCAGCGAATTCAACTATGATTGCCTACACCTTGGTGACGGCCCTCAAACACTTGCTGAAATAGCTGAAGGGCGTCATCCATTCAGCTCAGCTATCAAAAATGCAAAAAACCCCGCCATCATTGTGGGAGCTGGGCTTTTTGAAAGGGAAGACAAAGATGCTATCTTCTCAGCTGTTGAAGCCATTGCCAAGAAAAATCAAAACGTCATCACACCAGATTGGAACGGTCTTAACGTATTGCTTCTGAATGCTGCACAAGCTGCTGCCCTAGACCTTGGTCTGGTGCCAGAATCTGACAAAGCCCTTGAAACTGCAAAATTTGTGTATTTAATGGGTGCAGATGATGTGAACTTGGATAAACTCCCAGAAGATGCTTTTGTGGTTTACCAAGGCCACCATGGTGACAAAGGCGTGTACCGTGCTAATGTCATTTTGCCAGCTTCAGCTTTTTCAGAAAAACAGGGAACTTATGTAAATACAGAAGGTACAACACAAGAGACTCTTCCAGCAGTGCCAACAGTTGGGGATGCAAGAGATGACTGGAAAATAGTCAGGGCTTTGTCTGAGGTGTCCGGTGTCACGCTTCCTTATGATTCTCTTGTGGATATCCGTTCAAGAATGAAGACTGTCGCTCCAAATCTCGTCAGCATTGATGAAAGGGAGGCAGCCACTTTCTCTACTTTGATAAAACCCGAGAGTTCTCAGAAGATGAATGTAGCTGATCCATTTAAGGTTACAGTTGAGAACTTTTACATGACTGATCCAATTACAAGGGCATCAAAGATTATGGCGCAGTGTAGTTCGCAGTTGTTGAAGAAGTGAGCCATCGGTGTTTGTTTTTCAATCCTTGCAAATAATGAGGCAGGTAAGGTTATGTTTTATGTTCTGCCTTTGGAATTTTCAGTGAAGAATTTTGAGAGGAGAATGATCTGTCAAACTCAATTGCCCGAGTTGGAGTTGCTCATTAATGTCAACTTCTTCTTACTTTTTTAGTTTGTGGACTGTACTTTAGGTAAGAAAATACCGTCTTTTTGCAAGTGTTGTTGGTGTCAAATGATGCATCCGTAAAATCATGAAACACCTTCATGGTTGATTCTTGAAACATATTTTCACTATGAACAGTTATTGTCTTATTTTGCTGCCTCTTCTTCACGATATTCTTGCCTCTTTGTTTGGGCTCATTTGTTTGGGCAAACTTATGGATTTTATTTTCATACATGATTTAGCGACAGGGATTTATTCAAGTAAAATGATTTATTTTAGAAAATATATGGCTGTGTCTATTGTACTTAGAATTGTTGCTAAAATGTTCTTGTATTATTATTATCAACGAGTCATTTGTTTCTTGTGAGAAAACGAGTTTAGGAGGAGAACAGCCTATAACCAGAACTTCTTTTCCTTATGAAATAACTTTTAGTCAGGTAGAAATATTTGCTTGAATAAGTTATACTATTAACATTTGAACATTTAACAAGTTTTAGCCAAGTAATACCTAATTAAAATGCTTTCTTTTGTTTATGTATTGTTGATAGGAGATATGCTTGTCCAATAATAGAAAGTTTCGAAGTGTTTGGCATGATTAAAAAGTTCATAATAGTTGATTGTAGTGTTCACAAAGCGGAATCGAACAAGTGTCTTTGAAATTCTGTTCGTGACATTTGAGCAAATCTATTGAGGAAATAAGCAATGTTATCAGAATCTCGATCCGATTCTACGATTCTAGCGATCCTACGATCCATAACACGTAAAACGATCCACGATGTCAACTAGAATCTTATTGGAGTAGGATCTTAAATGATTTAGAATACAATCTCGATTCGATCCCAATTTTACATACGATTCTAACGACCCTACAAACGATTCTAACGATCATATAAATGATTCTAACGATCCTATAAAATGACAATTTTAACTATATATTATTACTAAGTTAACGTGCCTTTTCCATTAAAATAGTCTATTAGCTAGTACATCCTACAATATTTTTAATAATTAAATTAATAAGGTTTATCATTTTCTTACTTAATATATAACAAAATATACAATCTATTAGGTTATTCTTGCATACTTTTAGTTATAATGTAGGATCTTACGATTCAGCGATCCGATCTTACGATCCGATCCAAAAGACCTTCAACGATCCAACCTAGAATCCCGATCCTAATAACCTTGGAAATAAGTATATTATGTGTTGCAAGATAAGTGTCGGGATATGAGTTGTTTTTGTCAAGGGAATAGAAGTGTATTATTAGTATATTACTTGATTGATTATCGCGAACTAAAACCTTAACAAAAACTTTTGTGCTAATGCTAAGTCTCGAAGTTTTTTTTAACTCTACACAATTGACTAACCACTAAACTAATTTAGAATGTGAATGTTATAGTTAGCCAACCACAAGTGACAATTTATTTCAGACTTTGTAGCTTACGTAACATTAAATGTGATTTATCTTGTCAACCTAAGACTGAATAATGTTGGACCCGGGTCACCCTCCTTGTCGGGCCACAAGCACACATAACTCCACAATAGTATGATATTGTCCGCTTTGGGCCTATCCCGCACGGATTTGTTTTTGGGCTCCTTCCCAAAAGGCCTCATAGTAATGGATTGTGCTTTCTCTTTATAAGGAGGTGTTCACATCCTTATTTTTCCCATGTGGGACTTGGATTGCATACCCAACGATCCTCCCCTCAAACCAAGGACCACATAAGTGGTGGCCTCCCATTTAGCGAAATCATCTTGCATCGCCGCTATCACCAACGGAGATCTCCCATCTTGTACCGCCGCTACCACTACGGAACACGCCACCACAATATCAAGTAGACTTTCGATACAGGGCACCACAGATCTTCTTCAATCGCCAGGTCACATTGAGGGTCTCCCACACAACACTACCAAGGACTTGGACCCACGTCATCGAGCTACACCACTCTACACCCGCGTGTTCCAGCACCAAGTCACATTGGGTTCCGTGTTTGTCCCAGCCGAACCATCGGCTCTGATACCATTTGTTGGGAAATTCGGATCACCTACTGGCAATAATAACGGCAACACAGATCCACAAGAGAAATCAGAAATAAACAATAAAGAAAGACAAGCAATTTGTTGACCCAGTTCGTCAGAATGACTACGTCTGGGGGCACTACCAAGCCAGGGATATGCACTAGATCTGAGACTTACAAGGATTACAAGACCTCTGTCTAACCTAATCTCTCTAGCGCTCTGATTTTTCCCTCTCTGCTCTCTGGTTTTCAACACACCAATTACAATAACATGGATGGGTTTAAATAGAGAAACAAAAGGCTCAAAGAAACCCTAGAGGCTCGTCCAACTTGGGCCCCAAGAAAACCCTAACAAAGCCCGAAACTCACAAACTCCAATCGACGCGAAAAAACAACGCGCCCAAGGGCGCGGTCACGACCGACAAAGCGCGGTCGCGCTCTGGTGCCCCAGACCGCGCTTTGGCCTCTGCGTTTCTGCTGCCTCAGCGCGGGCACGACACTGGTGCCGCGGTCGCGCTCTGGGCCCTCCTAGCCCGCGCTGGAGGTGATTTCTCGAGTTCGACCATTCCGTCTTTGCTTCTTCTTTTTGCCTTTATCTCTAATCCGCCTAATCCCGAATCAGGCTCCATGACCCCAACAATCTCCCACTTGGAGACTGATTCCAACTGTAATTGTCTTTTTCATCAGCAGAGTCTTTCGGTCTTGGTAGTGTCGGGCCTCCAACTTACGTAAGCCCGTTTGAAGCCTTGACATGCCTCAGTTCTTCCTCTTCAATCATGTCAGCCCACCTGACTCTCTTGCCAACTGCACAGTCATCCGGTTCAGCTAACTCAGCAAAATTCAGATAGAACTCAGAGGATGAGTCTCTATCCAGTTCTTTAATGATCTTCCGACCATCTTTCCGTGGCTCATCCTTCAAGGCCTTCTGCCTACCAGAAACCACTGCCATACTCCCACCAAAACTTGTAGAACTCAGAATTAATACATCATCACCCAGATAATCTGTTGTTGTATTTTCTGACTCCTTCTCTCCCGATGCCTGACACTCGTTCTTGTAGTGACCAAATTCACCACAATTCCAACACTTGATCTTGCTCTTGTCCTTGGTGATCTTCTCCTTCCCTTTGGAATTCGACCCACCATGACCAGATCTGCCCATATTCCCTACATTCAAAGCTGATCCAGATGCAGGAGTTGTTTCTTTCCTGCGAATCTCTTCGCTCATAATCAAATCCCTCACATCATCAAACTTAAGTTTCCCTTTACCAATCGAAGCACTAACGACAGTAACAGTTCCGTCCCAACTTTCAGGCAAAGAAGAAAGTAGAATTAGGGCTTGTACCTCATCATCGAATTCAATCTCAACCGACTCCAGTTGTGCAATCGTTGCGCTGAATTCGTTCAAGTGCTTGGATGCCGGTGTGTCCTCCCGCATCTTCTGGTTGACCAACCGCCTTATCAAGTACACCTTGTTCACCGCTGATGGCTTCTCATACATCGCGAACAAGATCGAAAGCAGTTCCTTTGTCGTCTTAGCCTTCACCGTGTGATGGGCTACATTCCTGGACAAAGACAAGCGAATTGCACTCATCGCCTCCCTATCCAACAGATTCCACTCGTCATCCTTCATGTCCGCCGACTTCTTTTCAAGAGGCAAATGAAGTTCTTTACCATAGAGGTAGTCTTCCATCTGCATCTTCCAGAAGCCAAAGTCTGTCCCATCAAACTTCTCCATCGGGATCTTTTCGCTCAATGCCATCGTAGCAACCTGCAGCTCTGATAACAATTGTTGGGCCCGGGTCACCCTCCTTGTTGGGCCACAAGCACACATAGCTCCACAATAGTATGATATTGTCCGCTTTGGGCCTAGCCCGCACGGATTTGTTTTTGGGCTCCTTCCCAAAAGGCCTCATACTAATGGAGTGTGTTTTCCCTTTATAAGGAGGTGTTTACATCCTTATTTTTCCCATGTGGGACTTGGATTGCATACCCAACAAATAATAATGTCAACTATATATTGATATAAGTTAACCTCCCTTCTACTTTGCAAGTTTATTTTGTAAGTAATTGATTTGAAATTATGAATTTGATTATTATTATTTCGACAATGGGCTAGAATTTAAAATCTAAACATTGAATACTGCAATTGTAACTTGTTTAAAGGATAAAATGGCTAGTATGTTATTGAAAATAGTGTTGCATATACCATTAATCTCTCATACGAACAAGAGTTAGAAATATCTGGTCGAGTAATATTTAAATACAAATATTCAAATACATTAATATATGACAACTAGTCTTCTATAGACTTCAGGTTCTTCAAGAGGAAGAGACCAAGAAAAATCTTACAAAGCCTAGGTGTGAAAACTTATATGCAATTCACTTTTTGTAGGTTGGATTGTAGCATCATCATTTCATATGACTTGTTTAACCTGATGATAACTAAGCTGGATCATTCCGCTAACTAGAGATCTGCTTTAAACCATAAAGGATCCTCTACAATTTGCAAACTTGCCCTGATTTAACTTTAAGATATCTTGGTGGAGGTGTCATATACACTACCT
Organism: Fallopia convolvulus; assembly: GCA_964016875.1. Classification (NCBI taxonomy): domain Eukaryota; kingdom Viridiplantae; phylum Streptophyta; class Magnoliopsida; order Caryophyllales; family Polygonaceae; genus Fallopia; species Fallopia convolvulus. The sequence goes on along the minus strand of OZ024718.1, from coordinate 79,200,025 downwards.
CTTCTACATAACCATGTAAGAAAGCGTTATTTATATCCAACTGATGCATTTGCCATTTCTAAATAGTTGCATAAGATAAAAGAACACGAATAGTAGCTAGTTTTGAGTTTATCTAAATATGTAAAGAATTTGTACTCATTTTTTTTATTGTGTGCAATTGAAATATGTTCAAACTTCCGACTTCCAAGGTGAAAGCCGGTTTGCTTGCTTTCAAGTGAAAGTTGTTAAAAAAAATAGTTTTCTTTACTTCATCGGGTTATAGGTGAAAGCTGATTTGCTTGTTTTAAAGTGAAAGTTACTTCATCAGGTGATGGGCATGTGGGATAAGTAAAAATTACAAGCTAAATCTTTTATATATATAGGGGGTCCGGTAGAAAACTAATTGTGGTAGAAAGTGAGTGTGAATTTGAGGAGTTGGATTAAAGTGAATTGATGGTGATTTTTTTTGTCAGAAAAGGAACATAACATTAATAATAAGAGTTAGGGGGTACATAATGGGGTGTTGTAACACCCTGAGCATCATACAGCAGAGTTTCCAGGATTTCTCTAGGGGGTGCCTCCAAGATGTGGAGCCCCAGGGGTTGGGTGTGGGCAATGCAACCAAGGTGATCAGCCACCTTGTTAGTCTCACAGTACGCATGGTGAAATCGGATTAACCAATCCCTACAAAGAAAGGTTTGACCTTTCGAGACCAAGCTAAATAACGCGTGTGCTGGTGAGAGTTTAGAGTGCAAAAGATGATGTGCCAGTTGCGAGTCCATCTCAACAATAATTTTTCTGCATCTATATTCACCCTCCAAATTCTAATCTAATGATCTATATTCACCCTTATTTTTCATACTAAGATAGATTTCTATTAGATCCTCATACTATATATATGAAGGAAAGAAATTTTAAGAATAAGTATGTGTGGGCACAATCACTCCTATAATCATATACCTTGCTTATAAGTGGAGCTTGATCACTTAATGGACAAAATGGCTAACATCTAATCCCTATTTATATTATCCATGGGTGATTGATCACTTGATGGACAAAATGGCTAGCACCACCGACGTACACTTGTAGATTTTTGTTACAAACTTTCCCCTTAAATTCAAAAAAGGCCCTTATTCGGTGGTCCGTTTGCGCCCTCTCAATTTTGTGTTGCGCACACCGATATGGGCGGATTTCCGTCCCGCACAAAAAATGACACAAATATGGGCGGGTTTCAAACTCGCACAAGAAAATGACACAAATACATGGGCGGGTTTCAAACCCGCACAAAAAAGTCATATATTTATGGCCGAATTTAGGATCAGCCCAAAACTGGAGTGCGCATTCAAAAAATCGGAGTGTGCAAAATTTCACCACATAATTCAACTAATTACTAGGCTACATAGATCTAGATTCTTCTACTAAAATATCAACTCCAACTTTCTTTATTGGGGGCAAGGATATTGATCCATTTGAATTTGGGCTAATTATTAGAGGGCTTATAAAAAATATTCCAAAGAAGATTTTCAGTAAGAAGCAATCTAAACAGTTTATTGAACCATCTAAGAGCATGTGCAATGGTGAGGAGGTGCAATACTCTCTCATTTTTCTCTCTCCTTTTGTCCTTTTGACACCTCATTTTTTCTATCATCCACATCATTTTTCACTTTTTCTTTCCTCTTTCTCTTCCTCTTTCCCTATTTCCCCTCACAACAAAGGGTATTCCCTTTCCCTTCCTCTCTTCTACTTTAATATATATGTTTACTACATATTTTATATCATTCAATATTTTTTACAAAGTTAGTTAATCAAATGAATTAAGAATAAATTATATTTACTTAAATAATTTGGATTTAAGATAATATAAACTAATTATTAATAAAAAATAAACTTAATTAACATTAAGATCACTTCAAACAACATTATAAAGTGCAAAAAAATACAAATTAAAAATAGCGTTAAACATTAATTGGTTGGCTAAAATTTTGGGAAGATTGTTGAAATTGATTCGGAAGAATTTGTGGAAAGGTTTGGAAATAATTTGGATTAATTGGCCTTGGTTGATTACCAAACATTTGTAGCATGGCTTGAACTTGATCCAAATTAAATGTACTAGTTATACCCGTCGTGCCATCCACGACTACGACTCGGATTAAGTATGAGCATATTTGTTTTAATATAATGATACAAAAAAGATTAAAAAAATTATACTCACATGCGATAGTTTTTTGTTTTTAGAATCAAATAAATTTCGAATTTTTACAATTTTAATAAATAGAGAGAAAAATTATTTGAAAAAGATAAATTAATATAAATAAAAGTTGAAATTTTAAAAATAAAGTTGGGTCAACGTCAATGTGGTGGCTCAAAAATATATGACTTTAATATATAGTTATAGACATATTTTTGACCAAAATTTAATTTTTAAAAAATCTTTTACATCATAAATGGATAAAAAGACATAGATAATGTTTTTTTTTATCATTTTGTATTTGTTATATTTTTTATTTTTTTTTATCATTATTTAATTTAAGATTTTTTTATAGAAATATATATATATATAATGTAATCAACTGATAATCACTTATATACTTAGAATTTATCCTAATATATACTATAGTTTATTTTATGTTAGATAGAATCTTTTCAATATATATAAATTTTGAGAATGACATGTACGAAAAATCTTAGGTGGGACATGGTAAAATCCTACGTGGCAGATAGCTTATATTGTGATATAAAAAATAACTTAAATAAATTATTATAAATAATATTTAATGCTTTTATAGTTTATTTTATTTTAGATATAATCTTTTTAAGTTAAATAAAATATCATATCAAATATTTAACATTAATACATAAGATTTAACATTAGATAATATCTTTATTTTAGATAGAATATTTCATAGATTAATTTATCCTATTTCTATATTATCCTAAAATAATATCAAGATATATAAATTCTCAAAACAAAAAATCCTATGTGGCTTAATGTGGGAACGACACATAGGAAAATCCTAGGTGGCGCAACATGATGACCTTATTCCTTGCGTGTTTTAAATATATACATAGATTTGGATTATATTGGATGTTTGAGTTATTTGGATTTTTATTGTGGTTATCCATGGAAGGTAATAGTAGTAGTGAAGGAGAGAAAGAAAAGTTAAGACAAGTTTGTGAAAAATTAACAACAATATTAGACTCTGTTTATAGATAATAAAAAATTATAAAAATTTATTAATTTATTTTTTTTAAAAACATCAACATCAATTATTATTTTGTTTGAAATATATTTAATGATATGTTGAAATGTAATAAATGAAATTAGTTGAAAGTTAGATACATGTGTCAACTTGTGAATGGGTAAATGTTCCTCTTTGGGCACAAGGGCCAAAACATTCATTCCTCAATGGAAGGAGGTTACTCTCATTCCTCTCCCATTCCTCTTTGAAAGGGGATTCCTCTTTCAATTTTTACAACCAAGAGGAGCTCCTCTTTGAGGAAAGAGAGAGCAAAGAGGAAGTTGATTTCTCTTGGTTGCACATGCTCTAACATTATCTTGTTTCGGTTTTTCTAACATATGCCCTTAGAACATAGGATAAGAATACCGAATGTGGAAATTAAACCCTAATAAGAATACCGAATGTAGAATAGTCAAAGGCATGGTAATAATAGATTTTCTAATGCTAGATTTTTTTTGTACACTCGAGCTTTGGTGTAGTAAAGATTGATAAAAATTGGTGTTGTGCTAGGCTTTATGATGAATACACTATACAGATGTACGTAGCTACTGAATAATTTGCATGCTAAGATTGGGTTTATAAGGACTTTTGGTCAAATTTGGACATAGTGTATATGTGAGCACTCTTGTAAATGTAACTCCATGACTAAACCGACTACTAAAAGGATTATGATTGACAGCATTTACCATCTACGAATGCTGTTTAATTTACCAACTGATGACTAACACTACATTTAAATCCACTGATTATACATCCTTAATTATGCAAGAGCCATGCTGGAGGAATAAGACCATTTAGACAAACATAAAGAACAACCAGTGTAACAAAACCCTTGTATTTTTTTTTCAATATCCTCCTGAATGTTTATCACACCAAGCTAAAACACATAAACCAAACCCTCAAAGGACGTCAAAATGCAACCTCAAAATATTCATTATAATATGACTCCACAAGAAAAAAAAAATAACAAAATGAAGGATGGCAAACCCACACAAATCTTCTCTGAACAAAATGACTCATAAAATAATGAACTGCAATGGCAAGCATGGATGGAGCAAAAGAAGCTAAAATCAATCTCCACCTATCAGCAGAGTACTATGGCACCTTATAAAAACCACCAGAAGTATATAAAATTTAAGCAGTAGGCTCATCAGCTTTCTTATCATCAGCTTCATCCTTTTTAGGCACAGGAGATGATGATGCCTTCTCTTCTTTGGCAGCAGAAGGGGCATCAACTTCAGTTTTTTTCTCACTGGTTTCCTCTTTCACTTGCAACTTTTCCAGATGCTCAACAGCTTCAGCTGCTTCTGGGCTTTCCTCTTCCTTCTTTTGGGATTCAGCCACCTCTTGGAACATTTCCATAAAAGATTTGCAATCTGTGCAAAAAGAACATTCAACATAAGAACACTAACACGAGGAGTGCATACTTCAGCTCTCAAATTTACATACAGAAGGCAAAGACACAGCCAAATTTCATCCGTATTTACAAAAAAAATTATCCATCATGATACAGATCATACGAAGAGCTATATTATACTCCAAATATCCAACAAGCATAATACTCATTTCCTTGTATAGTTCTACAGCATTTTTAATATAGTAGCATTAAAAGCAAGAATAAAAAAAATATAGTCCTTGTCTTAGTCCCTTAGACATGCATACTCATTGAACCATTTCCTCCTGAAGCTCCCTCACAAAGCATTGATTTAAAAGAGAAATAAAATTGTAAGAGAAGCAGGCCTAAGCAACATATACCCAACATAAAAGACACCCATCCACTTTAAGTCCCTTGAAAAATGACAATGTGAGGCAGCCAAGCATCATAACTTTATTTTACTTTTCATCATAGATACTACTTGATGATACTTATAACTCACTCATGAATCATGATATGCTTTGATATAAAAGGCCTTGATTAGCTTCAATCAACAAAGAAAGCATTTGACTATGCATTGCAAATAAGCTCATCCTTAACAAGCCATTATATACATACAGCTTCATTTATAAACTCATTGTAGTCAAAATCCACAAGTTTAGCTCAGTTTTGCAGATAATATAGGACAAGTAAATTTGTCAATCAAAATTGTACATACAAAAACAACACGAATAGAGAATCAGCAATACTCACTCTCAACAGAAGCAAATCTAACACAAAAGAGTTCGTCTTTCAACTCTCCATCAGAGAAATCAGTAGCATGCCACAAGCAAGACTTCTCATTCCCCGCATGTTCCTGGACACTCATGCCCGAAAGGACTGCACACACGAAATACACACATATCATCAGTTGATACTATCATACACAAAAGTATCAAATACAAAGGCAGGATCAGTTCTAACTTAGATGGTTCGCGCAGATCTTGAGAGTCTTAGATTGGCGCATCACAAGCCGAACCTTCCCTGTCTCCTTGTGTTTCAACAGCTTAATCGTACCAGCACCCCTCTCCTTCCATTGATTCCCATCCTTATCAAACCGATAAAGCTTAGATTTCCTACAAAACCAGAAATCAAATCCATTCAACACAATTTTTTTTTCAAAACCCTAGAAATAGATACAGTGAGCTCTAACCCTAACATACTCGCAACAAATTCCAAAAACCTCAAAATTAAGTGAATAGACAAGGTACGATGAACTTACAGATCAAGAATCGCGTCTTCGTTCTCTTCGCCGGTGGTAACCGCCACCTCCTCGAGCCTAACGATTGGGGCAACCTGAGCACCGGTGTCTTCGTCTTCGGCATGAGCGTTCTCTTCCTCTTCCCTGTGCTCTGGATCTGCTGAGCTTGACATTTTCGATGGACGACGAGGAGTAAGGAAGGTGTGAAGAAGAGAGTGAAAGAGGGAGAAAGTGTTGAATTTGGGAAGACGAAAACGGTAGTGGAGGAAGGGTTTTAGGAGTTATGGAGTATTTATATAGTGAGAGAGAGCGGTTACGTCATTCGGTTTGCTTTATTATTACGCTCATCGGCGCGACGTCCATGATGTTTTTTTATAATCGCAAATTTTTATTTATGTATTTAAGTTTTTATCTGTCTATTTCTTTCAAAAAAAGTGTTTTTATCTATCTTTTTTTTTGTATAAAACTTTTTAACTTGCAATAGATAGATTAATTTTCATGTGTAGAATTTTTATTTTTTTTTGAGTAGGTAAAGATTTAGGGTACCAAATAGACCTGACAGCCGATAGGCTATCAAGAGATAGCAGCCGAGAGCTCGACAAGCAACAAGTAGAACAAGCAACCACAAGAAAGGTAAAATACAACGACCGAAGAAAAGAAAACGAAATTATTTAATTTGACTAAAATATCCTCAATTTTTTGTAATTTTTGTATTGTAATTTTTGTAAATATTTTTGTAAATATCAAGCTAGAATGACAAATTTTTGTTATCCTAATGTTGTGCTGACATTTTTTATGTATTAGTACTATGCAATCTATACTCAATGTTGTGCAGCAGTTTATTCTCCTTATCTAGATTGATTTTATTAAGGATTTATTTGTTTCTATACATAGAACTGGGTTGGGATAAGAAATCGGGTTGGATTTAGAATAATTCATAGTCTCGTACCTTAATTTTAACATGAGTATGTAATGATGTTGAAATAAGAAAGAGAATCACTCCTTCGCATAGATAGATGTGAAAATAAACACTAGAATTGATTTTGGCGATTCCAAACCCGGTTCCTAATATGAGCGGTATACAAACAAATAGGCCTTTAGGTTGAGCTTTATAACCTACTATTCTAAGAGATTGGTTTGATATTTTTGTAGTTTACTTCTCCTTATTATCCCATCAAAAAACATAGCATTACATATGCATTTTCAGTAAGTGATTCTGTGCTGTATAAACAACTATCCAAAAGTTGATAGTTTTAGTAGAATTTCTAATGTTCAGGTCATTTAGCAAAATCGATCAAGAATTACAATATAGTGCAAATTCATACATGCATAAACAGGTCAAAAGACACGAGTTTTATTTAGATATTTGTTATGTATGATGATGTGTTTCCAAGTTTGAGGAATTTTACTTGTACATCAACTCGTTTGTATAAATTAGCTCCACTTGATGGCATGTAGCAGGAAATCTTCATTTAATCCATCACTTATTTCTTCTTGTTCCTATGACATTTAATCCATAATTGTACAAGAACAGTCAACAACACTTAATTGTTCCTATGACATTTCTTTGCAGTAATTTTCATCCTGTAAACAACAAACTTAGTTTGAAGAACATTTCAAGAACTTCTTCCGGATGGAATTTCAAGCTCAATGCGCTTGATTTCGTCTTCAAGCTCTTCTACACTGAATCCTTTGGATCTCCTTGTGTTCTTTGTCTCAGGCTCACTTAATAAGCTCAGAAGGTGTTTTAAGCATGAAAGATACTCCACTTTTGCTTCATTAGGTATGGATGTTTTCCCAGTTGTGTACTGAAGATGCACAGAAGTTGGAAAGACATTTTTTTTTTAAGTTTTAACCACAAAGAAGCAATAAAACAAGCCTTGGCCTCCATTTTTACTTTTTACTGATGATGAAGTATGAAAATGTACCTCTTTAAAAGCGGTGATGCATCCATTAAACGCTTTCTCCGTCTCTAAGATTGAAGCTTCCTAATAACCCAGAAGAAAGGGATGAAATTTGTGAAGAACTGATTTATTGAGAGACTGAAACAAAAAAATGTTCATATACTAACCCCTAAATCTTCAAACTCCCGTTCACTGATCTCAACACGTCCCATAGCATTTAGTGATTGCAACTGCAAGTGAGATTAAAAAATTGTTATATTTATATATATCATATGCCCCATGAGATGGATTTAGCCCCTATATCAATTTTGGTGCATTCTAACTAAAATCAGTTATTATTGTCACATAGTTGAATTTCAGTTTTTCTTGGGTCTATCGGGCGCATCCTCGTGACATGTTCAGGTTATGGGTACCCCCATCTTGACCCACCAGATCCCACTTGAGCGGACTATACTGGGCGGTGATTTTGATGTTGATGCCCCATGAAATTCAGCACAGTTAAGTAGTTCACCACATTAATGTTGAAAGTTATTTAACATTAGGATAATGTTACCATGCTCATTTAGGATCACATTTGCTTCCCAAGATCCTACAAAAGAATTATGTGCACTCACCAGAATGACCAATGCAGCATTTGCATTCCTTCCAAAATCCTCAGTTTGCCTGCCTCTCTTTGATTTACTTAATCCATCCAAAAAACTCCGTGCTATCCTATCATTATGAAGAAATCATATAAGGAACATTACAATAGCCCTGGCATATCTTTCTCTACCTGTAGATATTAGCAATAGTCCATATGTATCTTGTAATTACTCAAGACACCCAGCATCAATTTTTTTACCACAAAATAAATAAATCCTTAAAACTCTCCTCATATGTGTAAGATCAATGGCAGTGTGACCATCAAGCTTCTACCCATGTAAGAATGCATGTCATAATCAGGGACTATTGCGTCTCAAGGTTAAATAGATGCAAACTGCTAGATTTTGAATGTTTCTCATACAACTATAAAAGGAATTTGCTCTTGTGCTACAGCTTTTATATATATAATAAGGTCGCATATTGACAACGTGTGCTATGAAAAACCACAGTTTTGTATGCTTAAGATGCTTTGTGCTTCTATAAGTCTATAACTACTAGGTAAGAATATAGAAACAAATTTGGAAAGGTGATAGAAAGTGCAAACCTGCTAGAATTCTTGAAATGATCTTTTGCTCTTTCAAGCTCAGCAATCGCTTGAGATGCTCCACTCTTCCCAAGTTCATGAGCTTTTAGCATTGCTAAACGACCAAGGCTAAGCATATTAGAACCAATCTGGCATTGGAATGATAGAAGTTAGATTCTGTGTAAAGGAAATCTCAGTAAATTCTTCAGAATGAAAGCAATTTAAGAGGAATGTTTGGAAAATACTAAAAATATATACACCCCAGGTTTGGGTATTTTGTCATACATTCATTTGTTAACAAAATAATTCATTATACTAACGAAATTAACCAAACGGAAAATATCTCAACAAAACAAATGCCATAAAACTAAATCTTAAGAGAGTACTGTAAAAAATTAGTAATCATTGGACCAACCTGAATATGATTTTTAGGAAGTAACGACTTTCGAACATCTAGACACCTGTGATTGATGAAATTAAAAATAAGTTTGCGTCAGCAACTATGACACTGTGTTAGATAGGTGAGAATGAACTAACTCACAAACACACAAACAACACTGATTTCTGCAATTAAACAGAGAAAACAAGATAAATCTCAATGGAAAACTAGTTCCCAAAGAGCCAATCTCAAGGAGATGAATCTCCAAGAGCCCAAGGCACTAATGGCCTGATCCTCACAATCTCTTCTGGATGCCTCTCCTAGTAGCTAGACTCTCCTATATAAACAAAACCCACAGTGCAGCAAGCAGGCTGTACAACTGATTATTTAGCAGAAGACCCTAATGCCCCTTCTAACTAACTTGTGCTTACTCTGGCACAATTTACCCATTTGACAGCTTTCTTGCATATTCCTTGATATGTCCCATATGCATAAACGTTGCCTAACACACTGTTTCAATCAATATATATAAAATACTTGCCTCTCCAACAATTCTTGAGCTTCACCCAGCTTTCCAGATGCTTGCAAAGTCATTGCTAGGCTTTCAGCTGATATAACAGTGTCCATAGTATTCCAACCCTGTTTTGGACAAAATAATAAACGGTGTTTTGTTATGCACAATAATTACCTCAACCGAACACAAAATCAGGCATATGAACAAGTACTAGAAAAAAGTAAAACCAAAATCTATCTTGAAGAAGAGTGTCAAAGTTACCTTTATTAGCTCCATGATGTGCAGAACCTTTCTTTGAATAATCTCAGCCTCTTCCAGTCGATTTGACTTGATATAAATCTGTTTCAGTTTCATAGAATGTTAGTTTGCTTTGTATTGTCCACTTTAACTTAAGAAATTTCAATTCAGGGTTGACCCCTTCAATCAAAAACAGAACTGGAGCATGTTTGGATAATACAGCTTTTTCGTTGTAATTGTTATTTTGTCTATTTGGACAACACATTTTAAAATTCAATGTAAAATAATGCATAATTGCTTCATAATCTGCCCCTACCTTCAAATATCTGAAAATTTTGTAAAGGCCATTTCCCATATTAAGCCAAAACTTCCAAATATATCATTTAGGTTGCAATTAACCTGAAACATCTTTTTGTGTATATCTGCAGGTCAAAAGGTCTCAGTAAAGTGAATAGAGCTAAAACCTGTGCCAAATAACGCAACCTTCTCAGGCATATGTATGATTCCCCCTGACCACCTTCCTACAAGACAATTAGACCAATACGATATGTTAGTGCAAAATCACAATGGACTTAAAAGTACACATCATACATGACATTTATTTGTATGTAATATTGTTCAACCTCTAGAATTCGTATGGAATCCTGAATAAAGGCTTCTGCATCCTTTTCCTTTCCTTGGAGATATAGGACCTATATGTTGCACTCTATATCATCAAAGCTGCTCAGAAAACAAATTCACATAGCTGTTTCAAAAGCAATATGCTGGATAAATTCAATAAAGGGATCCACAATCACATTTATTTACTCCGTGAAAGGAAATTACAAACCCTGGCAGACCACAAACCTAACTTGCATGATGATTCCATGAATTTTGCAACCAGGTGATTCAATCAGGAAAAAATTGCCACAAAGTTTTAGAGGTAGTAAGTGTAAATTTAATCTTCTTTTTTCTCCGGCAATTTCTCAGGAAATCAAAGTTTGAACATTATTTTGAGAAGAATAAAAAAAACTCAGTTTTAAAAAATGATTCAGGCATCCACAATTCATGCTTAAATAATAATAATAATAATTAAAAAAAAAACTAAAACATCAATCATTCACATCATTACAATCTTCAGCAATTGTGTAGCAGATGTCAAAATTGAAGAAATCAACATGCAACAGTATAAAACATCGAGGTGAAGAATAGAAGATAATTAATTCTCACAGTTCCAAGATGATACATTGTATCTGCGTAGTCAGTATGACCATGCCCCAAAACACGTCCTTTTAACTGCATCATAAGAAATAGAACTAAGCTAATTACAGAAGAGATCCAGAAATTGAAAATTAGAGTTGATAAGGATTAGTTTTAGAGGGAAAAAAAAAGGAATTATACTTTTTTCTATGAGATTAAATATAGTACACACTAGATGACTAGATATTTATATTAAAAACTAGTTCATGAATGACCATATATGCAATTTCATACCCTCTATTTTAAAGAGATTAACTTTCATTTCAAATGTGATAGAAACGGGAATGCCGAAGAGCTAAATTTCTCACCTTCAAAGCTCTCTACAATGGTTGTGAAGCATGAAACAAAGTTAAACCAAAAAACTGTCAGTTACTTTAAGCCATAAATATATCTAAAAATATTGTACAGCTAGAAATCATTATAAAAAGACCAACCATGGCAGCGTACAATCATGGCAACATTATAATACATCATCATAACAAAATTCATGATCATAAATTTCAACAAGATCGTTTACCTCATAGCAAGCTTGAGCTTCCTCAAGTTTTCTCTGCACCAGATAGAACTGCCCCAAGTTATGCAGTGCAGCCCCAACTCTGCAAAATAAAAAGATCATGTTCTTTTCATATGAGAAATTTACACAAGTCGAATTAATATAATACAGCTTGATGAAACAACTGAGAGTGCAAATTGAGAACATTTTTAAAATGGAGCTGACAATATATAGCATCCACATACATAGGTTTCTGTTCCTTCTGTGAAAATATGTGGAAAATACAAGGTAATGACTAAGCGCAATTATGCCAAACCTCAGGACACTTACGATAGCAACATTGATATAATTTGTCCGAAAGAAACTAATGCAAGTTAATGATCAGACCTACCGAACGTCTTCGTCGCCAAATGATTGTTTCAGTATATCAATTGCCTGCCGATACAAGGGTTCTGCCTTATCATATTGCTTTCTGACTCTATAGAGCTCTGCCTGCATCAGAGTAACAAAATTGTACTTCATCAATCTGGTCTATCAATTGTCCATTTTGCCATTACAGGTTCTCATTCATCTATTCCCAGTTTCCCACATGAAATCATATGATCAGCACATTAAAAAAAAAAAACCATCCATGAAAGGAAGGAGCACCATAAATCTATAAGGAAAAGTTAAAAATTTTTTTTTTTTTTAAAAAACGACTGCTTGGACTCCAGATATATCAGAGTCACTTCCCTGGAAGTATCAGAAGCATAGTAAAAGAGAATCTGCTATACTTTCATGGATAGGTTCATTCAATTCTAATTATGTTTGGATAAACACTTGTATCTGAGGATTGAGAGATCATGTAGAGAACATCAAACCACTTAAATATTGTAAAATACAGAAGACCAACCATGTAAGATGATTTGTAATAAACAGTTCAGAAATGAGCAATAGGAGCTCTAAGGGATGTCAGAAAGTTGCCAACCAGATTGTTGTAAGAAGACGCAACATGTGGATCCTGCTCACCAAAACCTTTCTTAGCTTCTTCTATCGCTGAACGGAATAATTTTTCAGCATCGTCTATTTTCCCCTGAAACAAAATAGAGCTCGTATTAGATGCAATGAAACAAAAAACATAAAAATACTTGGTAAAAGGCCAGATAAAATCATAACATAAATACCCAAAAGAGGGATAAATGCTTGCCTGCATGAAAAATTCTCTCCCTTGGTCTGTAAATATTCTCCACTTTGATGTATGCTCATTTGATACCACAGAACCATCTTCAATTTTCTGCAAGCCAGTCATGTCAGGTGACTCGCCGCGGGAAGCATCATCCGCCAACACAGGACCAGAACTGATTCCAAACAAGAGTGCTGCACATACAAATGAAATCTTAGCCTCTGTTAGTCATATAATATTTTATGGATACTACTTGAATTTTCCGAGAGGAAAATAGTGAATTTACTAAGCTCCATAAGACACACTACTTCTGCCAGCTAGAAAAGTACGACTTGCGTTAGTTACCTGCATTACTGGTACATATGCACCAAGAAGTCATCTACTTGTCCTTTCCTAACTTTATGATTTTGTTCTTAAAATTCCCCATTTCCTCTGTGTAACCTCTATATAACCTTCTGCTACAATAGATTCGCTTGTTCACAACTTTCTGCTACAATCTATTGCACTGAGTTGCCCCCTTATAGCAGATAAATCAATGAGTTCACAATTTAATTTTTAGGGATGAAGGTGTTTTGCTTCCAGGTGTATCACAGTGAGCTAATTCCATAGATGAGCATGTATTAACATGTAGATCACACAACTTAAATTCCATAAAGAGTACATACACTATAAGTAGGCAATTTGCATTCATTTCACCAATGACACTTAAAGAGCATTACATAAAAGAACGATCTTTACCGGGTTGAGCAGAAACGAAAAGCCAGAACAACTGCCCGTGCTGATGATGAGATCTACTCCTCTCTGCAATATAGTACCATTGAAAAATCCGTTACAGAACAATGCAATTTTTCCATAAGCATTCAAAATTAACCCCCACCCCCAATAAATAATGTTCAAAGTTTTAAGCAATGGGGCGATTATATACATGATAAGCCAATCAGGCGATTACACACATTGCCAATGCGAATATACTTCCAATTGTTGATGGGTGTGCTAATCAAGATGAGGAGACAGAATTTACCAAAAATCGGAGCTGAGAGTTCCGGGAGGGATCCTGTACGAGAATAAGTGATGATTTTGGATTGAAATCGAATTCGCCTGAGTAAACTAGCCGTTGCTTGCCGGAGAGACATCGGAATCAAGGAGAGTGGGCTACCGGGAATACAGCAAAGAGGAGAAATTGTACGCCAAATTTCTTAAACCCTTCCTTGAAAGTTAAAACCCGCCGAACCAACCAGCGGCGTCCAGGCGGCGAGCGCTAAAGGTCGGCTGAACCGGTTTCGGCTCATAATTTCCGGTCCGGTCTGCAATTTTCATCAAAGAGCGTGGTCCCTTAATGGGCCTACTTAATGGGCCTTCTTAAATGGGCCTCTCTTGTCCATTGCAAATTTGACCCAGTTACCGCGCATATTGTGAAATCCAAAGCCCAATATAAATGGTACACTGTCTTTATGGGCTTCTCGGCTATATTCCGTAACTACTTAATTCCTAACATTAATCAATTTGATTAGAATAACACTTCAATAATATACATTTTGACAATGTATGTATGTACAGATAAATGGTCTTAAGATGAACATAGTAATATTCCTAAGAGTAATCAATATTGTTTTTTTTTCATGGGCATATTCCGAAATAGTTTTTTTTTCAGGGCACCAACCGGAAAAGCAAAAAGTTCAGCGGTACCGGACGGAAATGCAGACCATAATCTAGTTTTAGGAGAGTCGGCTTCATTAAGCCTATGAAATTCTACTAAACATTTATATTTTGCCAGTTCATTCTTGTTTTCAACGAAAATGCAAACCATAATCTATTAAAAAAATGCAATTGTACGTGCTTAGTTATTTTTTATTTCCAAAGCCTGATATATATATATATATATATATACTCAACATAATAAAGCTGGACTAAATTTATATGAAAGCATATCCTTGTGAAATTTAAATGTTCCAGTATATAAGTATATTCAATAGTTTAAAATAAAAATAGTGAAGCATATAAGTTATGTTAATTGATTAAAGTCTATATAGTTAATTTCTTACAATTCTGAAATGATGTTTAACACATCAATTGACGTCGTGTGCCAATAATTAAGTTAGTAGGCTTCCACGAAAGTCCACTATACTGAGGTGGATATCCACAATATTATGCTCCTCTCTTATGGGATTATGGGTTTATTATGATGTTTAATTAGTACTTTACTTTGGACAAATACTATTATATTCATATATTGTTCCAAATTCATTGATAAAGCAAAAGCATACGTTCACCAGTAGTATTTTGATACTTGCAAAAAAGTTAGTTTCAATAAATCACTAAGGTTTCGACCAAAAAAAAATAAATCACTAAGGTTTAAGGTTAGGATGGTTAGAATTAAGGATTCATAAATAGCAATAAAATATGTCTAATTATTAAACTTTAAAAAAGGATACATTTTAACTTATACTTTTTCCTTATTTCTTGCAATTATTAATTTTTTTTATTTAAACTTTATACTGCAATATATTTTGCAATTATAATATCTTTCAATACAGTGAATACTTATTGATTGATGCTTATAAAATTGGTTTATAAGTTTATTAGTGTACATATGCCCGTGGACACAAAAAAATATAAATGAAAGTTTTTTTTGGGTCGAATTTATAAATGAAAGTTTTCATTTTTAATATAAATGAAAGTTTTGTTATAAGCATTAAGTATTTCAAATTTGCAAACCCTTAGAGAATTAGATTCGAGATATATCTTTATGCTAAAATCATGCCATATAAATTGAGGTTCAATATAATGGCAGAATATATTAATAGACCCTTTACTTACATTTTTTTTCCTATTTGATCCTTATACTAAAAAATGTTCAAACAGACCCCTGTACTGCCCCCAATTTTGCCTATTGAACACTTTCAATCTTATTCTCCTTCCAGTGTACATCACGCACCTTATGTGTCATGTTATTTTGCCAAATAAGCCAAAATGGTCAAATACATACATGTTATTTTGGCAAAATACGTACATGTTACATAAGGCGCGTGAAGACTTGAAAGTGTTCAATAGGCAAAATAACATGTACGTATTTGACCATTTTGGCTTATTTGGCAAAATAATATGACACATAAAGCGTGTGATGTACACTGGAAGGAGAATAAAATTGAAAGTGTTCAATAGGCAAAATTGGGGGCAGTACAGGGGTCTGTTTGAACATTTTTTAGTACAGGGGTCCAATAGAAAAAAAAGTGTAAGTACAGGGGTCTGTTGATGTATTCTGCCTCAATATAATAGTTTACAGTCACGAGTTGAAATATTTATTTTTTTTAGAATTTTACAGTCAGTTTTTAAAAACGGTTTTTCTAACTTATGCCCATAGGTTAAACATATTATAAAAGGAAAGTAAAACACTATTAAAGTTTTAATGAATCCTTTTAAAAAAAATTAATTAATCTTAAATAAATTAAACCTTACAAAATATTATCAAAAAATCTTTATTACCAAATCTGACTAGTTTCAGGCTTTTGAGATGATATTTTGATATTTTATTTTGCTACAAACGTGTTAAAGGATAGTCTATATCAATACTAATAATAGTCATTGGACAACTAATCATGTAAGTCAGTAATTGTGCTTAAAATATAAGCATTTAATATACACACTAATTATGAAATAAGTACAAGGAGTCATGAGTCATGCTAATTACACTCAACCACTACTAATGTTGCCTACTTCGCTAAGCATTTCATACCTACTCTCTTTGTGGGTGATAATACACCCACCACTGTCCTTTCCTCATCGAATTTTTTAGCCAGATTTTTGTGCTACTATGTTTGACATTTTTTTGTCAACGTAAATATAAGGATCAAGATCGAAGGAATTCTCACCCCTAATATTAAGGATCGGTGTATCGGATGTAATCCCTTTCCTGGTGCATTCTAACTAAATTTTGGTGCATTCTAACTAAATTCAATTATTATTGTCAAATAGTTTAATTTTTCAGTTTTTCTTAGGTGTATCGGATGTAATCCCTTTCCTGCGGTAGCCCGTAGCCCCATCTTGACGCACCAGCAGATTCTGTTGTAGTGGAACTTCACTGGGTCAATGTTTTTGTTGTTGTTGTATTGTATAAGATCTAATTCTATAAGGCCAATGATGTTTTTTAGGAATAAAATTACAAGTACAGTATTGTTTCAAATTTTTTTATAGAAGGAGAAGCCATACCTTTTTATTAAACAACATAGTTTTTATTTAGAAATGTTATCATTGTAGCATAATACACCACAATAAATCTGCAATTCTTTGAGTCAGTTCGAATCCAACACGTGTTTCGTGACTATAACAAAGTGGCTGGTTTGATTACTTTTCTATGGCATTTCTATAATATCAATCAAATACATACTCATTCTTGATTCCTATAATATCAATCAAATACATACTCATTCTTTGAGTCAGTTCGAATCCAACACGTGTTTCGTGACTATAACAGCCCCATGTACTTGTGCAAATTTATCAGATAGACACCCCACCTTTGGTTTGGACCTATTGAACACTTAAACTTAACAATTTGGACCTATTAAACACTTGATCGCTGACGTGGCGAAGTACGTGTAAGTCAAACGCACATATACAGCCCCCTGTACTTGTGCAATTTTTTTTTTCTTTTTGTATTTTTTATATTTTCTGATTTTATTAAAATAATGGTGTTAAAGATTTGGCTTATGTGGCATCTTATGTGGCAAAATAAGCTTATGTGGCACACATTTGGACAAAAAATTGGAATATGTCAACATGCGTGTGTTACACTCAACGAGATTGTCAGCGACCAGGTGTTTAATAGGTCCAAATTGTTAAGTTTAAGTGTTCAATAGGTTCAAACCAAAGGTGAGGTGTCTATCTGACAAATTTGCACAAGTACGGGGGACTGTATATGTTTTAAGCCCATAAAAATACTCTAAATTAAATCGTTATTTAGCCTAATTTTTACCTATTCAAAAAAAAAATACACCACAATATTTCATATTCTATGTACATAAATAACATAAAAATCAACAAGTAAAGACAAGCGAGCTAAGAACCATCAAATATCATCTATAGTTAAAAGCGTGTATATTATGCAATTATCTTGATCATCATACCAATCTCACAATGAAATTGAAGATAGATTGAAAACAAAATAAGAATAAAAGTATCTTTTATAAATATGATGAGGGAGGTTGAATGTAAAACGCATTAATCCTTTTAATATGAGGGTATTATTGTTATAATACTAGCTATTATAGTCTTCGGGCATTTAGTCAAACGATTAATTCTCCAAAGGTAATGTCTAAAAGTTTCCGATTAGACTTTTATAGACAGTGACCATTCAACTAAAAAAACCATTATACTAGCAAAGTATTGTTAGATAGGTATATAGATTAGAAATTAAAATAATTTTGATTAAGCTCAATGATGACAAACCAAAACAAGACCCATATTTTATCAAAAAAAAGAAAAAAAACAAGACCCATATACTGATATACATGTAATCCCACTTGAAGATGGGAATCAAAGAATTCAATGAAATAAGCCTTTAGGTTTTTTGGGTGCTAAAAAGAAGTCCTAAACCTTAGGAAAAGGCTGTCTTTTTTCACACCAAAAAAAAAAAGTATAAAAACTTAGGAAAAGAGGTGGCAGTGATGTTTTTTTTTTTTTGGTGGAAAGAAGGGCAAAGCCCTGAAAGCTTTATTTAATTAAGCAAATGCCAAAGAAGAGTTCAAATTGCCCAAAAGAGGCACAATACAACAGGGGGACTAGAATAAAATTCAAAGGATTTACTAATGGTAAAAGCATGGTTAGCCAAAGCATCAGCAATGACATTAACAGGTGGCAGTGATGTTGGTGAAAGCCTCCAATACACAATTTGATCAGCTAGTCAAAATATAATAAAGTTGGTAATCACGTGCGTTGGATTCCAATTGCCCTTTTGCAGCCACGAAATCCTAATTAGCTAGCTTGAAAGCAATATTAAATATGCTTTTGTTTTTTTAAACCTCTACCTAGTTACGGGATGAGAATGCTAAGGTGGATGAGAGTACACACGCTACTAAACAAAATCAAAAATGAAGTGATTAGAAGCAGAGTGGTAGTAGCCAATATAGGAGATAAGCTGCGAGAATCCAGATTACGTTGGTTTTGACATGTTCATAGGCGGGACCTTGAGGAGCCAATTCGTAGGTGTGAGAGCCTAATATTAGGAGACGTACGTAGAGGAGAGGGGACGACCGAAGAAATGTTAGAAGAATAGTATAAGGCAAGATGTCATCGAGTTGGAGATTTCGACAGATCTTGCATAGTGTAGGGATAGCTGGAGGGAGAAGATTCGAGCAGCGGACAACTATGCACCTGAACCGCTGAACGGACCGGTCCACGGGGGCCTTGAGGCTTCAACGCTTTTGTTTTGGTTTTATGTTTTTGTTTCGTTTTTTATCGCCTCGGTTTTGTGTTGCCTCTTCTTTGTCGTTTGGTTGCCATGTTTTTTTTGTGCTTTTATGCGTTTTTGTGATCTTGTCTAGTTTATTGGTCGCTCCCTCAGATTCTATTTTCTGTAAGGGAAATTAAGGAAAGTTCCACTAAATAAATGGTGTTGTTGTTATACCTAATTAAGGAATGGTTAAAATGCAACGAGATTAGAGTTGGTAAAAGGGCCTCAACTCATAATTGATTTGAACTTACTTAATAAATTCCAATTCCATTTCGACCAAAAATAAATAAATTTCAATTCCATATATAGATACACAAACATGTCATTTTTTTGCAACCTAAAATTCAAATCTTTTCGAACAATAAATTCGAATTCAGATGTAAGGTTAATTAGAATTGTACTAGTTAGGGTGTGTTTGGTTAGTAATGTAAGGAGAGCATTTGGAGCAACTAGGGGAAAAGAGCCGGAAAAAAAATAATAGTGATGGATTGTTGTTGACCGGTACTCGTCGGGAATTTTAAGGTGGAGCTTCTGAGTCCCGACACACCAGGAAATCCATGGGAGCCCCATGGCCGGGGGTTCAGAGGGTAGCGCCTCACGACGAAGGTCTCACTGACCGGTCAGCAAGCAGGGGTCTAGGAGGTGACGAGGGGCTGGGAGCAAGTGTCCAGCCGCCAAAATGATATACTATGTTTTATATTACAGAGCTTATCGTGATCTATTTAGGCCTATGACCCATAATCTATTTATTATTTCTTGAGTCGTTATATATATATTTGAAACGCCTCTCCTTGTAGTTAGTTCTTTCAGCCTACATAATAAAAAATTATTTTTCTGTCCATGGATGTACTAAACGTATTTCTAGTAAATTACTTTAAATCGTTGTGCCTTTCTTTACATTTTTATTGTTCTTATTATAAGAGATTATTTGTCTAACAAGTAAATAGTAGGTATATTAAATCGCTCTTCTTATTAAATAAATAAATACCCCAAAACTTATAAGGGAAAAGGTTAAATTGAGAATTATGAGAGTATGCACTACATTATTATGGTTATGTTGCTAAAGGAACCGTGAATATTATAAAGTTTAAAACTTTAGGAAAATAGGTATTGTAGTGCTACATACAATACAAGTTCATAAGCGGCCAGTCAAACGTTTAATGAAAGCGAGTCATCACTCATCAACCATTCCTCATGCGTTAGCTTCTCCACTTAACTTTTTTGTAACCACAAAAGTCTAATCAATTGATTTTTATTTTATGTTTGATAAACTAAACAATTGTTAAAAAGCTAAATTATGCACCACCATTCATTTCCAACACGAACTTTCCACCCTCCTTATTGGACTCCTTTTCTATTGATTTTTTTAATTCATTTCTTTATACGTACGGTCAAGTTTTCAGGTTCATCGAATTTTTTTAATCACGATAGGAGCAGGCCATTATTGTGTTATAGTCACTCATTTTGGTATTAAAAACTGTATCAAATGATAAACTATTATTAGAGGTTGATAACCATTAAAAGAACCCTAAGAGTTTCAAAATACTAACTGGATTGTTTGCCCCGTCCGATGGACGGGATATAATTTCGTGTCTATAGTAATTGATTTTATAAGTGAATATAGATAAATGTGTATATTATTTGAATTAGAATAGAAATGCAAAATATATGTGTGATTTGATGGAAAAAGTAATCAAAGGAAATTGGATTTAAACCTTAATTTTTAATGGTTAATTTGGTGTAGGAAAAATATTTTATAAGTCATAAGTGTTTTTTTACGAAAGGTTAAGCATATAAATATAAGCATATAGTTGTATAAATGTATAGTTGTATGATTATAAATGATGTAGTGTTATATTTTTCCCTCTTTTGTATTTTTAAGGAGTAAGAAAGAAGTGTTATTAAATTAAATAATATTTTTCAATATTTATTATTAGTAGGATAATTAGTTTTTATTTTAAAAATAGAACATTTATTGTTCTTGAGAGGGAGAGTTTTTATAGTTGTAAAGATGTTGGCGTGCTTTTAGAGTTTCAAGACTAGATGATTGAACCACACTTTCAGAGAAGTCAACTTGATGGCGAATTATATTGTTTATATGCCTTTCACTTGTCGTGTCCTTAACCAAAAAGCTCTTTAAAATCTTGATGATCTCATCCGTCTAGAATTACTGAATGTCTTAGGGCGACTAACCACACATTGAGGTTGTTTGCCCTAATCCCTTTTCTCGTAAAAAAAATTGAGCATTTGGTTTGATCATAGATCGAGGGGCGTCACCCAATCGATACAAGTCGAAAATTAAGCTCTATTTGTAGTTGACTGTCGCTGACCCGAAAAACTTTGCATACCGAAAAAATCGAAATGGGATGGCCCTTTAAATAGATCGTCCTTTTTTTTAATATGGGTAAGAATTAAGAAGCCCCCTAGAGGGTCTTCATAAAGCATCCTTGCGGATGAGAACCCGAAGTTTTGCATTATCCATCAAGAGGTTGTTAGGGATGTTGTGGCTCAGGTTAACGATTTTATCGGCCACGGCATTGCAATACCTAACATTATGATGTATTGAAATGTTTTTGAATTGTTTGAGTGATACCATGATATTCGAGACTAGCATCTCTATTTGAGTGATCCTTTGATTGCATTGATTAATGTTAAGTTGTCCCCTTCAATTTCAAGATTAATTATCCCCCTTCTCCTTGCTTCTCTAATGTCGTCCTGCGGTGCTAACGTTTCCACTTGTAAGACAGAAATGGGTCCATACTTTTTTGTTCCTACACTAATAGTTTGTGCGTTATGATCCCTAATTACATACCTTGTAACAGTGGAGCTTGGGTTAAATTTTGATCCGTCAAAGTTAAATTTAGAGTAGCTTACGGCCGGTTTTTACCATATCTTATTTCTATTCATTTTTCTATGGGGAGTTCTTTTAGTCGTTACTGGTGTATCTATTTTGAATGAAATCATTAGATGTTTGCTAAAAGGCCAATCTGTTACGCTGATGCCCAACACACCACCAAATAGTTGTTTTATTTATAACATGGGTAGTAAATGGTATGGGTTTATAAGCCGTGACCACCGAAAATCCGTGTTTGGAAATTTTTACGATCATTGCACGTGACAAGTATGACGTTGCTAAACATATGACATACGTGATACGTATGACAATTTTGCACAATCCTGGTTGCTTATCTAGCTATCATCTTCAACAAATTTTGAGTTGCTTGATAGTTAAAACCCTTGATAAATCATCCTCACCAACCAATCTAACGTCTTAATCAAGATCTCTGACGAGATCGTGAATACCAACCACATTAAACCATTAAGGTCATTCATAATAAATGCCATTTCACTTAAAGCCAAGGCAGCAATTACAATGCAGTGGCCCATCAAAACCAACAAAGTAGAGACTAGAGAGACAGCCAAGAAAAAATGTCAATTTCCAACAACGGCAAATGAGGAGAAAAATGACTTCCTAATTAAGCACAGTAGTAGAGCAGCAAACCAAGCTACCCTTCAAACTAACCAACCCCCTTATTCCAATGCTGAGAGATTTGATAAACACAGAATGATGATGACACCCAAATAGTAAAGGCAAATTACAGACTTATCATCAAATTTCTTGATCTGTTGTGTTCATTCATGGCTTCCAGAGGATGGTGGTCTCTGCAACCATGGAGGTGACCACATATGGGTCCATGTTTGAAGCCGGCCTTCGGTCCTCGAAGTATCCCTTCTTGTTCTTCTCCGTGTCACGCCCAACACGGATTGATGCGCCTCGGTTTGCAACTCCCTGAAAAGTTATGGAACCAAAATGAGATTCATTCACCTTTTTTTTTGGGTAAAATTGTGTTGGTTATCATATTTTTGATTGTTTGATGTAGTTAATTACCCATAGGAATGTTTCAATGCTTGCGGTCTCGTGACGTCCTGTCAAACGACGCTCGTTTCCTTCACCGTATGCAGAAATGTGCTCCTTGTGCCTTAGCCCAAGCTTTTCAATGGCTTTCAAGATGACGTCGTAGCCACCATCTTCCCTCATAGACTTTGTGCTGAAAACATGAAAAGGAAATTAATACCACCACTCAAGCATAAGCATTGATATTGGAGCTTCATTAACAAAGGGCTTTGGAATCAGCAATTGCTAACCTGTAGTTTGTGTGAGCACCTGCTCCGTTCCAATCACCCTGAAATCAAGAAGAAAATTATTATACAGGAAAAAAAATAGGACGATTGAAAGAAAATTGATGGCACGGAAAATTGGAATTGAGGGTAGAATACCGGAATGGGTTTAGGGTCAAAAGAGAGAACAACTCCAGCAATCTCAGTGATCCTCTGTGGCAAAAGTAATGTTACATTTAGATCAATTTACAACTGATTGCAAGTAAAAATTGAATGCATAAACTCTGTCAAAATTTTGAGAATTGATTAGCGCGTAAGTACCTCCAAGATGTAACGAGCAACCCAGACCTCATCTCCAGAAGAGATTCCAACAGAAGGACCAATTTGGAATTCCCACTAAACAGAATTGAAACATAATACACAATCAGGAATCAAATGAACATAGAAAAGGATTTTATTCCAGATAGGCTTGAAGTATCATTACCTGTCCAGGCATCACTTCTCCATTGATTCCACTAATGTTAATACCAGCATACAAACATGCTTTGTAATGAGAGTCAACAATGTCCCTTCCAAAAGCTTTGTCGGCACCAGTACCACAGTAGTATGGCCCCTGTTTAGCCATTTAAGAACATGAATATTTCATTCAATTCATACATATCTGAATTTCAACCATTCAAATCAAAAAAAAACTTGCTCATTTTAATGTGAATACTTAATAGCATTGCCTAAGTGATCACCTGTGGACCAGGGAAGCCTCCTACGGGCCATCCAACAGGCCACTTAACATCCCTCTGTAGCAGGGTGTATTCTTGCTCAATGCCAAACCTGTTTCATTAGGATTTGAAGTTAAAAATAGGTTAAATTTTACAAAATGTGAAAAATTAAGGCCCAGGTTAAAGTAAAAATTTGTCAAGGTACCAGGGTTCTTCACAAGCAACAGCAGGGTTGCTGAAAATCTCTGCAGCCTTGGCCCTCTTGTTTGTTGGAATAGGTACTCCTTGAGGTGTGTAAGCATCACACATGACCTAAATGATACAGAATCAAAAGGCAAGCCACAAAGTCACAAACAATATTATGATCTCAAGATATTGATCATAAAAGGCGCTTCAAACGGATGCGAGAGGACAAATGTCTATGAAGAACTCACAAGGATGTTGTTTCCCCTCCTGAATGGGTCCTTGAAGATAGCCTGTGGGCTGTTGACCAACATAAAAGATACAACATAAGTAGAAAAAAAAAATACAGCCACAAACAAAACAAATTATGTAGCAAACACAATTAATGTGATTTGTAAACAATCAGGCAAGCAGAATTTATGTCCACAATCCACACATACTAGATGATAACTTCACTGTCTTCACCGGGGGCTTGACCGGTGCTGGACCCATCGTAGTTCCACTTGGGGAGATCTTTGGGATCAGATACAGGTCCATTCAGTGTCTGTAAATCAAAAGCAATAATCCATGTACGCAATTAATTTAAAGAATTCAAAACCTTACGTAGAAGAATTAAACTACACTACTAAGTACTCCACTAATGGACAAATCACAAAAGGAAACATTGAATTATTTATGTTTGGGGAAACAAGTTACCCTTGCTTTGCTTCTGAGGTCCATACCAGATCCACCAATCCTGTTTCAGATCAAAACCACCCACCAACATGATTACATACTTAGAAATTGAACTACGCAGGTAGGGCATTACATACATGAATAATAGAGAGAACAAAAAGAATTAAGTAAGGGAAGCATCCAGGTCAACTTTGATGAAGAGTTATCATTTTAGAAGTAAATTAAAACATCAAGCAACCGTTGACGTAGACTGAAAATAAGCCACACAAGTTCAGCCTTACTTTTCTCAACCTCATCCTAAACTCATAGTATAGTTAAGTACAGAGAGATTATGAGATGACAAATTATCATAGATCGGAACCGTGAAAGACCGATCTCCTCTCACGAGGATCACAAAACTCAAACCGAGCTTAAAATCAACTGTAAAATCAGATCCTTCCGCAATCAAAATTGAACATCTGGTGATAGAATCAGTTCATGACAAAAATTGCAAATAACAGAAGCAACATAGTCAGATCTCGCGAAACGCAGAATGATCGGCGCTAGTCGGACACTTAATCGAGTAAAAAATCAAACAAACATATATAAATCAGAGCACATGAATTCAGCTAGACATTTTCACAAACACATAGAGGTCATAAAACTGAAATTCCAGAAATCAAAGGAAAACAAAACCATAAAACGAAAACTCACCATATGTACTCGGCGATCACCTTCTCCGTAACGTCGGAAAGGTTGAGGTTGACGAGATCTGAAAGAAGCGACATCTTGAGGAACCAGAGAAATTATCACCGCTTTTTCTTCTTCCTTCTCTATCTGAAATAAGCGGTAGGTGTGTGATTTGCAGGGATGAAGAACAGAGGAGGGTTTTGGTGGTTTATATAGAAGGGGGAGAGGACAGGGGCTGTACTTGGTATGGTGGTGGAGGAGATTCCAATAAGATTTATTATTTTTTCTTTTATTTAATTTAATGAAAAAGCGGAAATCCAAAAAAAAGTGGTAAAATTCCATTTTCTTTTTATGAATTTCATTAAAAAAAGGATCACAGGGAATCTGAATTTATGGTTTAGATTCAACGCAAAAAAACAAATGATTTCTCCTAATTCCCTAATTTGGGGGATTGCATTTCCCATCAAATATTTTCACCGGTGCCCCATGTTTGTTTCTTTTCATCTCATTTCATTTGGGTCAACGATTTTTTTCCTATTATAACCATTTGGATTCCATACTACTCCGTATTTCGTACCAAATACTTATACAATTAGATTATCAAATACCGAGTATAATTAACCATTTGAAGAGTACCTAGTGGAGTATTGATTAATTGTTACTTTGATGTAGTTTACGAATTTGGAGCCTGTTGGGACTCACATTTTATGGCCATTGATTAATTGTTACTTTGATGTAGTTTACGAATTTTGAGCCTGTTGGGACTCACATTTTATGGCCGCTCGTTTGCGCACTCTTCTTTTTATGTTGCGCATTCAGGTATGGGCGGATTCATAATCCGCACAAGAAAAACCGTTTTTTTACCGAACCATGGACGAATTCTAAACCCGTACAAAAAACGACACCGGTTTTCGGAAAAAAACCGACTTTATGGACGGATTCCGGATGCGGCCAAAAAAAGCCCCTTTGGGCGGATTCCCGGCACGCCCATAATGGGCAGGTTTGAGACCCGCACATAAAAGGGTATTTTGGAAAAACGGCCCCTTTGGGCGGGTTCCTGGCACGCCAATATTTTGCGGGTTTTAAACCCGCACATAAATTAAGGTTTCAACCGACATAACGCGTCTTTTATACAGCGGCCGAGTTTTTTACTATTCAGTTTTCAATTGTTAATTCCACTAAAAAAGAGAGCATATACGACAAAGTGCATTCTCGTGAGATGTCGACTTCGAGTAGCGGGTCCACAAAGACGTCATCGTTTAGCGGGTCATCCTATTCGTCGGATTCAACCTCTTACGTGGGCAATCTTTCTCTTCCCGATAATGAATTGGTTAGTATATGTTGAATCCTTAAATTATAATATATCTGTTTAGTTTATACTTTATTGGTTGTCGGTCGATTTTAGTTTAGGTTGAAACTTGAAATTATTGGTTGTCGGTCGATTAGTAGCGTCGTGTCTAATTTGGAGTATGAAATTTAAATTTTATTTCGTAATGATGATGATGATCATATTTTATTTGATTTTTTTTAATACTTGCAAGTTCGTAGTTATTACAGGCCTAGTTTAAAGGTTTTCGGTTTTATTCATAGGTTTGTCCGTATAGTGAGCATGTTGATCACACGGAAGTCGACTTCTCTACGTACTTTAATAACAATGATGGATTTGATACAATGGAAGATTTGAGACAATGGGTTAAAACTATCGGTCTTGGTATGTCTATGATCATAACGACCAAGTCGTCCAAACACGATAAGATCAGTTTACAATGTTCAAGGTCGGGTAAGTATAGAGGGGAGGAAGAATGAGGTGAAGAAAGCACGGGATTCGATGAAGACCGAGTGTCCGGTTGAGTTGCATGGGTTGTTTAAGAGAGGGAATTCATATACACCCTCTCGTTGAACATTATCGGTGATAAGAGGGTTCCATAACCATGAGCTTCCCCCGGATTTGAAAGGGGTTAGGGGTGCACATCGTCTTAGTGCGGAGGAGCGCAACCACATAATACTTGCTAGTACGTCGGGTACAAAGCCTAAGTCCATCTTTTTGGAACTTATCCAAAAGAACCCCGAAAGCTTACTATCGAGGACACAAGTCTATAATTTCAAGGCGTCTCAAAGGAGGATTTCAATGGGTAAATTGAATGTGACAAAATACTCCTTGGCGTGGTTGAAGGAGAAGGGATATTTCACCGACACGATGAGCGAGAGGCAAAAAGATGGGGAGTTGGCGGTGAGCGCGTTGTTTATTAGTCATCCTGACTCACGACATTTGTTGAGGATGTTTCCGAATGTCGTTATCATGGATTGCACGTACAAGACCAATAGGTATGTCATCTCGTTTATGTACCACGTTTTTGTTATTGAGTTGTTTTAGTGATCATTAATTCTTTATATATAACTATTTGTTGTCAATGTCTAGGTATGGATGGCCTTGTTTGGAGTTTGTAGGGATGACATCCACAAACTTGACGTATTGTATTGCTATTGTCTTCATGAGGAAGGAGAAGGCTGAATACTTCAAATGGGCACTCTTGCGATTGAAGTTCTTATTCGGCAACCAAAAGCCGCGTTGTTTCATGTCGGATAGAGAGCTTGGAGCATTGAAGACGGTGAAGAGTGTCTTCAAGGTCCCCCACTTCTTGTGTCAAGTCCATGTGGCTCGGAACGTGAGGGCATATGCAAAAACACAAGATATAGACCCGGAACGATTCACTAGTAGCGTTCGTCGAGTTATGAGGTCACACACCGAGGAGGAGTATGAGGCCCGACTTGAACATTTTCGGAATATATGGAACGGTAAAGGTGGAACTGGTTTGGTGTCATATGTTGAGAAGACATGGTTCACTCCGCACAAGGAGAAGCTAGTGAGTGTGTGGTCCGATCATATTCTACATTTTGCAACAAGAACTACTAACCGGTAACCTTACCCTCCTATCATTTTTGTTCAATATTATTTCTCCGATTTTTTCTGTATATATATATATTTATTTTCATCTTATAGGGTTGAGGCTCAACACTCTATGCTAAAAGACATGTTGCAATCTTCCGTTGGAGGCTTTGACAC
The DNA here is from genome assembly GCA_964016875.1 of Fallopia convolvulus. Classification (NCBI taxonomy): domain Eukaryota; kingdom Viridiplantae; phylum Streptophyta; class Magnoliopsida; order Caryophyllales; family Polygonaceae; genus Fallopia; species Fallopia convolvulus. Next base: position 79,171,228 of record OZ024718.1, on the reverse strand, counting down.
GATCATACAACACTTGGATAACATGTTTATGGATCAAGTTCGTCGAATCCAAGAGGAGATGGGAAGGAGTAGATCGGTGACACCGGTTGAAATACTAGATGGACCCGAATGGAAGAAGGTTTTCTTCGATCGCATAGTGAGAAGGTGTTCGAGAGAATGCATTAAATTGCTATTGCAACAAGTACAAAGAGCGAAAGATGGGGAGATATCCGACGAAGTGAGTCCTCGAGACCATTGGTGGAGTACCTCTATGGGATTGCCTACACCCCAAACGATCAAGGGATATGTTAAAGAAGGCATCCTGTTGGTTCCCGATGAAGTTGATATATATTGGAGGCAAGTCCGGTGGGAAGGTTTGGGGGCGAATGATCGATTGCCCGATGATGGGGTCAAAGTTTCGTACGAGAAGAAGATATTGGGGAAGTTTTGGTCCAAGTTGCAAGCGGGGGAAATTCCCAAGGATACTATCTTCAAGGTCGCCCAAAAGGTGGTGGAGTGTGAAGACCCCCGTTCGGCTAATTTGCAAGACGCCTCTCGTGGTGAAGCCGATAAGGGAAGGCCAAGGGGGAGTGAGAAGAAGAGTAGTACTAAGAGGGGGAAGACATGGGAGGAGTACATTGACGACGAGAATAGTAAAGGCAAGGAGAAGACGATGACGAAGAGGAAGAGGGGGAGGAGAAGAAGAAGGAAAGGGAGGAGAAGAAGAAGAGGAAGGAGGAGGAGATGCAAAAGAGGGATGAAGAAAAGAAGAAGAAGAGGGAGGAGGAGAAGAAGAGGAAGGAGGAGGAGAGGCAAAAGAGGGATGAAGAAAAGAAGAAGAAGAAGAGGGAGGAGGAGAGGAAGAAGAGGGAGGAGGAGGAGAAGAAGCGCACTACCGTTGTGTCGCCTAATTCGACGTATGACTTTGATTTTGATTGGTGTAATGACACGATTGACCCCTTCATGTTTCAATACATATCTCGGCACCAAGATGTAGAGAGTGATGGTCATTGTGGTTATCGATCACTTGCCGTGTTACTAGGTGAAAATGAAAGTAAGTACATGGATGTTCGGTTGAATCTTTCGAATTACATTGTACAACATCAAAATAAGTTGGAATTGGTGTACGAGGAAAATGGTGGAATACCGAGACTTGTTCAGGAAGTGAGCATGACAACATCCCCATGTCGTAAAGAGGGTTGGATGGTAGTTCCGATGATAGGGTTGGTGTTTGCGACTTTGCACAAAGTGGCCGTCGTCGTGTTGAGTAGATTTGGGCCGCACACATGCCTCCCATTGTGGGCCGATGAGGGAGATGAGCCTCCTTTGACTGTATATGCTATGGCACTTGTCGGGACCCCCAACGCTGGACATTTTGTACCAGTATGTTTTCTTGACCAAAAGCTTGATTTTAATCTAAATTTGATAGCATATTTTAATAACGTTACATTGTGTGTAGATTTGGTTAGAAAACGATGAATGTCCTACTCCCCCACCGCCTAGACAATGGACAACATACAAGCAACCGAGTGTGGATAGATGGGAAACGCACCACCGCTACAAGAGTCGAATGCAAGAGTATGGGGTTCGACGAGCGAGTTCTGGACGAGGACCTATATTTACTTAGGGTTGTAATTAATGTTATATATTATAGTTACACTTTTGACTACTATATGTAAAAATGAAATATTTTTATTTAAATAAAGCGTCGTCGTTTTTATATTAAAATCGAAATTTTTTGTTGCGCAATCGAATATTAGAAACGGGGTCAAAACGCGACCGAGTTTTTTCCGCCCCGGATCGCGTATTCCACTGTTTTGGATACTGGTGTAGAAACGCCCACATAGGCGGATATGGGACACGCCCATATGGGCGCATTTGCAACCCGCCCAAGGGGTTTAATCACCCACATATGGGCGGATTTGTAATCCGCCCATAAGGTTTAGGGTTTGTAGATCGGACACACATTTGGGCGGATTTGTAAGCCGCCCACTTGGGCGGATTAGGGTTTAGGGTTTAGGGTTTAGTGTTTTGATTTTTGATTTGGAACACGCCTATACGGGCTTTCTCGTATTAAAATTTAATAACTTGTGCGGGTTATAAATCCGCACAAAATGTTAATGTGTTTATAGATGTCATTTAACTTCTAAATACAACCATGTTGTCCTTCAATCATCAAATAATCCTTCCAAGCCTCACATATCTTAGTTGCAACTAACGAACCACTCATTGAGAATTCTTAAACCATTATTCAACGTGATAGTGGACTTTATCGGTTGATGGCTTCTCGTTGTGCTGAGTAGCTAGGGCAAATGATGTATATGAGTTGAACCATCGTAAGCAATGTCTAGTAGAAAGTGTCAAACGCCACTATAAGCTCATCGTAAGCAATGTATAGGAGAAAGCGTCAAACTTCATATATCACTTTAAAATCTCATGTTTAACTATCAAACCTCATGTCTAATTTCATATATTACTTCTCTTAGACTCAATCTATTCATGTTTGTTTTGTATGGAAAGTGGCATAGGAGGTCTTGAACCATTTAATGAAGCTCATGTATGTTTTATTTCGATCTTATTTTGAATTTATATACCTTAAAACTCTAAACCATAAACCAAAACCCTAAACCCTGTTGTGCTAGTTTTAAACACGGCCAATATGGGCGGGTTCACAACCCGTCCATACAATGACGCTGACATGGCTAATATGGCGACAATATAGGCGGGTTCAAAACCCTCCCATGGCGCCAATATGGGCGGGTTCAAAACCCGCCCATGGCGTCAATATGGGCGGGTTCAAAACCCGCCCATATTGTGTTAAAATTTTTGTTAAAATAAATTTTTTTATTTCCTTTCTAAATTATAAGTATACCCACTTTTTGTGTTAAAATTTCAAATTAAAAATTTTCAAATTAAATTTAAAGCAGAACCAAGTCTGTTGTAAAATTTGTGTCACGTGACATTTTAATAGAATTAGATTTTCGTTATCTTTTTAGCGTTAATGACTAAGATTATATGTGATATCCCTATTTTTTGATTTTTAAATAAAATATGACTATTTTTGATTAATTATAAATAAAAATAAAATTGGTTTAAAACAATTCATACAACGCCAACAATCCAAAATCGTCGAAATCGTCATAACATAATCTAAAACAATCCATACAACGTTAACAATCCAAAACTAAATCCAAACAACAATCCAAACTAAATAAAAAAAACAATCCAAACAACAATCCGAATACAAAATAACATAAATGTCAACACAATCGATCCGCCCAATCGGGGTCGTTTTCCGGGTCAGCCCAACCCCGGACCTCTCTCTCAGCCTCCTCTCTCGCAGCCTCCTCTCTCGCCCGCTCTTCCGCCATCCTAGACGACTCCCCTCGTTCCCAAATGGATGGGACACGATCCCTGCGCTCGGCCGACCTCGACGACTCTGGCGGCCTCTGCGATGCTCGACTCAAAGGGGGAGCAACCAGTGTAACGTCCAGCCCACAGAGACCTCCCAAGTAAGGTAAATCAATTTGAGCAAGCCCCTCTATGGCCGAAAGCACGTGTGCCCTAATTAGTTGGAAACGCTGCAATATAAAACGACATATGCAATTAGATCATATTTATATACACAACTCAAAAGTAATTCTTAGAGAATATAAACACACTCACCTTGTGAAAATCGACAGCCGGAAGAGGGGCTCGAACGATGCACGGCTGAATGGGCGCCCTCGGACACACAACGGATGCGAGATCTGCAAGAACCAATCCAAGTACTCGTCGTCGACGTCCCACGGAGTGACAACACGTGGCGACGTGAGGATGAATGGACAAATGTGGTCCATAACTGTACCCCACCCGTAATACTCGTCGTCGAAGTCGAGGATGTACCTTGACTTCCCCTTAAGAGACCACGGGCGATGAAAGACGCGTGGTACGATAACGTCCAAAGGTCGACTCTGAACTCGTCCCCACTGCCGCACGCATCTCTCGGGCATGTACGGCTCATAGATGTCGAGGTATCGGATGGTGCCCCGATACCTCGACGTCGGATACTGGACATCCAGGTCAACCCGAGAATAGGGGGTCCAACAAACTTGAAATATAAAGAAATGACGTCGGGAAACGTAAATTTAAAAATAACGATTCATTACAAAAATATAAGAACGGATACGTACATCCTCCGGTCGGTAACAGTCGAGGATGCGCCGATAGTAGATCAACATATCGTACGTCTATAACTTTGTGCGATCGACCCGATAGCGACATGCTCTCCTCTCATCGTCCTCTGCTCCAGGCAACGGGTTCGGGTTGTCAGGGAAATAGATGAAATACATCCATATCCACATCTATGGCACCCCGAAAAAAATAAAATCAGTTCACTTTACGAAGATTTCGAAAAGACATTTTCAATCAAAACTACCATATACCTGAAGAAGATATGAGCAACACGCCATCTGAGTCACCCCGACCCGTGAAGCCTCCCCGAGATTGCGGTAGAGAAATGCCAACGTGTCGACGCCCCATGCAGTCACGACAACCCGACCCCAATCCTCAAACAACGCCAACATATCAACATCTACACTGTTCGTGGATTTGTCCACGAACAAGCTGGTGGACAAGTAATGCCACAGAAAACCGGCAAATATGCACTCTGGCGGGTAGTCGGAAGCCATCATCACAAGTAACTGATCGAAGAAATCTCGGTTGTGTAGATGACCATCCCTAAGGTCCTTCAGGAAGTCACGCTGGCCGGGGAACACATAGTCGTCCGTCGTGCCAAACATATCCTCAACCATACCAACACACTCAGCAGAGGAGAAAGTGTGAGCTACCTCGTGCCCCTCAATCGGCAAACCGAGGATGATGGCAACATCGTGGAGCGTAATCGTCATCTCGCCCCACGGAAAATGAAAGATTGTTGGTCTGTGGATGCCAACGCTCTACAAAAGCAGAAATGAGGCTATGGTCGACTTTGCCGAAATCGAAGTATAATAGTTGTGTCAGGCCGGTCTGTCGAATCATCCATAACCACGAACCCTGTGCAACATCAACGTCGGCGGACGGAATGTGAGCCCTCCATTGGGCAAACTCCCTCGGTCTGCTGTGACACGTAATACGTCGAACAAGTCCGTCCATGTCGTTCCTAAACTGGTCGAGTGACTTCCAAATCAAGTCGGCGATGTGTGTATGGAAATCCCGTAATACAGATGGATCGTCGATCCCATACGGTGTCTGCTCGGGCAAGTCGGCCTGTGGAGGCTGTGCCTTTGTCCCCCCAACAGAATCTACAACCATCTCATCCAAATGAATTTGAGTCGGGTCGGAGGGCAAAGTATCAGACTGCGGAGGGTCGGACTGGGGCGGATGCGATAATGACGACGACGGCTCGTTCGGAGCCTCTCCCGTCCCAACAGAATCCCGGTAAGCCTCTGTCGTCCCAACAGAATCAACCAGCATATCCTCTAACTGAGTCGGTGGGACCTCATCATGGAGAGGTTGATCCTCTCCTGTCGCAGCAGACTCAGGATCGGGACGAGCATCCGGCTCGGAGGTCGACTCTTCGTGTCGTCTCTTGCGACCCGAAGCCGTGACAAAACGAATCTCAGTAACTCTACCATCAGCTACAGACTGTCGTAAGTGTTCTACTACCTCCTGTTATTTAATATATTATTAGTTATTTAATAATTTTGCCTCATTTATTTTATTTCACTCAAACTAATCATAATTTTTATTATTTCTATTTACGATTGTTACCACATAAAAATAAAAATTTTAATGTAATAAATACATTATTTTTACGTTACAATTTCTAATTTTTTATTTTTGTCGTACAATTTTTCAAAATAATATAATTTATAATCAAATAAATATATTATTTCTACAAGGTACGATTTCTAATTTTTACGTTACGATTTCTAATTAGTATCATACGATTTCTAATTAGTATCATACAATTTCGCTAAATCAATTATATCCATTTCATATAATATAATTTCTAATCTAATATGCATTTCATATATATTTCCCTAAATAAAGTATATGCGTTTTATTTAATATAATTTCTAATCTAATATGCATTTCATATATATTTCGCTAAATCAATTATATGCCTTTCATATAATATAAATTCTAATCTAATATGCATTTCATATATATTTCGCTAAATAAAGTATATGCATTTTATATAATATAATTTCTAATCTAATATGCATTTCATATATATTTCACTAAATCAATTATATGCCTTTCATATAATATAAATTCTAATCTAATATGCATTTCATATATATTTCACTAAATCAATTATATGCCTTTCATATAATATAAATTCTAATCTAATATGCATTTCATATATATTTCGCTAAATAAAGTATATGCATTTTATATAATATAATTTCTAATCTAACATGCATTTCATATATATTTCGCTAAATCAACTATATGCATTTCATATACTATAATTTCTAATCTAATATGTATTTAATATAAATTACGCTAAATAAAATATATTTAATTTTATTTTGATATTAAAAAATACCTCCTCGGTCGGTCTTCTCTAACGCACTCGACGACCCGGATTCGCACCCTCCGTCTCTGTCAATCCGCTCGGTCCCACTCCCACCTCCATCTCTACCGCTGGCGCCATTTGTACCACCAACTCCGGTGCCACCTCCCCCACCACCGCCGGCGCCATCTCCCCCACCACTGGCGGCGCCACCACCCCCACCACTGCCGACGCCGAAGCTTCTCCCTCCTTGCTCCCCGCCGCCACCGTTTCTCCACCTCTGCTCCCCACCGTTGTTGACTGGTTTGCGGAACCAGAACCCGCCGAAGAAGGCGGTGCATGGGCGGAGGACAAATCTATCGAAGAACCCACCACCACCATGCCGGATTCGCTAGCCATTTGGGTCTCCATCGTCGAATTCTTCTCAGCTCGGGATTCCATATGTATTTGACCAATTTATCGCTCTCAATTGCTCGGAATCTCTGAGTTCTCGAATTGGAAACGGCGAAAGGTAGAAGACGAGGAAGGCGCGACGCGAGTTTATAAGGAAGTTGTGCGGGTTTGACAAACCCGCACAACTAGGGTTTTATGGGCGGGTTTCAAACCCGCCCATAAACCCTCAAATTTCTGTCAAAATCTTTCGGTTCTCAGATTGAACCGGGTTTTTTTTATGTGCGCGTTTCGGATCCGCCCAAAAGAAACCCGTTTTTAAAAAAAAAACATGTGCGGGTTTATAATCCGCACATATTTACCTGCGCAACATAAATTTTAGAGTGCGCAAAAAATTCCCGCATTTTATGGAACAATGATCGATCACTCTTTCGTAATGACAAACACAATTAGAGAATTAATATAGGTTATATATGTTCAAGTATTTAAAAGGGGTCTCAAGGGTTAGTACTTAGATGTTTCCGCTTCAAGTCTTCAAAAAAAAAAGCATTTCAATGAAATTACGGTTAAAAAGAAATTGCAAAACCATATAAAGATGTTCCCATCAAAAGAACTCAAGTGTCGTGTGTTCCCGAGTCAAGGAAACACCCATGCTAGTACACAGACAACTCAACGTGAAATGTAGAAGCTTGTTCTAGACAAAATAGAGGCACAATTTGAGGAACAGGCTGAGTCGATGAGCTCCAAGAGTTGACGAAATTCAAATGGAGTCACGTGTGAAGAAAGTCCACATCCTTGAAGAGCATGACAAAGGCAAACGGATCAGATTGAGCTCCAAGGACGAAGATGCATATATTTACAAATGAATAGTTACTTTGCAACATACTTCTCAAAAAGCATCAAGCAAACCCTAGAGAGAACCAAGACAAAAAGAGAAGAACCTAGAGAAGTCTCTAGCGGCGAGTGTGCGATCCCGATGACGGTGAAGAACGAGTTCCCAAGAGCAAGGGAATTGAATAGTGAAGAACGAGAGTGTAAGGTTTGAGTTTCTTGTTTTAGTTGAGCTGTTGACTTAGTACGTAGGTTAAAAAGTTCTTATTGACCAAAAAAAAAGGTTAAAAAGTTCTTAACAAAAGATTAAGGATATTTTAGTTCAATCATACGATTTATTAATTTTTGAAACAAACTCTAAAACGACAAGTTTATCAGAATAAAGGGAGTAGTGTTTATAGAGTGCTAGGAACAAAGAAGTTTGAATCTTGCGTGTTGTAGCTAAAAGAAGAAAGTCCTTCAAAATCCTCCAACGAAGGTAAAGGTTTATGCACACTAGTTAACGAAGCTAAAGGTTTATGCACACAACTAGTTGGTTGTTGTAAGGTTCCTACATCCTATATAAGGAACCGAGTCTCGTTATTTCTGTTCTGTTTACTTGCCTTTGCCTTTAATTTATTCTGCTGCCTTGGGAACAACTCAACCGTTGTTCCCAACTCTTCACTAATACATACGATTCAATAGAGCCCCTCTCACCCTCTCTTCAGTTTGACCTTCCAATGCAAGGCTTTTTTACTCGGATTTGGAACATTGAACTCATCATGTCTTTAGGGAAGCGAACGTTGTCGCCGACTCCTTTGCTAGGCTTGCCTTTTCTTTTCCTGTCGGTTTTCATTTGCTTTTGGACCCGCTTGTGGATTCTTTTCAGCTTCTTCTCGAAGATGTCGAGGGTAGGGCTTTCCCTCGACTAATTCGTTGTTAGCCCTTTAGGTTTTTTAGTTTTCCTTTCAGGCCTCACCCGTTTTCTTGATAAAAAAAACAATAAATGAATTTTGGTTTTATAAAGTCCATGTTGGACTATTTTTTGTTTGTATTTCTCAACACTAATTCCACCTTTGTCTTCCTTGCCCTTAAATTATTAGGATTTAGACTCTTAATTACTTCGTCCAAAATTATCTTTGAACCATGCCGATATAATAACCCATTTTCCGACCTCTGTATAACCACAATTTTGTTTTTGCATGATATTTTACCTTAGATGTTTTTTTACCGCCTTAGACCACCACCAATTGATAGGGCTTGATCTGACGGATCCAATGCCACCAATCCTAAGCAATCTTATTTCTGTTTGAGTCACGTATAAGGTATTACAAAACATATATGCACAATAAGCAAAACTAGACATGCCACTTTTAACCATATAAATTCCGGTAGACAGATAATCTAGGGATAGTGCGTGTAACGGGCCTAGTGTCAATGAGATTTAACCCAAAACTATATGGCAATGGGTTAATTACTCATTAGCTTATATATTAGATAATTATTGTTTCAATTTTTTCATGTGAAATCATCCTTAATATTTTCAAAATTCTATCTTATCTAACCGATAGAATTGGAGAACTCTATCTAACAAATCTAAACCCAAAATCTTATCTATAAACAAATTGAGATAAATGATTTGTTGATGGTATGTTGCAAATTGCATTAAGAGAAGTTTTTTTTTATATAAAAAAAGATTTTATTTTATTTTTATTTTTTAGCAATAAAAGAAGTTGGTACAACTGTACAAGAATCATAAGATAAAAGGTTCAGGATACGTTGTGGACGATATATGAGGGAGAATCCAAAGCGGTAGGTGCACGAAGGATGGGTAAAAGCATGCACTCAACAAGCTCCAACGTGTTTCATCTGACAAAATAATACACATATATATAGTCATGCTCATTTGTTTTATATTAACCCATAGAAAAATCGAATATATAAAAGTTTTACAGCCTAATTAATTTTATTTACCCTTCAAGAAATTACACCAAAACGATTTTCATCATGAAAATTACTATTTAATATGTGGACGTAATGTATGGGAGAATCTGATGGGAAAGGTATAGAAGAAGCGTATGGTGATTCCATGGGCTTGAATTGGATACACATCATCTCTCACTTCCTTAATAAAAAGTTATGATTCACAAATCACAACGGTTTTGCTGCTTTTATATGAGCTAGATTTCCATTGTCCATGAATCTGTGAGAATACATCCCAGGGTTTATATTCTCGGAGAATTATTACACGTTCCATTTCCATTATTTAATTTCTAGATTGATTCTTTATTAAAGTTTGTTGTGAATTTGGTAAATTTATTCCGTAGATGCAATTTAAGAGTGTTTACTTCTTATAAAAGCTATTGGAATCTTGTTTTAAAGTTTTATAATACAATTATTGGAAGAAAATTTCACCAATATCATATTTCTTTATTGTTATTTTAACATTTTAGAGTATCTCCAAGAAATTTCTCATATACATTGGTATTTATATTTTTAGAGATTTTATGGTCCAATATATTCTCTATCTCGTTCTCCAAGGTAGAGAATTCTCCAAAAGATTAAAGTGTTTTCCCTAAATTTAGAGAATTCTCCAAATTTATTTGGAGAATGTATTAATTAAAAGTATATGTATGAAAACCTGTGATTGACCATATGAAATTTTATAAAAAAAATTATATATAAATAGAACTAATAAGTATAAGAGTATCTAAAATAAAAAAGGTTGTTTAGAGTTAAAGTAAATTTTATTTGGAGAATAGGAGTATAATTTTTAACTCTTTATTTTGGATTAAATTATAAAGAAAAGGTTGGAGATGCCCTTATTAATACCCTTATAATACAATTACTGAAAGAAAATCTCACACAAAAAAATCTCCACAGTTCTTGATTTGCGTGATTTCTCTACTAAGACCATCAACATCAAACGAAGAATAAAAAAGTTTATTCTAACTATTTTTATTTCGAAACTTCTATGGCCGGCTCACTTAATTAACACTAATAAAATAAATAAATAATTTTTTTCACGTTAGTCCCTCGTCAAGAAAAATAAAAAAGACCAACTGATACATATTTTCATAATCATCCAGAACCTCGTATTTTCATTTACAAAGTCTTCGTAGGATAATCTTCTAATTCTTACTTCACTTGAGACCATAAAGTTCACTAATTAATTTCCAATGAGTTTTTCAATCAAGCGTGTTCATATTTGATCATTCTAGATTTGTACAAATGCATATCATCAAATAGTAGTACTTCGTATGACACATTTCATTTCGTTTGTAAATGTATTATAATAAATTATAAGTATTTATCGATTATTAACAAAAAAAAATATTTGAAAATGCAATTGGTAGGTGAGGGTGCAAATGTGCAGTCCTGATGTGCACACCAATTGAACATTATGGATTAGGTGAACATTGACAAAAAAAAAAATAGACATACCATTTTTCATGATATTCTATAATTTTATTCAGTTGCAAATTGGCCTTTATTTTTTTTTTTCTTGATTTTTTAAGTGCAATTTTCAAGACTGTTATGCAATCATTGTTTCAATTTTTCTATATAGGGGAGGCCACGAAATTTGAATAAAAAAACAAAAACTTTACTGAAAAGAAAAATGTCGAATTGTTTATGTCTTACATGCGCAATAATATATTGAAAAAAGTTTCATAAAAACCGAAACAGAAATTTTATGATATTGCTGTGAAATTCTATCCGTTTGATTAAATGTTCGGATACTTTTTAATGTATTTTTTTTTGTGTAACACAAAATGATAACTATAGGATTATTAAAAATAATGACTATTAATTATTATTTAAAAAAAAAATCATTCTAATGGAAGTGGTTGCCACCCTTTATTCGCTCATAAATATAGGTATTCACGAATATAACATTTGCTTGGTCAATTATACATAACCTAAAATTCATAATTATTATCTGTACTAATAACAGGATGCAAAACGTACTTCCCATAAAAAAATTCAGGAAAAAACATAATAAAAATATTTTTTTAGACGAACGAATAGCGTAGTCAAACAAAATATATTGTAGTTTAAGTTATGTGGAGACTTTTTAATGTTGCTAGTGTCACCTTCCAACCAAGAAATTCTAACATACACGTCATAAAATTTAATAAAGGCTGGCTGATATCTGGGTTTGGTAACGGGCGGTTTAATGTGGTGTGTTTTTTGGCCACTAGGCCTCCTTTTTTACCAAAAAAAAATGTGGTGTGTTTTTTAGAAATCGAATTAGTTTTTTTTTTGAAAAAAACAATTGATTTATTTATTTATTTTGGTTAAAAACTTAAAAGCAATTAAATTTATAGGTTTTTGTTGGATATTAGTGGGAGGTTTCAAACTAGGCGTGCAAACTCGTATAAATATTGTTCATTTGACACTTTAACATATAAAAACTAGTAAAAAATTGTAAAATTATTTTTTTAGAAAACTAGTTTCTAAAGCTTTTGGAGAAAATTTTAATAGTTTTTTAAGTACAAAAAAATATTTTCTAAAACCCTACTATAAAGTGGAATTTAAAATTAACACTTACTATAATAATTACACAAATATTACCCGATAATGTTTATATATTTTTTTGAAACTCCAACTACTTATAGAGATAGTTAATGTTAGTTCATGGGAGGAAAATTGAAGTAGATATCCTTTTATAAAATTTTCTAAAAGTGTTAATAAAATATAATAATACCACCAAATAGAATTTAAAATTTATATATTTACTTCATAAAAAATTACACAATTTTTTGTTCCGAGATTTGGTCGTGGTTTGTTTGCGGTTGGCGTGATCGTTAGGACGTTTTCAAGGTTGTTGAAGATCATTCATCTCGATGGAGGCAACATCAGTAATCCACTTCATCTTACTTGAGTTGTCCGCTTTGACCCGAATGCTAAAGGCGTCGCGCCCTTTAACCCTTCACACCCTCCTCCACTACCCTTCTAGTTATAGTATATTTTTCGTGAGTTGTACTAACTTTTTGTGCGGTTTTTGCCTGTTCTTACCGATTTCCCGGTTGTCGTGTACACGGTCTCTCGATTTTACCGGACTTGTCCAGCAAATCGAATTCTTACTTACTCAAACAAAAATTACACAAAAATTCTACAAAGCTTTCTTTTTTTTTGGTCGGTAAACGGAGCTACGCTCTTGCGGGTGTTTTTATTAAGCTAGAAAAAACTTAGTTCCTCGAAACCGGGGTTACATCCAAATGCAAAAGATCAGCAAAGCAACTATGTTCATAAAAAAATTCAACCATAGGACTAGAAATTGATGTATGACAGTACATCATTAACCCGACCCGACCCACAACCCGAAAATTAAAAAAAGTGACCTTCCCGTTGAACACCCTTACTATCGATCAACAAAAAGATATCACTTTAATTTTTTTTTTATCTCTCCTCGCGCTGGATCGGCCAAAGTTACTATATGTCCGAATGAGATACTACAAATTATCTAAACATAAGATGTCATTTAACGATGACATACACAATGTAACAACAATCCATATTTTATTTCGGAATACTTCAACCAACGTACATATGAGACATACCTTCATCTAGCTATCAAAAGTAATATATCTATCAATCAACCATATGAGACATTGCTTATGCCGGCACTTGTTCTCTTTGTAACGCTGGGGAGGAGACCATTTTGCATCTTCTTCGTGACTGTCACTTTGCTAAACAGACATGGGACCGACTGTTGCAACCTAATACTGGTCCTAGGTTTTTTGGGTCGTGTTTGGTGGATTGGCTCAGGGAGAATTTGATTGGGGATATTCGTAAAATTCAGGGTGTTCAGTGGAGGACGGTTTTTGCCACCACTTGTTGGTGGCTCTGGAAGTGGAGGAATGAGGTGATTTTTGCGGGGACGAGCCATCCGACCAACCGCCCAAAGTTTATTATAGGCCAAGCGATCTCTTTTGGGGCTGCTTGGAGTGCATCCACAGAGTTGTTGGCCAAACCGAGGTACGAGGAGATCCACGTCAGATGGAATTTACTCGGGGAGTCTTGGGTTAAAATCAATACTGATGGTGATGTTAATCATGATTTGGGCATGGCTTCTGCGGGAGGGGTGATCAGGGACGAGTACGGTCATTGGCTTACAGGGTTTGTTCACAATATAGGTGTATGTTCGGCAGGGGCGGAGCCAGGAATTTGCCCCAGTGGGGGCTAAATTCCTGGTTACAGAAAAAAAATTGTATTTTTCTATTTAAAAAATATTTTGTACGGAAAATTTTGAATTTTTTAATAAAATTTTATACTCCCTCCGTTTCACAATAGTTGTTCATATAGACTATTTTTCTTGTTTCACAATAGTTGTTCATATAAGAAATTTTTCCACTTATACCCCTAATAATTACACCACATTAATTATATACACGTTTCCCAAAGCAACTTTTAGGAGTATAATGTACCTTTTAATAGGGGTAATTTTGGAAGAAATTTTTTTCCTTAATACATGTGCAAATTTGTCTAAGAACAACTATTTTGAAACGGAGGGAGTATTTTTTTTGTATAAAAATTATTACTTTTTGTATATGAGACCCTTTTTTCATAAAAAAAATATTTGCTAGTTGAAAGATGGGGACCGTTTGACTGTATTTGATAATATATATAGTATATGTTCAATTACCGATATGTATAATACTAGTAATATTTACACGCTTTTTACACTAATAATATTTTATATATTTTAATTTTTTTTTTTGAAAAATCCAGTGGGGGCTACAGCCCCCACTGGTCCCCATGTACATCCGCCCCTGATGTTCGGTACCATCTGCTGAGTTATGGGGAATCCTATTAGGTCTTTGTTTGGCTTGGGATGGTGGTTATAGATGAGTTTTGGTGGAAGCGGACTCTCAACTCGTCATTCAACTGTTACAATAACCGCTCAATAGAGCTCACCCGCTTTCTAGCCTGGTCTCTCAATGCCAAGGCTTTATTAGTAAGGACTGGATTATCCAGTTTCGCCACATTTACCGTGAGGCTAATCGGGTTACCGATGGCCTTGCTTCTTTGGGTTTTTCCTTTCCACTTGGTTTACATGTTTTATTCGAGCCTCCGGACTCTGTTTTGTCTCTCATGATTGATGATGTTAGGGATTTGACTACTCCCCGAATTGTTCTAATTATTTCAAAATATATCCCTCGTGTTTAAATTACTATCAGATTTTTATATTAATTAATTAGGTTTCATGCCATGTCTATATTAGTTATGGTTAAATATCCTTAAGTAACTTTCATAATTACCTAATTTATTCTTAATTTGCTACATGAATCTTCAACTACTTTATATTTACACAAGATAAATATTCTGAGAATTGAAGAGCTACATTACGAGATACTCCACAGTCTCCACATGTTACAATAACATCTATAAACATATGTAAACAAATCACCACACATACTACTTGTTGCATTATTGGCATTTGGCAGCATGACTTGCAACTTGCCCTACGCAATTATTGGTTCAATTTTGAGTGTATTACTCAACTCGTCACTGTCATCCAACTCGGCAAGGGACTATTTGGCGACGTTGATATGCAGACTAACTCCAATCCATACATATATACGTACATTTGTTTTTATTTTTGAAGGATGGATATAAGTATATAACTATGTTTTTATATTTTTTAGTATAGTTGTTTTTGTTTTTGTTTGTTTTCGAGGGACCGGTTGCATATATTGATAATACAAATGATTCCTTCTATATTGATCATTCAATTTTTTTTATTGGTTCCAATAACGTAAGCTATTTTAGATCGTTGTAGATGGCAAATTTCATTTTCCACAAGTCGACTTGCGAAAACTTGACCCAACACAATGAGTATTGAGTTGAAATTTGAATTTGTTAAGTTGACACACTCATTATTTTTAGGGATATTTCTTTTTGTGTTCCTAAGGTTTTGCCTTTTTCTTTGGGTGCCCAAGAAAAAAACTTATTTCTCTTGGTATCTTTGAGGTTTTGGCTTTTTCCGTTGACGCCCCTCTCCAGTTCAAATTAGCTAATTTCAAGCTTATCATTATCTTCATCACCCTTAAATTAGTAAGATTCAACTCTTAAAACACTTAAATTTATAATCAAACTACATCAATTTGAATTTTTAAACAATCCTCTATTTTAAGTAGTTGTTTACAAAATTATTTAAAAATTCAAATTGACGTAGTTTGGTTATGAATTTTGATGTTTTAATAGTCAAATCTTACTAATTTAAGGGTGATGAACATAATGGTAAGCTTGAAATTGGCTAATTTGAACCGGAGAGGGACGTCAACGGGAAAAGCCAAAACCTTAGGGGTACCAAGAGGAATAAGTTTTTTTCTTGGGCGCCAAAGGGAAAAGGCAAAAACTTAGGGACACCAAAAGGAATTTCCCTTATTTTTACAAAACATGTTATTCATATTAAACATTATAACGACTTTTTTAATTAAAATTTATATAAAACCTTTTTTTTAATTGAACAATACTATTCGACCCATTTGACAGAGAAGAACTGAGATATTTCTAAGGGCATCTCGAACAGTTTCTCTATAATTTTCTCCAAAATGAAAAGTCAAAAGTCATATTTTTCAAATAAAATTTACTTTAACTGCAACAGCTTCTTCATTTTAGAGAATGTTACATTTATTAGTTCTATTTATATATAATTTTTTATATAAAATTTCATATGGCGAATCACAAGTTTTCATGTATATACTTTTAATTAATGAATTATCCAAATAAATTTGAAGAATTTTTCTAAATCTAGGAAAAACACCTCAATTTTTTGAAGAATTCTCTATTTTAGAGACTAACCATAAAATCTCTAAAAATACAAAAATACCAAGGTATATGGAGAATCTCTTTGAGATGCTCTAATTCACCACTTCCATGATTTAAAACGCATCTTTTTAAGAAATGGATACCCCTGAAATCCCCTATGGACTCAATTTGGACTGGTCTTTGTTAACGGCCCAACAAATCCTGAAAAGTCCTCACCTCGCCCCCATGGATTCGGGAAACAACAACAACAACATGATCAAAAAGGTTTTATCAATGCACATTGATAAACTAAAACTAGAAGTTGCAAAGGAGATGATGAGGAGCTGGGAGAGGGCTGAACAGAGGTGAAAGCATTTAGAGCTTGAGAGGAAGAAGGTACAGTACAAACTGAACAAAGCTACACGTAGATAATACCTCATCAAATGACAATTTTATTTTGTTGCAATTACACATCATTCATCTGCTGAATATTTGGAACAAGTATTTTTTTTTTAATTGATTGATTTAAATGAAGAATCTCAAAAGAGGAAACGGGAGGACGATGAGAAGATGGAGGACCGGAGGTAGCGGAGCTCCGTCAGAAGATTGATGTTTTGGAGAAGAAAATGGAAGCCGATGACAAGAAAATGACGGAGCTTAAGCAGAAAGTTTAGGTGTTAGAGAAGAAGAATGTTACAATGAAGGCCGTGAAGATGATTGTGAAGTAGGAAGGAGAGAATTAAGCGTGTTGACTGGTGTTAGTTTCTAACACCAGTCATTTTGCTCAAGGCATGGAGAGTTTGTTGTAGGTGTGAATGTATGGCATGGATTGCCAAGGACTGAAATCTGTAAGCCTGTAGTGTAAAGGATGGTGTATTTGCAGTTTTATAAATTTGCTGATGTTTGGTATTTTGATCGTTTATGTAAATCACTTGAAATCTGTATGGAAAGATGGACCGTATAATAGATTTGCTGAATTTGGATAAGCATGATATTTGGTGTGTTCAACAGAACAATAGATTTAAAGAGGATTGAAATCTTAATAAGATCAAACTGCGAAATAAGATTATGGGTTCGCAATTTAAGCTAAATTGGGCTTATAATCTTGTTCAAGTTAATTGGCCGGGCCGAGTGTTTAGATCTTGTAACACGCACAACATACCAATGCAAAATTCCTGTTTCAGATTTAACGCTCTGAGGAATAATGTGTAAACCAAAGGCGTGTAGCGTTAAGAAATAAATCATTGCCTAGGTAACTCAAGATTAAATAGAATTATTGTGCAGACTCAAATTACGGGAGAATTTGAATTGGGAGAAGATCCTTGATAAATACACAACTGTCTTAGGAAAATAGCGACTTGGAATGTACATGGACAATCTGTCTTATGAAAATAGCGACTTAGAATGTATATGGAATGTGTAGGAAATTTTTTTAGACGCATATTGAAACTTTTACCAAGATCAATCATATTAAAGTAATGGTGATAATAGAAACCAAAACGGAACAAATACCACATGAAACATGTTGGCGAAAAGCAGGTTTCGATAATATTGTTACGTCACCGGCCCAGGGTCGAAAAGGAGGAATTTGCGTTGTGTGGAAAAAATAACAGCTACAAAACAATGAAACACGTTCAGAATAGTTGATCAATATGACAGATTCATTACGTTCTTGTACACACGGTACCATGCAAGAAGTACGATATATTAATTATATTTATATATGCCCCACCGCGAGAGATGGAAAAGAACGCATTCTGGGAATGCCTAAAGCAATATATATGAATTATGCTCTACCATATATCAAAATGGGAGATTTCAATAACATACTAGAACCGTTTGATAAATATGGCGGTGTAGATCCTTGTCCATCAAGATTTCAATGACATGCTCTCTGTTTTTGTGGATTAGATGGTTAGATGGCTTTTGGTTAGATCTAGGTGTGTTCTTGTTTGTGGACTTGTATATTTTCGGTTTCCTTTTGCTTTTGTTCTTTCGAATCTTGTTATCTCCTTATTTTCTTAATGAAATTTACCACTTCGACTCGAAGTTAATGGGTTAGTCACTCGAACATGATTGGTTGAAACCCAAATTCATTAAGCTGACCCAACCTGACCCGAACTTGAAATCAACCTGTCCGACCCATTTGACAAAGAGTTGAAATGGATACCCCTGTTATCATCCCTCAGGGACTGTATAAGGGCTGGTCTTTATGGACGGCCCAATAAGTTTGGGCCAAATTAATGGTTAAAGCCTGAAAACGCCAGCCCAAACAGCCGCTTTTTTCCTCATCATTTCCCTTTTTTTATATTGCTAAAAAAACAAAGATGGGGATAGAAAGAGTCGAAAGACGGCCAAACGGGACACAAAGGGAGCGTGTGGCGCTCAAATTCAAAATATATTTGGGAAATTTTCAGAGAATTTAGCATCTTCGTTATCGTATCCATCTTCACCAGAGAAAGTGGAGCTTCCATGGCGGAAATCGACGAAGAGAAGCAGTTGACCTCTAAAATCGCGACGATTTTGGACGAAAGCAAAGGCTCTAACGCCACACACAATAGAAAGCTCAAGGAGCTCTCGAATCTCAGATCTTCCTCCCATGGCGATTTCTTCACATCATTTTGCAAAGCCTTGGCCCCAATCTTTGGTTTCCAGCGCCGTACAGCCGCCGCCGAGCGCGTTGTTCGCTTCGTTGCTGCCTTCGCTGGCTTTCGAGACCCTAAGACTTCCCAGATTTCATTGGAATTTCTGGAAGGGTTTCTTAGGTTTCTCCTCACTGGCACCTTCGCTTCCAATAAAACTGCCAGATCTCGAGCGTGTCACGTCATTTCGGAGGTAAAATTTCTGGTTTGTGACATATAAACTGCAATATCTGGCCGGTTGCTTTATGTATTTTTGTTAACTAGGTTTTCGTCTTATCTACTTGGTTTAATGTAGAATTCAACTGTTTTGTAGTCACTGATTGGTATATTCCAGTAAGGAAAAACATAACCTGAAAGTAATTAAGTAATTAACTAGTTTTCAGTGTGAAAGAAATTGTGAGTATGTGCATTGAGAGAACAAGTGTCAGTTTCTTCCATTGTGCTTGCAGTAAACGCGGCACTAGGGTTTTGGAAAGAATTTCTGAACCACTGTATGTCTTCTTAGAGGAAAGATGTTTTGTTTCTATAAAATCAGATTAAATTGTCTATCATTCTGTCTATTATGTATGTGAACATCTCAAGGACAATTTACAGAAAACTCGATTTTCTTTCTTTAGACAGTTTTTGGATGTCAACATTAAATCGACTCCGGTTATATTTAGGACCAAGTAAAAATTCGCATGAAATGAAAATATCTGGAAGCATACAATTGTTAAGGACTTTAAGTTTGAAGATCTTCTGTGCTAACTTATCAATTTAAAGGCTACTAATGAATCCAGGTTGTCCTACTATAGGCTAGTTGGTTTGCAAGATTTATCATGGAAAAACTATACACCATACATAGTCCACATTCTTTCTTCCAGTCAAAACTTTCAGAATGTACATATACCATCCCCTCAATTTTGCATAACTTTACAAAGTTCGTTTTATGTGCTGAAAGAGAAAACTTGGTTGTTTAGGCGGATAATTTGGTACTACTACTATAGTACTATTCATTGACAGATGCTTATGCAAGGAACTTGCATTTTTCATATCTTTGTGCACATTCTCTTTTTTGCTCTCATGCTTCCCAGTTCAAAACTTTATGATTCATCCTGCCCCTTGTGTGTAGACTATACTGCATTTGCCTGATGATGTAGAAGTGAACGATGACCTGTGGGATGAGGTGATTGAGGCTATGAAGACACGAATAGAAGACAAGGTTCCTATCATCAGGATTTTTGCTGTTAGGGCTCTTTCCCGGTTTGTCAATGATTCCGATAACCTTGACATCTTAGAGTTGTTCCTTGAAGCACTGAGCTCAGAGCAAAATGCTGTATGCATCCAAATATTCCCCTGGATTATGTTTGTATAAACTTATATCATGCCCTGCTTAGATAACAAGTAGTGACATAGATTTTTCTGATTTAAATATGACAAATACTCAAATAGCCTTCAAAATGCAGGACATTCGAAAGACCCTTGTTCTCTCCTTGCCCCCTTCAAATGCAACATCAACAGCAATCATTGACTGCACACTTGATGTTAGCGAGTCAGTACGTAAAGCAGCTTACTTTGTCCTTGCTAACAAATTTCCCATCCAAAGCCTCAGGTACTTCCGATTATTATGAACTTTTATTATACAATAATAAATCTTTGAAGTGCTTATGGATGTTTAGTTTATCGAACTTGCAAATGATCCTTTGAAGAATTCACAACAAAAAATACAGTTGTGCTGGAGCAATTGATCTATGACTACAATACTTGTTATCTGCTATTTTTATCTCTGGGATGGTAAACTATGAAATGTAGGTGGCAAATTAGAAATGTATCAATATTATGTCAAGCATTCATGCTTTCTGAGTCAATGCAAGTAGAAATTGTCAATATAGGAACCTTGCTTGAGAATGATAATTGGCTGGGCTACTCTTATACCTAGTGATGTACAAAACTTGCAATTGGATAACTGAATCTCTCTAAATTAATGTTTGTTCACTTCTTTGTTAGCATCAAGCTTAGGACAGTTATCCTTCAAAGGGGCTTATCTGACCGTTCTCCAGCAGTTGTGAAGGAATGTATGAAATTGCTCAAAGATGAGTGGCTTATCAAGTGTTGCAAAAGTGATCCAGTGCAGCTTCTTAAGTTTCTTGATGTGGAAACTTATGAGACTGTTGGAAATTCTGTTCTAGAAGCCCTTTTCAGGGCTAGAGTGGTAAATATTCATGATGATCAGAGGATACGAGAACTTGGAGGAACTTCTGATGAATCTACAGGTTGTTATGTTACTCTATTATATTCTTAAAAACTCTGTATATGCTTGTAGGCTTGTAGCTGTATGTTACTTGGTTTTCTTTTTAAACAAGTTTGTGCATATTGAACCACAGGAATGAGCAATCCATGCACTTTCCTATTACAACCAGAGGTTGCTCTATACTGGAAAGCTGTATGCTCATACTTACAAACTGAGGCACAAGTAAGAAAATATAGATTTAATAGATCTCGCGTTATTCTTTACAACACTGTATCTTTTTTTTCTCTTTTTTTTTTTTGTAGCGTTTTCTAGAGATTGTTGCTTCTACTGTTGTGAATCTGGCCTGCTACATTGTGCTACTATTATATTGTGGTTTTGATGTTAGCTATATGTCATGAGTGCCCTCTAATTTAGTTACTTCTTTTACTAAACATCAACTGCTTATCTCTCTTGTATTTCTGACAACTTGAAATACAAAACCTTGTAACTTCATCTTCTATTTCATTCCGTTTTTATATCTAATCAGAATTCAGTTGATTTATCTGCTTCTTGACTTATCCTAGATTCAAGGGGTTTGTGCCACCCAACAGAATGTCTTATTAGTAACTAAAATAATGTCTGTTTCATGGAATTATGGATTACTATAAGCGATAGATGGTAATTTGCTATTGTTAATTGTCATACAGGCGAAAGGTTCTGATGCTGCTTCAACAATGGGAGCTGAAGCTGCAGTATATGCGGCAGAAGCTTCTGATAATCATGACCTCCTGGAGAAGGTGCTGCCTGCTACTGCTTCTGATTATGTTGAATTCGTCAAAACACATCTTACAGCTGGTAAGTGAATCTTGTCTACATAAGGATAGAGCTTTGTTTTTTTATCCACTAAGAAACCCGTATAATTTTCAGGGCCAAATTATCGCTTTGTTACACGCCAGTTGCTGTTGTTGGGGGGAATGCTAGACTACTCTGATGCTACAAATATGAGGGTTGCAAGCACATTTGTTAAGGAATTGCTGCATAGGACTCTTGATTATGAAGTGGATGATAACGGGAACAAAATTGTTATTGGAGATGGCATCAGTCTTGGTGGGGATAGAGATTGGGCCAATGCAGTTGCAGGTTTGGGAAAGAAAGTTCATGCTGCTGCTGGTGAGTTTGAGGAAATTACCCTTGGGGTGATAGAAGAACTTGCAAAACCTTGTAGGGAGAGAACTGCAGATTTCATGCAGTGGATGCACTGTCTTGCTGTGACTGGGCTCCTCTTGGAAAATACAAAATCTGTTCATCAATTGCAAGGGAAGGCAATTGAACCTGTTGAGTTACTGCACTCATTGCTGCTTCCAGGGGTATAATACTCTTATGATTTCCTTTCTTTTTTTGGTTTTATTTTTTTGCTCTGCACTAATTTTCTAGAAGGTTTCTAATATAGTTAAATTGACATTAATATAGGCGAGGCATCTTAACCTGTATGTAAAGAGGGCTGCTATCAGATGCCTTGGCCTTTATGGATTACTGGAAAGAAAACCAAATGGGGAGTTAGTGAAGCAGCTAAGACTCTGTTTTGTCAATGGTCCAACCCCTATCAGTGCCCTTGCTGGCAAGGCTTTGATTGATAATGTGATGTGGCATGGTCCAGAAGAAGTTGACAGAGCTCATGGGCAGGATTTTTCTACGCAAGAACAGCAGTGTGGAGTAGGAGACATTTCTGATGCCACTGCTGACGAAAATATCAGTGTGCTTCATCTTTTATATGCTGGACTGGAGAGAGAGGATGAGGATGAGACAGAGGATGATCATGAGAATGAATCTTTAAAAGCTGTATTGGGAGAGGGTTTTGCTAAGATTCTTCTCCTTAGTGAGAATTATCCAAGCATGCCTGCTACACTGCATTCCTTATTCATATCCAAACTCATCCATTTGTATTTCATCAATGAAAACATTGAACTTCAAAGGTACACCCTAACTTCTTCACGTTTGGGGCTTTGTATTATGCATACTTCAGTTCTTATCCCCTTTTGTTGAATCCATTTAATGTTGACTTCCAACTCTTATCAGGTTAAAGCAATGTCTGTCGGTCTTCTTTGAGCATTATCCTTCTCTGTCAGCTAATCACAAGGCAAGTAGCAGCCTTTCTTCAAGTTTACATGTCCTAACTTCTGTACATCTTTATATCTAACAATGGAAAAATTGTTTCTCCTTCTCTCTTGGGTTTGCAGAAACATATAAGCAAGTCTTTTATACCAGTTCTACGTGGGATGTGGCCGGGAATCAATGGAAATCCCAGTGGATCTTCCATCATGGTTTCTGACATGCGCAAACGTGCAGTCCAAGCTTCTCGCTTTATAGTGCAAATGATGCAGTCCCCTCTGTATGCAAAGGTAGCTCAAAGTAGCCACCAAAACATTCCAGAGAGTGATAGTGGTTCTGTAGAGAATGACTTTGAAAGTGGAGAAGAGGGGCTAGCAATACGCATAGCAACAGAGGTAGAGTTTATTTTGCAGTTAATGATTATAAACCCAGCATTAATTGAGTGATGATAGTTTATGATCTTGATTGTTCCAAGTGTTTTTTTTTGTTAAACGCCAACAAAGTTACTTGTGTGGTTCAGGTTTTGAGCTTCAACATGAAGAAGACAGCAGCAGAAAAGGCATATCTTTCAGCACTGTGCAAAGCTCTGGCCTTGCTCCACTTCAGATCATCAGAACAAGGACCCATCAAGCTGGTGAGAGTTCTTTTGAACCGCGTAGCTAATTCTGTTTCTCATGAAAAAGAGGTCGTGAAGGAGTTGCAACGAATGGCTACACGTCTCAAAGCATTGGACACGTATCCAGATCAAGAATTGTCACCGGACTTGGCTAATCTTATCTTTGGTAAGCCACTGTCTTCTTTCAACAGCTTCCTCATTCCTTAAAACTTAATCCTTCCATCTGTTTGTTGGTAATTTGCTGGTCATTTATTTAGGAAATTGAGGCATTGTTATTGATCAAAATTTGCATTTTTAGGGAGGTTAGAGCTAGAGAACCCTGGCATAGACAACTTTGAAGAAGTCCCACCTACACCGGCCCCACGCTCAACTCGTGCTACACAACCAAGGAGACGTGTGAGGCGCGAAGAGACCTCATCTGATGAAGAAAGCTCGCCTACCTCCGTTGTCCCTGCAGTTGCACCAGCATCAAGTGTGCGTTCACAGAGAGCAAGCAAGACTGCGGCATTAACCAAGTTGACAGCTCGCAAAACGGCCACCAGAGCTGCTATTGAAGAGGAGGAAGATGACGAGGAATTGTCTTCTGAAGAAGAAAATTCAGATGTTACATCAGAAGATGAATTTGATGGGCAGGAAGATTAGGGATGATCCTATAATGGTCTGATTATAGTAGTTTGATAGTTTGGTATGTTTTTGCTTTTGTTGTGTGCCTATTCAGGGGTATTGAGTAAATGTTGAAATGTTATGTATTTAGTAGTCAGATGTGTGTTCTTGCAAAGGCTCTTTGCTCTGTTTGGACCAGACCCTGAAAAAGTTGTAGCCCTTGGGTTCAATTGTTGTAGTGATATTGTGATAATTGCACTCTAAATTCTTGTTCCGAGTTTTTTTTATATCTGTATTGACACGAACTTGGCATCATATATATATATATATATATATATATATAAGATAAATAAATAAGAAAACGCTGATAATTAAGGAAAATTAACAATGATTTTAGCCAATGGGGATGAAATGGATGCATTGTTAAGATACTCGATGCTTAATGACTATTTTTAGACTACATAAATGATGTTTGAAGGCTTCAGACATCTAGTCAAACGGTTAGGCTTATATCAACAAACTTATTTTTGTTGAGGACACTGTCCATAACGGAAACTTAAGCTTAACCGTTTGAATAGATGTCTGGATTCACTTGTGTAAGATCCTCCATGAATTACTAGACCAAACTCTAATGTTTCATCCAATAGAAATTTGAACTAGAAACCATGCAGTATGGGACGTAAATGTAGTAACACACAACTGCCTTGCATCACTCATCCCAAACTCTCACTAATTTCAACAGAAATCTGACCCACTCATTCACTTCATAATTGTAACCTCCCCGGATTTCCCTCAGCATAATTCCCAACATTCAATTACACTTATTACAACTATAATTACCACCATAAATTACAGCCCACAGACACTCAAAATACCACCTCCCTAAACCCCTATATAAACCAACCCCCTTCAACAAACCCATTTCACAAATCAACCCAACAAAACATAAACCCAACCAAAAACCCATAACCATCATCAACCAACCCAAAATGGCCAAGATCATCTTCGCATTACTCGTGGCGGGGGTCCTGGTGGCGAGTGCTAGCACGGCGGTGCAAGCAGAAGTCACGTGCCAAGGCGCCGTGACCACGCTCATGCCGTGCGTTGGCTACCTGAAGGGCCAGGGGGTCAAACCGACCCCGCAGTGTTGCATGGGGGTCCAGCAGCTGAACGGGCAATGTGCACAAAAACCGGACCGGATCAAGGTTTGTCAGTGTCTTAAAGACGCTGCTCCCGGTTTCGGCGTCGACATGGCTCGGGCCAAGAGTCTGCCTGGTCTTTGTAACGTGCATCTGCCTTTTGCCATTTCCATTGACATTGATTGCAACAAGTAAGTTTGCATGTTTACATTTTTCCTACTCTCTACTTTTGATTGTGTTTGATTATGTGTGTTTTTTATTGATTGTTTGTTGGTGGATTGTGCAGGATTTCGATGTAGAGCAGGTGGATCGATCAGGGCCTCCTCCTGTTTATGGTTCATGTGCTAAAGTTGTATTTGTAATGTAATTGGAGCGCCGAAATGAAATTAAGTGAAATAACAATATTGGTTTATATGTTTCACAGTTCACTAAACACATGCGCATAATAGCATTATAAGCTAAACATGCGCATAATAGCATTACAAGCTAAACATGCGCATAATAGCATTACAAGCTAACATGCGCATAATAGCATTACAAGCTAACATGCGCATAATAAGCATACAAGCTAACGTCCAATAGGCTATGGAATAGGGTGATTGGGCCGTACAAGGTTATGTATGTTTTTTATCCCAACCAAATGTCTACATAAAATAAGTCTAACCAAAATTACATTTTGATGAAAATTCAAGTGATATATCTTTAAATGCTCAACAATCCGAGGAGGAGTCATTTAGACTTGATTATTTCTTATATATTGTTGACCAAGCAATTGCTTCACTAACTAGAAGGTTTGAACAATTTCAAGAATATGAAAATATTTTTGGCTGTTTATTTACTTCTTACAAGTTAAGGTCACTTGATGATGTGTGTTTGAAGTCTTCTTGCAAGCATATTGAATCTACACTAAGGAAAGATGATCAATCTGATGTTGATGGAAATGAATTATATGTGGAACTAAAGTTACTTCAAGATTTTTTGCCTAAGGAAAAGATGGGGCCTATTGATATTTTAAAGTTCTTGAAGGACTTTGATTGCTTTCCTAATGCTATTATTGCTTATAGAATTTTGTTGACTATTCCCGTGACAGTTGCATCTGCAGAGAAAAGTTTCTCAAAATTAAAGTTGTTGAAGTCCTACTTGCGATCAACTATGACACAAGAAAGATTGAATGGATTAGCTTTGATATCAATCGAGAATGATATTTTGGAGAAAGTCGATTATGAAGAGCTTATAGAAGATTTTGCTTCGAAAAATATTAGAAGGATGAAACTCTTCAAGTGACTTGTTTGTACTAACTTTAGACTACTTTTTGGAACTCTATTTGTAAGAATTAAGGTAATTATAAAATATAAAATACTTTATATATATTTTATTATAATTTTTTTTATGAATAAAAGGGCCCGATTTTAATAATGGCACAGGGCCACTATAATTATCGAGACGGCCTGACTAGGAACACAACAATTGTTTAAAACTGTTGACTAGATTGCAAATCAGGAAGCAGCAGAAGATTAAGCATGAAAGCAGAAACTGGAATAAGAAAATAGCAGCAGCAAAGAAAAAAATTAGAAGAGATAAAAAAAAAACAAGAGGAAGGTGAGTGAAATTTAACTTAGAAAACAAATATCTTCCAAAATACTCCAAATCTTACTTTCTTACCTTTTTGTGGTAAAAGTAGAACTCCCAAAATCTTTTTATCATCTTCTCTTCCATTAAATCTTCAAATGATGGCATTAATCCACCAAAAACCACATCCTTGCAATGTCGTAGATATGTCTCCAAATCCTTAGAGTATTCTGTCCATTTAACATCAAAAGATTCAAAATCCATTTAATTCAAAAGCAAAAAAATAAAATCCCCGCTAATAAATTTTGATAGTGTCACAAGAAGGTGACTTACCAAATTTCTCACTAATATCACATCTCTTATGAAGATTACGTAAAATATGTGAAGCTTCATGCTCAAGCTTATGAATTGAAGATTGGTCAGTCTCAGTCTCATCTGAATCTTGGGAGTTAAACCCTGCTTCCATATCAGGCTCTGACTCTGATGGTAAAGCCGAACTTCCTACCAATCTATCAGTACAAGATAAATCACCAGCCTCTGGCAGTGAAGCTTCCCATTTCCCAAAACCATTCAAGTTATATGTAATCCTTATTGCAATAATCAGTATTGACATAACACAAACTCGAGTAGGGAGCCTCCCCTCACAGGTTGATGGCCATAAATCTGGAGGCATTGACCAATCATGTATACAACATGCATATGGAAGAATTTTCTCCACAGGAAGAGACAACTGCTTTAAATATCTTGAAGCTATTGCATAGAAATTCACCGGAGGCAATGTTAGGCCCACACATTGGGCAATATTTGCGGCTAACGATTCCAACTTCTGCAAAGGAACAACTTGGAAAGGTCTAAGCATATATCTTGCAGATAATGGACATTCTCTTGTAGATTTAATTGTTTTTACAATTTCAACAAAGGCAGCGAGATAAGGAAGCTTTCCTTGCAAGGTCCACCTCTCTATGTCTGTTGGAAGCACTGGCTCTCTAGCAATATGACAAGACAAGTATGTAATTGCTAAAGAGCTTGACAAGGGTATCATCTTCCGCAGTGCTCTATACCATAGCAACACCGTTCTGATTAGAATTATTACGTGGCTCGAACTTCCCTCCAGTTTTTTTTGTGTACATCTTGTTATACCCTAGACAAATTGACATAAATCAAGAGGCACATGAACTTGTTAGGATGAATCAAACAAATGCAATGCGCACCACATTTTTATGAAGTATAAACAAAATTTGCAATCACCAATAGATATACATATATAACGTCATCAATCCTAATGAAGGTTCAAGTAGATATTATAAGAGACTCCATATCCATGGTTAGTGCTAAATCAGTTACCTAACAAAGCAAAAACTACTCTTTACAATCCATATCCCCACATCAAATATAGAATTAAGCTCTCAAGTCAAAATCAACACTATTTTAATAGATTAACCAAGGTAGAAGAATATAAAAGTGTTTCAAATTCCAAAATGCAGACTCTTTCATACTCAAGCAGAAAACAAAATAAAAATTCAAATCAAGGACTCACCTTGGCTTTCTAACTGAGATTCCAACTGAACCTCATCAGCCCATCCATCATCAAAAACCCTCGTGGACCTTAGATAACGAAGCCATATGGGCCCAGAAATCCCACAAACAGAAGGGTTCACATTGAATTTCTCAACCAGAGCCTCACACTGATAATGAATCATCAACTGTAACCCATAAACGTAGCTTATTCGAACATTATTAAGGTAATCCTTAGAAGAGAGACCGTTGCCCAAATCCAATACAAAATAATCTTTGGGCTCCAAAGGGGCATCAATGGCTTGAGAAAGGGCTTCATAGAAGGATTGAGACATCGGGGCTTGAGAGAGAGGCTCTGCTTTGATAGGAATGTGGCGAGAGTGGCGAGCGGAGTAGAGGGCAGCCTGAGCATCACGACCAATGCCTCTGTCAGCAACAAAGTCTTCATCAGCTAGACCAGTGTCCACGATGTCCTCAGCCTGCGCCCCACATTCAGCACAATAAAAGAATCCGTCGCCGCCGTCCAACAACCCCAATGCGCCACATGTAGTGCAGGTTTGGTTTGCTGCAGTGGAGATTGCGTCTGCCATGAATAGGGTTTGTGGCAGCTCTGGTTTTTGAAGGACACTATTACTAGGGTAAATCAAACTAATAACACAATCGCTGACTGACTGAAATTAAAATAGCATACTCCAAACACAAATCAAGGAGGTGGTATAAATCAAAAGAATTTGAAGGTTCCATCAGATGTGCAAATCCAAGGCAGCCTCGTATAGAATGCCAAATAATATCAACTCAATGGCGGAGGCAAGTATGGGCGTGGGGAGGCGGCCGGGAGTTCTCAGCCAGGCGCCAGCGGCACAAAAACAATGCAAATTTGGATGTTTCTCGATTGAGAAATAAGAGCCACAGTTGATATAAAAACACAAATCAAACCGAAATGGTGTAAAGAGCAGAAGTTAACTTAAGATATATTCTGGATATGAAACTTAATTTAATTTATACTAGAGAACAAATGAAAAGTCTAACATTAAAAATGGAAGAGATGCATAGAAAAAACAAATGGAAGCTGAGTTTGGTGAAAAAAAAAAGTTTTTTTGACAAACTCATCCAGAAGTAATTGAAATTCAGTTAAAGAACACGGAATCTGAAATTGCAATTTCAGCTAAGCAAATTCTGAAAAAGTATAGAATCTGGACTGGAGGTCAATGTTAAATTTGCATTGAATAAAGGTTAGCTAATTATGGAATCATAATGAGATAACAATTGAATAATAACTTCACTGATAAATTGGACGCTTACAAGTTAGCTAATTATGAAATCAAACCTTATTCAAGATAGTAATTGACTAAAAATTCTAATGTGTATATGCATCCAAAAAAGTAGCAACAGCTTATTTAGCTCATCTTTCTGATCATCAGTGGCCGCCCCCACCAGCGACCGGGAGTTCTCAGCCAGCGTCATAAGAACAATGAAAATTTGGATCTTTGATCTTTCTCAATTGAGAAATAAGAGCCACAGTTGACATAAAAAACTTAAAAACAAAATTCAATTGAGAAAGACATGTTCAAACCGATCAATTTTGGAGACGAAATTTGTAGACATTGACGAGGCAGAGAAGATACGGCGGCGGTGAAGGATTCTTTCTTTCTCCCGAGTCCGTCGTTCCGTCCTGATTCTCAGATGAACGAACTTTCCTAAAACAAATTAAAAAAAAAATCAGTTGAATGAACTTGGGCCTATTCACGGACAGGCCCGCTGGACAAATAAAAAAGAAAAAGGACTGGCTGGTAATTGGCCCAGGATAGTTTTTTAAGATAGATATGTTTAGTTTTTTTAAAATATCCTTACCTAAATTAATTTTTAATAATTATTTTTAAAAATGATAGTTTTTCATAGATAAGGTATAGTATTTTAAATATATATTTACATATATCAATTTAATAAAAAATTTAACAAATACAAATAAATAATACAATAATTTAATAAAAACATGTGCAGGGTACGGAAACTAAGAATCTAAGATAAGTATATAGTATAACCAAAGTCGAATCTTTCTATTCTATGTGTCGTTGTTTTAACTATGCAATGTAGGCATGTTTATTTTTTTCATTTACCTTTTTTCCCTTGATTGATTTTAGTATTTTACAATCCGTACATGGTACGACGGATACAACTAGTTTTAATATAATGTATTAATATCTTGTTATTAGGCATGTTTATGTCGGAACAAAACCCGTCGTAACTATGCAATGTAGGCATGTTTATTTTTATTTATTAATATCTTATTTATAAAGTCTATAAAATATCGAATTGTGGTCGTACATGGTACTAATGAAACCCGAAATAAACAGTTCGCTAAAAGACAAGAGACGGGATTATTATATTCGATTGTTCGAACACTTGCTTCTTTATTTATGATTTCCTTTATAACGAGGTTACAAGCCAACGAGGCCTACAAAACACTTGAGATTTACACCCTAGACCCCCTACGATATTCGAGATCTCGATCTAACAATGTTCGAGATCTCCTAGTTGCTAGACGATTCTATCTCCTAAGTATCGCTTGCTTGACCTTGGTGCGAGGTTGATCTGAGAAAGCGGTGTTGATGACTTGCGAGATTGGGTAGCAAGGTCTTTGTGAACGAGATCTCTGCGTGACTTGAAGTCTTTTTATGGACTTCACTTGTCTATAGCGAGGCCTGAAGTCTTTTTGTGGACTTCACTTGTCTATAGCGAGGCATTTTGACGATGTTTCGATCACGTCGATCTTCAACGAGCAAGATAGTTCTTGAGTTCAAGATGTTTTTCGACCCCTTTTCCATGTGAGGAATCCCCCTATTTATAGAGGATTGGGGAGTCAAGTTTTGATCATGGTCCGATGTGGGACGCCCGAGATCAGGGCCTCTGATTGGTCTAGAGGCGAGGCGGTTGGTGATTGGTTTAGGGGAGCGGCGTTAGCTGAGTGGCTCTGGTGGGCGGGTGTGTCAGTGGAGTCGGTTACGAGGTCTAGGCCTCGTTCCGAGGTTTCGGAACCTTGGAGGACCTCGTGGGGGTAGGAACTTTTGTTTAAAATAAATGAGGGATATGGGTGTGGGACCCAGAATCATCCTTGGGAATCCCATCGGGTCTGTTTGTTCCTTGTACCCCGAACCCATTTCTTACTTTATTATTTTGGACATCATCAGATACGACGGGTACAACTAGTTTATGTAACATTAAACACTTCATAGATGGCATGAAGAGATGTTGGAAGTTCCCATATTATTCTATCTTTTTATTAGGTCGAGCTGATTGGTGAAAGCCGACTTATATGGTTCGAGCATGCCTCCACTGAAAGTGTTAAGGAAAAAAGTATGCATCCACTGAAAGATAATTTAGAGAGGACATCCTAGAATATCCTGACGGAGGATAACAAAAAGTTTTGATGCTTGGTACATTTTGTGAATTAGGTAATATCGATCAGAAGGTTACCACATAAAATATATATTATATATTTCATGTGGTAACCTTCTGATCGATATTACCTAATTCACAAAATATACCAAACATTAACATATTTTCTGTAATAACCTTCAATTTTTACATTATTCGCCAAATACCCAATGCTGTCAACTATAACCATAAACATTGACATTTTTTTAAACAAAACTAATTTTGATCAGTATATTGAGACTTCATCATTAATTCACTACATTTTCTACAACTAAATTAATGACAAGTGTATTGAATTACGTACTCACTTAGTCACTTCAACGTTGCATTAATTCGGAGTGCAACCTTGATTCCTTGTGCTCAAAATATGCTATTCAAGTTAAAGCTCATAGGATTCTTCAAGACTAATATAAAATGTGCGATATAAATATACATGGTTGGTCTAAAGGGATCTAAACCACCTAGCTTGATTATTATCTACAAAGTAATAATTTGACTAAGCTACCAACACTAGTATTTGTACCATCAACCACAGATTTTGGATCATATGACTCAATATATTGTTCACAAACATCAAATCACTTAAAACTAACTTCACGTTACAATTTTCTTGGTAGTAATTAGTACTCCGTAATAGATATCAAAACTGTTATAACGAGAACGATTAGCAGTGAAGAAAGACAAATAAATTTATGTGGTTCAATAACGGTGTGTTATCTACGTCCATGGGTAGAGAAACTGAAATCTTTATTAGGGAGGATAAAAATAGAACAGATTAAAATAATATGACGTTTTATGGATACATATAGTTGTTCATGAAATCCTAATCCGATTATGGATCGTAAGTCCAATACAGATTACAATAGCCCCGTTAATAGAAAAAATAGGATACCGTTTTCCCGGGTAGCATCACCCTCTGCCATGGGTGCGTCGCCCCAAAACCCCCACCATCGTCATGGGAGCGCTGCCCCCGAACCCCATATAAGTGTCGTCGATCAGCAACTTATTCCAGGCATGTTAACCAAAACTTGTAAACTAAAAACTTTAGCCTTGTATTAGTTTTATTATATTACAAAGGATTACCATATTGAATCTCATTATCTCAATAATTAGATACAATCTTAACAATACAATTACTATGCATATGTTATAGGAATACTCTTTTTTTTTTATGGCACCGGTTTCCATCGTACGTAGCATAACAAAATGTCTCCATCTTTCTTTCTTCGATGGTATAATGCATGCACACAAGATATGATTAGATTGAGAGAAAATATGGGAAAGGAAAAAGAAGGTGGGAAATAAGCAATTAACAGGATTTGGTGGGTTGTTTTTTTAAATATTGCTTTATTGTTTTGTATTGTTGGCACCGCTAAAGAGCCAACTAAGTATGAGGATATTTGATTCATCCTTAATCATGCAATCTTATATGCTAATTAGTAGAATATTATGCTCCATGATCTCACCCTTGATCTTTGGTATTACCAACTCAACACTCCACTCTTTCTTTATTTAGGGTTGTATGGATAATCAATCTGTCATATTTGTTCCATTTTGTTGATAATACGACGAGTGTATAATAATAACAACAACAATAACATTGATCTCGGTTTTCTCAAAGAGAATTTGGGGGTCAAAATAAAGATACCTTTGATTTAACGATGGGGAGTGCGATTGAGAGACCTAACAGGACTGAAACACACAAAACAACAATAACAAACAAGAAACGAAAGCACAATAGAAACGAAAAAAAAGACCAAAGGTAGAACAGAGTATGAGCAAAACGAGAACAAAACACAAGAGTGAACGGGGCAAGAAGCCCAAGCTACCAAGACCCTAAGCGAAGACCGTTTGTCCAGGCGACTAGCTGCTGTCTACCGCTCGAATCTTCTCCCTCCACCTGTCCCTGCATGCTATAAATTCCCTACTGTCTGATATCCTGTCTTATACCATCATGATACGAAACCGTATAGATCTCGTATCGTATTCAATGAATAAAGTAACCGATGAAGGGAAGAAGGGCCGAAGCCATGGATAAAGGGTGACTCAGATGAGAAGTCAGACGACAGACGAGATAGACGAGATGAGATAAGAGGAGATTATGGCAAATCTGATTTTTCATTGATTGATTAATAATAACAACTTATCAGGTATTTATAATAATCCTGATATCTAAATAAGAAAAACCCTAATTGCTATAATATTAAAAAGATACTCTCACCATAGAATAAAATCTCTAAATAAAAGGAAACAACATATTCTAATATAAATAATTATAATTAATTAATTATAGCGTATCAATTCTCCCCCGTTGAGAATCGACTTGTCCTCAAGTCGGAAATCAGGAGGAGACTCATGAAACGGATCGTGGACCTTAAGCCGCCGGGGTCCCATTGAACATGTAGCACAACTTGAGTCAGCATCCGAAACTCAAATTGTTCCGCAGCATAGGTCCTAGACTTGATAACTTGACGGAGGTTTGCCATGCGCCTTTCACCGAACAGTTGACGGACAAACAAATCAGAACATATCGTCAAAGACCGTTCTTCGATACCGACTCGATTCCGGTCTCCCATTGTTGAATCAGAGGCCGGAAAAGAAGTTGTCGGGGCCAAAATATCTGCAGTAGGCGCGAAGACTGGCCAATCGACGGGCACGAGGGACGAAACCGCGGGCGCGGGCTGGGGGTCGCGGGCGCGGGCTGGGAGCCGCGGGCGCGGGCTGAGTTGCCGCGATCTGGCGACTCGTATTCGTAGACTCGGCGATCTGGCGCATCTGTGGAAGCAAAGCCTCGTTCTCAATTAATCCACTGTTGGCTCTACCGTCAAGGAACAACTCCATTCGGTAACAACCATCATAGATGCATCTTCCGTTGAAAGAGTTGAACGCATCTATGGCGGATTCTCCGTTCTTGAAACAAAGTTTCGAATGAAACCCTGTGTTCGGGCTCAATCGCTCGGGATCTTCTACAAGTCCGAACGCCGAAAACACTTGCTCCAATACGTTGCAAGAAACTGGGTAGATTTCTGCATGAATCTTGACATACAGAGTTCGACGTTGAACCTCTTGTTCCTGACGAGTATTACGGAACTCCAACATCAGATTTTGGAGGAGATCTCGGATCTCCCAGAGATCCGCATCCTTGGACATGGTAAGTGCGATGTTCAAGAATGAAAGCACCAATTGATACGAAACCGTATAGATCTCGTATCGTATTCAATGAATAAAGTAAACGGTGAAGGGAAGAAGGGCCGAAGCCAGGGATAAAGGGTGACTCAGATGAGAAGTCAGACAACAGACGAGATAGACGAGACGA
Source organism: Fallopia convolvulus (assembly GCA_964016875.1). Classification (NCBI taxonomy): domain Eukaryota; kingdom Viridiplantae; phylum Streptophyta; class Magnoliopsida; order Caryophyllales; family Polygonaceae; genus Fallopia; species Fallopia convolvulus. Next base: position 79,135,637 of record OZ024718.1, on the reverse strand, counting down.
GATAGGAGGAGATTAAGGCAAATCTGATTTTTCATTGATTGATTAATAATAACAACTTATCAGGTATTTATAATAATCCGATATCTAAATAAGAAAAACCCTAATTGCTATAATATTAAAAAGATACTCTCACCATAGAATAAAATCTCTAAATAAAAGGAAACAATATATTCTAAAATAAATAATTATAATTAATTAATTATAGTGTATCATATCATTTCAACAGTTCTTTAGTCGTTCCCCCCCTACATATGTCTTCCAAGGCCAAGTTCTCGCACGTACCTACGAACTGGCAGCCTGGGCTCTCGCCTCTGTATATGACCAAACCAGCGCAGTCTCAATTCACGTATCTTATCTCATATACTGGTCACTCCTACCCCGTTTCTGATCACTTCATTTCTATAATAAATAATGACAAAATATTTTTAGAGGTTGATAACTCGCCTAACCTTAAACATATGCTATTAGTATTTAGTAGGTACTTGAAGCTAGTTAGCTAGTCTAAAGTTTGTCTAAAGCTTGAACTCAAATTTACTCATTTCGTGGTAGGTCTAGTCAACACAGAGTACCCAACTATCACAAATTAGACCAAATTTAGAGCACACATTAGTTTGACCAACGGTGATTATATTTTTATCATTGATTAATGCTATTAGGTAACGGAATATTTTAGCAAAATACTCCGTAGAAACTAGTTGTTGGAGTATACCCATCAAATTAAATCTATTGTCTCAATTTAAATTTCTATATATCTCCGAAGTCCGAACGTACCCTCTGCATCAAGTCAAAGATATCCCATCCTAATCCTTCAGATTTCATTAAAGCAAAGCTACACTCAGTATTATTGTTGTTGAATTTCTATATATCATAGTGAGTATTATCATATACTTCATATATTATATATAATTGGTGAAGATTAGTAAAAAAAAATAAAATACTTTTCTTAACTTATAAGCGTAAAGAAAATAGTATTTGTGTTTTCTGGTATTTAGTCAAACGGTTAACACCTTATGGTAGTACAATGAAGTTCTCTTTTTGACTCCTATGATCAGTGTCTAAGATAAATAAAGAAAATAGTATTTGAGGGACAAATTTAGAATGAGGCTTTTAAAATTTATAAAGTTGTAATTCAATATCACTACATATATTGCGGCTATTGCCGAGCTAGCTAACCATGTTGTTAGAGAGTTTGATGGCATGTTGCATATTAATAGGCTCTGTTTGGCACACCTAGCCGGAGCTGGCAGCTGGAACTGGAATCTAGCTGAAGTTGGAACTAGTAGCGGAATTGTTGATAGTAGCTGAAACTGAATTAATGAACATAATGGATAAAAAGTGTTTGACAACATTGTAGCTGAATTGCAAAAAGGAGACCCTACAATGACGAAATTGCCGCCAAATAACAAAAAAATGATACCCCTCACTTGCAGCTCACGTGACCCCCACAACCCCCAAATGCTCGCCTCTCGTTTCAAGGGTTTCACTTCCAAGTTCCAGCTCACATAACCGCATAGAAGGCCAGCCTCGAGGTCGCAATTTCGCCTGTAGCTAGTTTGCATCGAAGAGGAGGTCGAGCTGAGCTAGGGACGGCGACGCCGGAGGTCGAGGAAGCTGCTGCAACGGTTGAAGGTTGAGATAACAGAGTCGACGAAAATTACGGTAATTGAAGGACCCTTCAGAGCATTTGAGTTGTTGTGCATAATGAGCTAAATTGATGATGACGTTTTCCCTAATTTGAGGTTTAGGTGAATCTAGAAGTTGTAGGTAGTTTAATGAGCTATGAGGAATGTGCATTTTCATATTCAAATACAAATTCGGTGCCTTGGGTTGTAGTGAAACCCAATTAGGTCGAGCTCGTGAATGATTGTTGTACATTATTGATTGAAATCCACAAAATATGAAATTGTATACACCATTCCTAGCAACAAATCAATTTCTTATTATGAATCTACATTTATGTTACAATTAACTATTATATGTTACTTTGTATACATTATTCATCATTAAAAACCATGTCACCTACATTCTCCCCGTATAACCATAAAATATGATATATTGCTATGTATGAAACCTCAAAGATACCAATAATTGTCAATCACATCCTAACCATAAAATAAGCCATGACAGGCAATATTCACTTATAAACAGATAACCATAAGTTCACATAGAATGAGTCTTCATTGATTTTCCCTAGCACACATACATCTAAATTCCAAAGAAACTTACCATGATACACAGAATAAAGGGAAACGGATTATATGGATAAACGAGAAACACCAGGCACATGAACATGAGGGCAATGTTGCACATTTTCCAACGAGTAACAACTTGGATTGCCTTGTCACGCTCCAAGGCACGCTCGACTGTACAGGTTGACAACTCTTCAATGAGTTCAACCTGCTCATCAGCCTTGTGCACCTGTGCCTGAAGGCTCGTTTCCAACAACGCCACACACCTCTCAGCGTCATCAGCTCGATGCTTATGACGCATTGCTATCTCCTGTAGACGTTTGTAGCAAGGTTGCTCGCTTAAATCCCGGTGAAGTAGTTGTTCCTCCTCCTCATCAAAATTGAACTGTTTAAAAAAAACCATTATGAATGCACTAATTAGGCTCATCAACAATAGTTGTGCACAATCTTGAGGAACAGATGTGAGGAACAGAAACGTCATAATAAATTTTACCTCTTCATTATAAAATTGGCCATCCGAGAACGTCAAACTATCGCCTTCTTCACTCCATGAATCCTGGGACACCATTGTTGTACACAATGCCTATGCAAACGAGGATTTATCAATGCACTACTTAGAAGACAAAATGCAGCAGTTTCATAAACTAATTCCCCTAAACCACTGGAAAAAAACTAACCATTCACACTGATTCAACACTGAAAGCCTAACAACAAGAAAAACCTAGCACGAGTTTTAGTTTGCCCATTTAGTCGTCTATATCTACAACTTTAGTGGTCTCATTCATTCAATTTTAAGGTCTCATTCAATTTTATTTGACCAACACCAGTTAGGCACCAATTTTAGTGATTCCTGCACCAATTTTTTCAGCAAGAAAGGCTAGCAATCAGAAACCCCTAGCAATCTAGCCTCATTGCATAACTAATGACTTGAGCTCGATGCTCAATGCGTAGCAACCACAAAACCATAACCATCCAGCCTCATTGCATAACTAATTACTTGAGCTCAATGCTCGATAACCCTAGCAATCTAGCCTCATTTTGGTGTCATTGATCAAATTCAATCAATAAATGGATGTGCAAACCATATCAACATGACAGACCAGAGAACAGGGCCAAAATAATGGAATCGACATAGCTCGATGCTAGATCCAGCTCCCTAAAACTACAACGAAGGTGGATCGAGAATCAGATGATGCAAAACTTCAAGAATGAGCACTTACCTTCAGCTAGAAGCTCCGGCTGCGTAAATCGCATCTGAAGTCGCCGAGCACCTAGGGTTTCCTTTCAATTTTGGGATAATGCTTCCGGGGGTATCGAGAGGAAATTTGTGGGATTTTTTGCCAGCTCGGGGGAGCGTTTCCAGAAGAAGCTCGGAGGGAGGAGGGGGTGAAAATTAGCGTCTTGACGCTAGCTGGATCGGATTCCGCTAGAGGAGCCCGTTGCTGCCGAACATCCTCGATGCTCGGAGACGCTACGACACGACCCCTCTTCCGCTCCAAAACGCTCCTTCCGAACGAGGCCTAACTCATTAGTGAGTGTTTTCTTCTAAAGCATCATTTGATACCAATCTCCTTCTATGGAATTTTGTAGCATGTTATAATGCATTAACGAGGTGTAAAGATGCTTTGGGATAATATTAAGTATGACTTGAAAAGCACTGTTATTTTCATCTAAATTTTGTTTAAGATTTACCTAGACGCTAAAGGTGTCAATCTGTCTAATTTTCCAACATGTTTAGACGTCTATTTAAATAACTGTTAAAACTGTCCAGACACTAGACGGTTCATCTCTGTACAGAACCATCTAATATTTTTAAGAACATTGCTTAAAAGCTACCTCATAATATCTTTTATAAATGAGAACATTTTTAGTGAAATTATAGTCAACACATACCCACATCATTGAGATCTCTACTTTTTATTGCATGGGGTTCGTTATTGAACATAACGAGCATAAAAATCAAACTTACAATTTTTTTCGGAAATGTTCTCATAATTTGAACTTTGAACAAGCATAAATACAACAATTACAACAACAAATACCGACATTAAACTCTACCAGTGAGTAAAAAGGCGATGCCTAGGCGCTCGCCTAGCGCCTAGGCGTTAGGGCGATGAGTAAAACGCCTTTTGATGGTCAAGGCGGGCGTTTTTCATAGGGCGAGCGCCTTTGAGCGCCTAGGCGTCAAGGCGATGAGGTGAAAGGCGAGCGCCTTTTGGCTTCAGGCGCTATGGGGACATTTTTAGGGTTAATAATTGGAAAGAAAAAAATAAAAAAAAATATTGCTATGTTTAGTATCTATTACTTGAAAGAGTTCTACTTCTTAGGCTATGATTTTCTCCCTCCCACGATGACGGTTGTGTTTCTAAAGGACTATTTTGTACAAAGTTGAATCTTTTTTCTGATTTTAGTTAGTTTTTTATACTTGCTCATTCCTTTTCTAATCTCACTCTTATCTCAAATTTTCGGTTTGTCTTTCCTTGTCTACTTAATTAACATATTCACTAGTTTTCTATTGTACAATACCACAATGTGAGTGTGCTTGCTTAGTTAATTAATCTATTTTATCCTTTTTGTCATGTAATGATTCTAATTCCTAAAAGACCCAACATTATACATTAGAAAACACATCATGTCATCATTATATGTTTCTGCCTTAGAGAAGATCATGTTGATATTTAAGATCGTTAGAAAATATTCTAGGGTACCTAACTTAAAAATTTGCACCATATAATAGATATTCATGATTTCTATAGCATTGTAATATTATACTAATCTACAAAGAAAGAATTGCAAGAAAGAGCGCCTTGATCCGAAAGGCGCTCGCTTTTCGCCTGACGCCTAGTGCCTAGGCAATAGGACCCCTATCGCTTTTGTTCGCCTAACGCTTTTTTCTTCACTGAACTCTACGATTTTTTTCTACAAAAACTACGATTTTTAAAGGTGCATCGGATTAATATTGGTGATGAAAATGGAACCTCACTGCAAATAGTAATCTAATCCATCTATAAATGTGTAATCATGTCGATCTTCAGAGTCGAGATATTAGCACTCAAAAATAGCATAGTGCTACTAAGAAAGTAGGATACCAAAAATAAAGATGAAAGTAGATAATTTAAATGTGAATAAATCTATTAAACAAAGCTGGAAATAAGATCGTCATATTTATAGTTGTACTAGGTAGATGAGAAAGTAGATAATTTAAATGTGAATAAATCTATTAAAAGTCTTGTTTAATAGATTTATTCACATTTGAAACAAAGCTGGAATAAATCTATTAATCTGGCTGCTAGTAGCCAACAACAACAAAACGCTCAAACCGGGGGTAGTACCCGTGAAAATGGGTCGTTATGATTTGTCTCTTTTGGAATTGTTTCGGAACCGGTAAGCCCGAGTTCCGTAGGGCGGTTAGATATATGATCCGCCACTTCAATGTTGATGTTTTAGCTATCTTTGAACCAAGAATCTCTGGTGTGCAAGCACAGGAGGTGTGTGATCGAATACGACTTTCGGGTTGTGCTCGAATTGAAGCGGTGGGCCTATCTGGAGGAGTTTGGTTGTTAGGGAGACAAGAAAGTTTTTGTTTACATGTTGTCACCATGGCTGAGGACTTTATCCATGCTATAATTACGAAGGGACAATCTCGTTTTCATGTGGTGGCTGTCTACGCTCCGCCCTCTCCAAGAAGACGGGGTCGGTTTTGGAAGCAGTTGACTGCCGAGGTCAAAGATATATTTGAACCTCTGCTGGTCGGGGGAGATTTCAATTGTATTCTCCACACTTCAGAGCGTCGTGGAGGCTCAGGTCGTCTTTCGGAAGACACAGATAAAGTTTTGGAGATGATTAATGCTACGAGGCTGATTAACATGGGTTTTACGGGGCAAGCGTTTACTTGGACTAGAGGTAATTCATCTCGTACTCTTGTCGAAAAGCGTTTAGACCGTTGTTTTACAAATGTTGCGGGGAGGCTGTTGTGGCCTAATGCTCTTGTCAGGCATCTCCCACGAATGTCTTCTGATCATTCACCTCTGATGTTATCTCTCTCTCCCCATATGTTATATAATAAAATACGCCGACCCTTCCGGTTTGAAGCGGCGTGGCTGACTCATCCAGACTTTTTGAAATTCATCCATGAATCTTGGAAAGCTGAGTTGCACACTGTGGATGCGCTGACTGATGTGAGGGAGAAGTTGGTTGCTTGGAATAGGGTGGTCTTCGGCCATATTCAAACGCAACAGCGTGCCTTACTTGATCGTCTTGATGGGATTCAAAATCAGCTAGCGACTAATCCAACAGATGCCTTACTGGAAACTGAAACTGAAGTACGGAAAGAGTTGGAGTTGTTGATGGAAAGAGAGGAGCTTCTATGGCTTCAGAAATCACGGGTTCAGTGGCTGAAATCGGGAGACCGTAACACCCGGTTTTTTCATATGTCCACAATCGTTCGAAGGAAGCGTAATCGTGTTGAATCTTTGAAAGATGATAATGGGCGATGGCTATTTGAGAAGAATGAACTGGAGAATCATGTTGTGGCCTTTTTTAAAAGGTTGTATTCTCTTCCTAGTGTTGAGCGAACGCATGTTACTTGTGAGCGTGGCAAATTTCCAAGGTTGAGCAGTAATGATTGGTCCGAGTTGGATAATCAATTTAGTGATGAGGAGATTTTCCGTGCCATTAAGGTAATGGGGCCGCTTAAGGCTCCGAGAATTGATGGCTTCCAACCCATTTTCTACCATAAGTGTTGGCATGTAGTGGGGAAATCGGTGTTGAATTCGGTTAGAGACTTTTTCAGCACATCTGTAATGCCACCGGGACTCAATGAGATGCTGATTTCTTTGATCTCTAAAATTGATGAACCGGAATTAATTAGTCAGTTCCGTCCTATTAGCCTCTGCAATGTATTGTACAAGATCATAACGAAGGTGCTTGTGAACCGTATGCAGCTTGTCCTTCCGAAACTAATTGGTCCCATGCAGGGAAGTTTCTTGCCGGGCCGTTTGATTTCTGATAATATTGTCTTAGCTCAGGAAGTGGTGCACTCCATGAAAAGTAAGCAAGGGGCCAAAGGGTGGATGTTACTTAAGCTGGATCTTGAGAAGGCCTATGACAGGCTACGCTGGGATTTTGTTGAAGACACCCTTATTGATGCAGGTTTTTCTGATAAGTGGATTGGTTGGATTCGGGAATGTCTGCAGACTACCTCTTTTCGACTTCTTTGGAATGGGGAAGCGACTGATTGTTTTTTGCCGTCCAGAGGAATTAGACAAGGGGACCCTCTGTCGCCCTACATTTTTGTTCTTTGTATTGAGAGATTGAGTCAGATGATATCTCATGCAGTTGCTGATGGTAGGTGGAAGCCTATTCGCCTCTCTAGGGGTGGCCCGACACTTTCGCATATTCTCTTTGCGGATGATATTATACTTTTTGCAGAGGCTTCGGTTGAGCAGTTTCACATTATTAAGCAGTGTCTGGACTCTTTTTGTTCGTCATCTGGTCAACGTGTGAGTACTGCCAAGTCGAAGTTGTTTCTTTCGCCTAATGTGCGACGTAATGTGATTAATGAGTTGAAACATGTTAGCGGTTTTGAGGTGACTCGGAATTTAGGTAAATATCTTGGCATGCCTATTTTTCATGATCAAGTCAAAAATGCAACGTTTACTCCGCTGATTGAGAAGATTAATGCTAAGTTGAAGGGGTGGCAAGGCCGGTTCCTTAGCATGGCTGGCAGGGTCACACTTGCTAAATCTGTCCTTTCATCGATCCCGATATATTCTATGGCCACAGTTATTTTGCCTAATGGAGTATGTGCCAAGATTGATGCCTTGACTAGAAATTTTATTTGGGGGGTGTTGAGGATCGTCGCCGTATTCACTTAGTGAGCTGGGAAGAGCTTTGTCGGCCAAAGGTGTGTGGCGGATTGGGCCTTCGTTCTATGAAAGAATTAAATATTGCCCTTGTGGGAAAACTTGGATGGCGTTTCCTTACGGAAAATAATAGCTTGTGGGTTGATGTGCTTCGGGCTAAGTATATACGTCCCAACCTTGTTGAGAGAGTGAATTGCTCTTATATCTGGAAAAGTGTGAAATCCGGTGTTAGCCAAGTTGTGGTGTCAGGGAGCCGGTGGTGCATTGGTAATGGGTTATCCACACGTTTTTGGAAAGACTGCTGGTTGAGCAATGTTCCGCTGATTGAGGTGGCACGTAATCCAGTCCCTGCAGAGCTAATTAATTTTCCTGTTCGTTTTTTCTGGGCTGATGGTGCAGGTTGGAAATGGGAAATGTTAGCTGATTTTTTGCCTAGCTCGAATTTGATACAGCTTGCCTCTATTGCGGTTGTTGAGGATGATAATATAATTGATGTGCTGACATGGCAATTCTCCTCTTCGGGTGTTTTTAATGTTAGCTCAGCTTATCTTATGCTTCGGTCAGATCATGAGCTTTGTTGTGTTGATCGTAGCATATATACTACTATTTGGAAGATTAAAGTTATTGAACGGGCTCGTGTGTTTCTTTGGTTAGCTATTAAGGGTGTGATCCTCACTAATGTTGAGCGGGTTCGACGTCATTTTGCTACTAATTCACTTTGCTCGATATGTGCTATTGAGGAGGAGTCTTTGATTCATCTATTACGTGACTGTAATATTACAACACGTTTCTGGGAAGATCTCCATCCTCCTCTTGCCAGGGAAGTATTTTTCGAGTCTAATTTTGCCTTTTGGATTCGTATTAATATTTCTTGTGGCATTATTCATGAAAGCGGAATGGATTGGTCTAGCATTTTTGTCACTTCACTCTGGTGGATTTGGAAATGGCGTAATATTTGTGTGTTTCAACACGACTCTGTCTCTGGGGACCGGGTGTCTTTCGTGTTGGGACAAGTTGCTGATTACTCTAGAGTGGGCTTGCTTAATGAGAAAGAGCAGCCCAGAAGGAGAATATTTATATTAGATGGGAATTACCTTGTGCAAATTGGGTCAAAATCAACACAGACGGGTCGGTTAGACATGATGGCACAGCATCTTCGGGAGGTGTTATCAGAGACGTTAATGGTCAATGACAGGTTGGCTTTGTTCATTATATTGGTATGTGTACGGTCCCGATGGCTGAGCTTTGGGGTGCGTTACAAGGTCTTCGTTTAGCTTGGAACGGGGGATACAGTAGGGTTTGTTTAGAGTTAGATTCACAATTAGTGTGCCTACTTTTAAGCAAACATGTGGATCGTTATCACCCCTTATTTAGCCTGGTTGCTCAATGTCAAGGCTTTCTTAGAAGGGATTGGTCTATCCAATTCCGTCATATTTATAGAGAGGCTAACTCTGTCGCGGATTTTCTTGCGTCCTTAGCTTTTTCGTTTAGTTTAGGCTTTCATGTTCTGTGTGACCCGCCAGAGGGTGTTATTTCTTTGCTTTCTGATGATGTTAGGGGTCGTGCTACCCCCCGTTTGCTGACTACGTAACACACTTTTTATTTTTAATAAATTCCTCCTTAAGGGGACGGAAAGTGCTGCTTCTCCTTCAACCAAAAAAAAAAGATCGTCATATATTTAGATAAACAACATTGTAATCGATAAATTTACTAGATTGAACCACCCAATCACCTTATACTCAATTTCGATCACTAGATTTAAAAGTTCTTGTTTGAACAAATGCTCTAAGTCCATTTTCAACATCCCAGATGAGGCAAGCGTAATTCCTTCCTTATTAAGGTAATACTAATAAGGTGCAAATCCTTTTTGCGAATGCATAAGTGTTTTGATTTATAATATAGTGCTTTTCTTTTGGTCTCGAACACTACTCAAAGATATCAAAACGAAAACCTTATCTTATTACTATAAAATCTTAATCGGTTGATTAGATTTACTAAGACAATATAGTGCTTTTTCTCGTGCTAATAACATGTTTAAGTGTGACACACTGACACTAATATAGAATGAGACTCGTACGAAATAACGCGAGAGAATCATAACCTTCGGGCATTTAGTCAAGCAGTAAGGATATTAGATAGTATTATGAGGTCCCCGTTTCGACTCCCATGGGCAGTGTCTAAGACCAAAAAAAATAACGCGAGAGAATCATAAATTTGTAATTTATTTATTCACGGATGTGTAAATATCACGATTTTTGGTCCTGCTCCGCAAATAACAGAAACAAAAGGCCGCTGAACGCCAGAAGTGGGGCCAACTGTATCTCTTTTTCCTGATCCGACACCTCACCCCACATTTCCAGCCTCCCCTCTATGCTGTATTAATTGGAATTTTAAAATTAACAAAATCACCTTAAATTTAGTTATTTTGCACAAAACAACCCCATATCTATTATTTTTGAGCAACCCCATATCTAATTGGTTCTCTTTATTCACGTTTGATTTAGAATTTATTACCTCTATCCAAACATCCTAAAAGCATATGGTTTCTTAATTTTCACTCATAAATGCATTAAATATGTTTATTGATTAATCGTACATACACTACATAACCACTCAATTTTGTTGTTCTAATAAGTCATACACGTAGCAGTTAAATTATATATTCAAATAAATCAATAACAATTAATTAAAATCTCTAACCTAAATAGATTTATACAGGTAAATTACCATATGAATTAATCATATAGGATAGCATTAATTCTATGGAGATTACACGTGTTATTCATATTTTAACAAGTGAAAAATATATACGGTGAAAAATCGTAAATAAACATGAATATAGAGGCGTCAAATATAATTCTGAAAATAGGTGGTGGTTTGGTGTAATTTATTCTAATTAAAACCCCCCTCTTCTCCAGCCTTTTGCCGGCCTCCCACCTTCAAACCCTCCTTCCATTTTCCACTCCACACAGACACAGTCTTCTCTCTACACAACACCTAATTGCTCCTCCACTCTCTCTCTCTCTCTCTCTCTCTCTCTCTCTCTCTCTCCCGTGGAAATGGCCGCCATTGCAACCCACTCTCTGTAACTCCTCCGTTCTCCCCCCAAAAAACCTAAATCAACCAACTCCGCCGCCTCCAAACTCGCCACAATGCGCCGCATTCTCCTCCTCTCCCTCTCCGTCTTCCTCCTCCTCCTCTCCTCCGGCGCCGATGACATAACCTCCGACCAAGCCGCGCTACTCGCCCTCCGCGCCTCCCTCGGCGGCCGGGATCTCCGCTGGAACAACACCACTCCGGTCTGCTCCTGGCAAGGCATCGTCTGCAACAACTCCCGCGTCTCCGAAATCCACATGCCCGGCCGCTCCCTCTTCGGCGTTCTCCCCAATGGCGTCCTCGGCAACCTCTCTTCCCTCACCTTCCTCAGCCTCCGCTTCAACTCCATCTCTGGTACTCTCCCTTCCGATCTCTCCTCTTTAACTCAGCTCCGTTACCTCTACCTCCAGGAGAATCAGCTCTCCGGCGACGTCCCCGTCGTCATCTTCTCGCTTCCCGGTCTCATCCGTGTCAATCTTGCCGGTAACAACCTCTCCGGCCAGATCCCTCCCGCTTTCAACAATTTGACTCAGCTCGCGACGCTGTTGCTCGAGGATAATCGGTTAACCGGCGAGATTCCGGAGCTGAACCTCCCTAATCTCAAGCAGTTCAATGTGTCCAACAATCTGCTCAACGGAACGATTCCTGAGAAGCTTACTGTCTTCCCTGCGAGCTCTTTTGCAGGGAATTCGCTATGTGGACTCCCTTTGCTCTCTTGCTCCAACTCTAACGGCACATCGCCCTCGGGATCCGTCGTCCCAGGATCCGGCGGGAAGAAGAAGAAGCTCTCCGGCGGTGCTATGGCCGGAATTGTAATTGCTGCCGTGGTAGTCGCTGTTGCATTTCTGCTGTGCCTGATCTTCTTTTGCTGTAGGAAGAAGCGCGATGATGAACGCGAGAGGTCCAGGGAAGTCAATGTGGCTCCCGCCAAGGAATTGGATGTGGAAATGGCTGCGGCAGCTGCGGCGGCGGAGGACAAGGAGAGGAACGGCTCCGACGCGGTGGCAGCGGCGCCGAAACCGCCTCCTCCTCCACCACCGGCTGCGGCAGCGGCGAAGGCCGGCGGGGTTACCAAGAGCCTCGTGTTCTTCGGGAACTCGCCTAGGGTTTTCGATTTGGACGACCTCTTGAGAGCGTCAGCGGAGGTTTTGGGAAAGGGGACGTACGGTACGACTTACAAGGCGGCCTTGGATTCGGGAATGGCGGTGGCGGTGAAGCGGCTGAAGGAGGTGGTGGTCTCCGAGGAGGAGTTTAGGGCTAAGATGGAGGAGATTGGGAGTTTGGACCATGAGAATTTGAATCCGCTCAGAGCTTACCATGCTAGTGGAAATGAGAGGCTTCTTGTATTTGATTACTTGCCTGTGGGAAGCTTATCTGCCCTTTTACATGGTATGTCAATTGTTCACTTTTCGATTCTTGAATCTTATCATGTTCAATTTTGGTCAATGCATCTTCATTTTTGCCGATTGATTATGAAATTTTCACATGATAGAATTGCAAGATTAGGATATGATATGGCATCTTACTGGAATTACAATAAGCTTCATTCTATGAACTATGGATCTTGTGCTTTGCCATTATGAATTATGAAAAATAGCAGTAAGTTCAGAGTTGTTATTCATGTGAGGAGTTAAAGTTTTTCCTGTTCTTTCTACCATAGTACACGTCTTAAAATGTCCTTTAGGGTGTGCCATTATTAAGAAATATTGTGCTATGTGATGCAAAATTGGTATTAGGTCATTGGTAGTCATTTATTGCTGGGGACAACTAACAAAATCAAAAAGCAATCAGAAGACATCCATAGCTGTGGTTTCTTAATCTGTGCTGAGAATTGGCATTGTGACATTGCATAAATTTATCATTCTTGGCCTTTTTGTTTTGAACTTGCACAAATTTACCCTGTACCTAAAATTTTGTGCTCCTTTCTCAGGTAACAGAGCAGGTGGCAGAACTCCTCTAAACTGGGAAACAAGATCCGCCATTGCCCTCGGAGCAGCCCGTGGCATCACATACATCCATTCAAATGGACCAGCAATCTCCCATGGCAACATAAAATCATCCAACATTCTCTTATCAAGCAACCATGAAGCCCGTGTCTGTGACTTTGGTCTTCCTCAAGTAGTAAGCCCAGCTTCAGCTCCAAACCGAGTTGCAGGCTACCGTGCACCCGAAGTAACGGATCCTCGTAAGGTCTCACAAAAGGCAGACGTCTACAGTTTCGGTGTCTTCCTCCTTGAGCTACTCACGGGAAAAGCCCCAATAGTCAACGAGGAAGGCGTTGACCTCCCAAGGTGGGTCCAGTCCGTGGTGAGAGAAGAGTGGGCCTCTGAGGTGTTTGATGTGGAGCTTCTTAGTCATCAACACGTGGAGGAAGAGATGGTTCAACTTTTACAGTTAGCAGTGGATTGCACAGCTCAGTACCCGGATAACAGGCCGACAATGGTGGATGTAACAACCCGTATCGAGCAGATTGGTAAACCACAGGATTAAGAAGAGTCATTGTAAATGGTAAGTGACTCGAACTCGCGCGATTGTTCATTGATACTTGCCAATTGTTTGTTTATTCTTGGGAGCTCTTTTTGTTGCATTTTACTGTCATGTACTTCAATATTTTTTTCTTTTTCTTGTTTGCCAATTACTGTGGGCAGTAAATCTTATCTTGTCCTGGTCCTGTAATTTTTCTTCTGGTAGAGATAGAGGATGATTTGGTTAAGTAAAATATTTGATTCATGGCTATGGAATATCTATATTAGTGATTATGGGTTTGATTGATGGTCTCATTGTTTGCTTTAGATGAAAAACTGATTTGGTGAAATTGAGTTGTTAGTAAAAATCTGTTACAAACTGTTTTAAGATGGATTGCTTGAAGATTAAACATTTGTAGTTGGTGGTTGATTTCACCTTTATAGTGTAGTGGTAGTTGTGATATAATATTAAGTTAGAAACTGAGAAGTACCAAAGCTGCAGGAGAGTAAGGTGATTCATTGATTGGTGTCTTTCCAGCTAAACACATCAAATGTGATAGCTGGATTAAGATGTGGTGCCAACTAACAAAGTAAAATTTAACATAATTCCTATTACCTTTTTTGGGGTCAAGACATGACTTATGCAGAGCTTTATTGCTACAATTTTCATTTGCAACATTTTGGGACATTAAATGGGAAATGGAATTTATAATTGTGGTGATAGGCATGGAAAGTATCAAGCTTGAGCAAGTGTGATTTTTTAGTCTTTCCAGCTGGATAGAGAGGCTTGTAAAAGGCTAGATTAGGATTCTATACCACTGCTAATAAAATAATAAATGCCATTATGCTACCATGTGAAGGTGCTTTTGGCCCCTTTCTTTCTATACATTTGACAACTTCTTCATCTTCTTCTTATTCTTTAAAAAATTGCTTATAGAACATAACTTTACTTGTCCAGTTGTACCTTCAAGATACTTGTCCAGTTGTCCTAGCTCTTTTATTTATTTATTTTTGGGAGTGTTTTAACAGTTGAATCATATTAATTTAAGAGTGATTGAACTTGAATTTAATTAATTTGAACCAAGGAGGGACATCATGAGAAAAAGCTAAAATCTAAGGGGTATTAAGAGCAATAAGTTTTTTTTGGGACACCAAAAAAAAGGCAAAAATTAAGGGATATTAAAAGTAATTATCCTTTATTTTTTTATCTACACAAAGATGAACTTGTTTGTTAAGTTACTATTTAGACTCGCCATTAAATGTGTGGCAAGCTTGAATTTACACTACACAACTATTGTATCAGCATATCATCACCATGATTTTCGCCTATTCGGTACACTCATAGTTATGAATTCATGATAGTTATTAGTTATAATTTACCTTAAAGCCTCCTGTGTTGTCTTTGTTTTTTCGTCTAACAAACAATGTGCTTTTTCCATGATGCTGAGTATGACAAAGGCTTTTGATCGATGACTGATTGAGATTTGAGAAGTTTGCTGCTATAAAACTTTTACGCAAGGATCTAGTTAAACGTTAACATCGTCATTGATTTTGCTTATCAAACCGTTCAAATTTGGCAAGATGAAATAAATCTCAGGAGAATGTCATTTTCTATTGTGTTACTCCTATCAACTATCATCATCATCATAGTGATTTGGGTTGGTATTGAGTTCTCTCTCAATTCTCAAAGGTCGCCTTCTGAAAGATGATCTCAAATGCAAACGTAGTACTACCTCTCAGGGAACAGATTTATAGGTTTGACAGTTAGCTCCAATGGCCCAAAATCGGCCCACAACAACAACAGCAAAAAGTCTATGTTTGAACATTAGCTCAAACTGGCCCAGAAATCCAGAATAACAACAAAATTTTGTTCATCTAAGTTTTTTTTTTTTGGTGATGAGGAAAATTTGTTCACACATTTTTGCTGGCACATTTGTTTACAATGAACCGAAAACTGAACCAAATTGGTTCAGTTTTGTCGGTTTGAGATGGATAAAATGTCTTTGGAAAATTCGGACTGAACCAAAAGTTAACCAAAGCTGAACCAAAACTGAAAACTGAACCGAACAATATTGGTTTCGATTCGGTTCGGTTTGAACCGACCCATGCTCAACCCTAGTTAGTTTTACTTCAAGGAACGGAGGTCATAAAGTTCTACTTCTGTGAAGATAGTCAAGATACTTACATACCAAGTTTTTAATACCCAAACCTTGCCCAAAATCAGAGAACAAGAGATCAAAAACTAGCCTGCAACACCAGAAAGAATCAATCTACTTTCTAATGACTGCAAAATAACAACAGATCAATTTGAGCATGAACTCGAATCATTTTTCACCATTCTCATCCCCTTTCCATAGGAAAACAGAGGCATTTCAGCTCAAACTTCCTTCAAAGCAAAATTGCTTTTGTAGCTCCATGCTTTCACCAGAATTATATACCATAATAATCTGGATATCAAGAATTCTAATCCAACCTACAAGAGAACTATACTGACGAAGAGAGTACCAACTACGATGAATATACAGCAACAGCCACTGAAGACACCGTTAGCTGTTGCGGAATTCGAGCTCTTGGAATCCATGGATGGCGCTGTCGCATTTGCAAGCGTCCCATTCGCCCTAGAACTAGACAAAGAAACAAATCTAGTTAACAAAATAACAAGCCTAAAAATTTAAATATTGTCCAGCTTAATTAAGTAGTGTTTTGATTTTTACCTTCCAAGAAACACACAAGAGCCATGACCTGCAATATTGAACAAATTCACAAGTTCATAATCCAAACAGAGAAAACAAACAGCCAAGATTAAAGCTACTAATCAATGATCTCTTACTTGGATTTGTGGTGGTAACCTCAGCAACACCATTGAAATCACACGTCCCGGGAGCCTTACCCATCTTATGGTAATAAGCATCAAATGCATAAGTCGAATGATCCACTACATTATCCGGGTCATAACAAGGCTGCCCTTGCAACAAAGGCGAGCAATCCACCTTCCCGGGTCCACAAGCCCAATCTAAAGCCGCCTGTAACAGCTTCTTATCAGCACCCTCCTTTGCAACACAATATGTATTATTCGTCGTGTCATTAGCCAACATTGATCCTGCATCTGTAAGATGTAGTATATAAACCGGTTTCCCATTCTCATCAAACAGCCCCCAGTTCCTCTCAGAAATGGGCCCGGGTTTCTGATCCTCATTGTACAGCTCGTAGATGTACGTGCTGGTAGCGATATTCGGGTGCTTGGGCGTCCCGGTTTGGTTCAAGACTCGCTTTATCAGATTACTATTGTATGTATCAGCATTCTCTATAGTAGCGTCGGGTTCGTTTGCATCACCGTTCGAAGGCCACCCGGATTCCGTGACTAAAACGGAAATGTTGGTGAAATTGAGGTCAGCCATTGCGAAATACGTCGCATCAACCATAGCATCGAAAACGTTCGTGTAGTGCAAAAGCGTGTTGGAGTCGACCGCTTCCTTGTTTGGTGGGAGCGGTTCAAAGAGAGCATAGTCTAAAGGGATAACGCCGTTAGAGCTCATATAATCATAGTAAGGGTAAATGTTGATCATAAACGGCGACCCTGTGGATTGCAGGAAGTTTAGCAACGGGTTTAAGACCGACTTCCAAGAATGGTTGAAGAAGGCCTGTGAAGGCGGGAACGAGTCAAGGATAATGGAGGATGCAAGTGGAGTTGAGACTTTGATCTTGGAATCAAGATTTGCTGCCACGAGAGCGGAGTTGATTAATTTGAGGGCGCTGACTAGGATTGGGGCAGCGTTAGATAAGGTGGTTAAGACCTCTGAACCGACACATATGGTAGTTATGTTGGTGGCCGGATAGTGGGCCACCACATTTTGAGAGACCCAATTGGCAGCCGTGGAGTTAGATTGACCAATACCGATAAGTTGCTCATTCGGGATGGAAATGGTTACTTGGATGCCGGTGTTAGCTAGGGCGAGCAGCATTGCTCTGTCGGCGTTGTAGAGTCGAACATGGTGAAGACGTTGCGCTTTGAGGAGGGCGACTACTTGAGTTGGATGTGGCATGTCTGAGAGGTCTGTTCCTATGTTGACACCCACAAATGCATCTGCAAAATAATGTCACAAGGACTATATTAAAAGGTGTTTTTTGATGTTGTGAACTTGGTTTTTTACTTTTAAGCTGAAAAAGTTAAGTTTGTTGACTTTGTTCTAGTACTTTGTTTGTTCCCTGTAAAGTAGGTATTATGAAAGTAGTTTCATTAGGAATTTGAAGTTTCTTTGTCTGATGGAAAGTAATATTCTCCACTCTAATATAATCTTCATTTATTGAGTTTATTCACACTGGAATTGTGTTTGAACATCTCTGAACACAAGCAAACTCTTAAAAAAGGACAATGGCCCCTCAAGATAAAAGTACTTAATACAAATATAATTTGATGAACTTTCTTTCGAAGACTCAATTCATATGTACAATAAATGCTTGCCTTATTGGGTACTCAACTGAAATCAGACTTGTCACTAGAGATTTATTATGTTCCTAGTTCCTGAAATTTTAATTAAGGGTAACTCAAGAATCAAGATTCATACCTTTTTCTCCACAAAAAACACATGTGAAGTCCTAAAAATGCCCAATTAGCACATTATAAAACCAAAGCAAAGGGCATTCCAGTAAAAACAAACACAAGCAACTGAGTTAGATACAAGAACAAGAAACCCAAGATTAGAAGATGAAGAAAAGAATAGATTTCGGTGCTTTTTTAATCAAATCTACAAAAAATTGGATCCAATTTGTAGGATAAGGACAGAAAACAGCTGGTATTAGGGGACCAGCTTGTTCCCAAATACAGTAAAATTCCAACAGAAAGACCCAACATGTGAAATTACAGTTCATTAAATTTTAGTCTTCAATTCCTCCTCATCACTACCAACTCATTCAGTAGTATAAGCAAATGAGCAATTAAATCACAATAATGGCCCAGAACAATCATGCATTCAAAATATCTCAGGAGCAAGAAAGCTAAAAGCCTAAAACCAAATCAATCATACATAAAAAACCCAGATGATAAATTAACCAGTGAATTGAGTAGAAACTGAGAAAGGGGTTTGTTTTTACCTTGGGCGAATACCAGAGGAAGTACAGAGAAGAGAAGGAGAAGAAGAAGAAGAGCCATGTATGAAATTTTGGTGCTCTCTTCTTAGAGACAGACGAACCCAGAACAAATTGGAGAGAACCCAGAAGTGAAATGGGAGATTTTGGTAAGGGGAGTGAGGTGAAATGTGGGGATTTTAGGGATTTAATGAGCTTCAACCAAAAAAAGGACGCATATCTCAAAGAATTGAATGGTAGAGTCAGAGAATCGGACGGTTAAATGAAGATTTTGGAAGTGAGAAGAAGAAAAGCAGAAGTGAGGTGGATTTGAGAGTTTGGAATGAATGAATGCCCGGGTAGCCGTTATAATGGGACGTTCACTCCCCTTGTCTTGTACTAATATGATTGTGTATATGAGCAATAATGTAATATGACTATCTATGAGAATGTGTTATGATGTTTCTTTTGTGTGATTACTTGTGAACAATGTCGGAAATATTCGAGTACCCAATCAATTTCAGGTTATGTACATTATTTTTTTTATATAATTTGACTAAGGAAATGTGCATTATTGTTACATGAATTTTGAGGTATGATGTTTTCTAATTTGACTAGAGATATGTACATTGATGTTACGTCATAACTACTACAACAACATTATAGAAGAAGCTTAGTAAAAACAAATGAAGTATTTATTTATGGAAGTTGTAATCCAAATGAGGACAACATGGTACTTGTTGAAACTTTGAAATTGGTCAGTATTTTTTTTTTTGAAAAAGAAGGGATTAGGGGGCGTCATTACCGTGACATACGCTATTATAGAGTATCAACACGGATGAGACTTAGGCGATTTGAATCGATTGTTAGCATAGTGGAGGAGATTTTGAAGAAAGATCGAGCGATGTAGTCAGTGATAGAGTCAACGACAGAATTTGAAGGTGTCGGAGCTCAAAAAGGATGTCAGTGAAGACAATCTCAATTTCACACGGATAACGATGAACGCCATTAATGATATCGATCAAACATTGGTTGTCTCTCTCAATCTCAACACGGGAACAACCAAAACGAACTTGGATACCCACACTAAGGGCAAGCGCCTCGGTCATAAGCACAGACTAGAAACTTGCAAAGCCACAATTCAAACTAATAATTTAGCCGTAGAGATTTCTAAGAATAAAACCAAACGACGAGGCATCAACTTCATTCTTGACCCCGTCAAAATTGAGTTTTACATAAGCATGTTGTGGAACAATCTCTTTAATCCCAACACTTTTTTTTTATCTTGACTTTTTCGCACTTGTTATTGACATATTGTTGTGGTTTCTCTCATTTGAGGTTTTTGTTGGGTATACGTCCCTCCACTCTTTCATTTGTTAAAAATTCAATGATCTTATTCTCATCAGATAGGGTGTTTTGGTTCCTGGAGAACCAGATGCTACACCATGAGCAAATGAGCCATTCAAGCTCCTCTATAAGTTTCCTTAGTTCATCGAGTAGTTGTAGAAGGATTTTTATTTCTGTGCTTAGTTGATTAAATTGGTTCACGAATTTGGTAAGTATCTTATATATAAGTGATATTGCAAAGTAGTGGACACACGAACAAGGCAACACACACAAAACACGATAGAAAACCTAAGAGAACGAAAAAAGCGTAGTCAATGGAAATATTATCAAACATTTTTCACTAAACACACCTTTTTATCTTATGCAGCATTATCCTAAAATCGATCCGCAAAAACTTTAAAATTTCCCTCTCTTACTACAACAGGTCAACAACGACCACTCAACACCGTGACATCAAGTTGCTTGATGTCAAAAACATCATCGATAACATCCTTGCTGCTAATACTACCGTCGACTCCACGCCTTCAGTTGACTACTATAGTTGCCAACTCCGCCCCTTCTCTGTACTCTCTGAACTTCACTAATCGTCTAGAAGAAACCAATTACACACTCTAGCGCCATACTATCAAAATCAGGTTTCAAACATACAAACCTTTATATAAAATTCGTATTATTATTGGTTTAAAATGAGACTTGCTATTATTACAAGTCCCTTTTCAACTTCGTATTATGTTAAGTTAATATTTTAATAGCCCATATACTCCCTCCGTTCAGAAATACATGATGTTTTAGGATTTGTTTCTAAAATTAAGAATGTATGTGATTTGACTTAAATACCCATAAATCTTGTGAAGATCTTTCCTTTTCTATTTTTTATTTTTATTATTCTTTTTAATTAATGGGGGTAATATTGAAAAAATATGGTAAATTATGTAAAACATCAAGTATTATTGAACAAGAAAATCAAGCTAAAACATCATGTATTTTTGAACGAATGGAGTATTGTTTAGTGATTTTTAAAATTTGTATTATTATTAGTTTAAATAGATACTTTATATTATTACAAGCCCTTTTTTTTATCAAAAATAAATATAAATATCCAAAAACAAAAGAGGCATTTAACTTTCAATCGAACCAAATAGTTAATTTATATTTCGAACCCTTAATTTAGAGTCCGTTTGGATGACTTAGTTTATGCAAATACATTCCACTTAATTTTATTTTTATTTAATAAATTAAAATTTTAAGATATGTTTGGATTGTTTTGAAATTTTGAAAAATGTGAAAAGTATATTTTCAATATTGAAACTTCTAGTTCCTTCTCCCTCTTTTCTACTCCCTCCTCCCTCTTTTCTACTCTCTCCGTCCCGAAAGTTTGTCCTAAATGACAACTTTCACATATATTAAGAAATGGGTAGAAAAGATGAAGTAACCAATAAGGTGAAGGGAGAGATTGTGATTGTGATGGGTAAAAGTGGGAAGAAAGAGAAAAAGAAAGGAAAAGACTAAAATGGGTTTGAAGGGGTAGATTTTTTGTTAGATAATGGGGGGTAAAAGATGAGATAAAATGAGGGTAATATTGTAAGAAAAATTGATATAAAAGGAAAGTTGAAAAGGTGGACAAATTTTACGGGACACCTAAAGAGAAATACAAGACAAACTTTCGGGGACGGAGGGAGTACAATTATTCGAGTCAAATATCAAATATCACATCAAATATTATAATGTGAAAAAAAAATTTAAATTAAACACCTACCAAACATACCATAACACAAAATAAACTATAATGCAATATTAGTTTATAAACTCGAATATCCAAACAAACCCTTAAAATATTTGATTAGGTGAATTTTTTTAAGTTTATTAATTTTTGTTTTAGAATTAAATATTTTTATAATGTATAATTAATCATTTTTAAAGACAATAAATCCTATCAGGACAAAGTGAATGGGTCCCCATCTCATTTCACATCCCGACACACATACTGTATCCGGATCTAATCCGATCCGATTACGACTCGCAAAACAGCGTGGAAGCTCTGAAACAGAAGGAAGACGGAAGACCAGCAATGGCCGCCCATGTGAGCTTCTTCTAGCTCCATCTTTATTCCTCTCTCCGCGTATCTTCTCTTTTCTTCTCTTCTTCTCAGCTCACCTTTCTTCCATTCTTGTCCCCCAATTACCACCTCCATTTTCCGATTCACCACATCCAAATCTCCCTCTCTCAAATACTTTTGTAGCTTTTCCGATCACCGGCGAACACCTCCGGCAGATCAAATGTCCGTGGCCTGCGGCGCAGAGTGCGTCTTCTTCCTCGGCTGCTCCCGCTGGCTATGGAAGCGCTGCACGCACGTCGGCTCCGACGACAGCGCCACGTGGCCCACCGCCACCGTCGACGAGTTCGAGCCGATCCCCCGCATCTGCACTCTCATACTCGCCGTCTACGAGAACGACCTCCGGAATCCGACTCTAATCCCCAACGCCGCCGCCGTCAACCCCGATTGGGTCATCAAACGCGTCTCCTACGAGCAAACCCTAGGCAACGCTCCGCCGTACCTAATCTACTGCGATCACGAGCACCGCGAGATTGTGCTTGCGATCCGAGGCCTGAATCTATACAAGGAGAGCGATTACAAGCTGCTTATGGACAATCGGCTTGGGAAGCAGATGTATGATGGAGGATATGTCCACCACGGGCTGTTGAAATCGGCGATCTGGTTGCTTAAACAGGAGTCCGAGACGCTTAAGAGGTTGTGGATTGAGAACGGGAAGAGCTATAAGATGATTTTTGCGGGGCATTCTTTGGGATCTGGCGTGGCTTCGCTGCTGACGGTGGTGGTGGCGAATCACCGCCAGAAGCTAGGGGGGATTCCGAGGAGCTTGATACGGTGCTATGCGTTGGCGCCGGCGAGGTGTATGTCGTTAAATATAGCGGTCAAATATGCCGATGTTATACACTCTGTCATCTTGCAGGTCTGTGAGTTTTCTTCCTCTTGAGTCTTGACTTTCTTTCTTCTTCTCCCGGTTGCGTGTGTACAATTGGATTAAGATATGGTTTTCCACTTTCCTCTTCTTTGTTGTTTGCTTATATTCCGTGTTTTCAGCAAGTGCTGTCCATTTGTAATAGGAAGATGAATTGGATATTGTTAACATGGCTGCTGTGTGAAGTTTTCTCCTGAAGTAAGTGTATATGATCCACAACTAAGAAATAATTCAGAAATGAGTTTGGAATTGGGGATTATCAGAAATAATCATTACAAGAGTTATAGGCTTGTTTGCTGTCTAGTTCGGTCAATTACCCCCTTTGTTTAATGAAAGCTGTCTGGTTTAATGGTTATCATTAAATGTCTCCTGGTCCTTTAAATGATATAATACTTAGACCCACCACAGAATAGTCTTGAAGGATCAACCCTTTGTATTACATTTACATATGTGATTCCAGGTTCACAATATCACCAGTCACTGCATATGTCAAATTGATCAGTCTTCCCTTGCAGTCTTTCTCCTTTAATCCTTCTACACTGGATAAGCAACTCATGATCTATAAACATTGCTGTACAAGAAAGAGATGTCAAAGGTTGCCATTTGCAAATAACCTTTAGAGAAGAGACGCATATAACAGTGCAATGTGTTTTCTAGTTCTGTAATAGGTGATTCAGTGCATTAGAAATTTGTTACATTGAGATCTGAAGTTACTGAACTGTGCATAACTGGCTGTTAATACAGGATGACTTCTTACCCAGAACAGCCACTCCATTAGAAGACATCTTTAAATCCGTATTCTGGTTAGTGATTTAATTTGCGACTAGTATGTATTCACTGAATTTTCAGCAAGAATCTGCTTCTGGAAGGAGTTCTTTTTAAACTGGGCATGAAATCCTTTCGACAGCTTGCCTTGTTTATTGTTTATGGTCTGCTTGAGAGATACATTCATCTCAGAAGAAAGGAAGCTTAGAGATCCTAGAAGATTGTATGCACCTGGGCGAATGTATCATATCGTTGAAAGAAAATTTTGCAGGTAAGAGGCCACATTTTTTCATGCACTGGATATAATGTGTTTGAAAGACATCCATTTCTCCAGCATGGCATGATCCTGAAATATTTCAACTGGTCACCAGTTATCCCTCTGAACCATAAACAATGCATATTTGCTACTTGAAATGATACCGATATACATTCATTGTTGTCTTATATCAAGAGGTTCAATATTAAAAACTAGAATGCACAATAACATTTGACTCTTTCATGATCCTGAAGGCCCAATTCCTGTTCAGGCCTAATCTCATTATACAATATATATCTGATGGGTGAAAAGGGGTGGTTTGACTATGTGTGCCTAAACCCAGCAGATGAGTTGGGAGTTTTCTTGTAGTTGAATAACTATGTTAAAAAAGATAACTCTATAAAGTACCTTACACTTCCCACTGCTAAGTAATCAGAAAATCTTCCCTATTGCTTGGTATATAAAAAATATATTATGAATCAAGCTTCATAATGGTTGTCATACTCAGATGTGGGAGGTTTCCTCCAGAGGTCAGAACTGCTATTCCTGTGGATGAACGATTTGAGCACATTGTCCTGTCTTGCAATGCTACATCTGATCACGCAATTCTTTGGATACAAAGAGAAGCAGAGAAAGCTTTGCAAGTATGTACATTCCATCTTTTAAGCCATAGTGTGATTTCCAATCTTAGTTTGTTTTATTAGTCAGGCAATAAGATGGAAACCGTGATGTAGATGAAAACTCATTCATAATGTTTGCACCATGATCAGTACTAGTTTGTTAGCATGATTCAAGTTATGCCTTAAAATGACACAAGCCCTTGTATCAATGGAAAATTCTTCACTTCAAAAGAATAGGGAAGGTTTCAGTTCTCGGCTATGTCTCTAAACCGATTTCATTGAACTGGTTCACAGGTAATGAAGGAGAAGAGTGCTACTACAGCCACTGCTGCCCCTGCTGTACAGAAAATGGAGAGAAAGGAGACCTTTGAAGATGAACACAAACATGCACTTGAAAGAGCTGTTTCTCTGAATGTACCCCATGCTATAGCTCCTGGGGAAGAATCCCTGAGCGATGTAGAGGATGAACCGTCTCAGGCCTCAACTGAAGGAAGCTCGAGGAAGAAATCCAAGTCTATAGCTAATTGGGATGAGTTGGTAGAGAAACTCTTTAAGAAAAATGAGAGGGAAGAAACAATTATTGACAAGGAAGGGAGTCCCAGATGATTTATCCATGGTTTGGTCATATACTCATATTCATTTTGTGTATATAATGTATCAAAAATCTGTTTGTTCAGAAATCTGTATGAAACATTGAAGAATGCCATTTGGCATTTTGCCAATAGAAGAGTGTGGCTTTTTTAAGATGAATGTGTTGTTGCATTCTTATTTTCATCATGGAGTTGTTTCATTGTTGATAGAGTGATAAAGTGTTTAGTGGCTCGTGTTAAGAAGTACTGATTCTCAGGTCTACATGATTGTGCAAACACAACCTTGAATAGTTCGCGTCTAGATCAGCTTGTGTTGGCAAATCAATCTATAAGAGTTCGCATATCATGATACTACTACTCTGTGCATGAAGAAAACAGTAATGAATCTATTGCTATATCGTGACTTTCTTACGTGACTTTCTTAGGCTATATATATATATATATATAGTCTCTTGGCCACTGAAAATCACCATCTAGCAGTTCTTATATATTCTCAATCTTGTCGAGAACTTTCACATAAAGATGAATAAGAGATGTATGGGCACACAAAAGAAGATGGACCCATTGAAAATTGTAGATAGAGTTGAGAATCCTCTTCTCACATTGGAAGTTGAGAGTTAAGTCACACTAGTATACAAGTCCTTGTAGATGTATGTTTACTCTCCTTGTATATATACTCTACATTTTACTTCAATAAGATTACACAATTAATCACACGAAATATCTCTATATATTCACCAATTATCATATGGAACTTTGACTAGTGATTAAGCTTGGGATATGAATTGTGTAAACACAACCAATAATAGTTGGCATCTAAGTTTGTGTTTGTTGGCAAATCAATCTCTTAAAGTTTGCACTTTGCAGTGCATGAAGAAACCAAAAATGCCTAGCACATGAAAATATGAAACTCTATGATGACAAAACCTACCGAACATCTAGCAAACAAAATAAGAAAGAAGATCACATGTACAGATATACTGAAAAAAAAACCATACTTCGCAACCATCCAAATTCGATCTAGAAGCAATGCAAGAGGTCATGTAAACCAACAAAAAGAAAATCCACCTAAAGTAGTAATAGCACTAGATCTAACTACTTGAAAAACAAAGCAGTTGGTCTGACCACAAATTTATCGAGTTTGAAATCCAAATCACTTGAATGCCATTCCATCACTAAAGATCTTGCAGTGTGACTTGAGAGCATTTCTAGGACGTTTCCATGGCTTCAGCATGATACTTCTCAAGCTCCTTGTCAAGCTCATCAGCCGACTTCTCCTTGGGCTGTTTCTTCTTTCCACCACGACCACCGCGCCCTCCTCTGCCACGGCCCTGACTTTGCGCCTGGCCTCGACCCTGGCTCTGGCTCTGCACCTGCCCACGACCACGGCCCCTTGCATTACGCATTCCTCCTCGTCCGCTTCTTTGGCTGTATTTTATAAAGCAAATGAGAAATAATGGGTCTAACATAACAAACTTGAAACACGACATATTCCTCCTCCATGAACAGAAATTATAAGTAGTGATCAAATTTATATCATTATCTTTTGACATGATTAAATGAAGTAGCAGAGGATATACCACAAATTCCTCTATGACATGATTAAATGAACAGAAATTAAATTAACATATTCCTCTATGGTTCTAACATAACTAACTTGAACCACAACATATTCCTCATATGAACAAATTATAAGTTGATCAGATTTATAACATTATACAAGTCCAACTTTTTACAAGATTAAATGAACTAGGAGAGGATATACCACATGGAAAGAAAAGATTAAATAATTATTTATTAATTTAGAAAGATGGCTTCAAAAACTAATATATTGCAATATGGAGAAGGGGGTCAAATATGGCAATCTATATACTTACAAAGCACCCCGATTAGCAGGAGGAACCATAGCCATTGGGCGGCCCCGGCCTTGTCTGCATGATATCAAAGCAATGTGCACAAGCATTAATAATGTAGGTGAATTGAAAAAAAGGCACACAACAGACACAAGGAGCTACTCTACCCCACACTAATGGATTTCCAGATTCACGGGATAGACTGAAGAAAAAGCTACTCTAACACACAGCCCACATTAATGGATTTTTATTATATACTTTAGAGGGAGATCCTAAACATTAGGAACTATGAATAAGTAACCTACTCTATCTTCTCTCGATTTCTCATGCAACTATACTTATTCTCATTTTTTGACCCATATTTTTAGACTCCACTTCCAAAATAATTCAATTAAAGGTATGCAATTATTTCCAAGCCAAATGTCCAAAACAGTATCACATCAATTCCCACTTTAGGCTTATCCTTATTAAAGGCTCCAAATACAAGACAGTATACCATTATCTTTAATCATGCTTAGGGATCCTATCCAATAATCAGTCTACAAGTAAATTAAATTGTCTTTAGATGTTGATCTGACTTCTCCTGTCCATGCGTTTTTTGCATCGTTTGATCATTCATTTTCTGATAGTCAGACTTGTAACAGGAAAAGGTTAAAAAGAAGGAATAACAAAGTCGGAATTGGGTTACATACGTGGTAACGACTCTTCTTGTGGAAGCTCCATTCACTCCTCCAAACACATTGATACGAGCAGAAACAGGTAATTCTGATTTTGGAGTAACCATTTCTATCTTCATGGGCCTTCCATCCAAACGAACATTATTATAGCGTTTAATTGCTGCAAAAGCATCACTTCTCCTTGTGTACACTACTTCAGCAGAGCCCTGTCACAAATCAATCATCATCCAAAATTGAAAAGCTGCATCAATAAATGATATCAATAAATAAGATAGAAACTGTGTTTACATCTGATAGTCCCTAGATACTCAGCTGCTAACTATAGTAAACAACATATTGATTTTATATATAAAGCCTAAAAGAAAGTGACGTGTTTATTTATTAACCAGAAGAGATACTAAACTTGATAAAAACATGATAATCATTCATAATACACAAGTCCTCACACATTACATCACTAAAAAACCCAGCAAATCACTTTCTCAGCCTTAACTAAACTAAATGTTTTTAAAACTTGATTTAGAAAATTTATAGTAATCAAGGTGTTAGCATGAACAATATGCAAGTTTCCTCGACAGCATATGCATGATAATTTCTCATACGTCAATTTTATCATCCACATACTGCTGATGTTCAAAATACGCTCTTTAATCAGCTTCCATCTTAGTAGTTAATATCACTATATCCAGAGTGCACATGATGCAAGCAAAGCTAGTCAATATACAGAATGGAGAAAATCAGCAAAAGATAGAATACATAACAAGAGAATAAGGGAATGCCTAGGATTGCTTGGTACCATCACAACCACCACTCATCGCTTCAATTCAAATAAAATTCATACCAAGGAAAAACATCACTTAAGTTCCATATGAAACAACATAACTACCAAGTGATAAACTACAGTCTAACCTAACTGTGACAACATCACTACCGAAGATTGTTTGAATTTTTTTTTTAAAAAATCTAAGCTCAAACAATTTAATTTGTCATTAGACAACTGGTCAAACAATCATATTCTGGTGAGTTTATTTTTTAAGGTTTGAATGCAGCAAAACAGAAATTAATTTCACTTATGGAAGTAGATAAAAAATTCGGGCTTCAGACATATAAGAGACTGCTAAAAATACTTACGCTGGGCAGACCATTTTTGTCGAAGTGAATAGCATAGCGTTTCAGTTCTCCAACTTCAGAGAAAAGCTCCTGAGTTCCAACCAAATGTTCAGATCCCACAAGTAACAAGATGCTAATGTCTTCTAAAAAAGAATAATGGATCAAGCTGTACCCTTATATCATCATTGCTAACTCCATGATCCAAGTTGGACACATGCAGCTTTGTACTATCTTCAATTCCAGATAATCCTACAGCTGCGAGACTGTCTTCAATCAAATCATGCTGCCTTGGGATGTTGATGGGTCTGCGGAATGACTGGTGACCATAGGCAAAGAGAACCCGTTTAGGGGAAACCAGGCGTCAGCATGAGTAGAAAAAAGAGGATAACTCGGCCAATTTTCGAAGCTCAAAGAGAGATCAATGCACATGCCATAAAATCTAAAAGAAATTATGAAAAGATCATGATCCAAAGACATATTTGGAAGCCCAACAAGCCATCAACCAGAGCAGAAGCTAAATAAGTTTTGTGAAGAAGATTTGAAGTGGCCCTGTAGCTTTCTGCATCCAGTGCTAAGAGAGCCTTATAGGTCATAGCTGAAGTTAAGCTCATATAGTTACTCAAATGGAATGTAATAGACCAGCGTATCAAGATCAGCATGAAAGAAACCCCTCTTACTGGAAACAATGCCTCATTCCTCTTTGTTCAGTCATCCAACAGAATAATATACACTAGAAGAGGTACTAAATGGATTAGAATATTATTGAACATAACAATCCTTAGCGATTAGAATCCATATCACTCATGCAAGCTTTGGCCGAAATTATGAAATACTGAAGCTCCTTCAAGAAGGCCAGTTAGTATCATTAACAATTTCCCACCATAATACGTGTGACGGGGGTATGCTTCATTGAAAGCACCCAGAAAATTCATTTACTACAATATGTCACTGTAGAGTCACCACAGGCAGCAGTAAGTGCTTCAAGAAGTGATCCATAGTGAACTTCTCCATGTACACTAACTTAAAGCCATTTAGCCACTCCTGATCAACTCTTTACTGTGTAATCCGTATCACCATTTGCAGAAATGCATAAACCATGTCAGATTCTCAAATTCTATTCATGAAACATCCAGAGTTTGGGGCTTGCCTTAGCAATTGTGAAAGCTGCAGGTCGGGCATTTACTCTTAGAGGACCTTGAGTAAACCGCCCTGGTCCAGGACCAACCATCCTTCTGCCACCAAAGGAGCCTCTGCCTCCACGACCTCCACGTGGAGCACCACGTCCTCTACCCCTTGAAGAAGAATTTTTCCGACTTTTTATCAGATCCTCCAAGCTCATATCAAGTGTCTTATCCATTTCGGCAAAAATTCAAGGAAATAGCTTTATCACAGAAGTCAACCCTGCCTAAAAAGCAAAAAGAACGTCAGAAAATCAAAATCACAAAAAAGATTTGTTTAGGGCAAACAGAGGCGCAAATCAATTGATGGGAATGCATATATAAATCAATTAAGAGGACTTCAAAGAGCCGAAATACTTTCAACAGAATCCCCTACAAAACTATTCACGATTGATAATCAGAAAATCATAATAGCGTAGACAATTCAGGACAGGTGCGATTGATATTAAACAGTTCCAGAAATAGATTAGTATGTGATGAAGGATCTGACAAATAAAAGCGTACACACAGACGAAAAGTGTCAAAATTGGCTACAAATTGCAGATCTCTCCTCGTCTCAGATCTTGCATCGGAGGCTGTCTAACGCCAAGAAGAAAAAAAAACCTACACAATCCAGTAATCGGCCTAACAAAAAAACAAATCCCCCTGATTTCAATCCCAATCCTCCTACAATAACGGATACTGCTTCGAAAAGAATTACATAATATCAGATCTAAGAGAATATAAACTCGCGCAGCAACGAAGACGCAAAAAGTCAACCTAGGTTTTATATCAAAAACAAGAAAATCCCAAACTAAGCGACTCCCATGCGAACGCGAACCTCAATTACGAAGATCAAACAAGCAAACAGATTTCGGACGGCGGAACAAATTACGATAAAGGACGGAGTTTGCGTCACCTGACACGGTGCGAAGAAGGATTTGAGAAGCCTGTGAATATCAAATTTGGAGAGAGGCAGAGACGGAGGAGGAATTGAGAAGGGGCGAACAAGAGAGAAAAGGGCGAGAGATTAGGGTTTCGATTGAGAGGAAAAAGGGATTTGAGAAAACGATTGGGCGTAGAAGGGGAAAGAGGTGGTGAGAGGATAGGTTATATATGCGCGTCAATATGACGAGGTCAACGGTGGTCAATTACTTAACCCGAACGCCCTATTTTCTTTGGCTATTATTAAAACTTTTAGCCGACTTTTTTGTTAATTTTAGCAATTTATCTCTAGTCTCTAATTCCATCTTCTTGGCTATTCCAAAAATATTGCAACGGAAAAGACGATATTAAGGCAATAAAATTTTGTCTTCGTGAAATTGGTATTCTTGTAAATTTATGCTTTATAATATGGTTAACTAGTGGTGATGTCCGTGCATACGCACGGGTCAAAATTTTCCCTAAAAATTTATGTATTTAAATATTTAAATTATATATATTTGTATGATTGTGCATTTATTTTATTATATCTATAAATATTTAAAGTGCTTTTTATAAAATTTTGAAGTATACTTTTTGCATAAGTATAAGAATAATTTTGAAGTATAGTTTTTGTTTGTGCATTTATCCTACAAACTTTATATGTTATGGAATAACGGCTTTTCAAATAAGAATAATTCATTTATTTAAAATTAGTGAAAAAGATTAATTTATTGAAATATGATAAAAAAAAAGAATTAAATTAAAATAAATAAATAACAACTTTAATACACGGGAAAAACTTACCCTTAAACCAATCATCTTTATTATATTATACCCTCTATTTTAATTTAAATGTCAAACCTATTAAAAATGAATTGAATTTTAGAAAGTTGAAGAGACACCTAAATAGAAATAACCTATTGTAAACATTTATTTTTTTTGCATTAATTATCGTAAACTTTTAAAATGACTTGAAAAACAATTGAAAAGTTGAAAATTTGATGCACATCAAAATTAAATTGGCCATTAATTAGAATTAAATTGACAATATTTTTTGTGCATTACTTATTATTTTTGTAAGAAATGAGTTAATTAAATTATTTAACTGTTTTCTTTCATTTTAATTGAATATTTGGTCATAAATGTCGATTTTTTTTTTTATAATATAGATAGACAGATAGATAGATAAGAATAAATTTACTATTCTAATTGATATTTTATATAATTGATTGTGTAATATTTTAGGTGGAAAAAAAATTGGAAATTAATTTATGATTTATTGAAATTAAATTGTAACATTGATGATATATGGGGGGTTTAGTATTTTGGTCAGATTTAATTTTAATTTTTTTGACTTTTGGTATTCTATAGGTTTCAATATTAAGTACATGATTAATATGATCTATATGAAGTGATATTAGATTTAGTGGCATTAATTGTCAATGACATTTAGTTTTATAGTAGTATTATAGATAGATTACGATATTATACCAAATTCTCTTTGTATTTCACCCAAAATACCACTCCTATTTAATGTTTGAATTTATGGATTACAATTGAAATTTTGAAGTTTATATGAACTTTTGTTCTTCCATATACAGATAGACTCTTAGCAATTTGTATATAGTTGATATCATACTTATTATAATTATTATTATTATTTGTCTATAAACTCTTATTTCATC
The DNA here is from genome assembly GCA_964016875.1 of Fallopia convolvulus. Taxonomy (NCBI): domain Eukaryota; kingdom Viridiplantae; phylum Streptophyta; class Magnoliopsida; order Caryophyllales; family Polygonaceae; genus Fallopia; species Fallopia convolvulus. The sequence goes on along the minus strand of OZ024718.1, from coordinate 79,102,994 downwards.
ATAGTTTTTTGTATTTCACATTTAATATCATCCCTACATTTTGTCTGCAATTCGAAGTAAAATTCATTCAAATAAAACTTATTTAATATGGTATTTAATTATGATACTACACTACAACCTTTTTGTATTCTACACTTAATATCATTCCTATATTTTTAAAAAGTTAAATCTAAATTATTAAAAATACATTTAATACGGTATTTAAATGAGATAATAAATCATAAATCTCTTTGTCTTCCACAATCAATATCATTCTTATATTTTTACAATTTAAAGTAAAAACCATATTAACAAAATAGTCTATTATGTCTTAAAAAATTATAAAATCTATAGTTACTATATATCTGCACAATCCACTTATAATAGCATTTTTAACACATAATATATATTTTTTAGATGTTACATCTTTTTTCTATGTATTTGTCTTCTTTCATCATCCTAAAAATATCGAATTGATTCCACCTTTGATTAGATAAAAAAACCAAAAATATAATAATCTTACTATAAAAAATATTACATCAGATGAATATAATAACTTTCATAATTTAAATGAAAAGCGATTATGTTTTACCTTAATAATTTAGGTTGATGATCGTTCAATCCTCTTTGCCATGAACATATTCGCATCATTTTATAATGCACAAAAAAATAAGACAAATACACCAAAAAAATATGAGAACTTAAAATTAACTATAATTGCCCATGAAAGCCATTTAGAGGTAAGAAATATAATAATTTATTAATATAGTAGGAAAACAAATATAAATAAAATTATATTTGTCATTGAATTAAAAAACATACAAAATAGAATGGAAGCTTTAAAATGATGAACCAATTACCTCGTTGTTCTTTGTTCTTATTTTGTAATTTCTTTCATTATGAAAGAACAAAAGTATCCCATCTAGTAGTTTACTCTCTCTTTTGCATGTCATAGAAATCATCCAAATTTAGCTAAACTTTATTCACCAACACATAAATAAGGATGACACAATACATGAGACTTTATTATTGGATAATAAATTCTATTTTTATAAAATTAATGTAATAAATTTGATCTTATCTAGTTTTATAGGGGTTATGGAATGTGATGGGATAGACAAAATGAATGTAAAGAGTTAAATAGAGGTTACAAAATTAGAGAGTTAGAAAGTTGACAAATGGCAGCATCAACATCTCTTTATTTATTTTTTGTTTTATAAAAAAAATCCAATTTGAAAATTTAATATAATAATAGAGATGAAATTTCATATATATTTATAAAAATAAAATATAATTTTAGACCCCAAAAATACGAAATAATATGACAATTTTTTTCAAAGATTTTTATCATCAAGATCGATGAATTTAATAGTGAAAATTTATAGTAATTAAAATATATATGACATCTAATAATTCATTTTTTAAATAATTCATCGTATGAATGTATAATACATGTTACAATACAAATTTACTTTGAATAATTCATAGGTATATTCTTATTCTATTATTTTAAGAATTTATTATCTGAATCGTTGATATATAATATTGTTTGTCAAACTGTCTTATTAATACGGGATACATAATATCATATGGTTCAAGATTTTTAACAAGTAACAATTTTTTAATATGCTAACATATAGTCAATAACACATTATATATATATATAGATAGATAGATAGATACATAAATAGAAATAAAATGTCTCATTTTACTTTGGCTTATGCATTTAGTTTGAAATAAAATGTCTCATTAATTACATAAGCATTCATGTCAAAATGCTTGTCTTATAATATATTATATTATAAATTATAAATATAGACAGATAGATAGATTGTTTCATTAGATATTTTGGTCATTAATTGTCCAATTTTTTTTGTGACTTTTTATATTAGAAATATGGGAGGTTTAGGAATATTAAAAGGTGTGTAGAATTTGATATTATTAAGAAGTAATAAATTAGATCTAAACTTTAATATGTATGTTACAATTGTGTATATTATGAGCATTCATTCCAAAATCTCTTATATATTTTTTTTTTATATAAGATAGATAAATAGATGGATTAGAAAAACTTAGAAATAGATATTTAAGTCATTTGAATGAGGTATTAATTGCCCAAATTTTTCTATTTTATAATATATATAGTTATAGATATAGATAGATAGATTGTGGATTAAATATATCTTTATCTCTCAAAAAGCAATTAAATATATCCTTAAAATATTACATTAATGTGTGATAACATAAAGCTGATTATATCATTCAATCTATTTATTTATATTATTGATATATTGATTGTTCTAAATTTCTAATTTATGCCCTTTGGATATCAAAAGATGGTTTTCAAAAACAAAACAAAAATTATCAAAAGAGGATAAGCGTTAGAGCCTTGCCTATGGCCCAATAGATATACAGCAAGTAATGAACCTTTTTAATTAATCTTCGTCAGATGCATGGCTTGGGTGCTTGTTAGATCAAAATATACTGTTCACTTCATCGCATTTAATTGTGTGAACACCAACAAATTGATTTACTTTGTTTTATCATCAGTAGTGTTTTTCATATAGTATCACCGTGTACAGTTCGCTACAGTAAGAATCATCACATTGCAGCAAATTTGCAATGTCTTATCCATTCATTTCTATCTCGTTGAATACTTTGTATGACCATCCGACGACTTGTTTACGATAGTTCACTATGGATTTGGCATTTTGGCCATTATTTGACGAGGCATTATATAGAAATATAGGGTGGGTGTTAAATAACAACCGTGTTGTTATATATACATAAGCAACCTTCAATCTTCATTTGCGAGCTTGGTTGTTATCAGTTCACACATCCTAATACAAACATCACATGATCGAAAGACTCACAGACTACTACTTTTTCCCCTCAAAAAAAAAGAAATGCTTCATGCTTTGAGCGATGTCAATTATATATCATTACACTGAACAAGTTATTTGGATTCTACATGATACATCACAGAAAACTTACAAGTCACAACTCAAGGTTTTCTATTTGTTTCAAAAGGACTAGCTAGATTGAATTGTCTTTCAACCCATCACTTTCGGCGCCCATCCAGCATGAACGTCCTCGGGTATAGCACGAGTTTTGATGAACGACTCCCGTGAAAATATATCCTGATTCCAAAGTGCACCCAAAATTATAGCATCATGCGTAACATCAGCAGAGGCATAACAGATAAACATATTACAGCGATACACCATAGAATGGTAATGGCTTTGCCTATTCTGTCAAAGTTGGGATAAGGTCAGTACCAAAGACTTTGTATCATCATTTAGACTACTCTTTTCTATGTCCAGTAATTTTGTTCATAATGCCTTGTACATGGAACATTTGAGATTTTATAATGGGCAGATAATAGATTTTATGATTGACATACCTTCATGTAGGACTTTACATAGGGAAGTGAATCTGGAACTGACCAATTCTTGAAATGCCCTAATGCAATTTCCATGTGATAAAGTTTAGGTCCCAAGGACAAGTCTGCCGCTGAAACCTCCTTACCGTTGATAAATGGACCCTTCAAGAAGCAAGAGAGAATCAGACATTATAGAACTGTGATTCTAACAAAAATGACAATTTGCTGTCAAACAAGAAAATGTGGCATTCATAAAATTCTCATACCAGGTCTAATTTAATAAAAGGCACAAGGTTGCCTAATTATATTTCAAACAAAGATTTGTTTTACAAAATCAGAAGATCTAACCAGTAGTATACATAATACACCAAACTTCTCATCAACACCACTACTCTACATAATACACTTACGGCTTGAAATAGTAACCGTGAAAGCCAAAAACATGACACACTATGACTTAAGGCTTGGGATTCATTATCCATATAGAGAAAACACATATGAAAAACCATACAGCAAATCCTTTCATCACAATAAAAATGTCACTATGTTGTTGCATCTACATATCAAGAAATAGCTGACACAGGAAACAATGGAAATAGTTCAGCAGGAGAATCTTACATTTGCTTTGATATGATCATTAAAAGAACTCAACTCATTAAGCAATGCTTGCTCGGTTCCATCATTGGGGTCTTTGCTTTTAAGAAAACCAATAAAGGTAGAGAAAATCTTTGCCCCACTGCAAGAAAACATCATGAAGCATAACCCATCAGTCAATATATATAGTTAAATACATCACCCTATTTAAGAATCTAAATAACGTCTATACTAACAAAACAACATTGATTCTTCTGAAGCTAAAAATCATCAGCAGAAGGAAACTTTCTTTGAAGGTAATAAGGAGCAGTAACTCATTCGCATTGCTATCATTATTGATCCAACTGTCTTTACATGATTACATCCAAATGAACACTGGAAATCACAAAATTTAACAAGGCCTTTGAGTTTTTATTTGTTCAGGATAGATCAGATAAGATATAAAGAAGGTTCATTTGGTAATATTATAAACCAATCAACCTAAGCTCAGTAACTCATTCGCATTGCTATCATTATTGATCCAACTGTCTTTACATGATTACATCCAAATGAACACTGGAAATCACAAAATTTAACAAGGCCTTTGAGTTTTTATTTGTTCAGGATAGATCAGATAAGATATAAAGAAGGTTCATTTGGTAATATTATAAACCAATCAACCTAAGCTCTGACAATGTAATGTACTCCGGATTACTTCACTCAACTAGAGATTACAATTATGACTAAACCAAAATTCAATTATTTGACATCATAACTCAATTGTCAAAGAACAAAAGCAAGGGAAGACTAATTACACTGTTGCTTTCTCAGGTGGAGTAGCCAAAGGAGGATCTGGATACTTCTCTTCTAGAGAACTAGTAATAATATCAGAATCTGCAACCCACTTTTCGTCAAGTTTCATCACTGGAACTTTACCCTCTGGATTGATTTGCAAAAACCTTTAAGAAAAAAAAGTTTTAAAAGAAAACTGTTAATTGCAAGAAAGGTACACGATCCTCTTGACAAATGAAGCTTCAAAGGGAAAAAGTTCAATACCATTCAGGCTTATTTGCGAAGTCTACTAGCTTCATATCATAAGGAAGATGTTTTTCTTCCAGAGTCAACAACACTCTTTGGCAAAATGGACCTGTATCACAATTATCAACAAAACAAAACCAAGCATGAGAAATTAACAATAAAATCAATCACACAAATTAGTGTCCCAAACAATGTCAAAATACACAAAGCCAAGCAAGAGAAATTAACAATTAATCAATCACACAAATTAGTGCCTTCACTCTTAAACATTGTGAAGTCCTATCAGCTATGCGTGTATCCATACTTTCAAAATTATCAAAACAATGCATTCTCAAACAGCCAAACTTCACTAATGAAATTGCCAATCCTCACTTAAATTTTGAAATAAACTGAAATTGAAATTTTCGATCAGTACCAAATTGCCTCGACCTCAAACCAAATTTGCAAATTGGAATTCATCATAATTAAACAGAAAAATAGAAATAGCACGAAAATTGAAGAATTGATTAGAGAGAGAGAGTAATACAGTCGCCGAGCTTGTTCGGAGTGGTAACGGAAGCCTTGACACAGATTTCGAGAGGATTTGAGACGGCAGAAGACATGGAAACGGCGAATGTTCTTCTGGTTCCGCGACGGTGGAAGGATGGAGCGGAGACGGCGGGTAAGCGGTGGAAATGAAAGCGTTTGAAGGTGGATGAAAGCGCTGAAGCTGCCGGCGTCAACCTAACGGTTGACATTGATTCTTCTCGACCTCTCTCGTCTCTCTCGCCTCAGTAGTGTTCGCAGAACAATTCTTTATTTTTATTTTTTATTATTGTTTTCTCTTTTTTTTTAAAGGATTCCAACTTTTCTCAGCTCTCTCTACACTACACGTGGCATTAGTTAAATGAATTAACCGGGATAAGGAGTCAGAAAATCATAAATTGCTTTTTTTCTTTTTTGAGAAACGCCTGCTATTTTCTAGAACATCACAGTTTGTACACTGTTTGGACAATATTACCCTTCTATACAATCTCAAGCAAACCATTTCAGACCTCCCAAACAAACCCTGGCTCAACGAAATTCACGTCTCTCACTCCGAAGTACGAAGCCACCTTCTGATCGGTGGTGACAATCTATGGAATTTTAGGGATTTGATTTCGGGACATTCAGAAAACTTGGTTGTTTGAAAGTCGGAAGTTATCCAATCATGCTGTGAAAATGGAGAATATTTAGTATATATTCATATGATTATTGACTTGTTGGTTCCGCTACCTCCCTCACACGTTGTTCCCTCTCTCTTCGTCTGATTCTCTCTCCGGCGTCTCTGGTCGTCTCCGTTTCTGGTATTTCGCTTTTCTTTCCTTAATGGAAATGGCTTCACTTTGCAATTCTCTTTTGTTATAGATCTGAGTTCGGGTGCTTTAGGGCTGGGAGTTCTTTTGTTGGAATCAATTCGAGTAAGTTTGGTTTTGGTCGATTTCAGTGATTGTATTTATTTTATCTGATTGAATGTTTGATTGCTTGAGTTGTACCGGTTGATAAGAATCTCTGTTACGCTAGTAGCTGGTGTCTGGTGATTTAACTGCTCCTAGTTTTGTTGAGAATTTAGAAATATTTCTTTCCTTGAAGAAATGGCAACGGTTAGATGGAAGATTAAGTATAGAAATATATGTAGAACTAGATCTTCTGGGAATACCTTGATTCAAATTTAAGGGATATGTAAGAAATGTTTTAGTGACACCTATGATTGCTCTTTGGACAAATTTACTTTTCAAGTGAAGTATGTGTATATTGTTGGGCAATTATTTGCTGCTGGTTTCTTTCACTTCAAATGAGTATGAATATTAATGCATTTGAGGTTCTGCCCTAATTAATGCATTCTTGTAACATCCTTAATTGTATCAAATTGGTTGCTTTGATGGTTCTTTGATATTATACATACCGGCTCCTACCTCAATTGCCTACAATAGAGCTCTCGTGCATTTTCGTAATTGCATCATTCGACAGCCAACAGTATTCCGTTCTCCTAAAATTGTTTTTTTTTCCTGACATTAAAACCAAAATAAGCTATTAAAAGATGCGGCGCCGGAGACCAGTACCGGATCATTCTTCACCTTCTGATCAACCGGAAACGAGTGATCATGATGACCACCCTAAACATGACAAGGCAGAGAAAGCGGGAAGCGAGAAAGTGAAGCAGGTCAAGAAGTGGTCATGTTTTGACAGCTGCTGCTGGCTTATTGGAGTAATCTGTGTAATCTGGTGGTTTCTTCTTTTCCTCTACCATGCAATGCCTTCATCGCTTCCACAGTATGTGACTGAGGTGATTAATGGCCCACTGCCGGATCCACCAGGTGAGAAACTTCGAAAGGAGGGGCTTCATGCAGTACACCCAGTGATCTTTGTCCCGGGCATTGTCACTGGCGGTCTTGAGCTCTGGGGGGGTCACCAGTGTGCCGAGGGCCTGTTTCGGAAGCGTCTGTGGGGTGGGACATTTGGAGAGCTGTATAAGAGGTAATATTAGTAGTGGTACATTTTTTGGCTTTAATTGTTATTGCTGTTATTTTTCTACCTGTTACTATTTTGTAAGCTGGTCTAGACCCTAGCTCTGAAGCTCTTTTAGCCTATAGTTTTGTGATTTGAAGATCATACTAGAAAAAGTAAACAATTTTGGTTTTCTATATGTTTTGCAATCACGATCCTAAACTCAGTTTTTTCGTTGGAATTTTAAAACCAATGACAATGCTTCAGCATAGAAGTTGCAGTCATTTAAACTTTACAGATGGTTAAGCTAATACTTCTCTCTTAAACAGACCTTCTTGTTGGGTAGAGCACATGTCACTGGATAATGAATCTGGATTAGATCCTCCTAATATAAGGGTGAGAGCTGTCAGTGGACTTGTTGCTGCAGATTATTTTGCCCTGGGATATTTTGTTTGGGCAGTACTCATTGCTAATTTGGCGCGTATCGGTTATGAGGAGAAGAACATGTATATGGCTTCATATGATTGGAGACTCTCTTTCCAGAATACGGAGGTTATTTTTTAATAAATATCTTTATTTGTCTTTTCATTATGGTCATGATTACATATTAGTCTTGACAAATCCATTTTGAATAGGTGAGGGACCAAACATTGAGCAGGATAAAAAGTAACATAGAACTTATGGTTGCTACAAATGGTGGTAAGAAGGCAATTGTTGTTCCACATTCAATGGGGGTGTTATATTTCTTGCATTTTATGAAATGGGTAGAGGCGCCAGCTCCAATGGGTGGTGGTGGTGGTCCGGATTGGTGTGCTAGACACATTAAAGCAGTAATGAACATTGGTGGGCCATTCCTTGGTGTTCCAAAATCTGTTCCTGGACTTTTCTCAGCTGAGGCTAAAGATGTTGCAGTTGCCCGGTATCTTTCTGCTTTTACTTTGTAAAAGAATATTGAGCTTTCATGGTGGGTTTAAAATTTGTAGCACTTAACAGATTTGGTGGTTTCTTCTACTTGCATTTGTGCAGGGCCCTTGCACCTGGTATGTTGAACAATGATTTTTTCCGTTTTCAGACATTACAACACGTGATGAGAATGACTCGTACCTGGGATTCAACAATGTCTATGTTACCTAGAGGTGGTGATACTATATGGGGTGGTCTGGACTGGTCACCTGAAGAAGGCTATACTTGCAATAGGAAAGAACAAACCAATGATACACAGCTTAATGAAGACAAATCTCAAGTGAATTACAAAAAGCCTGAGCCAGTCAACTATGGAAGGATCATATCATTTAGTAAAGAGATTTCACAAGCACCTGCTTCTGAGATCGAGAGGATAGATTTCAAGGTATTATTATTTTTTATATTCTGGGAAACTCGCTTTTGTTTCTGCTTGATTGATTGCAATTGGGAATAGTGATAATCATGAATATTGCCCAATAAAGAATATCCCACTTTTGATGTTTGCAAATGTTGCTTTCAGCAATAGCTTATTTCCCTGGGAACATTGATCCTTACATTTTTTTCGCATTTGTTTTTGCACATGTATGGGCGCATCCTCATGCTCATTGGCTTTCATACACTGCCTTTGAGATGGATTTAGTCCCTATATCAATTTGGTGCATTCTAACTAAATTCAGTTATTATTGTCACAAAGCTGAATTTCAGTTTTTCTTGGGTCTATCCGGGCGTACCCCCTTTCCCTTGGGCAGGGGTACCCCTATCTTGACCCCCCAGATTCCGCTGTAGCGGAGCCTCACTGGGTCAATGATGATGATGATGTTTCTGCACATGTATATAGGATGCATATAAGGGTACAAATGCTGCAAACAGTAGTTGTCGAGATGTTTGGACAGAGTACCTTGAAATGGGAGTTGAAGGAGTTAAAGCTGTTGAGGAATTCAAAGTTTTTACTGCTGGTGACATCTTGGATTTACTTCATTTCGTTGCTCCAAAAATGATGGCACGTGGAGATCTCCATTTTTCATACGGCATAGCAGATGACTTGGATGACCCAAAATATCAGCACTACAAGTATTGGTCAAATCCTTTGGAAACAAAGTAAGCATAACACCCTTTTGATTTTTATTCCTTAGTAAGATTGTTTCAAGTTCTGATGCTGTGATTCCTTTTTCCCTGAAAAGTGCTATTATACTTAAAACACTGGATTATGTTGTTTCAGAGGATTTTGTGACCTTTTTTTTCAGATTACCAAATGCTCCAGACATGGAAATTTTCTCTCTATATGGAGTAGGAATCCCGACAGAGCGTGCATACGTGTACAACTTAGCCCCATCGCTAGACTGCAACATCCCGTTCCAGATCAACATCTCTGCAGACGGGACCTGCCTTCAGGACGGAGTCTACCTCGTAGAAGGTGATGAGACCGTCCCAGTCTTAAGCTCGGGATATATGTGTGCCAAGGGATGGCGCGGGAAGACAAGGTTCAATCCTTACGGCATCAAGACTTACGTCAGAGAGTACGATCACGCTCCTCCGGCTAACCTCCTCGAGGGCCGTGGGACCCAGAGCGGGGCCCACGTCGACATCATGGGCAACTTTGCATTGATAGAGGACATCATGAGGGTTGCAGCTGGAGGAACTGGGGAAGACTTGGGTGGAGATAGGGTTTACACTGGGATCTTTAACTGGGCTGACAATATCAAGCTCAAGCTGTAGTGGTTTTAGTTCTAGTTTTTTTTTTTTTTTTGTTGGGTGTAATAGTATAGTGTAAAATATTACTTTGGTTTCGACCCATGAAATTTTTGCTTTGGGTATTTGTTTGCAGCCAAGGAAAATCTGTGCAATTTTCAATGCTCTTGCTCTATTAGCTCTTTTTATCCAATTGTTATTTGTGATATGAACATTGTTTGTAGTGTGAATTATGCATTTTAAGTTTGCATTTGAAATTCATGTGTGTGTGAAATACAATTACACGTTTATGTTTAAAATAAAGAAACTAACAGGGAAAAACATATGAGAAAGTTCTAGAGGACTGTATTTAAATGTATTTAAATGTCATATGGGTAATTTTGTATAATTCCTTGAGCCAGATATGTGAGGAGGACCCGGTTTAACCCGTGACCCAAAATGACCGAACCCGAACTCGTCCGATCCGACCCGATTGACAGTTCTAGTTACCATGAATTTGTCAAGGTGATAAAAAAAAATTGCACGCCTTTATCTAAATCCAATATGCAGATCGCATGTATTTAAACAAGACTACACTGAAGCTATAATTAATTTTTGGCAGTTAGAAACGTTAATCCATATGACTTACATCAAGTAACTTGACTAATCAACTAATATTCAACGAATGTGGATGAATCAACTAATATTCAACAAATGTATGAAACTAACATAGGGTGGAAGTCATCAAACTATTAAAAATCAACTAATCAACTAATATTCAACGAATGTGGGGAATCTTGAGCAGACGATTAAGGGATTAAGGGATTGAGGCACTAGTACAATTGCTCAATATTACTTGCAAATGGTAGAACTAATATGTTCATCTCTGCTCATATAGTTATAGATTATTTTTTTTTATGGAAACACTCAATAACATCAAATCAAATCAGCATTTAGTACATCATAAAAAAGCTAACGGAAAATAGCAAGGAGAAAACACACTAAAAGAAAGTATTCTTGGGACGCCAGCATTCAGTACATATTATTAAGTATATGTGAATATAATAGCCTTTTTTTTCTCTTATGCTGCAATATAAACTCCCATATCCATAGCAACTATGAAATGAAAAACATGATGTGATAAATAAGAGTAACAAACAGATATTTACTATAACAAAATTTAGTTTGTAGATTTGGTATGAACCAACTCCGGGAGGTCTAATGTAAGCGTGTTTTGTGAAGATTTGAGACATGTCTGCAATCCTTCATTCCCTGCCCCATCCTCGTCTAATCTCCTCGGAGAATATGTCGGAATCTCCATCGGTTATCGGGTTTTTAATGGGCCCCGTTTATTATAAAAAAATTATATTAATTTTATAAAGTTTATAAATATCTAATTTAATAACATAAATTTTAAATTTCATTATATAACTATTAGATATATATAAACTTTTAAATTAAAAACTACAATTATATATAATATATTTTTATTTTATATTTTATAAATAAAAAAAAATAAAAAACATATTAGGTATATATATTGGGAATTTGGGGCGGATAGTACATTTCCCGTCCCCGCTCCATTTTGAATCAGGGATATGAAATTGATCCCCATTCTCTACCAAGTCGGGGAATCCCCGCCCCGTTAGGGGCGGATCCCCGTTGTGGGATAAAACGTTTCTATACAATGAAACATGTGACAAACACGATTTATCGTTGTATATTTGTTTTAGGTACTAAGTTGCATCACCAAATTAAATCAAATTTACATTTAAAACTAAGATTTCTAGATATGAAAATACTGACTTGTTTTGCTTCAATTTTCAAGTTGTTTCTAGTGCTGATACTAATTTCAAGATGGAAATTGATGCACTATCGTCACCAACAATTTTCTTTGTTGGACCTACAATAAGCTTGGAGCACTTCGATATATATGTGGGAGGACAAAATCTTATTACAAACGGTGGAGTTCAACTAACATGTGGATGTCGATATGATATAATAACATTGTGTCATCTTATTTAATTAGTGATTCGATTCTTGCATATTCTTGATAAAATAAGGGAAATAATCTTTCTAATCCTTAGGTCTTGTGTGAAGAAATGGGAGTGGTAAAACAATTTTTCTCAAATTTATAAGTATGCATGCAATATGTCCTTTGAGGATATTGCACTTGGGGCAGATATAACTTGCGTTGGCCTGACAACATTGCATTGTGTTATTAATGGTGTTATTGGAGAACAAGCTAAAGCAGAAAGAATTTTGACGGTAAACCTGTTTTACATTTTTTTAGAAAAGATTTTATTATTTTTGATAAACTAACTATTTATTGGCTATAAACAACTTTTAGGGTTTTAGTATATTCCAAGAAATATAAACCAGCCTTACAAGTTCTTTTTCTCTTGGATATAGTAGGCGGCTTGCCATAACTCGAGCTTTATTTGTGTAACATCCCCGATCAAAATGCATACGTCATTCTGCATTCATATAAGATTAATAGCATATGCATAACATAGTGGCATGATATATAGTGGATTTTTAAAAGTAATATTTATTTTCGAATTAAGTTCATTATATTTTAAAAAGTTTTTAAGTAAAAATTAATTATTAATTAATTTAGGGTGAAGTTTATAGTAAAGGAGATTTAAGGATGAAAAGTATAATTTTTCCAATTAAATTGCCGACTTACGTTCAATATATATATACATTTGTAAAGGCTACGTACACCAAAAAGAAAGTGAGGAGAGAAAGAAATTAAAGTTCGTTGATTTGGTGATTTTGTTAGTTTGATTTTAATTCTGGTACAGAATCTCTTCTATCGGGTTTTAATCCTGAAGTACAAGCGTGGTTTGGTAAGTTTTTAATTAGTAAATGGTTTATCTGGATTTTTCTAATTTTTCCAGATCTAGATGTACAGTTGATTTTGATTTGAAAATCGGTTGGTTTATAGTTTTCAGAGGGTGTTTTCGATTGTAATAACTGCGGTTTTTGAGGATATTTTTTTGAATTTTTCTCGGATATCCTTTTAACCTTTTTGTTCGTTTTTACGCTTAATCCAATATTTTTGTTGGAGATTAAATCCTAGAAAATTCTTGGTGATATCCTAAAATCATAATAAAATGATTTTATGGATCGGTGTGAATTCTAGGATTTTTCGGTGGAAAAAGAATATTTATTGGATAAGCGGTCTTTTTAATTATGTACCGGAAAGATTTAAAATACGAAACGGAAGCCTTAAAAATTGAAGGTAGCAAGATAAAATCATGGAAAATTGATTTTATTGGTCTACATAATTTACGGGACGTTTTTCATGTAGTGAGTTTTTCCACCCGAGGTACATAATTTTACCGCTTTAACGCGAGTCCCGTTCCGAGACGGATTTCGTTTTAAAACTTATCCTTTCATTCCTTAGTTATGAAGGAGCCAGAGAGAGAGAGTGGCGGCATATCTTCTTTGCCGTATCAAAGTCTACTTGTTTGTCTCCAAAATTGTTTTTGAAAAGAAAGGAAAGTGAGAAGAGGATAAGGACGAAACGAACGGATCGGGAGAAAGAATTGTCACCGCCGGCCACCACCTTCATCTTCTTCCTCTAGCTCCTCCTCCATCTCTCACCTTCTTCTTCTTGCCTTTGTACTGGCTGCAACAGAACCATGAGAGAAATCAGGCGGAACAACAATCGGGAAGAAAGAATTTAAGTCATCACCGCCGGTCACTTTTCGACCACGCCGCGCGACGTCGCCGGCGATCGGTAGCCTGTCCGACCACCAGCAGCCGCCCAGCCACCCTCGGACTCGGGGATCGAGCCATGATCGAGCCAAACGAGCCATGGGCTCGAGTGAAGGTATATACGATCGAAATTAATTAGCGGGTTGATTGCGGAGCCACCGTAAGGGCCTTTCGATTCCGCTTTGCTAATTAAATTTATAGTTTTTATAATCTTGACGTTGATACGGTTCCCAGGTTCGAACCGCTCGTGAAACGGACGTCCGGATCTTCCGTTATAGCGAATACAAGTTTTGGATACCGATTGGCAGGTAAAGGACTTCGGATAATTACTCAGGATTCGTTGTTAATCCGTTTGATCTGAGATTTGGTAATCTTTAAGAACTGTTGCTGATGAACAATTTTGATTTAGAAAATTGTTTCAAAAGTGAAGCGGATAATTAGTTATAATTCCGCCAAGATGGCTCTTTGAAGCATGATAACTAAGGATTTATTATATATCGATATTCGGAAATTAAATCGTTTATCGATTAGGAAGTTGTGGGAGTTGAGAATACAACTAAGAAGTGTTTCTGTGAGCTCGTTGCTGAGAAATCCTTTTGTTATATTTGTCAGAAGGATGATACAGATTACTGTTGGAATTGCCAAGGACGTCGAGCACGCCTTATAAGGCAAGTGGACGATTCTCTCTTGCGTTATGGTTATTAATGAGGAATTGAATTCCAGTTGTTCCTCATGTTGGAAATAATTTGTATGTTGAATAAAGTTTGATAGGTTGTTATTTTGTTAGAAATAACGACCATGTCGTTACTGCGGTTTTTGCGCTAGAACTGAACTTAGGACCGTGTATGATTAGCTGTCTCATGCTGAGACATTGCTGTGAAATAAGATGGTAGAGATGGGAGTTTAGACTCCAAGACCTCTCTTTAGTGGTCCTGTATTGAAACACTGTTCGAAATAGGTAGTCCAGGGGTAGGAGCCGAGTCTCCAATGACCTCTTTATAACAAAATCTGTATTAGGGGCGTAGCTTGCTAGCGTATCCCAATATTGGAATCATGACTCATGTCACGCTTCACGTTGAAGGAAGACAATGGTGCACTTTAGCTAAGTGCAATTGACACTCGGTTGTTGGCCGAGCATGTATAAATGATCATGGATGAAACAGGCCCTCTGATCTCTGTTGTTGGCCGAATCTCGGTTGTTGGCCGAGCATATATAAATGATCATGGATGAAACAGGCCCTCTGATCTCGGTCGTTGGCCGAACTATGTAAAAACTATTATATGGTGCGAGTGCACAGTTTGAAAGTAATGAAAGATTGGTGCGTTAGGCACATTAAAGTACCAAAATGGTTAGTCCATTTGATAACCATTCTTGCTCCTGATTAAGAATGATTCTTAATCAAACTTTGATTAAGTTAAGCTGTTTAGTCGTTGAAGACGATGGTGAATGTTGAGTGGTTAGTATAAGTTCCATTAATCGTTTATGCTTCTTAAAGAAACCACAAGCAGTGGTGTTCTCTCTCTTGTTTATGCAAGACTCCTTCTTATTCTCTATAAGACTGCTAACTGTTGGATCATAATCTGAGTCTATTCGGATTTGATGCCAATATGTTTAGTTACAACCATAAGAACCAAGTTAGATTCTCCGCTTGCTAGTCTATCATTAGACTAACCCGTCCATCTTCTTTTCTTTTATATGGTCGGCTGGTGTCCATCGTTGGTTTACGACACATCAGGTATTTCTTGGAAGTTGATTCAAGAGGTAGATTCAGATGTTTGAAACTCCAGAAGTTGAAGAAAGGTTTCCAATGGCTATACTTGAGTGAAGATCATGGTTAAACTACTTCAAAGCGAAGCTGAGTTTCAGAAGTAAGAAATCAAGGAAGACTTGATGAAGATTTTGTTTAAATAGAAGGTTGTTCTATTTAGTTATTTATTCTTTTTGGGTTAAGGTTTGTATAAGACCAATTGTATTTATTCCGCTGTAATGTTTGTTTTAGTTTGTTCAGTCAGTTTAAAGCCTTGGGTAGCTTCGGTTTAGTCTTAATCGGGGTTACTGGCGGTAATACCTCCAGGGTAGGAAGGGTGTGTTACATCGATATCGGATTTATATTCGGTAAAAGATTTTAGAGTATTTTTAGGGTTTCGTTTTGTAAGGATATTAGGGAGCCCTTTGATCAAGTTTTTCACAAATGTTTGAACTAGAAAAATGTTCTTTCATATATATAGTTTATTGTTGTCAAGTTTTAAAGGATTTGGAAAGATGCACAAGAAGTTGTAATGCATTCTGCCATTTTATTGCATTTGGGGTTAAAGTTTGTAAGAGTAAATAGATTGTTTTTGCACTGGGTTGTATATAGGAGCACGAGTCATAGATCGTGGTCAAGAACAAGAGGGAGAGATATAGTATCTATCTTGAACAGGTGAGTATAGACCGGAGATTCAACCCTATGTGCTGTATGGATATATGTGTTATTCGGATATATGTGCTATTCGGATATATGTGCTATATGAGTTATATGGATATGTGCGCTATATGAGCTATATGAATATATGAGCTATATGGATTATATGGATATACGTGTTATATGTGATAGCTCTGAAATTTCCAGAGTTGTTTGTATAGAAAATATGATAGCAGATGGCATATGATATATGATTACAGAATGCACTTGATTGCATAGCATATTGCAATGAGATTAAAAGGACTTGTGACTGTCTTGCCCTGAACTGTAATTCAGGAAATATTCAGATTTCTTTGTTAAAGCGACCTACGGGTCATACAGGATCTACGGATCATACAGGACCTACGGGTCAATGAGGAGATCTTCGGATTTCTTTCTTAAAGGGGCCATAAGAGCCAATATTCAGGAGATCTTCGGATTTCTTTGCTAAAGGGACCATAAGAGTCCATATACAGTAAACCCGGGGCAGATTCAGGCTTGAACAGTTCACAGAATAAAGAATCGAAAACATCAGCATTTGCATTTGCATAGTAAATTCTTATATATGACATATATAATATGTATGAATATGTATATTGACCAATTGTTTGGCATTGTGTGAAATAATTGAGTATGGTTTATATTCACTGAGTATGCGACTCACGCAAATCGCAAAACAATTTTTCAGGTTCAGCTAGTTCTTACTAACGTGTGTCCGTTTAGAGGTCACATTCATACAGGTCGGTCGGCTGAAGATCAATGCAACCTTCTCCTCCTCATTTTGCATCATAGACATATGGGTTGTAATAAAAGTTAGAGTAATAGATGTTTTAGTATGAGAAGTAACAACATAGATGTGTGTGCAACCTTTTATGGTTGTTAATGTCTGTTATGTGTTTACGTGGATAATTGCTATATGTGAATTATCTCTTTATATAAGAGATAAGTTTTACTAAGTATACGTCATAGGGTATAAGGGTGTCACAATTTGAAAATCCAGACTTCTTATTGATAGAAGAGCCCACTATAATCCTTCTAGTCACTACATATAAATTATCTAAATAGATAATGCTTATCTCTATATTTCTAGAAATTAGGAGACACAAATAAACTAGATGAATTTATTTCCTTAATTGAAATTTAATAGATTAGGATTATTAGGAAAATAGGATAATTCTAACTATTGATTTTTAGGCTGATTTTAAGCTAAAAAGGTGTAATCCCTACAGATGTGTGAAAACTCGTGTTTAACGAAAATTCAACCCATTATATATATTGATTCCACTTGTGAGGTTGCTCCATGGTAAAACAACGTAGATATGTCTCTAGACATCGATTTACCACCAAAGTTTGTCCGTCAGTTTGCGGTTGATAAGCGGAGCTCATTCGGGGAGTGGTGTGACTAAGGCGAAATAACTTAGTCCTGAAGGAGCTCAGAATTATTGGGTGTCAATCGGATAGCAGAGATCGTGAAATGTCATTGAGACGATCAACTTCCTCGTAAAAAATATTAGCAATAGACTTAGGGGTAAAGGGATGGGATAAGCTTACAAAGTGGATGTATTTGCCAAACCTTATCCATCACCACGAGAATAACAAACATCCTTCCAGGGAAGGCCAAAAATGAAGTCATGGGAGACGTCTTTCCAAATCTGATGCAGGAGGCCTTGAACAAGAGTTTGATATTTGGCTTGATGACAAGTTCGACATTATTGCACATAACGACGAACACCAAATTTCAAATTGGGCCAATAAAAATCTCATCAATTCTCAACTTAAAATGCAACCAAGTAATAAAAAAGTGATTCCATCAATTTCCCTCCCTTAAATTCTTATCAAATCCCACCATCCAAACATACCCTAAAAAATAATCAAGATAATTAAGTAGACCTTGAAGGGTAATCTCATGAGTACACCCCGAAGGGTAATCTCATGAGTACACCCCGAAGGGTAATCTCATGGGTGTAGGACATTATGACAATCACCATCGAATATATATAATTGTTTTAAAACAAAAAGTAAAGCCTTTTAAAAAGTTAAAAACGTGTTTTGATAATGGCAACGAGTCACTCTTGTAAATTGAGTTTTCCTTCAATGTGTATTGCCCCTATTTATGCCAAGGGTTCACTACAATAAAGTTGTGGGATAAAATGTTCCTATACAATAAAACATGTGACAAACACGATTCATTGTTGCATATTTGTTTTGGGTACTAAGTTACATCACCAAACTGAATCAAATTTATATGGAAAACTAAGAGATTTTCTATATATGAAAATAATGACTTTTTTTGCTTCAATTTTCAAATTGTTTCTAGAACTGATACCAATTTCAAAATGGAAATTGATGCACACTATTGCCACCAACAATTTCCTTTGTTGTACCTACAATAAGCTTGGAGCACTTTAATATATCTGTGGGAGGACAAAATCTTATTACAAATGATGGAGTTCGACTGACATGTTGATGTCGATATGCTATAATAACATTGTGTCATCTTATTTAATTAGTGATTCGATTCTTGCATATTCTTGATGAAATCACAGAAATAATCTTTCTAATCCTTAGGTCATGTGGGAAGAAATGGGAGTGGTAAAACAATTTTTCTCAAATTTATGAGTATGTATGCAATGGGTCCTTTGAGGATATAGCACTTGGGGCAGATATAGGTTGCGTTGGTCTGACAGCATTGCATTGTGTTCTTAATGGTGTTATTGGAGAACAAGCTAAAGCAGAAAGAATTTTGACGGTAAACCTGGTTTACCTTTTTTTAGGAAAGATTTTATTATTTTTGATAAACTAGCTATTTATTGGCTACAAACAACTTTAAGGGTTTTAGTATATTCCAAGAGAGGTAAAACAGAGTTACAAGTTCTTTTTCTCTTGGATGTCCTAGGCAGTTTGCCATAGCTCGAGCTTTATTTGAAAATCCACACTTCTTATTGATAGATGAGCCCACTATTATGTTTCTAGTCACTACATATAAATTCTCCTAAATAGATAATGCTTATCTCCATATATCTAAACATTAGGGGACACAAATAAACTAGATGAATTTATTTCCTTATTTGAAAAATAATAGACTAGGATTATTAGGAAAAAGGATAATTCTAACCAAGGGCGGAGGGAGTTAATGCCCAGTGGGGGCTATAGCTCCCGCTGTAATTTAAAAAAAAAATTGTAAAATATAATAAAAAATTATATTATTTGATAAAAACTAATTTATTTGGTCAGAAAAAAAAGCATATTAATTTTTTTATATATATTAAAAATATGGAAATGGTTTTTTATACATAAAAATACAAAATTTTATGTAAAAATACAAAATTTTATGTAAAATTTTTTATATATATACACAAAAATACAAAAAAAAAAATCCTGACTTCGCCAGGGATATTTCTATAGCTAAAAAAATTAACAAAGGAATTTAGCCCCAACTGGCATAAATTCCTAGCTACGCCACTGATTCTAACTACTGATTTTTAGTCTGATTTTAAGCTAAAAAGGTGTAATTCCGACAAATGTGTGAAAACTCGTGTTAAATGAAAATTCAGCCCATTGTAAATATTGATTCCACTTGTGAGGTTGCTCCATGGTAAAACAACGTAGATATGTCTCTAGACATCGATATCCCACCAAAGTTTGTCCGTTAGTTTGCGTTTGATAAGCGGAGCTCATTCGGAGAGTGGTGTGACTAAGGCAAAATAACTTATTCCTGAAGAAGCTCAGAAATATTGGGTGTCAATCAGATAGAAGAGATCATGTAATGTCATGGAGACGATCAACTTCCTCGTAGAAAATATTAGCAATAGACTTAGGGGTAAAGGGATGAGATAAGCTTACAAAGTGGGTGTATTTGCCAACCTTGTCCATCACCACGAGAATAACAAACATCCCTCCAGAGAGGCCAAACATCAAGTCAAGGGAGACGTCTTCCCAAATCTAATGCAGGAGGCCTTGAACGAGAGTTTGATATTTGGCATGTTGACAAGTTCGACATTCTTGCACATAACGAAGAACACCATATTTCAAATTGGGCTATTAAAAATCCCATCAATTCTCATCTTAAAATACAACCAAACTATAAAAAAGTGATTCCATTAATTTTCCTCCCTAAAATTCCTATCAAATCACACCATCCAAACATACCCTATAGGATAAGTGTTAATAATAGCATATACCCCAAAAAAAAGTTCCTAATTACAAAAATGCCTTCATTTATTTAGAATTACCTCAATGCCCAAATCAAATAATAAAATACCCATTTTAATTGCAACAATGTCCGATCTCCAATTTTCCGATTTTTAGAACAAATATAAATGCTAAAATTCATATAAACTTTTTTATATTACAATGGCTCCATTTTGGAAGCTGTTTACATGCCAATGGTGAATTCACCTTCTACTAGAATTTGTTTGCAAATTCCACTTTGCTAAATAAGTTCTGCATATTGGTGGCTACATTTTGTTGTAGGAATTACTCTCATTGCACTTTCTTGTTTGTTGCTTATTTTTGTAGGTTTTCTATCTAATAAAAAAATCAAATCTCCATTCTCGATCAAATCTTTACAGCCCTAAAGATTTCAAATTACCATTGTCTTCATGTGCTTAATTGGATCTCCCTCAATCCCATCTCGAAGAACATCATCTGCTACTTCTTTGTCGGAATCATATTCGCCAAGGTCCTCTTCCTCCTCTAGTTTCTCTAGTACTTCGTCAGATCCACCTCCTCCTCGAGCTTCTCTGTGTCGGTGCGAAATAGGGGAAATTCATTTCTCTACCCAGAGATAAAACGATGTATCCAGTTTGAGCAGATCTGAATGCATCTTGTTTATTTGATCTACCGTTCTCCCTCTTTCAATCCACACCCCTCTTAATTTAATAATACAATTAATAGTATCGTAACTTGAAATGAAGATCACCAGATCAATTAAGCATCCGTGTAATTTGATGAGATTTGGTTTTGGAATACATTTATTTTTTGATAATTTTATTTTCCATTTATTGAATTTGAAAAAACAGATAAAATTACAAGTTTTTTATAGAGAAAATGCCCAAAAGGGTCATCCTTGTTATTTAACACAAATAAGGATATTTTTTTCATTAACAACTTTTATAGGGGTACTTATGCAAATTCCCTAAAGGATAATCAAGACAATTAAGTAGACTTTGAAAGGTAATCTCGAAAGTAGACCCCGAACGGTAATCTCATGGGTGTAGGACCCTATGACAATCACCATCGAATATATATAAATGTTTTAAAACAAAAAGTAAAGTCTTTTAAAAGATTAAAAACGTGTCTTGATAATGGCAATGAGTCACTCCGGTATATTGAGTTTTTTTTCAATGTTTATTGCCCATATTTATGCCAAGGGTTCACTACAATAAAGTTGTGAGATAAAACGTTCTTATACAATAAAACATGTGGCAAACACGATTCATCGTAGCATTTTTGTTTGGTTACTAAGTTGCATTACCAAACTCAATCAAATTTACATGGAAAACTAAGAGATTTATATATATGAAAATAATGACTCTCTTTTTTGCTTTAATTTTCAAGTTGTTTCTAGAGCTGATACCAATTTTAAGATGGAAATTGATACACACTATTGCCACCAACAGTTGACAAAATTGTATTACAAATGGTGGAGTTCGACTGACATGTGAATGTCGATAAGGTATCATAACATTGTGTTATCTTACTTAATTAGTGATTCGATTCTTGGATATTCTTGATGAAATCAGGGAAATAATCTTTCTAATCTTTAGCTCTTCTAAGAAGAAATTAAAGAGTTAAAACAATTTTTTCCAATTTTTTCAAATTTTCTCACACTCCGGTTGGCGCACTCCCCTCTCCAAATCAAATCATTCTACAATCAACAGTCCATCCCAACTCCTTTTTCATATGGAACCATCTTCTTCATAGGGTAGAAAAGATCAACAAAGTTAATTTTTTTCTACCGCCCATCCCAGTTCTTCTTAAAACTCAAATTTTAAGAAGTACTCAAACAAGATTCCTTCTTAGTATAGCAAAAGAGCACATCCTAAACTAGAATTTCTAACTAGACCCCTCAAATATCAAACCGTCTATCCCACGATTTCGTGTTAGATTCTCTAAACTCAACTATAAAACCACATAGAAACACAGAACTAGAACTACTCAAAAATAAAACCACACTAATCCGACATACCACCATCAGTAGGTACTTTCTTTCTCTCTAAACATCACCACAAAAAATTATCACCTACTTTTTACCCTCTTCTTCAATTGAGAGCACTGAGGTTAATTCGACCCTATCAACCTCTTTGTCCCGCTTTAATCATTCATCATCTGTTGTTAAGCCACGCATAATATGTGCAATGAGTCCTTTTATGCTATTGCACTTTGGGTAGATATTGGTTGCGTTGGCGTGACAACATTGCATTGTGTTCTTAATGTTGTTATTGGAGAACAAGCTAAAACAGAAAGCATTTTGACGGTAACCTGATTTACATTTTTTAGGAAAGATTTTATTTTTTCTGATAAACTAATTATTTATTTGCTATAACCTACTTTCAGGGTTTTAGTATATCCAACGAGATGCAAAACAGAGTTACAAGTTCTTTTTCTCTTGGATGTCATAGGCGGTTTGCCCTAGCTTGAGCTTTATTTGAAAATCCGGACTTATTATTGTTTAATGAGCCTTCTAGTCACTACATATAAATCAGCGAAGTTTTACACAGTCCGGTTTTTCGGATGCGCACTCTAGTTTTATATATATACATAGATTGATAATTGATTACTTTTGAATTTTGAATTTCTGTTTTATCAAAACTGGAGTGCGCATCTGAAAAACCGGAGTGGGTAAAATTTCGCTGAATTATATGTAGTGACTAGAAGGCTCATCAAGCAATAATAAGTCTGGATTTTATTTAAGTTATTCTCACAATATAAGCTATTTGTCACGTAGGATTGTACCATGTATCACCTAGGATTTTTCATACATGTCATTCTCACAATTTATATATATTGAAAAGATTCAATCTAACATAAAAAACTATAGTATATATTAGGATAGATTCCAAGTATATAATTGATTATCAATTGATTACATTATTTTTAGGCGGATTTGCAAAAACAGTTTGCAAAAGTACCCCACATTATAGGAAATTGCAAATCATGCATTTTTGGCATTTATGCAATTTTATTTTTCATTATTTTATTGTTTAATTATTTGAATTTATTTTTGTAATGTTTTTTAGAAATGAATTATTAAATTCAAAAAATTAAAATCATAAAACAAAAATTGTAGAAATAAATAAATAAAAGACATTTGAAAAGATATTTTAAAGTGATTTATTAGTTATGATATACGGAAACTAATGAGGAAAAAAAGGGAAAAAAAGTCAAAGATATGACAAAGATCCTAATTGGTTGAGATTTCCGTAAAAATCTAGTCGGGCTATATGTTATACTGTCATGCTTGTCTATTATACTGTCATACCACAATATGCTCCTATCACGGACTTAAAAAGAAAAAAGAAATTGCGAACGAATTAGATTTGTTACGAAATCTTTTCTATCCTTTATCTTAAAAGATACGAATCTTAATGCAAACAATGATAACCAATTATTCTACATAAAGTACCGAACCTCTGCTTAATCTTATCTTTTCATCCGGTCTTATCTGTTCATTCAGTTTTGATATACGAACAAACGTAGAGGCACATTGAGTTCTACCATGGGTAAGTAGTATACGATTAAATTGTTTCGATAATCATTTATTGCTTCTAAGTATTACGATTGAATTGTTTTGATAATAATTTATTGCTTCTAAGTATTACGATTTGTGTATTTTCAGGTCGAAACAACATCTTACTTACGTTAATTACAAATGGTGAATGGAATGTCTTGGGAGATAACTAGTCTTATGAAGGGGGGGATAAGAAGGCAATAGCACTCGTTGTATCCGATACTATAAAATTCGAATCCCTTAAGGATAAAGTAGTGGAGAAACTATTCATTGATTGTGAAAAGTACAATCTACATCTGCACTATGTGTCGCCCATAAAGGTAAACCTTCCACCCTTTGAAGTTAATGGTGAAGATGATCTTGAAGCCTACAAATTTTTGAATTCAAAATCATCAAAAGAGGGGATATGGCCGATAGATATGTACACAAGCATTAAGGAGAAGAAAAATATTCAGTTTATGGACAAGGGTGTTGACAGGAAAGTCTTTGAATTTCAAACTTCAAACTCTATGCAAGAGATGGGGTCTCATCAAGTGCACCTCTTATAAGCCAGTGTGACTGAACACCGATTAAGGATGACATGACTTTAGATGAAATCATCGACGATGATAATAATGTCTCCCCTAATATGGATGTCAGGAAATTTGGGAATGGTGACAGGATCCCTGAAGACATTGACAGGTTATGAAACAGGAATACTTCCCTGATTAATTTCGTATCATTAAGCAGCGATGATGAAATTGAAGGATCTACTTCAACAAATAAAGGCAAAGATGTCGTTGTCATGCTCAGTGATGATGATGAAGATACTGATTTTGTAAACCTTAGAGAAGAAGAAATTGGTTTTAACGAAAATGGTTTTGCAAGTGATGATTTTGATGGAGCAAAACAATTTGAACAAGTTGCTCATGATGAAGTAATAGAAGATATTGATGATCAATTTTTTTAACTTATTGTTTACTTAGACCATGTTTGTTTTGCTATATTTGAAACATATATTTTCTTGATGGATTTATTTGCTTTGAATGGATTGATTTGGTTATGGTTAATTTATGAACTTATTTGCTTAACTTATTGTTTCCTCTGATTCTGATGTTGTGTTTTACAAGTACTTATAATTGATGGCTTAAATTTGAATTGCCTGTTCATAGGAGTAAAGGTATATTGTCGTACTTCATTCATTATCTTGTCATCCTTTGCCAAAAATCTTCTTATGTAGATGGTTTCTTGTCATCCCTTTTTACTTGTAAAACGTCTATCTGGTCACCCATTTTAAACTTACTGTCACATTACAATTTTTATCCTATCACCCTATAAGAAAGTTGAACATGGATTGATGTTAGCTTCCAATTTCATATGAGAAGAGCTATACTGTCACACTTCAATAAAGTCATCATACAATTTTTATCCTGTCACCCTATAAGAAAGTTGAACATGGATTGATGTTAGCTTCATTTGAATTCCAATTTCATATGATAAAAGCAATATTGTCTCACTTCAATAATTATCTTGTCATCATACAATTTTTATCATGTCACTATAAGAAAGTTGAACATGCTCTTGATACGTAAAAAATAGTATCCTTAAGCATGAAGGGAGTCATAATCTGTATCAATTTTCAGACAAAAACATAAATCTCAAGTGACCTTCACTTCCAAAAATAATACCTAAAATTCAAACCTCATAAATAAAATATCCTTCACCAACAAAAATAAATCTAGTTGTTAGAGGAAAGTAGAACTTCACCACGACAATGGTAAAATCCATAGGCTTATATGTACGAGCACACATACATTTATAAGTCCATTGCTTAAGTTGACCAGGATCTACTCTAATACCATGTTAATGTGCTTTGCACTAATAGATTATAGTTCGAGTACATAAAGTCAATAAACTTCATCATAAATTCAACCGACAATAAGAGACTTTAGTTTCCAATAAACAGCGGCCCGATGTGTTTGGATGACTGGAATGTCATTTTTGACAATGCTTCTAATATCATCCATCTAACTCCACCATATTGGTAAAATTAAGTCTCATACTTTTTACACACAAAATTTAAGCTATCTGTTCCACGCTATATGATGGCATGAAAATTTGGAATTTTTAACCTGGTTTAAAACCGGGTCAAATTAATTAGAACATTTTAGCCCAACTCAATTTCATGCCATATAATTGCTCAGTGCACAAAGCTTAAATTATTAGTTTAAAAGTTGTGAACTTTCACTTTCATAGTGAAACATATAGGTACTAAACCAACCCTAAATAATCCATACACACACCAACTCAAACTCTTTGGTCCAAGTAGAAAACAGCCTACATTTGCATCAGTGGCAGGGGACAAACTTGGTCCACATCTGGCTGAAATTTTACCTCTAGCGTTTCCTTTACCATAAAATTTAAAAACCATTGTCTCAATTTGACCAAATGAGGTCCAAAATAATCAAAATAAGACGATGTAAAAGTGTAAAAGTGCAATCCGGCTACCATGACAAAAGCTTTCTTTTTTTTTACCATTCTTGAGACTTGTCCACTAATCAAATTACATAGAAAGAGTAAAGAAGCTGATGCTAGTGTGCTACACTTTTCTTCCTTGATCATAAAGAAAGCAAATCACAGAAGTAGAAAAAGCTCATCATTCATCAACCTAGTTCACAAGATAAAACTTTGGGCGTACAAGAAAAGCTAACTCTACTCTTTATCTTTATGGAATGGTTACTTTTTTTCAAAAGACTATCTAATCCTTGTCCTTGATACGCCCAAATCCTACCGAATTTACATATCATTTCAATCCTAGAGAATAAAGATACTATCACAACCACAACCACATCTGATTTCTTCCAAAAGTGCCCTCCTAAGAATTAATTGTACTTCTTAAACAAGCATGTAGACCTCCTTTTTCATACTTGTTTGGATTCTGATCTTTCCTTCTTCAGCTCTTCTTCTTACCCAGCTTTTTTGCAATTCCTAATCTTTAGAAGAGACCCAGTAAAATGTAGTACACCAGTGTTATAGGAAGTGCTATTAGCATCCCAAAAATCACCCTACAAAAACAAACAAAATCAATATAAGGTAAATGCAGGTTAACACAACAACAACCTTGTTGTAACATTAGTGTCTTTTTGGATTGCATTGTATAATGTATTATATGATCGGGTGTAATCCAAACGCGCCCTTAAGAAAAGATTCGAAGAAGAAAACCAAACCATGTGCTCAAAATGTCCGGATGAACGTTATACTCCTTAGAGAATACAAACGGAACGATTCCTTGAGGTAGAGCAGCCTGAAAAGCAAAGAAAGATGAGATCTTTCCAAGCAAAACAAAACTTCCTTGATGAATTTCGCATTAATTTTTTAGATTTTTGTTTCGTATTACCTAAACAATGGTAATGCGTAGGAGTTGCTGTGATAAACCTAACCGCCATTGCAAAGGTGGCAACGGAGTTGCCACAAGCAATGATCCTCAGTTGCAGGGCCATGAACAATGATACCTAAAATTCAATTTAGAGCCTCCTACGATTCGTTCGTGCCTCCTACGATTCGTCCGGCAGAAAAGCCGTCGGACTGGCTCGAGATCGAGAAAGAATGCGCTGGCTCGAGAGAGACGACGCTGGCTCGACGAGAGGGACGATGTTGGCTCGACGAGAGAAGAATGGTGAGGTCTCGAGACTCTAGCTTCAGAAACAAGAAGACGAGGGTTTTGTTTTTTATTAGCTCATTCCATTCCTTTTAATATAATTTAATATATCTACATCTTGTTTTTTTAATTAGTAGAAATCATTTTAAAATTTAATTTGATAATAATTTTCTTAATTTAAAGTTTAAAATAAATGAATTATTTTAATATTTTTTTAAAAAAGGAAAGGACATGAATTTGGGCATTTTTGCTATTTTTTGAGCATATATGCTATTTTCTTGGGCATTCATGTAACATTAGAAATTAGAAGGCATTTTTGCAAACAAATTATCAAAAAGGAACATGGGGTACTAATTTCTCTTATTTTTATCTATATATTTATTTATATAAAAGTTTTCTTAAATAAAATTATGATAAAAAAAATAAAAAAAATTACAAGATGATAAAAATTAAATTATCTATGATGTAAAAGATTTTTTTTAAATTAAATTTTGGTAAAAAAATGTTGTATGTGAGTAAAGTTGTATTTTTTTGATTCACCACATTGACTTTGGTCCAACTTTATTTTTAAAATTTTAACTTTTATTTTATTACTTTATCTTTTTCAAATAGTTTTTCTCTCTATTTATTTATAACAATTCAAATTTATTTGATTTTAAAATTAAAAAACTATCGTATGTGAGTATAAATTTTTTAACTTTTATGTATCATTATATTAAAATAAATATGTTCATACTTAATTCGAGTCGTAATCGTGCAATGGCACGACGGGTATAACTAGTATATATTATAAAAGCCGACCGTTTTCGAACCACCACGTTGATTCTAGCCCCACCTCATATTTAAAAAATAATAATTTATATTTGTATTATTTCAACTTTTATAAATAATTTTCTATTTTTATTGTATTTTTGTTTTTTCCTAATATTTTTCTTTTGGTCAACTTTCTTAGAGAATATTTATGATAATATTTTTCAATATTAATTTAGCTACATGTAAATATTATTTCACCTTTTTTATTATATTTTTATTGTCAATTTATGTCAAAAAAATTATATTATGATTATGGGCCAACCTTATATTAAAACAAGTATTTGTTTATATAATTAGATTTTTGTAAATCTTCTTATATAAAACAATATCTATGTAACATAGTCTTGGACAATATCAACTACAATTAATTATATGAAGTACTAAAGTTGTACTCTGCCTCTTCTTAGTTAGTCACTACATTGACTTTGACCCTCCTTTATATTTTAAAAGTCAAATTTTATTTATATTACTATATATTTTACAATTAAATTTATTTTTTATATATTTATTTATAAAAAATTTAAGAATTCGAAATTTATTTAAAAAAAATAAAAAATACATTATCTTTTTATATATATATATATTTCTATAAAAGTTTTCTTAAATCAAATTGTGATAAAAAAAATTACAAGATGATAAAATTACACTATCTATATCTTTTTATCCATTTATGATGTAAAAGATTTTTTAAAAATTACATTTTGGTTAAAAAATCTGTCTATAACTATATATTAAAGATATATCTTTTTGAGCCAACACATTGACTTTGGCCCAACTTTATTTTTAAAATGTCAAATTTTATTTATATTACTTTATCTTTTTCAAATAAATTTTCTCTCAATTTATTTATAAAAATCTTAAAAATTCTAAATTTATTTGCTTCTAAAAATAAAAAATTATCGTATGTGAGTATAATTTTATTTTTATTTTTTAGGTATCATTATATTAAAAAAAATATGCTCATACCTAATCCGAGTTATAATCATACATGACACGACAGGTATTTTATTATTCTAATCACACAACACACGCGTGTATTTTTATCTTGATTTGAACACCATAAATATACGCAAAAATAAATATATTTTATCAATATAGATTCATATTATATATACGTAATCATAATAGATACATAATGATTGTCCGGATTATCTCCAATTTCGGTTCAAGAGACCGGGTGTTTTCGTGCTTGATGACCACCTTGTTGGAATAATCATACAAGACAAGAGTTGATTTAATGACAATATTGATCCTTCTGTTGATATCATCAAGATATTATAAAGATAAGAGTTTTTTTTACCAACTCTATTGAAACAAGATCCTGGATGATGAATGGAATTGGACAAAGATTTCATCGGGTAAGTATTAGTTTGGTGGCAGGCTTCAGAAGTTTTTAGGCGTGTCCTTCTCCAAGGATTGTCATGGTGGTATGGCTATTGAGAGCATGTTCTTCCAAGTTAAACTAGGTACGTTACTCGAGTATGGTCGTTCCGGTCATATTGTTAAAACACATTCTATTTCCAAGCGTATGCTTAAACAACAAGAACAACAACACTTGTGGTTGCTTGTTTTTGTTGATTGTCGAGCCCTCGACTGCTATCTCTTGATAGCCTCTCGGGTTGTCAGATTTGTCTGATAACCCGAATCTTTTATCTATTAAAAAAAAACAAGAACAACAACACTGCTTTTAATATTCCATTTGGTCCGGGAGGATCATTGGGCCTTCATAAGCCATTAATACTCTAAAACCTTCCTGACCCCCGTTTTCTTATTGGGCCATCGAACTTGGGCCTGTTTAATGGGTCATACATGTAATTATAATGTCCTCTCTTCGGGTCTTGACTAGCTTTCATGAACAATTAATTTTTATAGAATGCTGCATTTATTTTTTAATGAACTTGCACAAGGTCCGAAAACAAAGCCAACAAGACAGTTTGACGATAACATATTAATAAAAACACTTCTAATAGACTTATACATAAGTACATGTGCATAAAAGAGCATAAGCCCCACCAAAGATTTGCTGACAACAAGATCTGAGGAAGATTAAAAGAATAAAAGAGAAAATTATGTAAAATAACCTCACTATGGAGTAGATTGACATACTATATTTAATGTTTGATGGTACTCATATAAATACGGACCAGTTAAAGAGAAAAAGTCAAATCGCTGTACTATGGGATTCGAAATGGTGAGTTCACGATACTATCCTAGATAGACTTAACCGATAAACCAAATGAACAAAGGCCGAAATAGCCATAAATGACAATAGCATATTGCTCTTTACAATATAAAATCTCTTATCCAATGATGCTTAGACTAATGATCACAACTCATAAAAACTAATGCTTAAACCAAGCAAAAAAAATTCAAAAAATGGGGTCGAACTTTGTTCAAGATTAGACAGATTTTTTGGTGTACATTTCATGAGGATACTGAAATGCAGCAGCAATACAATATAGTATCTACATTTTTCTTCCCATAAAACTTAAGGGTCGAAAATGATGCGCACAATATATTATCTACATTTTTCATTTAATATTTTTCACATATATATAACATAAAAGTTTTGACCCTCCATATTTACCGCAAGAGAAACCGCACCGGGTAAATGTTGTTGTTGTTGACTTGATGTTATACCCTGATGTAGAATAACTTCATAAGGGAATATATATAAGTTTTGTTTGGATGTCATAATGCATTATTAAACAAGGTTCCTAGTACTGTGCTTTTTCTTTTTTTTTTAACTTTCTGAAGTAAACTAACACCGTGTTATAATAATACATTGAAAAAAAACCTTTGTTTTTTGTCTATGAGGAGGAGAACGTTACAACAAAGAAAGGGGGATTTAAACATGTAATCTCAAGCCATAGGTGCAATTAATCACTTACCAATCCAGTTAATTGATAGGACAGTATAATATCAGAATATAGCACAAGAATGCAAGAATGTGCAATTTCCTTATGAAATGGTGATTGTAGGCCACACCACCAACAGATTTGTTTTCCACTTGATTCTTGCTGCAAAAAATGGCAATTATGAGGGGATACATGCATACTATATATTACCAATTATTGTAACATAAAACTCTTAATAATAATAATTAATAATTAATAATAATTATTATTATTTTTAATTATGAAGGGATATTTGATTCTTTCTTCCTTTCTCCTTTTCTTCTCTGGAGGAATTGGATAAGGATGTTATAGTGTTGCTGAAACGAGTTCAACAGTTTTTTAAGACTCAAGATATTCGCTTCAACAGTTTTTTAAGACTCAAGATATTGGAATTCGTGTTGCGACTCATATCTTCACCAGGATAGACTTTGCTATAGATAGAGGAGTGGGGGTCATATTGTATCTCGACTTCCCACTAATTTTATGTAATTTGGTTGACTTTATAAGTTCTAATAATAATAATAATAATAATAATAATAATAATAATAATAATAATAATAATAATAATAATAATAATAATAATACATAAAGAGTATGGTTAAATCGTAAAAAAGGAGTATATACTTTGATATTTATGGAAATTAGTGAACCGCTATTATAATAGGTAACAATTAGTGAGCCTATAAAACATTGATATTTATGGAAATTGTTTGAATTTACGAAACATTTAAAAAACTTGCCTGTAAATTGCAATGTACGAGTACGAAGATGATAATGGAGATGCTGTAAGGGCAGCTAGGCTGGCTTAAAACTAAAAGTGGGCCAAATCCAAGTGACAGCCGAATCTTAATATTAGAAAGGTGGCGGAATCACATGGGCTAGGGTCCACCCTTCTTTCCATGTGTCCTCATTTTTTAGCCCCGTCCCCATCTCTCTACTCGATCTTCCACGTACGTACTCTGAATTCTTTTCATGCAAATCCCATACGAATTAAATTTATTTATTGTTTTAAATTTGTATTAAAATTTTGAAAAAATCACATAGTTTAACTTAAATAATATCAATCTTATTAAAAAAAAATCACTTACTATAAAGAAAATTTTAAATATAGCAAAGGAAAAATATTATTGAAGACAAATCAAACTAAAATGATAATATACAGTTTCTTTTATTCTATGTTTTAAAATTATACCATTTTTTAAAACTAAATTCTAAGAGGTAATAAATTTTCCCTATAAAAAAATTCATATAATCTAAATAATAAAGTTTAACATATTTTCATTATTTTTAAATCGAAAAACACAGATTAGAAATATCGAATTTTATATTGGTTTTTCAATCCTATTGCCTAAAGTTGAGATAAGTCTAAATTTAGCACCAGGAAAAATAAATCTTATAATAATACTATGACTTAAAAATTGACAAAATATTTTCATT
The DNA here is from genome assembly GCA_964016875.1 of Fallopia convolvulus. NCBI lineage: Eukaryota > Viridiplantae > Streptophyta > Magnoliopsida > Caryophyllales > Polygonaceae > Fallopia > Fallopia convolvulus. The sequence continues at coordinate 79,070,239 of OZ024718.1, read as the reverse complement.
GATGGAATCAACTATATTATATGTATAGCTACTTCTAAACATGATTTAGTTTATAACCTTTCTTACAAAGTGAATTTAGGGTAGATCATACTTACAAGAACAAGATCTAGTTCGAGTAGAATTGATAATGAAAAAATATATAATTATTGACTGAAGAAATTTCAATCTTTAAATTAAAAAATAATAATTAAAAAAAGATTTTTTTCCAACTATATATGTTTAATAATTTTGTACTATAAAATTTATTAAATTGCTATAGAGTTTTAGACCTTCACCTATAAAATTTTCAACAAATTATAAAACCAAGACCCACATTTAAACCCACCTTTAATTTATTGTTTCGTAGTTAATTACTGTATGAATTTGTAAAAGAGCTATTAATATAATGTTCCAGATCTACTAATTGAGAAGTAGAGACATTTTAGTGATATTAATACATACGCGATACGTACAGAAAATGGTATTTGAGTCTATTTCTTGCTTTTTATGTGATGATTTTATGAACTGGTTTTCCTTGTTAATTTGCTACCTATTCTATTCTACCGACTCAAATCGATCTTATACGTACCGTGTATGGAAAGAAGTTGTTAGAAAACAGAAATAAAGCAAAGATGCTACAAATGGACTCCTTTTTAAAAACAATTTTTCTATCCTATACTTAAGGACATAGGTTAAGTTTTTCATTTTAAGGAACTAAAACTCTATATAGAAACTAATAAACCCTTTGTAAAAAATAATTAATCTTAAATAAATACAATTTAAAAAATTATTTTTATTTTGAGGATCTTAACCTATGCTCCAAGGACATATATTAGAAAAATCGTTTTAAAAATTCCACCATCATCTTCCCTAGACCATCATATACACGATCTTCATATATATTTTTATATTATATAGTTTATAGTGTGTCATCATTTTGCTGGATTATTATTAGCTAGGCATGCAAATATACTTAATTTGGGCGTTATTCGTGTATAAGTTTCAATGTTTCGTGCGGTCCAATGGGGTATGTTTCGACCATTTTTTTTAATATATGACGTACTAATTTATTTATTTTAATAATGGACGCCATGTGGAATGTGTATGGAAACGTGGTCCTATATATAGGAATCTCCATGCACACTGAAGGGCCACACATTTAAGTTAGCTAGGCCAATGACACATAAACCAATTAAACGGCCGGGTTGGTTCAATTGGGTTCGAGTGCGGCTTAAGTATGAGTTCAGAACAATCGAATTATAGGTCAAATTAGGTCAGGTTAAAGCAAGTTAATGTATGGTTCGGGTCAAGATAGTGGATTAAGATCGAGTAGCAACTTTATGCATTATGTGTAGAGTTGTCAAACGAGTTGGTTCAATTGGGACATTCGGGTTTGATCAGGTTAATCATGCGTTCAAATCAATCGGACTATTAGTCAAATTGGATCGGGATAAGGCAGGTTATCGTGCAAGTTCGGATCGGCCCAGTATGTTAAGAGTACCAACTTTATATGGAATGTAGTCCTGTATAAGAATCTTCATGCACACTAAAGGGCCACGCATTTAATTAAGCTAGCTAGGCGGCCAACGACACATGCATTATGTGCGGACCTGTTAAACGGGTTGGTTCGATCGGTTCGGGTTCGGATTAATTATAAATTCGTATCAATCAGATTATAGGTCAAACTGGGCCAGGTTAATTAAGACAGGTTATCGTGTAGGTTCAGATCAACCCATTAGATAATCAAGAGTACCAAATTTGTATGGAATGTGGTCTTATATAAGAATCTTAACTAAAGATCCAGGCATTAAACTTAGCTAGGCCAACGTCCCATGCATTATGTTTTGACTTGTCAAACGAGTTGGTTCGATCGAGTTCGGATCAATCAAATTATAGGTCAAATTGAATTGGATTAAGCAGATTATTGTGCGGATTTGTATCAAACCAATGGGTCAAAAATACCAACTTCGTATAGAATGTGGTCCTATATAAGAATCTTCATGAAACTAAAGGCCCACACACATTTAAGCTAGCTAGGCCAACGGCACATGCATGTATTATATATATGTAGCTTTCAACACTTTTGTATATACGGTACTTACGATTTTGAAACGTAAACTTTCAAAGGTCCATACAAGTAATTAATCCCATACGCTAACAACAATGTTACACAACGTCGTTTTATTTTAATTTCCCTATCAAACATTGGTATTGATTGTTGGACGGTTTTGTTGATACATACGACTTCGTTGCAAAGAGAAATTAAGCTAAGTAATTGGGTGAAAACACGGAAAAACGAAATGAATTGATCGACTCGAAAAACACTTAGATGGGATATTCCACCTAATTAGTGGACCATCTTAAACATATGAATCTTTTCAAATGTTGGATCAGTGTTAGGGAACTAACACTGGAACAATGGTTTCTCTTTTCGAGAAATCGAAGTTTTGATAATGACAAACAAACATGCAACTAATTTCTTTGACAAGTGATTTCAGGAAAGATAACAGGTTCACAGAAAAACGGAAGGGAAACGCTTCCTATAAAGTTAAGTGTGTACGTGGCAAACGCATCAAGGATATGAGAGACATTTCACTATTGTCTTGGGCGGCAAGCCAAGCTCCGAAAGAAGAGAAATGCAAAAAGGGTACGCTGGTCTTTTTAAACAGTATCGTACTCCCCAAGACAAGAAGGGCAAAGGCGTCAGAAGCTAAAAATGGAAACTCTATAAATAGTATGCGATGCCGCTAGGTCAAATAAGCTCTCGAATGAAAAGTACCAGATCTGAAAAAGGAAAGTGAAAGTGAGAGCTCGAAGCTGACAAAAGGAAGACGACGATCCAGAAGTTCGAAAGGGAAGTCAAGTGACCAGGCGATGGAGACTGCGTGAAGATCACCATCGGTCTAGAGAGTTGGTTCCTGTGCTAAAGGGAACTGCATAGGAACGAGTCAGGTTCACCTTCTATATTCTATTGTGTTAGATCTAGGAATCATCATGGCTTAGTTGTTAGTATTGTTTGTGAGTGTGTTTGCAAACAATAGAGAAGTTCAACTTTGTATTTTGTATCTTGAGATCTATCAATAGTAATATAGTATGTGTGTTCAAAATCCTCCAAGGGAGGTAGAGGTTTACTCTCCAGCTAGTTGGTTGTAGAGGTTCCTCTATAAGGAATTGTATCCTTGTCTTTGTTCTGTATTTTACTGTGTTGCTTTATTCCGCTGCGTAAGGGAACTGTCACTGGAACAGTTCCCGATTTGTCTTAACTAACACAGATCTACGATCCTACATCAAACTTTAAGACAAATTTAAAATTAAAAAAATTATAGTATATAATGAATTAGGTTATATTTTTAATTTGCTTTTAAGGAAATAAAGAAAATTTTATTCGAAAATTTTAAAACAAATTTATTCTAAAATAGTATTAATTTTACTTTATTATAGTCTTAAAACAATTTTTAATACTAATCTTTATAAATTTTTAGACATGATTAAGACAACTTTATATATGCAATAATAATGAATAAAGTAAATTTTTTAAAAATATTCTAAAATATTATCACTATTTATTGTAGTATTAATATAATCAAATTTTGAATCATGTTTTGTGACATACTAATACAAAGAAGAAAGTTTTCCTAAATTTTGTCTCTTCACTTCTACTTCCATATATGGTGGAGTAGTAATCTCATGCTTCAATTTTTTGGTTTGAATACAACACATTAACTTAGTGTAAAAGGTTTGTGTACACATAGTGGGCAGCTAGCATGAGACCTAGCTCGTTAGCTACCCAAAGATCAATTAATTAAATTTCATTGTCAATGAATGAATTTTGTTCTTCATAGTTTTTGGTCGACATTAGTAATGAGCTATTTCATACCGGCTTGTCGGTCAAAGTGCTCCGATTTTAAAGAAGTGTGCAATTTTTTTTTGTTGAAATTAAAACTGTCACAATTTATGGATGCATGCAAAATGTGTATATAGCCAAAAAATGTATGTATATATATAGCATCCATCTTTTAAAGAGGTTTCACATTTAAAACTTTTATTAGTTAACATTTTCTCTTGATAATGTTTATATATGTCACATATTTTTCAAGACTATATAATCTGGTCGCTAAATGGATCTAATTTACATAAAAAACGATGGCTTTATCGTAGCCTAAATGTGGTTCCGGTTTCAGAACTGGCGGTTCTACGGTTTCGGAACCATGGAACCGGAATTGGGACCGGCTAACCCCGATTTTTTGGTTCCGGTTTCCGCCGGTTTTAGGGTCGGTTCTGGTTCCGGTTCGGTTCCGACCCTTCAAAAATAAATGTTAAAATGCAAAACCGCAATCTCAGTTTCGCATTTCACATTTATTTTTATTTCTTTAAAGGGATGGAACCAGTGGTTTCGGAACCGACGGTTCAAAACCGGTGGAAAGTTTAAGGAACGAGGAACCGAGACCGGAACCGGCATACCCCTATTCCGCCAGTTCCGAAACCGACAGTTTTTTCCAATTCGGTTCTCTAGTTCCATGGGAACCGAACCCACCTCTACCATTGCCACCACACAATTTTATTTAAAATAAATATTTATACAAAAACAATAAAAAGGAGAGTTAGTTTAAAAAAATCTACGTACGCCGCCTCAGGCGCTCGATCTCTTCCAACTTCTCCCACTTTGTGTTTGTTCAACCCCACACCACCAACGACCAAGTCTTCGTCGCCAAGAATACCAAATCAAACAAACACGTTCACTCGATCGAGTGGCAGACATTGAATGGGATTATAAGTTTATGATTTTTTTTTTGTATGGATAAAAAATTTGTTGAAGGAGAAGATAAAATTTCATTCCCACGTGAGACACTTACTACATACAAAAGTTGAGGGATAACGCTATATATTGAAGATTATCCTTCTTCGTTCTCCCAAATTAAACATATACTATACGTACTTTCGTACGTACGTTTCTCCATATCACGTAGCTTATTAATGTAATAGTAATACATGTTCATTTGCAATTTTGCATGTGAGTACGTGTCTAATATGCACCTTAACCAAGAAATTAAGCACGTACAATCACACTAGTGTCTTAGGTAGTTGTGAAAATTGAACATACATGAACAAACGGACGTACGTACCCTATATATGGACCAAATAAGGTGCAAGAACCAATCCTTAATTTGTATGTCAAATCTTATTAATGCATGAGACCTTCTATTCCATCGGGACTAGGGTTGTACATACTGAGCGAAGCCCAGATTTGAATTGTTCAAGCTCGCGGTTTTGTTAAAAATAGGCAAGTTTAAACTTAAAATCTTATTTGAACTCGTTTTATTTAAAGGCTCATTGAACTTAAACTCAACTTGATACACACTTGTTTAGTGTTTTTATGAGATGAGCTCTGAAACAACTCATTTACTTATTCATCTTTATAAGAAAATAAAAGTAAAAATTAAATCACCCAGTATAAATAAAACAACCAAAACTACGTAGTTTTACTTAAATTATAGATTATATAAATTGAACTTTATAGACTTCTCATGGTATCTAGTTCGTTCATTGGTTTATTCAACCATAAAGCCTATTTCTTTTAAAAATGATGTAAAATGGATATTAAAAATATTATCCTTTTTAGCGAGGGATATGTATAAGTAAAACCTCGACATTAAAAATATTATTCCATTGTCGAGAGATATGTATAGGTAAAATCAAGGCTAAAAACCGGACTACGCTAGTGACAAGCATAGTGAGAGTTGACCAGGCCGTTACTTCTAACGTGCCGTTAACTTCAAACGTTAATCATATACGGAGCAGACGAGCAGTGTACCAGTGGGGTCCACTGGCGGGTCCAGAATTCGATGTGGACGTCAAGATCGTTGATGCTTCCACTCAGCGTGGGCCCAACCCAGAAGGAAACCAATTATTTATCCAGTGAATTACTCTTAGTTTAACCCTTTAATGGAAGTAACACTGTCAAACTGTCAATCCTTCTCCAATCCTATGGGCGCGTGTAATATCCACGCACGTTTAGGCTTAAAGCTAGGGGTGAGAAAAATATCGGATTTGTTGATCCAAACAACAAATCTATATACTTACACTTTTTTTCTTACTCCCTCCGTTTCACAATAATTGTTCTTAAAGACAATTTTTCTTGTTTCATAATAGATGTTCATATGTAAATTTTTTCCACTTATACCCCTAATAATTACACCACTTTAATTATATACACTTTTTCCAAAGCAACTTTTAAAAGTAATAGTACTATTTAATAGGGGTAATTTTGGGAGAATTTTCCCCCTTAATATGTGTGCAAATTTGTCTATGAACAACTATTTTGAAACGGAGGGAGTATTAGATTTCTGTACTAAAAAATTTTCAAATATACTTCTGTACTGCTTTCAATTTTGCCTATTGAACACTTTCAATCTTATTCTCCTTCCAATGTAACATCACACGCCTTATATGTCATGTTATTTTGCCAAATAAGCCAAAATGGTCAAATACGTACATGTTATTTTGCCTATTGAACACTTTCAAGTCTTCACGCGCCTTATGTAACATGTACGTATTTTGCCAAAATAACATGTATGTATTTGACCATTTTGGCTTATTTGGCAAAATAACATGACATATAAAGTGCGTGATATACACTGGAAGGAGATTAAGATTGAAAGTGTTGAATAGGCAAAATTGGGGGCAGTACAAAGATCAGTGTGAACATTTTTTAGTACAGGGGTTCAATAGGAAAAAAGTGTAAGTACAGGGGTCTGTTGATGTATTCTGCCGATAAAGTTTGAATCCGAATGAATCACAAAATTTTCTATCAGTATCCGATTCGATATAGGAATTTTTACTAGGTAGTCGAATCAGATATAGATTGGAAATTTGAAGCTATCATTCATTCGATATTGTATATATTTTTGGTCGAAATACTGTATATATTTTTAAACATTGCATGTTAATATTAAGTTACATAGATGTTTTAGTTAGTATTTTGTAAAATTTCAATTTATGAAGAATTTCTCCTCGAACATTTAAACTTTTTCTTAAAATTAAATAGGATTGGCGGATATTCAGTTCCGATGTTCGTCAATCATTTATATTAATTGAGCCTAAATCACAAACAATATGAATATTTTTTCAAAACTTATAGTTCGGATCCCCTTTCGGATATCTGAACCAAACGAATACTTCTTATCTAATATCTAGTCATTACCGGATCGAAATTTTAAGGAAAAATATATCGGATATTCGGTATACAGGATCGGATCGAATATATCCTATTGCTTATGCTTAAAAAGAGAGAAAAACATTTTTGACTAAAAATAATGAAAACTAGACAGGAAGAAAACAGAAGCATATTTTATCCAGATAAAATCAGAGATATTTCAGTAAATCATGTGAAAATTGAAATTCACGCACCCGTGTGAGAAAGTCAAGGTAAAAATGTTGACCAGTTGATTGGGTTGGATATGGGGCCCACCTTTATTTTTTTATTTATTTTTTCATCCTCATCCTTTTCCCTCATAGTCTGCCACACCATCATCCTCTCTGCAGAGCGGTTGCTGTCCGATTGCCACGTGGATATTGGAATCTGATCACAGCCGTGGATCTGGGGTTAAGAAAAAAAAAAAGAAAAAGATGGCCATCCAATCGTACGTTTAAAGAAAAGGTTTTTATTCTATTTTTAAACGCTTTTTTGAGTGGAGGAGAGAAGCGCAAAATTTGAGACGTGGATGGTCCAATAAGGGTTGAATTAACAAAAGTAGAAAATTTGGGTATTTTCTTGAAATTTTATTTTGGCTGCAAATTGTGGAGAAGTGGCAGACATTAATAAATGTTTTGTGAAATGGAAATTACTGTACTCTACATGAACCAATTAAAAATCATCCACTGGAACTCAGTACGAATTGGACATCGATTGGATTAGGGAAAAAAGTAACCCAGTCTAAAATTAGTTGGGTTGATACGGCATGTCTATATTTTCTCATTGCAAAGAATCTTTCTTTATTTGTTCTGAAATTTAGGTATGCTTGTGAGCTTTAAACTTCCTTGTTATCCACAGACAGTGATAGACTAACCTTACCAAATCAGTTCTCATTTCCACGTAATTACTAGTATTAACAACAATTACTCAATAAGGTAAGTTTTTTTCCTTCTAATGACGAGGAATCCCCTATCGGGTAACAAAGTCTGACTTTATCACCTAATTGGGAAAGATCACAAACCATGTAAACCGGTTTGCATTGATCCACAAGATTCAACAGGAAAAAGGACGGTGTCACTTAATTTTCCACCTAAGTCAAGAGAGATAGTACAAAGGGTCAGTTTGGCACCAACAGATTTAAAGGTGAATTCATCTAGATGGAGCGGATTTTTTGGCCAAAATCAAGAAGCTTAAGGGTAGGGGTGAAAAAAAGGGGAGCTTTTCATCTAGATGAAAAACTAGAAGACAAAACTCTACTGAATGCCGAACGGGGCTTAAGGGTGTCAACGGGTCACTTAACCCATAACCCGACCTAAACTGCCCGTAAATTTACAGGACAAGCCCCCGGTCCGAAGCTTATGGGTTGGGTTACAAGTTGACACGCAAGACTCGTAATTTTTTTAAAGAAAATACCACACATATAACATTATATCTTTTTAATTTTTAATTTTTTATTTAAAAATTATGTGTAAGATTATTGAACTAGGAATCAGATTTTAATTTATTTTCTAGCTTTTTGCCTTTTTTAATTATAGGTTAACGGGTCGACTCGTGACCCGGCCCGTAATTCGAATTACGGGTCAAGTTTATATTTTTTTACGAGTAACCCGTAACTTAATTTATAGTTTACTGTTCAGGCCACACCAGTTTATAGGTTATGCGTTAAAAACAAAATAAGTTGTTCACTTCAAAAAAATCTTAATTCATCCCATTTTCCACAAAAAAAACCCCACATATTGAAGCTAATGCTCTCTCATAAAATGGATGTCCTAAAAATATTAAAATTGTAGCTATTTTCCTTTAATTTATAAATAAAAAAATTTACCATCCAAAAATACTTTTCGTGGGTCAAATTTATTTCGTAAAATTTTCCTCCACAAATGTGGCTAAACACAGCAGTAAAGAGGAAAAGGAAAGCAGCACGCGCCATGAGCAATCGCGTGGCCCGGGATCCACGAAACCAGATCTGCAATGCCAGCGCATAGCGGACCCCACATGCCACTTTCTTTTCCTCTCTAAAAAAAAATCAATTTTTCCTCAAACCCACCGGGGACAGAATAATTAATTAATTAAATAAATAAAAGAAACGGAAAAAAAATAAAAAAAAGGAACGACCCGAAGATGGGCTCGACCCCAAATGGGCCGTCGGCTTCACGCATGAGCTGTACCACATCGCCACGGGGCCCACCCCCACTTGCACTCAGAAAGAAAGCATTGCGGTGCAGCCACGGCTCCCCACCCTGCTACAAGAGATGCCTTTTACTTTAAAAAAAATATCTCTATAAAAATTAATTAATTACTATAATAAATCTGCTTGACTAAGTGATAAAACTTTATTGCATATAATCACGTTTAACATTGTACTGTATTAATTTTACTAAACTACGGAGTAGTTGCAGGATAAACATGACAATTGGATTTAAGTAGCTTGTAGCCTTGCAATGATAGTTTACTGCTTACCACCCCCACATGAGTGGTATTTTGAGATTTTCACATATTATTGGTCAAAGGGTTTTTAGTTTCTTTACATTTTTTTTGTAAGTTTATTAGTCTTTAACATTACACCCAAAAAAGCATAACAAAATATTTTTAGGTAAGACTCCCAATTTTAAACGACTAAAATTATCAAAAGTAAAACCCAATTTAGAATAAATTATACAAAATTAGGATAATTCTCACATGCAATTTATAACAATATCACATTTTGGTCAAAGAATTTTGAGTTTCTTTATATATTATTTCTATTTGCTCCTACTATTTTTCAATATTACACAAAAATATCCATGAAACAAATATTTTTAGTAAGACTCCCCATTTTAAACGCCTAAAATTATCAAAAGTAAAACCCAGTTTAGGATAAATTATACTACAAAATTAGATAGTTATCACATACAATTTATAACATCAAAATTTACAAAAAAACCGCTTGTTGTTGGAAATTGTTCACAATTACCTTTAATAGTTTTCATTTTCTCAAATCAAATATGTGATTTAATAATATGACGGATAAAAAAAGCTTCAATTATTAAACATTAAAAAAATAATAAAATAAAATGTCATAGAAATGCCCCCTTTCTTTCTTCCTTATCTCTTCAAATTTCCCAGCAGCTCAGCTCAGCTTCTTCTCTCCTTCCCCTCTCTCTCATCCATCTTCTCCTCCATCGGAGCTCACGCCATCCCACTCCCCTTCACGAGCTCCCCTCACCCCTTCACCTGCTTTGATCCCCGTTCTGTCAGACCCAAAAGATTCAATTTTGATTGAACCGCTTCCCACCCCTAAAACAATAAAATATCTCTGAAATCTGAATTTAAGCCATTGCAACCAACCCCAATCCCTCAAAGTTTCAATCCAATCGCTTCCCCCTTTTCCTGAGTTTATCATCTTTCAGTTTCGAAACAAAAAAAATCTCCGATGAAGAGAGAGTATCAAGAAATGAGCGCCGCCGCCGGTCAACGCCCGAGTGGAGACGCCGGCGCTTCCTCCTCCTCCGCCAAGGCGAAGCTCTGGGTGGAGGAGGACGACGGAGGCGGCGGAATGGACGAGCTCTTGGCCGTCATGGGCTACAAGGTCAAGCAATCGGACATGGCGGATGTGGCCTTGAAGATTGAGCAGCTGGATATGGCGATGGGCGCTGTCCAAGACGATTGGATGTCGCAACTCTCCGATACGGTTCACTATAACCCCTCGGATCTCTCCGGCTGGCTCGAGAGTATGCTCTCCGAGCTCAATCCCGTCCCCCCGCCGCCTCCCTCCGCCGGATTCGGCTCCTCCTCAGCCCCCTCCATCATCTACGAGGACAATTCCGAGTACGACCTCCGCGCAATCCCGGGAATGGCCGCCTACAGACCGCCGTCTCCGCCTCCGCCGCTTCCGCAACCAATCCAATCCCTAGATTCAAGCACTAACAAGCGGATCAAGCACGAGCCGAGGAGTCCGGCGTCCTCCTCCTCCACGAGCCCCTCGACGTCTGAGAAATCGCAGTCGCGTCCGGTCGTCGTCGTGGACTCCCAGCAGGCCGGCGTCCGCCTCGTCCACACGCTCATGGCGTGCGCGGAGGCCGTCCAGAACGAGAATCTCACGCTCGCCGACGCGCTCGTCAAGCAGATCGGCCATCTCGCCGTCTCGCAGGCCGGCGCGATGCGCAAGGTCGCGACCTACTTCGCCGAAGCCCTAGCTCGCCGGATCTACCGGATCCGCCCCCAAATCTCCCCCGCCGAGGCCTCCTACTCCAACGTCCTCCAGACGCACTTCTACGAGTCCACTCCCTACCTCAAATTCGCGCATTTCACCGCCAATCAGGCCATCCTCGAAGCCTTCTCCGGCGCCGCCCGTGTCCACGTCATCGATTTCAACATCAACCAAGGGATGCAGTGGCCGGCTCTCCTCCAAGCCCTCGCGCTCCGCCCCGGCGGCCCTCCGGTGTTCCGACTCACCGGAATCGGACCTCCCCAGCCGGATAACTCCGATGCGTTGCAGCAAGTCGGATGGAAGCTCGCTCGATTCGCGGAGACGATCGGAATCGAGTTCCATTATAGGGGCTTCGTTTGCGAGAGCCTGACCGATCTCGAACCCGGTTTGCTCGATATTCGCCAGACCGGACCGGAGTCTGAAATTGTAGCGGTCAACACGGTTCTGGAGCTCCACCCGCTCCTCGCCCGGCAAGGCGCGATCGAGAAGGTTCTGGAAAACGTCAAAGGAATGAAGCCGAAGATCGTTACAATAGTAGAGCAAGAGGCGAGTCACAACGGACCGGTTTTTGTCGACCGGTTCAACGAGGCGCTCCATTACTATTCCACCATGTTCGATTCGCTCGAGAGCGGTTCCACTGGCGGAGAAGCCGGAGCTAGCGTGTCCGGATCCGGATCCGCGCATGACGTGGCGATGTCGGCGGTGTACCTCGGGAGTCAGATCTGTAACGTGGTGGCGTGTGAAGGGCCGGACCGGGTCGAGAGGCACGAGTCGTTGGCGCAATGGCGGGTTCGGTTGGAGTCGGCCGGGTTCGACCCGGTTCACCTCGGTTCAAACGCGTTTAAGCAAGCGAGTATGTTGCTCGCGCTCTTCGCCGGCGGAGACGGGTACGAGGTGGAGGAGAGTCACGGGTGTTTGATGCTCGGCTGGCATAAGCGCCCGCTCATCACCACCTCGGCGTGGCGGATGGCCGGAGTTGGGCTGAACCGGAGCTGAACCGGGTCCGAGTTTGAGCCCGAGTTGGGGTGTTTAGTATAGTTTTCAGCGCTCTTTCAGTATGGGTTTCCATCAAGAAATGGTGTACATTAATGGAGAGTCGAAAACAACAGATTTTGAGATGGAGATGAAGAAGCTTGAATTTCTTGTTTTTGTTTGTTTTCAGATGAAGATGAAGGTGAACTCTGTCTATTACTTAGTGGGAAATCTTCTGTTCTTGAAATTTCCAAGGGTTTTACCAGAGGATCTGATGATGATGAAGGGTCAAAATATGTAATATTGGTATGTTGTGGATGTAAACTATTATGGCGATCGATCTCTTTTACTAGTATTAATAAAAACTGCTCAGAATTTTCAAAAGTTCCCAAATTTGCCATTAAAGTATCAAAGATTCAGACTTCAAAAAAGACTTCATTGATGAACTGGTTTTAATTGCGTTTACTGTGTTAATATAGTTGCTGGAGCGCAGCTTTTGTTGATTATTCATCAAGAGGATGAATCAGATTGCAGACTTTAGACTTTAATCTTCCTTTTTTCTTTCCTATGTCTATAGCTTCTCCTTTTAGGCATCTTTTAGGTAGTTTTCTACAAACTCAAAAGTAATGGGTTTATTTGAAAAAGCAACTTTTTTTGTGTCTACATAATGATAATCTTTTTTTTAAGGTATGCTATTAAGATGTTAGGAAATGGGTTTGTTAGGTTTGGTTTTAAGATAACCTTCAATCTTAGTAGTTCACTTCTAGTTTAAGTAACTTGAATCTTGTGTTGCATTAAAAGGGTCATTGATTTACTCATTTTAATGGAAGTAGAAATAGTGCCTTCTTAGTATAGCTTTTAAATTGATTCTAGAAATTGACAGTTTTCACGGTTTTCCTAGATTAATTAGAGGTTGTAGGATGGTCCTTACCCTTTGTTGTTGCCAAAGAAGACTTCATTAATTAATTGAAATCTAGATCTCTAATTAGGTAATTTGAAATTTAGGTTAGTTTATTGAAGGCAGCTCTTACCACAAATGAAGGGACAACTATTCTCAACTTAGCCTTCTTCTCCTTAGTATTGACTCCTTATGTGCTGACGAGATTTGAGGCATCTCTGGATGTGAAAACCCTATCTAATCACTAAATATTGCATTGCAAAAGATTTAATTTAAAAAAAAAACATGAGAAATATAATCTAGAAAAAGATGGGTATTGAGCCAAATTGACTTCAATTATAAAACTTAACCCATCTATAATATCATATGAATAACTAATCACTAATTGGTCTAGCGAGATAAAGTAGTAGATTTTCTTAATTTTTTGTTTAAAAGTTCTATAATATCTTAACCGAGCGTAAGTTACTTTAATCTATCAAGAACGTAGAGAAGCACAAGACAAGAAGAGTCGCACCCCCAATCAAAACTTCTCGCAAAGGTTGAAATATACTCCCTCCGTTTCGCAAAAGATGTCCTTTTGGACAATTGCACGATTATTAAGGAATTTTTTTTATACCTAATATGCCCTCATTAAATGACTTTACTTTATTAATGTGGCCAATTACATGGGAAAATGAAAAAAAGGAAACCCACTTTTTAGAGGCATAATCGGAAAAAATTGAAAAAAAATGGTAAAAGGACAACTTTTATGAAAAATGCTAAATGCCCTTAAAAGACATCTTTTGCGAAACAGAGGGAGTATCTACCAAGGTTCATGAATATAGTGCGCTAATCCGAGTGGCATGTCTCATGCATAACCAACACTCCAACACGCATTATCAACAGAGGGACAGAACCACTTCCACCAAGTGAACAAGTATAAAACTATAGAAGACGAACAACGCGCATTTCCAACACGGCGTTCCAAATCCATAGCTCTGGGTGGGCTGAATTGACGAAGATATAAGGGCAAAATCAAGCTTGACACGCACACAAGATGAAGTCGAAAGATACACCATAAAACATTGACAAATAACAGTGAAGCATGTCGCACATCTCTCTAAAGCTGACTCGTAAAAACTGAAGTGAGGAAACTAGTGGCAAGATGACACGTCGTCGCATATTTTATTGACCGACTTATGAGGCAAAGCGTGTTCACCACACCTTCCACCAATTGACAATCAACACGTCACCTACCATTTCCTCTATCCACATCGGAAAATCTCAACATCCAACCCAACCTGATACCTATAAATAGCAAATGATGACAAAGGGAACATCGGTTGAAAAGTACCTATAGCTCAAGAAAACTCATTGTTAAAAGAGATTTGTCGTGTTGAAATACTTTGAAGGATCGTGCTACTTACGAGAGGGGGTTCCAAATAGACCACAAGTCGTTATTTTAAAGAGAAGTTCCTTAGTGATGTGAGCCTCACCATGACGGCGAGCCAAGAAGAGGAAGAGATGTTCGTGCGCTCAGACGGACCCATCACTCGAGCCAGGACCCGTGCCATAGCCCGAGCCACTTCGTCCCTCGTCGCGCGCGTCCTCGCAAGCCATGACGCAGCCACTGCCGCGCCCCTCGCCCGGTGCGTCTCCTTCATCGAAGGCGCGCCGGCACTCCAGGCCGACGCTACGCACCGCGGCACCGAGAACCTCATTCTCGGTGTCGTGCCAGCCACGCAGGCCGAGCACCGTGCCACGCCGGGCCACCCCGGCGTGGGAACTTGAGGTTCTGGTGCGCCTCGGCCTCGACACTTGAGGTTCGAGTGCGCACCAGTCCCGTCGACGCCGAAGTCATGCCGCGCCTTGTGTCGCGACACGCCCTTGGCGCGCGGATGCCTTGTCACGACCTTGTCGCGACACTCGCGACTAGGCCACCGTGACCATTTATGATTCTTACTATTTTTAGAACTATTTCCATTCCGAAACATTGCCACTTATGTTATTTCCATTTTTATGAGTTTTGGGCTTGGGCCAAGTGGTTGGGCCGCATGCTTGCGCCTCCCTTCACTTCCCCACGCCGCAAGGGTTTTACTAGGGCTAGGCGTGCCCCTTCCTCTATAAAAGAGGCACGCCCCCTCATTGTTTCTTACGCTTTGATTATTGATAACGAAACTCTGTCGAGATTGCTCCAGACCTATCTCTTTAAGGCGTCAAACACAATTCTCTTCTCGTCCCATATTCTTCAGGTTTCCGTCAAACGAAGCCGCCTTCTTAAATCCTTTCACTTCTTCCCTACCTAGTCTAGACGATTTCGTCTCAACACCTATCCATCCGACGTGAGAACGACCATTTACGAGTCCAAGATCGATTCTTTTCGTGAATCCTCCAACGGGGTTCACATCACTTAGCATTATCGATGAACTAGGTTAAGAAATAAACAAAAGTGAAAAAACAAGCATAACCTTCTGAGATGCGGATAATCTTGATATTTTTAATTTTTTGCGAATGCGTGAGCCTTTAAGGCACGTGTAATAAAGAGCGAGCTTTTACTTGTCGATTTATTTTTATATATAAATTCTCATCTCTAATGCTAGTTTATTTTAGGTTTCAATAGTATTATCTAAACTAACTTAAAAGTCCATCTAAATATCCAATATAATGCATTAGTTTACATTAAATCACATACAATACAATTTAATATAAAATAATGCATTAATTGTTGCGATCCAAACACCATGAATTTCTTAGAAATAAACTATTAAAATCTCTTAATCAAATTTGGCCCACAAATGACTCAAATGACATGAAACAAACGGTGTCGACTTATGACTTTTTTTCTAGCATTATAAGTAGGTGTACCATTAACCTTCCCTAAAGTATTTTTGGTCTGTAAATTATCCATAAGCATATTTACGAGTTTAACTCAAATTGTTAGAAAGAAAAGTTTGCTATTATTCTATCATCTTTCTCACTTTGTAAATGATGGGTACATGTAATTTAGGAATATGAATGTATCATACGTGTAACCTAATTTTAGATCGAATATTTATAATGTGGCATTTAATCTCTCACCTTCCACTCTATAACTAACTTGTCACTAAATATTAATAATTTACTTCCACAATAATACATCTACTAAAGGCAATTATATTATAATAAATACAAACTTATTTTTCACCTAATCTTTTCAAGAGGAACACAAAACCTTGTTGAATGGCATTTGTTCCTTGTACGAAATTCTCACTTGCATTATTTTCACGGCACAATTTGTATACTTTTCAGACTGATAAATTCCCATAATTAAGTGGAAAACGACTCTTTACCATAAATGAAATTTCATAGACCAAGTGCAAAATAATAATTCATGTAACATAATATAAATAAAACATGGTATTATTATTTTGTAAGTTAATGACACCCTTTGTATACGTTGTAAATTAAAACAAACAAATAGTATACACTTATTAATTTAATTTGAACAAAAAAAGTTGTATTGTATGAATTCGTTTCGAACACTTAACTATGGACCAATGTTGTGGTCCAATTGATAAGTTGATTTTGAAGTCGACTATGGTCCATGACCCAACATCTGTGTCGATAGCAATAGCACGTCACGTTATTTCATTGTATATGACAACAATAAATAATCAATGGCTATAGGGTTTCCCAAATAATTTTTTTACAATAAATATCAAATAGGAGTATTATCTATCCGATTATTACAAGACAAGCCTAAATCATTAAAGCAGATTATCTTTAAAAAATCGCACAACAAAGTCTCCTGATTATCTGTCAAGAATAAAGTCGAAATCTCCAATATAATTTCAATGCTCTTGATTTATGTGTGTGTTTTTTTAACGAGGGACCCACCTTTGATGGTAAATCCCGTGTCCATGAACTAGTCGGCACAGCGCACGAACCAGGTAAACTGGCTTGCACCGACCGGCTCGACCTAGTGGTAGGAATAATGGTGAGACTTGGTTTTTTCACCCAAGTTTAGGGGCGGAGGCAAGGATCGAACTTGAGACCTCCCAACATCCTCCCATGCCTCTTGCCACTAGGCCACCCCACGTGGGGTTGATTTGTGTTTTTTTATTCTCAAGAAATTTATGTTTTTTCTATTCTTCATTAATGGAATTGATGAATAAGTGGGAGAAAGAATAATCAATCACCCTAAAAAGAATAAAGAGTGGCAACAATACTCACCAAGTGATATTAGTAAATAAGTCAAAGTTAAAAAGATTGAGAATATATACAAGCTTACTTTATAGGATTTTTGTAAATCTATACACTATAAAAAAAAAGACTTTTGTGAAACTTTTATTTATGATAAGGTTAGAAAAGCTGAGCTTTGATTTTGATATTTCTAAACGCAAGTCACATGTCCGACTTTGAGTCTGCGAAACAAGTTGCAAACGTGAGTCACGTCCCCGACGTGAAAGAAAGGTAAACGGAGAAGATCTTGAAGATGTGTGTGATGTTGAAGATTTGATCGAGATATTCTAGTTATGGATAGAATCTTCTATGTTTGGATAATGCGTCGTTGATTACCTTAAGCCCTAAGCTATATCTTATTGTATATCTTATTTGATTAGGATGATCTTTGTATGATTAGAAATATATCATCTTTCCATAACCAATTTGGAAGATAATATCTTTCTAATTGACCTAGTTTTCGTCTATTTTAACCTAGAGATTCGGCTAGGATAGAACGAACTCATACTCTACATTTGTGAAAGAGAAAAATAAAAGTGTTCAAGAGTTTGAAAGAAGAAGAGAGTTTGTAGGCTTGATAGTTGATTGAGAATAGGGCTTTACTCGATTCAAATGAGTGCTAGCATACTTGGGAAGTAGGGTTAGCTCAAGGTTGTTCTTGTAAACATATTCGAAAAATTAATAAAGCAAGGTACGACTTTTAATCCTTCTAAGCGAGAGCTTGAAAGGGAGTAGTTTTCACACTTGATTGACAGAGTTCGTTGATCAAGTGTTTCCACTATAAAAATCATTGTGTCAAGTAAGTCTTTTCTGCTATTAGTTTCCGCTGTAAATACTTTGAGGTCGACGAATTAGTTGAGGTCGGCGACCTAGACGTACTAACTATCCTACAATATATTTCCTTTTTTTCTTCTAAGAGTTTATTAATTCTATTTTAGAATTTCACTTTTCAAATTAAGTTACTTATAATGTGTCTTTAAGATTCACAATAGAATGACCGTAGTTTATATGTGATGTAGATAGAATGTCAGCGCGCATAGAGGGAGAGTTAGATCGTCGGAAATCGCGCGTTCTCAACAAAAGTGATTTCGATCGTCCTATGTCTGATTGGGCCGCGTCATACCTTTCCGGATCACCAACACTT
The DNA here is from genome assembly GCA_964016875.1 of Fallopia convolvulus. NCBI lineage: Eukaryota > Viridiplantae > Streptophyta > Magnoliopsida > Caryophyllales > Polygonaceae > Fallopia > Fallopia convolvulus. Next base: position 79,051,665 of record OZ024718.1, on the reverse strand, counting down.
TTTGTGCATTTAATAACGTTTCAAGGCTTAAAATAGGGTTTTAAGTATTTTTCGGAAATTTTCATAATTTCTATTTTTATATCGTTTATGATTTTCTATCTTATATCTTTTATCTTTTATCTTATGTCGTCAATCTCTCTATATAGATCGTATGTAAGCACTGAGAACATATATTATCCTTATTTTTATAATATAGAGAGTTTGTCTATAATTCTGTAGGCCCGTCTCAATTATTTCGAGGGCCCTAGGGCAAAATAAATTTGGGGGGCCTTAAACATAATAAATAAATTAGATTTTTTTAGTATAATAAATAAATAGGCCTTTTATATAATTTTTATTTATTTTTTAATCAGAAAATCATTAGGCTTTTTTTAACATTAATGGATTTTTTAAACATTAATAGACCTATTTTTAATAATAGTAATTTTCAATTTGGGGGCCTTTATATTTCGGGGGCCCATGACGACCACCCCCTTCGGCCTACCCAATTAGTCGGCCCTGTTATTCTGACGGATTTCCAGTTTTGTGTTTGTGACTCCTTACCTTCCAAGACTCGCGTTTGAGTGTCTTTTCGTGCTTTCTACTGTGTCAATGTATAGAATACAATGTTAGTATGGAGAAGAAAAAAAAGGATATCAATTATATTGATTGATCAAAGGATGTGACACCATTTGAATTGGGGTCAAATTTCATAGTGATGGTGAATACAAAGTTGATAAAAAAGATAATGTAGGTAATGCATTGAACTAAGGTATACATAGTGTAAAATTGACGAGAGAAAATGCAAAGAGGAAAGTGTGTCAAATTTAGTGGTTGGAATTGTGATATTCCCCACCACCCACTAATTGGTGTTGACACGAGGAGGAGACATAATAAACCCCACCACCATTTTTTCTTTCTTATAACATCATGATCATATTATTGACACCTTTGTGTAATTTTTTTGATAATTTTCCAATTCAATATTTGACTAATTTAGTTGTGATTTTGGTTTAGACTAAAATGCAACTTAAGTGTAACTAGATCTAACTGTATAATCCGTTACATGGTCAATTGATTTAAATATTGTGGTTAAGTTTATGACTGGGCCGTTGGTTTGATTGAATGCACGAAGTTAAATTTTTAGGACAATTTGAAGTTTCTTTAATAAGTTTGAAAAAAATCAATCTAAGGGTCAAGAAAATAAGTTGGCAAATTTTCCTCCAAAAATTCAATTTTTATTATATTTTAATATTTTTATTATATTAGGAGTTACACATAAAATATCACTAATACAATTGTCCTTGGAAACTACAGTAATATTTTGTTTGGTAAAATAAGGTTTTTGAAAATGTGGAGTTTTTTAAGAGGTTTTTGGATAGGTGGATATTTTTTAATTTGAAACCTTCTTGATCTTTATTGAGTGTTGATATTATAAGATTTTCAGGTAGTTTTGACTCTAAACCATCAAAAAGAAATTGATTTAAATTAATTAATATAAAAAAAGTGTCTTAAATTTAAAAAACCTCCTCAAGCTTATCTATTCGAAGGTTTATATTTTATGGTTTCAAACTTCCTCAAAAATCTCCTAAAACTCACACCTTATAGGAAAAAATACTTATTTTACCGAACACAACCTAAGTTTTAGGAAGCTATTTCCCATGATGTAAAAAAATATAAATTTGGTTTGAATTAAATTTCATACAAATAATTTTAACACAAATAGATAAAAAGTATTAGGAATGTGCTTCAGTAGAGTTGTAATTTAATTCTAAGAGTAAATTTGGTGAATCTATACCATTAAAATGTAAATTAATGGACTAGATTTAATTTTTTTTTCTAATTTTTATTAATTTCTATTAAGATAATATATATTAACTATGAATATAGAGTAACTCTACCAAATTCGAAGGGTAAAATACAACATGTTACAATTACCTACTCTATAAAGGGAAATCTAATTCCATTGTTTTTTGGATACCTTCATCCTTATCTCTTGTTTTGAAAATTGTAGTGTGAACCAAGTGAAGATTGATAACTCACTACATGGTCCTACCCATGTCCATATCATATATGGAATTCCTAAAAAACTATTTGAGCATTATTATTATACCATCACATGTTAAACTAAAGCAAGTTAGAAGACAAGGTTGTCCCTTAAGTGACTCGTACCCTTATCTTCTGTTTTCCTCGAAATGCAAATCTGACCTAAGTTTTCACGTGCAAAAGCTTATTTTAGCATGTTTGTGTTTATTTTTGACTGCCTATATATGAGGTGCATCCACTTCCACCACGAGGCCGGCAGATTTTGTATGATAATGTACAACAATTAGTTGTAATTCACATTTAGTTTTTTTTTTTATGTTTAATGGGCGAAATCTACGGTGACAATGTCTAAGTCCTTGTTAGATTCTGAGACCGAAATAAATAGTGACATGTCGGGTTTTAAACCAAAAACTTAAGTTAATGGGTAGGTAGTCACCATTCTTTAATGGCATTTTCCCAATATCATTGATGTGGGATTCTCAAAATGCCCCCTCAAGTGGTAACTAGACTGACATAGTTAGCACTTGAACACTTTTTTTTTGAGTCTATCATCTCAATCTCTTTATACCTAGTCCGACATTTTTTTTTTCTGTCGGGTTATTAGCGTCTCAATCTCTTTTTAGCTATATACCCATCTTTGTGTTTTTTACTAAACCTGTTCTGATACCATGTTAGATTTCGAAACCGAAATAAACGACGACATGTCAGATTTTAAACCATTTCACATATAAAGTCGGGATTCATTTTTTAACCCAAAAGCTTAAACCAGTGTGTAGGACTTCACCCTTATTTAATGATATTTTTCCTATATCGTCGATGTTGGATTCCCAACATGTACAATAATTAAAACACTTTATAAAAATGTTAATTTTAAAAAATTGTTTTTTAACTAGATAATTCTAAAAATTAAACTTAGTTGAATGTTTTCAATTAAGATATTTATTATGTGTCTTAAGGACTTAGGAATTAGGATAGAAAGATCCCTTTATTTTTTATAGTTTCTTTCCCCATTTTTGGTAGCATGTCAGCTCTCTTTTGCCGCTTTATCTAGTTGCCGTTTTTTCGACCTCTCGATCTACTAGGCCCGTCTGATATATCGAATTGCCTTCCTTATTTAAAAAAAATGAAAGTATTTCATTATGACAAATACTTTATATTTGTATTTTAAATTAATAAATCCTTAGATCTCTTATCGCTGCAAATGGGTTTCACTTCTAATTTCAACCCATCTAGATTCTAGACAAATGATACAAATCACGCGACCAATGAATGCAATTGGGCCTCCATCGGCCCAGAAACTACTCACCTTCGGTCACTTGCATGAGGCCCATACTTTACTCTGAATGGACGATGGCCCAACATAGTTAAATTGAAACTCCAATATTTTGTTGGAAATTTTCAGAAATAAATGGGTCGCAAAAAAAAAAAAGGAAATCCCAACGTTCAAAGTAGCCCTTGTCATTTTAAACTATGGATGAGTTTCCTTCGGGCACTTGGTTCGGCGGTTAAGTCTCTGGAGTGGTACCCTGAGGTCACCATTTTAAGTCCTTGGGTGGCAATTTACCCTTTATTTTTTAGAATTGGCTAGTAACCAGTTCTTATCTCTAGTGGATGCTCTAGGCGAACCCAAGTAGTATTTGTGGCGACCCTAATCTTTACCCTATAAAAAAAACTATGGTTGAGTTGCGATCACTAACCTAAGTATAATCGGATATGATATTTTTTTAAATAACTAAAGGTCACACAATATTGTATTTTTTAAGTCCATAGTCGGAGACCTAGGGTATACCAAATCCAATAAATTTATATGGATTGACGACTAATTCTTGTTCGATTACCGCCGTGTTTCATTGTTGGGACAAACATCCTAATTAAGTTTTTCCTATACACATCGTCAAGAAGATTCGAACTTCGAATTTCCTAAACAAACGATTAAGGGACGTAACACATTATCCTACTAGACCAACTGGTAACATAAGACAGTATTTAATGTTGATGTTATCCATAATCTATATTAACAAGCCATAAATGAAAATGTCACGTGACTAATAATAATAATCTCACATTTAATGACGCTTATGTTAGTGATGGCTATATTAGGTTTTTTCAACTCAAAACAATGAGCAGTAGATAAAACAACTCATAAAACACCATGGATATCAAAACAATCAACACAAACAATGCACCCAAACAAATGCCATCAAAACAATAGGGATCGATATTTAAAAGCGCAAACAACCTTAAAAACACAATTGTTCAAAAAACACAAATAATATATAATAAAATTTAGGGTTAAAAAACACAAATTTTGATGCTCTAAACATCATCAGAGATGATTTATTTGTTTGTATCACTAAAGGTCACACAATACTATAATAATCCATAATCAATAGTATCAACAAGCCATAAATGAAAACTTCATGTAACTACTACTACTAATAAAAAATCTCATATTTGAAACAACTTCAAAAATTTAGACTATTTTCTGCAATTATCCAAAGATTGAGTTATTTTCTACTATTGTCCCATATTTTGTTGGTCCTCTTCAAACGGCCATACTTCTCAACAGCATGAGACAACAACAAAACAAGACAATAATTCAACCAAATAAAATGGAAAAAATAAATAGAAACTTTCGGTAACCAGAAGCTTCCCACCGTTTATGGCCTCCATGGACAATAATTCAAAGAGTACCACACAAAATATAGTTGCACATGATTGCATGATTTGCAGTCTTCTATAAATTCTAACTACTACTGTAGTATATATCGTTATTGTTATGAATGTGGGGACCAAGCCAATTTAGTTTAATGAATCCCAATTATCAAATCTCTAATGATTATAGCTAATTTTTTACGTAATATACACCGTTGTGATTAATTAATTTGCTGGTTAATTGGGAGCCTAATCATAATTGGTCTTCCACTTGATTTAAAAGTTAATTACTTTGTTTGCATATCCAATTCAAAAACAATCTATTAATTTTATCACCAATAATACGAATTTTAATGTTGAATTCATTGGAGTAGTTGGTGTTAAATTCTAACCAAAAAAACATGAGCATGGCTCCACTAAGAGCACAATTAAAATTAAGATAAGGTACTGATTTATATTAAAAAAGATATAAATATGTGTATAAATAAAGGCACTTATAATGTATAAGTTCATGTAAATATCACATTATACAATCATCCTCAACCAAAAGCACCTCCAATGAACATGAAAAAGAAACAAACACACACATACACTAACACATAGATATGTATAACAATCCATGCTTACTAAGCTAGATCTGTGTTTATTCATATCACCAAACTCAACCTTTTTCTATCTACATTTATTTCCCCTATATACCCTTGGAACCCGGGACGTCGGTCCACCTCAGCTCGAGCTCGATCTCGCCTCGTTCAACGTTCCTTAGCCGAATGAACATGTTTTGGACCACCTCTCCATCGAGCCACACCACATTGCTCTCCTCGGCCAAGCAGTTCTCCCTGCTTGGCTTGACTCGGGTTATGATGGTCTCATTCGGGATGCCCTTGAGATCCATCTTGACCGCCTCTAAGAATGGCTTGATGTCGAATTCCGCGTCTCCCATCTTGTCGTCGAACGAGAAGGTGTCTTTGTCGTAGACGAACTAGAATGGAGACATAAGATGTGTACATGAAGGGTTAGAATTAGTCCAAAACAAATTGCATGTTTTGGATGTGTTTGTTTCATGTCATGTCAATTTCCAACGGTTGGAATTAAAGCTATTGACCCACAATAGCTTTAATTGCATGTTATTCATCAACACAAATCTCTAGTTTGTCCATTTAGTGATGACCCACTTTGTGTCGGGTAGGCCCATTAAGAGGATAAAGCACTCTATCATAAATTTTAAAGCTGCTCCATTCCCGGGGCTCGAACTTGAAGCATCTGACTAAGGAAGTGAGTTTCTTACCAACTCTACTAAGTTTCATGTGAGTCCTCTAAGTTGCATTCATGTAATTAAGTTCACGGGAAGTATATTTCCTATGAATTAAGAGGAATATGTTCGTCTAATTAAATAGACTAATATATAAGTTGGTGAACTACTCCTCTTATTAAGAATATATTAAGAATATAAGAATGGGTAGATGCACAAACAATTTCTAGCATTAGATAATTTGATCACAAATTATCTATGTATAGGGACTTAATCATCAGAACATTTGGTAACATTTCACACTCAAAACTTAACAAATAAATTAAATGAGCAAGTTCACATCACTCTTGAACTATGAAGCTCTAAACTTTGGTACTAGATAATCAAAATTGAATGATGATTAGACTTACAAGTTTGACTGGCTGATTTGGATCTGTAATGCAAAGGGTTAGATCATCGTTCCACTCAGGATTCAGATTCTTCTTTACAACTCTAGTCTTCAGCTTCTGCAATGCCAAATTAATTAAAAAACTTTGATCAGAAAGCAAACCACTAGATAGATAATCTTGATCAACCACCATAACAAGAAAAGTAGCACACCCAAATCAAGAGCTTGAATTTCCAATTTTTAAGAACTGAAAAAAAAAGGTAATAAATAAATACAAATAAGGAACAAAAAAGTCAGCAAATAAAAGGCGCAGATATCGGCTGTTTATGCGGCAAAAGGCATCCCAATTCAACACGAACAAATTGTGAAATTTTAGTGCAAATTAAAGTTTGTAATATTGAAGATTGAGATGGAAATTGAGACCTGTTTGGCTAATCGGAGGATGACATAAGGATCACTGCTGTTGACATCTCTGATTGCGAGATTGATTCCTCGCTTGATTCGGATTCGGAGCAAGCCCAGTATATTCTCCATCTGGGTTTTACAGTTTTAGCTGGAATTTGGCTGAAATGTGGCTGAGAATTTGCAAGAATCTGAGGATGGAGATGGGATAAATGGTGGGTATCCAAACAGGGCACAAGGGAAAATATAGGGGAAGAAAGAAGAAGAGACTGTGGGCGCTACAAGGTCATGTGATAGAGATCGTCTTATATAGTGAAATCTTGATTTTCTCTTACGCTATAGAGTCCAAGACTCGAAAAAAAGATAAAAGAAAAAGGAAAAAAAAAAGTGGCGTATTGAACCAAATGTTTTGTTATGGAAAGACTTAGGGGAGTTTAATGACAATTTGGTTGATTTTTTTTTCAAACACATGATAGTAATATTAGTGATTTACTTGCCTCGAACCTAAACTCTGTTTTAGCCTGCCTGCTTAATTATTTGTACTCTTGGTTTCTCGTGTTGCTCTTCTTTTGTCTCTGGTGTGCCTCACCTAGCCGGTTTCGAATGCTGTCTTTGACAGTCTCTCAGTACACCAGGTCTGTCTGGTCTACCGATTTTTTACCTTATTAAAAAAAAGTAATAATTGTAATTTTTAATTAATTTTCAACAAATTATTATAAAGAGGTTATGGTAGAAAATATGATATGGGAAAAAAATCATCGATATGAATAATTGGAACATTGAAGAAAGATTGAAGGTCACATAATATTCCATCAAGGATTATCTTGATCTTGACTAGAATATTCAAACATCTTATATTTTAATTTACATTAAATTATTTTATTCATATTTCATCTGTTAAAACATCCAAAAGGTAAGAAATGTTCAAAACAATGCTTACCGACATGATTTTTTAATGAGTATATTGAATGTTATGCTTAGGTGTACTGAACTTAAAACAAAAGTGTTATATTTTTCAAAATAATGGGTGGTTTTGTATAAAATGTTTAAAAACAAGGTGGTTTGTAGAATTTAATAAAGGGAACAAAATTTTCAGAAATTAAAAAAATAGACTGGATCATAGAGATGGAATATAATTAATGATTCTTGTGACTATCTTGCTTCCACCGCCAATCACGCGTTTGGAAGGCGATTATAGGGATCGTTTGGACATACCCTACTGTTGTTAACCAGCTATTATCTACGTTTGAATTCAATTAATTTGGAATTAGGTTTAAATATTTGTGATGCTCAATTATTTAATTTGGTAACAAATTGGCCAAACGGCGATACTATCAAATTTTGCATTATTATGTCACATAAATGCATACCTGCTCCTATTAGTCCGATCAATATTTTGGTTTCACCAACACTTGGGTTTTAATTGCATGTTTTAAATCATTTTTATTGCTCAATTAAGTGATCATTTATGATTTCCCACATTGAATAAGTAATTTATTATCTGCACTTAAATTGAGATCTCTTAATTGGAAAGAAAAATTATTGCCATTTTAATCTCACGAGTCACGACGTGTGTGGGTGGAGTTGACTATTATTACAAGGCGCTTTGGAATTTTGCTTGATTTGCTACGTACTTTGCAAACAATCTTTTTAAAGGGAAATTGTCGTGACGGTTCATACGTCAGGTCTGATTCTGATTCTTCTAAAAGAATTGAGAAATTAATTAATAATCTCTCCGTTAATTCTAGACGGACTTGTCAATCGAGTTGGATTGGGTTGGGATCGGGTTTGGATTGAATTGGATTTGGGTCATTATAGGTCATGAGTTAAATCAAGTCGGGTCGTTGCGGATTTTTGGGTGAATCGGGTTAATCAGTGGATCAAAAACGTCAATTTTTTTTAATTATTACTATATTTTTTTTAAAAATAATACTCCGTAATATTTAAATATAATATATTATATTTTATCTATTTTAATAATCAAATATATTTTATGTTTCAAAATAAATTTTATATGTTTTATAAATATACTAAATTGGTCAACGCAACGAGTTTCGGGTTTAACACAACGGGTTGCGAGTGATGATGTCCAAAATAGTAAAGTAAGAAGTGGGCCTGGGGTACAAGGAACAAACAGACCCGACGGGATTCCCATGGATGATTCTGGGTCCCACACCCATACCCCTCATTTATTTAAACAAAAGTTCCTACCCTCGCGAGGTCCTCCGAGGTTCCGAAACCTCGGAACGAGGCCTAGACCTCGTAACCGACTCTACTGACACGCCCGCCCACCAGAGCCACTCAGCTAACGCCGCTCCCCTAAGCCAATCACCAACCGCCTCGCCCCTAGACCAATCAGGGGCCCTGATCTCGTGGGTCCCACATCGAACCATGACCAAAACTTGACTCCCCAATCCTCTATAAATAGGGGGATACCTCGCATGGAAAAGGGGTCGAAAAACATCTTGAACTCAAGAACTATCTTGCTCGTTGAAGATCGACGTGATCGAAACATCGTCAAAATACCTCGCTATAGACAAGTGAAGTCCACAAAAAGACTTCAAGTCGCGCAGAGATCTCGTTCACATCAAAGACCTTGCTAACCAATCTCGCCATTCATCAACACCGCTTTCTCAGATCAACCTCGCATCAAGGTCAAGCAAGCAATACTTAGGAGATAGGATCGTCTAGCAACTAGGAGATCTCGAACATTGTTAGATCGAGATCTCGAACAATCGTAGGGGGTCTAGGGTGTAAATCTCAAGTGTTTGTAGGCCTCGTTGGTTTGTAACCTCGTTGGCTTGTAACCTCGTTGCCTCGTAACCTCGTTGTAAAGAAAATCATAAATAAAGAAGCAAGTGTTCGCACAATCGAATATAATAATCCCGTCTCTTGTCTTTTAGTGAACGGTTTATTTCGGGTTTCATCAGCGAGTCTATCGGGTTCGGTTTATTTCGTGTTTCGTGTTCAAATTTTCAGGTGGACCTCAAAATTTTCGAGCGGTTCAGGTCAGGTTTGCGGGTCTGGTCAACTTTTGACAACTCTAGTTTTAGTTGTCCATTTAAATTTTTTCACATATGTTATGAAATTCATTGAAAATATAAAAAATAACATTGAAAATCCAATTTTTTTAAAGTGTAATCACCAATTAATTAAAAAAGAGTAAAAATTCAATATAAGTACTTTTCAACCAATTAATTAAATAAAAATTCTAAGGGTTACAAAGAAAAGTAGAACTAAACGAAAGAAAAGTACAACTAAAAATTCTCACCAGTTGAACACTTGAACCCAAAAATACAATTTATACACCAAATTGTAAACCCAACCCAAAATTGTACCTTTTATGACCGGGCCACTTTGCCTGCAAAAAAATGGCCCAACAGAATAGCCCACAAAAGCGGCCCAGAATATTCCAATTGAATGATGTAATCTCTAAAAACAAAGTAAACAAACTCAAAATTCTTCAACTTTGATCAGCTGAATATCTGTATTCTGTAGGATCATCCATCCTAATGCTCAAGTCTCACTCAATTCAGTCATTTTCACATCGATTCTTTAGAAGAAATAAGATTTTGACAGCTGAATTCTGAAATCCCTAATTTGAAAATTTTGGATAGTGAGTGTGGTTAAATTTTTGGATCAGCTAAGTAAGAACGGTTCTATAGAATCTCATCATTTCAAATATAAACATACAAGAATCCTTCAGTTTACATTTCTTTTATGATTTCATCCAATTCCCAAACAGAGTAAAACCAATCAGTCAGCATCATCAGCTGAGAAGTCAGGCTCCGGCGGCTTAGGCGGTTTGATCAAGCCCGGCGAGCCCTTCGAAAGCCGAGTCCTGTGGATCCCACGAAGAGCGTTCGCAGCGAACTTCGACGCCAAAAGCGTCGCCCCGAGGCTATACGAGCTCGGGCTCTTCGGGCCTCCGCTTTCCTCCTCCTCCTCCTCCCTCCTCCTCTTCTCCATCATTCTCCTCTTCAAATGACGGCGCCAAGCGGCCTGGATAAACCGAGCAGCCCAGGCTCGCCATTGCTGAGAGTAAAACCGAAACGTGTGCTGAACTTGTCGGCTGTGCAACCGCCTAAACTGACCTGCCACGAACTTGAGCTCTTCGGCTTCAAGGGCGAACGCCTCCACCTCGGTTACAGCTTTCACGGTTCGAGTAGAGGACGGGAGGTTCGAACCGGACTTTGGGTCCAGAGCCCATGTTAGAAGCTCTTCCCCGCAGAAATCGCCGTCTAAAAGCGTGGTTCGGTTTAGAAAACCGCTCCTGCCGCCATCGGTTGTCTCACTCATTAGACGACCGCGTATGATGAAGAGCATCTCGTTTACTGGGTCGCCTTCTCGAACGAGGAACGTGCTTTCGGTGTATAGAGTTGGTTTTAGTCTCTCACATATCGCGTCGAGTAGTCTTTCATCCATGCTTTCAAATAGAGGAACCTGAGAAGAACAAAAAAAAGAGTACCAAAATGGTAAAGTGTGAATCTTCTGTATATGATATATTGACATTGTTAGTATTTGAAGCAAAACCAATCCTACAAGCACGGCACAAAGTCTAACAAGAATTGAATAGAAACCGAGCAAGTCATATTTCAAACTATTATATAATTTAGAAAAGCTAACCCTTCTTAAAAAATTCTAAATTTAAATTCTTACCCGCCTGACCAAAGCGAGACAAAGGTGTCTCTTAATGTCCCTCCTAAGATCCTTTGGCAAACCACGGACCAAGTTATCTTCATCAACTCCACGCGTTTCAAGCCATTTATACTGATCATAGCGTCTAACACGCTCCCTTAGCTCTGGAGGAAGCAAACGATGACGCATCCATTGCTCTGAATCGCGCCTCTTCACTCTCATCTCTTCAAGTCTAATAGTTAGAGACTGCAAATAAGTCTGAGCACAAAACAACATTTTTGGATTAATATCGCACTTACCATTCAAAATGTATTAGTATGGTTTAAAGCCACTCAAAATCACAACACATTAAACTCTACCTGCATATTTCCAATCAAGAGAGCAAAGAGAATGAGCCCAAATATTGCCAATGCAATTGAAAAAATAACCTCTCCCGGAAACGTGCTGGTTTGAAGCCCTTGGCCTAGTGTACTGAAAAAAAAGTAAAGAAGCAACAAATTTTGTAAAAGCTTTCAAAAAACTAAAAAGAGCAAAGAAATCAACCAAAAAGATGGAGACAAAAATTATGTTGTACCTCAAATTTTGCAGGCCCCACCATAGACAGTAACAATACTTTGATATGAATTTTGTGGATGACGTAATGTTCGATTTTAACGCCTGAGAGAAGATTCCAAAATCAAATGGTGGATTATCACCATCAGCTGTACATTGGGTATCAAGAACAGCCCCACTGATGTTCTTCCATGCTGTGTATCCACTCATTCCTTGCAAGCTTCTACTACAGTACAGAAAGTGTGGAGCGCAAGTTGTATTACTCATACATGCTGTATGCCAGCAAAAATCGGTTCGCTCTATAGCGAGCAAGTACCAGAAAGCCCCAACAAGCTGCAAGATTATCAATTCAACAAGACCACAAATTACATCAAAAATATCTCTATACTAATAATAAAAAAATCCAAGTTCTAGAACGCATCAAAAAATGAATTATAAGAAACCTAAAATCAACTTACATGACTTGCAAGCATGTATAACAATAGGTAGTACACAGCACCAGCCCAGGCGGTCTCAGCAAAGACACCAGATGTCCTCTTTAATTCCGAGGTTAATGGTATCATCCGAAGTAGCCTAGGTATATACTGAAGCAATACAAGGAAAAGCATAGCCTGTTTTGTAGCTAATACATCCGAGCCTTTTGATCTTTGCAAATACCTCCACACAACAATCTGTATCATTCACAGAACAGGAAAAACAGTTTAAAATCTTCAAAACCTGTGGAAAAACATAGGAAATTTTTAAGAAAAAAAAAAAGAAAACATAAATTCTTCAAAACCTGTGGAAGGGGCAGAACAGCTAGCAAATCGATGATAAAATAGCAGCGAAGATAACGCTTAGCAATTTGTTTTGGATCAATCACAAGCTCGCCTCGACCAAACACTCTAGAAGAGGGAGCAATATAAGCTGTACGAAATTGAAGAGCCATGTGGATGAGATAAAATGCATCAATTATTGTCCTCAGTGTTGTTGCTGCAGTTGCTAATTTTCGGTCTATAGTGAGACAATGTTTACGGGAGTTGACCACAGGAAGATAGAAGAACAATGGATCCACAGAGACTGATAGGATACATGATATAACAAAAAGTTTATTCCACAATTGTAGGAACTTGTCTTGAGGATCGAAGATTTTATTTTCTGATACTTTTAGGTCTTCAGGAAATACGACGCGAGAGACCCCGATTCCAAGTGATTTGCCAATTGACAACAATCCTTGAGAGCCTTTCTTCATTCCTATCTTAAAGGAATTACTTTTTGCATTTTTAGCAGAAAACGGATTGAAACCCCATTTCTTTGTTCTAGTAGTGTCGGATGATAGAGACGCCCTTGAGTCAAGGTCATCCAAACTGCACAATAAGAAGAAGATTCCTAGATGAAAAACATGTAGCACACCAAACATAATACTATTCTTATGTTTAATCATCAAGTAGACATGAAAAATAAGTTCATAAAAGCTAGTTTCAATAGCTTAAATATTGGCATAAGCCAATTTGAATATATTTCGCTTTCTTGAGATACTTTAAAGTTGTTATAAATTTCGCTTTCTTGAGATACTTCAAAGTTGTTATAAATTTCGCTTTCTTGAGATACTTCAAAGTTGTTAATATATTTAATCTAACTTATTTGAAATAACTTCATTATCCCTTTTCCATAAATCCAATCATTAGCTACTCCGTCGTCCTTTTGTGATCTTGGTCAAATGCAGCGACATCCTAAAGGCAAAAACTTTTTGCTGGTGCAAGGTGCAACTGAAGCAACAAAATAGATCATGCTTTCTATTGATTCAGGGCCAGCAAGCCTACAAATGTAAATGTCGGAATGATAGCATAATAAAAAGTCAGTTGTGTGAGAGACAGAGAGAGATTACCGAACAAATTTGTCCCTCGAACCACCTATACAATCGGATGGATATCCACAATCAAACATTTTCAGTGCTCATATGCATTCAACTGCAATGCCAGAAAAAACATCAGCTAAGGAATACGAAATCTATACAATCGGATCTGTACCCACAATCAAACACTTCCAGTGTTCATGTGCATTTAAATGATCACTAAACAAGGCTTAGAAATTAGAATTCAACAGCCATTTCAAATAGCAGAAACTCTGCACAACTACTAAGATACAAAGGAGAAAGGCCCCATTCTACACAAAGCTGAAAGGCCCCATTCGACTTTGGGCATTTCAGGATGGCACAGTTTTCAATTGCATTCTAAATTATCAAGCTTTAAGAAGCAGGTACTCTCAAAGAAGGTGAATTTAAGATTACCCAAATCAAAGAAGATGCCTACTGAGCTACCAGAGACCCGATTAGGTATTCAATGTCTACTTCAACCCAATGCATCGGAGAGATAACAAAGCCTTAAAATTTTCCTAAAATCTTTCCATAATTACAATTTTACAAGTTCACTGAAACCCAGTAAGTATTGAGATGCGAGCATGCTATCATCACAATGCCTAAATTCCATCAACCAGAAACCCTCACAAACAAAATCGCTGATTCACAAGGTCCAAAGATTCGATCTTTAGAAGGACCCAACACTAGAAAGTGATCATCAAAGCAAAGAAAACGAAAATCTCACCGATTACAGATGCGGGTACCGCTGGATCAGACATCTGAGAACACAAAACAGCTAGTTACTTGGAGAATGGAGATGGATAGCTTGAAGAGACGACGACGACTTCAGATTCAGTCCCTCAATTGTTGGGCACGAAATGACGCGACCGTCCCTTTCTACATCTCATTGCTTGCTAGATTGGGGGCAGTTCAGTAAAATCGACATGACTAGAAAGTGGTGTGCACAACTGCACATCGTCATACGAATTAATTACCAAGGAAGGGAATTTTCGAGAGCAAAATTGGGAAACTTCGTACGAAATTGCGTACGGTTGCGGCATAACACAGTTTAATTTCTATCCAAAATTTGCTATTCGGCTTACATTATCGGAATGTTTAGTGTCAATGTAAGGTGATTTATGGTTTGAAGTAGTTGATTTTGTTGGGGAGGAGGAGAGTTCAGAATTCACTAAATTCTCTTGTACATATTTCTTCGTATTTTAATTGGAAATGCTTGTCTCTCTCAATTTTTGATTGTCTTGTTAATTCGGATGTGCTTGTGATCAGGAATTAGATTAATGCATTTGTTTGGCACATGAGTTTGACTTTTGGAGGGAATCTATCATGTGTTACTTACAACCCACATTTACTTAATGGGCTAATGCTGCTTCATTATTACCTTAATGATTGGCACACAGCCGATTTAACAAAACTCTATATTGAATACACCTCTACCATTTTAATGTTTAATTATAACCTGCGCCGTCATTGAACCATTTTTGGTAATCATATATGGTCCAAACTTGCAAAGGCTAAGGGTCCGTTCGGATCAACCTCATGATACAAAATAATATATTATAATATATTAATTTACAAAAGCTGCATTCGGCTATGTACTTGTAACCACTTTATAGACCCTCATCTTTCTAGAATTTTCAGAATCTCTTTTTTAAAATAAGCTCAAAATAATGTATTATTATCAATAATAGGTGCACATTCGAACAGGCCCTTTATCTAGCTCAGTTATACTAAAGTTTGAGTCTTTAATACACACAAGTAATTTAAAGTTAAATTATGGAGTAGACCGTGTCTCACGTGTGGTGTAACAATTCTAAATTTGAGTCATTTTTGAGTTTATCTGTAAATCTTGTAATTTCCCGCTATTAACGTGATCATGTGCTGATGTGCATATATTTTTCGTGTCTCGTAGTTGCTTCTTGTTGATATATACTTATATAAATTATAACTCTCAATAAATATATCCTTGTGTAAATAACGATCGAGTGAACACTATGTTGAATTCTTCCTCAAAAAAAAGTACGTAAACATATATCGATCTGAATTCACTGGTGTTGAAGTGGTTGAACTGGACCTATAGAGTATAAGTCAACATATAGATTGAATTTAGACCAATCGTATCACAAGTCCTCTTTTTTCTTTATGACTCAATTCATGTATTACGTACTCAAAATCAAGTTTTAACCTTATTAATTAGATCGAACTATATGCGCAAACAGATTTGGAGTATCAATGAAGTATGATTCGAGTTGATATATAACACGAAAAGTAAAGAAAACATAAGATCGACAAGTGATACCCAGATATGTTTACATGGTTAAATGAATCCTAGCTAGTCCGCGGAGTCTTAGCAGGGATACTCGTTCGAAAACAATTCAAACTAGAGCTATGCAAGAAATAAAGTAAAAGCTATACCGAAACTAGAATTAGATCATAAGATAAAAGGTATAAGAAAATTGATAGGGTTTCGACTCCTATCCTATCCAAGGCTGACGAAGCTTAAAGAAAGAAAGTTTGTGGGTTAGTAGTAGGTAGGTAAACTGGGGACATGTTGGATACGTGCACACCGAGTGATATGGTCCTAACAAATAAGCCTATGAGCTTTCGTCCTAAAACCAATTACCAATATAAGGAGTAACTGATCAATGATATATATAGTAAATAGGTTTTCTATGGATTTTAGGTGTGAGATTTCTATGGACATCGGTAGGAAAGTAGGGTAGATGCAATCCAGGTAGTCAATAGTTAAGTAAGGTAGATTATGGGTGGATAGCGATAACTCGCCAAGCCCAACTCAAAGTCGATAATAGACCATAACAAACCTGCTTTGATACCATGAAGAAAGTCCGTGGGCCGGTAGGTAGGTAGATTGGGGATGTGTCGAGTACGTGTGCATTGCGTAAATTTCCAAACTAAAACTAATTGACAATTGGAAGAGTAACCAATGATATATATATATATATATATATATATATATATATATATATATATATATATATATATATATATATATATATATATATATACTAGGTAGGTTTTTTATGGATTTCATATGTGGGATATATGTTCATTCTCAACAAAGCTTAAGGAGTAGCTTCGCTAACAGGATCATTCACCACGAATCTCAGCGAGCAGGAATCACCTTCTAGTGCTCTACCGCGCGACCTCCAAGTCTCCTCTTTTCTCTCCTCTCTCTATTTGTTTCTTAAGGTTTCTCTCTCTCTTCTCAGCGACACATAAGAAATCCATAGAGCCATCCTTAAAGGTGAAGAAGCAAGCTCTTATAGTTAGGGTATAGGGTTAATTAGGAGATGCTCCATCATAACGTTGCACATTATTAAGTCAACAAGCTTCCACTAGCTAAATGTTTGGGCCGAGCGTATTGGGATTTCATCTCTACTGGTCCCGAATCTATACTTTTGTGCTCCGAACCACTTCTCGCCTGAGCCTAAATCTAAGGTCTCTCTCCGGGCCCCCATTGAACTGCCCTGACTCGAGCCAGCCGATTCCCCCTGCCTCTGCCCGCGCGAGACCAATTGGTCTCGCCACACCACCTGTGGCGGGGTTTGCAAACCCCGCCACACCACCTGCGCCTAGCCCATACCCACCCTGCCCTAAGACCCATGCATCTTCCCTCACCGATAAAAACCCCAAAATTTAACCAAATTAATCTTTTTTAAAACTAAAAAATATATTAAAAAGCGAGTTTAACGGACCTGTAACGGAATCTTTAGGACGGGTGGTTAATTTCTAACCGAATTTATTATACGAGTGGTTTGCGGTAATTTGTTATTGACCGGGTATTTAAGTGTAATATGGCCTATACTACGGGTGATTTTCGGTAAACTTCTCTTAGATTAAACCTATTTCCCTTTACTTAGCCTAAATAAATTACCTCAAAACCGGTTATAGAACCGAAAAAGCCATAAACTGGGTTTTGCCTTAGGTTTCGGGTTTAACCATTGATACTGAACCCGATTTTCTTATCTCACACACCAAATTAAACCTACCAAGTTCTATATATAAGTTATGTCATGCAATTACTCAAGTCACTAAGCTCAATATATGATTCATAACAATTACATGTTTAATTAATTACTTGTATAGATTTCTTTTTGACTCAATTCATAAGACGGCAGATGAGTCTTGATTGAGAGCCATTAAGTAGGTTGGTGGAAAGTCAGTGTTCTTAGCTTTGATCGCTACCTCCTTAACTTTCTCTAATGAAAGTCCACAAAGATAGGCTCTTGTCAAAATGCCATCCAAACTTCGCCCCACATCCTACTCATATTGTGATTAATATACTGTTTCATTTCAACAAAACATAGCCTTAGAATAAATACACTAATAATAGTATATATAATGAGACCATTCAAAGTTTTTCACATTACGTATCTAACACGTACAATCTACATGATTAAAGATTTTGCCATTCAAATCAACAAACATTTGACTGGTAATTAATTACTCCCTCCGTTTCGTAAAAGATGTTTTTTTGGACAATTACACAATTATTAAGAAAATTTTTTATACCTAATATGCCCTCATTAAATGACTTTACTTGATTAATGTGACCAATTACATGAGAAAATGAAAAAAAAGGAACCCACTTTTTAGGGGCATAATCGGAAAAAAATTGAAAAAAATGGTAAAAGGACAACTTTTATAAAAAACGTTAAATGACCTAAAAAGACATCTTTTCCGAAACAGAGAGTGTAGTATCTTTGAAAATTAAAGCGAGTGTAATCTACATTTATATTTCTTTAAATAGATGTTTCGGCCGGTGTGAATTATGCATTATACAATGGGATTTTGACAAGGAATCTCATTGCATATTAAAAGAGAGCTCATAGGTGGCCATTGTTAGGTCAATTATGCAATTTATGATTGAGGTAGAATGTAATGTAAGATATAGGTTTGATAGTGTATATATATTGAGGTGCTAAAAGTATATGCAACCAACCCAACTTTAGTCCGGTGTACCAAATGTTTCTATATGCGACCAACCCAACTTTAGGTCAATTATGCAATTTATCATAGAGTAAAGTATAGTGAGTTAACCTACAAAATTGATATATACAAAAAAATCATTCATAATTACCTATATTATTATTACTATAAATGTGATTCTAGAATGTTTCATGTAAAAGGGGTCTTACAAAATATTGAGCAATTTTAATTTTTAAGTCTCATTAGTTTAGACTATTTATTATATTACAGGTAGGTTGTGTGAAGATGCACATAGTTTTTTTTCTTATCAAATAACGTTGTAATTTTTATTTTATAAGGAAAAGGATTAGAGGAGGCCATTTAGTGGGAGATAGACCGCCCTTAAAGCATCCTATTGAATGAGGCTTCAAAGGTCTGAATCAGTTGCGAGTGGAAACAAGGAGATCTGACGGAACGAACCAGCAATGAAGTCCGCCACAGAGTTGACCTCACGATACACGAGGGAGATACACCGGCTCTAAAAGTGGGCTAGCAGACAGAAGATATCAGAACGGATCAACTCAATCTCTCAGGGGCAGCTCTAGTCGCCTAGCACGACATTGACAAATTGGAGATTGTCACCCTCGATCAAAACATGGGGAATGTCACGTCGGGTGGTCTTGAGAATCCTCAAACGAAGCGTCATGACTTCACTCATCAACACAAAAAAATTGCCCAACAGTCCACCGTTAGAATAGAGAGGTGAGCCAAGGTGTCACGAAAGATAGACACATCTTCCGAGTGATTGTATAAAGTATAAACGGTGCTCTTGAATAATTTACGTTTTTTTTCAACCCATTCACATCATATTCAATTCAATAAATCCTTTCAACTAAAATTTTGCTAAAACTTACAAAATACATTGCAAAAAAAATAAAAAAAGCAGAAACAGAAACAGCATTAGTGCATTACTAATCTATACTACTAGTGGAGTTCAACAGTTCAATTGCATGCAAAAGAAGGCAATTTGACGATTAAATCATCTTTAATTTTGAAAGCGAAAGGCTCATCAATGTCGATTGTCCACTATTTAGGGCGCGCGTTAAATGCACATAGTCTACGGATATCAATTAATTTTCTTACAGGAGGCTTCATATACAAGCTGGATATTGTAATACTATTATTACACGTATAATTAATTCCAATTTATATTCATATGCAATGACTTTAAAAAGGTGTATATATTGTTAATTAACTCTAAAAAAATGATAGATATAGTTTGCCAACCCCCAATTAATTAGTGCTTGCTTTATCCTAATTGATAATTCCATCCCTCCAAATCCCAATTATATGGCCTTCAATTATTCTCACAAAAAGGTGGGGCCTCCTGACTAATTATGAAATTACATGTAATCATAACCCTAATTGAAATCCAATCTATTATTCACTCATAAACTTGGTGTTAAGTTTATAAAGGTATAGTGAAAACCAACTGTTTAACCAATCCATAAACTTGGTGTTAAATTTATCTCAACAAGAACCGCACTTTAATCCACCTAAAACAAGGTTTCCCATTTATTTCTTTTTTTTTAAAAAATTGATTATGTCACAGAATATGGTGTCATTACTCATATGGTGTCATAAAAATTATTTTATTAGGAAAAATTTTGAATTACTGAACAAGTTCAGTAGATTGAGAGATCAAGACGAGATCAATAGTCGGATAAATCAGCATGAAAAAACAATCGGATAAATCAGTATGAAAAAACAAAGAACCACAATGTAATGTAAAAAAATGTGTTAATGAATAAATTAATACGACGTTGTATCGTCGAGAACATATAAGTCCTTAGGAAGGATGACCCTATTCAGAACATCAACTCGTTCCAAACACCACTCTAAACAGAACTAGATATATTAATTTTAACCAAATACGGAGTAGAGCTGAGCATCGTTCAAAACCGAACCGAAAACTGAATCGAATTGGTTCGGTTCAGTTTCTTTTTTTGTCGGTTTTAGATAAATAGAAGGTTATTTTTTGAAAATTTCGAACCGAACCGCCTGAAATTTAATCAAAACCGAATTTTGAAAAATTCCTAAACCGAACCAAATAATATCGATTTTGGTTTGGTTCGACTTAAAACTTTGGTTTGAACCTCAACCATGCTCACCCCTAATAATCTAATATGGAGTATTAATTAAAGTATGTAAGTGAAATTAATTAGTTCTAACAAAATAATTAATCCAAAATGAGGGTTGTACACATACCTTTTCGTTGGTCTTTATCTTTTGTTTTACATTTATCACTAAAACCAAAATTAATAACTCTCTCGGTACAAAGTTAATAATTCTCTCGGTATACGAAGCACGAACTATTCTTAAATCTCAACCCTTTATTCTTGTTCGTATCAATTCCCATGTTCCCCATTTTCGATTTTAGTTCTTGGTATGGTAGCTCAGTGCTTCGTCTGGAAGCTAGTGTCACTAAACCCACCACACTCTCTCTCCCTTTCTTCTTGAAGCTTTAAGATTTTACAACCCTAAAGAGGAGAAAAGAATCAATCTTTTCTTGTTTTTGTATTTGTATTTCCCTTTCTTTTCACTCCTACGCACCACCACTCCTACCCACCCTTCCCTTTCTCTCTCTTCATCATCCATTGCTGTTTTCTCTTTTACCTTCTTGTCAGCGTTGTATTTTCCATTTCATTTCCCTTTTTCCGTTTGTTTTGTTTTTGGTAGAACTTAATGTGGCTTTTTTGCGCCGTGGAGCTTCAGATCTGACCAATTCCGCCCGTTGTTTCCCTCCAAATCTCAGTTCTTTACACTATAGAGATTTGAATTGAGGGTTTGGGGAAAGAAAAATGCTTGATTTTGGAAGCCCAACTGGTGTTCGCGCGAGCGCTACTTGCAATTCTCTGCTCAGAGAACTTCAGGTCTGTTTTGTTCTTTCTCTCTGCTTTCTCTTTAATGATGGTTTCCCAGGTCCTTTACCTTTTCCTTCTGTTTTCTTTTTGCCTTCAAGTGCTTTTCTTGCTCATTTTTTACTTTTTTTTTTTGTGTTTTGGGTTGTTAATTGTGTTTTTGTTATGTTTCTCTATCTCTTACTGTTGTATTTTGAGGGTTTGTTTCAATTTGCTTTCTTTCCTGAGAAAAAGGCATCTGGGTTTGATTGGTTTCTTCTTGTGAATGGAATTTCAGTGTTTTCTTTTTCATGCATTGAAATCATGTGGGTTTAATTGCTTTTTCTTCTCTTCCTGTTACTTTTGCACTCTATTATGTAGGTTTTCCTTAGACTTCTTTTTAGTAGAAAAAAAGTGTTTAATTTTGAGTTCACTCACATAGTCACATGGTTGACTAATTTGTTTCATCTCATGTAAAAATTCCAGTATGAAGTTTTCTTTTTTCTCTATTTTCATCATTACATGCCTCTGAATTCTGATTGGTGTCACCCTTTTAGCAATTTAGCTGCTCTTAATGGGTTCATAAACTGAGGTCTGTGATCATTCTGTGGGCAGCAAATATGGGATGATATTGGTGAAACGGAAGCAGAGAAAGACAAGATGCTGATGGAATTGGAGAAGGAATGTATGAATATCTATAGGAGGAAGGTTGATGAGGCTACTAATGCCAAGTCGCGTCTTCGCCAGGCTATTGCCTCGAAGGAAGCTGAGCTTGCCACTCTTATGGCTGCTCTTGGAGAGCATAAACTTCATTCTCAGGTAAAAAGATTTTCTTACTATCTGATTTTATTATCTATGCTTGATTTTTCAGGAAGGAATTTTGGATATTGGAAAGGAAATGTGGTGGGGCCTTGTTAATGTTGATGAGTGATGATTGTTGTTATACAGTTATAGTTTTAATAGTACACCCATACCAACATGTAAGTTCTAATAAATGTGCAGATTGTAGACGATTTTTCAGCCTGCTTCTGTTTTAGTGCTGTTGGTGGAATTAATTAATTTGAAGCTGTAAAACTGTAATATTCTACTTAACTCATAAGGAGAAATGTTGCAATGCAGACTCCATCCATGTCTGTTTCGAAAAGTGTAATCTGAACTACCACAAGATCTTACCGACGTTGTTGCTTTGATTTTCTTTTCATTTAATATGATGATCACTTTGTCTTTTGGTTTAATATTTCTCCAGTTCAAGTTGCCAAGTTTTCTTTGTCTGTACTTTCTTTCTTAGTTTCTTTATTATTATTTTTTATAATTGCTTAGAGAATTCAGCACTCCATGTTTAGGCAAAATCATAAGCCTGAAGGAACAATTGCCTTCTTAAAGAGACTGTCATTTCCTTTCTTGTCTTATGAAGATACACGGTTGATGTGTCACGTGTGCTCATAGCATGTCTTGACATCATGGTGATTTTTACTGATGGTCTGTTCACTATTTTTTCCCCTTGACTATTTACTTGTAAGCTTAATGGAGTATAATCTGTACTTTTTTACCAGTTTCATTCCAATTGTCCTGACTTCTGACAAGATCATGATTTTGTCTTCAGTTCTGTACTCTTTAAGGAAGGACATAATTTTACTGATGTTGCCAATTATTGCTTCAACCTGAAAACGAGATCATGATTTTAATGCTTTTGTCATTAATGCTTTAATATGTATGTTAGAAATGTGAAATTAATTACCTCGGTCTTTATGTTGCTTATGGATCTATGTGCAAAATACAAAAGACACCTATAATTTATTTCTGATGATTTGCAGATACAATCAGGTAAGAAGATAACATCATTGAAGGAGCAGCTTGCAGCTGTCACACCACTTGTAGATGATCTGAGATCAAAGAAAGATGAGCGGGCTAAGAAATTCGCTGATATGAAAGCACAAATTGACAAGATCAGTTTGGAGATTTCAGAGTATTGCCATCTTAACAGTGGCATAGTGAGTTCCTTGGATTTAGATGAGCAAGATTTTTCTCTCAGACGACTTGCTGAGTATGAGACCCATCTTCGCTCACTCCAAAAAGAGAAGGTAAATTGTCATTCATTATGTTGTACGATTCTTTTTCAATGAGTTGCTTTTACTTGTACCTGGATTGTTAGTACTATTTACTTGTACCTGGATTGCTTTTACTTGTACCGAGTGCTTATCAGGCTTAACATTCACATATTCATCCAACTTGTTAGTACTATTTTTTTTTCCACTAGCATTATGATAAAGTTTAAGGTAAATGTTTTTTCTTGCTTGTATCATGAACCAATTGAATGCTTCTTTCAAACTTATGATCATACCTGATATCCAATTGTACTATTTGGGTGCAGTCTATGCGTCTTAATAAGGTACTGGACTACGTAGGTGAGGTTCATTCCTTATGTGGTGTGCTTGGATTAGATTTTTGTGAGACTGTTCGTGATGTGCATCCAAGCTTGCAAGATGCGAATTCGGAACAGTCGACAAACATCAGTGACAAAACTCTACAAGGTCTAGAACAAACAATTACTAAATTGAAAAGTGAGAGAAAATCTCGTGTTGAGAAGGTAATTAGTCAATTTAAATTCATCTTTTAACTTACTACCGAAAAAAAGATTCATCTTTCTACTCTCTTGAAAATAGGTTCAATGAGGGGCATGCAGGGTATTTGCGCTCTATTATGTTACTTCACCACATACTACTAACTATGAATCTTTTCTTTTGTGTCAGTTGAAAGTTGCAATGTCGTCACTATCTCAGCTTTGGAATTTGATGGACACTCCAGAAGCTGACCGGATTTACTTTTTGAGGATGGCTTCTGTTCTCAGATGCTCTGAGCATGAGATCACTGAAAAAGACGCCCTCTCAATGGATGTAATTGATCAGGTTAGAATATGCTCACTGCTGTCTATATAAAGATTTAAGGAATTGATACTAAGCTCCAAGTTATTTTCAGGCATCAGGTGAAGTGGAGAGACTCACAAAGCTGAAAGCTAGCAGAATGAAAGAACTAGTTATGAAAAGGAGGTCAGAACTCGAAGAATTATGCAGGCGGACTCATATTGAACCTGACACAAGTACATCTGCTGAGAAATCCAATGCAATGATTGATTCTGGTATTAACTTTTCCTCCTTATGAAATTAACATCTAAACAAACTTCAGATCTTTGTATAATTGTATGGAAATATAAGTTTGTGATACCTTTTTTATTCAGGTCTTGTAGATCCTTCTGAACTTTTGGTGAATATTGAGGATCAGATATCCAAAGTGAAAGAAGAAGCACTGAGCAGAAAAGATATCATGGAAAGAATAGATCGTTGGCTCTCTGTTTGTGAGGAGGAAAATTGGCTTGAAGAATATAACAGGGTATGAAATTCTATTTCCATGCCAAGGGTTCTTGTATAGTACAACTTGTGTTTCATCATGTTGGAGATTAGTAAATTTAATTCATAATAAGACGATCTGTTTACTCAATTGCAGGATAATAGCAGGTATACTGCTGTTCGAGGTGCTCACTTAAACTTAAAACGAGCTGAACGAGCTCGTGTAGCCGTGACCAAAATTCCAGGTATTGCTCTTTTAAATTATGGCTTATTTAAATTATGGCTTATTTAATTTGTGGCTTATTTAATTTGTGACTTGTATTTGTCTAGCTTGTTCTAACAAGCTCTGTATCTTGCAGCCATAGTTGACAATTTAATTAGCAGGACTTTAGCCTGGGAAGACGAGAAAAGGACGCCGTTCCTTTATGATGGGGTACGTATTCTTTTGAACTGATTTTATAAATGTTCCGCACTTTTCCTAATTTGGAAGAACACTTTCCCATGTGTGCAGGTTCGATTGGTGTCAATATTGGAAGATTACAAGCTATCTAGGCGGCACAAGGAAGAGGAGAAAAAACGTTCTCGGGTATTCTAATTTTTTGACAAGTCAAACTTCTTAAACGACCTTCGGTTTTGACTTTGAGCATCCTTCTCACAAACCCTTTGTTTCTCAGGATCAAAAGAAGCTCCATGATCTATTGCTCACAGAAAAGGAAGCTATTTACGGATCTAAGCCTAGCCCAAGGAAAAGCAATAGTTTTAGAAAGCCAAATGGGTACCGTGCAAATGGAAACGGATCAATGACACCAACACCCCGCAGAAAATCAGCAGGGAGTGCAACACCTGAGCTATGCACACCTCGTTCTTATTCTGGAAATAACGGGTATTTCAAGGAGACCCCGAGGAGGCTGACTACTGCTCCTTTGAACTTTGTTGCTATGGCTAAAGAAGATACCATATCATATGCATCTATATCTGGTTCAGAACCCGAGTCTCCTCCTGTAAAGATGTAGATGATCTGGTAAATTTTCACTCAAGAGGCATCTTTTGTTAATGCTGTACTTTTTAAAATCTCTATTTCAAAATTTTGAGAACTTACTGTCAACTGACTTATGCAGGCACAAACAAACCGGCTTTGAATTTGGACGGCGTCTGGCTGATAATACCTCCACAATTGTGTTGTAAGTTGTAACCTTTGTGAATATAGAAGAACTCACATTAGTCATCTGCTGAAAAGAGTGTTAGATATCCCTCCCTTGCATATGCTAGTTTTGTGCTTTGTCATGACAACTGCAGTTGAATGTGATCTACTGATTCATAGCATTATAGAATACAACTGCCCGTGTAGCGTCTTTTCGATTTGCTTGTCAACTCCCTCACTCCCTTCCATGAATGAGATATTACTGGTGTGTCATACATGTAATCTCTACTATTTTTTTTACTGTCATATTTTTTTCTGTTAGTTTCACTCTTTTTTTTCGTCGTACCGGAAAGTTGGTCATATACATGTGTAGTTGAAAATTGTCCATCAGGAAATGTTTGATTGAAGATTGCATTTTGAACTAGGGATGTGATTCTGATTGGATTCTGAGATTGTCCTGGTTTTGTGAAGTTTTTGATCATTGATGTGATAAATCCTGTGCAACAATGTAAAGGACTGAGGAGGACCCAGGTAGGAGTAAATGAATCCAAAAAGAAGGCAATGATAATAATGCATTGCAGAGTGCAATTGAAGTGTAGGTACCTAATTTTGGAGTGTAGCTATTCTGACTTTGCAGAGAGCCAATGTAAAGAGGATAATCATCTTTGGTAGGTGCTGGTGACAGCTTCCTTTCCTTGTTTGTTTGCCTGTGGTGGGCTTCTTGCTTTGATGGGGTCCCCATTCTTGATTTCCATGTTTTTCAGTACACTATATAAACTTTGTTCTTATCCTTATAATTTCTCAAGTATTTAAAATAAGGCAAATATAATGAAGAATCATTTCATATATTTTCTCACCGATAATAAATGCTTTGCTGCCTTTTAGAGTTTGTTAGAGGCAAAATTTTGTGTTCCTTTGGCTCTTACAATGTACTTATTTAGTTTAAGTACTTGTATATATTCTCTCCCATGTGTTTCAAAATAGTTGTTTTTTTAATTGAAAGAAAAAGGATTTGATTTTTTAGATTCTAAAGATTGAATTTTTATTTTCAAATGTAGTTTTTGAATTAAATAAAAAATTATCCATTTTCTATAAAGATTACACAATGTGAATAAAAGCTTAATTAGAATAAAGTGAATTGATAAATGAATAAATGCTATTTTTAGAAATTTTAATATTTTGAGATCAAAGGGTACAAATAAAGGGAGTATAGATTAAAAAATACTTATTTATGTACATATATAATTTCCCTTACAATGTATAAATATATGTTTGCTTAACAAGCTCTTAGTACAATTGGAGAGTAACTCCTAAACTTTAGTTTACTCGGTTGCACACATACATGCAAAACTATAAGATAATATTATCTCACATCTCTTAGTTTTCAATCATATTTCAGAGTGGCCTTGTTTTGACACATCCCATTGATGCAAAACGTTGCCAAAGACATCATAAAACGCTAGCTTGGCGACACTCGGGTTCACTTGCACAGACAAAAAGCCCTGGCCGTCATAGTAAAACTTGAGTTCTTCGGGGTTCCATTCATGCACATCGCCTCTCCATGCCTTAGACCCACCACCACTCGTCACATATTGTGTATTACTGCACCATCAAGCCCAACACATAAGCCAGTAACAAAAAAAAAAGTGAACAAAACGACATATTCGAATATTCAAATATTCAAATGCAATTATGCAAAGTGTAACTACCTTTGCACACTAGTGATGTGCTCCAAGCAATGATCATGACCGTTCAAGTAGAAATCGACATTGTTTTCATTCAAGATGGGTTCGAGTTGGGCGACTAGCTCCAAGGTGACTCCATGGTGGCCCGCGCTCTTTATCGTGTGGTGTCCCACCACTATTTTCCACGTGGCTTCCGACTTCTTGAGTGCTGATGATAGGTTCTAGAATTTACCATAACATAGAAATTGGTAAGTCTTTTCTTAGCCATTTGTAACTTTTCTTGTAAAAGAAAAAAAAAGTGTGATGGAAAATAGGTTTCTCCCGTTCACTAACTACAACAATAACATTTTATTTTAATTTTTTAATATTACGGGTCGGCCCATAATCCGGCGGATCGACCTGTAACCTGTAAACTAAAAAAATCTGACCCGTTACCCGACTTGTAACCCGTAAACTAAAAAAAAAAACTATCCCTTTACCCGTAAAATTGTGAGCGGATCGGGTCGGGTCATGGGTCGACCCGTCCGTTGGACAACCCTAATGGAAAATGACAAATTTCTAACCTTCAAGAGAGTTGAAAGATACTTGTTACGAGGAAGAACACCTCTCCAATCATAAGTATGGTTTCCTGGGTCTTTGAAATACTTGTCTACAAATGGAGTTGTGTCCACAAAAAAGAAGTCCACAATTCCTGAAGAAAACACAGCCATTGTCAACAATTTAGAGAAATGGGCCTGTCAAAAGGCCCAATATTTAATGGGCTGGGCCCAAATATTGTGTTAATTGGTTTTACCTGCATTTACCATGAAAGATCTAAAACAAAGCCACCTTCTATCCTTTAGTTTCAAAGCAAGGCTGAGTTGGGCTTCCACATCTCCCCTGTAATCATGATTGCCTAAGACTGAAAAACATATACCACCTGGGTCTATTTAGTAGCCACTCAAATGAAATTAATAATTGATTTGATTGCCATTAGGGAAAAAAAATGAAAGGATTAAGGTGTTATATGCTAATTGTCGACCAATGGTCAAAATTCAAAGAGAAAGAGACTTGTGCATATACCGCTAAACCATGGGACTTGTAGACTTGGAGAAGTGTAGATATTTTTGAAGGACTCATAGAAGGCCGGATCATCCCGACCCGATAAGCCGTCATCGTAGAAGTTGTCTCCTGTCGAGATTATGAATTCTGTGTTTTGCTTCTCTGCAATGTTTCCCATCTGTAATAATTAAGAAGACACTTAGATCGTTACAACAAAAATAGGAAATTCGAACGCATTATCATTAATAACCTACCAGCTCGGCTAGTCAAGCATAGTTGGTAATCTCTATTAGGGAAAATAGGCATGGAGGGCATATTCGTAATTGCATATATTGAATAATTGGTACATTATTTCAACATTTCATACTATACAGATCTGATGGAATTTTGGAATATTCATTGCTTGTAAGATTTTTTTTTGGTAATGTATTCATTGCTTGTAAGTTGAAAATATATGTATAAAAATCATTGTGATGTAGACATGGTGCTGATCATGATTCCACAATTACCATTGATCCACTTTCCTTTTCTGGAATTTTCTTTCTTATCTTCTTTAGAGTTATAACTTCAAAAATGTTCCTTAATCAAGCTATACTTTCTTGCAATGCAATGCAATCAATTATAGATTGAGGAGTTTATTAACCTTGATTAACTCATTCAACATAACAAGAACATATAAACAAACTATGAACAACATATATCACCTGGGTGGAAACTAGAGACTGATTGTAGAGACCTCTTCTTCCCCAATCTCCGACGACCAAGAAACTAAGCGATCCATCTCCATCTCCTCCTTTATGCTTAAGAAGTTTCATCTCCTCATTCGAATCGACCAAACACACAACCCCGGCTAAAATCCATGCTACCAGAAGAAGAAGCTTGAAGGTTCCCATATCGCGCGCCTTGAGAAATTTAGTTGTGTAATTTAGGGGAGATGAAGCCAAGTACATTAGGATTTAATATGAATATTGTTAGAGAGGAAGAAGAGTTGTGTAAGATAAGAAGACAATTGACAAGGAAAGCAAGAGCAAAAGGAGGGAAAGGGAAACAAGAAAAGTAGTAACAAGGAATATACCTATATATATGCCGGTGCGTTTTTCATTAGTGATGGATGACTCGTCGTGAGCATGCACATTAATTAGTAGTTGATTAATAATCAAAAAAATCAAGCAACCTATTAATCTTATTTTTTTTTTATCCATACCTATTAATCTTATTTTAGCTCTAATTTTTTCAACTTTCAATTTAATTTCCACATGTCCCCGATAGAGTATTGTAGCCAATAAATCCAATTATGACTTAAGGTCAGCATGTCAAAAGATCTAGTCCAAATCACGTTATTACCTAACACATAGGTCTTTAATAGAATTTCATATTAAAATTAATTAGTAATAATTAGAGAACTTTCACTAATCTTTGAATTTAACTTCCATGCATTCTTAATAGTAATTTAGAGCATCTTCAATGAGAGAGATTCATTTAGAGGTCTCACCATTAAAAAAAATATTATATTTGTATTTTTTTTTTTGAAAAATTGTCCCTCAAAGTCTTTTTTTTTTTTTATAAAAAAATTTAGGGTAGCCCAAGTACTATTTGGACTAGCCTAGAGCACCCGTGAGAACTGGTTTACTAACCAATTCTAAAAAAGAAGGGCAAACCGCCGCCCTTGGCGCTCGAACCTGAGACCTCTTGCACATTGACAAGATGCTCAGCCGTTGAGCCATGTGCACATGCACCCTCAAAGTCTCTCTTGAAAGGATGGTCACAGCTTTAAAATTTTATTTTACATTTTTTTTTTCATGAGGGGGCCTTAAGGTGAGAGTCTACTATTGAAAGTAGTGCTCCTTCACACCCTACACCTTTTTTTTTAAAAGCTTATTATATTTCAAGAAAATTAACTTTATTATATTTTTTAATCATAAATGTTTTGGTACCTCATTTCTCTTTGATTCAACCACATACGTGTATACACAAAAAAAACTTCCTTCCATATTTCATTTGAAATAACCACTTCAAAATCTCCCATTAATAAGCATATAACATATTTTTATATATTAATTTTGTGTAAAATATACAGAAGACTGCAACACAAAACAAAAAATTACATTCCCCCTTTGGTGGTATTACTGTATTAGTATATATTCACCTAAATGGCTACTATAATAATTATCTCTATCTTTTATATACAAACTCCACATAATGGTAGCTTAAAAACTGCATTAATTCCATGCATGCTTTATTATTCCCTACACTACTACAACCACAAGCTTCTTCCTCAAATTTCTGAACGAAGATCCTTGGTCTTGCTCCACTGGTGCAATGTATTGCCATTAACGTCGTAGAACGCGAAGGTGGCCATGGTCGCGTTGGCTTGAACCGACAAGAACCCTTGGCCGCCGTAAATATACTCCAACTCGTCTGGACTCCATCCTTGCATGTCACCTCTCCATGCCTTTGATCCTCCTCCACTTGTTATGTACTCTGTGTTACTACATATATATATATGTATATAGAGCCATACAAGAACAAAACACTTAGTTTTATTTTTGGTCATAAGATGGTTTGGAATTGGAAAGTCTAGTTATCATATGTAATTATTATGTATATGTATGTGTACCCTTCCAAGCTAGAGATTCTCTCCAAGCAATGATCATGGCCGTTGATGTAAAAGTCTACGTTATGTTCCTGCTCACACATTTTAGTACAAACTTAAGCTTTAATTGAATGTGTGTGTATAAACTCATGGAAGAATGAAAACTTAGGGTTTGTTTTATAGAATTTGTTAAAAAGGAATAAAGGCCCATTGTTAGGTTTATGAGGTTTCGTTCTAAAATTAATTGGTAATAGAAGTACCAATATATTAATATTATATACTTGCTTTAAATCATTTTTATATCTCAAATGTGAGATTTACAATGGAACCCAACAATGCTTCCCTCACTTGTGGCCCAGATACCCGACAACCAACTATCAAGCCCGGCCAATATATGAGCCAAACCGATCGAACAATTTTCCCCTCACTTGAGACTTGTAAGCCCAACCGTTAGGCCTACGAGATTCCATTCTAAAACCAATTAACAATAGGAGTAATAACCCATCAACCTTATCTCCATCTTCCATAAAGGAGCCGAATGAAATCAAAGTTTGAATGTGGTCTGCGCCTGACCTTGAGACACACGGATCTTATTTCGAAGCATTTTCGACTCATATGTGAGATTTACAATTGAACCCAACAATCTTCCCCTCACTTGAGAGTTGTGAGGAATTGGCTGACGGGCTATCTAGGCCCCTAAGGCTCTGATATCTCTTGTTACGGAGATATAGCTAACGGTTAAAGCCCGCATATAAACCCAACGAAATTTCATATTTTCTAAAATCAATTGAAAACATTAATTATATACTAGTTTAGAATCCTTTCCAACTCAAATGTAAAATTCATAATCAAACCCAGCAAACTTACCCTCAGGATTGGAAGGACATGAACTACAAGCTCTCCTGTGACTCCATGGTGACAAGCACTCTTGATTGTGTGATGACCCACCACCATTTTCCAGGTTGCATCTGAACTGTTCAATGCTAATGACAAATCCTAATACACAACCCAAACAATTCAAAAAATAAACACATAATTATGTTGTTAGAAGTTCTCTATTTTTCTCTAGCTTAACATTTTGTGCATGTAATTTTTTTTAAAAAAAAAATTACCCCCAAGACATTAGAAATATATTTCTTGCGAGGATAAATGCCTCTCCAATCATAAGTATGCTCCTCTGGGTCTAAGAAGTATTTGTCCACAAAAGGAGTTGTATCAATGAAGAAGAACTCAATAGTACCTATATATTAAGCATCCGATAATAGAGATTAACAACAGTAATCACTCTTACATAAATAAAATAAACCAGTAAATTAATGAATAATTCACCTGCATCTAAAATGAAAGATCTCATGCAGAGCCATCTTTTGTCCTTTTTCTGAAGTACCTCGCTTAGTTGTGCTTCAACATCTCCTCTATAATCATGGTTCCCTAAAACTGCAATCATAAAATTTCATCAAATCATGAATACTAATTGTTAATTAATATCCCTTGAATCTAAAACTTCCATTGCGCAGAGCCGTCATAGGGTCTTACTGTCCGATTAGGCAGTCAAAGGTTCCAGGGGCGAAGAATCCCTGGGTCTAGGGGGTTCGAGGAGGGGGCGAAGTAGCTTACAATATGGTCTATCTCTAATTATTGGGCTTATCGTTATCTGTTTAGGCTTATGACCCATAATCCGATTCAGGGTTCTAGAGCCTTTACATAAATTCTTAAAACGCCTCCTGAAAAATTTGGTCTCCTTAATAATGTTTCGTTTCTCTGCCGGTGGCCGGGCGTAGCTAGCGCATTGTTAGTGAACCACGTTAAATCTTTATGTTCTTTACGTACTGTTTTTTCTAATTCTTTCTCATATCCGTTTCAACTCTAATAATTAAACACTAGAATTAATTCTTCAAATATATTATTGAATTATCACAATTAAACTACAAGCTAGTAGTATATATGTTCATACCACTATACCATTGTGTTTGCAAACTTGATGCATTGTACACATTTGTAAAGGACTCCTCGAAGGCCGAATCTTCGACACCAAGTAATCCGTTATCGTAGAAGTTATCTCCTGTCGATACGACAAAGTCTATGTCCAGTTTTTCCCCAACATTTCCCATCTACAAGATTGAAATTAAGCAAATCTATGTATATATGCAATCAAAAATTCAATTTTTATATATTGGCAATGTAAAAAACTAAGTATTAATTAACCTGATCAGCAATAAGAGATTGATTGTAGAAGCCTCTTCTTCCCCAATCTCCAACCACCAAGAAATTGAGACTTCCATCTTCATGTTTTGGCGAATACTTTAAATGCTTAAACTCTGCATTTAAGCCTTCAAAGCATGCCATTGCAAGGATCAAAGCAACTAGAAATATCCTTTGATTCTCCATTGTTAATTATCTTGAGAGGTTTTTTTTATTTAAAAAAAAGGGTTACTTGTTTTTGTTACAACATGCTTAGATAAATAGAAGGAAAAAGGGAAATTATTGGAAGGGAAGAAGCTTTTTTATTGAGGCTTGAGGAGCTTCTTCCTCTATTATTATTATTGTCAAATGACTCTTTGTTTTTATTGATTTTCTGAAGAATCATGTTTTATTAATGATTTTTGAACTGGTTTTATAGCAGGAGATTATGTGTAAAAAAAGACAAGGAAAGAAATATCGAAGTTTCAATTTCAATGCTTCCCCTTAAACAATGCTATCCGCTTATTGTTAAATTGGGTTTCGAGATCAATGGGAGATCGAGGATATGTGTACGTGTTTTTTGGGTACCATTTTTAGATCAATGGAGATTTTCATGTTAGATTATATCCCATGCAAATTTTAATTTTGTGATTTTCGCTAGATCATATCACCACTAAGTGAACAAGAACGCAACCTTAACTTTATCCCGAGCAAAGGTAAGAGAATGACATAACTACGAATGAAAATGCATATAAACTTTACAAGGCATTTAATTAACCAAAATTAGGATCAACAAGCTAGAGAGAATTGTCTTATTACAATTCTTTTGATAAATAATTTTTTTTTTTTGCCTTTTTTTAACCAAAATTGGATATTCTACTTCCACTCAATTCGCAAGGTTCAATAATTAAACAATATTTCACTTTCACGATCACAATAATGTGAATTTTGAAGCTATTTTCTTTCACTTATCTATCAGGAGTTGAATACGTAACAAAAACCCGATAGCGCATACTAAGACGGAAACTAAGTTCCCACACATGATCCATGTAACAAGCTACACTAAGTAAGAAGTGTAGAACAATTAGCTCATAAGGACCATTGTTTTATTACCATTCATCAAAAGATGCAACTTTCTATATTGGACATCCACTTTGATCGAGTTGTAAAGAAAAAGGTTCACAAACATATATATTTATTTCGACTCATAGGGAAAATTACAATAGAATATGGATTTGGATCATGAACTTGAATTTACATATGGTAATGTTCATCTCTTACAAAAAAAACAAGTCATTTGTAGATATTAGCCAACGATGCTGAAGCTCCATAGATTATTTGCATTGTGAATATACTATCATCGACCAAGGAGAAAAGATAGAATGCGTGTGAGGTAATGATTGGTCCAAACCAACCCATATGCTCCCATTTTTAATAGGATTCCAGCTAAAAGCATACAAGTGTAGTAATCTGCTTCTCCATTATGTCAACCATGTATATAGAGGTATAATATTATTTCTAATCCCACGAGATACGATTGGTTAGCTAACCATCCTAGATGGCGAGACTCTAGGAGCTGAAAGGCCCGAAATCATCGCTAGCTTATGCTCTGATCCAAGTAGCATAGGGCATGTGAAATCCTATGTGAATTAGCAAGGACCACCTTGCAGGGCTAATTACTCTTGGATGACCGAAAGCGAAGTAGTATCGTGAGGGAAGGGTGAAAAGATCCCCCATTAGGAGTGAAATAGAACATAAAACTGTAAGCTCAACTGGATTAGAATAAAGGATTCCAATAGAGGTTAAATAAGCCGGACAAGGGGGATTAGAGACTACTCAATAAACATAAACCAAATGTTCAACTTGAGTTATGATTACAAGCGGTTTTTCAGGAAACGAGAATAACAACAAAATAGGCTTACTTCGTAGTCAATTTAATTTATTGATTTTATGGATCTATTTGCCATTAGAATCCCGACGTCAAGATATTTTTTCCGCAAGACCTCTACTACGATATCGTCACCATAATAGAGGAGATGTGGTTCCTCGACGCCTAGGACACCAAATATTAAACCACGTACAAACTAAGAAAGGTATGAGAGGAAAAGGGTTGGTAAGTGCAGGCACAATTCACTTTCAGCAGAAGACTTGGAGACGACTTTCTGCTTCTTGGTTTTCCAAGAGACCAAGGACTGTCCAAGGAAGGTACAATACCCAGTTAAGGAGCGACACGAGAAGGTGCAAGCTCCCCAGTCAGCATCACAGTAAGCAGATAACCGGAGAGAAGATTGAACAGGGTAGAACAAGAAACTGTTGATAGTGCCTTTGAGATATCGAAGCAAATATTGAGCAGCTTGCATATGTGGGAGTCTGGGAAGTGACATAAATTGGCTCAATTGTTGGACAGAGTATGAGATGTCGGGCCTAGAGAGATTAAGGTATAGGAGACGGCCAACAAGGCGTCTATAACTCTCTGGATCACTCAAGGGTTCTCCATGATCAGTGTGGAGCTTAAGATTGCGTTGCATAGGAAAGGAAGCAACCTTGCAATCAATCATATTGGCATCATGAAGAAGATCAAGAACATACTTGCGTTGATTGATTTGAATACCTTTGGATGTTCTTGGAAGCTCAAGGCCGAGAAAGTACCTGGCATGACCAAGGTCTTTAATTGTAAAGGCTTTGTCAAGGCTGACCTTTAGAAGCTCAATATCAGAAGAAGAACTGCCAGTGAGAAGAACATCATCAACGTAGACTAAGGCAAGAGTGATAGAACCATGAGTTTGCTTGACAAAGAGAGAGTAATCCTGTTTTGACTGGATGTAGCCAAGTGTAAGCAAGTGTTTGGTGAGCTCAATGTTCCACTGGCAACTAGCTTGCTTTAGCCCATAAATAGAGCGTTTAAGGCGGCAAACCTGACCATTGTGGGCTTTGGAATAGCCAGGAGGGGGTGTCATGTAGACTTCTTCATCCAAGAAGCCATGGAGAAATGCATTGTTGATGTCAAGTTGGTGTAAAGGCCACTCAAAAGCTGCAACAAGAGAAATAAGGACCCGAACAGTGGAAAATTTGGACACGGGAGAAAATGTGTGTTTGTAGTCCTTATTCTTGATTTGGTTGTAGCCCTTAGCCACCAAACGTGCCTTGTAGCGTTCCACTTCTCCATTGGGTTTAAATTTAATTTTGTAAACCCATTTTGAGCCGATGGCCTTTTTGCCTAGAGGAAGATCAACAATATCCCATGTTTGATTGTCCTCTAGTGCAGCCAGCTCTTTATTCATAGCTTGGACCCATGAAGGATCCAATTTAGCTTGGGAATATGTGTTTGGTTCAGCTACTGAAAACATATTAAAAAGGGATTGTATGTAGTCAGGTGAACGCCCTTGTAAATCATGTAGAGAAACAATGTGAAAGGCTTGAGAAAAGGAGTCAGAAGGCTGAAGATCAGATTCTGTAGCAATCACCTGACCAGAAACATCTCTAGTTGGTAAAGTGGGATGAATAAAGTCATGTAAGTAAGCAGGAGTCTTGGTAGCTCTGGTAGATTTCCTTATTTCTGGTGGAGGAGGGGTAGAAGTAGGAGAAGCAGAGGGAGAAACTGGAGAAGAATTAGACTGTTCGCTGACAGACAATGGTGGTGAGAAAGTAGTAGGGGAAGAGGAAGGAAGAGGTGTAAGAGCAACCTCATCAGAATCAGATGAGATTAGTGGGAAAGGCTTGGATGCAGGTACAAGAGGCGATGTTTTAAAAGGAAATTCTGTTTCACGAAAGAGAACATGTCTAGCTATAAGAACTTGTTTAGTAGAAAGATCATAAAGCTTATAAGCCTTCTGACCAGGTGGGTAACCAAGTAAAATACATCGATTGGAAGTGGGGTCAAATTTGCTGCGAAGAGGCTTGGGAACCAAAGCATAACAAAGACATCCAATGACTCGTAAATGAGAATAATCAGGAGTCTTACCATAGAGGCATTCGAATGGGCTCTTCCATTGTAATACAGAGGAAGGCAACAAATTAATAAGGTAAGTGGCTGAGAGAATGCAATCACCCCAAAACTGAGGAGGAAGACCAGCATGTAATTTGAGAGCCCTGGCCATCTCAACAAGATGTCGATGCTTTCTTTCAACTCGACCATTCTGTTCTAGCACATAAGGAGTCGATTTCTGATGGAGAATGCCCAACTGTGCAAACA
The DNA here is from genome assembly GCA_964016875.1 of Fallopia convolvulus. Taxonomy (NCBI): domain Eukaryota; kingdom Viridiplantae; phylum Streptophyta; class Magnoliopsida; order Caryophyllales; family Polygonaceae; genus Fallopia; species Fallopia convolvulus. The sequence continues at coordinate 79,013,892 of OZ024718.1, read as the reverse complement.
AAGAGGCCACATTCATGTTGACAAACTCTGTGCCATTATCAGACCTGACACATTTCACTGTGAGCCCAAACTGAGTGTGGATCATCTTCAGAAACTGAGCAAGCTCCCTACATACCTGGTCTTTATTATTAAGAAGAAATGTCCAAGTAGCTCTTGAACAATCTTCAACAATTGTCAAGAAATATCTAGCCCCTCCATAAGTTGGAGTTTTGTATTGACCCCAAACATCAATATGAATCAAATCAAACAAAGATGTAGTGATAGAAGAACTGGGAGTGAAAGGCAATTTATGGTGCTTAACCATAGCACAAATATCACAATCATACTTAGATAAGTAACTGGAATTACAAAAGGGAATATGTTTCATCTTAGATAAAGAAACATGACCAAGTCTTGCATGATGCACATCCAATGTCTCGGACTTATTACAATCAGTTGTCATAAAACTGGAGGAGTACGGAATCAAAAGAAGCAACATCCTGTTGCGTGGCTGTAGGTGCCTTATTGAGCTGCATAGTGAATCTGTAAAGCCCTCCCTGATTGGTGCCAAGGGTCATTACTTCCTTAGTTATAAGGTCCTGCAGATAGCAGTCGTGTTTTCCAAAGGAAAACATGAAATTCTGATCAGATAATAGTCTAGATACAGAAAGGAGATTATGCTTAAAAGCTGGCATGTAAAGAACATTTGTCAGCTGCAGTGTAGGAGTTAAATAAAATGTTCCATGATGTTCAACTAACTGCGTTGTACCATCTGGTAAACCTATACGTATGGGTTGTTGCAACTGCTTAAAATCCAGCAAGATATCTCTATCATAAGTGACATGATCAGTAGCACCCGAGTCTATAATCCAAGTAGGAGAAAAACCATGGGAGAAAGGAGCTGCATTACCTACAAAATGAATGGTGTTGGCATAACGATGACCACCAGTATCATCGACTGAAGCTTTGCCTTTCATGGCCTTGAATAATTCCTTCATGACTGCATTCACTAGACTTTTGTCAACCTTGGTGTTGTCATCATTGTCCAAGGGGCTGTCAAAGGAAGGAGTCTCTTGAACATTAGCCATCATGCGACATGATCCTTCAGTACGAGGTCCTTTCCACCAGTCGGGATAGCCCACAATTTTGAAGCAAGTCTCCTTGACATGACCACTCTCATTACAATAAGTGCATTTCCTGTCAAACTTGGCTTTCTTGAACTCTCGGGTGAAATCAGATTTGGCATCTTTTCCATTGTTCTTCTGTTGATCCTGATAACCAGGACTGGAACCACCTCCATATCCTTGTCCTTTGTTTGAATAGTTCCTCTGTCCAGTGGAAGAACTACCCCCTGATCGATTCACAACCAACGCATCATGAAGCCCTGTGCCAGTGCTGGTGATAATCTTTTGGAGCTCAATGCCAAGCATTGTATGGTAAGCAATGCTAACCTTAGGTATAGGGATGCACATAATCCCCACGGGGACGGGGACCCGCGGGGATCCGACCCTACCGGGGCGGGGATTCCCCGGCTAAACGGGGATCGGAGGCAGGGACGGGGCTGCCTTTCATATCCCCGGTCGGGGTCGGGGCGGGGCCGGGGATAGTACTCTCCGCCCCGAAATATCCCCGATATAATTTATATATTTTTTAATTTATATTTTATTTATAAATAATGTAGAGTTCTAAGGAAAATATAAACTAAATAAGGAAATATTACGGTTTGATTGATTGAGTGCTTGATTTATGGATATGTATAATGTACTGTATTTTCATTGCCTTAATTACTATAATAAAGTGCCTATATTAGCATCTGGATCTTTGTGTGGGTGAATGCTACATTTACGGATTTACAATGCATAATTTTAGCTTCTTAGAACTTATTTACACTTATATGTCTATATATTAAAATGTACTAATTTCATTTTTATATTATTTGAATTTGATGATTTTAAATATGTATATAATTATAAAATAATATTTTAATTTTAAACATGAAGTGCGCGATAAAAATGTATTTTAAGGTAATCGGGGCCCCGATAATATAGATATCCCCGATGGGTTTTCCCCGCCCCGATCCCCGCTGGGGATTAAGCGGGGATGGGGCGGGGACGGGGGTAAAAACATGGGGCGGGGACGGGGACGGGGAATGCATTCCCCGCCCCGCCCCACCCCCATGTGCATCCCTACTTAGGTAGAGGAGTTTTAGACAAAATAGTGCTTCGTGCTCCCTCATAGGCATCAGATAAGCCCATCAAAAATTGCATCAACTTGGTGGTTTCTTCTCGTTCCACAATTCGTGACATTAAAGCACAGCCACAATGACCAATAGCACCACAAGAACAAAGAGGAACACCATCAACATCTTGGAGTTCGTCCCACACACTCTTCAACCGTGTGTAATAAGCTGTAACAGACAGAGTTTCTTGCTTGATGTTGCACAATTCATACTGCAACTGATAGATCATTGGAGCATTAGACTCGCCATACTGTTCAACCAATTGATTCCATAAATCCTGAGCACTAGTGACGAATACAAAATTGGGTGAGATGTCACTAGTCATGGAATTAATGATCCAGCTACGAATCATACAATCGCAACGTTCCCACTTGTCAAATTCCTCAGAATCTTCATCGGGTTTTGGAAAAACCCCATTAATGAAGCCAAGCTTCATCTTAGCACCCAAGGCAGTTTTGATATGACGACTCCAAGTACGAAACCGAGTACCATCAAAAAGAGCAGTAACTAGTTGCATTCCAGGATGGTCTGAGTTAGATAGATAATATGGATCGAAAGAATTGATACCTCCAGCTGGATTCCCTTGCTCACGAGCTCGCCGTAAAGCATCACGTCGCTGAGCGAAATCATAAAGGCCAGATCCATCACCTCTGGTCACAGATTGCCGATCTTCGAGCACCATCTCTACTCAGAAAAGAAGATCGAACAGAAAACCCAGTCCAAGACACAAATCAAGCGTGAGAATAGAACAGCGAGCACAACGAATAGCGTTTGCAGAACTGAAATTCTGCGAAGCTCTGATACCATGTAAATATTGAGACAAACAAGATAAAAGAGCTCACAACAAGCTCTAAACAAAGGATAATGGATTAAATCGAATGAGTTTTACAGATTATTGATTCTTGAAGAAGACGAAATCCAGAACCAACTAGATTTTCATTCACTATAAAACTACTAAAAAGAGGTAGCTTGGCACTATATATAGTTGTGCTTGTAAAGCAATTAACGGAAAGGAGGCGATACTCAAATAGGAAAAAGAAGTGATAATGGGCCTCTTGGGCCAGAGACGGCTAGATGGGCTGAGCCCATACAATCACGTCAAAATCTGGAATAAAACGGTTCTCACATATTTTTGCTTCTTTATACATATAAATTTGATGAATCTAGTTTCATCATTAAGTAAAAGACTCATACTCATATTAATTTCAATGTGTATTTAAGTTTGAGTTGGCCACTCCATGTCTTGTTTTATAAACTTCATTTGGCCTACCCATATGTCATGTTTTTTCAATGTGTGAGAGCAATAGATCTTATCTGATCGACCAACCATCTCTTTTCACTTTTTTCCAATGTGGCTATGCATACCCGCACGCGATAGGCTTCAGGAATGGTACTTTTATTGGAGTACTCCGTCCCACATCGGAAATATAGAAAGAACTAAGCCAATATAAATACCCTTGGGTTACTCCTCTTATTGTCAATGGGTTTTAGGATGCAACCTCACTGGGCTTGTGTACTGAGTTTACGTATGCTCGTGACCCATGGAGTTTATTTGGCAATCTCTTGGACGGCTTGGTAATTAACACCCACACACAAACGCAACTCTTAAAGACGGACGCCTAGACGCACTTTTGATGAATAAGATTTTTTGTTTGTTTATCCCTAAATATATGAATAAAAATCTCCTTTTTTGATAGAAAATAAAAATCTCCCTTTAATAACCATAGCACATTCTCAATAAATAATTGCAAGTAATTAAAAGATACTATAAAGAACAATACAACAACAAAACAACATAATTGTGGGGTGGTATTACACCTACATGACTAATAATTTCCTCTATCTATTATCATACCAACTCCATCACAACATAGTGTAAGTGTGTAACTAATTACTAACTACAATTCATGCCATCTTTACCATAATCATCATCTTCCTCTCTTTTTTTCAGTTACATTTTTTTAAGATCGATCATATATCTGAACGAAGCTCTTTGGTCTTGTTCCACTGGTGCAATGTGTTGCCTAGAGCATCATAAAACTCAAACCTAGCGACAGTTGCGTTTGCTTGAACCGACAAAAAGCCTTGGCCACCATAAAGATACTTCAACTCGTCTGGATTCCAACCTTTCAAATCGCCTCGCCATGCCTTTGAACCTCCACCACTTGTTATAAACTCAATCTCACTACACAAACACACCAAAAAAAAAACACTTAGTTTTTTAGTTTAGGGTTTTAAGATAGTAGCTAGCTAGGGAGCTTTTGTAGTTGTGTACCTGTTGAAGCTAGTAATTCTCTCCAAGCAATGATCATGACCGTTGAGGTAAAAATCCACTTTGTGTTCCTATTAATTCAGGTAACATTGAGTCGAATTCAATTTAGTACTACTTGTTATTACGGATGTGAGAAGATTCAAACAAGAGCAATAATAGACAGATTTACATGGTTCACCAAAGTTGTGTTTGCTACGTCACGAGCATAAGGAGAACTGATTTTATTAAGAGGCGAAAGATCTAGACTTCAAAGTTACAATTATGAGGCGTTTCAAGATTATGTATAGAGACTCTAGAAACCCGAATTCAGATTATGGGACGTAGGACCAAACAGATCCCAATAGACCCAAAAACAGAATACATAGCATATCGTTTTGGTAGGTTTCCCAATAGATCCTGATAGACCCAAACAGCAAGACCACCACCGTCTGGGTCACTGACCCCTGTCTGGGACCCTTGGTGGGTACCGATTAACGACATATTCAAGGCACATTAACACTACTAATTAACTTTGTGATGAATTAGGGTTTGTTTATTAAAAAATATACCCTCAAGATTGGGAGGAGATGGACTACAAGCTCTCCTGTGACTCCATGAACGCAAGCACTCTTGATTGTGTGATGCCCCACTACAATTTTCCAGTTCGCATTTGAATTGTTCAATGCTAATGATAAATCCTACAAAACAAGACATTACCCACTACATTAATTCAAACTAGTAAGCATAATACAAAATTCTATCCATGCTTTTAAGGAAAATATTATGTTACCCCCAATAGAGTTGAAAGATATTTCCGGCGAGGATAGATGCCTCTCCAATCGTAAGTATGTTCCAATGGGTCTAAGAAGTAACTATCGACGAAAGGAGTTGTGTCGACGAAGAACAAATCCATTGTGCCTGTTATATCATGCATCCCATAATCAATGAAGATTAGAAGCTTATTGATTAATTGCCAACAACAAACAAAGCAAATGTAGTTCCTCACCTGCATTTAACGTGAAAGATCTCATGCATAGCCATCTTTTATCCTTTTTCCTAAGCTCCTCACTTAGTTGTGCTTCAACATCCCCCCTGTAATCATGGTTCCCTAAAACTGCAAGATGAATATGCAATCGCTCACTCGCTAGATTATCATAAGAAAAGTATGTTTAATCTCTATTCAAAAGTAAGCTTAAATATTTGTCACAAGCTAGAATGAGTACATACCACTATACCATTGTGTTTGTAAACTTGAGGCAGTGTAGATTTTGGTAAATGAATCATGGAAGGCCGAATCGTCGACACCCGTTAATCCGTTGTCATAGAAGTTATCTCCCGTTGATAGCACAAAGTCTATGTCCAGCTTTTCGCCAACACTTCCCATCTGCAAGATTTCTTCTAATTACGCAAAATAATCTATGATTTTTCTAACTTATGTCCATATATATGTTATTTTTAGAAAGATATTTCTAAATTTGATGATTTAAAATTTTTTAAATTTTTTTATAGGGTTTAGTGTTTCCATATTAGGAAATAGTTTCTAAAATGAGAAAACTTACCTTATTCTCAAATTTTCAATTTCAATTTCTTTTGGTTGAAAAAAGTTTAGTTTGATTTGATAATCAATGAAAAGAGTAATAGTAATAAGGATGAAGCTCCAAACTTTTGTATCTCTAACCTACAAAATAAAATTAACAACTCATTAAATTTAAGATCGTACGTATTAAATTCTAAGAATTAAGGTGCGTTTGGATTACACCATTTAATGCATTATTCTGCATTAAATGCGGAATTTAATGCATTGAATTGAACATTGAAACAAAGCCTTGGTCTATATATTAACCTGATCAGCAACAAGAGATTGATTGTAGAAGCCTCTTCTTCCCCAATCTCCTATCACCAAGAAATTGACACTTCCATCTTCATGTTTTGGCGAATGCTTCAAACGCTTGAGCTCAGCATTCAAACCTTCAAAGCATGAGGCTACAAGAATCAAAGCTACCACCAAGATCTTTTCATTTCCCATTGTTTTCTTGGGATGTAATTTTTTTTATATATATTTGTTCTTTGGTTTTGATTTTTCTATATAGCAATGAGAGAAATTAAAAAGAAAAATGAATATGTATTGGGAAGGAAGAAGCCTTTATTTTGCTTTAGGTTTAACAAGCTTCTTCCTCTGATTATTCTTTACTCTCTTCTTTTGATTTTAATTTGGTTTTGGTTTTGATTTTGATTTTAATTTGGCTTTGATTTTGGTTATGAACTATTTATATTAGCTCGAGAGACTACGAGTAATGTTAAAAAAAAAAGAGGTAAAGAAAGTGATTTTCAATATTGTTTTTTTTCCTTCTCCAATTAATAATATCCTCTAATTTTTGGGGTTTGAAAATATACCCTAGAATGTAGAAATAAGTGTATTGGTGGGCATGTGTGTGTGCGCTTTCCATACGTTTTTAGCTTGTAAATTTAATATTTGGAAATTAAATAGAAATAGAATCCCCTAGATTTAGGATATGCCAAATATAAGTTATTTAGAGAAAATAAACATTCAACCTCTAGTTTGACTAGTTGTGCTCATTATTATAAGATTTGAAAAAACTACAAAAGAAGTCTAGAATCGGCAGAATACATAAACGGTCCCCTGTACTTAGGCCAATTGGTCACTTGACCCCTTGTACTTTAGCCCTAACCGTTTGGCCCCTTATAGTTGCACATTGCGACCTATTGAACCCTTATTGAGCCACTTATCCCAGCTTTTTTTAGGAGTGTAGTGCACGCACGATGATGTGTTATATTATGTTGTCACAATGACGATGACATGAATGCCATTGTGGCAACACAATACAACACATCATGTCATCGCCATGTCATCCATGGTATCCATGTCATCGCCATTGTGGCAACACAATATAACACATCATCGTGCGTGCACCACACTCCTAAAAAAAGCTGGGATAAGTGGCTTAATAGGGGTTCAATAGGTCGCAATGTACAACTATAGGAGGTCAAACGGTTAGGGCTAAAGTACAGGGGGCCAAGTGACCAATTGGCCTAAGTACAGGGGGTCGTTTATGTATTCTGCCAATCTTGAAATGAATCAAGACGAAAAAACTACAAAATATGGACCTCCCAACACCTCTCATGCCTCCTACCACTAGGCCGCCTTGAATGCGTTGCAACAATAGTGGAAGGGGGTGGAAGCGGATTCAAAGGTTGGCAACGCATGCGTCTTGCCGGTGGGACTTGGTGTAGGCGCATTGTTCAATAAGAGTTCACGCAAGGCGAGAAAGGGTGAAGGCTAGACCCGGAGATCGGGTCCGAACTTCAACACGAGACCGACTCAACTTGAGGTTGATTCGGCAATGGGGTGTTCGACTCAACGTTGGATCGAACCACGGTGAAAGGAAATGAGAAGATAAGATTTTGGTAAAGGGGCTGAGAGGAATTAGAGGTGACGCCCAATTTACAAGTGGAGGAAAAGCTCTCTACTCAGACTTGCTAGAATCAAGCGTAAATAAAAAATAAGACAAGGAGAGCTTATATAGGCGGCTCTCTAGAAATCTAATTGGACTAGCAATGACATACAAGTCACTTGCACACGCCCAACATCAAAACCATGCAATAATATAAAATAAATACATAGATTCATAATATAAAGTCATACAATGCAATAAATAATAGAAATGTAAGATTTGTGCGGCGCGCAATGGCTAGTCGCGTTGTGTCAAGCTGCGGGAACCAGGGTTGTGGTACCGCTGTCCGAGTGCTCCTCCAATGCCATCGTGACTAAGGTGCACATGGAAAAATATGGCTCATGAGACTCTGTAGATACGAGGCTAACTAACTCGTAGAATGATAGAGGTGGTGATGTGGTTGATGGCCTTAGCCCGGGCAAGGGGGATGGGTTCGTCGGAGCACACATTCATGTACTGCTCCTCCTCTTGGGCCGACATGGGTGTAGATGGGCCACATCACTTATTTACATGTCTTTCTTTACTCTTGATCTTTTGTGTTTTCTAAGTCAACTGAAAAAACCCTCTCGATCGAAAGCGTGCGTATTTCTTAACCCACAAACTATGCTTCTCTATAATACATTGTGTATAAATGTTTGTCTACGAGTGTATAAATATCGACTTAAATGTGCACTTATATATTTTGTACTAGGTGTGTATCATTCTTTGAAAACGTTCATGGCTTTTTTAGTTTATGTGCATGAATTTTGAAATGCATGAATTTTTGCCTAGGTGTGCATTCGAAATGGTATAATTGTGCATCTTTTTGTACTAGATTTGCATATATTATTTTTTAAATATTCATGGGTTATTTTTGTGTGCATGACTTTTGAAGTGCATAAATTTTAGCCTAAATGTGCATCATCATGGTTGTTTAAGTATGCATATATATACAGCATTATTTTTTCTTTGAAAAGTGCATGAGTTGTTGTTGTTGTAAAGTGCATGAGTTGTTAAACTATGTATGCATGAATTTTGAAACGCATAAATGTTGTCTACTTGTGTAAAAACATTGACCTAAATGTATGCATTTGTCCATGGTTTGTTATTTTAAATGTGCATAATTTTAGAAGAAGATGTGCATTAGTCCACGCTCAACATAACAAGTGTACGTGTGCTAAAACACATGTTTTTTTCAAATAAAATTTGATTGTCAAATTTTTCTTATTTAATCAAAGGAAGATATGAACTTGAACTTAAGATCTTACAATCCACACATATTCTTATTCTTATGTGGTAAAGGAAATTCTAGGAGTATTGATTCTGGTCCAGATCCATTTATACCACTTAACATTGGGTCCTTTGTGTTTCATGTTGTCATAAACTCTTTTCCAGTCAAATCTGCCTCTATTACTCAATATGATCGCATGATTGTCTTCCCTCTCTAGAGTCTCTGTTATCTCTTCTCTAATAGTGATCAAACCTCTCCATAGTGCACTTGAGGTTGTCTTTATCTGCTTTCCAAAAGGACTTACCTCTAAGAATAGCAGAGTTTACCCAGTTCTTTCAAATGGACTCTGCATCTCCCAGCAAGTCATAAATCAACTCTGAGAAACTTGTCTTATTCCATGACAGAATTTTCTTAAACCCAAATCCTCCTTCTTCCTTCGGCTTGTACAGTGCTTTCCAAGCTATGGGAGCTTTTCTTCCTTCACTAGTGCCAGACCATAGGAAATTTCGGAGGACTTTTACTATCTGTTTTATCACGCCTTTGGGGAGCAAGAAAATTTAAACACGTCTTTGGGGAGCAAGAAAATTTTGCACCAATAATTTAGTATTCCATATTATTTTTTAAATGTTCATGGGTTACTTTGTGTGCATGACTTTTGAAGTGCATAAATTTTAGCCTAAATGTGCATCATCATGGTTGTTTAAGTATGCATATATTATTATTTTTTTCTTTGAAAATGTGCACGAGTTGTTAAACTATGTATGCATGAATTTTGAAACGCATAAATTTTGTCTAATTGTGTAAAAACATTGACCTAAATGTATATCGCTTTGTGTACATGATGTCCATGCATGGTTTGTTATTTAAAATGTGCATAATTTTAGAAGAAGATGTGCATTTGTCCACGCTCAAAATAACAAGTGTATGTGTTCTAAAACACATGTTTTTTTCAAATAAAATTTGATTTTGTCAATTTTTTCTTATTTAATCAAAGGAAGATATGAACTTTAACTTATTTTGAGATCTTACAATCCACACATATTCTTATTTCGCACGTAAACATCCATTCACATACGATCAACCCTTTAATGGAATTGGTTTCCTACAAAAGGTAAAATGAACTATTCCCTTCATTGGGTCCACTTAGGTTCATTATTCGTGGCTTTTAAGGCCCTCTGAAGAGGAACAATTCGTTAGCCCACACATCTGTTAAAAAGTAGGGAACGGGTTGATTCTTATATCGGTTTTTATATAATGTGCCCTAAAGACACATAATAAGCATAGAAACTAAATCCTAAAGAGGTAAGGATAGACCTATAAAAATCATTAAGCTCCCGTTAATTTGGATTACCCCGTTTAATGCATTAAGTTGTATTGAATTCAAGATTTTATGCAACTTAATACATTAAATATGCGATCCAAACTGACCCTAAAAAAATCTAATCAAATCTTTTCATCTAAAGATTCTTATATATAATGTGCTCTAATTTGATTACATTGCATGCATTTGTCCGGCCTACTTCAAATTTTCCCCACTCATCCGAATAAAACACATCAAGGATGGCTAGTTTGACAGCTTTGGCCCCTGCCCTTCAATTGAACACAACCAAGATTGCATGCCATAACACAGGCTTCATGGCTAGATCTATACAACCTCATACAAATAGGCATGCATTGCTCCATACACACGACGTCGGGTGATGATCCTGTGGGTGCTCCCATGGGCACTTTTGCTTCCGATATATCCTCATCCAACGACGAAGATCTAACAATGATCAAATTTGAGATCATCAATGCAAAAACTAGTAATGCTCTCTTCTTCATCATGATTATTGTTGTGTACAAAGCATTGTATTGTACTAGGTTGAAAGTTTTACAAATGGGATTTGATAGTTTTGGAGAAGTTCTAGGTATATAAGGGATGAGTTATATAGGCAACTTGTTTTAGTTTTTGGTGCCTGAATTTGTGGCTTTATTTTGTTAAAGATAGGAGGTGTTAGTTGTTGTGTAGTTGTTTAAATGAAAAAAAAATATCTAATAATAGCTAATGTAGTGTTAGACAAAAAAAAAGCCATTGAAAATTGCAAAGGCATCATAAAATTATCCTAGGTTGAAAACACTTTTCAATTATTGAGCTTTCAAGCATCAATCACATATCCACGAATTTTTTAGGCATCTTCTCTTTATAAAAGACGTTATAGTTCACCTGCTTTTAAATTGAAAGATCTCATTCAGAGCCATCTTTTATCCTTTTTTCTAAGTTTCTCACTTAGTTGTACTTTAACGTCCCCCTTGTAATCATGCTTCCCTAAAACTGCAAAATGAATATGCAATCACACTCACTCGATGATCATAAGATAATTAAGTATATTTAATTTCTATTCAAAAGTAAGTAAGCTTAAATTGTCACAAGCTAGAACGAATATGCAATCACTCGTTAGAGATTATCATAAGTAAAGTATGTTTGATTTCTATTCAAAAGTAAGCTTAAATTGTCACAAGCTAGAACTAGTACATATATACCATTATACCATTGTGTTTGTAAACTTGAGGCAGTGTAGATTTTGGTAAATGAATCATGGAAGGCCGAATCGTCGACACCCGTTAATCCGTTATCATAGAAGTTATCTCTTGTTGATAACACAAAGTCTATGTCCAGTTTTTCGCCAACACTTCCCATCTGCAAGGTTTCTTTTAATTATGCAAAATAATCTACAATTTTTCCGAATTTTTCACCTAGACCGTTGATTGTTTTAAAATCCGACAATCCACACACTTTTTTTAAAAAGGTAATAATTCGAAATACCAAACAAGTTTGGTAGTCCGAGAAGGGGGAGGGTCAACAAAAGAGTCACACAAGGCTAGTAGAAACGACCAATAGTAGCACAAAATCTTAAAAAGAAAGAGGAAAACGAGATCGAAATCGGTGTGCGAAATGAACAACTAACGTTCCCTTCACCAGAGATAAAACTCCTCAAGCACCAAATAACCTGATCTAAACACATATTCGCATACGATCTGCCCCATATTGGAATCGGTTTCGTAAAAGGTAAAAGCAACTATTCCCTTGATTGGGTCCATTTAGGTTCATTATTCATGGCTTTTGGGGGCCATCTGAAGGAGAACATTTGGTTTGGCCCATACACCGGTTAAAAAGTAGGGGTGTTTGTGGCCCAAATTCTCTCTTTAAAAAGGTCAAAATTCCCTAATTTACAGGCCCATATTGTCACTCCATAAAAAGCGTCCCCTGCTTGAGCCTTGCCCTCACAAAAATTCATGGAGGAAATTAAATTTACAGCTAAATTCTAAACATATAATCATTAATCAAATCAATTATCCTATCAAAAGTGTGATACAACTCAGTTGTTAATACAAATTTGTTGGGTTGAAACGATCATAGTATCATACTCCTTGGTCATTCATTTGAAAATAAAAAATATATAGTGATTTGAAAAATTATACTACAACTTAAGGATTAGTAATCATCTCTAACTGTCCATGTTCGTACATTAAACCGAATCTAATCGTAATCACTTTTGATTGAGAGCTTATATTTTTTATTATGAAAAAATTAGACGTAAACCTGGATGGTTTAGCCTAGAACATCATTTCAGATGAGAATATTCAGTTCTGGATGAGTTTTCAGTTGATCGGGAGTGAAAGAATGTCATAGTTAAACTAAACAATACAATCAGTCGCAGAATTGTAAGAACGAGGCACATGGTTAAATTTAACCGTCTCAAAAGGTTGTAGCATTACAAGGAAATCGGCCAAAACCATGTCAATGGTGCTTGTATAACTACGACTTCCTCTTAGCGCATTATATACACGTGCCATAGTATGTTAATTGTATAATTTTTGTATTATTTCTCATTGATTTGTTGACTACACACCCTTCATTCAAATTATATTGTCATTCTAGCTTAATTTTTTTCAATAAAATTTATTATTTGACATATTTTAATTCTTTTTTCAATAATATTCCTTCTAATTAAAAATATTTACATAAATATATAATAAAGGTGGAAGATCCTCCCTCCGTTCGGATAAACTTGTCGTTTTAGAGTTTGTCTTAAAAATTAAGAAAATAGTTTGATTTGATTTAAATATTCTCAATTTTGTTAAGATCTTTCACTTTATTTTGTAGATTTATGTAAATACATTTAATTAGTATGAATATTATTGAAAAAAGTGGATTAAAATAAGTCAAATGACAACTTTTATTGAACAAGAAAATCAACATAAAATGACAACTTTATCTTAACAGAGGGAGTAATTTTTTTTTTTATTTTTAAGACAAATTTTAGAACAACGAGTTTATCTGAATGGAAGATTACAGAGTAACAATCTGTCAAACCAACATATATCACATATTTTTATTGGGATTTTTTGGTTTGTAAGGTACAAAGATTATTATAGGTGGGTCTAAATGTTGGTCTAACTTTAAAACAATCTCATTTAACTCTTGTTATGTGGCCCATTTAGTAGTTAATGAATAAAAACAAATCGCAACTTGCGTTTTATGGATACTAAATAAAATAGTGTATCATTAATAAATGCCTACATCTATTATAGTCAATCTTATCGCTAGGATAGACAAAAATCTAAACTGAATCTAATTACCACATGATAAAGCAAAAGAAAAATCTAGCCTACGATTTTGCCCTAGAAGAATAAATACTTTTCACATATTACAAAAAACTGTTCAAAATGTAGAAATAATAAAAACATTCAACTATTTAACTTGCTAAAGTCTCACATGTGACAATTACTTGTGAAGATGAATTTGGCTAAATAATCTAGCTTTTATACTTTTGTGTCCTTTTTTATTAGCAAAAACATCTCGGGATATAATGGTTTTTATACTTTAGAATCTGTATAGTAAATACTCTGTAGGTATTTATCGATAGTGAAGCTTACAATGCTAAAACTTACATGTGTTGGTGTTGAAATTAGGTATTTATTTTTCAAATAAGTTATGAGATGTTTAGTAGGAACTTGTTTATGGGTGTTTATTTTCTTGGGAAAATAAGTTAAATTTTTTTAAAAAATAACGATAAGTTAGTTCGATAAGTGCATAGGGTAAAGGGGGGTTGATTATCTTTCGAGGTCAAAATAAATCAGATAAGTTTGAAAAGCTATTGTAAGCTTGGTATTACTGAACACGTAAAACATATCTTTTTTTTTAACAAACGTGATATTTTAGAACTAGTTGAATGTGTGATGATTAAAATCGTTTGCAATAGTTATAAATAGTGAGATAATCATGGTTTATGGAATTAGTGCACTCCATTAGTGGTGTTTAGCAATTCAATGGATAAAATTAATTAAAATAATCAATTAACCCAATAAAATAATTAAAGTAATTAGACCAATCGTTAAAGAACAGAGACCGCAAATTTGTGTGAGTTAATATTACATCTCCAACCATGTAACAACACCCAATTTACTAATCGTGTTAATCTTCAATATATTAATCATAATAATAACGATTTTTTTATCCTATACTCTAAATTAAAAAGATTAACTTTCCGATTTTAAAAACTAAAATCCCAATAAAAAATATAACTCGTTGTAAATAAAATTTAAATATCTACATAAATAAAAATAATAAATTAGAAAATCCGTAATAATAATACTCCGTGACTAAATAAAACATCAGTAATTAAGAGTTTCGCAATTTAGAGGAACAAATGGGTGCAAAATGCAAATTGGTATAACATAGGAAACGAGATCTTGTTGTTTGTCGCCAAGTCTTTATCTCAAAGATATGGGAAAGTGACATTTTAGGGCCCTCTTAGATGTGAAATGCCCTTTTCTTTTTCTCACAAATTTTCTGTCTGTTTGTTTTCTGTTGGCAAGTAAAGAGGAATAATACATTTTGCCAAGGGGAAAAATTAAACAGTAGTTAAGCTGTTAATTGATGGTTAATTGTACTTAAAAATCCAATCAACAAGTCAATTAATAACTGATTCACTTAACACTTATCTGCGAACCGTTGTAAAACTGTGAATTGCAACTTTGTAAAGTTGGACATATAATTTGTCAAGCTGTTTTTGTATCAAAAAGAAAATTCACTGTTTTTCTTGTATCCCAACTTATGATTCCTTTCTTGCTGAGGAGACAGCAAAAAGCAAGGGACAAACTAAAGAGGAAAATTCCAAACAGTCCGCTATCAAGTCCATTTAAAGAAAATTGTTCATTTTACTAAACCAAATTTATGTAATTTGTATTAGAATTTATTTATAAATTATTTGGTAAAACTATTAATTTAGTATTTTAGTAATTTTTCACGGGGGAAGAGAACTAGTTACTCATGAGGCTCGAAACGGTTACCTTGGATGCTAGCCTAAAGTCTTAACCGCTGAACCAAATGTCCGAAATCTTGACGAGGGAATCTATGTCCTTGAACTAGCTAGAAAAGCTCATAAATAAACCGGTTTTTGTTTATATTAAAGTTTATTAATACCATTTGTACATATTTTCGGAAACATTAGATTGAGCCTAATCACCCTTGTTAGGAAACAAAATTGGAGTTTCCAAGTAAAAAGCTTTGCTTTGCTCTCTTGATCTCAAAAAGATTAGTACAACAAATGATGGCGGATTTTGAAGTTAACCCATTTCACGGTGGAGTCACATTTCGGTCAAACAAAAGCTCTTAATCATCTGATGGGTTTCTGACTTTAAAATTGTGTTCTAGAGAGAGAGATGGGAAGAGGGGACAAGAGCGTATCTGGGAAAATCTTGAAAAGGGCAACACTTTTTTTTCTCTTTATTAAAAAGGGGAGGCAAATGAAAATTTTTAAGCCAAAATTAACATTCACTCTTCAGCAACTCCTCAGCTCGCCATGTTCAATGTACAGCTCCAGTTTCACAGCCTAGAATAAACACAGAGAAGACAAGCCAGGTTGGTTTCTGGCCTTAGTGGGTTTTGTTTATGGGTTTTAATGGCTCTTGGATTTGGTGTCATCTTCTCTCTCTAATTTGTTTATTGCTTATAATTTCAGTGTGTGTGTGTTGAATGTTGATGCTTCGCTGGTGGTGAATTGAGTTTGACAAGGAAGAAAGTGTAGCTGATGGGCGCATGATTAGGTTCTTGTACTGCTCTAGTTTTGCCCTCTTTTTTTCTGGGTGCAGTTTCTATTTGTGTTAAAAAATAGGTTCTTGGGAATTTGGGAAATTTGTGCATCTTTTGAGAATTGCAGGCCATGCCTGTTCTTTGAGTGAGTCTTTCAAAATGCTGGTGGTTTTTTTTTTTTTTGTTTAACATCAACACCTAATCTAGAAAGAGGGCTTAGCTTTTGTACACAGCTTTGAACACAGAAAACAAGAAGGTAGAAAAGGGGGAATTCCTTTCTTTTTTTTTTTTAAGCATGAGGTTTTGAGAGGTACCCCTTTTTTGAGTTAGTATGTTGCTGCCCTTCTGGGAGCAATGAAGGGGTAGAAGAAACTCAGGAATTTTGGTGAAGAAATTTGAGGCTACAGTTTGAATTGTTGGTGATGGGGTTAAGGCGTCTGAAGATTCAGCACAGATTGCTAGCACATATGTGTAAGAATGAGAAACTGGATTCCTCCAAAAGGAATTATACTTTCATCCCAGCCAACAGACATCTACTGCCAAAGTTTCTGGCGCTATGGATTTTGACCATGGCTTTTTTGAGCACTTATGTTTACAATAGAATGGATGCTGATAGCAAATCTAGAAGAAAAGAAGGGCTGATTAGCATGTGTGAGCAACGGGCTCGAATGTTGCAAGATCAGTTTGCTGTTAGTGTAAATCATGTCCATGCTCTTGCAATCCTGATTTCCACTTTCCATTATAACACAAATCCTTCTGCAATAGACCAGGTTTGTTGTATATGTATATCTCAACTAAGGAAAATGGCCTGGTTTTGTCAATTGTTTGATTATGTAACTTGTGCAGGAGACTTTTGCTGAATACACTGCTAATACTGCATTTGAGAGGCCTTTACTGGGTGGTGTTGCATATGCTGAGAGAGTAGTCAACTCTGAGAGGGAGAGGTTTGAGAGGTTGCATGGTTGGACTATAAAAACAATGGAAAATAAATTGCCTTCTCCTGTTCGTGACGAATATGCGCCGGTGGTTTTTGCTCAGGAAACTGTTTCGTATCTTGCATCACTGGATATGATGTCTGGAGAGGTATGCTAAAAATTTATCATTAGTTTATTTTGCTGGTATGAATTTCTTTAACAATCTGTAGTGTTTGTTTCATGGTTGTTTGTACATGATATTATTTCAGGAGGATAGAGGGAATATATTGCAAGCAAGGGAAACTGGGAAGGCTGTTCTTACAACTCCATTCCCGTTGCTAGGATCTCATCATCGAGGAGTTGTCTTGACTATTCCAGTTTACAAATCTAAGCTTCCTTCAACTCCTACTATTCAACAACGAATAGAGGCGACTGCTGGGTAAAATCTTCTTCCCTTTTTGATTTTTCTCCCTTACAAATTCTGCTAAAATGTCATTTAGAATGATAGTTTATCAAAATCTTCTTCCTGAATACGTAAAGTATATGTGCAGATACCTTGGTGGTTCATTTGATGTTGAATCTTTGGTGGACAATTTGCTTGGGCAGCTTGCTGGGAATCAAGACATCATAGTGAATGTTTATGACGTGACAAACTCATCTGATTTCTTGATCATGTACGAAAGCCAATATCAAGGCGGTGACATGTCTCTTGTGCACATCAGCAAACTTGATTTTGGTGATCCATCTCGGAAGCACCAAATGGCGTGCAGGTACCAAAAGCTTTTTATGTTTGTAATTAATGTCAATTGCACAAATTAACTGACATGTTTTGCTCTTCTCCTACAAAGGTATCTCCAGCCAGCGTCTCCGTCTTGGAGTGCCATTTCAAATTCGTCTCTTATGTTCATAATAGGGTTGCTTGGAGGTTACATCTTGTACAGTGCAGGACTTCATATTGTAAAAATTGAGGATGACTTCCATGAGATGCAAGAACTTAAGACCCAAGCAGAAAAAGCTGATATTGCTAAATCAGAGTTTCTGGCTACTGTCTCACATGAAATCAGAACTCCCATGAATGGCATTCTTGGTACACTGTTTTTTTTGCCAGATTTAAGTTCTGTTATTTTCCTGATATATACCATGTGTATTTTTCATGACATTGATTGTTGTATGTAGGAATGCTTGCACTGCTTTTAGATACAGAATTAAGCTCAACACAGCGTGACTATGCTCAAACCGCTCAAGTCTGTGGACAGGCATTGATAGCTTTAATAAATGAAGTGCTTGATCGGGCTAAAATTGAAGCTGGAAAGTTAGAGCTGAATTCTGTTCCTTTCAACCTTCGTTCTATACTGGACGACGTCCTCTCCTTGTTCTCTGAGAAGTCTAGAAATAAGTGTGTAGAGGTGATCCTCTTATGTCACATCCTATCTGCTATTTGCCCTGCAAACATTTTCTTCTTTCAAACAAAAAGACAACAATTAAATATTCGTAGTCTGGTAGTGATTTTATTAGATCATCTAGCCATCATAACTAATTTATAATTTGTTGGTATTTGGTAGCTGGCCGTTTTTGTTTCTGACAAGGTTCCAGAAATTGTTGTGGGTGACCCAGGAAGGTTCAGGCAGATTGTTACAAATCTTGTGGGTAATTCTGTCAAAGTAAGTCAATCAATAAGATCCATACCTTAGATTTTGTACGTCAACTGAATTTTCTATTATTCAATAGTTTTGTTGAAATTTGCTTCCATGGAATTAATGGGCCTGGCTTTTCTTGCACAGTTCACTGAGCAGGGACACATATTTGTCAAAGTTAACCTCACTGAAACCACTAGAGTTATAATGGATGCCAAAGCCCAACCACATGTGAATGGAGAAGCAAATGGTGCTATTACCTTATCTAATTGGGATAATCTTCGACATTTATCTGCTGATGAGGAGACTATATGTGATACCTCTTGCAACGGTGTGGGCATGTCTAGAAACATGATTGTTATGGTAAGTGTAGAGGATACTGGAATAGGCATCCCTTTACATGCTCAAGAAAAAGTTTTCATGCCATTTATGCAAGCGGATAGTTCAATGACTAGGATCCATGGAGGAACTGGAATCGGTCTGAGCATCAGTAAATGTCTTGTCCAGTTAATGGGTGGTGAAATTGGCTTTGTGAGCTTGCCTCAAGTTGGAAGTAAGTTTTTATTTACTGCTGTATTTGGAAGGTGTGATGGGTCAGCATCTGTTGATGTTAGGAAAACTCGTGATGATCCTCCTAGTGGATTTAAGGGTTTGAGAGCAGTTGTCGTTGATGAGAAAATGGGGAGAACTGCCGTGACCAAATACCATTTAAAGAGGCTTGGAATTCACGTTGAGGTTGCCAATAGCATTGGCGGAGTTACTAGACCATCTAGCCAAAATGGTTCTCTTATCCCGGGGTAAGTTTCTTTGTGCAACTTTGTTCTTACACTTCTCAACTTCTTATTTTGGAAAGATTCATTTAGAGTTTATTGTTCTAAGATTATTTTTTTTAGATTTTTTCAGTTAAGGGTAATAGTCTCCAAAAGCTAGGTTCTTAGCCATAGGTTAGATAGACCGATTTAGGAATTCAGTAAGACTTACGAGAGCCTCTAGCTTTACTATGGTTAAAAAATGCTAGGCAAACCCTAGTAAATTACCCCAACCATTGAATTTAAGTAAAATGATGGACATGATCTCAAGATTGTGTTTTTAAGCTGCATACATACTTACACTTTCCTTGAATGGTTTCATATGACAGCAATCAATGCCCTCCAGATATGATTCTAGTGGAGAAGGAATTCTGGCTATCTAGCCACCAGGGTGATATGAAACAATGGCTCGCTGACAAAAAACAAAACAGTAGCATTTATAAAATTCCTAAAGTGATTCTCCTTGCCACAAATATTAGTACTGATGAAGTTGAAGAGGCGAAATCATGTGGTTTCGCCGACACTGTTATCATGAAACCTCTAAGAGCAAGCATGATTGCAGCTTGCCTTCAACAGGTGTTTGGAAGTGGTAAAAAACAGACTAATCTTGGGAAAGACATGCAAAATGGATCAAAATCTCTAAAAAGCCTCCTTTGCGACAAGAAAATCCTTGTAGTTGATGATAACATCGTGAATCGCCGAGTTGCTGCTGGAACTCTCAAGAAATTTGGAGCTGATGTAGTTTGTGCAGAGAGTGGGAAAGTTGCTCTTCAAAAGCTTCACTTGCCTTATAACTTTGATGCTTGTTTCATGGACATCCAAATGCCAGAAATGGACGGGTATGTATGTTTTTAAAGCTTTAATCTTTAGTCCTCCTACTTTTTCCAAGCTCAGAATATTTAAGGGCTTGTTTGGTTTCTTAAGGTTCGAGGTGACACGACAAATCCGGATGATGGAGAACGAGGCCAACCACCAAGGCGACAGGTGGCACTTACCCATACTAGCGATGACGGCTGATGTCATCCATGCCACGTGTGACGAATGCCTGAAGTCTGGGATGGACGGGTACGTGTCGAAGCCCTTTGAGGAAGAGAGCCTTTATCAAGCTGTTGCAAAGTTCTTCAAATCCAATGCTGTATAATTATACATTTGTAGTAGTAGAATGAGTAGAGATGCATGCTTGTTTGAACATATAGATTGTAAAGTAGATATTTTTTGTAGTATGTCTTTTTTAACCTGATCTCTCTTCTGTGTAATACTATGAAATGTAATGTGAGGTGCACACTAGAGATCAGCCAGCAACCCATTACAAAGAAAAAAGGTGCTGTATTTTGTTGGTTCTGAATTCTGATCAAGTTAAATTCTACCAAACCAATATAATTGAAGTGTTTTTTGCTGTCAAGTTTGACCTTTTCTTACTAATTGAAGTCCTTTTCTTCAGTTTGATATGGTGCTATTCATAATCAAATGGAAACAAGGATCAATTTCAGTTTAGATAAAAGAATTTCTCATTTTGTTTTGTGAGAGTGATTTCATGACCAGTTATATAGTCAATTTTGACAGGTTAGGAATATGATACTTTGTTTTGGGAATTTCTTGTGCTTAAACTCCTTCACGTTATTGGATAATAAAGTCAACTAATTCGATCATTTTTTAAATTAAATAAAAAATCACCGTGAATACGGCACAGGTTGGCGTTGTACGTTTTTGGCCCAGATTCAGACCCGGTCTGT
Source organism: Fallopia convolvulus (assembly GCA_964016875.1). Classification (NCBI taxonomy): domain Eukaryota; kingdom Viridiplantae; phylum Streptophyta; class Magnoliopsida; order Caryophyllales; family Polygonaceae; genus Fallopia; species Fallopia convolvulus. The sequence continues at coordinate 78,992,572 of OZ024718.1, read as the reverse complement.
CTCTTCAAATAAACTCCATATACAATGACAAGGAAGCAACCATCTGAAAAAGAAAGAAAGAAACTTTCAAAAGAGAATAAGAAAAGAGAAGAGTCCCATTATACCCCTGTCTCATTTGAACCTCTATGGTGAATGAGGGGTAACATGGTAATTGAGTTGAAAGGCGAAAATGATTCGTCACCTTCGTAGTAGTGATAGTCTAGTGGCCTTTGACCCGTGCGTGTGAAAGATTGATTGCCGCAGAATTTGTGGACTCTTGTGGTGGGGGTGAATCAAATTCAAAGAATCAATCTTTTTGGTGAAGAAAGAAGAGGAGGGAGTAAAACCCTGAAATTTTTTTGACTTGAGGTTTTTTCTGTATTGTTGATTGAAGTTTTTGATCTCTGGTAATGCTCTGATTCCCTTGCTTTTAGTTATTCGCCTTTTTATTTTGAGAGATCATGTTCGGGGAGAAAGATGTATCGAGTAATTCTGGTCACGGAGCTGAATGTTCGAAAAGCTTGACCGTGAAACAATCGGATTCCGGGGTAAATCCGGAGAAGCCGGATGAGAAAATCGGGTTTTCGGATAAGGGTTTGGAGATGCTCGGCGAATCGGAGGTCCGGCGTGGTGGTGGGTTTCAGTCAAAACCTAAGCAAGGTAATTTGAGCTCCCAGGAGCTCACTCTTAGCTATCTTTGCGAAAATGGGAAGTTAGGGTTTCCACCTGAGAAAAGTGCCCCTACTTTGAAGGGGAAAGAGGTGGTTTTAGAGGGTTCTTGTGATAATGAGAGATGGGTTGTGAGGGATTTTCTACAATTGAGTGATAATGGAGGTTCTTCAAAGAGGGAAATTGATGATGAGGCTGAGAGGGAGAAAAATAGTAGGGATAAGAAGCCAAAGATGGAGACTCTTAATCTCTCTTTAGCTTTGCCTGATGTTTCTCTCACCCTCAATAGTTCAAACCCGGTGCAAAACGTTGATCCACAGCCACAGGTTCCTCTTAGGCCGAGTAGGAGTGTGCAGTCTTTGGCAATCTCGAATAATATTACTCAAACCACCTGCTCAGATGATTTTACAGGTGCTTCCTTATCATACTCATACTCTCATCCTTACTCTCATAATCCTAGTTGCTCATTGACCCGGAATTCCACCGAGAATTTTGATTATTCTGTGGGTAGCCATAGGAGAGACAATGATCACATTTGGAATTGTGGGGAGGGGACTAACGGATCTGTTCACAGCCGTTTTAGACCTGTTGGAGATGGAATTGCTCTAGCTGGGCATGGTGCTGGTGTAGGCCATGCTTTGATGAATGGAGGCCGTTCCGTTAACAAGGATCTATCAAATAGTTTTTACAAAGCCGCCGCTAGTTCAGATACCAATTCATTTTTTCCATCTGAATTGCCAGCAAGGCCAAAGATTGGAACTTTTTCTGCTGACTCGAGGGGTAGACCGTCTGACAATTTCAGGGTACCGGATGCTTTGGATGATAGAATTCTTTTGAAAAATCCTAGGTCTGCTAAGATTGTTTCACAGTGTGTTTCTGAGTCGATCAATGTAATGTCACAGTTTTTTCAGGAGCTTCCTGATGAAACAGTTCAATCAACCAAGGAGTACCTAAGGAATCTGATTGGAGCACCTGAAGGTAAAGATGATCTAGATAGCCTACAAAATCAGCTTGAGCGTAGATCTGACCTTACCAAAGAGTCTCTTTCCAGGTCCCACAGGCTACATTTGGAGATTCTGGTTGCAGTGAAGTTTGGGCTTGGAGAATTTGTCTCTCAGAAAGTCAGTGTCTCTACTGCTGAACTGGTAGATATATTTTTTTATCTTAAATGCCAAAATGTCAATTGTAAGTCTCAATTGCCAGTAGATGACTGTGAGTGCAAAATTTGCTCCACAAAGAAGGGTTTCTGTAGCCAATGTATGTGCCCGGTTTGTTTGAATTTTGACTGTGCCAATAATACTTGTAGTTGGGTGGGTTGTGACGTATGTGCTCATTGGTGCCATGCCTCTTGTGGTATTGAGAAGAATTTCATCCGGCCGGGTAATAGCTCAAAGGGGCCTTTGGGAGCCTCTGGGATGCAGTTTTATTGCCCTGGATGCGGGCATGCTTCTGAAATGCTTGGATTTATTAAAGAAGTATTTGTGTGCTGTGCCAAGCAATGGAGTGCCCAAATACTGATAAAGGAGCTCGACTGTGTGAGGAAAATTTTCAAAGGAAGTGATGATGTCAAAGGAAAAGCGTTGTACTTAAAGGCACAAGAGACAATTTACAGGCTGGATAGGGGTGTGATGTCTCCTTCAGATGCATGCAATGTTATTCTTCAGTTCTTCAACTGTAAGTCTTATCGAAATTCATGTGCTGCAAATCATTTTATCTGCCACATAGCCCTTATTTCAGCAAATAACTTAATCGACTCTAACAGTTATCCTCTTAAGAACTATAGTTGCTCTAGTTTGTAGCTTTTCCATGCTCCATCTCTGCCTCAGCTGGGATAGTTAAAAGCCCTATGACAATGAGGGGTTTACTACCTTATAGGTCAAATTACTTCATAATATGATTTTGTCTTTCTGTTAATTGTTTGAGACTTTCAAATTGCTGAACTAGTATTATATGCTTTAGTCAATTGAAGAAGTGCTTATCTTTCCCTTTGGCCACCCCTTTAATCAGGAAATAGAAATCCATTTATATGTTAAGTTTATTTAGTGAGGTATCTGTTAATCGGGAAATAAAAGATTTTCTTTAGGTCTTGTTATTTATTTTTTAATTACCAACATTTTTGGTCTTTTTACCTGTTAGAGAAAACTTGTTTTCTTATAGTGTAATCCTGAAGTTAAAATATGATGCTTAACTGACGTTTTTCATTTTATGAAGTGATTAGTCAAGGTTGAAATTTTCTTGTCAATGATGCTGCGTATTATAGTTTTTCTCTATTATCTATCATTTTTCGTAGAAATTCTTTGGAGAATTGTAGAATGTAATTTTCAACTTATTAAAACTCTTAATCTTTTGTAACCCCTGAAAATATATACATGGTTAGTTTCAAACCCTAGCACCTTCATGTGCTAGACTGCTTATCATAGTAAAAGAGATTGATCAGGGGCAAAGAACAATAGCTCGCGGTGAGGCACCTTGGATTGTAGAATGATAATGTGTAGCTAATTACCGTCACAATTTAGGCTTACTTACATAATCCACTCTCTTATTGCTGATTTAGAAGAAGTTTTCTAAAATTACCATGCTACCTTTATGTTGGGTTTAAGAAATTAGAATGTTGTACGGAACTATACTGGGGCGATGATTTTGTGTTTCTAAAATTAGCATGCTACCTTTGTGTTGGGTTTAGAAACTAGAATGTTGATATGCAATTTTCAATTTGCATTCTTCTTACTTTTAAAAATCATCAGTCATTTCTCACCTCTTTTTACCAAATTGGTCATATAAGGATGATAGAAGGTATGTTTGGGGCCGGAGAGATTATACTTGATACTCTTGTCACCTTGCTAAGAAATATGATTCTCAAGGCTAATATTGATATGGCTATTGCAATCATGCTCTATATGCTGTCTATAATATCTGCTTCTCAAGGATACGCACCTGGGAAAATTCTGTCCTATATATCCTCAATTGGATGATACAGTAATTAACACCATTGCATAATGTTTATGGTTCATATATGTCATCATCAGCCACAGGGGGCAGCACATCAAACTCACTTGCTCCTACTCCAACCATTACACCAAAAGACATCGCATCAAGTCAACCCATTCCTCCAAAAGAAACCGCTCCCTTTACTTCCTCCAATCCAATCTCTCTCAGCACAAGCAGTAGCGTACTCCGACACATGCTGCCACATAACGATCCTCTCCAGAGCACATCCATGAAACCCACCCTAATGACCGACAGCAGAGATTTTTTGGCTGCAAAACTAAAGAGCTCTGATAGTTTTGAGAGTTTGGAGAGTATTGTACGGATTAAGGAAGCAGAGGCGAGAATGTTCCAGATTCGTGCTGATGAGGCCCGAAAGGAAGCGGAAACGTATCATCAGATGGGAAGAGTGAGGGCGGAGAAGCTGGAGGAGGAGTATGCAGAGAAGCTGGCAAAGCTGTGCTTGCAGGAGACTGAAGAGAGGAGGAGGAAGAAATTGGAGGAGCTCAAGATTCTGGAAAGCTCACACTGTGATTATTATAATATGAAGATGAGAATGCAGGCTGAGATTGCTGGCTTGTTGGAAAGAATGGAAGCTACAAAGAAACAGTGGGTGTAGCTTTTTTTTTTTTATTATTCTCTAATTCTTGTTCAAAAATGTATGTTGTTTTCATGGTAGTGGTGTGTGGGAACTTGATCAATTTGGCCTGAGTTTGGATTGTGTTAATTATCTTTTGACAGCAATTGCGAAGAAGTGATTTGCAAAGAATGTGCTTGTAATTTAAATTTATTTTTTTTCCTAATTGCAGAGGAAACTCAAAACTGTTGGTATGAAGTGGAATTCAGATGTCTGATTTGCAAAGAATAGCTTAAAACATGAACCAAGTTACTACAACATTTGAAAACATGTGTGTAAAAAGGTGATTTTTAGCCCCTTTGTGTGAAAGTTATGGCCTTTTTGGCAATGCAAGCCGAGGATAAGACAATTAAAAACACTTATCCATCTCAGGCGATTGCTGGGAAATTTTGACTCAGGTCACTCAGCTCTGGATTCTAAGTGACGATGGGTATTATATACGAACAAATCGAAGTGGGTAAATCGGAAAATCGGTAAACATCAGCCACATAATTATGGTTGCTCCACTTGCTTATCTGCAGATCTCTCTTTCTCCTCTTGCTTCTTCTCAAGCTCAGAGCTTTCCGGCGAAAAGGGTTTGTTGGTTCACCGGACAAGGCACCCCTGGGCCTCCGTCTCTCTCCGGCTTCAATCTCATAAGATCAGGTTTCGCTTCAGACAAGCAACTCGTCCTCTCCAATGGCGAAAGTAGCACAGCCGGAGCAACCCCTCTTGCCGTTGCTGAATTTGGTGAGCTTACTCTCTCAGGCATTCTTACAAACACCTTGTCTTCATTCTTTTGCATTCAACGACTTTTTCCCCTCCTTTTTACCAGGAGCCATGTTCTCGCTCTTCCAGCAAATGGGTCTTAGTGAGGAAGAAACTAGAGTGGTATTCAACAAAAACCCAGATGCAAGTTCCTCTTCCTTTGATTCAATTCAGGGTCGGATTCATTCAATGCAATCACTTGGACTCAGCAGTCTTCAGATAGCCAAACTGATCTCAAAACGCCCAAATTTGCTCACTTCTGGAGATGTTGGTTCCTTAATACACTTCATCCTCAATGATTTGGGGAACAAGCTCAAACCTTCCCATGTAGTTCGTCTTCTGGTGCAAGCAGAGCCTGAGTTCTTAGAGGACTTCATGGCAAAAATTCAGCTTTTGGTAAAACATGGCATTCCCCAAGAAAAGCTTGCAAATGTCCTGAATAAGATCAACTTAAACAAGGCCATTTCTCACAAGTCAGCTGAACAGATTGAGATGACAATAACTCTCTTGACCCGCTATGGCGGTGCTGAGATACTAGTGAGGCGCCCAATCATTCTCAACTATGATATAGATACCCAATTGATTCCGAGAATCGGGTTTCTCAAATGGTTAAGTGGAGGAGATGAGGATTCCGCTGGTGCTGTTATAAAGAAACTTCCTGCAGTGTTATCTTACTCTGAAGAGCATATGGAAGCTCAAGTAGAATTCATGAAGTCATTTGCTGGTCTGAGTTATGAGGAAATATTTAGGCTTGTTTTAATCTTCCCTAATTTGATCAGCTCAAGCAGGGAGCGGAAACTGGAGCCGAGAATCACCTTCTTGAAGGAATGTGGGTTTGATTCAAGTGACATTTATCGGTTCTTGACCAAATCTCCTTTGTTCCTAGGCCTTTCATTTGAAGGGAATCTTGCTTACAAATTAGGAATGCTGGTGAAAATTGGATATGCATACAGAACAAAGGATTTGGCTATTGCACTTGGAGCTGTGACTAGAACTAGTGTTGAGAATTTGCAGAAGGTCATTGGATTGTACTTGAGCTATGGGCTTTCAAGTGAGGATATAGTTGCTATGAGTAAGAAACAGCCTCAAATTTTACAGTACAATCCGAAATCATTGGAGGAGAAGATGGAGTATTTGGTTGATGAGATGGGTCGAGATGTTGGGGAGCTGCTTTCGTTTCCTGCTTATCTTGGGTATAATCTTGATAGGAGGATCAAACATAGGTATGAAGAGAAGAAGAAGAATGTAGGTGAAGGCATGTCAATTAACAAGCTCTTGACTGTTTCGGTTGAGAGGTTCTCAAGAACAAAGAAGAAGTATTTGCCTGAAATCTTACATTCAAATGGTGAAGAGATCATTGATGTTGATTAGTGAAGTCTTGTTTTTGCTGTGCTAATAGTAAGCTTAACTCTTATGACAGCGGTTATTCCCTTGTAAGTATTAGTATACAAAGACATTTCCAATATTGACAACTTGTTAAATTCAGCTTGTAGCTTTTTGATACACACTGAGGTCATTAGACTTGCCCATTTCTGCCTTAGAACACAAATGAATCTGTATAAATACCTTACAATGATCTCTTGCATACATATACACAAAGGAATCCACAAACATGTACAATATTAAATACAACCATTTCCAATTAGAGAAGAAAAATCAAAGACAAACCCTTGACAAAACGACATACATTAGAAGGAAAGAAGAAGAAAAATTAACGGTCAAATGAAATAGAAATGTCAACACTAATGCCAAAGAGAAGGATGGCAAGAGCAGTGAAATTCACCAAACGAGCTTCATTACTATTCACCAATCCCAAAATAGTAAAGATCTGCATTAAACCGGTTTCTGCTGTACATATTGCCATGTACAGGAGTGCCTTTCCGAAGCAGACGTGCCATGGCATAGCCATCACCCTAGCTTCATGAGGTCTTCGCACCCAAAATGTCGAAAACCCAAAAACCCACTGCAATAAGAATACAAATGCATAAGAAGAGTTGTTTAAAGCTAACATCTTGATTCAGTGCAGATCAGCTGAATTTATTGTATTGTACCTGGAAGCCATATAGGATGAATGTGCCAAGTCCCATCCAAGAATGCAGAGTGTACATATTGGTCATTTCGCGCCTGTGGTGGAATTTGAAGGTTGCGTATAGTCCTGTGATACCAAGAGCAAAGGCGATCACATGAATCGCCATGTGAATGAACTTCTGAGCTCCATGGTCAGCTCCTACTGTCCTGTATATCATCATGGCTGTTGACAAATGACCCAGAATCAGATTCTTGATTGAAATTTTTTTTTTTTTGAATGTCATGCAGTATAATGAAATTATGCATTAGAGCTAAAGATGAGTAAATATGAATACCTTGACCAGCAAAGAAGATGAATCCGAAGAACATAAGGAATATGTGGACCTGAAGGAGAAAAAAATATAAAGATCATTATGTATTGATTAGACTGAACTTTGATCTTGTTGAATGCCTTAGAAATGTTATTGAAATGCAAGGTAATTGACATACATTGAGAATGAGATAAGGATTGCCAGAATCCAGGTTAAGGCCACCGCGATAATGCAACAGCCAGATGAGAAGGAGAACAGTGGCTAATATACCAAAGAATTGCGCGGCTGATGTTAAGAGTGAAGCCGACTTATTGTACCTATGTCTTTCCACTGTATCCATGGATTACAATCCTGGATCAGTAATGCACAAGGCAGATGATCAAGAACAGCTTTTGTCGTTATATATACTCTTCCAGTTTTCAGTTTTCTGGTTTTCTGCCAAAGTTGTGTGGTTCTGTTCTGATGTTTTATACTTGTCTAGCTACTTATGTTTAAAGGAGAGGTATCAATCTTGATTTTTCTAACTTTTATGAGGATTGAATTGCTTTGCTTCATCTGCAGTTTTAGAATTTGTAAGGAAGAAGGCTTTGAAAAGGTCTTGCAAGAGAATGATCCACATTTTGATGAAGAGCATACCAAAGCAAAGTATCTTTCTGCCCAAGTGCCAGTTTTCAGAATTCATTCTCAAGTTTCTGAGATTACTTTGCAGAAGAGCAATGCAAAAGTTTTCAGCTTTTGTCTTTATGAGGTGATAAGAAATACAGGCACTACTAGCAAAGAGCTTAAGTACATGATTGAAGTATGAGATATGAGACCAATTTGTGACTTGCATTGTGTATGTTTGCTATGAGCCCTATCATTGCTAGTAAAGGATAATTGATTTGAAAGGCAAGGTATTATTTGGATTTGAAAAATGCCAAAGACAAGTCAATTTTTTACAGTTTGTCCATGTGAAGTAGGAGTTTTGAAGATAAGCATGATGATGTTGAAAGTAGGAGAGAATCCACTTTTCTTGGTTTTTCTTGATGATCAATATTGGTATTTTGAACATGATGGAATTTGGTTTGGCCCCAATTGTCACTTTTACAACAATAAGGCAATATAAATAATAGTCCAAAGTTTTCTGACCCAAAAAAAGTATAGTATAAAATATTTAATTATTCATCCATTGCATTGTTTGGGTCATGTTTCATTATGGGCCCATACATGGCCTGATCTTGACGTGGGCCTACCGCATCAGCCCACGTAAAAAATTATAATAGTATAAATACAAAAATGATTAGTGATTAGAATGTTATATGCAGTATATATGAAAACCAATTACTATATGTTTTTTTTGTCACATCATACGATAATGGATAGTTAAGAACACATGGCTAGCTATGTACTAGTGCATAATTAAAGTTAGGGGAATGGATGGATTATTATTGTGTAATAGTGTATAATTAAAGTTAGGGGAATGTTCTTTAGGTCCTTATAATATTTCTTATTTCATCATTTCAATTCATGCCTTTGCCAAAATTTTAAGCAATTCGAATTTAAAGTGATGTTTACATTGCTAAATTTAAAGCTCTAACAGAATGATAGAACTACTGATAAGACTAAGAAAAAGAACTAAAATGTCAATGTTTGGTCTATTATGTATACTCTAAAAAAGGTTTTTTTTTCACATATTAGTCTATTATTTGTTTAATTAATGTTATTTTTACAATACTTTTGAATTATTATGATCAATTTTTGGGTCTCTTTACTTATCATCTTTATTTAGATTTTTTAAATAATTACCTATAAAAACTCGATCAACAAGTATAGAATTGCTGGGGTAAGGATTTAGCGCAAAAAAATATTTCCTCCGTTTCACAATACATGTTTTTTTAGGCTTCAATTTTTGTTTTAAAATACATGTTTTTTGGCTATTTTGGTCTTTACTTTACATATTTACCCTTATAATTATTAATAGGTTGTTAGTGGTTGTTTTTTCAATAAAGTAAAAAAATAAATTAATAATTAGGGATATAATAGTATTTTTAATAACTTTTTTTAATAAGTGTACGTGTAAATAGGTAAAAAGAAATATTATGAAAGGGAGTGAGTAGTGTTTTTTCACTCAGTCTTTTGCATTCGTATGAAATCACATATGTCACTCTGGTTGTTTTGAGTTTGACTGTTATGAGTATCAAAAGTTTTTATATTTTTAAAATACTATAAAATTACCGAAAATAAGTTAGCAATTTCATTTAATCTTTGGAAATCTTCCACCTTATTTCCGCCAATAGTAATCCTCTATTCTAAAATCTTGTTCCATTTTAGTGTTCCAATTAGTTATATAAATACTAAATTAATGTTAAAAAAAAATTTAAAATGATATTTATATTTAAAACAACTATATGTATATGTGTTCAAATTTTTAACTTAAAAATCATATTATATAATTTTTTAAAATTAAAAGGGTAATATTTTGTACGAAAATCATTCTCTTAATTATTAAAAATTTTATAATAAGATTTTTAAGATAAAAATTTGTACACATATGTATATAGATGTTTATAATAGAAATATAATTTTTAAAATTTTTTTAACGTTAATTTAATATTTATATAGCTAATTGTAACATGGAAGTGGAACACAATTATGGAATAGAGAATTAGCGTTGTATTTCCGCCGTGTCCATAATCACTAAACAAGTAATTAACCTCGTCACCCTACCAAAAAAAAAAAGTAATTAACCTCGTCATTCACTCATTCTACCAAATAAAAAGTAATTAACCTCGTCGGGGTACGAGCATGAAGCACCCACATATTTTAACGAGGATTTTGACTAGCGAGTTAAACTAATGATTTGTGAAATTGTGAATCGGTAGATAAAACCGAAGCCAGCATTCCATCAAACATACCAGACTGAATCAGATCGACACCGTCCATTCTCCTCCGTCAACGTGGTCGAATCCGACGGCCGTGATTTGGTTGGTCAAATGAATCACCCGATTGGGAAATCACGTGCATGAAATTATATGATGCATGCATGAAGATAGCTATGGTGGGCAGTTCCCATTTTTTTACTCATAAATGGTAATTAATTACCATTATGTACTCATTTAGGTTTAGTGATTAGTGATTAGTGCTAGTGCGGTAGTGCATACTGTATGCGTACATGCATCATCCCCATGTTAAGCTCTCCTATGGATCTCCACAGTATAGTATCCCCCACCTTCATTTTTTTTTTTGATATAGAAAAAAATTAGGAGGACCAGTTCATTGAGAAACTGGTCGTTCTAGAGCATTCGCACGGATGAGATCTTGAAGATCTTTCGCAGCTGCGTTACTCAGGGCTTCTCCATCATGAGAAGTCTTCGCGAGGAAGTCTGCTACTCTGTTGATCTCCCTAAAAATATGGCTGATGTGGTGCGTTCTGAATCGCCTCAAAAGAAGGAGGATGTCAGCTCGCAACATCTCACTCACCCATGGACAGCTCCTTACGCCCTTGATGGCGCTAATTAAATTGATATTGTCTCCTTCGATTTCAATATGAGAGATCCCACGGCGGATGGCCTCTTGTATCCCCCACCTTCATTTGGCAATGCAAAAAAATTACCCTTAAAAGGGTAAAAAAACATTACTCCGTATAATGAATGGAGAAAAAGTGAAATTACTTTCCCTTTCCTGAAATGCATTATACCTGAAATCTGAAATACGCCAGAATGCCACACTGCCCATTCAGAAAAAAAGGGCTAAAGTTGATTTTCCAAATTGCAAAAGTAATACGGAGTACTAACAGTTCTTATTTAATTTTTAATAGATATATGAAAATGTTTAACATTACCGCATTATATATTAAGTTAAATGTAATTAGGACATGCCGTTAGTTGTGATTTTTCTACAATTATGTACTTTTGGAAAAGCATAAAATACGTAGTAGTTAGACCTGTTAATCGGGTTGGGTTGGACGAGTTAGGTTCCGGGTCGTTACGGGTCACGGGCTAAACCGGATTGAGTCGATATGGGTTTTCGGTCGGGTTGATCAGCCGGTCAAAAAATAAAAAATTTATGATTATTAACATCTAGTTTTAATTAAATAATAATATTTAATTATTTTTTATGTATTTTAATAATAAAATATGTTATTTTTTAAAATAAAATTTATACATTTTATAAATATACTAAATCGGTCAACCCAACTGTTTGCGGGTCTATCGGGTTTCGGTTCACTTCGAGTTTCAGGTTCAAATTTTCGGGTCTTGACCTTAAAATTTTTGGACGATTCGGGTCGGATTTGCAGGTCGGGTCAGCTTTTTACGGCTCTAGTAGTTACAAAATTATATTAAAAAAAAAACAGGAAGCAAAATCCAAATTAACTTTTTTGACTTGTTGGGTAGCGATGGCTGAACTCGTGCACTTAATATTGAATGTGTATATCCGTATACGCGTTCCGAATCCAAACTAGACTCCCCAAGTGGGCTGGTGGGCCCAGGCGCCGAATCCACAGGCTCCACACCCACTCATCATCATACGTGTCTGTCTCCATAGCCACGGTTCAAAACCCGTACATACGCGGATACGCCACAACCAAACGACGCCGTTTCACGTGACGCCCGCCCTTAACGGACGTTGGGGAACCCATTACCCAATTAACCGCCCCCGCCCGCGTCAACAGGACATGCATACAACGACGATGTGACGCTGAACTCGCCATGATTGACGGCGTTTACCTTTTATCCCAACCGAAAGCCGAGTGGGGCCCCATCCACGCGTCTACAATCACGCCTCTGGCTTGGTGGGTGCGCGCGTGTCTTCGTGATCCAATTTTTTTTTTATCCTCTATCCGTCACGGGACGCTCCAGAAATCCGAGGCTTCAAACTGCTCTACTTTCGGTTGCGGTTTTGTGGGACCCGTTTGGACTCGGTACCAACAAACGGCTAGTTTTTTTTTAACCCAGCTTTCTGATTTGGCCTGATCGGGTCGGCCCGCCCACTCGCCCACTGCGGCTTCTGGGTCATTTGTTTCTGTAATCGGGTCAGACGACCCAAGACTTTTTCAGTGTACCAAGTCCCGATGGCTGGCATTCAGTAACTATTTTCACGACTCAGAACTTTCAGTCATTTTTATCATTTTTTTTTATTGAGGTCATTATATGGCCATTAATGAAATTTAAATACGGAGTACAACGTACTACATTTCCCATTTCACTGAACGAGTGCATCAACATTATATATGTATCAAACTCAAGCCAGTTTACGACCATCGATCATTCGTGGCTAGATGGAAAATACCATTAATATATACAAGAATCTAAAGCTCTATCTAGTGACTTGATGTTTTAGGTTAGAATATGTATCCCAATCTTTATACAATTATACGCAAAATGGTTATAAATCCCGACAAACGGTATGGTTATCGGGAGATTTTGGAATGCTAGACGTAGTTTGTCAAAAAAAAAATGATAGACAAGAAAAAAAATGGTTCAAGGTTTTCTAACTTAATGTTAGAATATGTCTATCCCACATCTGAAAATTGGGAGTAAATTGGACTAATATATAACTCAGCAGATTACTCCTCTTATTGTCAATTGGTTTTAGGATAGAACCGCGCTGCGCTAATATAATATCAGAGTTATTTGCCTAACGACCTCTATCGATCCTAGCCCCGCCCCGTTGTGTTGTTTTCGCATAGAAAGGTAGATGGAATTATACCTATTGCCTTAGTTGTGTTGTTTTCGCATAGAAAGGTAGATGAAATTATACCTATTGCCTTAAACTTTAGAGTTAAACTGTGGATCTCGACCTTATATATTTAATGATTAAAAATCCAAATATATTACCAGTTTTGTTTTCTTAATCAATAAAGATCAATGTGAATTAAACATAGATACTATTGGTAAAGGGGTTATTGAAAATTGTCGACTTAATTAATATATATGTTTTTTCATGATATATCTTATACCAATATTTATTTAAAAATTAATTTTTAAAATGACTACAATAATTTTACAAACAATTGTTAAATAATTTGAAAAAAAGTTCCTTATCCTAATAATGAAAAAAGGGAATTTTTTTGTGTGTTCCGAATGAAAAAGGGAAATTTATTTAAATACGAAGATGGAACATGGGCGGGCGCATTTTGTATACATCCACCTAATTTATGTATATGCCCACAACTTTGGTAACTATTTTATAAGTTATCTTGAGTAGTAAAATGGATAGCTTGTGAATATTATACACACAAAATAAGAAAGTAGTGGTATAACACATCGATGAATTTCTAAGTTGAGGCTAGTGTAATCTTTGTATTGATTACACACGGATACCTAAAACCGAAAGAGTAACCAACTTTTGGGGAAAAAAAGTCGTAATCCATGATTGTATGTGGACTATACAAGTCACGCTATCCCCTGACCAAAATTTTGGCAACTATTATTACTTGCGTTTCTTTTCCACCATACTCATTTTTAAAAAATTTATGGCTTCTTTTTACCAGCTTTTTCTTTGTTTTTTAATCATCCCATTTTTTTCTTTTTTGCCTAAATTATTATTTGGTTTTATTTATCAAGGTTTCTATATAGTTTTTTAACGTAAGCATATATCGACGTGGGAAATTTGAGACTAAAATTACTTATTATGTAACTGAATAAACTAATCCATCCATTTCTGTATGGTTTTGGGTTGGAATTTTATTGGGCTTGTATGCTAGGCCTATTATTGCACGACCTCTAAATTATCGGCTCTCGGACTTTATCATGGCATCAGAGTATGGTTTTGTGTGGCTCTTTCTTGGAGTCTTCGGGCTTGCCGGTTTCATTGGCTTGTTCAAGCAGTCCGTTCATTAAAGGAGTGACAGGGTTCTAAAAGTGGCGGTTAACGAGCCTTGAGGGATTGTTCGGACTTGTTGGCCTTATGTTCAAGCATCCCGCCCAATAGGAGCGATCGATCCAATCCGGTACCAACAGGTATCATTCCTCCCAATAAAGACGGTTAACCGGCCTTGATGGATTCTGTCCAAATGACAACTGGCCCAAGCTGTTACACTTGAGAGGGCGTGTTGAGAATTATCTCACATGGAAAACTTGAGACTAAAATTGCGTAGTATACAACTCAATGAGCTACTCCACACATTGTCATATAATTTTAGATTGAAAACTCATTGGACTTGTATTTTAGACTCGTTTGTTACCACACGACCATCAAATTATCGAAACGACCGGACTTTGTTACAAATAATTCTTACGAGTCCAAACTGATAAGTTCGTATATAGACGACACATTAATTCCTTATCTTACAATTTACGAACATGGCTCCAATTAATTTAGCCTTGCAACAATCAAGATTAGTGAACCTTCCTTCCTATATATTTTAGTAGGGATGGGAATAGGTCGGGTCGAGGGCAGGTAGACAACTTTCATCACCCGAGCCTACCTTAATACCCGCACATCCGACCCGGGGAATAAAACCGATGATTTTCACTTGAATTGACCGAAACTCATCGGTTTTGGACTAGGTTGAGTGTTTTCCTGGTATTATTTAACTTGTTCATTGTTATTAAAATCGTACTTTTATTCTTAGAAACTCGTTTAAAATCGTACTTAATTAAGCCATAAATTCTCATTTAAAATCGAACATTTAAGTAAATTGAAAAATTCACCTACATTTTTTTCTTATCTTTAAAAGGCTCATATTATATGAGAAAATGACGAGGTTGCATATGTTTCACTTGAACTTATCTATAAACTCCATTAGGTAAGCTCAATTTTATAATTTTCAATGAGATGAGGATTTCTACAATTCAGGTATCTCGGGTACGTGGTCGGGTTGGATCAGGAATTGTTTGGGTCGGGTCGAAGTGATCACCCGCATCCGAACATCTGAAACCCTTATTCACCCGACTTATATCAGGTTTTCATTCGTTTTTCTGATCATTTTTATCGGATATCCGTCGAATGTGGTTGAAATTGTCATCCAAATTAAATAACAAACCCCTTATGGCCAACCCCGAAGGATACGCTACATTATATGTTATAAAAGATTAAAACTTTGTACATTCAATTTATAGGTATCTCCCCATAATTAACCAAGCTAAGTAAAGTACATATATGCTACATACATCTCAAATATCCTTCACGTACTTAGCTAGTTATATAGTGTAGATATTATACATTCGAGTTTGAACAATATTTGGAGTAGTATATAAGCAAAGTGTAAGTATCCTTTATCCTCGAGCTCTCCTTTACTTCATAAGCAAGTCCGAACACCTTGTTAATTAAGGATGGTAGAAGAAATGGAAACAAACCTTATCTTGTTGTTTTCTTTTGCTGGATTCCCTAGTATGAATGCATATAAAATGTGGTTCACGTATGACTGAAGTTCAAATAAATTTGTACTCCATACTAGAGTTTGGTTCAAATAAAAAAAAAATTCTTATCATGAAAAATAAAAAGTGCACTACAAAGTATAAAAAGTGCATTACAAAATACAAAAAGTGCAATCCGAAAAATATACTATAAAAAATACGAAAAGTGCACTACAAAGTAAGAAAAGTGCAAATGCGAAAAACTGTACTCCGAAGTAGGAAAAGTGCACTACGAACTGGAAAAAGTGCATTTCTTTTCATTTTTCGGGAAAAGAGTTTTTTCATTTGAACCAAACTCCTCCATAATAATGGCTTATAAGAATATTTGCATTGTTAATTTACTCACATTTCCAAAATTTATCGAACAAATAAATAACAATAAATAAATTGAAAATTTTTCGTACGGAGTACATGTTAATATGTCTTAAATTTATTATTGATCGGTACTTATTAGGGTCTGAGAGAGTGAAACTTCATGTCAGGGGGTTTGGATCGAGGCAACGCCTCAAGAAGGATGGTCTAGCTGAAATGGTATTCTACATATATATTTTGTTTTTGAGCCTATCGAAATTTGTTTGGACCTACAACCCATAATTAATTTGAATAAGGATTTCAAGAGTTTCTACGCATAAAACTTGAAACGTCTTATAATTATATTCTGAAATTTGTATTTCGAAATTTTTACATTTGTGAACCACGTAAATTTATGTGTTCTTATTAATAATCTTGTTGAATCTTTTTACACCGTAATAACACTAAAATTGTTTTAGCTTGAAGTGTTAACCTTTTAATTATTGTACGTTTGAGTAATAAGTATTTAATATAGCATGTTGTATATACATTATGAGTTACTTCAGGCTTACTCAAATAATTTCCTATTTTTCCGGGGGTAAAAAATCGAACCCGGGTCAAAAGTTTATTTGTTAAAGAAGGAAAAAAAAATTAATAGAAGTATAGTAAATGAAGCAGGTAGAAGAATATTAAGCAAAAACATGATTAAGACAAGAATTTATGTTTTGTTTGGGTGGTGGAGGGCAGATTAACGTATCACGTGTATAATGCGACAGACTTTGTTCGGGGTACTTAAAGCTTTTGGTTAGTATAATTCCACTTTCAATTACGCAACAAAATGTATTAATTTTAAAATTAGTTGTTTAGTTATAGTTTTTGTTCACTGACAACTTGCTTTTCTTCACGTACGTTATTGTGTCTGTATTACATAACCACTCAATTTAAAATTAATTATTTTTACCTAAAATAATTCATTTTTTTTTCATTTATTATAAAAAAATAGTTTAAACGGCTATAACGTTAACATTTAAAAATTATTGTCGGCCTTTTTCTGAGGTTAATTAATTATCCGGTATTATAATAAATCAGATCGATATTCTCGTAAATTGTTCGGTAACTATAGTATTTAAGTAATTTAACCTCATCCTATGTGCTTAATGAAAGTTAACCTTCATTATACATTTACACATCAATTCTCTACATAATTTTTTTTTTGTCAGAAGAAGAGACGACACTCTCCGACCCCTCAAGGGAGCGTTTTATTAAAAAGGAAAAAGAGGGCTAAGTAGTCAGCAAACGGGGGATAGCCCGACCCCTAATATCATAAAATAACAGAAAAGAAATCCCATCCGGCGGGGCACGCAATACATGAAACCCAAACGAGAAGTCAAAAGCAAAAGACGTAAGAATATCCGCTATGGCGTTCGCCTGGTGAAACACATGTCAGGATTGGATACTACTAATTAAGCCTTAGTATTGGGACACTAGGCTAAAGAGCGGGTAAATTCTCTACATAATACTAACTGTACAAGGTTCATGCACCATGACGTAATACTCCTTAGCCATGCCTTTGAATATGTCTTAAGCGTTACTATTATACATTTATACAAACCTTTTTCCTTTGTTGAATGTGACCTAAACAAAGCTTATCACATTAACTCAACACGCAAACCTATAAAAAAAATGTTACAAATTAAACAATTTTTTTCAATAACATAGAAAGGAATCCCAACAACCAAAAATACCATAGTATTTGTAAAAACATGAGTCCAAAACACACTAATATTAATATACTATTATAATGAATGCCTTGATTGGAGATCGATAATTGCTTGAAAATATCGACTGACAAATTCACAAAAACTACATTAAAATTCCTTGTCAGACTCACTGCAAAAAGTGTGTAAATGGTGCAGAGTTTTACGGAACTCCGGCCATGGCGTAAAAACACAATTTATGTTAAAGGCCAAGTGTATGCAAATTCGTGGTCAATCTCATTACGTCAACCCTAAAATCTTTGTGATAAGGATAGCATGGGTCGAGTTCGGTCATTTTGTGTTATGATTGAATTCGGTTCAAGTCATTTTGAGTTAAAGATTAATTGGGTTTGGTTATTACGGATTTTTGGACAGACTAAGTTGATTAACGAGTCAAAAACGTTAAATTTTTTATGATTATTAAAATTAATTTTTATGGAGTATAAGTTTTTAAAATAAATTTTCGTGCAGACTAGATTGATCAACGGTCGAGCCAACAGATTTCAAGTTTATCGAATTTCTTTTGTTTCGAATTTTTGAATCTTGATTCTAAAATTTTTTTTTTTTTTGGTCAGTAAAGGGGCATACGATGGCCCAAATTTATTAGCTTAAATCGTTTTCAACATGAGAGATAATCTGATAAGGCATATGATGAAAAACAGAGACATCAACATCAAGGCTAAAACTAAGATTAGCAAGACTATCAGCTACTTTATTTAATCTCCTAGGAGTATGATTGACCGTCACTTCCCCATTGCGCTGATGAATGAGTCGACGACAGTGGACCACCAAAGAATAATCAGGGTGGGTGGGGGGCAAATCATCGGTTAGTAAGGACACCGCCCCCAGCGAGTCCGTCTCCACCACGGCCTGGTTGACATTCCATTGAGCAAGCATCTGAATTCCATGAGCGATGGCAAGTAGTTCGGCCCTCAGAGCTGAACAGTGACCGAATTTAGCAGCAAATGCCACCACAAACAACCCGTGCGAGTCACGGAGCACTCCTCCACCACCAGCCTCTCCGGGGTTCCCACGAGAAGCCCCATCCACATTGAGCTTGTGCCAACCAGCTATGGGGGGCGTCCATCGTCTCTCTGTCACTGCAGCCCGCATATCCCTATCAAATTGTTGCTCTTTATTCATGGCCTCAGAAAATGCTCTCGACATTGCATAAGCCGCAGCCCAAATTGCATCTGCATTGTCAGGGGCGTCTTCAAACACCAGCTTGTTACGTTGCTTCCAAATGTACCATACAAGAAAGCTAAATTTAGTGCTCCAATCATCTCTGCCTTTGAGATTCATGGTTAGCCAAGGTTTCATGTCTGCACTGAAAAATCCCTCTCTCAAATTATTTCCACCGGCCCTAATCCATATTTGGTGTGCAAATGAGCAATCTCTAATCAAATGGCGACTGATTTGGCAGACCCCAACACAACAAAGAGTTCGTATGTTCCTCTATATGGCAGCTAACGAAAGTTTCTTGTGCAATGCTATCCGTTTCCGGAGGCATCTGACCGACTCGGCTGCTTGCCCGAGATGCAATCTAAAATTTTTGAGGATTCAGAACGAAGAGGTCTAAATACAGTAGCATATATTTTGTGAATATTATTAGGATAAAAATAAAAAATCGTGTTGAACAAAAAAGAAAGGGAATTTGCAGAAAAGGGAAAGAAAATAAAAATTGGTGTATATAAAAACAGCTCAGCATCAGCAATTGACACACAGAGACGAAGGAATTTATAAAACCCACCCCCACTATTGTGTCTCCTTCTAAATTAGCCTTTTTTGGTGAGCTCTTCCTTTATAAAGACACAATCTTTACCCAATTCCTTCAGATTCTAGACGTTTTTTGTTCTCTCTTGCTCTCAGCCTCACATTGTTTAAACTAAAACAGCCCTTCTTCTTCTTCATTTCCTTGCTTTGCTTCTGAAACTGGGAAATTGATGGGGATGGAGCCGAATCATTTGATTTTGCTGATGATGTGCTGTGTTTTCAGTGTTGTTTGTGGGAAGAATGGGATTGGGAATTTTCCCATAATCTCGTTTGATGAGGGGTATTCTCATCTGTTTGGGGATTCGAATATGATGGTTCTTGAGGATGGGAAATCTGTTCATCTTTCTCTTGATGAAAGAACAGGTAATTAATTTTCTCTTCTGGGTTTATTTTTTTTGAAGTCAAGATTTCATTTTTGGTGTGTTGAGTTTGTAAAGGTTGAATCTTTTTGCAGGTTCTGGGTTCATGTCACATGACCTTTATCTTCATGGGTTCTTCAGTGCTTCCATTAAGTTGCCTTCTGATTACACTGCTGGTGTTGTGGTTGCCTTCTATGTAAGTGTTAATTAATCCTTAAATCTTCTAAAAATTTCATCTTGATTTGAATATTGTGATTGACATGTACAGTATTGATTTGGTTGGGATTTGTTATCTGTACTCATCTGGGTGAATTTTTTTACCTTTTGACCAAAAAATGAGGTTTTTTACCTTCAAGCTAGATGTTACCAAATTTTAATGTCAGGTTTTAAAGCTGCTTGTGTATTTATGCCACCAACATTAATTTTTTCCTTAATAAACTTGTGCCTGGCTGGTTAGTAAAATTAAAATGTCCACAGATGGAGGGCTACCATTTTAACCATTAATTATTGCTTTACTCAATTGATTTTTACTGAAACCTTGATCTTGCAGATGTCAAATGGAGACATGTACCCAAAACACCACGACGAAATCGACTTCGAATTCTTGGGCAACATTAGAGGCAAAGACTGGAGGATTCAGACCAACATCTATGGCAATGGAAGCACAAATGTTGGTAGGGAAGAAAGATACAATCTTTGGTTTGATCCTTCAGAAGAGTTCCATCAATACAGCATCCTCTGGACTGAAGATCAGATCATGTAAAGCAACCATTTTCTGCATCCATACATCAATTATCCTGCTTAATTAGTATTTTTGCTCACTTGATTGTGATTGATATTGGTTCTCTTGCTTGCCATTTGTCAATTAGCACTCTCTGGATTCCCTAATATTTAGCTGTAAAGAAGTTGTTTTCTTGTGCAAAACAAGTGGCTTTGTGTTGACTTGTGAGAGTGACTACTCTATATAAGAATGATTTTTTGGGCCAGCTCATATGATCAATTAGGCTAAATCTGATGCTTGATTAATTCTTGGTGCAGATTCTATGTCGACGACGTCCCGATTCGAGAGATCAAGAGAACAGAATCAATGGGTGGCGACTTCCCTTCAAAGCCAATGTCTTTGTATGCAACCATTTGGGATGGCTCTGGCTGGGCTACCAATGGTGGCAAGTACAAAGTTAATTACAAATACGCCCCTTTCGTCGCGAGATTCTCGAACCTCGTGCTCCACGGGTGCGCATCCGACCCGACCGACTCTTCGTCGCTAAGGTGCGAGACCGAAACCGAGGCCACCCCTGCAGGAGTTTCCCCTCCACAAAGGCTCAAAATGGCCTTGTTTAGGAGAAAGCACATGACCTATTCCTATTGCTATGACCGGACCCGGTACCGGGCCCCGCCTTCCGAGTGTGTGTTGGACCGAGACGAGGCCGGGCGACTCCGGAGGTACGACCCCGTGACGTTCGGGTCGGGCCGGGCCCGCCACGGAAGGCGGCATGGGCGCCGGGAAGGGAGTTTTGGGGAGGCTTCATCTTATATTTGAATAACACGAGTATTTGGGATGTAACTCCACTGGGCTTATTCCGTGACTACATGATTTGGGATTTGAGTGTCATTATTTGTTTATTTTTGAGATTCGAGTATGATTAATTATGTTAATTTTTTTTAGGTATATAAAGCAAAGAAAAACAGCACATTATAGTTCTAATTTGTGGGTTGGTTTTAAGGAAATTTTGCACACACATTTTATGTTTTTGGGTCTTGGTCGTTGTTTT
The DNA here is from genome assembly GCA_964016875.1 of Fallopia convolvulus. Taxonomy (NCBI): domain Eukaryota; kingdom Viridiplantae; phylum Streptophyta; class Magnoliopsida; order Caryophyllales; family Polygonaceae; genus Fallopia; species Fallopia convolvulus. The sequence goes on along the minus strand of OZ024718.1, from coordinate 78,970,925 downwards.
TTTTTTTTTTTTTGCTTGAATAAAATCTTCACAATGTTGTTGAATAAAATTTTCTACAATATGTATATTTGGTATGTTTTGTTTATAGTATATATATATATATATAAGATTAATAAGTGGGAATAAATGTCTAGTTGTCAGAGCATATGTTTCTCTTATACGCATGCAAGGTCATCTTATCCTGTTTTTTCTTTTTGTCGTTTGGCTGCTTTCTAATAACGTCTAAAACAACACCAAATAAAAGGCTGGCTAATTTCATATTTTTCTACTTTTTATTAAGAAACGAATTACTTCGGGTCATGATTTACAATTTTGCTTCTGAAATTTCGTCATTCATGACCACTAATACTGAAACGACCAAACCGAACTGAACCTAAACCAATACTATTCGGTTCGGTTTTCGGTTTACGAATTTTTCAAAATTCGATTTCGGTTCGATTTCGGTTAAATTTCAGTTAGGTTCAAATTTTCCAAAGAATGGTTTATCTAAAACTGACAAAAAGCGAAATTGAACTAATTTGATTCAGTTTTCGATTCACCTTAAATAAAGTTTTGGTTCGGTTCGATTCGATTTTGAACCAGTACTCAGCCCTATTTAAAAGTTTCGTAATCCTATCAAATTAAGAAATAGGGTTCCATATAACCTCTAGCCATATTGCCGCTTGAAATTGAAATAATGCTACACTATGCTAGCATACATAATTATGTAGCTATTTCTTAGAATATCCAATGAACATTTGTACAACATATAGTTATAATTTATAGAATAGTAATAGGCCAACACTAGCAGCTAACAAAGTACACAATCCCCACACTAGTTCAGGCCTATTTGGCGATTGCTAGCTAGCTTTGTCCCCATTCAAAACTTTCATGAAAATGGAAATGTGTTTTGTCTTGTTTACGTACTTATTTTGTGATTGAGCAAAAATTATTTTACTTATATGTTTTGTTTTATTCTGTACTCTATAGTTGGACAAGAGAAATTGAGAAAATGAAATGATGAACCATAATTCAATTTGTGAATTTATAAAAACACCATTGGTTAGCTCGATTATATAGAGAAAACAAGCTTACCGTTGAGCTTGATCAATATCTCACGGCAAGCTTAATTTCATTAATCACCTTTCATTTATGCCTTGTTTTTTGGTTTAAACCTCTCATGTATGATTTAGCAAGGCACATATGACCTTTTTGTTACCATAATATGACTAACAAAGTGAAATTTTACCGATATATGATAAGCAAAGATGCAACAGCCCATGATCTATGTGGGCCGTTACATTTATCAAAAGAACTGGCCCATTCAATACGGCCCAAGACCACAGCCCAACAATGACCCATTGCATATCATGTTAGCAAACAAGCATGAGTGACACAAGAAAATAATATTATAGGAGTAATCATTATTTGAATAAAACTAAAAAGATACCACCAAGACAATTTCATAAGAACTAGGGTGTCTTGGAAAACATATCAATCACTGGATGACATTTCAGAATGGTCTCTTTAGTTGAACTGAGTAACTAAGGGCTTCACATAGCACTATCACCAAAAAGGCTCCAATCATTTACCTTAAAGCTGGAAACAGCGAGCTTGAAAACCTCGGCTATTGGTGTCAACCCAGATTGTGCAGCGGGAGCTGCAACTCCAGAGCCCACAGCACTAGCGCTTTCACTCAAATGGCTGCAAATCAACAAACCCAGAATGAGATGACGAGGGGAAAGGGGAGGGCAACGAATTCAAACCAGATTGTTAAAGAACAATTCAGGGATTTTTCATACTTTATAACAAGAGGCTCGTAGGCTGTGATTAATACGTCGGTATCAACTCCCTTCAGGCGCAGATTAGCTAGGTATACCTGTGATCGCCGTTTATGAGTAATTTCAATACTTCATTGTGGGATTAATTAAAGTGGGATTAGAGTAAAGCAACTTTACTCTGACTATGTTTTGAGCTTCTCTTCCTTGTCGTCCCTTAGAGATTGCCTGCAACAGGTGGGAAAAGTAAGTTTGTAATAGCCCATGGTTGTAAGATAGGCAGAAAAAAAATGATCATTCCAACTACAAACTGAAACAACATATGAGAACTCGTAAGTATCTACATAGAACAATAAAGATAATAAAATAGCAAGCTAAGGCTGATTTTTTTGGGCAACATCATGAAATGCCAAAAAACTTTTAAGATACAATCTTTAAATCAGGTGAGCAAGATGAAAAACTTAAACAATCAGATGATCAGAATATGGTAAAGTATAAGTTATGCAACATCAAGCTTCTGCACATGCTCTTTAAGCCTTGCATACCATTTGGCCAACAGCAGTCGTCACAACAGATGGCATGTTACGATAAGACAATCCAGGAGCCTCGAAAACAGCAGATTGCTCAATAACCTGAATAAGAATGAACCAAAAATCATTAAATTACTTATAGTTGCTAGTAAAGATAAGCTTGTGTAAATTTGGGCCAACAGACACGTCTACTGAGTTCAAGCATCATATGCACTACCACTAACCTATAAATACTCACAATATGCCTAATAAATTCTTCTTTTTCAGCAAAATCATTTTGTGATCAGTGATGATGACAAAAACTCATTCTCCATATTCAAATCCTGAGGAATACATATAAGACTAACCTATAAATTAAGAATTAAGTTACATATGCGGATTCTTGTATTGTACTCGTCCACTCTATTAATCATCTTTGGAAAGAATCCATAGTCTCAACTTCAGAATTTACCAACAACTTAAATGGTGACAATTATAATCGACAATCATGTAACAGCAAGGAACATTGAGGCAGACGAACAATTAGAGTGAGATAAAAATGTGAAATTCATGAGTTAGAACTAACCGTGCCAGCCTCGGCTTCCTGTTCACAGGCCAAGTCTTGGAGAAACCAATTAGCACTCCCATTGTCAGCAACATCGTGTTTGTATTCTAAGAGCTCGGCAATTAGACTCTCGTCTCGAGCAGGATCAACAAACACTTCCTTCAAAAAGAGACAGAACAAAAACAGAAAGCCAATGTGAAAAATCTTGGAAGTTACTTAACATATCATGAACTATTAGCAAATCAGTTGATCCTTCAAAATTCTTATACACTTCAAAAAGAGTGCCCTTGTGACTCAAATCTCACAAAAGTGCAAATATTGAACCGAAAGTGCTAACCTGTTGATCAGGAACTTGACGAATATTGCTCACATCCTGTAAATTTGACGCAGACAGAAACGAAAAAGCAGGAAGCCATTAATCATTAGAGTATGTCGGTCTGTTTGAAACTGGAAAGAAGAAGAAATTTAAAGCACGGACCTCAAATCTGACAGGGAAAATGCAAGAAATAGCTCCACCAAACAACGGCCGCTCAACATTCCGATCTACAGACATCTCCAAATCCACTAAAGCCTGAAAGTTCAAACCGCTCAGTAAAATTCAATTGAGAAGGACAAGTTCAAACCAATCAATTTTGGAGACGAAATTGTATACTTTGACGAGGCAGAGAAGATATGCCGGCGGTGAAGAATTCGAATTCTTTCTCCCGAGTCCGTCGTTCCGCCCTGGTTCTGGAGTTCTGGTTCCTTCCTAGGGCGTTTATCAGTTGAATGAATCGGACAAAGGTTGCGTTAGTTTGCAGTCAGATTATTTATATAGGATCTTTTCAAAAAAAAAAATTATACGGAGTACTAAATTATTTTTGGCTTAAAGACGGAAATTCTGTTACATAAATTTATATAGGATCTTTTCAAAAAAAGAAAATTATATAGGATAAATTATTTTTGGCGGTTTATCTTCAATTAATTTATTCTAATAATGTACTATTTTTTTTTATAATTTAGTCAATAATAACTCTTCATATCAAATTAGATAAAAAAAAAATTAATCAAGTAAGAGTTTGGTAATGGGTTGTTTACCCAATACCAGAAGCGTCCTGAGGGACGAGAGCAGAGAGCTCTGGGTGATTGATTAAGATCGCATCAGGGTAATGGTGTGCCAGATTGGCGATTTTGTCAGCAACCCTGTTTCCAGCCCTATAAATGTGGGAGAGAGTGAACTCATCTAAGGTAGAGCATATAATTCGGAAATCTGTAACTAGTATTTCAATTTCCCATGGGCAAGATCCTTCTTGGCGGAGAGCTCGGATGAGGGTTATATTGTCACTTTCTATCTCCAGTTTCCGAATTCCAAGTTGGATTGCCATTTGGAGACCTTTGTATAGTGCTATTGTTTCTGCATGTAGTACCGTTTTGTCATTGATTCGTTTTGAGCCCAATTTCTGTGGTTCTCCTCTATTGTTTCTCAGGGTGTATCCAATGGTAGTGCTCCTCGTTTTCTTCTTTGATGCATCTGCGTTTAGTTTAACCATCCATGTCTTGGTTTTTTCCATATACTTTGCACCCTGTTTCTAATGGTACATGGTGTCTTTATTTGATCGTTACTTGTCTCTGTGTGGTCTTTTTGTGCGTTTTCCCATGATTTCCATAGATTTGTGTTGAAAATATGTAGGTCACGGATGAAATTATGTTCATCAAAGATGAGTTTATTTCTATTGAACCAAATTGTCCACCAAGCCACTAATACTTTTTCCAAGTATTCGTTTTTCCATTTTTTCATGTAAGTTAAAGACCATGTCCTTAATACTGTCAGTGTTGTTGTCTATTCCACATATTAAATTTCCATAGTTTGGTAGAATGGAAGTCATGACATTTATTGTGTATGGGCAGTGTACGAAGAGGTGGATCGCATCTTCGTCATTGTGTGCACAAAAGGGGCATTCTTGTGTGACGGGAATTATGTTCCTTGTTAACCTATTCTTAGTCGGTAGTCCGTCAAAGCATAATCGCCATGTGAAGTTTTTTACTTTTGGTGGAATTTTTAAGGATCAGATCCAGTTCCAGCTTCTTGTCTCCGAGAGTCGTTGTTTTGTGATTATTTTGATGGCTGGTTCCGTGGAGAACCGTCCATTCTTACTTGGCCACCAGTATAGTCTGTCATGTATAGGATTCTCACGGGTCGGGTCGAGTCGACCCGCGACCCGCAAAAAAATTACTTTTGACCTGCAACCCGACTTGCGGGTCGCGGGTGCGGGTCAGGTCGGTCGCAGGTCGACCCGATTTTTTTTATAAAAAAATAGTTTATATATTAATAAAATTATAAAAATATATATATTTTAAAAATATTGCGAGTTGCGGGTTGGGTTTAACCTGACCCGACCCACGACCCGCAAAATAAAAAAATTCGACTCGCGACTCGACCCGTTGAACACCCCTAGTCATGTATATCATTTCGAGGGATTATAATGTTGCATATTTTTGTGGTCCAATAGTCGGGAAGGACATTTCTTAGTTTTTGGACGTTCCATTTCCTTTCGTCTGTAATATAGGTATCTACTGTTTCATTTCGGTTAGCTATGTTAGGGTCGGTGATCATGTCTTTCAATGGTGTGTATTGGATCCATGGGTCTCTCCAGAATTGGATTGTTTTGTCATTGCCTAGTTGCCATATGAGTCCTTCATAGAAGTTTTCTATCAAAATAGATAAATTATTCCTACTATCATCATCAATCATCAATCATCAATCATCAATCAATCAATTATCAATTAATCAATATATGTTACAAAAGTCGAATGTTTTCGAGTTGCCACATTGATTCTGGCCATACAATCCGATTCTATTTATGTTAAAGTAGTGCGGCCCTAAAGTCCGATTCTATTTATTTTTAAAATAAAATAGAAAATATGTATATATGCATTTTCTACAACTTTATTTTTTTTAAAAATATTTGTATAATTCGACCCACCAAGCCGAATCTCTTTTTTTTTAGAGTAGGAAAGAATTAGACTAGCCCAAATCAACCTATAGCATCCTTATGGATAAGGACCTGAAGTACATGTTCAAGTCTAACTACCTCAAACGATTATTTTATAGCATTCTTATGCGTCTAAATTTGATGACCACTACATGAGTAACTTAGTCTCGTAATCAAATCATCAACCTTATTGCAATGACGAGGTTCATGTTCAAGTCTGACTACCTCAAACGATTGCAACAAAACTAGTGTGTCTCAGATTAGCATTTCAATTTGTCATGGGAATGATTTACTTCTTTTTAACGCATTTATAACAATCATGATATCTCCTTCAACCATAATCTTAGATAAATTTCTTTTCTTTGCTTCACATACTGCCTCGTACATTCCTGTAGCTTCCGCTTGGATTATACTCCAATGATCATTCACAAAAGCATTTACCGAAATAGTCTTTCCGTTATGGTTCTGAATAATATATCCTGTGGTTGCCAATCCATTCTATTTTTTAGATCCATCAAAATTAAGTTTTACAAATCCATGATCTGTTTTACGCCATTTCTTGTCCTTCTTCTTGGATACACTTCGTATCGGTGTATTACTATTATCACAATCATGTGTATCTTTAACTTTTTTTCACCTCATTATTTGTGTTTTTATGAATTCTTCTATGGTTTTAGATAATTCATCTAATGGCTGATTAAATACCGTTCTATTTCTATAATACCATATGTTCCACCAAGCTATAATTAACTTAGTAAATTTATGCGGATTTCTTTACTTTCATCTTAAAAGTGCAATACTTCACTGGTGATTTGTTGATTTACTTACTTTTTATTTTCAAAATCGGAGTGCTCAGAAACGAAACTAATTGCTTTACATACTAATGTTAATAAATAAAATAAAATTTTACTTGCATCTAATTGAGACTAAGTTATGTGAATAAACTAATGTATATATAAGTTGTTTATTGCATCTAATTACAACAAAAATATATCCGACTCGTTAGGCCGGATATATTTATTTTTATTTTTTATATAAAAAAAACGCATATATTCAATTTGCAAGGCCGGATGAACTCTAAACACATGAGGCGCATTCAACGTCTATGGATGGGGGAAATATTATTAGCCTTTGAAAGCCAGCACAAGTAGCCATATTAAATGGAATTTCGTTATCCTAAAAGAACATTACAACATCCTTACAAACCTTGTCTCATAATTCCTTGTCACAAGCACCAAAATGCTTTTTTTTCTTTCTACCTTTAATATATCATTAGGGATGAGAAGTGTCAATCATATCTATGGGTCCCACAAGATTTTTCTTTTGAAGAACGGATTTACAACTTACTTCACTCGAGCTACCCCTTTAGATTTTTTTTGTAGGACATTCCACATGTATTTCCTCCTCATCAATTGGCATAAATGACCTTACTTTTTCCCTTACATGCTTGGGACACTTAGGGCAAACCTTAGCATTTCTATGACATCGCACCAAATGTTATTTTAATCAAAATATCCTTCATTTTGTCACTTTACTAAAAAAAACTACATGTTTAATTGTTGTAATGATTAGGATTCGGCTTCCCATATTTTCTTCCTGGATCTTGAGTTTCAAATGATCCAATAAAAGGCATGCTTATTTGCTCACTTGACAAAAAGTTGCACAAATGTAAGCAAATATTGATCTTATTTTTAGCCCAAATTCCTTAAAATCGTAATTTTTAGCCTAAAAAAATGAAGCAAATATTAAAATAATTTCGTTTCTTCCAAGGGATTATGGGAAAAAAAGCGAAAAAAAGAAGAAATGGACCAAACCTTGGCTTCATGCAAAATGAAGCAGAAAAAGCAAAAAATGAACTAGGAAATGGGGAGAAGATGAGAGGAATAAGGAGAAGAAGTAGCGCTTATCTTATTATCACTAATTTATTTGCTGGTACTCTATATATTTACTCATTAACTGTTTAATTGCAGGGACTCGGATGTTTCACCTCCGAGGAAGGCCAACACTTGTTTGGTGATGATATACGAACACACACAAAAACTCTTTTGTAGGATGACACTGAAAAAATATCGAAAAAATTTAAACTTGTTTTCGGCAGAGAAAAGACAATATCTAGAAAGCTTTGGCTTAAGCACATGATGTCTAGGTCCTTTCTATGACTTTGATTATTCCATAGGAATGTTCCATGATTGAAAATCTTGATCGTTGTTTATATTTTACTTTGCAGTGGAAAATGACTTGACCCAAACGACAAGATTATAAAGTAGACAAATTTTATTCACAAGGAACTTGTACACTTTTAAGTTGCAGATCTTCGTAGATCAATCCCTTCAGTTATGAACGGGCTTAAAACAAGCAAAAGAAAAGTTTTATTTGGTTCCCTCCAGCGTGAGCTCAATGAAAGTATCAAAGTCTCTTACTTTGGAGATTACGTGGCTGAAAAGTCGGCCTATCAGCATGGTGAAGAGCCCTTACATAGAACCATTATTGGTATTGAACAAAATTATGTTAGCAACAACAACTTGAATCTGTTTTCACCAGAGGGTCAGTTCGGCTAGCTTGCATTGAGAATTCCCGGATTCCCGGATTGAGAATGACTGAATGAGGGTCCCTCCGAAAAAAAAGGATTCCCGGATTCGGCTATTTATTATTATCAAGAGGGTACAAAATCCGAGAGTTAGTATTTAATAAAATCTCGTATTTAGCGCGTATTATATTCGGGTTTCAACACAAAGGACCAATTAAAGAAATACAAAAAAATTGGGTTTCAACAAAAGGAACAAATAAAAGAAATACAAAATTGCTGAAGAAGGTAAATTTTTTTTTTTGTTGAACAAATCTACTATTAATATCTGATATCTAATTTGCTTTTACTTATATATTTTTGGGGATTATTTTATTTCTTTAAGATTTCTATCCTTGGAGACTTGATATATACTCGAAGAGGTTGGAATATTCTATTGACAAATGGACGAAGAAAGAACAAAAGTCGAAAAACATGATCAGATTTATCAAAGCTAATATAAACATGAAAAATAAGATGAAGTATGCTGTGCAACTGCCAAGGGACTAGTGAGAGTTACACTACATATTTTCGATGTTCATTGAGAAAATGACATTTGAGAGCCTTCTACATCTCCAAAAGCAAAAGGATAGAATGTTTGAAAAGCAGAACAAATTGAAGACCTCTACTCCAAAAAAGTTGTGGTTCAAGGACCTTACTAAACTTGAGAAGTATCTTACTAATATGTTTTCCCTGAGGTGAAAACAAGTTAGCTTTATGCATTGTAATAATGTCATTGAATCCTAAGGCTACACAACAACAATATTTTGTGACCATAATCATCAAGAACAAAAATTATAGTTGAACATCACGATCTCCTTTGTCACAGTTCTTTTAGTTTTTCAAGAGTTTCTTGCATGATTTTATTGGATTTTTATAACTAATGGCTTGTTTAGTACGATTCCTGTAATCAGATTGGAATCAGGAATCGAAATGGACTCAGGAATCAGAATGAGTCATTCCTAAGACATCATGTTTGTTATGCTATTGGAATGAATCAATTCTTAGGTTTTAAAGAGTCAAGGAACTCAATTGAAGCAGCATAGAAGGGAAGATGAACAAGACCCAATTTTGCAATCGAAGAAGTCCTAAAATACTAGTAAAAAACAACTGTTGACAAAATCTGGGCACATTAACAAAAAAATCACGGTAGAGCCTAAACAATAAAAAACATAAATTGCAACCAGATTTTGTACCCTCAAAATTGCTTGTGTAAGAACAAGTATTAAATTAGCCTTGAATCGCACCAGAAAGTATGGTATGAAGTCTGTGGCGGGCAACAATGAGATCTGGGAAAGAGATTGGTGATTGGAGACGATTTTTGGGAGAGAGGAGAAAGGTCGAAGGGTGGCAAGACAACAATAGATGACGGCAAGATTCGTGAGGAAGAGGTAGTGAAATGGTAGTGGGTTGACGACGAGGTTTAGGAGTTAGATAGAAGAAGGCACAAATGGGTTAATCGATGTAGAAGACGAGCATTGAATAAAAAGGGGGAAGGATGATATAATTTTCTTTGGAATGGCTCATACCCCATGTTTTTTTTACTGGAATCAGATTGTACATGTATGTTGAAATGACCCATTCCAAGGAATTAATTCGATTCCAATAATAAGCCTTACCAAACACTAAATCTGGAATGAACCATTCTCATTCCCATTTTTTATTACCCTAAATCCACACCAAACAAGCCCTAAAGATGTTATTGTTGTGCTAAATAAAGTTGCTGATACACACTCCTATGGAAGGATAAATAGCAAACACTTGTAACTATATTAATTTTGGCGACTTTCTACTACAACTTTATTGCTCCTAGATATACCATCGTGACAACATTGTCAAAGCTAATCTTGGTGAGAACTATCTTTTCCTATTTTCATGCCAATTTACATCACTATTCCCTCCCTTTTTGTACTTCTGCACAGTATGCCTCACCAATATCCCGTGATAAGTTAGACCATCTCCAATAGTTTCCCTAAATTTTTCTCTAAAATGGGGCAAGAAATGTCATATTCTCTAAAAATATTTTGCTTCAACTCCAACAGCCTCCCCATTATAAAGAATCTTGTATTTATTATATGTATAAATATTCACCAAAATATTATAAAATATAATATAACCAATTGAAAGTTGCCATGATAGCATATGTAATTAATACATTCCCTAAATATTTTTGGAGAATTCTCCAAATGTAGGGAAGATAGCTCATTTTTTCTCATCCATCCCTATTATAGGGAATGTGATGGAGAAACTGTTGGAGCAAAAACTTGTACCAAATTTGAACCCTGTTTTGTTTACCCATGGGTATAAATGTATAATTACCCAATGACATGGCATTTTATGTAGGAAAAAAATCCGAAAAACATTATTAAATTATATTAAAATGAATTGTGTTCAATTGCATTTACTGCACTTCTCCTCGTACAACTTCATCTTCTACACCTTAGGTTCAAGATTTCAGATCAATGCTCATACCATCGACTATCCCACCGCTCTATCGCCGCCTAATGATGAGATCTTATCACCCTCCTTTAACTTCTTCCAAAATCAAATAATCTAAGATCTCATATCAGTGTTCATCCCATTGAAATACAATTCACCATTAACGTTTCAACAAAAAGACTAATTTATGTCACACAAATAGTAGATTTTAGTTTTGTGTTTCATTATCGTCAATTTTAATCCTCAATTTAGTATATATAAAATAAACCAATTTTTCAAATCTGGGTTTGGGATTCAATAAGAACCCTAATTCCTAAATTCGAGTGTGGGAAAGGGTAGAGGGGTTCCAAAGAAAGTGATAAGTAGTTGTCGTCGCCGTTGCCGTCAGTGACAGAGACAAGTAGAGAAGGTGATGAATGGCCGCCGTTGGAAGGAGTTGTCGGGGGTGCGGCAGAAAATTTCACCGGGATAGTTTGAAGAGAGAGGAGGAGGTTTATTTAATAAAAGAAAATAAAAATAATACTCCATATTTGAAATCTTTGGAGAGTGATTTTTTGGGACTTATTAAAAAGGAAAAATAATAATGACATGTCATTGAATTACTGGTTTCACCTTAATGGGTAATTTTACCCATGGGTAAGTCAAGATTTTTCCACCAAGTTCTCTAAATTCACATTTTATAATAATATGGAGAAGCTGTTGGAGATGGTCTTACATCATGAATAATGAACCTCTTCACTAACTATTGGAAAAAATGTACAAGAATAAATAAGGGAACAATTGAAGATGTTGTTGCTATATTTGCGACATGAACATTCCACTTAAAATATGGATTTCAACCCTCGAATTATATGCTACCTACAGTTTTAGATAAAAGTAATCATGAATATAATTCTATATAATAATTATATATTTTGCACTTCCTCAGTCTCGCTTAACTTGTGTACTAATAACTAATAATGCTATGCTATGTTTTTAAAATTTTGATAAACAACACTATGCTTCTTGATCATACTTACTGTGTTCTCCCCGACTTGAGTTTTTTTGTCCCTTTGTTATCGTTTTCTGTTTCTTGTCACTCCACTCACTCGTGCCAAAGGGCAGAGGGAGGGGGTGCAAGTGGGGGCTACAACCCCCACTGACAGTTGGAGGAGTGGGGATATGTAGAGAGTCGCCCAGGGGTTGGGGCAAGGAAGGGGCGGAGCCGTGGAGAAGAAATAACGTGGAAGCTGGATGTTGGGGCGTGGGCGACTAGGCAGAGTCGGGAGTCTAGTGGCGCCAACGGTTGTAAGAGATCGGAGTCAGGAGTTCGGTCAAATTGTGGGCAGATATCAATTTGGCCATTTAGGAAAGAAGTTTTTAAAAAAAATTAATTGTATTTGGGTAATTGTCAATAGGGATTGGAAGTTGTTTTGAGATTTTTATAATATAATAAATTAGGCCTTTTATAATAGGGGCTTTCATTATAGAGCACCCTCAAAATTACATAGTAGAGCACCTTTTCCTCGTATAAAAGAAATTTCACATAAAATTACACTCTCACCCACATTTCATTTTCTTCTATTAATCCTTCTCTTAACTCTCCCAAACTCTCCAAGACTTCATCTACCCCAAATCTCCATTTTTTTCAAACAAATTTCTAAAAGGATACATCAAGGCAACATTTCAACAACAGATACTCATATCAATGTAAGTTATATTGTTAAAATTCGGCTTTTTAGTTTAAATTTCAGATTTTGAAATGAGTTGGTTTTTTTTTTTTATTTTGATTTGGTTTTGTAGAATGAAATGAGAGATTTAATAACATTAGCTTTCTAAATTTATATCAACACCTTTATAAACGTGCGAAATTAAATTTAGGCTCGATTTTTTCAGGTTTGGATTTGAGCTCGAACGACCACAACAGATGCCGCTTGAAGAAGACGATTATCTCAGCCGTTACGACCGAGGTGCATCTGGGCATTACAGCATGATGCCCTCTGGCCGTTACGGTCGAGGTGCATCTGCCCGTTATGGCAGAGTTGCATCTAGTCGTAATGGCCAAAGCATTCCTGGCCGTAACGGCCAAAAATGGACAAATATTTTTGTTTCTGTTTGATGCTCACCTTGTTTTATAACTATTTCAGTTTCATATGGGAGATAGGTCTATTCATCATCGTCTCAGAGATGCAAGAAAGGAGTAGGTTGCGTCACAACCAAATCCTTAGATACAGGGACTAGACAACATTCAGGCTGAGCCGATGAACCAGGAGCAGGTTGGTTCGTCTAGTCAGGTGTATCGTAGGGGATCTAGACATCTCCTACCTCGGAGGACAGTGGCCCCGCCATAGGTCGGTTAGGGGAGTGGTACTGGACCTCACGATGATGATGATCCCGTCTCTTGATTTTTATGTTATTTTTCGTACTTGACGTCTAGGTATTTTTAGACTTATGATGTATTTTCATACTTGACATTTATGTATTTTCTGACTTATGATATATTTTCGTACTTGACATTTATGTATTAATTTTTTGACTTATGATGTTTAGACATGATTGGGACATATGATGTTTATGTACTTGACATTTATGTATTTTCGTACTCGACATGCTTGATTTTTATGTTTTCAGATTGGGACATGTGTATTTCCGACTTGTTAGTAGTGTAGGTGCAATCAAGCACTAAGACGTAGGGAAATGACTTAAGAAGTGATATTGAATCAGGACCGACGAAGAAGACATCACTAATCCTATTGCTTTTTTCGTCTAGTATGTGCTCCATGAAATAGTTGTTCTCCTTAGCTCGGAGAAAGAACTCTTGAACAACAGTTCGCCCCTCCATCCCAACCTTCTTAAAACCATATCTTGTTGAGTATATTTGTTTCTTACTCATGTAGTTCATTGAGAAATCTTTCAATGCCACTACAATTTGGATCGGGGTACAATTGCTTGATGACATAGACTCTACCAACTTAAGCTTTTGGCCAGTGAGTCTTCCAGCGAGCGCATGCCCATGCAAACTAGAATTTATCCCAAACTTGTGAATTCCATAAACAACCTCAATTCTCAACGATCCTCTAGGGCCCTCAATACTAGTCACGACAAACTTGCAACCACATTTTTTTGACTTAATGGTCTCTTGGACCTCCTTTACTTTCATTTTCTTCGGAGTGTGAGCCCCTTCTCTTTCGCATACCGACCAAGTCATATGCACATGTTATTTTTATACCTATTGTCTTAACCCATTGCATGGCCTCATCTCTGCTATTAAATATCCTACCTGTTATCTTAACCCATTGTATCGCCAAGTTCTTACAATGATTAAAACAAAACATTAAATTAAGGACAAGATTCTATAAAGTGTAGCCGTAATGGCCGATGGCCTTTTGACCGTTACGACCGAGCACACTCTGGCCGTTACGGCTAGACGGCCTTCTGGCCTTTACGTCCAGGGAACCTCTGTCCGTAATGGCTGAGCATCCCTCTGGCCGTAATGGCCATAACGCTTCTTGTTTTTCAAAGATCAAATCTTTTTTTGTTTAGAACACTTCGAACTTTAAACCAAAAGTTACGATCTTTTGTCAACAAAGACATCATCTTTAACCTAATTTTTTGCTAATAACTATATAAGTTTGCCGAGTCAATATATGCAAGTTTAAACACACACTTTTTTTCCTACTTCACTACCATCTCAACATAAACATGATAATTCTACAAAAAAAAAATATGGTAGAGTGAAGTGAAGTAGAGTGGTGAAAGAAAGATAAGAACAAACAAGCAAATAAAACATATCTCATTTGTGATTGATGTTCAAGGCTTGATCTTCGAAATCCAAGAAGTATTGGTAATCTTCATGGTAGGTCAAATACTTGCCTAATGTCTCAAACCTTCAATTGAATTTTCGAGTTCCAACTGAGCATTGACGATTGTAGACTGTCGACGAGCAAGTTGTATATGTCAATTACTCCCTCCTTTACAAAATGTTTGTCATTCTACCCCTATTTTTTGTTACACAATTTTTGTCAATTAAGTCTTTTTGCCACCTACTTTACAAGTATATCCTTGTATTTATTAATACTTTTTAATTAATGAGGGAATATTTGTTAATAGTAGTATTGGAAAACAAAACAAAATAGAATAATAAATAGGGTTATATATGTCTATTTACCACTTTTCTTAAAAAATGTGAAATTATCTAAAATGACAAATATTTTGTAACGGAGGGAGTATTACGTAGAAAAGAAACAAACATAACTTTATTTGTATTTTTTTTAATGTTAAACTACCTTAGAATTTACTTTTTTTTTGTATTTTATATTTTTGATATATCTTTAATACATGTTGATATGTTAAAATAGCCCGATTTTTTAAGACAATTGTTTAAGGTTAGCCCCCTACCAAGTTTTTTTGACTCCGCCACTGATCGTGCCGATTTCTCCGACTATCAATTTAGTCTTTGTTCTAGTTTTTAGTTCTATTTAATATTTATATAGTTTGCACTTTCTCAGTCTCGTTTAACTTGTGTATTGACAAGTGACAAAGCTATACTATGTTTAATTTTTTTTGTTGATAAACAACGCTATGCTTCTTGTTCATACTTACCATTTTTTTTTTCCTCAACTTGAGTTTTTTTCTCCTTTTGTTATCGTTTTCTGTTTATTGTCACCAATGCCGATTTCTCCGACTATCAATTTAGTCTTTGTTCTAGTTTTTAGTTCTATTTAATATTTATATAGTTTGCACTTTCTCAGTCTCGTTTAACTTGTGTATTGACAAGTGCCAAATCTATACTATGTTTAATTTTTTTGGTTGATAAACAACGCTATGCTTCTTGTTCATACTTACCATTTTTTTTTCCTCAACTTGAGTTTTTTTCTCCTTTTGTTATCGTTTTCTGTTTATTGTCACCAGTGCCGATTTCTCCGACTATCAATTTAGTCTTTGTTCTAGTTTTTAGTTCTATTTAATATTTATATAGTTTGCACTTTCTCAGTCTCGTTTAACTTGTGTATTGACAAGTGACAAAGCTATATTATGTTTAATTTTTTTTGTTGATAAACAACGCTATGCTTCTTGATCATACTTACCATTTTTTTTCCTCAACTTGAGTTTTTTTCTCCTTTTGTTATCGTTTTCTGTTTATTGTCATCAGTGCCGATTTCTCCGACTATCAATTTAGTCTTTGTTCTAGTTTATAGTTCTATATAATCTTTATATATTTTGCACTTCCTTAGTCTCGTTTAACTTATGTACTGATAAGTGACAACACTATACCACATATTTTTTTTTTGATAAATAACACTATGCTTCTTGATCACATTTACTCTTTTTTCTTCGACTTAAGTTTTTTTTGGTCCATTTATTATCGTTTCCTATTTTTTTGTCCCTCATGCCGATTTCTCCGGTTATCAATTTTTTTAGTCTTTGTTTTAGTTTATAGTTAAAATCATTTTGGCCATAAATTAGTTTGTTTGCATTGAAAAACATGAATATAATTATTTTTCACGTATTTTAATATAATTAAAAATAATTTTATCCTAAAATATCATTTTAAAACCAAATAAAAAGTCTAAAACATAGTCAATCTATAAAAAAAAGAAAATGACCGACCCATGTACATCTTCAAATTTGTGAACTCGTATCAGTATTCTCCTCATCGGCACCGCCCTGCCCACTCCAAACCCTCTTGCTGGGCAACAATCAACACACACCCTTTCTTTCTCGTTCTATTCGATCCAATCATTCATTCTTACGGTTTTGTCTGATTCAGTATCCCCTTCCTTCTTCTGCTATTTCATTCACCCTGATCGTTAGCCTTCCCAATAACCTAACAGATTGAGGGCAGAGAAGACTGAAGAGAGATTGACCCTTCCCAATCCCCTCATTTTGACCTGAAACCCTAATAGTGGATGTTGATTAATTTGAGAAACGACTAACATGGCAGCGCCTCTCCCTTCAATAAAGCCTCTGTACTTCACAGAGGACTTCATTCAAGTATTGAAGAATGGAGAACCCGGAAAAATTCCACACCCTATTCCCTCGCTTCGGTATCTCTACGAGCTCTGCTGGACCATGGTATGCTCACTCTCCAATTTCTTTATGATTGTATGCACTTGCTTGTGTGTTTTAGCGGTTTAATTGGGATTCTTGCTGCTTCTGTTTTGTTGGGTTTGTTAGGTTTTTAAGGACTTGCCGTTTCAGAAATTTAGAGCAGCCTTGGATGCTGCTCAGCTTTCTGATAAGCCTTCGGAGGAAGAGCTGAGCTCTTATCTTGCTGATGTCGTTACTCAGATAGCACAAGATGTGAGAGTGTTCGATTTCCATGACCTATCTAGCTTTCCAAATTCCTGTTCTTTTGCTGCAAATATTTGTTTTAATTGATCCATGCGAGTTTTTGTTCATTGCAGATGAATATGCCCGAGGAAAACCGTATTCGTGTCATAAGATTGGTTAGTTTTATTTCCATAAAGAATAAGTGTATTTATTTTTAATATATTGAAAACTCTGCATTTGCAACTGGGATTTGGATTGTGTAGACAAAGAGGGGGAGTATTAATGAAGGTAGTATATAAACGGAACAAGGGATTTAAGTAGAATTATACCCTGTTGACCTAGATGTTCTTGGAAATTGGATAATTGTTTGTGAGCATGAGCTTCTGTCATGGGAAGGAAGTCTCTCGCAGAATTGCAATGATAATGGTTTCTCTATGATCATACTTCGATACTTGTTTATTTTAATTTTGCTCGACAGGCAAAGTGGTTTGTGGATTCTGCACTGGTTCCTTTGAGGCTTTTTCAGGAACGCTGCGAGGTTGATAAATTTCTCACTTCTGTTTTACTGTTAATATTGTTTTTTTACTTTTTCTCCTATTTTCTGTTCTAGTTGGTTTCCCCTCATAAATGGATATTATTTGAACTGACTTGATTTTTCTAACATTGTAGGAAGAATTTTTGAAGCAGGCTGATATGATGAAAATGAACACAGCTCAAGATTTGAAGTCTAAGGAGGTATGTGGTCCTCTATATCTTATGTTTTTAGTTGTTACACTTATAGGCTTGAGTTCGTCATACTATGTATATGTATTCTTGTTTGAATCATCTTAAACAGAAGAGAATTGGAATCCCATCTTTGCTTTCTGGATCTACATACCTTTTAAAAAGATAAATTGATGAAAATGTGGAATTTGGCATTATCTTCTCGCTGAATTGGGGTGATTTTCTATATGAGACTTTTTTTTTGTTTCCTTCAGCAAGATTTGATCTTTATCCATTTGTGTGTTTTGGTTTTCCCGAGAGTGCTTTAAATTTGCAATGGATTTGGAAATTGTTCCTTGTTTATTGTAGAATTATAAATATATATTATTTGATCCTATTCAAGATGCTTTCTGGACCAGACATATATACTTGTGCGTCTATTTAAGGTTCAAAGCATGATTGCTAATGATTGATTTGTACAAGCTCTGTATATTTTTATTTGACTTGTTCGTATATGTACAAATGGTACATTGTTGTCTTCACTTCTATGTACTTGTCCTAAACTATGAAAATGATGTGATATGTGCATCTAGAAAATTTGTAAGTGACGGAGTTCTTTTTCTTTATCCAGGTTAGAGTGAACACCCGTCTCTTGTATCAGCAGACAAAGTTTAACCTTCTAAGGGAAGAGAGTGAGGGCTACGCAAAACTGGTAATTCATCATTTAGCTCTTTAATGTGTGTTTTCTTTTTCTGTTTTATTTGCCGTGTGATTTTTACTTTCGCAAAGACATGTGTCCTTACTTTAAGCTCTTTCCTTTTTCATGGTAATACTTATTTTTTAATATTGAAAATTTCGAATAACCTTGGTGTTTTATTAGGATATCTTTAGTTTAAAGAACAGTCTGCTTTCTGATCCCGTTTATGTTAAATGTTAAGATTTTGGTTGGAGTCAATTCTTTGTTTTTAGTTAAATGACTATGATGGTTGGTTTATAGGCCTGTGGTGCGGTCTTTGACTTCTCTGGGGCATTGGAATCGTGGAGTTTGTATATTTGATGAATGTATTGATTGCGTC
The DNA here is from genome assembly GCA_964016875.1 of Fallopia convolvulus. Classification (NCBI taxonomy): domain Eukaryota; kingdom Viridiplantae; phylum Streptophyta; class Magnoliopsida; order Caryophyllales; family Polygonaceae; genus Fallopia; species Fallopia convolvulus. The sequence goes on along the minus strand of OZ024718.1, from coordinate 78,952,090 downwards.
CTTCTGAATTCTAAGATTGTGTTAAGTGTTGGATCTTATTAATGCATCTTATATAACCAGGCAAGGGAAGTGAAAAAAACTGGAGGTTAAGGATCAGACCCGTGGTTTGGATAGTTGGAAAGGATCTGGAAGGGTGTAAAAATACATTCTATTTTGTTGGAAGGGGTGTGGAAGCGTGAAAAGTAGTGGAGGGGAAGGGTAAAATATGGGAGTGAAATATTCTATTTTGTTGATTTTTTCAAAATCTCGATCTATAGAAGATGGTGAAAAAATAATATTGCATTTTTCTATTTCATATATCATGCTAATGAGACAAGGGCGATAAGATGCTTTCACCTTTTTCTCTTTTTTTGTTTCTTCTAATAGATTTCGAGTGTTCGTTTGTGGTTCATCTTCTGTTTCCGTGGAGTTTTTAAAAAAAAAATTATTTAGTAGGATATGTATTTGCATTCAAGATATGGTTCTACCACTAATTTGTTTCCTTCATCTGCAGGTTACCCTTCTTTGTCAGGGTTCTGAAACATCTGCTCAAAATCGTTCAGCATCTACTATCGGTATTATTAAGGTGGTTCATTAGATTATTTGTTTTTCAAGGTTTTCATTCTCTTAACGTTCCTTATCTATTTTCTTTGATTATTTAAGTAGTTACTTATTCTTCATCTATTGAGTGAATTTGCTATTACTGCAGTCACTAATTGGACATTTTGATCTGGATCCAAACCGCGTCTTTGATATTGTAAGATTTCTTTATAAATCACCTTGCATATGCATTTGTAACCTACATGTCACTTGAGGAGTCACATTAATTATTAGTAATATTCTGTGCTGTAGGTGCTGGAGTGCTTTGAGTTGCAGCCTTCTAATGATCTCTTCTTGGACCTTATTCCTATTTTCCCCAAGGTATAGACATAATAAGCAAATTGAGCGGGATAACTTCATTTTATTTATTTATTTATTTTATCTTGTCTTATTCCAATAAAATCTGTGCAGTCTCATGCTTCCCAAATACTTGGTTTCAAATTCCAATACTATCAGCGTATGGATGTTCAGTCTCCTGTGCCATTTGGTCTATATCAGCTAGCGGCATTGCTTGTGAAAGAGGGTTTCATTGATCTTGATAGCATGTGAGGCTTTCTTGTCTTTTGATTTTTTTTCTTCTTTCAGAAATAGATTAAGAGATCTATTTATTGCTTTGCATCCAATTTCTGTTTGAAGTCTTTGTGATATGTTAGATTATCTAATCTTTGGCAACGGTTCTCTTTTATGAGATGAAAAATGAAGATATTTCTACTGAGTACTGATGATATTCTTTTTATGTTTTTTGTCTGTTGTTTTTATGTAATATAAATATAGATATAGACTTGGGGGCTTTTGCTATGTTCCCTGCAATTAAATTCCTAAACTGATAGACAGGGGTCATTACTTAACTTGAATTTCTCTGTTCTAGTTAGTTTGCTTGTTTGTATAGCCTAACAAGTGTATGTACTTTCAAATTTGTGTATACCAAGAAATCTGTAAGATTAACTGAGCATGCTGAAATAAAGTTATAGCTCTAAACAGCATAGTATGTATGTTTGATTAAAAAAATGAATAACAATTATTTTTACTGACCTTACCAGCCTTCTTTAAATCAACTAATAATGACAATATCGTACAAATACGAAATCCTTTTTAAGGTTTGGGCGCATAAGTTGCTGTAGCGTAGTCTTCGAATATTATGTCAATTGACCTAAATTATTATGATCCATAATAACCCAAATTTAGCCCATGCCTCCATTGTTTTTTGCTTCCCCCCTCCCCCCTTCCCTTCCGTAAACCTTTGCTCATTCTCTCTTTCTTTTAACAAGAATGTCTGACATTGAAGTTGGGTTGTTCAGCTTGGTTGATAATTAGGTTTGGTTTTTGTTTTAGTCGTTTGATAGTCAAAATTCTATATTTATATTGTTTGAAGTATAATATCTTTCAAAAAGTATTTCTCTTAAAATATAAATGAGTCCCTGATGTCAAAAGATAATTTGTATTTAGATTTTCTTTATGGGTTTATTCTTTCCCTAAAGTTTTTTGTTGGGAAGTTATTTGCTTCCAAAATTTGAAATGATACATCTTATTGAAACATTTTGTTGTTTTTAATGCTTGTATTTACACATTGCACCATTCTTGTATAGCTTTTATTTAAAACTACAATAATTGTTCCTTCATCTCTGTTTAAGGTGATGATTAATAACATCAGACTTCTAATGGTGTGGAAAAACAGTCTTATTTTGATGTCTGGACTCTAATGATATCATAGTATCCTTCTTTTATTTGGTTGTATCCATAGTTGAGTAATTTTATATGGTAGTATTTTTTAATTTATTCTAGCATTTGTGTACGGCCACGTCACCTAATGGAGTTCTTCATTAAATTTTGTTCCAGATATGCACATTTACTTCCAAAGGATGAGGAGGCATTTGAACACTATAATGCTTTTGCTACTAAGCGATTAGATGAGGTAATCAATTTCCTGTTCTTTGGCGTATTATTAGCTAATTTGATCTTATTGGCCAATCCACATTGTTGATATCTTATCTTCTCCTGCTAATCTTTGGCTGTTTTCTTCTACATTTTGCCAAGTGGCTTTGTAGTTTCTGAACTGTGTTCATAAATGAAAAATGAACTTGAGCTCAGAGTACGTTACTTTTATGACATGGGAATAGGTCAAACTTGTGCACATGGTTTAATTTTGAAATACAATTTATAGACTTTTGTTTTGGGCAATTTATTAGGGCATTATGTTTCTTGCATAATTTGTTTTAAAAGTCTGTTGTTACAGAAGCATGGGGAGCTATATGTGTATGTATTGTGATTATAGTGACAAAAGATGATGATTCTATTATTTCTTAGAAATTTCTTTGTAACTCTTTTTCTGTGCATTAAATTTTTTTGTTTATAAAATTACAAAGTGGTTTAGAGGGCTAAAACATTGTACTCCTAAGCTTATTTTCTACCAAAAATGTTGTTCATAAAGAATTCTTTGGCTTGATGGACTCATGAAGAACCTGTTAGCAGCTAAAGGCTGTTTTGTAATATCATTTCACATTGCCCTTTGTGTCAATGCAATCATTTTTCACATCTTGTAGATAAAGAAAAATATTACTTGGAGAAAAGGGATTATGTGTGAACTGTTGTCCTTAGGTAGGAGGGGTTGGGGTATGCGTCTTGTCCTATTTTTGTATGGCAGTAACCCATTTACTGGCCCTAATAATTTTCTTGCACAATGTGGCTCAATTCACAGGCAAATAAAATTGGGAGAATTAACTTGGCTGCTACAGGAAAAGATCTCATGGATGATGAGAAACCGGGAGATGTAACTGTAGATCTTTATGCTTCCGTGGACTTGGAGACTGAGGCAGCTGCCGAGCGTTCTTCAGAGCTTGAAAATAACCAAAGTCTGGGGCTGCTGTATGGTTTTCTTTCAGTGAACGACTGGTATAGACTGCCTCTTTTATGTTAACTTCTAATGTCTAGATTGAAATATCTTTTTTTCATTGCTGTAATTTTTCTGCTTTACTTCGATAAAGTTTGAAAAATTTTGTGTTCAGTTCCCTTTTGGTAAGTTGGCAGTATATGTGGCTACTTCTGTGTTACATTACTTTATCTCTCTTTGTTTTTGATGGAATACTTTGTCCCTTCTGGACTTAAAATAATAATGAAAAGATGATGGTACTCAAAATTCCGTCCACGAGGATGAGCTGGATATGTTGATTTCAATGTTGCATGCAAATCATATAGTTTAGTTACAGGTCAACATTGTCCACATTGATGCATATATTTTTCACATTGAAAATCTTCTAGATGTTTCCTAATTATTGAACTTAGTGGTTTATAGTTTTGTATGTGGCTCACCTCTGGTTGATGAGTTGACCCTCACCTAGACCTTGAGGCTACTAGGCTAGCATTTCTTGTGCCTAGGTACTTGGAAGGTGCTCTCCTGGTCAAGTTATTATTGGACCTTTCTCATAGTTTTTTGATCAAAAAATAGATTATTTATAATATATATCTCACTGGATCTAATAGTTTGTATGGTTCCATTGTCTACTCTTTTCCTTCCATCCCGTTGTCGCCTTTGCTGTTGGTGCTTGTCTTTTATGGATTCTATAGCAATTCTGGGTTTCTACGCGAGTGCATTAATGCGTTTCCTACATCGACTGCAGGCATCATGCAAATTTGCTATTTGAGAGACTTTCATCACTTAATCCAGTGGCACATATTAACATTTGTGAGGGCGTGTTTAGGTATGCTACCACAAAATTTGATTTCGCTCCACCTTGTAATTTAATTTAAAATTGCTTTTTATGAATTAGCTTCTACTTCTGTATCTTTGTATTTTGGTGCAAGTGAATTTTTTGAGAGTAGCTTTAATCCTTCTCTGTATTACTACGGTCTTTAAGTGTTTTGTTTGCCGTGGATATCAATTCAATATTGGTTTGATATTTTATTTAATCACCGTGTGCGTTCTTCTAGGCTTATTGAGAAGTCAATATCATCTGCATATGATATTGTTCGCCGTAAACATCTCCATAAGTCCGGGCTCGCAGTTGGTTCCGCAGATAATATGGATGAAACTGGTTCATCAGCATATAGTTCCTTTGTTGTTTTACCCAAAGATCTTTTTCAGATGCTTTCTTGTGTTGGTCCCTATCTCTATCGTGATACAGTGTTGTTGCAGAAGGTGATTGCTTTTAGCTTCGTTTTTACTTGTGCTGTTGACATAAAGATTTATGATTTTGTATCATGCTTGTAACATAATAATCCATCCTTTTATATCGGGCAGGTCTGCATCGTTTTAAAAGCTTATTACCAGTCTGCACTGGAGGTCACAAATGGGAGGACTGGAGCATTCAAATCCGGGGCCCTTTGCGGTGGAGATCTTATGGCTCGTTTACAGTTGAGGGAGGTTAAACCAAGGATTGAAGATGCCCTTGGATCATGTTTGCTACCTTCTTTGCAGTTGGTACCTGCAAGTCCAGCTGTTGGACAGGCAATTTGGCAAGTAATGAGTCTCCTCCCCTATGAGGTATAAGTCATGGGTTTGTGTTATTTGTTCTTCAAGTTGGAACATGTTTGGTTTGATGAAATTATAGTTGATGTAATTTCTTATGCTTAGGCAAGATACCGTCTATATGGGGAATGGGAAAAGGATGATGAGCGTAATCCAATGATTTTGTCAGCTAGACAAACAGCAAAAGTAAGCAGTTTTATGTTTTGTTGGCATTACATCTAATATTGTACACAGTGCACATTCATGTTTATTAAGATAAGTGGGTTAATTGTTTTGTAGCTGGATACTAGAAGGATATTGAAAAGGCTTGCAAAAGAAAATCTGAAGCAACTTGGTCGAATGGTTGCAAAACTTGCTCATGCGAATCCAATGACAGTCCTTCGAACCATTGTTCACCAAGTAATACTGTTAATATACTCCAGCTGTATTTTTCTTTCTAGTAGCTGTTACATCTTGTCTAAACGCATGTGACATTGACATTTTGTGCAGATTGAGTCATACAAGGATATGATAGCTCCAGTTGTTGATGCATTCAAGTACCTGACACAGGTCTGGGCCTTAAATTTATTTATTTATTATAAAATCTAAAAGTGCTTCTTGTATGTGCTGAATCGATGGCACTGTTGCAGTGTTCATACACATATTTTGAAAACTTCTTTTCCCTGTGCCAAATTTGCTGATAAATGCATATGTTGTGGCAAACATGCCTTTGATTCATTGAAAATGCTGGGAGTTGGAAAATTATGTGATTTTTGAAGAATTTATCATTGGAAATTAGCCTTTTTGACTGGACGTCTGGACAACATCAGACTAAATATTTTAGAGCTTAATTGAACCAGAATTAGGCATGATTGAGCAATGTATAGCTCTGAAGGTCGTCCTGATTCTGCACAATTAGCAATGGCAGATTCATTTCTTGTATTTATAATTCTGTTCATTCATTTGAAGCATTTATTATAAGTAGATAGATGATTATACCATGGTAAAGTACGAATATGAATGTATGCTGCACTAGAATATGTGGTCATAAAATGCTTGGCTAAAACTTGTCTACTGCTGTCATATTTAGTAACATAGGCTTTGCATTCAAGCCTACAAAAGGTTAACTTTCTATTGCATTGTTCCTTGCAGCTGGAGTATGATGCACTTGAATATGTGGTCATAGAACGGTTGGCACAAGGTGGGCGTGAGAAACTGAAAGAAGACGGGCTTAATTTGTCGGACTGGCTGCAATCCTTGGCTTCATTCTGGGGGCATCTGTATGTGATTCTCTTACATATCTTATTATGTTCTTTGATATTGTTTCTTACACATTCATATGGCAGCTTTATGCTGCATATACAAAAAAAACTGGGTTATAGGCTATACGTCTTTCATTTTGTTGTCTATATCCCTTTGTAGATATTCTTTGTAGTGTTAGGTTTCACATTGACTGCTTTTGTCACTGTCTGCCTTTTCAGTTTAGTTTTTCAGAACCTTTGAGCCTTTTGGACTGAACCCAACATCACTGTGCGTGTACTGGCCCTGTTCATATAAATAGACGGTGTCTGTTTTTAAGAGCATTTATTCCGTGTTGAACCATCTCAAGGTGCTTTGCTCTCACTTATATGGATCAGAACTTTGGTATTGATTTGCATGATTGGAATGGGGGTATTGTGGATGTTGCAGTCTTGTATGGATCAGAAGTTCAAAACATTGGTTGGACAAGATTGATTTCACATTGCCTTTGCTTCTTGACTAGGGCTTGACTCTTGTAATGTGGGAGATCTTGTCTAAGAATGAGATAAAAGTTCATCAATATAGTTGAAGCTGTAAATTTGGGAAATCATGTGAAGACCCTTTCTTTTTTAATGCTTGCATGTGTTTTTGGGTGCAACTTGGTGTTGCTTCTTTCAGTTAGACACACATGTTTGTGCATGTTACAGTAATAATGCACATGGTTGTGCTTCTGTTTCCCTAGTATCTGTAATCTGTGAAGAGCATGGAACTGTAACTGGGAACTTCACATGTTAAACTCAGCGGGAGGATGAGAATAACAACAATAACATCAACCCAGTGTTAACCCACCTCAGGCGGGATCTGGGGGGACATGATGTACACACCCTTGCCTCAATATAAAATCGAGAGGGTGTATGAAGAAGGCCCAAGTATTATCATTGCCCGGAAGACCCAAGGAAAACTAACTGAATCTAGTTAGGATGCACCAAAATTGATATAGGGGTTATATCCATCTCAAAAGGCATTATATAAAACCAATGAGCACGAGGATGCGCCCCATCGGGAGGATGAGAATAATATATTCTTTATCAGGAATGCCTGGATGATATATTTTCGCAGGCCATGTTGCATATAATTGCTGCTTTGTGGAAATTTAATGGTGGTTGGTAAAATCTTCAAGTGTTTAGAGGTGAACGTGGTGCGAGGATCTGTGTTGCCTTAAAGTTTTGATATAATGATATATGATAAATGGAAGAAACCTGTTGAAGATGTTGTTGGTAGTTGATTAGGGTTGCCTTAACATATAATGATGACTATGTGTGTTATTATCTATTCCTTTGCACACATAGTTGTTTGCATAGAATAGGATGTGATAATCCCTATTGAAGAAAATTGGTTAGTTTCAGATTTCATCTGATGCATTATTGGATGATTTTTTGATTTTAATCAAGGAAGATGGTGTGTGGTGCATCAGCTACTGCTGCCAGCTTGTGTGTTGGCATGAACTTACAGAACAGATATAAGTGGTAGGATTGTTGATTCTTTGTGGTGCATCAATTAGACAACTACTGCGGTCAGCATGTGCTGGAAAAAACTTAACAGAAATTATTTAAATGGCCGCATTATTAATCCTCCTATTTCGTAAGAGATGCTTATAGGAGTGAGATGTTCAGCTTGGGCCTACATTACGCTGTAAATTTCAAAGCAGGCTAGAGGCGACATGTTCTGTTGTAATAGTATTCCCAAGTCATAGCTGGTCTGGTTCAGTGTTTCAAGTTTCAACTGTATTATGCTACTGTGAGGATGAGAAAGTACTGAGTTTTGAAGCGAAGTACCGATTGGTCTGCATCATCTTTTGTCTTGAGTTTCTTTGGTCAAATGTTATGGGTGGTAGGACTACTTTGATATTCAATCTGTTTGAATTTCTTTTGTGCTTTTCCTCTCCTCCTATTGCCTCCAAAGAAAAGCGAATCTGGTAATCTCTAAAATAGTGCTTTCTGTTCTGTTCAGTACCAGCTGTTGTTTCTCAATTTTCTTTCCTTGTTTTTTCCCAATAGGTTAATTTTATCGGGTATTTTCTGGTGTATTTGGCTAGACTTATGTTTTTATTAGAGGACAGATCTCTTACCCCTCCATAGATCCTTTCTATCCCCAACCAAAAAGATAAATTATGGAGTGAAACAAATGGAATGCAAAGTAGTTGGTTTATCTTGTGTGTTGCTCTTTGGATTTTCTTAATAATTTCATTTATTAAAAATGTAGTTGGTCTCGACTGTCTCCAGTTTATCAGAGTAAAGGCCACCTTTTTACCTGTTGCTTTTTGATTTGCTACTTAAAATATCAAAATAGATGTGGATGAGTATTTGTATGGCCTACATAATGAGAAAATTGTATAGATGAGTTTAATTACTTATGCTGCTTATGAATATATTCTGGAGTATGGGTTGCTGCAATTTTTGTGTTTGTGTGCTTTATTTGTATAATCTCACATCAGCTTCTGGTCATCCATTTTACTTGACATGCTGCATGCCCTTATGTTGGTCTTTACGATGACCTATTTTGCGCTCAATAAGAACATTTACTTTTTTTCTCTTCTTTAGTCGAAGGTGGATTAAGCTGTGAATATGCTGCATAGACATGTCTGATTGATTCTTGTTGTCATTTCTGCTGATTTTCCATAGGTGTAAGAAGTATCCTTCTATGGAGTTGAGAGGTCTTTTTCAATATCTTGTGAATCAGCTGAAGAGGGGTCGAGGAATTGAATTGATCCTACTTCAGGTATTCTTGAGTTGTTGTAGGTGCTGCTCCCTGTTCATGTATTTTTATGAACCATGCTAATTTTCAAATAAAATTTCCAGGAGCTCATTCAACAAATGGCTAATGTTCAGTACACAGAGAACATGACTGAAGACCAGCTAGATGCCATGGCAGGGGGGGAGTCTCTTCGATACCAAGCTACATCATTTGGAATTACCCGAAACAATAAGGTCAATTGAGATTTGAGATGTAGATGTTTTTGTGTCAATGTCTTAGTCACCCTTGTTAACTTTTAACTGCCAGGAAACTGTGTTTTTTATCCTGGAAATATGGAACAGAAAGGTAGTTTTAGAATATGATCATCTTAATGATAAATTAGAATATGATCATCTTGGGTTAATTTATCTGATGTATTGAGTGTATGATCTTTCTTAAGAAGAATGAAGAGAAAAAAAAGAATTTTATTATCATATAATGCTGTATGTCATGTTCTGAACATTACGTGCAATAGCATTCATTGGTTGCATCCTTGGTCATTTATTCTCTCTCATTGTTTGAAGTCTGGCCTCTTTCTATACATCTGAATTTTTGAGATGTCCATTAATTTATATTACTGTTGAGTGGTAGCATTGCCTGATTCTTCATAAATTTTCTTGCTCCTGCACACAGGAATTGTATGCATCTATTTGGATCTCACCACAATTTTTTGATGTGACTTGATCGAGTAGTCAAGAAATGTTGAGGAACTTAAATATTGAACGTATAATTTGGAATCGGACTTCTTAGGCACGGACATACTTAGTGTGATGTTCCTAGTCATTTTTATTTGAAATGTGATTTTAAGTTTGGTTTTCTTTTTAAGATACCTAACATATTACTCTTTTATATCAGGCTTTAATCAAGTCAACCAATAGGTTAAGAGACTCGCTTCTTCCAAAGGATGAACCAAAGCCGGCAGTTCCGCTCTTACTGCTTATTGCACAGCATCGTTCTCTGTAAACTCTACGTCCTAGCTATCTTTCACTTTTCTTAGCTGTTTCTGCAGTTGATTAGTAATTTGTGGATGGATAAAGACATGCTGTTAAAGATGTCTCTTGTTGATCAAAAAGTCTTTAGTTACTAGGGCTAAAATAATAAAAAAATTTGAAATTTTAAGGGGTAAAGAGAGATTATTTAATGAGCAGGTGCAGTCATAGACCATTTTCCGAACTGACTTTTATATGACTGGATGGAATTTTCTGAATAAATGCATGAGCAACGGGTAGCCTCAATAATAAAAAGTAGGTAAAGGAAAGGTGAGCTTTAGTTTGGTTTGGTTGCTGTAAACTGTTCGCTATCTGCCTAAGTAAGTTCAGAATTGAACTTCAATGAGTCAACTTCACCCTAAATGCATGTTGTTCTTGCATGCTTTAGAATGTTCTTAGCTGTGCCTGTAAATCTTTAAATGAGGCGGTGAACTTATACTTCCCAGCATAGCCTTTGAATACAGTAAAGAACATTTGTCCTGTTTTTTTTTTCCGGCATATCTTTACAAATGTTAAGGATTTAAACATCTAGGGAACTTATTAGATCTGTAATCTTATGCAGGGTTGTCATTAACGCAGATGCTCCTTATATTAAGATGGTGAGTGAACAGTATGACAGATGCCATGGGATTCTTCTTCAATATGTTGAATTTCTTTGTAGCGCGGTCAACCCTACAACTGCCTATGCTCAGCTGTTGCCGTCACTTGATGATCTGGTTCACAAGTACCATCTTGAGCCTGAGGTAATGCATTGCTGGTTGGGCTCTCTTTCTCTAATTGGCAAATCGGAAAGACAACTGCTGTTTCTTTTGTGTGATAGTTCTGATTTGTCAGCAAAAGGTGTTTGCATTCTTTTATTTGTATTTCAGGGTGTAACTCTGTGGTTTCTTGCTCTTAGGTTGCCTTCTTAATTTATCGGCCAGTAATGAGACTCTTCAAGTGTCAAAGTGGCTCTGGATTTTTCTGGCCTTTGTGTGATTATGAAGCTGGGGAAGCATCTTTGAGTGGGAAAGAATCTCATGGGGATCTAGTCTTGGATCTTGGCTCTTCGAATAATCCAATCAGGTACTACTTTGGTTTGAATTTTTGAGCTTTTAAACGCTGAAGCAAAGGATCTTGGCTCTTTGTACAAGCCAATCTTATCCTACGCTGAAGAGTTGGAAAAATTATGTTTGACTGTTTGAGGATTTGGCATAAAATTAGTTTTGACTGTCTGAGGATTTGGAAAAATTATATTTAACTGTATGTAGATGGGAATGATTTTACATCCAGTTTTTATTTTTTCAAGTTTCTTCTAGGAGTTTAAATTAGGATTATTGATATCTGGTGTAACAGAATAATGAATCTGAAAGTATGATTCCTTCAGTTTCTAGCTTAATGCGTTTTCTACATTATCACGATGAATTATGGATTAAAAGTTTGTTTGGTAGTTCTTTGTTTTTTATACTTTGAATTTTTTGATCCTTGCAGTGCTATGATTGGTTTACCCAATTGTAATTACAGTCTTTCTATAGTGTGCCCTATGGGCACAATATAAGAAATCCGATTTGGAAACTAAAACCCGAAAATATAATAAATAAATCCTTGGGAAAAATGTTAAAAATATCCTAATTAAAAGTATTTCAAAATCTTTCTGAATTTGCTTTTTATAATGTGCCCTAAGGGCACATAATAGAAAAATTCTAATAATGGTATATTTCTCTTTACAAAATTCTAGTAAAAATTCTAATATGGCTCTAATAATTGCATATCTGGGACCAAACTAGTATTTATCTATTTTGTTTGTTATGATTAATGGTGCACATGTTTGATTCAGTACAATTAAAAATTAGAATGCCTTATATAAGAGTGTTTATGGAGTTATGGTACATACCCTTCCGTTTTTAGTAATGTAGTTCTTCTTGATATTGTAACTTTTCAGATGGTCTGGCCTCCTTGACACTGTCAGAAGTATGCTTCCACCCAAAGCTTGGAATAGCCTTTCTCCTGATTTGTATGCAACCTTTTGGGGACTTACTCTCTATGATTTATATGTTCCTCGGAGTCGTTATGACTCAGAAATTGGAAAGTTGCATGGTTCTCTGAAGGCCCTAGAAGAGCTTTCTGATAATTCAAGCTCAGCAATTGCTAAGAGGAAAAAAGATAAGGAGAGAATTCAAGAATCACTTGATCGGGTAACAAGTGAACTCCAAAGGCATGAGGATAATGTTGCTTCTGTTCGCAGGAGGCTTGCTCTTGAAAAGGACACATGGTTGAGTAACTGTCCTGATACTTTGAAGATTAATATGGAATTCCTCCAGCGTTGCATTTTTCCACGCTGCACTCTGAGTGCTCCCGATGCTATCTATTGTGCCTTGTTTGTGCAAACCCTTCATGCTCTGGGAACACCTTATTTTAACACAGTGAATCATATTGATGTTCTAATATGCAAAACTTTACACCCCATGATTTGCTGTTGCACGGAGTATGAGGCGGGTAGACTAGGCAGGTTTTTGTATGAGACTTTAAAGACTGCCTACTACTGGAAGGTAATTGACTAGATAAAGCATATGGTCATTCACTTGTGAAGTATCTGTATAGCTTTACTCATCCGTATATTGTTCGTTTCTCAGAGTGATGAGTCAGTATATGAACGTGAATGTGGCAACAAACCCGGTTTTGCTGTCTACTATAAATTTCCAAATCGTCAGCGGGTGACATTTGCTCAGTTTGTCAAGGTCAGTGCTGGATTCCATCGCTGCTGTTTATATTTTTTTCATAATTGGAGTTGCCTTAATAAATTATACTGAAAATACTGTTATGCAATGAATTTATAGTTTCTATTGGATGTGATATTCTTCAGATTGGGATTTACTGAGAATGTTAATTTTCTGTTCTAATCCTAGGTGCACTGGAAATGGAGTCAAAGAATCACTAAGATATTAATACAATGCTTGGAATCTGCTGAATACATGGAAATTCGAAATGCTCTTATAATGCTGACCAAAATTTCTAGTGTGTTTCCTGTCACTCGCAAAAGCGGGATAAATATTGAGAAGCGGGTAAGCAATTTGGAACTTGAACAGTTACTTCTTTTTCATAAATTTGATTAATGCAGTGTACAATTTTTGGTATTTATTTTTATCGTTTCTACAGGTGGCTAAAATCAAGAGTGAAGAAAGGGAAGATTTGAAGGTTCTGGCTACGAGTGTTGCTGCAGCTTTGGCTGCTAGAAAGGTAAAATACCTACTTTGTGTTAACCACTATTGGCTAACCACTATTGGTTCTTGAATTATATGGAATGAATAATTAAAATAGATATAGAAATATGCATGAGAGAAGTATCTTTGAAAGCAAAATATGTTTGCCTAATTTTTTCCCTTTTTATTGTATTTGCAGCCTGCTTGGGTGACAGAAGAAGAATTCGGTATGGGATTTCTTGAAATCAAAGCTACGCAACCTCCTGCCACGAAGACTGTGGGTGGTAATGTAGCAGGCCCTTCTCAAAATGAATCAACTGGTGGAAGAGTTGCATCTGGATCCCAGCATCTAGACTCTGTAAATGTTGCCAGAGATCATAGTTCAAGAAAGGTGGCTGATGGAAGGTCAGAAAATCTGAAATCAAAAGGTCTCACTGGGGTTATTGGTTCAGATTCACATCTCGAGGCAGTGGATGAGACTACTAGCAGAAATGGGGATGATAATATGTCTAAGGCTGAGGTAATGCTTTGACTATCATATACTGCTTAAATCAGAATCTGCTTGTTCACGCTTATCATAGTACTGGGAATTCTTTAATCTTTTCTCTAAGGTGTTTTCTTTTGCCTCTACTTTATAGCTGCAGTCGAGGCCTGCCAAAAGAGCTGGTACCAGTGGATCTCTTGGAAGGACATCAAAGCTAGAGCATATAAAAGATGAGAACAAAACTTCCAAGGCCGGAGGTACTGGTGGTATCAACAGTTCTGCTTCTGTAGCAAATGGAAATGCCCTTGGTTCTTCGTCCAAAGGTGCTACCACTTCTGTTAGAACATTGGATGCCCATGGGACTGATATGAGATTTGAGGGTGGAGCTACCAAGAGCTCAGAGTCAAAGGGTTCTTTGAGAGATGATCCTGCTGAAGTTTCTGAGGTCTCTCGACCATCACATGCTCGATCTTCTGTTCATTCTCCTAGGCAGAAAAGAAGTAGTCCTGCAGAGGATCCTGACAGGAGTACAAAACGTAGGAAGGCGGACTTAGATTTGGAGGTTGATAAAGAGAGGTTGTCTGACTCTAGACTTTTGGATAAATCACATGTAGATGCTGATAAACCGGGGCCTGAGGAGCAAATTGTCACTCGTGGTTCAGATAGGCATTCGGATCGTTCGAAAGACAAAAGTAGTGATAAGCATGAAAGGGAGCACAGATCAGAACGTGGTGAAAAAACTCGCTCTGATGATATTCCTGAGAAAATAAGAGACAGGTCAATAGAACGTCATAGCAGGGAACGGTCAGTTGAAAGGGTGGGTGAACGTGGGATCGATAGGAACTTTGATAAAGCAAAGGATGAAAAAAGCAAAGATGATCGAGGAAAAGTGCGACATAACGAATTTCCTGGAGATAAAAGTCAAGGTTTGCCACCTCCACCTCCTTTACCACCTCACATGGTTCCTCAGTCGTTTAGTACGAGAAGGGAAGATGAAGCAGCAGATAGAAGGCATGGGAGTACCAGACATACACAGAGACTTTCCCCAAGACATGAAGAAAAAGAGAGAAGACGCTCTGAGGAGAATCTGCTGATTCCACTTGATGACTCAAAACGAAGACGAGAGGATGAATTCAGAGACAGGAAGCGAGAAGACCGAGAAGCAGTTTCTTCAAAGGTTTGCTTCTTGATTGATTTATAGTACATTGTTACACTGATGCTTTATGTCGAGTTCTCCTTGTGTTGCACTTCGTTTTCAATGTGACAATATGTTCTTGAATCTCTTATATTGGTCCTGTAGTCTTCTTTTACCCCTATCCTGAAAGTGCTGGTAATCTTCTGTCTTTTTTAATGTCTATTATTAATACGGTCTTTGTATCTTATTCTCTTAGGGCTTAGGTTAGGTTAAGAACCTTGATTCGGAAATTATTACCCTAGTTTGAGAAATCTAGGCGTGTAATAAAGCAAGAAAATTCTAAATTCTAGATCTAGATAATCTAACCCCAGATCCCGCTCAGGTGTTGTTGTAGATCAAATATGGGTTAGGGCATAGGATAGACAAATTGGTAGTGTGAATGAATCTATGTGCTTATTTGCTTTCAATTCCATCAATTTGCCAGATTCTCACTAGAAGTAGTTATCCTTGCCTATAGGTGGATGATAGGGAAAGGGAGAGAGCAAGCCTTGCGAAAGAGGAGGTGGATTCTGTTGCAGCATCAAAAAGGAGGAAACTCAAACGTGATTCAGGAGTTGAACCCGGCGAATATTCTCCTAATTCGTTGGCGCCTCCCCTTTCAATCAGCTTGCCTCACGACTATGATGGAAGAGAAAGAGGTGGTGAAAGGAAGGGATCTTTGGCCCAACGCCCCGGTTACTTTCCCGACCCTCCAAGCAGGGTTCATGGCAAAGAGGCACCAGCCAAGATGGCTCGTCGGGATCCTGATCCGTATCCTTAATATATCTTTTACATTCTTTCATTAATTAATTATATTGAAAATCTATGTCATTAGGCAATTCAAACTCTCTATGAAGTTTATTTGTTGCCCTTAACTAGGTTTGTCATAGATTGTATGACCGTGAATGGGAAGAAGAGAAGAGGCAACGGGTTGATCCTAAAAGAAGACACCGAAAGTAAAGATCAAATCTTGTTTCTGCTTGAACCACACCAGCATTGAGGACAACTTTATCATGATTTCTGTATCCGAAGTTCCAAACTGATTTAGTTAAGGTGGCCTGAACTGGATCATCAGCCTGGATACATATAACTCCAATCTTCTTGGAGGGTTTTAAAGCACACAAATTTGTTCATTGTAATGTCATTTACCCTGGGCTGGTCCACTATTTCGTGATGATATATACTGCTCTTCGCACCAACTATTTTTGAAATGTAAAGCGGCAAAACTCATCTTTAGGTGCTTGTGCACTGAAATCACCTTGGAATTGTGTTAATCCTGATCCTGTAGAGTGCAGAGTCCTCCATTTTTGTTCTCTAATGGTGTCCCTGCAAAATCTGCAAATGGAAGCTCAACCGGAGGTGTAGTGAGAAGATAGATCATAGATGTGATTAGAAAGACGCCCTTTTGTGTATTATGGGAACAGGGGAAAAAGGAATCAGCAAGATTGGTTTTCTGATTGGCTAGTTAGATTTTCAGTCTGATCTTAATCTTTGTGAGTCTGTTGTAAGTTGATACATTAGCCTGTGAGATTTTTTTGGGTTTATAGATTATTAGCACAGCAAGTTACCTTTCAACCAGGAATGGTTGATTTGCATTTTTGAACACGTACGCAGGAATCACAAACTTTTGAGTCTGACCATGCTGAGAGTACAACTTTGTAGTTTTGTGTCTTCAAATACCTTAGAAGGCTAAAATGTAAAGGGATTTGCACGTAATTTAAGATTTTTAAAAGTATGTTTTGGGCATCTGGTTCAGGGTACCATAGCGAGCTGAATCAAGTCAATTCGGATATATTTTAAACCAAATTGGTTTGGAATTAGAATTTGGGAAAATGGTGAGTTTAACCAAACATAACTACTATACATAACACCCTAAAAATAATAATTTAACACATAATTTATTAAGAGTTCCTTTACTCAAAAAACCACACTCCTTTCCTCCTCTTGAATAGATTGGGATTTGGTACAAACGAGAGGATGAATCGACTAATGAAGGCAATTTCTTTGGATATTGTTAAAAATTAGCTTCTCAGAACTTATCCCAATAAGGTTTGTGTTGGATTTAAAGTCAAAATCAGAAAGTATTATATGGCTTCTCGGACTAAAATATTTGGCTTAAAGTCTGTGTATATTAGTTCGACATTAATTCATTTATAACATTAGAACTTTTGTTTGCTAAATTTTAATTGATGTTGAGACATTGTTCTTGTTCAACAAGCATGTGCCAATTGAAACTACAAACTCAGATTGTATATGTGCAGAACTCATCCACGTAATTCAAGGAAGATGAGATTTGAACCTCTCTGTACAAGATTAGAATGGAGGACGAAGACGGCGCGAGGGTAATGGCACAAAGGCAAGGGCGGGCGACAGTACAAACGCGAGGGCAGTTGGTTTGCGTTGGAGGTGTGGCGGCTGTTATTACTTAGTTGGCCAACCTAGATTTTCCAAAGGAGGGTATCCGTTGAAATTTTGGGAAAATTAGGGAGTGTGGATCAAACAAATAAAAAAATTTGGATTTTAAACAAATAGTTAGGTTAAGGATTGCTTAGAAAATTACGCAATTTGGATGTTGGTTTATTATTTATAGCGTGTTATGCATAACATAACCCTAACCAAATTGGTTTGGAATTAGAATTTAGGAAAAGTGATCATTTTAACAGATTTTAACGATTCTATTGGTTTAAAAAAATGTTACACATGGGTATGTATTTGTGATTTATAAAATTGTAATATCTTAAGTTAATAAAAATTATTATAATTAAAAATTGTAATATATGAATACCGGATTCAACATATCATATGTTAATATCATCATAACTATAACCTAAAGCGGAGGTTAAAAAATTATTAAACGACATATTTCAATTTTAGATTAGACCACGCCACCTTTTTTTATAAAAAAATATAATCTTTTATTTTTGGATATGATAAATTCTTAGATTGAATCACACCATCCTTTTTATTTTAAAAAATAATCTTATATTTTTGGATATGATAAATTCTTATTCATGTTTTTAGAATATAGGATATAAATCTCATTATTAAATAATCTTTATTTTTGGATATGATAGATAGGAAGATCATTATTATAATCCAATTTATTTGTTACCTTATATGAAAAAATCTTGATTAGTTATATAATAATTGTCTTATCCTTTTAGCTAGATTATAACAAAAATTTCTATTTAAGCAATTACATAATTATTTTTCTCGGATAATAAATATATTTGAAAATATTTTATTATTAATATTTTATTTTAAAAAAAACCGTACAAGGTACGGGAATACATACTAGTTAGTATACTATAACTAAGTTGAATTACTCTCTTATGTGATGTTACATAGGCATATTTATTTTTTTCATTTAACTCTCTACCTTTAATTTTTTTTTATTATATATATTCCTCATATTAAAGTAATATTAATAATACAACTATATTTAAAAAAAAGGATTTTTCTAATGTGTGCCCATGGACACACATTAAGAATTCTAATCTTGGTAAATCTGAATGTTTGTTGTTAATTTTGATTTTTTTAAAAGGGTTCATTAATTCTAATTTAGGGAATAGTTTTGAAATTATTTCCCAAATTAACACTTTTATTGTGTGTCCATGGGCACACATTAGCCGAACCGTTAAAAAAATTATAATATGAATTGAATCATTGATAGATTTCACTGAAAGGAGAATATCACTTTCAAGAAAGAGTTTTCAAACAAGAATTTTTGCAAGAGGAATTTCGGGTAGAATCTCTAATTTTCTCAATTCATTCAATATTCAAGTTTGAGTATATATAATCTAGGCTCTCCCTTTCATAATGGAGAATTGAAATAACCAACTCCAAAAACTAATTAAAAATAAACTAATAAATTGGAATCGTATCAATGCATTCCCTTGAAATTCGCCTTATCCTCAAGGCGAAATTCCAAACACCCCAAAGTGACAACAATGTTACAATCTTTGCATTTGCTTTTTGTTTAGCTTCCTAGGATCTAGTCGACCTTGTTGTCGGGCCTTGCAATAGTTGGAGATTGTGATTCTACTGCTAGTAAGAAGAAATCTGGTTTGTTTTTGTGGAAAATTAAAGAAATAATCCCCTGGAGTAGTTGCCTTGCAACTGTGGATTCTGGTTCTGCTGGCATGAATAGAAAATCCAAATTTGTGGATAGTAAAAGCCGGGAGAGGACTTCGACCGAAAAAAGGCTAGAAGAGGACAATATAATGTTGTGCAAGGGGGTTGGATAGTTGGATAGGAGTGTTTGTAGACCGGGTAGTCATTCCCACTCGAATCGACGTGGCTCTAATACCAAAATGATAGACACCACTATAAGGAGAATCTCATTTTCAGGAAGATCATCATTCAATCAAGAATCTTGCAAGAGGAATTTTGAAAGGAATTTCCAATTTTATCAATTAATTCAATATTCAAGTATCAATAGATATAATCTCGCCTCTTCCTTTTAAAATAAAGAATTAAAATAACTAACTCCTAAAACTAATTAAAAATAAATAAGATAATGAAAAACATAATAATAAACTAGGAAGTGGGAAATTAAGAAAACTAACTAGAAAATAATAATAATTAAAACTAATGATCTCAAATCGTATCAATCATCTTCTTACATGAAAATTGTTAAAATATAATGAACTAAGAATTTGACTTCATACAATTTATTAAAAATTCATAATAAAAATTCCATTGTCATTATAAAACTAATAGAGCATATTGATTAAAAGTGATATTCAACTTATCCTATATCAATTCTTCAATGGAAGTTTTCAATAGAATATTAGAATGAAGCCACATGACATATAATATAGTCAAGTAGTTCAGAGCATGTGCAACCAAGAGGATTTACAATTTTTTCTTGTTTTTCTCTCTCCTTCTCTCCTTTTAACACCTCATTTTCTCTATCATCCACATCATTTTTCACTTTTTCTTTCCTCCTTCTCTTCCTCTTTCTCTATTTCCTCCTACAACAAAAGTTATCCCCTTTCACTTCCCCTCTCCTACTTTCTACCTATTTTATATCATATAAATTAATTATATTTACTTAAATAATGTGGATTTAAGATGATAAATTATATTTATTATTACAAATTAAAAAATAAATAAATTACCTATTTTAATTATATTTACTAATTACATATGTTAATTAAATTATATTTACTAATTACCTATGTTAATTAAAGTTCTTTAATCAAATAAATTAATAATAAATTATATTTACTTAAATAATTTGGATTTAAGATAATATAAAATAATTACAAATTAAAAAATAAATTTAATTAACATTAAGACAACTTCAAACAACATTATAAATTGCAAAAAAAATACAAAATAAAAATAACGTTAAACATAAATAATAAAGCATTGTTGACATAGAAATTTAATCTAAATCTAAATCCGATGTCAAACTTTGAAACTTCTCTCATATAGTCATATGTTATCACCAAATCGTTCTTTATAGCCACATGCATTTTTTTATTCCAAAACTCCTCCGTTCTAGCCATGAATCTTCTTAGATTTCGATCATTATCGTCCACGTGTCACAGTAAATGTCTCATTATCATTCCGAAACTCATTGTGCATGATGATAATTGGCCTTGGTTGATTACCAAACATTTGTAGCATGGCTTGAACTTGATCCAAATTAAATGTATTTGGATTATATTGGGTGTTTGAGTTATTTGGATTTTTATTGTGGTTATCCATGGAAGATAGTAGTAGTAGTGAACGAGAGAAAGAAAAGCTAAGATGAGTTTGTGAATAACCCAACAATATTAGACTCTATTTATAGATAATAAAAAGTTATAAAAATTGATTAATTTATTTTTTTTAAAAAAATATCAGCATTAATTATTATTTTGTTGGAAATATATTTAATGTTAGATTGGAATGAAATAAATGAAGTTAGTTGAAAGTTGAATACATGTGTCAAATTGTGATTGGATGAATGTTCCCCTTTGGGCACAAGGGCCAAAACACCCATTCCTCTATGGAAGGAGGATTACTTCCATTCCTCTCCCATTCCTCCTTGAAAGGGGATTCTTTTTTCAATTTTTACAACCAAGAGGAACTCTTCTTTGAGGAGAGAGACGGCAAAAAGGAGGTTGATTCCTCTTGGTTGCACATGCTCAAACCATTAGAAAAACAGAAATTAAACTAAACAAATTTCAGTTTATTTAGACATTTTCCCAATAAATTCTAGAGAAAAAGATGCCACTATATCAGTTTCAAACATTAATTCAATAAATATACCCTTAGATTTGTATTTGGCCAAAAATAACCTTTTAAATTAAATTGGACAAAATTACCCCTAAATTAACTAACAACAAATAATACGATATGTATCAGTAAAAAATCCCAATTCCAGATTTCACGCACGTCTCAATTTTCACGTATCCAAACTTCCGGAAACTATCCTCACCGACGCTGTCCCGCCCTCACCGACGCCGGAAACTACCCTCACCGACGTGGGATTGCCTGACGCCGTCCAACACCTCGTGGTATTGCCGGCCTCGCGACGCCATCCCGCCCCGTGACGCCGTCCTGCCCCGTGAAGCCGTCCTAGCGTAGCCATAGTACCTCCGTCCTCGTGGGATTACCACCGACCACCACTATTAGTGTTTGCCGCCGGTGACCACCACCACCACCATTGTTTTCATTGAGCCGCCGCCACCGTTGGGTTTTGCCGCTGAAGTCCACCATCGGAATTGATTTGCGCTCTACAAGAAGAGAAGCACATGTATTAATAATTTAATGTAACAACGTTTAGTTTACAGTATTAAATTAATTTATTACGTTTAAGTGTGTAATTGTTACATTAACTGAATTTAGTGTAATGATATGTAAATTAATTATTGATACATAAAAAAGTATATATTAGGACAATATAGTATTATTAGCATAATATCTTTTGTAATCTTCTTTCTATAGATAGAAGATCTTTCTTGTGGATCACACTAGAATTTGTGTATATTTATATATGGCCAATGTAATATAAAAGTTTTCAATCCTTACACCTCCCTACATGATTTTTGTAACAAACTTCATTACACTAAATTAACCTAAATAAGTTAATGTAACAACTTTTATGTAAAAATATGTAACTTACAAAAGCTATTCTACATTAATTTACTTAACAAAATTATTGTAACAAATTTAGTGTAATAATTTTTATGTAACCATATTTCACATACATGAGGTATTCTTCTTTCATTTATATAAAAAAATTTATGTAACAAAATTAGTATAACAACTTTTATGTAATAATATTTAAACCAAAAGATTAATTCAAAATTAATTTTTTTTTGAGAGGCAAAATTAATTTCACCTAACAAAATTAATGTAACACAATTAGTGTAATAACTTTTATGTAACAATATTTAACCTAAAAGAGCCATTCTACATTAATTTTACCTAACAAAATTAATGTAACACGATTATTGTAATAATTTTTATGTAACAATATTTAACCTAAAAGAGTCATTCTACATTAATTTTACCTAATAAAATTAATGTAACACAATTAGTGTAATAACTTTTATGTAACAATATTTATCCTAAAAGAGTCATTCTACATTAATTAATGTAACAAAATTAGTTCAAATTTTTTATGTATCACTAATTAATTTACATATCAATTACACTAAATTGACTTAATCTAACCATTACACAATAAAAAATAATGAATTAATGTAATACAATAACCTAATAGTGGTTACATTAAATTAAGTATATAATACCTGCTTCTTCTTCTTGTATATATGCGCAGACCACGATGGTGTTGTTCGACGGCGATACCCAGCGCTGGTCGGCGGCGATACTCAGCGCGCGGTGGTCGGCGACGAGATTAAAACATTAGTGGTGGTCGCCGGCAGCAAACCCCAATAGTTGTGGTCGGTGGTAATCCCACGAAGGAGGAGTTTCTATGGCTGCACGAGGATGGCGTCACGGTGCCGGACGACGTCACGGGGCCGGCAAGTGGGCTGGACGGCGTCCTCTAGTAACTTCCGTAGTAGTTCCTGTATTCTCTGCAGGAATATCTGTCGAACAGGAGTACAATATATATTGAAAGAGAAGGAATTTTAACTATTTTTTTCTATCTATTAATTAAGGGTATTTTTGGAAACAAAATAGAAAAGATATAATTTTGGAAAACAAATTAATTGTGGGTATATTATTGGAATAAAAGTTTAAAAAGGGAATTCCTACGGGATTCTTCTCATAAATTCTATCAAAATGTTTTGGATTAATTTTCCTCTCATTAGGCCTAAACTGAAAAGACATTTTGGGTCGTATGTCATGCATTTGGGCCCAATCAGATTAGCATTCCCAACAGAGTTAAAACTGTTCGTCTCTCGCTCCTAGACGCCTTCTCTTCTCGGCACTAAAACCCTAGTTTCAATTCGCTCTCTCCCGCCGGGATCTGATCATTTCTACCTTGTCTGTGAACCATGGCGGACAAAGCAGTGACGATAAGAACACGGAAGTTCATGACGAACAGGCTTCTTGCGCGAAAGCAGTTTGTAATTGATGTTCTTCATCCTGGAAGGGCTAATGTTTCCAAGGTTGCTTCTTTTTGTCTGTTGTCTCTGGTACTATCATCTTTGTTTATGCGATGGAAGCTAATTGCTCTTTTTTTGGGTGAAAATTCGCTTTTAGGCGGAATTGAAGGAGAAATTGGCTAGTATGTACGAGGTGAAGGATTCCAGCTCTATTTTCGTGTTCAAGTTCAGAACTCACTTTGGTGGCGGCAAATCTACTGGATTTGGTCTGATTTACGACTCAGTTGAGAATGCTAAGAAATTCGAACCCAAGTATCGGCTAATCAGGGTAAATTTCTTTCCTTTATTGGGTCCAACATTTGCGTATTGAATATGGTGCCTTGTGAATTGTGGTCTTTGGCAATTCTTCCTTAAAGTTTGTTAATTTCCATGTTTCTGTAGGGCTCTAGCTTTTGAGATGCCATAGCTTGTAGTCACTTTATTGCCATATTTTTGATATTCCATCAGTTTGATCAATAATGTTTTAAAGATGAGCTTGTTCACATATCTGTAGCTTTATGTTCAGAATCTATGATCACCATTTTCTTGATTTATACTCTAGCACAAAAAAGATTGATGTCAAATACATCACATACATTCTGTTGGGGCATATTGTCATAACAGATTAACCATTGATCTCTAGCTGTCTATGTATACATTCTGTGTGTTTTGCGTTCCTTTGGGTATCTGGCCGGCACCTCCTTTGCGTCAAGCCAGGGGTGCTCCATCTTGGCCCCCTAGATTCTTCTTTAGGGGAACTGCAATGGGTCAATGTTGTTGTTGTATCTCTATGATATCAGCTGTTGTTCAGGATGATGCTCTTTTTCTATATACTTGACAATCACCACTTCAGAATATTGAGAACTAGATCATCTGTGAGATTAAAATTGCAGACTTACACTGCAATACTTGATTTTCTTGAGCTTCTACCTATACATGACATTGGCTATGTAACCTATGGTATGAATCTTGGAATGATTCAATCCAAATGTATCTTGTTCTGATGATGTTTATTTTTCTTAATCTGAAAATAGAATGGTCTAGATACAAAGATAGAGAAGTCTAGAAAGCAGCTTAAGGAAAGGAAGAACAGGGCCAAGAAAGTCCGTGGTGTGAAGAAGGTAACTCGAATAATCTTATCGATGGTTTTACAGTGAAAAATGCGACTCACTTGTAAATATGGATGCACTAAAGCTATTTTTCTCTTACATTTACAGACCAAGGCTGGAGATGCTGCCAAGAAGAAGTGAGGAACTTCGACTTGATGACAAGCAAACCGAAAATGCTTCCCGGAGCTGATTTTAATGTTTAAGCAATCAGGTGTTTGTTTGATTTTGGCATTACAGTTCTATGTAGTTGTTTTCTATAAGTCAGAATTTATGGCAGATAATTCGTGTGCCTACAAATCTTGTCATAGGTTTTTCTGCAATTTTAAGAAGCTATTTTTCGTTTCATGATTGAAATCTTGGTTCATTTCCTCCTATTTCTTGCCCATTTATCATCTTTGCAGTTCATCTCTCATTGCAATTTATAATATTTATCCAATATACACAAATGTTCAGGAATACATTCTCTTATAACACAATTGAAGTCCTCAGCTTGTTTGCTTAGACCCTAATACTAACATTGAAATTGTTAAGATGATTTATATACTACAATCATCTACTTCGAAAGAGTTGCTTATTCATCTGTAATGTAGAAAATTGTGGGCTTTGGTGGCTCCATAATCTCCACAGTTCCTTCAAGCATCTTAGCCACTTTCCCCATAGACGGCCTCACGTCCTGCTTCTCTTGTATGCACCACATCGCCGTCTTCACCATCCTATCCACTAACTTGAAATGCACATTCTCGACATACGACTCCTTAATCCGAGCATCGAGTATATCCTCAATCTTCATCTCTTTAAACACCTTCTCGAATGCCCATCTAGGCAAGTACCACTCTGCACTATCAATATCTGAATCTTGCATAATGCAAGTCCTTGTTCCTGTCACCATCTCTAGTAACACCATCCCAAAGCTGTAGACATCCGCCTTTGATGAGATCGGCTCATTCTTCACCCACTCGGGTGCCACGTACCCACGAGTTCCCCGGATCCTCGACATGCTCACAACTTGTTCCTTCTTCTTGAGCTTTGAAAGCCCGAAATCAGCCACTTTAGGGCAAAAATCGTCGCCCAAAAGTATGTTCTCAGGCTTAATGTCGCAATGCAAGACCCACTCCAGGCACTCTTCATGCAAGTAAGCTATTGCCCTAGCCACTCCCAAGGCAATCCTATACCTTATATTCCAATCAAGAACTGGTTTTTGCCTGACCCGAACCACGGTGTCTGACCCGGTTTGATCCCCGTCTATGCTCCTGTTGGAGTTGAACAAGAACTTGTCGAGTGACCCGTTTGAAACATGCTCATAGATTAAAATCCTCTGGCCCTTCTCGTTGCAGAAGCCCCAGAGTCGAACCAAGTTCAAGTGGTGCATACGGGCAATGATGGTGACCTCGGCCCAGAACTCTGCGTCCCCACTAGTGACATTCTTAAGGCACTTGACTGCCACAACCCGTCCATCGCGCAACTCACCCTTGTACACATCGCTAAACCCGCCTCTCCCAATCATGTTCTCATTCGAGAAATTGTTGGTCGCCGCTTTAATGACTGCTAAGCTGAACCTCTTGGGCCCACCAGTGGGCAAGAGCTCGAGCCCGAGAGTCCGAGCCATGTCCCGGTACTTGACATACTTCTTGATGAAGGCCCAAAAGGAAAGCACACCAATGGCCAACTCTAACACAAACAACGTGACCACTATGCCTATGTTCCGGGCCTCGGTTTTCGAATAGTTGGGTGGGTTAGGCAGCCCGATCCGAACCGGGCACGACGTCTCGAGCATGCTCGTCATACCCGTGAAATTCGAGACGTCGGTTTCGCGGGTATCCACCTTTAGAAACATGGCTGATTGGGTACCCGGCGACCAGTACCCATTTAAAAGCCGGGCACCGAGCTGAAGAGCACAGTATCGGGTCCCATCGTACTTGAACCCGAACCCGAGACAGCTCGAACTAGCCCGACATTTGGACTTGCACTGGTCGAAATTCTTGATATCCGCGGCCAAGACTGATTCCCCGGTGAAGTTAACGTAATCAAGCCGTAAGAACTTGGCTTCAGCCTGGCTCGTGATGGGAATCTTGATCTCGCAAGATTTGGAGTCGGAGGTCCATTTGTATCCGGGCGGGCATGAGCAGCTAAATCGGGTATCCGAACCGGATTGCTCCATACAAATCGCGTTGGGCCCGCAAAGCCCGTGGATTTGGCAGATTTCTTGCACGGCTTTCCAAACGACCATCCATTTGGGGCTTCTGTCCGGGTAGAAGGTGTAAACCCTAAGATTTCCGTCGTCGTCGAGAGTGATCCTCCGGGGGCGAATCTCCTTGAAATCGGTAGACGGAATCTGAGCTCCGGTGGTTAGAATTATGCCGTCGGGCGTGAGCTGCTGAAATGCGTTTCCGGTGGTCCAGTAGGTATCCGACGAGTTGAAGGTCAGGTTCGTAAGCCCTACGAAGCGGAAATTCCCGTTCGGAGAGACCAGTTTCGTTCCGTTTAGGGTTTGGTTGGGAAGGAAGGTGTTCGTCGGGAAATCGAAGCTCTGCCAGCGGTTGAATTGTAGATTTCCGATGTCCGATAGGTTGAGCGCGGTGGCGTTGGCGGATCCGGTCGCCTGAGAGGAGTTTGGCCAGAGGTTTGAGCCAGTGGGAGTGCGGCGGAGGAAGAGTTGGCCGGAGGAGGTGATTGAGAGGGAGCCGTTGGTGGTGATGGGGGCGGTGGACCAGACTGCGGTTCGATCGGAGTTGTTGAGGTAGTACCAGACGGAGAAGGCGTAGGAAGAAGGGGAGGTGCGGAGGAATCCGGCGGCGAAGGTGGAGTTTGGGGAGAGGAGGGTGAGGTTTTGGGAGGGTTTCCATGGGGAGTTTGATTTGGAGAAAGAGGAGATGACATTGGATGAAGAGATGACATTGGATGAAGATGGAGATGGAAGGAGGAGGAAGAAGATGAAGAACAGTAAGAGAAACGGAAAAGAGGACATGTGAAGGTGAGAATTGGGGATTTGTTTGTGCATTGTTGTGAGGTGAAGATTATTGCATTGGAGATCTTGATGGTTCTGGTCTTTAATGGCGGCCGAGGAGGAGAAAGAGAGTAGAATTATTAGCATTGACTGGAATAGTGAGTCTTCGCACGGATAGTTACGGCAGAATATGAACTTTCAAAGGCTGCAGCTTTTGACTTGTTTAACTTTTGCTTCTGTCAAACCCAGTAACCCCGTCTCAGGGTGCAACAAGGTGTTCAGAAACTTGCAAGTGGTTTTTTCATTCAATTGATAGTGTAGAGATAGTTGATGAGCAATTTTGTGGGCTAAGGTGAAGATAGATCTATACGTTTAGAGTCAAAAAGAATTTCGTGAAATGAGAGCCTTGTGAGTTGGACTGGATTGAAGACAGGGGACATATTATGCCTTCATACTCTTAAAACCATTGGCTATGAAAGGCTGAATAGTTTGATTGTCTTCACATTGATTTACAAAGGTTGCCTGGTATACATGGAAATCAACAACTGTCCAGTACTTGCAGCACCCAAATTGTCATAATAAATTATCGGTTGTTAGTTGTTGAAGTTTGAAACCACGTTCCGTGAGTAAGGGGTGAACCCAAATCAGCCAGGAGAACCATGACCAACTCGTACAAGGTACTGCTTATTTGTTGTTTTGCTTGAATATCTATGCACTGCTTATTTGTTGTTGACAAAGTCTTTATTTGTGAAGAGTAGTAGATGCTTATAAGTTATAACTAGCATAAGTACTCGTACCTTGCACGAGTTTAGTCAAATATAAATCATTTATTTTAAAAATAAATTTATTAATTTTTATGTCAATATGAATAAAAGTTACGCATTATTTTAATGTAAGATCAAATATTTTCTTTTTTCCTTTACTAAAAGAACATAAATTAGTTTAGCAATTTTTAAATTTGTACGCATATGTTTAAATTTAAAATCTATTCATATAATATCGAACAAAAATTTAATTTTAATTTACATAACTTTTTTCATTATAATATGAGATTTGAATATATAATTAATCAATAAAATATATAACTAATCAAATTAGAATGAGATAAGAATAAATCTAAGATTTAGTTATTAGTGTGTAACAAACCTATATAAAAATAAAACAAAATTATTATAATTTTTTGTAAATTAGTATTGAATTGTTTCACATAGACCAATTGAATATGAAGGCGATACATAGACAAAATGAATGTGAGGCTGACATGTGTCAAAAAAGTGACTTATTTAATATATATATATAGATAGATAGATATAGATATATAGATGGTTGAACATGCGAATCTAGTTCTCATCAAGTATTACTTTTTTGGGGATTGTACTCTCAGGATTTTGGATTACATGTTATGTTTAAACTAATTTGTAGGATTTTCAAGAACGGTTCGATTAATGTGTGCCCATGGGCACACAATAAAAGGGTTAATTTGAAAAATTATCTTAAAACTATTTCCTAAGTTGGAATTAATAAACCTTTTTAAAATAAATCAAATTAACAAACAATTATTAAATTTATCTAAACTAGTATTACTATTGCGTAGAAAAATTAATCGAGTATCATAATCTTTATTTTTTAAAATTGATTACTTAGACTTAGTGATAGATCCTTAATATTTAAAATTGATTACTTAGACTTATTGATGGATAAGAGACAAGAGATATGTGATATTTACCTTATTTCAATTTCTAGTCGACACCCACTCCAACATATTTTCTTTTGCTCTTGGATCCACCCACCCACCCACCGGTTATACTAGTTTAAATTTGTAATTCGCCATATAAAATTCATAACCTAGTGCAAAATTATAACTTTCATGCTAATAATACATTCATGCTTATAAAACAATATTAATTGAAATACTTTTAGGAGGCTTATGGGATGCTAAATAGATTATCATGAGCCATTATCTCGATGTGAATGAACTAAAATTTGACGTTAAAGATCACATAAAAGTTGATTAAGTAAACTCCTAAAAAACACTTGCATTGCAAACTGGATAATAGGGATTTTGCCTGCATGGAATTTATGGATTAGAAGGAACAATTGGGCCTTTGATAGAGAGTTCGAAGCTGATCATGTTTCTCATTGAGTCGTCCAAAAATATGCTTGATGAGATTTAGTTGGAATACACTGTCAATAGCTGGTTCCTGCAAAATGGAAGGTGATCGATCGATTTAGTTCACATACACTGTCAAGCCTTGAACTTGTATAATATTAGTCCAGTGGACTTCTATTCTAAAACCAATTGGTAATATGAATAATAATCCACTGAGGAATCATGTCTCCACATGTGACAATTTGTTCCCCCATTAATTCCTAATGAAGGATATAAGCATGATTCAAGGTACCTGTTATCTATTCATCTTCATCTTTATCCACCTCCTGGATGCTTTTGGTTGGTATATGTTTAATCTTATACCAATCTTCCCCTTCCTGCTCTAGGCACTTCTTTTGAATTAGTGGACAATCTTCAACTATTAGTTCTTCTAAAGAATCTGCAAGTTTGATGTCTGATAAAGATTCCAGCTTGGGGCATTCCCTTATTTCAAAATGCTTGATTGAAGAAAGATATGGGAGCACCTCAAATTCCAACAACTCGGGACAATCATTGATTATAAGCTGTGTGAGGCTTATAAAATCGCCCTCATTCCTTTTCTTCCAATCCCAGACTTTCAAACTTTGCATTTCATTGATTTCCAGTGTCTCCAATTTGGGAAATGCAATGTCGTCCTCTTCCAACTTTCCTCGACGTTCAATTTTCCGTATACTAATCATCTTAGTCAAGTTTAGATGCTTGAGGAATGGTAATTGCTCTATTAGAGGAAGCTCCGGGAGATTTTCACACTTGTAGAAAATGACGCGGGTAAGTTTGTTGTATTCTGGATTGCTAATCCAAGAAGGAAATGTTGAGCCTTCATAGCATAATATCTTCAACTCTTCTAGGCTTGTGGATGGTTGGAGACATTCAAGAATAGCATCACTGTTGTTGTGAGTCCCTGATATTTCAGAAGCAGTCCATCTTAGCTCTAGCTTTTCAAGGTGTTCTTTCTTGTACAAAGTTGCTTCCCTTGCCTCATCTGCATTTTCCACATGCTCTAACTGAGCAATGCAAAGCTTTCCAAAGAGGTTATTCAATTCTCTTAACTCTTGGATCTTGCATCCATTTTCAGTGCCAACTAAGAAAGCTGACAAAGTTAAAAGGTTTACGAGCGCTCCCATTCCTGTGGGCATTGTTTCCAATTGACAAAGCACATCAAGATCTAAATGCCTAAGATTAGTTAGCCTTTTGAATTGCTTTGGTAGTTCAAGGAGATTAGAGCAACCTCGGAGTTTCAGTGTCTGAAGTTCAGCAAATGAACAAATTATATCAGGCAACCATTTGATGAGAGTCCATGATAGGTCCAAATACTTGAGGTGAATCATATGGCCAATTGAACTTGGCAACTCCCTTATTTGGGTTCTACTTAAATCTAGTGCTTGTAAATTCTTAAACCCCAAAAATATCTCATATGGTATTTGTTTGACTCTATGGCCAAGATTACCAAGGAAGAGGAGAGTTCTTAGCTTGTTGAACTGTTGTAGTGTCTGAAAAACTGTTTCAATAATATCATTGCATACCAATGAAACATGTTGAATCAATTCAGGAGCAAGCATGTCATTCCATTGGTATCCATTGTCCCATTTGAGATAGGAGTTGTGTTTGTCTTGGTGTCTATCTAGCAGTAACTCATTGATCTTGATACTGTTGATTCGATACTTGTCCTTTCCTGTCATAAAGTTGCTTCCAGAGTGTAATATGTATCCACCATTTAAGATGGCATTGAAACAATCCTCTCCTCCATACCATTCGATAGGCTCATCGTTCATATATTCCCCCACTGCCATCCACAGCTGAATGAGGGTTTCCTTCTCAATTTCATAATTTTCTGGTAGAAGAGATAAGAGGGAGCAATAACGCTCCATTTCCTCCGCCACATTAAACTCTCGTACTAATACATCTTCATCCTACAAGCCATTTTGGATATATTATGTATAGCAACGGGATAGTTAAGAAAGATTTGTAGACGAGCAAAATTTTAAAACTAGAATATTAGAATTGGTATTTTCGAGTTTTTGGCTTTTTCGAATGGTGCCTTAAAAAAAACTTATTTCTAGTGGTATCCCAAACTTTTGAAAAAGTTCGGCTTATGCCATTACTTGTGAATTTTCATTATTAAATTATTATGTTTTCAAATGAAAAACATTACTTGTGAATTTTCATTATTAAATTATTATTTAATTTAATGGTGCCTTAAAAAAAACTTATTTCTAGTGGTATCCCAAACTTTTGAAAAAGTTCGGCTTATGCCATTACTTGTGAATTTTCATTATTAAATTATTATGTTTTCAAATGAAAAAAATTATTTTTATTTTTAATTAAATTAAAACACAAATTTGATTAATATCATTTAAAATAAATTATATTAAAATATTAAATTAAATATTATATATATATATATTTGTCAAGTAGATTTTATGTTGTATAATTAAAACTTGTCAAGTATAGGAATTTAAATTTGTAAATAAATTAACATACATGTAGAAAGTTCATTTAGTATTATTAGAATAATAATTTTATATATTCTTTTCCTATTATTCAAGCAATAAATATAATATAACATAAAATCTACTAGATAAGTGTTAATTATATAATATATTTATACTAATATTTTTATGGGGCTCATGTTTTAAATTAATCTTATTTTCTCTAAATTAGAATTTTATTCTAACTTAATAAATATACAAACATTATTTTTTATTAGAAAACAAACTAATTTAGTTATAAAATAACGAAAATTAACAAGTAAGGGCATCAATATATCGAACTTTTGCAAGAGTTAGCGAATACTATTCGGAATAAGTTCTTTTTCAGGACACTATCCAAAAAGCTATAAACTTGAGAGTACCAACAGGAATTTCTCGAACATCTATTTATCAAATTGAGAGGATGCCAAAGTACATGTACCTCTTGGAAATTTGTGATAGCCCTTGGGTACTCAACCTCCTTTCCTTTAACATCTTGCTTCTCCAAGTTTTTTTCAACATATAGTGCACCTACAACAATATTTATCAAAATTTCAGTTTGAAATAGATATTTGCAAAACCGAAACAAACTTAAATTCTGGTTGACAATAAAGTTTCAAGAGGTGTGCTATTGATAATACAGTTTGCAATTTGATCATTTCCTTCTTACCACTACCATGAGCAATACAAAAATGAGTTTCTCCTTGAGCACTCATTGTACACCCTAGTGATTGACACCTCCTACCACCTCCATGGGCAATGCAGAAAGCAGTTGATCCATGAGCAACCTTTGTGCAGTCTGGTAATCGACACCTTCGACTCCCTCCGTGTAAACGGCAAAGCCCTGAGTTCCCTCTGGCTTCCTTGCTGCAACCCACGTGATTGCATATACGGTCACCACTACGGATGATACAAAAGTCTGTGCTTCCTTCACCACTCTTAGTACAACCTAGGAATTGACACATTTGTCCCCCACCTGCAGCTTCTTTGTTACATGCAGGCCACTGGCATAGCCGCCTGCCACCTCCATGGGATATACAGAAATCTTTCCTGCCTCTTAATTTTACTGCTGTGATTCCTGAGAAGCATGGACAACAAAAATAAAGTAATAATGAACCAATTCTTCATTGGCGCTTTTTGTATAAACTTTGTCTTATGATAATACAAGATGCCAACCTGAATCTTCCTTCAATGTTGAGGCAGCTCTATTTTGGATGACTTGATGCTGTAATTGAATTATGGGGATGCGAGATAGGAGAGGCCAATCTTCTCCCACTCCATCCTCACACCTTGCAGTTAATATAGGGCAATTGAATATCTTCAGTACTTGGAGTGTCCGAATTACATGAATTGCTTTAGGCAGACTAACGATATTAGGACAATTGTCAATGACCATCTCTACAAGATTTATGCATTCATGCAGGCATTCTGGCAGCCCGGACAAATTTTCGCAGTTGCTGACAATTAGATGTCGCAACGAGTCAGCAGCATTCTGCAACATGCGAGGGAACTTGCTTAGCTTAGGAAGTCCCTGCAACTTTAGATACTGGAGACTCGTTGGGCCAGACAAAATACTCGACAAATCGAGATTTTCACAGTTTAAAATGCTTAATTCCCTGAGGCAAGTCAGGTAATGTAAGTAGGTTGAAAGAGAAACAATCGAGGAGCAATCAAGGATTTGTAAAGCTTGAAGAGCAGTTAAGCGGCCAATACTCCCTGCCAAGGATTTGAGATTTGGGGAATTGCAGATCTTCAGGTGATGTAGTGAGGTCCAACTCATTAGAGCTTCTTCAGGCACAATGGTTAGCTTCAGTGACAAGAGCAAGCACCTTAAACTCGACATGCATTTGGGAAGTGTTTGCAGTTGTTGACAGCCAGAAAGGTCCAGAGTCTGTAAATTCAGTAGATTGCCTAATGAATCAGGAAGCACTTTGAGAGTGTGGTTGCCTGCCAGTGAAAGGTACCTTAGCAACTTCAGATTGCCAACTGCCTCTGGCAACTCCTCAAACTCGGAACCATCAAGCAACAGAACACGTACGAGGCTCAACATGGATACGAGCTCCTCCAGACAGCCTTTCCTTACATAACCTATATCTTTCCTGAACAAAAATGTTCTTACCTTGGACAACGTTGAGTTGTACGAAGCAAGTCCTTTATCTAACGAAATGGAATCTCCAAGCCAACGTAAATGCCGTCCTTGCTCTACAAATAACGTTCCAGGTAGATGTACCATCTCTTGTTGCATCATATCTACTGCTAAAGTATGTGCTGCATGATGCAGTTGAAATACTTCATGACCATCAATCTGGTATAACTGAATAAATGCCCGCGAAAATAGTTCATTAAAGTATCTATGACCGATATCTCTGGGGTCTTCTTCGTTTCCCTGCAACAGCCCCTGCGCCATCCAAAAGTAGACTAACTGCTCCCTTGACATCAACCTATTTTCAGGTAAAATGGCGGAACTAACAAAGCATTGTGCCGGTTTAGGGAACGTATTTTGAAAGCTTATTCCAAGTGCGTCGTATGCTGGTGTAAACGCGGTCCAGATTTTGGTCTCCTCTATTTGCTTCCACAAATGCTCATCTCTGTTGCTAGACAACATTCTTCCCATTGTCTTGATGGCCAGAGGACACCCGTGCCACTTGTTGACTATAGATCTCCCGATACCCTCCAGCAAGGGATACTCTTGCTGTGCCACTTCATTGAATTCGGCGCAGCTGGTAAATAAGGACCAAGAATCGGTCTCAGGCAGGCCTTGTAGCTCAAAACATCTGGTGGATCGTATTTTCCTCGCAATGGACTCCCACGATGTAGTCACTAGGATGGTGCTTCCTGTTGACCCCGTCTTCAAGACCTCCCACAATTCCTCCCACCAAGCTAGTTGTTCGAGCCCGATATCATCCATGACTAGAAGATACTTTTGACCTTCCAAGATACCACGCAATCTGTCCTTGAGCGCTTCCGTGTCCATTCTCTGCATGTAGAGCTGACTCTGGTGGGTGAAAGAGCTTATAATCTCAACAAGGGCACTTTTGATGTCCAAACTGCATGCGAAGGTCCATGACAGCAAGGTAAAACTGGCTGACACTTGGGCATCATTGTAAACCAAACTCGCGAGAGTTGTTTTTCCTATACCTCCAATTCCGGAGACTGATACTACACTAGGATGATGCCTCAGCTGGTTAGATGGGCTGAAGATCCAGTCAATTATCTGTCGCTTCTCCGTCTCTCTCCCAAAAATGGAGTCCTCCCAGGACCATGACTTGCTGTCATAAGCCTTGTCTGTTGCTAAATCCATACAAGCTGATGTGTCCTGCTTGGAGTCATCACAGGGGCCCAGAATATGAGCAATTTCTTCCAGGTCTGAAAGCTTACTCTTCATTATTTCAGAAAGTTGCTGAATCTTTGGGCAAGCTTTGCTGTTGGGTTTCAGCTCCAATTGCTCGGCTGCGGCCACATCCAGCATGTCTTCAACATCATAAGCGATTCTTCTGATTCTTTGGAGATTAGACCTGTATGACTTCTCGGGGAGATTGCGAGGGCTCTTGTATGAATTAGCGAGTGCAACGCGTAACTCAGACAGGACCCTTTTCATCTCTGGTGGAGAGGATTCACAACATGCTAGCATGTTGTGAATCCTCTCCACCACCCCATATGTGAAGAGCAAATCTGAGGCTACTACGTACGCCATTCAGAGTTACGGGTTGTTGTTTCTGTAGATCTGTGCTGGATGGATAGCTTGTGGGGAAAATCAGTAAATCACTCAAGGCAACATGTTCTTTGCTCAATAATAATTGGGGCCCGAGGTATGTTTAATGAGCAAGTTATAAGGTCCCTAGCCCATTATTGACCTTCAACAAATCACATCACGTTGCGAGGTAGATGTAAAATTACGAAATTTTGATTTTTGCTTTCTATTTTTATGTCCATTTTGAAGAAAGATATAGAAGGGAGAAATTGTTTTGTTAATAAAAACGCGTCATTGACATTTGACAACTCATCACTAATCTCTGATTTGGAGTCTAGTGGAAACTGGACATAATGCCATATTTATAACTAGGATAATTTAATTTGAACCTAACTAAGATGCCGGGGTGGGGTAGGCTCGAGCTGCGCCTAGGACTCTCACAAGGAGAGGCGTCGGGTCATATATCTAGCCGATCTGATCGAGGACCTAACTAAGGTAATTTGAACTCAGTCTTGAGGGTTGAATCTGAATGAGTTTGTTTGTGACTTGATCGATGTTGGGTCGAATTGATTTGAAGGGAGATGAGGAGAGATTAGGAGTGAAGGAAGATGAGAAGACAAAAGAGGTTGACGTTTGATTTAGTTGTCGATCGAGTTTGAGAGAGAAAAAAACAATGGAGAGGTTAAACAACAGGCAATGTAAAATTTCACATTGTTTGTTAATTTTGTGTGTCTAGGGCTGTAATTGAATCAACCCGAGTCGAGCTTTAAAATTTTCAAGCTTGGCTCGTTTAAAAATAGGCAAATTCGAGCTCGGTTCGAGCTAGACTTTTGTTCGGGCTCAATTCGTTTTAAGTGCTCATTGAGCTTGGCTCGTGAGCCACTCGTTTAGGCGTCACATATACAAAAGAGGGTCGAGTTATGGTCAGGTGAAACACTTCCATCACCCGACTTGCGAATAAAAATGGTTCACCCGACCCACCCATCACTTACAAAACTTTTCATCAATATCCGATCCATCCGTCACTCGCGAGTGTGTCAGGAGACCCGCCACCCGCAAATTATTAAATAATAATAATAATTTATAAATTTTAGAATTAATAAAATAAAAACCAAATAATGATAAGAATTTTAAACATATAAGATTATAAGAAATATAAGTTCAACAACATAAATTTCATTACATTATTTAAAATTATGAAATGCAAAAATATTTTTTCACACAATAAAGACATGAATATTTCTTCATAAGTTGTGAAATCTTTCTTTAAAGACTGATTTAGATTAAATTTATACGGGTGGTAAAGAGGTAACTGAGTGTTGTGTGGTGGGTCGGATGAAGCGGGTGTAAAATTTCACCCATAACCTGTTAAGATAATATTTAGTTATCTAAATTATTATTAATATTTGCTATCTAGATTAGTTACGTAGAATCCTATTGTTAGCTATATGACCTAGTCATAAGGATTGTTAGGGTTTGTTATCCTTTCCTAGTTAATAGAGATTTATCTCTTGTTGTATAAATACTTATTTTTACTATCAATACAATTTACGCAAATTTACATAACAATGTTTCTCTATAAGGTATCAATCGCCTCTGACGATCCCAGGAAATCCACAAAAAGTCCTCTCGACAATTAAATATGACCACACAAATAGTTGTTATTCCTAATCCTTTCGAGCCTGAGAAGCCATTGATTTTGATGTCTCTTGCCAAAAACAAACAACTTACCCCTACAAACTATCTCGCTTGGTCAACACAAACAAAATTGATCCTAACCGGCTATAGTCTTTTCGGATATCTCGATGACCCGTCACCCGACCCACCCGCTTTTATTTGATTTTTATCCGTATAATTGGATGTGTGAAGTGAATAAGTCGGTCACCCATGAATAATGTGCATGCTCTAAGAACTCTTATTTATGATAGTTGTGCAATAAAATAATTATATAAAAAAGTGGTACCAATTTCTATACATATTAGTTTTTAAAAGCCACTAGTTGGCTAGTTGGGCATGTTGTGTATAAATTTGAAGCAATATTTTATTATTTTATACATTGACTATTAATCCAGGTAGGAGTATTAAGACAAACTGATTAGTTGGTACTTATTAGTCTCGTCCATGTACACACACAAATTGCTTAAGACAAACTGATTAGTTGGTACTTATTAGTCACCAAATTTTGTAATAGCAACCTATAAATAAATATCTGAGGCGGTACAAGATTGTTGAAAAGAGAGTCATAACCAAAATATTTTGTCAAATTTAACTTAATTTGATCAAACTGATTAGTTGGTACTTATTAGTCACCAAAATAAATAAATAATCATTTATAGACTTTTATATTGTCTACATCCTGTGTACGTAGCAGCAGGCTAGCCTGTCGCCAGGAGGCACTCAATTATATACTGGATTGTCTGGATAATTAATAGTTTGTGACCAACTAAGTGTGCATGTTGACATAAACTTTGGTATTTTTTTTTGTACTATTGTGATCATATTTTGAGATACAATCATTGACCCCCTCTAGTTCCTTCAATCTGCAATTTGCATCCCTAAATACACAATTGATCACCTTTCAAGTCCCACTTCCCCGAAATTTGATCTTTGCAATCATGTCTATATTGAAAACTGTGGCAGATAATATTCTAACCAGTTTCCTGTCTAGTTTGATATATGATGGTTCAACCTACATCATCAGCAATATCTGGAACGGTGACAAAGATCTCGAAAAGTTGAAGGAAACTCACGAAGAGGAACTCCGTCGGCTGAGAAGAACTCTTGAAAGCATCAATGCCAATCTCAGTCACTTGGACTTGCCCTCTGACTGGTTGGAGGAACTCGAGCACTACCGCTATGAGATAGAAGACATCGAAGAGAGCATGAAACCAGAGCCCAAGAAGAAACTTGTACAAAAATTCTTGGAAGCCAATATCAGGTGCATTGCAGAGATGCAGACGATGCTGAGAAGGCGAGAGGAAGACATGGAAGCCGGACTCTCAAAGAGGAAGACGACCAAGTTGGAGCTTGATCGCGTTCCCTCCCAGCTGATGATTACTACGTCTCTGAGGATGGGAGCAAAAAACAAGATCATTGAAGAGCTAAAGATGAGATCTTCTGATGCATTTGGAGTGTCCATAGTAGGAATATGTGGTATTGGGAAGACAATACTGGCTAAGGCCGTTGCAGATGAGGCAAGCATCAAGGAGCATTTCCCTTGCATTCTTAATCCTCCTCCATCTCCCAGCCTCAGCTCGGGTATTATACTTGATCATATCCAGGGAGCGCGACCCTCTAAAGATAAGAGAGTCTTGATCCTGTTAGATGGCCTGCACTCAGTGACTCCGGAGGGTTGGCGTCACTTTTGGAACCAGTGTCAAGAAGTTCTCAATCCAGATTCCAAATTTCTAATAACCACTCGAAATCCACGAGTTGCTCATGTGACCGGCACTAGTAAGCATTGCTTGCATCCTCTCTCGGGTGACGAATGTTTCTCATTGATTCAAAATGGGGCCAAAGCGAACAGGAATCTATGTGAAGTTGATGATTATGCTATTGAGCACAATAGAAAGGAGTTAGTTGACATGTGTAGAGGATTGCCTTTGTTGGCCAACCAAATTGGGTTCCTCTTATCAGCAACAGAGAGAGGACAAAGACTTGGCACCATCAAGGAGATAACAAGAAGAGAATTGTGGAAGGTACCGGATTTAGAAAAGCTTCTTGTAGATCTCAAGTACATCTTCCTACAAGATCCGCATTTGAAAAGGTGTCTAGCCTATTGTTCTCTGTTCCCTCCTCAAGACTATGAGTTTAAAGAGGAGAATTTGGTTCAATTTTGGATGGCTGAAGGCTTTGCTCAGCAGCCCTCAAGAGATGCAAATTACATGGAGCAAACTGCAAGGAAATGTTTTGATGAGCTAGTCTCCTACTCTCTCTTTCAAGCCTCGGAAACTCCACCTGGCGAGACACCAAGCTACAAGATGCTTGAACTGGCTTATGACTTGGCTCAAAATGTGGCATCCAAGACATTTTGTCAGAAACATATAGGTAACTCAATCTCCACGTCTGAACTATCAAATACCACCCGCCATTTTTCTCTGAGTTGTGATAATAACGGAGAAGACGACGAAATCATTGCTGATAGCCTCCTTGATGATATACAAAAAATGTGTAGTGGTCTGAGAACATTTCTTTTGTTTCATGGCGCTGGGAAAAACATTCACAAAAATCCAACCTTCTTTCAAAGCCTCACACGCATTCGAGTACTAGATTTAAGTCATACAAACCTCACCAAGCTATACATTTCTGAATTAAAACACCTTCGTTACTTGGACCTGTCACACACTCCCGTTGAAAACTTGCCCAAACTTTCAAAGAACCCTGAATTGCAAGTCCTTAAACTAAACTACTGTGACAATCTCCTCGGGATGCCTAAAGATCTCGCAAAATTGACCAACCTTATATCTCTTCAAGTGAACCCAAGAGGGCTGGGTAGTATGCCTTCAGGGATAGGGAAACTAACAAACCTCCAAAGGCTCAATGTATTCATCGCGGGCAAGAGGGAAGGGTTTAAGATTGCAGAGCTGGAAAACTTGAACAATCTAAGAAACTCAATTCGGGTTACAAAACTGGAAAATGTCGAGACTGAACAAGAGGCTCAAGGGGCTAAGCTACATGTTAAGGGAAGGCTGGAAAAACTGGAGCTAGAATGGTCTAGCTCAGCACAAAATGAAGCTGCAAAACAAGTTCTCCAAGGCCTCACACCTCCCAAGAATTTGAAAGAGTTGAAAATTAAAAATTATTCTAGTACTGAGTTTCCTAAGTGGATCAGCAGAGCTGAAATATGTGGCTTGTTGGAGTATATTCATTTGGATTGTTGTAAGGCTCTACCATCAATTGAGCGACTTCCACTTCTAAAGACTCTCCATGTTGAGGCAATGCACGAGATAACTCGGGTGGGCAATGAACTCTTTGGAAGAAATGGTAGAATTCGACGGTTCCCACGCTTGGAGACGCTAGTCCTTTGTGACATGCCTGAACTTGACCGGTGGATAAGATTGGCAGCCAGACATATGCCTTATCTTTGCAATCTTCGAGTAGAGAAGTGTCATAACCTTCTCAGTTTGCCTCGACTAAGCAGTTTCGCGAGATTGGAGAAACTAGAAATCATAAGATGCTCAAAGCTGCAAGAGTTGCCCATACTGCCAACATCCCTCGAAAGCTTAATCATCAAACACAGCGACATCTTAAGGCAACGATACCAAGTTGGACACTCGAATTGGTTCAGGATCAAAGGCATCAATGTTGAAATTGATTGCCGACAAGTAGATATGGAGTGAGCATCACCCAGCTACAATGGGTCATCGAAGTAAGTAGTGTATAACTGTATAAGTACCTTGCTTGTTTATAGAACTAATTACCTATTTTGAGTTTATATTAATCTGTGTCCTAAGAATCTTACCCAACCAAACCTGGTTACCCAGGTGCAGAGAAAAACAAACGGCAATCAACAAGTTCACCATCAAGGTTCTACAACTTCAATCAACTATTACCATGAACATATCTGCCAACACAAATGATAACTTACAGGTTAGCACATGGAAAATTTATAGCACACCTACTAGGTAGTTAAAATATTACTTTACTTTAATTGTATCACTATTTGTACTTAACCCATTGCTTCCGGAGGATTAATCAAGTGCAAAGAAGAATCTACCATTTAATGTGTTCCACTTGATCATCATGAAAAGCATGAATGTAACACCCCCTCCCTATTGTACTTGAGGTGTTACCGCCAGTAACCCTAATTAGTCCTAATCTAAGGTTACCCAAGGCTTTAAAACTTATAATCACAACAAGTATTACAACACTTTATTACAAACCATAGTATGACTTCCTTTCATACACAAAATCCTAACCACAACTTGGGCAAAAGTAAAATATTTACAACAGACTTATTCTTCTTCAAGCGACCACTTTCAAAACCTTTTTACATTCTAAACTCCTTGGCTAGCCTTCTCTTCGCGGATTAACTTCTTTAGCAGCTGATGCGTCGTATACAGACGGTGGGCACCAGCCGGCCATGCAATTGAATAGGGTGGTCGGATTAGTCTAATGAAAGACCAAGCAAGTGGAGAAAATGACTGGTTCCTATGGTAGTGACTAAACATATTGACATCGAAATCCGAATGACAATCGGTCGATGATCCAACAGTTAGCAGTCCCATAGAGGATAAGAAATGAGGCATGCATAATCAAAAGATAGGACACCACAACTTGCGGTTCCATTATGAAACATGAACAATTGTTGAGAACTCATATTAATCACATAACTTTCTAAAAGCAAGAATGGCCTCCCGACTGGATGAACCATTCAGGTATCGTGGTATTGTAGAGATCATCGGAGTCTTTCACAAACAAGTTGGTCGTTTTTAATCGGCTCGAACTACTGCCGAAATATCGTGGTATTGTAGAGATCATCGGAGTATTTCATCCATGTCATCTACTCTGTACCCAAGATCACAGGACTTCAGCTATCCTTGATCTTTCCTTTGCATATGATGAGGTAGAGATCACAGAGGCCTATTACCATGTCGTCTACACTACACCGTGCCGAACCTGCACTTAGCTAGAGTGCCTATCAACCCTCTCACACGAAGAGTAGGGGAAGAGAGTCATGACTCACCATTAGGATTAGGCCCCTCCTAATGTAATATTGTTATAAAGAGAGGATATAAAACCACTCCCTGGACTATCCGAATCACAACAATGTCTCAGCGAGAGACAACAAACAAGGTCGCACATAACGGACCTAAATCCAGTTCTAGCGCAAACTGAATAAACAACATGGTCATTATTTCTAACAATATAACAACCTATCATATTTTATTAAGCATACAAGTTGTTCCCAACACAAATATTAAATGGGATTCAATTCCTCATTTAATAACAATAATGCAAGAACGAACCGTCCACTTGCCTTATAAGGCGTGCTTTACGCTCTCAGCGAGTCCAACAGAAATCTTTATCTGTCTTCTGCCAATTATAACAACAGATTCTTCAACCACAAGCTCATGGATA
Organism: Fallopia convolvulus; assembly: GCA_964016875.1. NCBI lineage: Eukaryota > Viridiplantae > Streptophyta > Magnoliopsida > Caryophyllales > Polygonaceae > Fallopia > Fallopia convolvulus. The sequence goes on along the minus strand of OZ024718.1, from coordinate 78,909,219 downwards.
CAATTCTTAGTTGTATAATCCAATTCTACAACTTCCTAATCGATAAACGATTTGATTTCCGAATATCGATATATATATATATAAATCCTTAGTTTTCATGCTTCAAGGAGCCATCTTGGCGGAATTATAACTAATTATCCGCTTCACTTTTGAAACAATTTTCTAAATAAAAATTGTTCATTAGTAGCAGTTCTACAAGATTACAAAATCTCAGATCAAACGGATTAACAACGAATCCTGAGTAATTATCCGAAGTCCTTTACCTGACAATCGATGTCTAAACTTGTCTTCGCTATAAGTAATAATCCAGACGTCCGTTTCTCGAGCGGTTTGAACCTCTGGAACCGTATCAACGTCAAGATTATAAAAACCATAAATTTACTTAGTAAAGCGGACCCGAAAAGTCCTTTCGGTGGCTCCGTAACCACCCCGCTAATTAGTTTCGAGCGTTAATACCTTCACTCGAACTTAGAGCTTGTTCGGCTCGATGGTGGTTCGACCCAAGGACCCAAGGGTGGCGGTGTGGTGTCCGGTGGCAACCCCTGGTGGTGGGTGGTGGTCGGCGAGCTGCTGTTCCCCGGCGGCGGGGCAGCGAGGTAGAAGAAGAAGCCGAAGATGAAGTTCGAATTCTTCCCTCGAGTCCGACGTCGTCCTGATCCTTTCTCCCTGGTTTCCGCTTCCACTGCTGGCTTCACACACACAAGAGGAGGAGTTGAGGGTGGTGGCTAGCAAGGTGGTGGCAAGGAAATCGCCGGCGGTGGAGGTTCGAATTCGTTCGCCCGAGTTCGTCGTCCCGTACGACTCTCTCTCGGTTTTGATTTGCAAAGAAAGGGGAAGGAGATGAGGTTTGAAAAGTCAAACAAAATGGCTTTGTACTAAAATCTATCTCCCATCCCTTAGCATCTAAGCAAGAGGCGGCAATGCACATTTCCGTCCCGGAACGGGACTCGCGTTAAAGCGGCAAAATTATGTACCTCGGGTGGAAAAACTCACTAAACGAAAAACGTCCCGTAAATTATGTAGACCAATAAAACCAATTTTCCATGATTTTATCTTGCTACCTTCAATTTTTAAGGCTTCCGTTTCGTATTTTACATTCCTTTCGGTACATAATTAAAAAGACGGCTTATCCAATAAATATTCTTTTTCCACTGAAAAATCCTAGAATTCACACCGATCCATAAAATCATTTCTTTGTGATTTTAGGATATCACCAAGAATTTTCTAGTATTTAATCTCCAACAAAATATTGGATTAAGCGTTAAAACGGACAAAAAGGTTAAAAAGATATCCGAGAAAAATTCGAAAATATCCTTAAAAACCGCAGCTATTACAATGAAGTCGTTACAAGTCTATAGCATGTGAAATATATAGCGTTAAAGTTGATCTAAGTGCAAGAATGTAATTGCTTCATTTTGCTTCTGATATTCTTGACTTCCCTAAAAGTTGTAGGGAAGTCAAGCTCCATCGTCCTGTGGTTATGTAGGTCGTGACTGGTTTCATGAAAAGAGCATAACTTCTCCATTTTGGGTTGGTGTGTGTTGGGCTCCAAATAATCAATCGGGCCTCTGTAAAAGTTGGGTTACGATGCGATAGGTGATTGAGGTGTGGAAGGATAACAGTTTCGAAAGAGGGCGATAAGGGCAGAAAGCCATTAAACGGTGCGGTACGGATTACAGAGCTATAAGAAGGAGATCATGGAGCCAGAAAAGGGACACTTCTTTCGGAGATCAACACGACTACTTATTGACTCACATATTGTTCGTTTTAAGCCATTGATTGTTCAATCTTGGTGTTCAAGATTGATTCTTGCATTGTGTAACTTCGGAATCATAGTATATTGAAATTCTTATCTTTCGACCTGCAAATTCTTTAGGTGTATGGGACGTACCCCTTCCCTTTGATAGAGGTAACCCATCTTGACCCTCAGGATTTCGCTGTACCTTAATGGGTCAATGTTGTTTTTATTCGACTTGCAAATTCTGATTCTATTACCTTATACAAGTTGGGGTAACTTTAGTTGTTTGAAAAACTTATTTATGGCAATTCATCTTTTGTCTAGTGATATAACAATATTCTGTTGGTGATTTTAGGGTCATCAAGTGATTGTTTGCTATATGGGAACAATGTTTTTTAGTGTGATTGGGGTTCATACGACACTATGAGATCTTACTTTGTTATGTAGGGGGTTGGGTGTGCGGAGTGCGTGCTCGTGTAAGCATAGATGAGGTCTAGAGGGAAACTGACTCGTTTAAGTGGCGGTTCAACATAACAGGGCCCCCAAACTACTGGGGTCTCTCATATATTTTCAACGTGGAATAAAAATTAATATTCCTTAGTTTGTACTTTGTTCTAGTGGTAGCCTGGTAGGATGAGTTAGTAATTTCTTACCATATTTTTTAATGGGTCCCAAAAATCTTTCTTTGGTCATTCTGATTGACTATTTTCATTTCCTGAAATTAAAGCCCATTTTTTTTAATAGTTAAAAATTAGGCAGACTGGGTCAGCCTAGGGTATCCTTACGGATGAGGGCCAAGACACCTTCATGGTTAAGAATCCGATTGATACTACAATCGTGATGTAGCTTAGCAATCAAATCAGCCACAAAATTGCACTCTCGAGGGATATGTTTGGTAATGACCCCCCCGAAAGACTGCAACATAACCAAAGTGTCTGCTATTAACATGTCAATTGTCCAGGGGCTGGATTGACTTCCTTTAAGCGCATTGATCACAATTAGACTATCACCTTCAATTTCTATATGCCGAAGATTCCTTTTATGAGCTTCTTGTATAGCATGAAATAATCTCATGGCTCCTGATTGTTCCACTGTCCAGTAGTCATTTTTCTTTGCATTCATACTAATGTTGTTTCCAAATTGGTCTCTTATGATAAACACCGCAGTTGCTTTTCCATTATCTTTTTTCGATCCATCAAAGTTTATTTTGACATATCCGTTTTGAGGTTTCTCCCATTTTCTTCTGCATTTTCGTGGCCTCACTTGTTGCACTCTGGATGGCACATTATCTTCATCATTAATATTCTTTGTTTTGTTCCACCACATGTTATGACTTTGGATGAATTCCTCAACGCTCCTACATGGCCCTGTGTTGTCTTGATTGAAAATCACCTGGTTTCTCCAGAACCATATTCCCCACCAGGCAGTAACCAGGTCGCATAGAGTCTTTTGCAGTAATGTCTTCTTCAAGGTTTGAATGATTTGAGACATAGTGTTATGGCTATGTGATATGTTTCTTAGAATGTCAGAAAATTGAGGATCAATTGAATGTATTGTCTGTGTAGTGAAGGGGCATTGTAAGAACAAATGCTCATTTGTCTCATTTTGATTACTACATAATGGGCATTCTGAGATGACAGTTATATGTCTTTGTATAAGAAGGTCTTTAGTAGGAAGGCCTTTGGTACATATTTTCCACAAAAACATTTTTATTTTAGGCATTATGTCAAGTTTCCAAATCCAGTTAAATTCCCAATCATTCATGGTTAGTTCGTTCGATATTAAGGTAAAGGCCGATTGAGTGGAAAACCATTCATTCTTGCTTGGTGCCAGTATAATCTATCTTGAATCTGGTTCTTCGGGACTGTTACTGACAAAATTCGTTCGACGCATTCATTAGTTAAAATTTTTCTCAGTTCCTCTTCCTTCCAGTTCCTGTTATCATCTATGAAATTTGCTACAGATATATCGCTGTCACTCCCTGCTATGTTGTGGCACTCTTCTTTAAGGGGGCGCTTGCTCACCCATACATCTTTCCAAAAACGAATTGACTTTCCATCCCCCACTTGCCATAGAAGGCCTTTTTTAAAATCTTCTTTTAGATTCATTAATTTCTTCCATTGCCATGAACAATTTTTAGTGTAGACATATTCTAGCAGTCCTTTGTCTTTGAGATATTTTTCCTTAATAATGCGGACCCAGAAGTTAGTCGGTTCTGCCAGTATTTTCCAAAGGTGTCTCATCTGAAGCGCTTTGTTCCATGTGACTAGCTTTTCGTAATCCAAGTCCTCCCTTCTTTTTCGATTTACAAATCCTATCCCATCCTATCATGGGCACATAATCATCTGATTTGCTCCAAAAAAACTTCCGATTTATGGAGTCGAGCTCATTAAGCATTTTTTCTGGTAACATGAAACTTTGCATTGTGTAATATGGTTTTGTGGCTAAGGTTGTTTTGATGAGAGTACTTCTTCCAATTTGAGATAGCGAATTTGCTTTCCATAAGGATAGTTGGTTATTAGTTTTTTGTAGTAATGACTCAAATGTGTTCTTTGAGAATCTTGAGTTGATGATTGGGCATCCGAGATATTTGTCTAAAGCTCTTGAGTTAGGAATGTTTATTACTTGTTGAAGTGTTTTTCTAATGTATGCTGGAACCCCTTTCGTTGTCTGGAAGGCAGATTTATGAAAGTTCACTTTTTGGCCAGAAATCTCCGTGTATTCGTTAAGAATTGTTCATAATTTACTAAATGTAGTTGTCGTGGCAGGAGCGAAAATAAGAATGTCGTTTGCAAATGATAGGAATGGCACCCTAGTGAAATTAAAGCCCATTACAATAAGAAGTTACCATTCTTCTTTTACTTTTTCACTTCTATTTTGACTTTATCATTTACCTATATTTTATTATTTTTAAACATAGTAAATTTTCTTCTTTTTTTGTCAATTTGTCATGTTTTTTTAACCTTCTAATCTTAATACTTATATAATTTTTGAATTTAAATTAATGTATAAAGTAATTATATTTTTCCTTTTGTTTTATTTAAGTAGCTAAATACTATAATCAATATATGTTTATTTGGATATTCCAACATAACTAATGATTAATTATTAATGAAATCAAATTTACAATAACGAAATATTAGTTAATTGCAATTAATAAAAGAATGATTATTCCAAAAGTTATTAGTAGAAAAATAATAGTGAATATAAATTTTGAATAATTTTATTATAAGGGTCTAATATCAAATTTGGCACAAGGCCACCAAAAACCTTAAGACGGCTTTGGGAAAACGTTAATGAGAAGTTAGTGATAGAACTTTATCCCTAAGGGGAAACGTGTGTCTAAGACAAAAATTCTATATACGACATTAAGGATGAACAATAGGCGTTGTTCCATGAGAGGGAACAATGAGTTTGTTACCAATTGGAGGGAACAATATATGTTCCCTTGGAGGGAACAATGGTTCACCAGAGTGGGAATAGTAATTCCCTGACGCATGACTAAAAGTTCGACACGTGTTTAATTGTTGATAACAGTCATGTAAACTGTTGTATAACTGCATTCTAACTTCCTTTATGGATTAATAACTGATGGGTGACGTGGGTTATTCATGATAACGTTTCGTGACACTTGGTAACCGTCGTTAACTCCTAGTAACCGCAGGTAACTGTTGCTAATCGTTCCTTGAAAACTGCTTTCCTTTGCCTATATAAATGGCTAGATCTTGGTGGGAGGCTAAATGCCAAGCAAATGCAACAATAGATTATTTACAACTGTTGTTACTTAAGGATGTTTGAAATTTCACCTGAGGACAAGGCAAATTTCAAGGGGATGCATTGATAGTTGATACGATTCTAGATTATAAGTTTTAATTAATACTTGAAGTGCAAGATTTGTTAGAAGATAAAAGAAAATATATTATGTATAAAATTAATATAAAAATATTAGCATATAGATCAAGTTTTGTTAAAAGATGTATAAAATATTAGCATATAGATCAAGTCTTGGATGGGACTTGGCACTCGTAGAATGTATAATTTTTTAATCAAATATTATATTCTTCATATTTTATTACTTTTCATGTATGTAAATGTAGAGTTTATCAAATATTTCAATATATCTATTAAATATTTTATTATCTATTTTTATTAATTTTAGAAATTATAAATATTTATTATTAATTTTTTTATAAAATAAAATCAATATATATATCTATAAATAAATTCATCAAAAATATATGCTAAAAGATTTATATTTATTTTCAAATATTTCAAATATTTTATCTTTAATTTTAAATACTTGTATAAGAAAGTTTTTAAAAAATATTATTATAATAAATAGATATTTTTTTGATGTTAGAGATAAATTTAAATAGTTAAAAAAAATTAATAGAAAGACTTTATAATAATAGAAAGATATAATTTTTTGGATAAAAAAAAAAAAAGATATAATTTTAATATATTGTTAGAGATAGATAGATTGACCATTAATTTTGGGATAGACTCCGTAACCTTTTAGGCGAGATTGAGATGTCCTGTGCTTGTGTGCGCACAACCCGACACTTCTCCCCGTTCCCTTCTCCGAGTTCTCTCAAGCTTTTATAAGCAATGAAGCAAGTCTCAGCTAACTTGTCTAAGCTAGACACGTTCAAATCAACAATCTTTAGTCCTTTACACTTTAATTAAATTCAATTTCAGCTACATAGTAGTCCGTCTCTCTGGCCTCTGCTTTACCAAAAAACAAAAACACATAGTACTACTGTCTGGAGCGATGAAATTGGGGGTCGGAGTCGTTGAAGCTCGGAACCTGCCAGCAATGAATCCCAATGGATCGAGTAATCCATATGTGAATTTACAGCTGGGGGAGAACAGGTTCAGTACTTGGGTTATCACGGAGTGCTTAAATCCGTGCTGGGACCAAGAATTCTTCTTCTTCTTAGCTGATGATGATCTTATTGACGAGCTTGAGGTTTCTGTGATGAATAATAAGGATTTCAGTGATGACTTTCTTGGTCTGGTGAAGATCCCTATCACTAGTGTTCTTAATGCTGAAGACGAGTCCCTTGGAACTGCTTGGTACTCTTTGCAGCCTGAGGGTGAGAAGTATGAGAACAAGGATTGTGGTAATTTCCCACCCAAATAACTAGGATAATCATAGTGTTTACCCTTTGCTTAGTTCATTATTCCTACTTGCTAATTGATTTGTAGTTTGAAGTAGTCATTGTTGTCAAATGATGAAAAGGCTTGCAGATTACTTTTAATTGTGTTTACTTCAGTTTCAGAAAATGGCGTGTCATGTGGGCATTAGAGATGGGAAAAATAGAAATCATAGAAAGATGCTATGCATTCTTATAAAGCCCCATTTACAAAGAAACAAGATGCTCACTTGCAGCTTATGCCATTTCATGTCTAATGCTTGTTTGTTTCATCTAACTTCAACAGTTCAACTTCCCTGGCTGTTTTTGCATATTTCAAAGGTCTTTCTTGCTTTGACTTTGCTATGTCTGAAAGCTGTTATCCCACCTTCTGACAGGTGAAATATGCCTCAACATATTTCTTTCTGGTGCAACTTCGAGCAGCACCTCCTCGAGATCGTCATCTCCACCACCTGAGGCTGGAGAAAGCACCTCTGGGGAGCAATTGTCTTCTGCTAATTTTGCTGAACTAATGCAGCAGATGGAATCAATAGATCAGAGGGATAAGGTTCCAAGCAAGCTATCTGGAGGAGTCCTTCTTGACAAGTTTTATTTGATTGCACCTTCAGAGTTGAATGCTTTGCTGTTTTCACCTGATTCAAGGCTCACAAATTACGTATCAGATGCTCAAGGAAAGACAGAGCTGCAGTCTGGACCTTGGAAATTTGAAAATGATGGTAGAACCTTGAAAAGAGTTGTAACCTATGTTAATCCTGCACAAAAATTGATGGAGGCTGTTAGAGCTACTGAGGAACAGACGTACCTGAAAGCTAGTAGCGAAACCTTTGTTGTATTAACCAGCGTTTACACTCCAGATGTACCGTATGGAAGCTCGTTCAGGGTGGAGGTGTTGTTTTGTATTACACCGGGATCTGAACTGTCTTCTGGAAAACAATCTTCTCATTTAGTTGTTTCATGGCAAGTGAACTTTATGTCGAGTACGATGATGAAAGGAATGATTGAGAATGTAGCAGAGCAGATTCTCAAGGACAGCTTTGAGCGGTATGCAAATTGTTTGTCTTCTGAACTCAAGTCGGTTGACATGAAGGATAATACTTCCGCAACAGAATGGGAGGTACTGCCTTCGGCTTCCTTGCAGGAAGAACCACAATTACAACAGAAAGCTAGTACTTCCACTACAGATTGGGAGGAATGGTACTTTTGGGCTTCCGAGAAGAGTTGGGAATTAGATACCCAAAGTTCCTATAAATTCTATCTAGGAGCAAGCATTATCATAGGAAGCGGCATTCTTCATCACGCACGTGCTCAATCTAGGTTCACTCAAGAACTTGAAGAGCTAAAGTTATCACTTATTTATCTCATTACTGTAGTGGTTCTATGCGGTGTGCTCAGCCTTGTGATTCCGCAAGTGCGAGTTGTGGTGACACAATACGGTAGTTTCATGATCAAAAGAGGTAATGTGTTGCTTTTCTCTGCTCAGTTATCTAATAAGAAAGCAAATGAGGCATTTAAACTCATCACATTGGGCATTATTTTGCCATGTAATATCATTTTGATGTGTATATTTTCTGCCCAATGCTTTAAAATATCATATTTAGCATTCTACTCAGTTTTGTTAATTGACGTTAGAACTCGTCTTGTCATATAGGCAGTAAGGCAAAAGAGGATGGGTGGTTGCTTACCGTTGCCTTTATTGGAGGAAGCAACTTAGCTGCTGCTGATGCTACTGGTTTATCTAATGTCAGCCTGGCATTCACTTGTTGTAATGGCAAGAATAGAACCAATTCCATCACATTAGATAAATCAAATCCTCAATGGAACGGTGGATGTTGCTTCTTTATTAGACTGCCTTGTTGAGTTTGTACAGTGCTTGTGGATTTGGTTGGTTTTGATTTATTTACTGGTTTCTTGGGATTGATTTCTGCAGAAATATATGAGTTTGATGCAATGGCTGAGGCTCCACACACACTGAGTATTGACCTTATTGATTCCGCTCGTGCAACCACTCTGGGGCATGCTGAAATTGATCTTAGTAAGACTCCAATAGCAGATCTCAGAGACTTCTGGGTTCCCCTACAGGGAAATCTTGCTCAGGCAGTTCAATCTAAGTTGCATTTAAAAATATTCTTGGATGATAATCGGGGTGGCAATGTTTTGACAGAGTATCTAGCTTGGATGGAGAAGGTAATCCTTGTCCATCCTAAGAATTGACTTCAGATCTTGGGGTTGCTCAGTGCTCATTATTACTATTTAATTATCAGTCTGCTAGAAGTTTACTTGCTTATTAATGCTGTTTTCAATGGTCGTAGATAAACAGATGTTCACATCAAACAGATTCTGCATTTCAGAAGCTTTTTGACCTTCCACAAGAAGAGTTTCTGATCAATGGTTTTACTTGTTCCTTGAATCGCACGATGTATATGCAGGTACCATTCTTTCACTTCCAGTGTTTGAACAAATCCGGCATGCAGGTGTATCATCAATCTGTTAGTAGAAATCCGAATGATGATCCATCACTGTGCTCAAATTCAGCTAAGAGTGCTCTTGTTCTTTCAGTCGCTTAAGTAATGAATTGCTTTCTAAACTAGTCTCTTGCATATTTAATGCCTTAGGAGCCAGGAGCAGGACAACTCTTATTGTCTACAAGAATAATAGGCTTCCACACAACTCCGCGTGGACCTAAGACAGCATTTTATTTCCTTTGGGAGGACATTGAAGATATTGAAGAAGCTTCACCCAATCTATCATTGGATAATCAAAAAATTGTTGTGATAACCCTCTGGAAAGAAAGAGGTCAACATGCAGAGAAGCATGCCAAGATTCAGGATGAAGAAGGCAGGCTTAAGTTTCATTTCCAGTTCAATGAATTAGCCGATGTTGCACACAGGTAAGCTCTTATATGATGTTCAATCCAGTTCTTGCTTCTTTTTCAATTTCTTGAAATTAGGGCTCAATCAGACAACAAGAAGACTGCTAAGAAAACTCTAATGCTCATTTAAATGTGTTAGGCACATAAATGTAATTTTATAGGAAAGAGGGTCATAATTAGCGGAAATCAAGTACTAGCAAGGGGGGTAAAAGGGAAAGGGAGTCAGTTGGGGTCTTGGGGAACAAGTTGTACGGGAGTTTAAATAGGGGAGAGTGAGCTTTGTGTGGATTATCCAGAAATTAGAAAGAACTTTCGGGCATAGGCCTTGGGCTCCTTGGAGATTTCATCTCCACTGAGATTGGCTCACTTGGAGTTCAACCTCCATTTGAGATTTTTCTTCTGTGTTTCAGTTTAATACAAGTGTTTTAGTGTGTATTCTACTATTCTGGTGTTGTGTGTTTTCCTGATTTTCATACTCTATCAAAATGTTTATGGATATTTTTACCCATAGAACTATTATGGCTCTGTGGAAGGCAAGAGCTCTGACTCCTGAGCAAAAGGTTCGGACAGTTGAAGAAAAATCTGAGACTGAAGAGATTGGGACACTTGTGGGCTTTGAGAATGTTAACACGCCAGAGGTTTATTCTTTAGCATCATTTATATATCCAAATTCAATGATGTGAAGTCAATTGCATAGTGTCTGGAAAGTTTGCTAAAATTACTGACCGAAGATTATACCTCTCTGAGACATAATAAAGAAATCTAATCGCTGCCACTGTTGCAGGCACCGGAACAGACATTCGAAGAGCTAAAGTTATCACTTATTTCTCTAATGAAGCTTGTTGGTATATCACTCTATTTACCCCGACTTTTGTTGTTAAATTTGAAATTATGTCATTGAGGATACAGAAACTGAATTGCTACCTCTTTTTCAGCAATTCGCAATGTACAGAAACATTTACATGAGCTGGATTGGTGGATATTTGCCAAATTTACCATGGTTGTGCTCTTCTTTTTTTGTTGGAACCGAGGCAATTCGCGTTGGTTTGGCGTGTACGGATGCTATCTACTTTCTCCTTTTATCATATGTTCATTTTACCCTTATTTGGGGATCCAAGGTATGGTGCCACTCTCTTACCTAAATGGTGTAATTAAAGAAGAAACTCTGATGTCGTTACCTAATGATACAAATTAATAACAGAATTGCCACAACTTTTTTTTTCAGGAAGAGATTCAAGTTTACACGCCGCCTGTTGGCATGTTATCCAAAATTTAAGAGCTAAAGCGCAAGAATGTGAACTTCTCATCAAACTTGAGTTGTCAAAGAGATTTGGTAAGCAAGAAGTTGGATTTGTGAAGCAAGCAAGCAAAGAAATTGAGAGCTATACAAAGGGAATTTCACTTCTCTTGGGTGATGGCTATCAATTTGAGAAAGAAATGCTTATTCAGTTATGGATGGCAGTGGGATTTATAAAGAATGAGCCTATGGAGATAAATGGTGCCATTTACTTTGAAGAGCTCATCTCCAGAGGTTACATATTGCCATCTGATTCCAACTCTCTGTACGAATTGAACACTGAAAAGATGAACACTGATTTGGATGAGATCAGGGAAAAGTCACACTACCTCAAATTAGAGAGTGCAAGCCAAATTAATGCTACATCTACTGAAATTTTGCATGCTTCTGTGGTAGGTGGCCAAATCAATGATAGCATATTCAATATACTTTGCAAATTCAGTAGGTTGAGGACACTTTTGTTTCGTTGTACTCGTGGTTCCAGACTTGAGCAATTGCCGGTGGATATTTTCTTAAGTTTCGAGTCCTTGGTAGTGCTTGACTTAAGCAGAACAGATATAAAAGAGCTGCCAAGTTCTGCTCTGAAGATGGTCCATTTGCGGTATCTTGATCTTTCATGGACCCTGATTGAACTTCTCCCCGAGACAATAAATAGTTTTGAAAGGCTTCAAACTTTGAAACTTAGAGGATGTTCTCGTCTTTGGAAACTACCTAGGGAGATGAAAAGACTTGTTGAGCTTCGTCATCTGGATTTTGATGTTCTTGGCCAGTTAGTTGATATGCCTGAAAGGATGGGTGTGCTTGTAAATCTTCGTACTTTATCATCTTTTATTGTTGGTACTCAGGAAGGATGTAGTATCAGGGAGTTGAGAGACTTGAACAACCTCACTGGTGAATTTTGCATTGCAAGGTTGGAACATGTGCAGTGTACATGATGCTGAGATGGCATCTCTAAGCGCTAAAAAACAGCTAAAGAAGCTGGAGCTAAGATGGAGCGATTATTTCCCATTACAACAGAGAAAGAATCAAGACGCGTATGGAATTGTAAAACATCTTTGCCCTCATCCAGATTTGGAAGAGCTTCGGATTCAATGTTTTAGCGGTGCAAAATTTCCAAGCTGGATAGGACTTGAATCATTTCACAGGCTTGCTCAGATTACCCTCTTCAAATGTGAGCATGTTTCCATGCTTCCATCTATGGAGAAGCTACCATCACTAGAGTATCTTGGCTTATATAGTTTAAACAGTGTGATGGAGGTTAGATTTGAAGCGGATCATGTTGCATTTCCAAAGCTTAGGAGACTAATAATTGATGAGATGCTGAATCTGAACACTTGGACAAAAGGCAAAGAAGGTGACTTTCCTTGCCTTGTTGAGCTCACTATAAAGGAATGCCCTAAGTTGCCTGAGCTTCCTTCACTTGTCTATCTTTCCTCGTTGAAGCGCCTGGTTATAGCTAGCTGTCCGAAGGCTCAGTTTGTGGATGGCCAACCACTTTCACCGTCGCTGGAGTTTTTGATGGTAGAAGAATGTCCTTTAATCACAGAGAATTGCTTGGAGAAAGATGGTAAGATTCGGGACAAGATAAAACATGTACAAAATGTGTGGATAGATCAAGAAGAAATCTTTGATCTGACAGATGATGACGACGATGACGACGATGACGACGACAGTGAGAAGCTTGACGAAATTTATAGAGAGATAAATGATGATGGCACTGAAGAGGTCTTATAGGATCATGGTCCTTATGGTATTATGGATACATACCGATGTAGGCTTGTAATAAGACCACCACCTGGATGGTTGGCTAATAACATAGGCATTAAACATTGGCGTATTTGAAACATCAGCTGGTTAGGCTCAAGGACATCAACTTGTTGTACGTATTTGAAACATTAGTTGCTCATTGTAATTTGTGCAGTTGTTTTAATAAGGATCCATAAACCTACATACACCACGTGACTGCAATAAAGTGGCGGGTTTAATCGCTAATCTTAGACATTTGGTCAGTGTCAATCAAATTCAGACCCATTTAGGGCTTCATTCCCTCATCCGTAAGGGATGCACCAGGTTGAGTTGTATCAATCCTAGTTGTATCAAAAACTGATGTGGAGTTGGGAAATGTCACAAATTTAGAAAAGCCTCTTTATATTTTCTTATCTTCTCTCTATTTTGGTAAATATGATAAAAAAAAATTATTTAGAAAAGGGTAATTATTCTCTAAATGCCCACATTTCAATGAAATGTTGCACATGCTCAAAATGAGCTCTGAAATAGTTCACACACTGTCCATAGTTAATAATGCTCACTGTGCCGAAATATAGTTAACACCACACACCATATGTTTCATGCAAACCATCAAACTAACTTCAACCAAGAAAAAAGAAGCAAACTAGTTAAGAAACGTAAATGTTTGTTCTTTTTATTCACAACTCGAAAACATCAAACTTCACCCTAAACATGAGGGTTTGGCGTAATAAGTTGCCCAAGCACTTTTAGAGGCACATGATGCAGCAGCAGCTCTCTCCTGCGCGAACAGATACAACACAAAAAAGAAGCAGGGATGAAATAGAGAGGATAATGAATTTTGTGCTTCAAGCATAGAATTTTTTTCAGAAGCCTACCATCATTAATGTAGTCCTTACTGACCAACACAACGTATGACGACTTCATATGTAATTGGAATGAGAGTCACCACCAAAAGAAGCACAACCCAATTAGGCTTGTTAGAGCACACTCCTTTATTTAGCATGGCCATCCACCTCTTCACTAGTACTCCTATACCCTGCTTAATGTTAACAATAAAACCCACTCAACCCAGTTCTTGTTTTTGATTCTTTTCAATATTATTAAATTGAGAGTCTAGAATCCATCTTTCCAAATCAGATATACTGTAAATAATACAAGTAGCCATTTGGGATATGTTCATACCTGCAATAAGATAGAATCTCCAGCAATCATCCTAGGAGCTCTAGTTGGAGCAGCTTCATCTTCATTAATCTTTGAATGACATATGGTTGTGAATTGTGATACAAGTTACATGCAAAACAAATTTGTAACTTTCATCAAGAAAATGTACTATAGTTCATCTGTTCTTCTAAATTAGTCTTTTAGAAGTGTATTTTTGTGAACAGGCTAACTTATTTGCACTTTATGTTAATTAATTAATCGCAGAAAAGTTCTAGCTATACATTAGTCTAGAAATCAACTTATTAGACTCGTTTTGAAACTAAAATCGTACTTCAAAATAATATGTTGGTACTACACCTTAATGATCATACGATACATAGGATCTAGAGTACGTGGTTGTGAGATCTTCGTGAAAAAATAATTGTGAAAAAAGCATGATGGTTCTGTTTGGAGAGCATGATCATACTACGATGAGAAGATTTTTAATAAATTACTTGCTAAATATAGGACATCTTATTCACTCATTGCAATTTTTCTTATTGATTAACCATTAATTCTAGGATAAATCATACCTCATTGTTCTGAGGAGGTAGAATGGTCTGAAATCTTCGTAGGTAGGCCATGTCTTTGATCTTAGGCCAATCAGCTCCACCGACTTGACATCTTTCTTCTACCAAAGGACTATCTACAATTATCAGTTGTCCGCTCTCACCATTCATTGATGATGGTATCTCTGGTAATGACTCTAGTACTGGACAATTGTTGATTTCCATGAATACCAGACAACCTTGGTGGATCAGTGAAGGCAAGCACGTCAGCCTTTGACAACCAATGATTTTAAGAGAGCGAAGGCAGGGCATGTCCCCTGTCTTCAAACCAGTCCACCTTTCAAAGCCTGTCATATCACGAAATTCCAACGACTCCAAACTTTGAAATCCCTTTTCACCTTGCCCAAAAAATAACCCATCAACTCTCTTTACTTTATCGATTGAATGAAGAACAAGCGTCTTTAGAAGAGGAAGCTTCCATAGGGATGGTAAAATTTCACAATCTTGGCAATTTTGCAAGTACACACTTCCAAGTTTGAATGATGAAGAGCTGAGCCATGTTGGAAATTGCTGACACCTGTAGTTTCTCAATACAAGCTCCTTCAAGTCATTGTGAGGTTTAAGACCCTCCAGTATTTCACCTGCATTATTTATTTCAACACCTTGATTATCCCACTCTAAAACCAGTCTTTTCAGCAGCTTCTTTGTACTCAACCTGCTTTCTTGAGCGTCAGCGTCGTTCCTATCACTGATGTTTTGTAGCCGAGAGATGCAAATGTCTCTTAGATTCTCCATGTTCTTCAGTTCTGCAACCTTGGTCCCTTCATCACAACCCACAGTATAAGAGCTAAGAATTTTAAGGTTTGTCAGCTTTCCCAAATTGGATGGTTGACGAGCCAAACGTTTCATGTTCACATGAAGATGTGTAAGACTGGTCAACTGATTCAGATCTTTGGGGAGCCGGTCGAGCTTGAAACAATCTTCGAGTTTGAGAATTTGTAATGCACAAAGTGAGTTTATGGGTTCAGGTAAGGTTTGGATATCTGTCTTAGAGAGGTCCAAGTATCTTAGGAGCTTGAGTGGACTTACTGGCTCTAGTAGTTTACCAACATTGGTGTGGCTCAAGTCCAACAATCTGAGCTTTTCTAGCTTACGGAAAAAAGTGTAGGAAATAGTGTGTCGCTTAGGCTCATTTTGATGCTGCAAAAGAAATGTCCTTAGCTTTGTACATTCCTTTACCTCCTTCAACAATGAGACATCAATGTTTTCACAACTCAAAGACAAATGTCGAAGGCTTTTTTTATGGGAGGCAAGGGAGTAGTTAGTTGGTGTACCTTCATCTATCCTACGAAACGCCTCAGAAGCAAGCCTTTGGGCGAACTCGTAGCTGAAATCATGCATTTGATACATTGTTTGCTCGTCGCTTGATGACTTGAGAGGTTTAAGGATGGATCTTGACAACATCTCATCAAAACACTCACTGCCTCCTCCTTGTTGTGTTTGAACAAATCCCTCCGCCTCCCATAATTGTATCAGCTCGTCCCTTTTGAACTTGCGGTTGGGAGAAAACAATGAAAGATAGGCAAAACACCGCTTGAGATGTAGTGGCAGCTTCGGCTCATTTAACTTTAGAGAATGAAACACTTGTTTGAATTCAGGCAATCCCTGAAGGGGTTCGTTCTTCAACTGTTGTAATGTCTCTCTTAGTTCATCCACACTAGTTTTGGAAGACAATTTGAGCCCAATCGTATTAGCAACAATCGGCATGCCTTTGCACTTTTCTGAAATGACCTCTACATCATATTCCCATATCCCACACAGATTATTTGCTTTTTGCATGATCAATTCTTTACATTCCTCATCTGTCATTGAATCCAAGTAACTAGGAATACTCTTAGTTACCTCTGCAACTTTTGGATTGCGAGTGGTGGTGAGAATTTTCCAGCCTGGACTTGAACTCAAATAGTTGCATTTGAATCTGTCCCAATCCTCAAGTCCCACACTCCATACATCATCCAAGATGATCAACGCCATTCGGCCGTCAAGAAGCTCTTCAAGGTGGTGGACGTCTCTTCTTGAATGCGAATAGTCTTCTACTAACTTGCTGACTACTCGTTCCATTTTGAAGTCACCTGACACACAAGCGGTTAACACGAGTGGGAAATGATTCTTGATTCTGGCGTCTTCCAGGATAGATCGAGCAAGGGACGTCTTTCCAAGCCCATCCATGCCTATGATTGCGACTCCAGAAGCACTAATTCGCCGATCTGAGGAACCAGTAGTCAACTCCGTAATGATGTTTTGCTTAAATTGGTCCCGTCTAGGGCTGAATACAAGAGGCGTCTTGTCCAACAGCGGGTTCTGGCAGCAGGAGGAGGAATCAGCCGCTGGTGTCGGTGGCGCTGAGTTGCTCTCACGCTTCGCAGCCAACTCGTCTTCGATCTGCTTGCTTAGGAGCTCCAATTTGCCACGGAGGCGTGCGATCTTGTTTGCCAATTTTGAGTGCTTGAATAACGATGGCGATGGCTTGACAATTTGGAAGCGGAGTCTCTTGGGTGCAAAGGTGTGATGGAGGTAATCAACGAGGTCCTCCGTGTCGTAACAATACCCCTCCAGCTGATGAAAGCGGGTTTCCAAGGAGTCGCCGCCGGCGGCGTCAATTTCCCACTTGTCGATGTAGGCGTTGATTTTGCCGTAAGTGGCCAGCAAATCTTGACGCTCCTCGTCAACATTCCAGATCTGACTGAGTTCTTTGGTAGCAGGGCTTGCCAATTGTTGCATCACAGCTTGGAGCATAGATGCCCCTAGCTTCAGTGAAAGTGTTTCCAAAAGAACCATGATCTTCAGCAATTCTGGAGATGCTGATTGCTACGTACTAGAACTCGCTTTAGAACACTAGGGTGAAGGACAGGAGTAGATGAAAATTGCAAATGGTTTTTTTTTTTTTTTTTTTTGATTAGGAAAGGAATTAGGAGTCACTCCCTTTAGGGAGGACGTCCTAGAGCATCTTGACGGATGAGAACACGGAGTTCTGTGTGATTTGAAATAGAAGAGACCGGGAGACTGTGGCTCAGCCTGGTAATTTTATCAGCCACAGTATTGGAATTCCTGGTCATGTGGGAGATTCGAACAGATTGAAATTCACATAGAGATACAAGAATATCAGCCATAATCATTTCAATCTCCCAAGGACAATTCTTACCACCTTGGGTTGCTTTAATTACTTGTAAATTGTCTCCCTCAAGTTCTAGATATCTATAACCTCCTTGTTTTGCTGCCTTAATACAGTCTCTTAGGGCGAGTGCTTCCGCTTTAATAGCCGATATTTCCCATATTTTTTTCCTTCTATGTTCAATACATTACCATTATGGTCTCTAAGTATGATACCTCCGGTTGCTTGTCCATTTTCTAGTCTCGATCCATCGAAGTTTCCCTTAATTGTTCCTTGATTTGGTTTTTTCCAACATTTAGCTTTGTCCTTCTTTCTAGTTCTCCTTTGTCGTATGGTATCCATTTTCTCCTCATCTTCTTGCCAATCTTTTGCTTTCTCCCACTGTTCTACTTGTATTCTTATATATTGAGGTAAGTCTTGTATAAAGTCATTTGGGGCTTGCTGGAATGTCAATTTGTTTCTCTGGTGCCAAATACTCCACCATGATACTGCTAGTACAATAAAGTTTTTTTCCCCTAGTTGGTTAAAGAGGTCGTTTAGGATATTATTCACCGTATTATTATTCGTGTTAATAGTTCGTAATGCTTGTTCGGTTATTGTGTTGATTTTCCTTATGGTATGCAACGTGTGTGGGCAATTGATTAGTAAATGGATCGCGTCTTCGTAGGTACAGTTGCACATGATACACCCACCAGAGGTTGGGACATGTTTTTCTCGTAGTCTTTCTTTAGTTGGTAAGCCATTCATACTCAACTTCCAAAGAAAGTTTTTTATTTTTGGAAAAATGTCTAGCTTCCAAATCCAATTGGTTGTGCTTTCCTCTTGATTCTCCGTTTGCGTCACTAGGTTCATTGCCGAGTGGATTGAGAACCATCCATTCTTACTTAGGGCCCAATAGAGTCGGTCATGGATATCGTTATCTGGTATTGGAATAGTTTTGATTATGTTCACATGTTCCTGTGGGAGAACATTTGATAATTCATTTATTTTCCATGCTTTTTCAGCAGATATGAATTCCGCCACTTTCATTTCATTGTTGATATCTTCAGGATGTGTTGCATATGTTTTTAATGGTTCTTTAATGGCCCACTTATCTTCCCAGAATTTAATTGTTTGCCCATTTCCAACTTGCCATATAAGTCCTTTTTCGAATTCTTGTCGTAAATGTAATAGTTTTTTCCATTGCCATGATGCATTTGATTTAAGTTTGTACGAAAATAAGCTATCATTTTTAAGGTATTTTCCAGTAACAACTCTCACCCATATATTGTTTGGTTCTGCTAAGATCTTCCATAGTAGTTTCATTTGGAGTGCTTTGTTCATATGTTCCGTTTTTCTTATGCCTAGTCCCCCATGTGTTTTAGGTTTGCAAATTCTATCCCATCCGATCAAGGGTTTGTAATTGGGGTCCTTATTCCAGAAGAAATTTTTGTTTAGTTTATCCATGTCCTCATGTATCTTTTTTGGGAGCATAAAGCTTTGCATGATATAGTTTGGTTTCATTGCTAGATTTGATCTGATTAGTGTTGCACGTCCTTCTTGTGAGAGGGTGTTCGCTTTCCACTTAGATAGTTGGTTTTGAGCTTTTTCTACCGAGTTCTTGAAGGTATCTCTGTTAACTCTTCCATTAATGATTGGGCATCCTAAGTATTTTTCAAGGTTGGTCATAGATGTTATCCCTAGAGCTTGCTGAATTTGTTGCTTTTGTTGGTTTGTTATATTTTTTGATGGCTGAAAGGCAGATTTATGGTAGTTCACCTTTTGGCCCGAAATGGCGCTATATTCTTCTATAATTTTTATAACCTTAGAGCATGCACTCTGATTTGCCTTAGAAAAAATGATTATATCATCCGCAAAGGCTAGGAACGGGATTTTAAATCGTCCTCGGCCAATAGGGAAGCCTATCGTACATCTCTCATTTTTACTTTCTTTTTGTAATTTTCTGGCAAGGATTTCTGTTCCAATAACAAAAAGGAACGGAGATAATGGGTCTCCCTGTCTAAGTCCCCTTTCAGGAACAAATAAGTCTGTAGGTCCATTGTTTACAAGTACCGAGAACGAAACAGTGCATACACATTCCTTAATCCATCCAATAAATTTGTCATTAAACCCAAATTTCCTTAATACTGAAAATAGGTAACACCAATCCAGTCGGTCATACGCTTTTTTCATATCTAGTTTGATGGCCACCCAACCATCTTTTGCCTTACTCCCTCTGAATGAGTGGAATATCTCATGTGCAATGAGTACATTGTCTTGTATTGCTCTATTGTTTACAAATGCTCCTTGGAGAGGGTGAATAATTTTGTTCATTATTCCTTTCAATCTTTCTGTTATAATTTTGGATATGATTTTATAAATTGTAGAGCATAGACTTATCGGTCTATAGTGATTTGTGGATGATGGGTTATCTATTTTCGGAATGAGAGATATAAATGTGTGGTTGATTTGTTTAAGGATCTTTCCAGAGTGGAAGAAGCTTTTGACCGCTTTAGTGATGGATGGTCCAACAATATCCCAATATTTCTTATAAAATTCTGCAGTTATTCCATCCGGTCCAGGCGATTTGTTTGATCCTATTTGCATTAGTGCATTTCGAACTTCCTCATTTGTGACTGGTTTAGTTAAGTTGGCATTGTCTTCATCTGTTATTTCCTTGGTTATTAGTTCTAATTGTTCCATAGCTAATACTTGGTTAGTGGGTTCTCTCACATATCTATTCCTAAAGTCTTTCCTAATTTCTTCTCGTATATTGTTTACACCCACAATATGTGTACCATCACTAGTACAAATTTCTTTAATACATTTTCGGTTCCTCCTTCCACTAGCAATCTTGTGGAAGTATCCCGAGTTGGCGTCAGACAGTTTTATGTGCTTAGTCTTTGCTCTTTGTTTCCAATATGCTTTATGAAAGTTAAGTATGTTTTCTTTTTGTTTAATTATACGGATTTGTTGTTGTACCACACTTGGTTGTGGCGAGATTATGATTTGTTGTTGTAGTTCTATTAGTTTACTTTCAATACCTTTTAATTTCTCAAATACATTTCCCAGGGTTCTTTTGTTCCAATTTTTCGCACTTGTTTTAAAAAGCTGTGTTTTTTTAACTAGTTGAAACATGTGTGAGCCTTGGACATCTAGACGCCAAGCTTGCTTGACTACATTTCTGAAATCTCACCGGTGCATCCACATTTTCTCTATTTTGAACGGTAGACCTTTCGTTATTTCATCATTGCTTAAATCTACAGATATTTTACAGTGATCCGACGTTGTGAATGCGTGGTTTGTCGTTTGAATTCCTGGAAACCATTGGAGCAAACTATTACTTACTAGGACTCTATCCAACTTTTCATATATATTATTGTCTTCTGTTTTATTTTTCCTCCATGTGAACGGGTTGCCAGATGTAGGAATGTCAACTAGTTCACAGTCATTCTTGAATTTGTTCAATCGCATGAATCTATTAGGTTCCGGGTCGACCCCCCCTTGTTTTTCATTCGAGCTCTGAATTTCATTAAGATCGCCTATTACAAGTGTTGGTAGTCCGAGGTTTACTAGGGCATTAGTTAGAATTTGCCAGAAGTCATCTTTTGCTTCAGCATTAGGCGGAGCATACACAAAACATAATGCGATCACGCATTTGGTTGTCAATTGGTGGTGTTTTAATATAATGAACCTAGGTTGATGCATCAGGATAGTAACTTCTTCGTTAATTAGTTGGTGTTCCTTCCACATTACTCCCAGACCACCAGCTCTGCCCGTGGCCGGGGACCATACAAAGTTATCGAACCCAGCTCTTCTCCAAACTTGGTCACTTGGTGTTTTATCCGTTTTTGTTTCTGATATGGCCATTATCTGTATTCTATTGATCTTGCAAAACGAGTCTACTTCTGGCCAAAACGATTTTCGACCAATCCCCCTGCAATTCCATGATCCTATCTTCATATTAACCTATTTATTGTCTGACCTGATTTGATTACCAGTTTCTTTAGGTACCATTTCTTTTTATTATCTATATATTTCTTTCTTCTATTCCCCCATGGTTCTAATATTATTATGCTTTGGTCTCCTCTGATCAAATGGTGCTCATTCTTACACTCCACAATACAAATCTTGTTTTGATTATAATAAGCAGCGTATATACTTACTTCCTGGATATATACCTTACCATTGAAAATTTGCATCTTGCTCCAATAACTTATCCTACAACCTTCCTTGTTAACCAATTTGATCAACCGTGCCCTCTCCAAGCAGCGTCCATGTATCTCAAGCACCTGGTTATTCCTATGCTTTGTCATGGCACAAAGATACTTTAAAGCATTATAGTTTTTTGTTCTGATATTGGACCACAAAACTAAAAGCATAAAGAACATATTAATCTTATTAACGAGACACTGGTTATTCTTACAAGCAACAAAAAATTGTATTTTATATAGTCTAATTCTTTGCCAATCTATCATAAAATCTTTTAAGAGGAGACTCTTAGCATTAATAGTATTTCCAGGGCAATCTTTCCTCATGTAGCTAAAAGCCTTGCCACCACACATACACCTTTCAATACTCCTCATGGTAAAGAGTCTGCAAAAAATAAACCTCACATTCTTCCCCACCAGAACACATAAATTATCCTGAGCAAGGCTCAATTTCATATCATAAAGGTAAACAGTGGGAAAGACTTTCCAGTGAAACCAATAGGAAGCTAAAAATCTATCACTATCCTTCTCAGCACTAAGATTCTTAGACCCATTTTCAGTCTTTTGCCACGCAACATCATCATAACTGCTGTTCAAGAGGTTCCACTTATAATATGGCATACACGAATAGCACACTTGATTAGGTTTCATAGTGTCATCATAGTCAACATTAATCAACACCATCCAAAAGAAACAATAAATTCTTGGATTCAGTATCTTTTCTTTCTTAACTATATGCTTACTAATCCAATTACCATTATCATGCAACTCAAAACCACCAGTACATCTATTCAATAAACACCACTTATCCAAAGGAGAGACCAGGAGACACCTATAATCACTTTTCATTCCAGGATATTCATTTAAATCATCATAGCAATGGGTTCTCATTATTAAATTTTTACTGTTATCACACCATATCATCCAAATAAGAAGATTCTTACTAATTCTTGATCTATTCCTAGCAAAAACATGATTTTTCTTATTACCAAAATTTGAACACCCTGTATCCCTTAGCAGCTGCGAATCACTTCTAAGTTTTTGTCTCAATCTAGAGGCTTCAATGGAATTCCATAAATCAAAGGCAAAAGGTGAAGTTACTTTCACCTGTAAGCTGTTCTCCTTAACCCCATAGAGTTGGTTCAGAAATGCTGTCATATCCAGCTTTGGCTTACAATGGTTCTTTTCTTTCTTTTTCCCCAAAGGGCCGGCTTCATCAGCCTTTTGTAATTGTCTACCCTTTAAGGTCTTATCGACCCTGGTAGTATGAGGCTTAGGATGAGCATTAGACTGCTCAACCTCCTCTTGTTCTTTAGAGAAAAGTGGATCAGGACATAGTACTTTCTTAAACGAATTTTTGTTTTTCTCCATTGCTCTTCCTTGACAAACCCTTGTAGACAACCCCAGAAAAAACTTCCCAGAATTGTGATTAGTAGATAAGAAACCAGTAAGAGCAGAGAAGAGAAAATGATGATGGGAAAGAGTGGGAATGAAGGAGTCCCAGTCTTCCCACTTCATATCTAAGAGAGATAAGGAGAAACACAACCTGGTATAGGGTAGATTCATGTAGAAGTTCTCGAGCAACCCCGAAGGAAGAATAGCCTCCTCCCTAGGGTCTTCCATCTGTCTCCACGCCCCAGGAAAACACTGTAGACGCCCCCAAACGCCACTCTCAGACATTCTTCGGGAGAGCAGCGTTGAACATTGCCTTAGGGTTACTAACCCTAGCCTCCAATTCCCTTTAGATTTCAATATCAAAAGCCCCAGCCCTCTCATTCTTCTTCTATCTAGATCTCTCGAAATTTTATAGTATAAAGAGGGCCTAATCCCTCTCTCAAATCGAACTCTAAAGGACAGCCATAAATCCCTTAAAAGGGGGGCTAACGCGGGTTTTGTGGCCACTAACCACTTCGATTGAACCCATTTGAGAAAGCAAACGTCAAATTGGATGTAGAGGATGAGAAATTTAAGGGAGATATCACCATAATTCACAGGATTACAAGATCTAGGGTTAATCTGAGGAGGGCGAAAATACTGTTTCAAAGGGGCAAGTCGGGGGGTGAACGAAAAGGAGCGTTTTCTCCATTATGGGGTATGGATAGATTATTGCAAATGGGTTGTTAGTTTGGGGATCTAATCAAACTGGCCCTGGTTAATAATCTTTATGAAATTGCAAATATGATGAAGTGTCACGCGCCTTACCTACCCCCACTTTACTACTGAATACTGATGGACATTGCCTCTGTCATGTTATTGAAATTGTGGAGGTATATTAAACTCACTCTTTATAAAAATAAAATAGAAATTTGGTAAGTAAACACACTATATTGAAGGGCTTTTGCTATTATTTATCGGCGATAAATAAAATTCTTAAAATAAAAATTAATAAATAAGATTTTTAATACTTAAACTCAATTTTCTAATTATATTAACAATATATTTTTCTAACTAACTATGAATTACTCACTAAAATTGTTTAAAAAGCTTTCTAATATAATTTTCTTTCAAATTGTTCCCTAATTTTACTTCGTATTAACAAATCAAACTACACTATTTTTCTCTTATATAATAATGATAGCTACTTTGTACCAAAAAATATATTTTTTTTCCATTTTAATTCTAAAACAAATTTTTTTAGTTAATAATTATGAGTATAATTATGACATAGTTCTTACCAATTTAATGAGAAAGCATAAAATTTTTAATTACTAACGTAAAAAAAATCTTTGAAAACTTTAGCAATTTTAATTAACAAATGTAAAACCCAACTACTATTTGTAGTACACAATAACACGATATAATGGTGTGAAAATTATTTATCAAGTTAAAATCAAATACAATATTTGTATTTATTACGTAAATAAAAATTGAAGCCTTATCGATAGATACTATAGTATACATGATAATTTAAGATACATTGATTTTTAGAATTTGCGCAAGGGAAAAAATATTACATAATACATTCTCTAAATAAATGGATTAAAGGAGATTAATTAATTTTTAAAATAATTTTAGCGAGCAGTTGTTGGTTAGAGAATATTAAGTGACTTTATAAATAATTTTAGCGAGCAGTTGTCGGGTCATTCGATTTTCGGTCCAACTTGATTTCGGATAAGTCCGGTTTCGGGTTTAGTTAGATTTCAGATTTTAGTCGGATTTCGGGTGAGTCGGGTTTCGGTTTTTCGGATTTTGGGTGAATCGGATTTCGACTTTGGCGGAATTTCAGGTTAATCTGATTTCGAGTAAGCCGGATTTTGATTCAGACCATATATCGAATGATGATTTTTTTGTAGTTTAACTACTCTAGGGTCTAAATATTTAATGTAATATTTAAATTAAAAACATAATTATAATAAATATTCACTATTATTAATATTTTAAAACATAATGTAATTTTCGGATGGTTTCGGGCCGGATAACTTTGGATTTTCGGATGACTTCGGGTCGGGTAGCATCGGATATCGGGTGCATCAGGCTAGTCCATTCGAGTATAATCGGTTTTGAGTTAATCTCGGGTTCAGGTTTTTTCGGATTCGGGTCAAATCAGTTCAGGTCAAATATGTCTCGGGTATAAAACTTTTTATTCTTTTCTTGGATCGGGTCGGATTCGGAGTCCGACAGATCGGACGGGTTTTTCGGATCGGGTTAAGTTTTGACAACCCTACTCTGAAATCAACACATGGGGTGGTAAGGTAGTACGTGTAGCTAAAACAAATCAATACGTGGGTTAGGTGAATTTGGGCCAAGGAAAAGTCAAAGCCCATTTATAAAGAGAAGTCTAGAGTTGTGAAGAAATGTAGTGAAATATCTTCATTGAGGATTGAAGAAGGTGTAGGTTGGTCATTGGTGGTGTATGTGCATTTTAACCGACCTTGTAGTAGCATAGATTAATAGATAAGACAGTTAACCACGTGGGTGTACAAGAGTCTTTTGTAATATACAAAGTCACTTGAGTGTACAAGAGTCTTGGGGAGGATTGATTTCCCACAAGAAGATGCAAAAATTAATGGTCCAGTGAATACTTCAATTGAGATATGTTATGATCAACTGATATTCGTCAATGCTTTTAAAGTCCATGGTCGAAGACTCATGGTATCCTCCAATTTATATGGATAGAAAATTAATCCCTATTTAGATACTGCAGATGTCTATTGACGAGGGCGACTTACAATTTAACTTCTCCATATTTATTTTTATGGATATTCGACAAAATGTTTAAAAAACTCATTAACTTATTCATCTAGATAAATTGGTTATTGATAATGCTTCATATTTAATGGAGGAGTTGGTCGAAAGGACAAGCATTCTATGATGAATTTGGCAAGTAAAGAATGTGTGAGTTGATAGACAAGGGAACTGCAAACACGTGGTCACATTTTAAAACGATATATATCTCATGTTGATTTTGTGAGAATATTTCTAGTTGGATTTTAAAGCAAAGAATTGGATGGTCACGATTTGGTTGATACTTTTACCCCGTTCGATTACAACTTATAAACCGAAAACCTCTATAAAAACCCTCTCCTATTCACTTTTTCCCTAATCTCTCATTCACTTTCATTCTTAGAAAAAAAATCTCTCACCTATCTTAT
Source organism: Fallopia convolvulus (assembly GCA_964016875.1). Lineage (NCBI taxonomy): Eukaryota > Viridiplantae > Streptophyta > Magnoliopsida > Caryophyllales > Polygonaceae > Fallopia > Fallopia convolvulus. The sequence goes on along the minus strand of OZ024718.1, from coordinate 78,882,747 downwards.
AAAAATAGACCCTTTTAACCTCTCACACTAGGCAAACCAATTCACCGTCGGATATCCGATTATATCCGGATCGGATACGGATATGGTTTTAGAGAAATCGGATACAGATATGATTTTAGAGAAAATTTTATTGCGGATATCCGATCCGATTAACCGGATCGGATCGGATATTCGGTTATGAACACCTCTACCATAGGCACAAATTTGCCGAACCGTAATTATATATATTGTCCTCAATATCTGATTATAGCTTCCCATTTCCGATAAACAATAAACACATTTCCACTGACCAATAAACCCATTTCAACTAATACAAATGTTTACAACTTTCCGTTTCCGATAACCAATAAAAAGTGATACAGGTGTTCAAGAAAGGATAACTACAAAACTAGAAAATTGTAATCAACAATGAAAATTATCCTCACAGAAGATGAATGTTGCTTATAAATGCCACTATTGTATCTTCTTCTGCTCTGAATTCTCAGCTCTAGCAGTTTTCTCACTCTTAACCTCTAATTTCCCACCGCCCACAACCTTTGAGCCTACTTGCAAGTTTTGTTTTTCACTTGCAATTCCCTCATGTTTCTCACTCCAAATTTCAATGATGAAGAGCTGAGCCAGTTTTTCACTTGCAATTCCCTCATGTTTCTCACTCCAAGTTTCAATGATGAAGAGCTGAGCCATGCTGGAAATTGTTGACACTTGTAGTTTCTCAATACAAGCTCCTTCAAGTCGTTGTGAGATTTAAGACCCTGCAGTATTTCACCTGCATTATTTATTTCAACACCTTGATTATCTCACTCTAAAACTAGTCTTTTCAACAGCTTCTTTGTACTCCCCCTGCTTTCTTCAGCGTCGTTCCTATCATTGATGTTATGTAGCCGAGAGACGCAAATGTCTCTTAGATTCTCCATATTCTTCAGTTCTGCCACCTTGGTCCCTTCATCACAGCCCACAGTATAAGAGCTAAGAATTTTAAGGTTTGTCAGCTTTCCCAAATCGGATGGTTGACGAGCCAGACGTTTCATGTTCACATGAAGATGTGTAAGACCGGTCATCTGATTCAGATCTTTGGGGAGCCGGTCGAGCTTGAAACAATCTTCGGGTTTGAGAATTTGTAATGCACAAAGTGAGTTTATGGGTTCAGGTAAGGTTTGGATATCTCTCTTAGAGAGGTCCAAGTATCTTAGGAGCTTGAGTGGACTTACTGGCTCTAGTAGTTTACCAACATTGGTGTGGCTCAAGTCCAACAATCTGAGCTATTCTAGATTACGGAAAAAAGTGTAGGAAATAGTGTGTCTCTTAGGCTCATTTTGATGCTGCAAAAGAAATATCCTTAGCTTTGTACATTCCTTTACCTCCTTCAACAATGAGACATCAATGTTTTCACAACTCAAAGACAAATGATACATCAATGATTTTAGAGAAAATTTTATTGCGGATATCCGATCCGGCTAACCGGATCGGATCGGATATTCGGTTATGAACACCTCTACGGCTCTACCATGGGCACACATTTGTCGAACCGTAATTATATATATTGCCCTCAATATCTGATTACAGCTTCCCATTTCCGATAACTAATAAACACATTTCAACTGACCAATAAACCCATTTCAACTAATACAGATGTTTACAACTTTCCATTTCCGATAACCAATAAAAAGTGATACAGGTGTTCAAGAAAGGATAACTACAAAATTAGAAAACTGAAATTTAATGGCTAATATTTAATCACAACTAACATTTAATCACATCAGATATAGCATGAGAGTAGCTTCAAATTTTAGTAATCAACAATGAAAACTATCCTCACAGAAGATGAAGGTTTCTTATAAATGCCACTATTGTTTCTTCTTTTGCTGTGAATTCTCAGCTCTAGCAGTTTTCTCACTCTTAACCTCTAATTTCCACCACCCACAACCTTTGAGCCTACTTGCAAGTTCTGTTTTTCACTTGCAATTCCCTCATGTTTCTCACTCAGAACTTCCCCACGCTTCCCCTCAACTAAAGATACATTCTTACTCTTCAAATCGTCTACACACTTTTTCTCAGTGACATTAACAACAGTAGAAATTATACTATTCCCAATTGCAACCTTCACTTTCTCTGTATTCACTGCACGCTGAGACTTCTCCTTCTCCCTAACCGCTACTTGACTCGAAGCAACCAATCCTGCACTAGACAAGGCAGGTGATGGATTTTGTTGGGCCCCAACATTCCGTGTTGGCACAAGTTTCGTCATTGGATGAGGAGGTGGCGGTGACACTTTCATCACTTCACTAGTTTTTTCCTCTTTCTTCACTTCACCCTCTGTGAGGCTTGAGAAAGTGGAGCACTAGAATTATTAGACAATGTGGATGACGTTGAAGGCTTAGATGGAGGAGGTAGAACAGTTGGTCTCGCAAAGGTGTTCCTCACTGGCTGACTTCCAGTGCCATGGGAAATGGGCCCAGGTGTAGTAGTTGGTCTTACAAGGTTGGCCCTTGCAGGTTGGCTTCCAAAGGGCATAGTTCGATTCGAACCCACATGGATGGAGGGAGTTGGGCTCGAGGTAGTAGTTACATAAGATTTATTCATATTACTTGCTACGTTCGGCATAATGTAGACGACATTATTTGCTTGAGCTGCCTTGTACAGAGTGGCTGCAGTTGATGGGCTAGCAATGCGTGCTCCAACAACAACTGCTACCTTTGTTACCATAGAAGAATTTGGCATTAATAGGGCCTTTTTGGGAGGAGCTCGTGGATTTTGAAGAGATGATGAAGTTCCAGGTTTAGATGATATGAGATTTGCACCAGATGGGGTAGAATAAGATTGTTGAGGTTGAGAGGGAGTACTATTGACTGCTGCATTGTCATCATTCGAAGGATTCGACATACCGACATTACTAGCAGTGACAGCTCCATTGCCAACTACAAATAAATCGAACACAACTTATCAAATAAAAGTTATAGTTGCTAAGTAAAAGTGTAATATACTTTACTCATATCTAGCACAATGGAAAGTCATATCCGTACATGTGAAAAACTACAACTTAGCCTAAGCCTAACATGAATTACAAATAACAAAGAATTCATATAAAATATGAAATCATGAAGCATAAACATGATATTGCCCCCAACCCGCCAGCAAATTATCAAATAAAAATGGAATATGATTTCTAACATAATTTATTCTCATATTCCAAAAACTGTAAACTTCGACTTAAATTGGCTGCCTCAAACCTGTTGGCTTAAGAGCCATGTCAATTGCCCGACGAGCAGCTAATTGTGCATCAGAAACTTGTGGGCCGGTACTCTGGGCTCCTATGCTTATGTTGTTCTTCCTCCTCCTAATGATTGTCCATCTCTGCATATGCAACAAACATCAGTAGCAGCTGATAGAATATAATAGCAAAGTACAACACCCGGTTCTCGTTCTTTCTTTTCTTTTAAAGGGATGGAGGGTGTGCAATCTATTTCTAGGATTTAAAACCATGAAACACGGGGAAAGTGAGACAATCAAACTAGATGACAAGGTTTCATGGGAAATGATTTACTAAGATAATCAGCCTCCATATTAAAAATATACATGTATGGTGCAATACTAGTAAATATTCTAGTCCAACCTATCCCTGATCTAAGAGAGAATTATAGAAAAAATGTGAATACTATATGCGGTCATTTTTTTATTATTTATCACAAAAATAAAAAGCAAGTAAAATTATCCAGTTGTCAATCATTTTCTGAAGGCTCATCTGGTATCAACTAGGTCCAGTACCAGTGTTTGGTATAGCTCACTATCGCAATCAGATAAGAGTCATACTAATACAGTCAATGATACTTGTCCCCCCAATACTAGTAGAGCCATATCTACACACTAGAGATTAGTACGGCCAACCAGTGGAGATGAGAAAGGAGAAGGAAGAGGACGACAAAGCACAAAAGTAGAACCAAGAGAAAGAATTTAGGTTGTAGAGGGCGACCGTGAATAGAAGCAGAAGCGCAGAAGAAAGGTTAGATTAATTGTATCTGATGCACAAACCGATATCTCATACCAAAATTCCGACCAAATGGACCTTAGGGATATGCAAGGGGAAAGCAGAACTAAGGGTATATGTGAATGAGGGAGAAACCTAAGATAGTTGTGAGGCAGTCCTATCTCCTTTGAAGTCTCCTTTCAAAATATTTGCCCAGTTCCCTTCACCGCATTTTCTCACAGCAGCAATTAATTCCAGATCCTCTTCTTCAGACCATGGTTTTCTCTTTCTACGACGAGAAGGAAGACTGGTGCTTGTTAATCTATTTGCATCCAAACTTCTGCCTGTTACCCCAGCAGGAACTGATTGTTTCTGAACAGATCCTTGAGGAACTGGTTGCTTCTGAACAGAAACTGGAACGGTAATGTTGGTGCCTTGCATTGAAGCTGTTAGAGAGTTTTCCAGAGAGGATTTTGAGGATTGGCCATTAGTAGGAATATTTATAGTCAATGGGGCCTCAACAGTTGCACTGTTTGGGACTTTGGAGTCACCAGGCAAGCCAGAACCAATCAGTACCTAACCAGGCCAAATACGACTTCATAAATCTTAATCAAGCTCATCAACAGTGAAAAATACCCTTCATGCAATATAGTGAAATGGTAAGACAAAAAAATATAGGAGCTGAGCCACACTCATGCTATACAGATATTGATACAAACTGACCTTTACGCAAGCAGCAGCTTCTGCAGAAGCCTCAGCACTGACAGAAGGATAAGCTTCCAATTCATATTCCAAGTCACTGTCATCATCCTATGTAAAGATAATATTTCTTTAGAATGTAGTAGACAACTTATTAAACCAAAAAAAAAAAACTTTGATGAAAATGTCAAATATGCATTTGCGGTAAAAATGATCAGTAATCAAATAGTGGACAGTGAGAATGAACATTACTGAAGTTTTAAATGATACATATTCATGAAAGTGAAAGAGGAGTTGAGTCAATGATAAATTACTTAAGTTCTACCAATAATTTCAACAATACAAATTGAAAATCAAGATGGCCAACTTCATGCCATCATTCCATGCAGCAGCGGAATCCAACAATGCAACACATTGGCAGCCCATAAAACAAACTGACAGACCGCAAAGTTTGACCCAAGTGGTAGCACCGAGCAGTATTTTTAACATCAAATGCCAGCATTTGTCTTCAATAGGACCAGAGTTTAGCAACGGAAAAAAACAGGTTCTTGAAGTCCATCAAAGATAGCCAAGTAAGCGGTTCTTACACCCTAATAATCCCATTCAATTCATTCTTAAACTCTCTATTCACTAGGCCTGCGCTTAATTACCACAATATACAAATCCCACCCACCAAACTCTATAGAAAATGTGCAGCTACGACACTATACCAACAGTATCAAAACCCTAAACCCTAACATTCTTATAAACATGCAACAAAATAATCACTCACATAAGTGAGTGCATAAGAAGTGCAAATAGAAAATCCAAATATTACAGAAGGTCTCAATGGAATAAAAGAGAAGGAACCTAACCAAAGGCTCGGCACCATCATCAACTCTCTCTAGCAGCTCCGCGCAGTAGGCAATATGACGCCAGAGCATTTGGCACTCCCTGGGATTGGTAATCCCTGTAGCTGTTTTCTGAACCAAGGCGTTCCAATCCATCTTGAATTGAGCCGATTGAGACACTTGTTGGAGCAAGGCGAGTACTTTCTGTGCTGGATACCTTTAGAATAAACCAAAAGCGGGGGAATTGGGTAAAATTTGAAACCTAGGTAAGGAAGCAGGAATTGCAAGCGCGCATCGCTAAAATCGGGTTAAAGGAGAGACCTGTGCAAGAGATTGGACATGTCTTCTTCGCTGATATGTCCCTTCTTCTGCTTTTTCGCAGACTTCATCGTTTCTCGTGGAACCAGAGATAAAACCCTAGAAACAGTGGAATTTGCAGAGTTCGCTACTCAGCAATATGTCACCGAGGGGAGGAGAGCGAAAGAGAGTGGAGCAAGTCCCCGATGGAGAGCGACTGTTAGAAAGCGAGAGCAACACGCTCCGGGGAGAGAGGGAAGAGCGGAGAGAGAAGGATGGGCGGCAATTCTGGCGGAGGAATTTCCGATTTGAGAGGGGGAGATTCCTGTTAGGCCCTTGTACAGTTCTTTAACAGACTTTATTTCCTTATATTCCTATACCGACTTCCTATTCTAAAGAATGGTACAGCTCGAGGCTTTCAAAATATTGAAACCTTAGTTCTCTATGACATGCATGAACTAAAATGGTGAATAGAATTGGTGGCCAGTTATATGCCTTTTCTTTGTAATGTTCGGGTTGACAAGTGTAAGAGTTTGCCTAAATTTACCTAAACTGGACCGTCTCAATTTGTTGCACAATGCTGAAAGAATTGTCTACATTGTCAAGTTCTCTTAAACACTTACATTATCAAATAGAGTGGCATATTCAAAAAACATGCCAATTTGGACAAGTTTAAAATTGATTCAAAATATGGTTATATTAGTCTACGTGTGTTAAACAACCAAACTAGGATCAAGGACAACAAATGAAAGCCCAACAAGCATCACCTCATCTTTTGTGTAGTGTTGCGACCAATCATATTGCTAAACAAATATATATTATTAAAATTATGGGTACGTTTGGCAACTAAGTACTTATATACATAAATTGATGTTGAAACTAGTTGGGCTGATTAAGTGCCAAAATTAGATACTTGTTTTTTAGACAAGATAGTAAGATGTTCGTGGTAGTTGATGCTAAATAATGTACGGTAATAAGTTAAATTCAAAGGATTTCTAATTCCTCGAGAATGGAGGAATTACGATCATCATAAAGGGGTGAGTAAAGATCTACTTTCACCCTTTTTATTCTAAATTTTTTTTCATTTAAATTTTATTAATGATAAAAATATTTAATTTACCCATAAATAAATAAATTCCATTAAAATGGACAAAGAGCTATTTTCTTGTCCATTTGGCACCAAAAAGATATTGCAGACTGTTTCCAATGTCAAAAACAACTCCCACATTCTTCAAATGATTCCTATCATAAATGTAGCTAGAAGAGAGCCGCTTAGTTGGAGCCTTGGAGGAGGAAAAGGGATGCCCAAAAAATCAATAAGAACAGAAACCATGCCGCCTATAGTGATCTTGCATTTCTTGTCATCCCGGTACTTCTTGCAAATGGCAAGAAACATAGCTCTCCAATCTCTAACTAGAGTACACTGAGGTGTCATACTCCACATCGCCTCCAAATCCAGACGAGGCACCTTGTTCAGCTTAGTATGCTGGTTGGAAATTATCATGTTGTTGATTTGACTCTTGCTCTCTCCATCTGAAGTTAGGGTGGTCCTTCTAGCCTTGATTGTAGTGTTGGAATAAGGATCATACCTCGACTTCATTTGATACTCTCCAACTGCATTCACTTCCTCTTGTAGTGTAGGACATGAATCAGTAGGATGTAGGGTGTTGTGACAGATCTCACATGCCTTAGTCTATTGAGTAGTACCTTTCAGCTTCAGACACCTCACTTCTTTTTTCAATATATCAAAATCAGCTTGGTCAATCTTAGAATTAGAGTTAGATGCTATTAAGTTTTGAGAACCCATCCCATTTTATTGTCTGGATTCATTAGCCAATGTAGAAAAAAAATTTGTAACTCCTTCATAAGTTCTTTTCGTGATGTTTCCACCACAAGAAGAGTTGATGTATGCTTCCCATTTAATTAGTAGTCTACATTTTTTGTAATCAACTAATTTATTATTAATAGAAAAGAGTCGTGGGAGTGTTTCTTACAATTTTCTATGTGTGAGATTGTTCACTCAATGTTCTTTCCTCTTTCCTATATTCTGACTTTAGAGTGGTTATATCAATGATGTTATATGGAAAGTTCTTAATTGAGAAAAAATTACAAGAAAATGGCACAATCAAGATTTTTCGTCTCAAATTTCAAAGACGGAATCAGAAAATGGACAATTTTATGGGTAAATTAAAGTGCACTCTGAAATAGGAAAAATGCACTACAAATTAGAAAAAATACATTTGTTTTAGGATAAGAGTTTGCTTTAGGATAAACGTTTGTTTCATTTGAACCAAACTCTATAAAAATATATGAAATATTTCATGATATTTAAATTTAACAATCTTTCGTATATATATCATTGTTCAAAATTATAACTATAAAAGAAAAAAAGAAAATTATCCAATTCCAAGAAATGTTTCATTGTTTGAAATTTTTTCTCCAAAATAACTATGAAAATAAAAAAAATCATATCTATGTATCTATATATCTACCTAATACATTATAAAGCATAAATCATGTATGTTGAAAAAATTGCACCACGTGGCATTAGTTGAATAAAATAATGTCAAGCTTTTAAATAATAACTTGTATTATTCTTTCAATACATCTAATTTTTTATATTATAATAACTTGATCTATCTATATGTTGATGCTTTCTATATTAATTTTATGCATATCTTTTAACAAAACTTGATCTATATGCTAATATTTTTTATATTAATTTTAAACATAATAAATTTTCTTTTATCTTTTAACATATATTGCACACTAAGTATATATATATATTATATGTTGATATTTTGCAATATAATAAATTATTTATAGAATATATGATATATTTTAGTATACATTGATATATCTACCTAAATTTTAATAAATTAATGTTTAATTTTTTTATTATAAATACTTTAATTAGTTACATTATCCTTGCTAGATATCCTACAATAATTATCTTTAAGTTATAGCATTATATTATTTTTATTTTTTCTCTATGTTATCTTCTATATCAATCTTTATATTAATGTTCTCCGTATTTAAAAATATTATTACATTCATTACAAAGTATAAGATAAGAACTCAAATATATAACCTTAATAAGTATTTTATAAAAACTTGTTATTTTATGCATATTAATATCTTAACAAAAAATAAAAATAAAAATAAAAATATAGAATTCAAGTGAAATTAACATTTTAAAAATTATAATCAAAATATGGGCCAAGATCTCAACAAATAATGAAAATAATTTTTAAATATATTCAATTAAACTATGTGGCATGATCTTAATTTATTTAATAAGTTACATAATTTTATTGGTATATTATATATAAGTATTTTATATTTTAATAATATCAAATTATTGTATAATCTTTAGTAGAATCACCCCGTGAATATCACGGGAATTCATATAATTACTATATACTAAAGTGATAGCAAATTTTGTCACCATATTGGGTCACACTACCCTTTTTCTTGACATAATAATTAAATTTTATTTTTCTATCATATTAAAATACCAAAAAATATTAGTAAGAAGATAATATGTCTCCTAAAAGATTGAAAAATAATCACATCCCTCAATATTAAAATATTTAATTAAAACAGAAAAATAGGATATAGTTAGTGATAATAAAATAAATATTTACATTATTTTTTCCTTTTATATATTTATGGAAAATATTTATTAAAATAGAATTTTGATAAAAAAAAAAGGATAGAAATTTACATTATGTCTTACAAGATTAAAAATGATCTATTTATGAAAAACTTCTTTAAAATTTTTAATTTTGATTTAAAAAAGATAGAAATTTACACTATCTTTTAAGAGATTGACAAATTATCTATTTATTTAAAATTTCTTTTAAAAAAATTATAATTAAAAATTGATAAAAACTTTTCTTATATCAAATTTTGTAAAATATTTTTTTAAATCTAATTTTTATAAAAAATGATATGAATCTAAATTACTCTTAGAATTAAATAAATATTTACATTATCTTTTCCCTTTATCTATTTATGGAAAATAGTTTATAAAAATATAATTTTGATTAAAAAAAGATAGAAATTTACATTATCTCCTACAAGATTGACAATTAAATGATTAATTAAATTTTGACAAAAATAATTAACTTTTATAATTTCTCATAATAGATTGGCAATTAATTATGTTTTTTAATTTTGATAAAAAAGATTAAGTTTGAATTATATTGTTTTGATAAATATAAACTTTTCTTAAAAAATTAATTATAATAATTTTTTTTAAACTATTAGAAAAGACTAGGTAAAATATTTTTTTTATAAAGATGAATATTAGAGTAAAAATAAATGTGCAATATTCTTTTCAACTATGACTCTCCTGTACCAATTTTCCCTTGAAAAGTTATAAAAAAATTCAATTAAACCATAAACGTTAATGAAAATTAGTTTGACTCTATATTTTTCTAAGAAAAAAATAAATTCATAATACAAAATTTCTACTATTTAACTTATTAACTATTTATTTTATTTATACTAGGGAGGTGCTGCGCGCGACACACGCGCGGGTTTATAGGTCAGTGGAAAACAAACCTCCCTCAGATCTGAAATGAAAGCATTCATAGTTATAACCTCAAGTGAAAATGCATTGATGTGATCATGAACATTCATAGTTATAAACTCAAGTCATGAACATACAACATTGATGTTTGCCTGGAGTCATTACAATTGCCTTCAATATCAAGGTATGCTTTAGCAGCTGGTCTTCAAAGATGGGTTTCCACCTCTTTAGCAGGCACATAAAATGAGAGGGAAAAAAGAGGGGCCAATAAGAAAGATAGCCTCACTACTTGCAAAGCAACCAGACAACAAGAATAATCAATAATGTGGGCACACATTATTGATTATTGTACTCTCCTGATCATTCAAGAGAGTATAAAGGCTCTTAGATCCATAAACAATCATGTAAATGACAACTTTGAAAAAATGACCATTGTCAATTATCAAGTGACTTTGTATGCCACTTTCATAACTTTACTTAATCAACTTTGTGTGCATGATGTTGAGACTTACCAGGATATTTAAACAATAGTAGCAAGGAAACCAACCAAAAACTTAGGAGGGAGTGTAGCAGGAAGGCAACCGGCCAATATAAGAGTGCTTTATTTTAATTATTAATCCAGCCATATCCTGAAACAAAATGTTGTCAAAATTTCACGACTTCTCCAGAATTTATGGCAAGCGGGATAATAAGAAAGTGAAACCAGATTCTGTCAGTTCCCTTGTCATGCAAGCACCTGCAAGTGTGATGTAACCACTCAGTAAAAGGCATTATATAACGCAATTGTGCATGAACACAAGCACACCAAAATGTATAATGCAACTTAATGCATTCAATTGGCAATCCAAACAACTCCTTTTAACTTCTATATCGATATCTATTCACAACTTGTTATAATTTATGAAAAGAGTTTAAAATAAATTTGATAACAAATAATTCACAAATATTGTCATTTTGCTATGTTTACATGTCCAAAATATCAAATATCAATATGTAATTACTATTTGTTAGAAATTAGAACTAATATAAAAGCTAAACAAATTGAATTAGATGTTTAATAGCGCCACCAAATATTTTAATGTTTAAATGTCCAAGATTTAAGTCATAAAAACACATGTAGAAGGAGTATTGAGACTTGAGAAATTTTGGAAATAGGAACTCAATCCATTACTGTTTACATTACACACATGATCAACTAAACATAGCCCATAGAAGGTTTCTGGGAAGCTAAGTTAACAACACAAACCTGGAGCAAATGTCACACAAGGAGTTGTTGACAGCTCCTACTCACGGAGTATGTAAGTTAGAATTGCTGCAGTTCCACCACCTAAAGAATGCCCCACAATCTATAAAACAAAAGTCGAATTAACTTACATTATGTGTGACATATAGCTCACTTGGTACATACCATAACATCTTCTCTATGTGCATATATTTTATTCAAGAGTCAAGGAGAGAGCAAAAACTTATGTGGATTAAGAAAAACTAATAACCAGATTTTGTTTCTAATACAATATTTCAATTCCAAATTGGCATACCTTTACTTTGTAATCAGGGTACTTGCTTAGTGCTTGTAAGAGACAAGGAGTAGCCAACTTTGTAATCCACCGAGCAACAACAACCATTCCACAATGTGCATAACCTAAAAGTAATTTACTTACACCCCCTTCATCAACAACTGTGTGATGGAATGGAACCACTGCTCTAGTTGTAGCAGTCAAAGTATCTTTGATACTATGAGTTCCACGGATCAAGAAGAGGAAGTGTTTGTGGTCAACAAGAACTGTGATTGCTGGCTTTGAAATCTGTAGAGTTTAGATAAATAGTAAGAATATAAAATATATTTTGATCTGAGAAGAGGTATAGTACTTTCCAACTACCTTCTTATGTACTGGTGTAGAAAGAGAAAGTTCATCTCTTTACAATGGCTGAGCTAATTACAAATATATTTGACCTGTTGTAGAAGCAAATCAATTCATTATCTGTCATCCCATCTTTGACTTCCTAGTTCCTACCAATCCCTAACATCTTAAGTTTTGTTTGTTGCTCACTCTTTCTTTATAATTCATAAGAGCTTTGAACATGTTTAAGCCATCCTTTGATAAAAACTTAACCCGGAAAGGTAATTGAGATGGTAAGACTGAATAAGCAGTCAGTAAATTCATGTCTTAAATAAGTGCAAGCTTTTTTAATTATGGATGTGTGTATATGAGAATGAGATGGAATGGTACTGTAATTTGAAACAAACACTTATCAAATATGAAAGATTGAAGGGCGTGAATAGAGTGAAAACAAATTATATAAGAAGAGCTAAAGGACTAAACTATAACTAATAAAATACTAATTTAACGGTAAACTAAATTCAGTTCCTAATTTTTTTGTTCCATGATAACTTATTTTAAAGTTATATCCAACAATTATTGTGTAAAAGATATATTTTTTCTCTTGTTAATTCTTTTTTAGTGTTTTTATTGGGGAAATAACGTGGCAAGTAGTTGGATGAACTGGTGTGAGCTATCAATTCATATGAGAGTCATCATTTCCCCTCCCTTATATATAGCGATGCAACTCTATACCATCTCTACACCATCACCATATTCCTATTCTATATACACAAGTAAAGAAAGAGGAAAAGAGAGTTACCTGATTTTCAGCCATGGCATGCAATTTCTCAGCTAGTCTCATCTTCGTCGTCCTCCTTATTGCTCCACTCAGTGTCTATGGAGCGACCTACAATGTCAAGTGGAGTCTTGGAAGTGATTACTCTTCCTGGGCCACCAAAGAATTAATCCAAAAAAGTGGAGAGATTATAGTAAATGTGTCTAGTGTAGGCATATTTGAAGATGGTCAATTTGATTAAGCACATGTTTATACATCCAAATTGTGTTAGGTCATCCTCAAATTATGCTAATTAATTAGTGACTTATTGCAGCTCGTTCTGCAGCCAGCCATAATTTGGTTCCAAAGTTGAGACCCAAAAATGAATGTGTCAGATTTCCCTATCAATACGCACTCAAACTGCAAAGACACACACAAATTTGAAATCCAACACTAAGTAAAACTCCCTACTAATAATAATTTCATATCTGCACCTATTATGATTCCTACTTTCATTTTCAATTTCCCCAATTTCAAATCCGGCGGCGCCTCCCTACACCCACATATGACAAGATACCATAGATCGAACTTCGGAAGCAAAAAATTACGCAGAAGAGTAAAGAGATAGGGTATTATTACCTATCAGATGGAGAGACGATTGAATGATTGAGAACGAAGGGCGACGAAAGAACGAAGGTTAGTCGGCCGAGCGGAGACAAAGCGACGAGAAGCGGACGAGACTATTTGTGGATCTGAAAATATCGAAAGGTGACGGCGAGAAGGAGGAGTCGAACAATAGTTTTTTTGGGTATAATTAGCCAGCCGATCGGAGCCGATAATGAAGTCGTGCAAAAAAATCACACTGTTCACAAGCCGACTGCTGTAGATAACATATCTGTTTGTGTATAGGTTTTTGATTTAATAAAACCCATACAGGGTATCGGCCCTTACACTAGTTCTTTCTTAAATACATGATCATTTTTTTTGCTTTTATGTAAAGATTTGTTAGAAGGTTAAAGTCGGAGATATATTTGCATAAATACCTAGAAAATCATGTTTTTTTAACAAGAGAAATCTTCTAAAACATCGGAGGGAGTATACAATTTTAGAAATTCACACATAACTTTTTTTACAAATACTATAATAACGAGATCGACTAAAAACCTGATTAGCTTGCTTTTATCCGGATGAGATCCGGTGTCCCCAACTTAGTGTCCCCTCTTGTGTCCCTTTTGTATTTATTGATCTACAACTTCATGGTCATGTGTGGATTTTCTAAATTAAAATTATAAAACAATTAAATTTTAGAATTTTAGTGCACACTTAGATCAATAAATACAAAGGGAACACAAGAGGGGACATAAGTTGAAGATAAACAATCCGGACCAACTTTTATCATCTAGTTGAGAGTAAGTTGTTAGAGAAAATATTGTTTTCTTCATTAAAAAAGATTTGGTTCAGACTAAATAAGATTATTACATAAGTTTATAGATTATTTCTCTTATTACCAATTGATTTTAAGATGAAATATATTGGACTTATATGAAGAGCCCAGCACGCATATGTGTACGGATGGTCGTGTGGATTTCCACGTAAAGGCTCACAAACCTTATTATGGTATAAGAGCAAGGTCTAGTCTGGGTCACTTTCCAAATGTCAACTAGGACAGCTTAGTTGTACTTGCAATGACATGTTGAGAATATACATTCCCGCATCTTAAAATTGGACTAAATAAGACCACTATAAATTCATAGATTACTCCTATTACCAATTAGACAATTAGTTTTAGGATGGAACCCCATTAAACTTCTGTGATAGGCTCAATACAAATATGTATACAAACGGCCATATGCACCCTCACGTTAACGATCCATAGACTCTAGTATTTACTAAGCGAATAACTTTAATTTCCAAAACCATATTTTGTATTTTCAATCGTAATAAAATATGCTAATATATATACTAATACTCCCTATGTTTTACAATGGGTGACCATAGATAAATTTGCACGTATATCAAGAAAAAAATTCTCTCAAAATTACCCTTACTAAATGGTAGATTCTTACTTATGAAAATATGCAAAACCAAAATAGTTCTTCATATTCGCCTCTAATCATTAGGGACATAAATGGAAAAAATGGACAAATTTATTATATGAATATCTATTGTGAAACTAGAAAAAAAATCTCTATAGCCATCTATTGTGAAACGGAGGAAGTATTTGTGAAAGAACAAATTTAGTTAAAACGCGCTTTTATGAGCCTTATTTAGGCGTTTGGCCCAGTATCCTGTTAATTGGGTTTTTGTTAAGTATATAAACTCCTCTTCCAAGCCCAACTTTCTTTCTCTCTCGCGTCTTCTCGCCTCTGGGATGGATCTTCGCAACCATACTCATGCTATCACCTTTCAACCGATCTTTGCGATATTCGGCTTCAAGTCATGGCTCGATTCGATTTCCTGATTCTGCAGGTGAAATCAAACCCTAGGGCGAGTTGAGCGAAGGATTCCCCAATTGGAAAATCCAGACATTGTTGATCTTCACAATTATCGTCGTAACCTACGAGTCTGAGGATCCATTGCTGACTACGACGATACTCATCCTTTGGAATTCGATTCCAGTTTTCTCCTTTTTCTGGTAAACTTCCTATCTTTTGCCTTTTTTGTCGTTGCTTTTATGATTGAATCGGTAATAAGGTCAATATCACCATGGTAGCAGTCGTTTTTAGGGCTAAAGCTCTTGTTTTCGGTATTATCTCGAAATGCGGATGGTGAATTGATTGAATTAACTTTTGTTTATCGTTTTTTTGCAAGTATTCATTTTATCAATTGTTGGTGGTTGCTTGTGTGAATTGGTTGAAAGATGTTGTTGTGCTTTTCTCGTTTTCCCCCTATAATTCCAAATGTGAATCTTTAGGTGAAGAAATCGACAACAATTTGTATGAATTGCAATACTGGGAGAATGCCTAGCCTTGCAATACTGGGACAACAATTTCTGATTTTGTTTATTACTTTGGCACATATGGATGTGCTGTTGCTAATGTCGTTGTTACTTCCAACTGATTTTTTTTTTGCTTGGTCAGCACATTAGAAATTTTTTCTCTTAATTATGTGCAAGTTACCATTAGCTTTCTTTCTCTGTTTCAAAAAAAAAGTGTAAATGGTTTAATTGATGTTGCTTAAGAGGTAAACTAGATAAAGACATGGAAGTATTTACAACTAAATCAACTACTGGTTTTTGTTTTTCCTTGGATGTAACTTCACATGGGTAGTTGATTAATTGTTAGTTTTCATTACTGCAGTTATGTGTTCTTTTGGCTGGTGCTCTTCATGTGCCTTCCAATCTAGGTACACAACCTTCATTGTTTTAAAGTAATTAAAATAAGTAGCTTCATCTCAGTTATGTGATATATCTATGGTGATGTTGCATTAACTTTTGTTTGTCGAGATTCGAATTTTACAAGTGCGATGGCATTTTCATATTAGCCCAATAGATTATATAGAATTATAGTGTAAAGGTGGTAAATGCTTCTCCAGCTTTTTGTCTGTGCTTGCTCAAGGTAAGAAACTATATGTTTTAAGCTGAATTTTATCAAGTAAAAGATAATTCTATGTGATTATTTGAAAAAAGCCAAAATTTAACCAACAAGAGCACAATCATAGATAGTGGCTATTTTTGTTCGTCAAATGCTAATGTGATGCTTATGTAGTCTTACAGGTTTATTCAACTGGTTCTCATAGATTTTGTTTGTATTATTTCTGCTAGTTTCCCAATAAAAGGTAGAGCTAGATATTCTCTTAGTAAATGGGGTTGAAGGAAGTTGCCAATAACCTTTTTTTACCAAGCTTTACAGCTTGAATGTTTTCGGAACTATTATTCTACTTTAGAAGTTGCATGTGTTACGTTCCTTTTAATTCAGCTTTTAGCAAACTCAGTTTTCTAACAAGATCAAATCTTAAAAAAAAAACATTTGAATCTGATCCGTTTGATCTTATGAAACAGGTGATTGACGACGATCTTAATGGGGGAATGTGTTGTGGACAAACACTGGAGTTTTTGTTCGAGGCAAAGAATACAAGATTGTGAGTATGTTGTACCTCTTGCCCACAGGCGTAGCACCTATACTACTCTAATGTATAAGATTGTGAGGATGTTGTACCTCTTGCCCACAGGCGTAGCACCTATATTACTCTAAAGATACATTAGAATTCTGATGCAGAACCTCTTAAAACTTGCATAGTCTCATTCATAGTAATACCGAGCTCCAAATATTTGGATATGCTGTATAGAAGTGCATAAATAGTGATGTCAAGGTGTTATAGTCAGTTACTCAGTTCAAACTTATATAGTATTGGTGTTGTCAAGATTTTATCAGGTTTATGGTGTCTTGGTACTAATACTTGTTGCTGGCTTTGAGCAGAAATGCTTTCTATAAAAATACAGAAATGTTTTGGAAGATTGAACTTGCTGAATTTTCCCCATTGACCCTATTGACAAGTCTAATGATAACAATTTGTATATTGGCTCTGAATGCCCCTTACATAATCAGCTTTGAAATGTACATTTTGTGGATTGAAAAAGGAAGCTTGAATTCTACCTGTAGTATATATAGCCTTTTTTGTGTTTGAATTGTGCATTAAAATCGCTTGGCCTAGAACTAAGAATTTTGCCCAATTGCCGAAAATATATGAAACTAACACTAGCAATTTTTGGGTCAAATTCCTTGGAAACCCCCTCCCCTAATTTACTAGTTGATTGTATCAAAGTGGAATTTTTAATCAAAAAATATTCATCAAGTTATTTGATGATACTTTTTGTCATTAAAAAATTATGATGACAGTGAAAAAATTGTGATGACAGTGATGAAAGTGATAATTGTCATCAAATGTCTTAATGACACATATTCGATGACACTAAAAAGTTATATACGATGACACATATTTGATGACGCTAAAAAAGTAAACGTGATGATAGATGATGACAACCTTGTCTTTTATGTGTGATAATAGTTGATAACAACCTTGTTTTTTATGTGTGATGATAGTTGATGAAAATCATATCGTTATCAAGTAGTGATGATAATTTATGACAATCAAACTATCATCAAATAACGATGACAATTGATGACAATCGAACCGTCATCTCTAGGGATGACATTTGTGATGATAGTTGATGACAATCAAATTGTCATCAAGTGATGACAGTTGACGACAATCGAATCGTGTCATCAATAATTTTTTGATGACATTTTGAGTGGTGACATATAATTGATGACACTAGAAAAAATCGTGTCATCAATAATCGAATTGTTACTTGATGACACTTGTTTGTCATCAAGGCCCTTTTGATGACAAATTAATTGAACCGTCATCAAGTAGTGATGATAGTTGATGACAATCTGACCGTCATCAATTAACGATGACGATTGATGAGAATCGAACCGTCATCAAGTAGAGATGACATTTATGATGATAGTTGATGACAATCAAACCGCCATCAAGTAGTGATGACAGTGATGATAGTGATGACACATATTTGATGACGCTTAAGTGATGATAGTTTGATGACACTTGTTTGTGATCAAGGCCCTTTTGATGACAAATTAATCGAACCGTCATCAAGTAAAGATGATAGTTCATGACAATCAAACTGTCATCAAGTAACGATGACAAGTGATGATAGTTGATGACGGTTTGAACCGTGTGATGACGGTTGTGTTTATATGGTTTGAATGCCTTTGATGATACTTTTTGTTATCAAAAAGTTGTCATCAAGACATTTTGATGACACTTTTTGCCTTTTATTACACTTTTTGTCATCAAATTTTTTTGATGACGGTGAAATAAATTGTGATGACAGTGATGACGGTTGTTTTTATGTGGTTGAATGCCTTTGATGATACTTTTTGTCATCAAAAAATGTCATCAAGACATTTTGATGACACTTTTACCTTTTATTATACTTTTTGTCATCAAAAAATTGTGATGACGGTGAAATAAGTTGTGATGACGGTGAAAAAATTGTGATGACGGTTATGATAGTGATGATAGTGATGATGGTCAACGCCGGTCAACGATCGGTCAACACCGGTCAACGACCGAGTCAACTCGGTCAACGGGCGAGTCAACCCGGTCAACGACCGAGTCAACTCGGTCAACGGACGAGTCAACCCGGTCAACGACCGAGTCAACTCGGTGGGAGTGGGGGTGGGGGTGGGTGATGGGTTTTTTTGCTATTTAGCTAATTTTCACACACTCCTTAATATCCACCTAATTAGCCTCTTTTTTTTTGCTATTTATTTAAATCTATGTAAGTATAATATTTGTGAAATGATTTCATATATATTTATATGACATGTTAAATTATCTATAAAAAATAATATGATAATTTAATTGTGCCGCATATCTATCTCTTATAAAAGTATGTGAAGAAATTTGCTAAAATGCTAAAAAACACTGGATTTGCGAAAATCTATCTATTTATAAAAGTGTGGGAAGAAATTTGCTAAAATGCTAAAAAACTGTGGATATGTGAAAAAATCATGCCATTCAAAAAAATCACTAAAATGTCATTCCCATGTTCATTCACCTTGATAAACATCCCTTTAAAGTAGGGTTGTTCAACAAGTCAACCCGTTGATCCGTAAAAAAAAAATTATCGACCCGTAATCTGGATTACGAGTTATGGATTTTATGGGTCGGGTCACGGGTTAACTCGTTTGACCGGTCAAATTGATCAAAATGATCCATTTAAATGATCCATTTGACCCGTTGATCCGACCCGTAAGTCCGTAACCCGTAAAAAAGTAGTTAAAAATATTTAATTATCTATTATAAAGAATAAATATAATTATATATTATAAAAAAATATTTAGTTATCTATTATAAAGTATAAATATAATTATCTATTATAAAAAATATTTTAAAAAAATTAATATTACGGGTTACAGGTTTTACGGGTTGACCTATATAACCCGACTCATAACCCGTAATCTCAAAATTTTTGACCCGTGACCCAACCCATAAATTTCGGGTTGGGTCGGGTCGGATTAAGGGTTGCAGGGCCATTTGAACAACCCTACTTCGAAGGGACCCCAACCAGAGAGATTCAAGAGTCAGGACAGATGACGGAATCAAGAGAAAGAATTATTCACCGTCAGAATATCTTCTCTGCCTCGTCGGAGTGTAACAATTTCACAAGGAAGGGAACCAGAAGCAGAGAGCTAATCCAAGATGGAACGACGGACTCGGGAGAAAGAATTCTTCATCGCCGACAAATCTTCTCCGCCTCGTCAGAGTCTACAAATTCGTCTGCAGAATTGATCGGTTTGAACTTGTCATTCTCAATTGAATTTTGTTTCCTAATGTCTTTCTGTCTTTAATGGTTCTTATTTCTCAATCGAGAAAGATCCTAACTCAACTGGTAAACAACCCTAGGAGAGAGAATCAGGTCGGGACGACGGGCTCGGGAGAAAGAAAATTCTTCACTGCCGACAAATCTTTTTTTTTTTGATCCGGTAAGATTTAGGATAGCCTAAGTACCACTTGGACTAGCCTAGAGCACCCTTGAACGGGTGAGAACTGATACAGTTTTAGAGAAATTAAAGTTTTTGGTTTTGTCACCGGTGAGTGTCGAACCTGTGACCTCGAGGTTCTTTCCCCAAGGCCTAACCGGCCCGACTGAGCTCCTCACCCGCCGACAAATCTTCTTGATGGTTGATGACTAGGTGTTTCCGTGTTTTTCTTAATTGCCTTTTTTACAATCCCGTGACCGAGTCTTTAGAAAAACACTTGACATTAGTTATCCTTGACAGACTTCTAATTTTGTTCATCTGAAGTTGTTATCCACTTATCCCTCATTGGTTTGTTTCTAATTTTCTGTCTTATGTTCGAATAGCCATGTCTATACCTTCTATTGCTCATGATTAATTAATCTAATTTTGTTTCATTAGTCGTAAAATAACTTAAAACTTCTTATTTAGGAAGGTGAAACCTATGGAGCAGCTATATGGCAGATTCTTCAATTTTATGGCCAATTCAATTCTCCCCAACTAGAGCGGATTGTTGTGCTTGATTCACATACCAATATACCACTATACCAGTAAAATTAAATTAATGTGTTCCGGCCTAAGACGGCATCAACGGTTTTTATCACAAGTCGAGCTATTCGGTCCATGAGTTCGGTCCAAGATCCACCTTCTACTATGTTGATGACATCTTTGGTCCAAGATACACTTTCGGGCCAATTGGAGGAACAAGGGATCGAGCCAAGCTTTTTCGAAGGAGCTCCCGTCAGTGCGGACGACCAGCGCCGTGGCGCGCCCGCGCTTCCATGCGCCGCGGCCGCGGCACCACCAGGCGCGACCGCGCCATACCCGGGAGAGCCCGCATTAATTCGGCAAAACCTTTATCGTTTCTGGAGCGGGCTGGGGTGACTTGTGGCGCGCCCGCGCACCACCGGGTGTCGGGCCGCGTCCCCCTGAGCGACAACGGCGAGTCCTTCGGTCTTCTCCTTTGGTCTCGAGTTCTCGGGTTTCCGTTTTATCTTATGTCGGGATTTTTAAGTGAAACAATTACTATATTTGGCATTATTTATATTTCCGCTATTTATTAAGATAACGATATGGGTTGGGCTTGCATGTTCGGGCACATTCTCGCTAAGTTTCTAGGGTTAGGTTTCTAGATCTATTAATATGTCAGACTACTCTTGAATTTATTTTACGCTTGAATGGAATTGAATTTGCCTAAGTGAATCGAGATTCTCTTCCTCAGGCCTTCAGGTGTCAAATCTTTCTATCCCTTTTCCCAATCGCTCTTCAATCATTCTAAGGTTTCGTTCTTCGGAATCATCTTCACCTTGAGACGACGCTAACCCTAGCGACGTACCAATTAATCTATCAATCCGGGCGTCTCCCTGTGTGCTTCATTCGTCAATTGCTTCCGCTCAACTTCATCCCTAGATTGAAGCAAGATTCATAAAATGAGACGTCGACCCTTGCAGCGAGACGTAACACATCAATTGGCATCAGAGCCATCGTCTTGTAAGTCTCCTGATTCGGTCTTTACACTTTCACCACCATATTTTTCCGCCATTAATTTAGCAAAAAAAATATAAAAAAATTAGCCAAACCCTAATTGATTTTTTTTCTTGCCCTTTGAGTAAAATTTGTGGTGTGATTTGTTCATTGTATTCTTTTGCTTGATTGACTGCCCATCGTTAGTAACTTTTCATTACTTGATAGTCTGTCTTGCTTGTGTTTGATTGCTTTGAACTACAACTGTTGCTGCAAATTACTCCTTTTTTTAGTCGTTGGTCGAAAATTCAACATCAAAAAGCCAAAGCAAATTTCGGCCCTAGTTCATAAAAAAAATCGTTGTGGGTGGCATAGCCAAAATAAGGTAAGCCATAAAACCACACTTGTTGGGTGATTGTGACATTGTTAGTGCTTGCATCATTCCTTGCTTGTTAAGTACTACTTGTTTGATCTTACTATATCGTGTGGGTGCATATCTTGCCTTAAGTTTGCTTTGCCTCAATAACACCATTGTTTTACTCGTGAGCCTAAGTCGCCCCTCGCACAAAAGCCACCCGTGACCTTGCGTGAGTGCATTGCTCGGATCAAGAGCTAAGACTTTGTGCGTTTGTTGCTTTGATCGTTTTCGTTCTTTGTTACTCGCCATGTCTTCTCCTTCTGCTTAAGGTACCTTACAAAATCAATAGATCGATCACACACTCAATCCTACTACTTTGATTGAGTCCCATCCTGTAGAGCAAGAAATTGCTCTTTTAAGGCAACAAATGGCCGATATGCAGGCTCGTTTTGATGCCCAAGCTTTATTGTTTGCATCCCTAGCACCACCATCTACTTCGGCTCCAATGACGCAACAAGGCATCAACACCACAAGCACGCCACAAGAGCCTATCTTGGCTGGTCCCCCGGCACCACAACAACTCCCTCCCGGGCCTTCGACGCGCGCCCACGCTAAGGCCTCGGGCATCACCATTGGCGCACCGGCAGCGCCCGTGGCACCGGTCATGACTAACCAACCCATTACTCTTGCTACACAAGACCCCCTCCGCAAGGACAAGGGTCCCTTCGAGCCTAATCTGCCACTCGTTCCACCGAGGGGGGGTCCGCTACTAAGTCTAGGCAAGGACAAGACACCCGGGTACTTCCTAGCGACCTGCTAGCTAATGTTCCGTCTTCGAGTTCCTATGCCAAAGACCAAGGTATGTTTTCTCAACCCCCTATTTTTGATTCTTATGGTCCCGAGGATGATGGCTACTATGCCACCACTTCTCTTAGTGATCCGCCTCGCCCATAATTTGTTGACGATGCTAGAGCACGCCGACTTTATGGAATGCGTGACCAACGCTTTCCAACACCGGTTATTGACCATAACGTTCTTGCTAGGAACCAAAGGCCTTATTAGAAGGAACCTAATCACAATCGTCGACATGGTTCCTTGGAGTACAATTATGCTACCCCGGTTATCCATGACGACTTTAAGGAGTTTGATGATGAACAAATTGAAGATTCGGGCATGGTTAATCCTCATAATTTTCCAACGTTGGATGATCCTCCTGAATTAGATGAGCACCCATCGGATTGGATTTTGCCATCTCCCACCCCTAATATTGGTAATGCTCAAACACGCCAAAACCGGTGTGCCTATGATCATGTCACCAAGCGGCGCGCCTAAGCTCCGCCCAGACAACATGACCAAGGGCAAGACCTTTATTACGGGCAGGTGTCGGCCCGGCCTTGGTCTCCCATTGATCGTGGCCATGATGTTCGTTTTGCTAATGGCGATCGGGATGCTCCCCGGTACCAACGACACGAAGTCAAGGTCAAGATAGAACCGTTTGAAGGGCATCATGACCAAGCGGTCTTCTTAGAATGGGTCAATGCAACGGCGTATACTTTGCGCTATTGTAATATCCTCGCTTATGAGCATGTACAAGCGACCACCTTACACATCCGTGGTTCATCACGGGTTTGGTGGCAACGTTTTGTGGATGGCCGTTTGCGTCCGGGTCTTACACCAGTGACTACATGGGATCAGTTGGTCTATGTCATGACTCAAAAGTACATTCCAACTGATTACCGTAACCAAATGCGTTTGGGCGTCGCTGATTTTCGCCAAGGATCCTTGTCCTCTGTCGAGTATTTCGAGAAATTAGAGGACATGTTTTTCAAAGCGAACATTAGTGTTGCTCCATCCACTTTGCGTACTAAGTTTATTAGTGGCCTTAATTTGTCTATTAAAGATCAACTTGAGATCCTTTCTATTAAGGATATCAACACTCTAGTAAACACGGCCATGAAAATCCATCAACAACATGTGCGCAATAAGAGCTATGGTTCCCGACCTTCATCGGGTAGGTATGTTTCTTCTAACCCTCGTCAATACGGTTTTGTTACTAATGATAATTCTAGTGCCGCATGACAGGGTTTGTCTACTCATTCGGCAAGACAACGGTTCCTAACTCTTCACGTCTGGCTCCTCAAAAAGCCGGCCCCACCGAACCGTGAACGAGCCCGAGATTTGGAATGCTACACTTGTGGTGGGCGTGGTCACTACCAAAAGGACTGCCCCAACCGCAAGAAGGTCATGTTTGTTCAAGCTTCAGCTGGTTATGAGTCCATGGATGAAGAAAAAGTTTCAGCCCCGATACCAATTGAGGAAACGCACTCAGTTCCTCAATAGCACGTTTTGAAGTGTGCCCTACCACCGAACAATATTGGGACTCCTTTGGGTTTGCTTTCACGAAAGGCCTTAATCCTTCGTGAGGACAACCTCCATTGTCAGTTGGAGAACCTCTTTAACACTAGAACTCTTCTTGGATCCACCAACTTAAGTGTGATTATCGATTCCGAGTGCTGCACCAATTTGATCAACGAGAAGGTTGTCGCTCATCTTGGGCTACCTACAACTCCTCACACGGCTACTTACGGTCTTCAATGGCTCTCCTCAAGCTCAGGTACACAAGTCTCTAAACAATGCATGATTTCCTTTTCAATTGGTCCTTAAACTGATTCTATATTCTGTGATGTGGTTGCAATGGACGTCACTCATTTATTGTTGGGACGTCCATGGAAATTTGATAGGCGTGTTCTTCACGATGGTTACTTAAACACTTATGTGTTTACGTACCACGGGAAGCGCGTCAAACTCTTACCTATGTCGCCAAGTGAGATTTTGTAGGATTAGGTTCAAAGGGATCGACAGAAAGCAATTGAAGCCGAGGAACAAGCTACAAAGGCCAAAGGGGTGCCAAAACCAAATCTCTTTGATGAGCATGGTATTGGCATCCCCGTCATGATTCACGACCGCCCGACGCACCAACACGCTCCAAGACAACCCATGGCGCGCCTCTTCAAGGTTCGGTTGAGCTCCTGTTGTTGTTGACGCATCCGTCGTTCTTTTCGGCGCCATTTCATGGGGGTACCAACGCCCCCAAGCTACACCTCCCGGATTCCTATGGCGATGTGCAAGCAAAGGTCATCGTGTTGGATTTTTTTTGCCATGGTTGATCCCGAGCTTGATTTTGAGGAAGTGAGGACGCTTCCCACTCACGGGGAGGGGGAGGATGATGCGTTCCGGCCTAGGACAACATCAACAGTTTCTATCACAAGTCAAGCTATTCGGTCCATGAGTTCGGTCCAAGATCCACCTTCTACTATGTTGATGACATCTTTGGTCCAAGACACACTTTCAGGCCAATTGGAGGAACCAGAGATCGAGCCAAGCTTTTCCGAAGGAGCTCCCGTCAGCGCGGACAACCAACGTTGTGGCGCGCCCGCGCCTCCATGCGCCGCGGCACCACCAGGTGCTACCGCGCCATACCCAGGATAGCCCGCGTTAATTCGGCAAAACCTTTGCCGTTTCTGGCGCGGGCTAGGGTGATTTGTGGCGCGCCCGCGCACCCCCGGGTGTCGGGCCGCGTCCCCCTGGGGGACAACGCCGCAGCCTTTGGTCTTCTCCTTGGGTCTCGGGTTTCCGTTTTATCTTATGTCGGGATTTTTAAGTGAAACAATTACTATATTTGGCATTATTTATATTTCCGCTATTTATTAAAATAACGAGATGGGTTGGGCTTGGATGTTCGGGCGCATTCTCGCTAAGTTTCTAGGGTTAGGTTTCTAGATCTATTAATATGTCAGACTACTCTTGAATTTATTTTACGCTTGAATGTAATTGAATTTGCCTCAGTGAATCGAGATTCTCTTCCTTAGGCCTTCGATCAGGCGTCAAATCTTTCTATCCCTTTTCCCAATCACTCTTCAATCATTCTAAAGTTTCGTTCTTCGGAATCTTCTTCACCTCAAGACGACGCTAACCCTAGCGTCGTACCAATTGATCCATCAATCCGCGCGCCTCCTTGCGTGCTTCATTCGTCAGTTGCTTCCGCTCAACTTCAACCCTAGATCGAAGTGAGATTCATAAAACAAGACGTCGGTCCTTGTAGCGAGACGAAACGCATCACAAATGGTAAGCTATGACTTCGTGATTGCAATCATTATCACTTTTGCTATTGGACAAATGTGGTACTTTTTCATATTACAACTACCTTCAGATACCATAGTATTGATCATATATGGCTTTTTCATAGTCTTATTGCTTGTTTATTGTCCTGTGCATGCTTCTTGGGTAAAGTTTATGACCCTATATTGGAGAATGTGGATTTTGTTTAACCAGGTTACACACCTGTAAAAGCTATAAAAGGAAAAGGGAGTGAGAAAAATCCAATTTCAATGTCACATGATTGAAGATCACATACTTTGTGCTAGGGAAATCCTGGTTTGGGCTCACTTAAAATAAGTATCATGTATAAATCGCGAACTCCACTAAATAATCTAAGAATATAAAACTTGATATGTTTGTCCCTTTCATCATGTTAGCATTCTTCTTTTAATCTCCCTAATTGAAAGTTTCTTACAATTGAGTATGTGTTGACATGAAGTTGCGTTGAGGCTGAATATATATGGTGTAGTATATAATATTATCTGAAAAGGCTCATATACTTTTTGTAGTGTCCTCTAGTGGTCAACTGGAAGACATGATAAGTTGATTAGCATTGATGAGCAAAATATGTTTATGTGGAGTTTGGATTCTTCAAAGAAGACTGCACAGGTGAAGGGAACGCATTTCATCAAAAAATGTGTCAACTTGATTCATATTGCCAAACATCTACAGATGTTTACTTGGTGCAGCTTAATGTAACGTTCCCTCTTGTTTACCTATGCTTTTATCTAATCCCTCTTGTTTCTTTGGTGAAACATAGTTTATATGATCAACACTTTTTTCTTACAACTACAGTCATGGCAACATTGGATCTTTGTTTCATTCTTCAGGCAACAGTAGTAGATAATCCTATGGTTGCATATATGCTACTTAATTATGCATATGTGATTTGTATTTGGGTCTTGTTTCAAAATCCAGCTACAATCACAGCAGTCAGCTGGGATGCTTCACTCTTTATCCAGAGGAGCATGGGACCCACATGATAGCAATGCTGTTTTACTAACCAGTGAATCAGCATTACAAATCTGGGATCCAAGGACTATGAAGTATGTTTTTTTTTTTTTTTTTGATTAGGTAAGAATTCGGTATACCAAACAGACTTGGTAATCCGAGAGGCCGTAAGAAAACGGCAGCCGTGAACGGCTAAAAAAGTCAAAAGCAAGCAGGATTAGCTATGAAAAGTACAAATCTCCGAAAATAAGAACTACAATGAGTTTGTGATCGGGATGAGTAAAGCGCTATAAGAATAGCGCCACAGGTAGCAGGTCGACCCCTCATGGGCGTGCGAAATGGACAACTGATGTTCCCTCCACCGAGATGAAGGATCTTCAGAAGCCTCAGAGCACCAAGCGACCTGGCCAATACCACTCGGTCCAATGCCAAACTCCGCTCCAACTCCTCGGAAAATTAGTACATAAGATAAGCCCGAGCTAACCTGCAAAAAGAAGTCAAACTTGCCTCACAAGTAAAACGTAATGTTTTACTTGTAACGCAAGTAGACATAAACTTGCTCCCCAAGTAAAATTACTTGACTCGCAAGTAAAATGACAAGCTTGGAGAACAAGTAAGTTTTTATTTTCCTTGCCTAGCAAGGACTAAAGTATACATTTTATTTTATTTTTTCCTTTCTTTGCCTTGCCTTGTCTAGCAAGGACTTTTTCCTTTTATTTTAATTTATTATTATTTTTTTTTTCCACCCAAAAAAACAACCACAAACTTTGTTGAAAAAAATTCCAGAGATTGGACGAGTCCACGCCAATTGAACGTGGAAGAGCAATGGCATAATAGAAAGGACGGACTGAAGAAAGTGGCGCACAAGAGTCAATACAAGACGACCGCTGTGACAAGAGGTGGGAGACGCCAACGAACAGTTTGACAAAGCGAGAACCGTTGAAGCTAGAGGTTGCCGACATAAGGCGCACGAAGCCTGAAATATGAATTTTGACTGAAAAGGTGGAGAGGAAGGCAGACGAAAAAGTTTTGATCGGAACCTTCAACCAAAATCAGTTCACGAAGGACCAAATTATTTACAAAATGACAAAAGCAAAATATATCCAGTTGGTCCAAAAGATAGAGGGCTTTAGAACCCCTTCCTGAAAAAAAACTCAATCTGGGTATTTGTTGATTATGAGTAGATCTAGAACATACCATCGATGGTTTAATGCTATATGATTGTGAATTAGAGAACCTTCTCGGTTAAATTCTTTGCCTTCCCGGCTAGATATTTCTTGTTTGGCTGATAAATATAGCCTTCTCGGCTGATGGATTGGCCTTCTCGGCTGATGGATTTGCCTTCTCGGCATAAAGAAAAGTTATATAAACATAAGAATACCTTCTCGACTTTTTTCCTTCAATACATATATCTTCAATCTTTTGTAAAGAGAGTTGTTAGGGAGAAATTGGGGCATAAAATTAAAAATTGAAACACAAATCGTTTCAAAATTTCATGGAGATTTGGGGATTTCATAGAAGTTACAGCAACCTTTGCACAGGAAGGGAAAAGGGAAAAGGGGCAGGGGGTTTGGGGTTTCCAGAGAGTTACTGTAAACATACTTCCAATGACTGGAATGTCAAATAGATTACAACTATCCTTAAAATTATGTAATCTTTACTATCCTTAAAATTATGTAATCTTTCAAATTTACTTGGATCTGGTTGGGCACCACCCTTTTTTTCACTTGGGTCTTGGATTTCATTAAGATCCCCCATGACAATGGTCGGAAGTTGTATTTGGTTTATAGTTTGTGTTAGTTGTCTCCAAAAGTTATCCTTGTCACTTTCTTGAGGTGGAGCATATACGAAGAAGATCACTAGTGTATATCTTGTTCCTAGGTTCGTGTATTTTAGAGCAACATATCGCGGTTCCTGAATGATTAAATCAATTCTTTCATTGATAAATTGGTATTCCTTCCAAAGGATACAAATGCCTCCCGCCCTACCAGTAGCCGGAGACCAAACAATATTATCAAAACCTGCCCTTCGCCACACCTGATCAGATGGGGTTTGGTCTGTTTTTGTTTCTACTAAAGCCATGATTTGAATACCCTCTATTTTGCAAAAGGAATCAACTTCGGGCCAGAACGACTTACGTCCTATACCCCTACAGTTCCATAGGCTTACTTTCATAATAATTTGTTTTTAAGAGATTGGGATAATCAATACAATCCCAATCTGTTTGCGAAGCCACAAAGTTTAGAAACTTGTACACCTGGGTTCTATAAAGATTTTCTTTCCTCTCAAGAGTTTTCAAAAGCATAAGCATAATATAAAAAGACTTAATATCCCAGAGGCATGTTCTTTGAAAGTGGAGACAAATTCCAAGTTCCATTTTCATAATATTCATGTAGCATTTTCCTTTATAATGTTTAGTATTCTTGTCTTTACAGACCAATATTTTCTTTAGAATTCCATGTTCCTGAAGTTGCTTCTTAACAATTACTCTCGTGTCTCGTTCTTTACACCACTGAATACTAAACATTCGAATCTTGGAATTTTTAACATGCCTAGATGTTGTGCAGTTGTTCACTTCTTTGAGCTTCATGTGTGGTCTTCCAATATCTTTATTAAATTTTCTATGCCAATCTTGCGTGTTGATCCTCTCCTTGGGTTCTAATGTGTGGTTGTTTCTCCAGAATCTGGGATTAAGCAATAAACACACTTTCACTTGCATATTATAAATAGAGTTGGCAATTTCATTGATTAAATTAGGGGCATTTATACAAGTATTCCATCCATAAAGGTTTCTGCACACTATTATATAGCAAAGATGGATTTCATAAAAAGTATCAATACCAGAAACTAGTATCTTTGCATAGATGTATATCTTAGAATCATGCTCATGGCTATTTTTAGTGATACATAAATAGTTATAGATCAGATATTCAGTGTTTTTACCATCTGGTTCATCATTTCTTGTACCTATCCAGCAAATAGAGAAGCTCCATTTATAATGCACAAATTCAGTAGCAATTTTCCCAGCATTACCTTTCACCATAGAAGCATAGACATGCCTTTGTTTGATCATAGGAGAACAAGCACAGAACAAGACTGATTTATTACAAGTAAACCAAAGATCATAATGTAGTACAAAAAAGGCATCAAAGTAGTCTATCTTACTAAGAGAGTTAATTATATGTCTAAACCCCATGTCTCTAATACACTTCCTTGTATTAATGCTTGGAATCCATGTACACAAAATTTTGTCCACCTTGCAATTATTATTTCCGTTCTCCAGAACAATAATCTTCATGGGAGTCCAAATTATTTTAGCGGTTTCACATCCATGCATATCACCAACATTTCTTTCATAGTTCCAGCATAAACCTATTTTCCATAGGGTGACATAGGGATAGAATTCAACATTCAAACACGTATCCTGAGAATCAAAGGAGAGTGACAATCTCCACCCTTTCCTGATTTGTTCATTCTTAAGTAATCTTTCCAGGTCCTTAGATTTTCTTGCATAGTTCAAGTACATATTCCACATCAACTGATCATAGTGGATTAATCTAAAGTCATCACAAGCCTCATTTACATTCAGTTTATGACTACTTGCTACCATATCTTGGGAGCACATATAATCACAATTCTCATCTTCTCTAGCATAAATAAAAGCGAATTTGGTCATGGAAAACCAAACCAAAGTTGGTGTTCTCATCATAGCTTCATATGTGTTCTTATCTCTATTCAACTCATATTTTTTGATCAGGTTGTCGTCCAAAATATACAGAAAAACTTTGGCCCCAAAAATTGTAGTTTGAGCGCAATGAGAGTAGTTTAGATAGAGATTAAGCAAGCCTCTAGATGGCATCCATAAGATTAACATACTGGTGGTCTTAATTTCAATAGACAAGTGCCTCTTAAGGCCAAAAAAAGTCGTCTTAATACAACATTTCCCTTTGTGTTTCTTAGTTCCAAGGGAACCAATATCATATTTTTCCATATGAGCACCACTATTTATGGTTTCCTCAACCATAGTGGGCTTGGGTTCAGTTTGGAGAAAGCTCTCCTTGACCATTGACAGTTTCTTCAAGAAAGCTGCCATGTCAATTTTCTCTTTCATTGTGCCTTTGTCATTGTTAGTCCCCGAAGGGCCAGCCTCATTAGGCTTCTTAGAGTCATTGCCCTTAAAGGTCTCATGGACCATGGCAGTTTGGTTGCTCAACAAATCATGTGATTCTTTAGAGAATTTTCCAGCAGAACAATTAGCCTTCTTAACTATCTTCTTTTTTTTCTCCATTTTGTTAGTTTTTTCCTTCACTAAGGTGCTTATTAGATGTTTTCTCCAAGAACGATAAGTGTCATTATGGGTCAATTCATAATCAGCAGATCCCAAATCTAAGATTACAGCAGTTAAATCACTCTTAACACAGTTTAGAGAGGAGGGATACGACCTGACAATTCTCGATTCCCGTTGCTCATCAAAGCCATTCCAGGTGAGGACGCAAGCATCACCCCCAGGAACTCCCACTTGACTCCTATCCCAGAAATTATGCACCGATTGTAGCCTCGCAAAGGCCCCCATCGTTCTCATACTACACAGGGGCGTGTAGTATCGTAGGTTTCCCAACCCTAGTCTCCATATCCCCCTCGGCTCCACCAGGTAGAGCCCCCTTCGCCACTTCCGCCGCCTTCTCTTGGGCCGCAGAGGCCTCTTCCTAGACAGGCGCCGATTCCATATAGGCTTCTTGAACAATTTAAGGGATGACGGGCGCTGCTCAACGTAAACGATTTGGGCGAAATTTTCTGATTCATGGTGCAAGATTTGCGAAATCACAACATCGAGGAAGCAATAGATGTAATATTTAGTGATTTTAGATAGGAGAAGCCAGATAATTAGGCCAGATTGGGCTGGGATTCGGGATCTAGGTTTTCGAAAGGGGGCTCGAAGGTACTGTTTATGAGATGGGGGAAGAAGAGAAGGGAGCGAGGGTTTCATTTCTCCACGACTATGAAGTATGTTTGTTACTTATGTTATATTGCATTTAAATTTAAACTAGTTTTACTCGTCGTACCATGTACGACTACGATTCGATATTTTATAAATATTATAAATAGGATATTAATAAATAAATAAAAATTTAATATAAAATTTAATATAAGTAAGTTTTTGTTCGTATAATGTATATATTTTTTTAATTAATTATTATATTCTTCCTATTTTATTATTTTTCATGTACGTAAATTTAGAATTTATCAAATATTTCAATATCTATTAAATATTTTATTATCCATTTTTATTAATTTTAAAAATTTTAACTATTTATCATTAATTTTTTTTATAAAAGAAAATCACTATATTTCTATAAATAAATTCGTCAAAAGATATATGATAAAATATTTATATTTATTTTTAAATATTTAAATATTTTATCTTTAATTTTAAATACTTGTATAAGGAAGCTTTCAAAAAAATATTGTTATACTAAATAGATATTTTTTTGATGTTAGAGATAAATTTAAATAGTTAAAAAGAATTTAATAGAAAGAAGTTATAATAATAGAAATAAAAATTAATTTTTTAAATATAAGGTGGGGCTAGAATCGTTATAGTGACTCGAAATGGTACAACTTTAATATATAGTTATAGATATTACCTATTTTTTATTTTCAAACATTATAAGTATTTATCATTAATTTTTTTATTATAAAAAAAATATATCTATAAATAATTTCGTGAAAAGATATCATGCTAAAAGGTAAAAGATATTTATACTTATTTAAAAATAATTATCTTTAATTTTAAATATTTGTATAAGGAAGTTTTCAAAAGATATTTGTTATACTAAATCGATATTTGTTTGATGTTAAAGATAGATTTAAATAGTTAAAGAAGAATATAATAGGAAAAAGTTAAAATATGAGAAATAAAAATTAATTTTGTAAATATGAAGTGGGGTTAGAATCGTTCTGGTGGCTCGAAAAGGGATAGCTTTAATATATAATTATAGATATAATTCCACATTAATTTATTCAAAAATGCCACGTGGCGCAAATTTTACAACAGACTTGGGTTCCGCTTTATGATGTATTAGGGTAGATTTGCTTATTAATCAGTTACCATAATTAAAAAAAAAAAAAAATCTTCGCACGCGTGGTCTGACTAGTATGTTAAATTTATGTAGGATCGACATGTGATAATATAAATGAGATGACAAATTCTAGAAATGACGTCTCATCTTACTTTATTTCTATTCTAGTATTATTGTAGGTATAGATAGATAGATTACATGAATGGGTTATTATAAGAATCCAACTTTAAATAGGAAATTATATTTTTAAAGTTTCATTATACTTCCTTCTGTAGGATCGGTTCAAGCCGATTTACATAGTTTATAATTCTTGTCAATTGGATTACGAATTCAAATTTACCATCAAAGGTGGACTCTTTTTTCATAAAAAGAATAACGATTTTTCTAACCTATGCTCTTAGGGTATAGGTTAAGAGCCTTAAAATGAAAGTATTTTGTTGAATTTTATTAAATTTGGTTTAAATAATTCTTTCAATAGGGTGTATTAATTTTCTTTTAGGGTTTTAGTTTCTAACAATAGAATGCTTAACCTATGCCCTTAAGGCATAGGATAGAAAAACCGAAAGAATAATTGGTTCCTTCACAAAAAAAAAAATAGTTGGTTCCTGCCAAATCCAAAAGGAGATTTAGTTCATAAACCTACAACAGAAAAATTAAAATATAGTCTCAATTCCTAATAAAAATATCTATTTAAAGTACCTATTTTGCATTCATCTTCATCTTCATCTTCATCCACCTAGTGGATGCTTTTGGTCGGTACATGTTTCATCTTATACCAATCTACCCCTTCTAGCTCCAAGCACTTGTTTGTGATTTGAGGACAATCTTCAACTATTAGCTCTTCTAAAGAATCTGGAAGTTTCATGTCTGATAGAGATTGTAGCTCAGAGCTTTCCCTTATTTCAAAATATCTAATTGAAGATAAATGTGGAAGTACATCAAATTCTTGCAATTCGGGACAATCGTTTATGATAAGTCGAGTGAGGCTTACAAAGTCACTCTCATTCCTTTTCTTCCAATCCCAAACTATCAAGTTTTGCATTTCATTGATTTCCAGTTCCTCCAATTTGGGAAATGCAACATCTTTTTTCGGGTTTCCTCGACGTTCAATTTTCACAACACTGTTCATCCTAACCAACTCAAGGCGCTTGAGGAGCGGTAGTTGCTCAATTAGAGGAAGCTCCAAGACATTTTCACACCTATAGAAAACGACACGGACAAGGTTGTTGAATTCTGGATTGCTAATCCAAGAAGGAAATTGTGAGCCTTCATAACAGAATATTTGCAGCTCTTCCAACCTTGTACTTGGTTGGAGACATTCAAGAATAGCATCGCTGTTGTGGTGCGTTCCCCATAACTCAGACGCAGTCCATCTTAGCTCT
Organism: Fallopia convolvulus; assembly: GCA_964016875.1. Taxonomy (NCBI): domain Eukaryota; kingdom Viridiplantae; phylum Streptophyta; class Magnoliopsida; order Caryophyllales; family Polygonaceae; genus Fallopia; species Fallopia convolvulus. The sequence continues at coordinate 78,847,885 of OZ024718.1, read as the reverse complement.
AGTTTTTCAAGGTGTCCTTTTTTGTACAAAGCTGCTTCCCTTGCTTCATTTATATTTTCCACATGTTCCAACTTGGCAATGCAAAAATTTCCAGCAAGTTTATTCAATTCCTTCAACTCTTCAATCTTGCATCCGTCCTCAGTGCCAACTAAGAATGCTGACAAAGTTTGAAGATTTACAAGCGACCCTATTCCTTTGGGCATGGTTTCAAATTGACGGAGCACATCAACATCTAGATGTCTAAGTTTAGTTAGCTTTTGGAATTGCTCTGGTAACACACTAAGTTTAGAGCAACCTTTGAGTTTCAATGTCTGGAGTTCAAGAAGGGAGCAAATTATATCAGGCAACCACTCGATGAGAGTCCATGAAAGGTCCAAATACCTGAGGTGAACATTATGGCCGATCGAACTTGGCAACTCTCTTATTAGGGTTCTGCTTAAATCTAATGCTTGTAAATTCTCAAAACCCAAAAATAGCATATCTGGTACACGTTTGACTTTATGAGCATGATTTCCAAGAAAGAGGAGAGTTCTTAACTTGCTGAACTGTTGAGTCTGTTGTAGTGTTTGAAAAACTGTTCCATCAATGTCGCTACACACCAACGAAACATGTTGAATCAATTCAACATCAGACTTGCTATTGTTTTGGTATTCATTGTCCCATTTGAGGTAGGAGCTGCTGTTGTCGTTTTGGCTATCTAGCAACTCATTGATCTTCTTTGTGTTTTTTCTGTATCTGTCTTTTCCTGTCATAAAGTCGGTTCTAGAGCGCAGCAAGTACCCATTGTCTAGTACAGATCTGAAATACATCTCTCCTTTTAGCTCCATAGGCTCACCCTTTATATACTCCCCAGCAATCCATAGCTGAATGAGGGTGTCCTTCTCAATCTCATAATTTTCGGGTAGAAGAATTAGGATGAAGCATAAATCCTTCATTTCCCCCTCTACCATACTAACTTGTGGGAGTAAATCTTCATCCTAAAATCCAGTTTGGATATATTTATAACAGTATCAGTGAGTAGTTTTAAAGTCATGATAATCTAGTTATTTAGCTAGACCACTTATAAACAAAGAAAGTGACAAGGGCTTACTCAAAGGAAAAGGATCTTTCAAAATGTCTTATTGTTCCATTAATAATTCCATTTTTTCTATATGCCACTGTATTATTATTATCATGAATATTCCAAAAACATAGTAATGCAAACCAAAAATTGTATAATTTTCAACCTACTTGATAAAAAAAAAAAAAAAACTACCTAGTTATCACATGGTTATTGCTCTCTATGTTATATAATCATTGTGATTTTGCATGCTTGTTTTAAGAAAATTGTAGTAAAACATTGTGTATTACTTCGCTGTTTGAAATTTCTACCTTATTTATTATTTACTACTTCGTCATTATTAAAATATTTGTAAGAAAATAAAACTAAGCCCTTGCTTGGATCACCAATTTAATGCATTAAATCGTGAATTTAATGTAGCTTAATACATTATTTTGTTCGATCCAAACATGCCCTAAGTGACAGGACAGTTATTGTAATTAAATGTAGATATTACAACCCTATAAATACTGCAAATTGATAGAGAAACTACCATTTGTTTTGGGGGGTATTGTAGTACCTTTTGGAAATGGGCGCCAGCAATCGGGTTCTTGTATTCCTTCACGTCAGGTTCTTGTTTGTTCAATCCCATTTCATGAGTTAGACCTACATCAACATTGATAAAATCATTCAGAATTTCATACATAAATAAAACATTTTAACAAAAATTTAAAACCTACACGTGGTGAAACCGTATCCACTTCTATTTTTATTTAGCTACAAGTAAAGGTGGATGAAAGATGCATTGGTCCAAAAGTTAAGACATCGAGGTACAATCACGAGTTCTCCATTTCTACTCTTACCTCTAGGCTTAGCAGGTCCAACGCTCAGTATCTCTGATTTAATCTTAATCTTCTTTAGAACTTTGTATATGGAGACGGGTTCAACGACTCCCACAACCGTCAGCACCCCCTTCTTATGGTCGAACTCTATGGAGTTTACACCTGTAACAAGTTCATAAGATCAATCCTCTGTACAAGAAATAATCACATCCAAGAAATCAAAGAATGTAGTATACCTCTGATCTTTGCCACAGCTTTTAAAAGTTTTTGTGTGGTGGACTTATCACTAGAGATGTCTACTTTCATAACAGTTTGCTGTAGTAAATTAAGAAAAGGAGACGAAATTTAAAACAAGCACAACTAAAATGGAATGCCTACACAAAAACTAAAAGCATACAAACTAATCAATAGGCTATTTCTATCTTTAGACAAACTTGAACTTCATATATACCTACTTTAGTTTCATAGGGCAATGACCAATTAACAAATTAAGGCAAAAAAAGCAAATTCTGGTATTATAAGTGTCCCTTAAACAGATTAGTATTAAGATCGGAGTTAAACTCCGACAACTAAATGGTCAGAGTATTTAAATGTATTCCGACGAAATGTTAATTATTTTATGAGTTTTTGGGTATCAATTGGACTTAACGAGTTCTAGTCCATTAGTTCTTCTCGCTTGAATCTACCCTTCATACATGTAACCACATATTACTGTCTTAGTGGTTCCTGGCTTGTTAGCCTTGAAATTGGACACTACCTAGTATTTATTCCATTCATAAATCCCTATTATATTTGAAAAGGCTTATAGCAAGCCCTAGTAGCCTGTAATGACGTAAGGATGCATAGTGAAGTATTTACCTTCATTTTAGAAGGTGCCTCTTGATAGCTTGTGCCTGAGCTTTTTGTTGGTGCTATTGTGCTTGCTGAGACCCCTGCTGGGCCAAAAGAGTAAAAATCTATTCTGATATAATTTATTGTTAAAAATGAATAAACCTGGCCTCATCTTAACAGTTTGAATTCCAAATGATAAAGCATGGAACACAATGCACAATGTATATATACCAAAAACTAAATCCAAAAATTGTGTAAACCTGAATGTTCCTTCAATGTTTGGATGGCTTGATGCTGTTCTTGAATTTTTGGGATGTGAGATCTGAGATGCCAATCTTCTCCCATTCCACTCTCAGACATTTTAGTTAGCTTTGGGCAATTGACTATCTTTAGTAATTGTAGAGTGGTGATTCCATGAATTCCCTTTGGCAGACTAACAATATTAGGACAATTTTCAATGACCATCTCTAACAGATTTCTGAATCCATCTAGGCATTCAGGCAGAGCTGTCAAATTTTCACAGTTACTGACAACGAAATGTCGCAATTTATCAGCAGGAAACTGAAGCCCCTGAGGGAACTTGCTCAGCTTAGGAAGTCCCTGGAATTGTAGATACTGAAGACCCCTTAAGCCACTAAAACCATCCCACTGTGTCAAATCCAAAACTTGGCAGTTGCGAATGCTCAACTCTTTGAGGTAAGTGAGGTGCTTTATGTTGTTTGGAAGAGAACTGATCAAGGGGCAATCGTGAATTTGTAGAACTCGAAGAGCCTGTAAGTGTTCTATCCCCTCTGAAATGGACCTGAGATATGGGCAATTGCAGAGTTTGAGGTGGTGTAGTGAGGTCCAACTCTTGAGAGCTTCTTCTGGTACTTTTTCCAGCGACATTGAAAGGAGCAGATGCCTCAAGTTGTGCATGTAAATGGGAAGTGTTTGCAGCTGCTCACAGCCAGAAAGGTCCAGAGTCTGTAGATTTAACAGCTGGCACATTGACTTGGGAAGCAGTTTGAGCTTGTGATTGCCTGCAAGTGAAAGATACCTTAGCAGCTTTGAATTGCCAATAGTTTCTGGCAACTCCTCAAACTCGGTGCCATCAAGCAACAGAACACGTGCAAGTCTCAACTTGGAGATGACCTCCTCTAGAAACAGTCTGCTCACAGGACCTAAGTATTTATGGAACATAAAAGTTCTTACCCTTGGCAGTGTTAAGTGGTTTGGCGCAAATCCTTTATCTAAGGAACTCTGATCTACCTTCCAAATTATATGGGAACAACCTTCTAGAAAAGGTGCATCATCTGTCAAGAGAGCTACCTCCCTTACGTACATCCTATATAGTAGTACTACTGCATAATTATGCATTAGAACCATGTGGTGACCATCACTCCAAAATGACTGAATAGCGGACCTGATCAATAGCTCGTTAAAATATGTATCGCCAATATCTTTGGGGTCTTCATTTCCATTTCTTGATTGCAACAGCCCCAGCGCCATCCAAGAAAATGTTAAATGGTCCCTAGATATGAAATTATTTTCAGATAAAATAGAAAGAATAAAAAGGCATTGCAGCAGATCAGATGACATATACTCAAGATTAATTGTGAATACAGGATGTCCTGCATTTTGTCTATACTGCGCAATAGTCCAGATTTTTCTTTCCTTTATTTGCATCCAGGAACGCTCATCTCTGTTGGTATGCAACATGCTTCCTAGTATCTTGACTGCCTGCGGACAGCCACGACACTGCTTAACTAAAGATCTCCCTATATCCCTCAGGGTGGGGTACTCTTGCTCTGCCTGTTGATCAAATCCGGCACATCTGGTAAATAAGGACCAACAATCATTTTCAGCTAGGTATTTTAGCTTCAAGCATCTAGCTGGGAAAACCCAACCCATCACTATGACCGTGCTTCCTGCTGAACCCACCTCCAAGATCTGCCTAAACTCCTTCCACTCAGCTATTTTTCCGAACTCATCATAGTCATCCAGGACGAGAAGATACTTCTGAGCTGAGAGGATACGGCGCAATCTGCCCTTGAGTGTTTCCATGTTCATTCTGTGCAGGTAAGACCAACTCTGGTTGGTGAAAGACCTTATAATTTCAACAATCCTACTTTTGAGGTCTGTAGTTCTTGGGGGTAACCCAAACAAAACTAAGTCAAATCTGGTTGAAACTTTGACATCGTTGCATATCATCTTTGCCAGACTTGTTTTTCCCATCCCTGCACCCCCATAGACACATATAACATTGGGATGCCCATCCGGATTGAAGATCCAGTCAAGAATCTGCTTCTTTTCTGACTCTCTTCCAACAATTGTGTCCTCCCTGAACCACATCTGGTCGTAGCGGGAAGATAAAGCTGGAGGAGCAAACGACCATTCATCTTCTATCCCTTCTGCACAGCCAGCCTCATAATCTGAGATGATATACGACAAGCTAGAACAACGAGACTCGGTTTCGGAATCTGTCCCGAAATCCGTGTCTCTGTTGGAATCAGAATCAGCCAGAGTATAACACAACATCTGTTCCAACTTTAATAGCATAATCGTCGGGTCAGTAACATGATAATCAAGTGGCAACAACATATGGACGGGTTTGCCTTTGATTTTTTGCCCCAATTGCTCGGTTGCAGCCACAATTAGCATATCCTCGATCTCATAAGCAGTCCTTCTGAGTTTGTAGAGATCAACTCTGGTGTATGGACTTTGATATTCATGAATCCTCTTGTACATATCTGGAAGAATAAGGAATTTTAGGAACCTCAAGACTCTCTTGAGCTCTCCTTGGCGATCTTTATGAGAAAGATCAGTGGGCGGGTCTTCTATTTCCTCGAAATCATCTAAGCTTAGCATTTTGACACTCCTCTCCAACACCCCATACGTGAAGAGGAATTTGATACAGTATACTCCTTCATCCATTAAGGATGGATGATCAGAGCAATCAGAAACGAACGGCGGCTGTCGATCTATTCCAGTAATTAAAACAACCCAAAAAACGAACAGTGAGGAAATTGAAGTTGAAAAAGTATAAAGCGGACAAATGGAAATCAAGCGGATCTTAGGGCCTGTTTGGCAATTGGGAATTAATAGAAAAGAACGGAACGAAAGGGAGAGGATAGGTGTTTGGATGGAATGAAAGAAAATTAATTACTGTGTTTGAGATTTAAGAAGGAAAGTGAATGAAAAGTGAATATTAACCCTTTTTTTTCAGTACTAAACCTATTTACAAGTTAGTTTAGTTGAATTGTGAAAGATATACAACAAAATACGTACCGTCCAACCCACCAAAAATACGTACTATAAGCTAACAATACGTAGCTAAAAAACAAATAAAAATACGTACCAACCTTCATATAAAAATCATCCAACAATTCATAATCATCCAACAACCTTCATATAAAAATCAACGTACTATAAGAAACATCCAACAAATTATTTAAGTAATCATCCAACAATTTAATAGCAAAACACGTACTATAAGAATCACAAGAAACAAATATTCATATAAATATAGTTCATATAAATATAGTAGCCTACCAACCTTCTAATGAAATAAAAATCAACGTATCTGAAAAAAATTAAGCCTACAAAGGCTTAATTAATTAAGTGGAGTTCAATCCAACATAATTAATTAGTCCTTGATAAAAAGTAGAAGAGAAAGCTTCGAAAGAAAATTTTATTGAATGAACTCGACTATGTTACAGAGTAAAGCATGCCTATTTATACAAGAGTGTTGCTTTCTAACAAACTTCAAGAGAGGAGTTATCCTCTGTTACATGTACTAGAGAACATATCATGGTGGGATATAAAAAAGAACATATCATGAACTCTATCACCCCCCACCACCAAAATTGGCAGGGGTCACAAAGCCAAATTTGCCAAGAACATCTTTTATATCCTGGTATTTGTTTTGTAAAAGTGTCAGCCAGTTGTTGAGTTGTAGGAACATGAGTGACAGAAATCAACCCTTCAAGAAGCTTCTCTCTAACAAAGTAACAGTTAAGATCTATGTGTTTTGTCCGTTCTTGGAATGCGGGATTCTTGGCAATATAAATTGCAGCAAGATTATCACATTTAACCGGTATTGGAGTGATATCAGTAACTCCTAGCTCAAAGAACAATCGACTAAGCCAGGATAACTCAGCTGAAACATTTTTGAGTGATCTATACTCTGCTTCTGCAGAACTTAAGGAAACTGTTTGATGCTTCTTTGACTTCCACGAAATCGAAGTATCCCCAAGAAACACAACAAAACCACTTACTGATTTCCTAGAATTGGGATAGGACACCCAATCTGTGTCACAAAAAGCTTGTAGTTGACAGGAGGAAGATGAACTGAACAACAAAGCATAATCTTGTGTGCCTTTGAGATATCTCAATGTGTGAATAGCAGCATCAAGATGAGCACTATGAGGAGAGTGCAAAAATTGGCTTAGAAACTGAATAGGAAAGGCTAAATCAGGTTTGTTCTACACTAGAAAATTCAACCTTCCAATTAAGCGTCTGTATATATAAAGTAGGATTAGGCAATGGAACACCAGAATTCATCAAGAGCTTAGTGTTTAATTCCAAAAGAATAGCAACAGCAGACTTATCTGAGCAATCAAACTCATTCAGCAATTCAGAAATATACTTTTGTTGGCTCATGAGAAGACCTTGTTTTGTTTTGGTAAATTGAAGGCAAGGAAAGTAATGAAGTTCACCAAGATCCTTAATCTTGAAAACATCATCAAGATAGGACTTAAGAAAGTGCATCTCAGTTTGATCATCCTCAGTGAGCATAATATCATCTACATAAATGCCACAAAAGTAGATAGACCTTGGACAAAATGCTTATGAAATAGAGAATGATCATTTGGGGATTGAGTATAGCCTTTAGGCCGTAGAGCACTTGAAAGTTTGGCATACCATTGGCGAGAAGCTTGTTTGAGACCATATAAAGATTTTCTTAGTCTACACACCATATTCTTGCCTTCAACTTCTAAACCCAATGGAATCTTCATATAAACTTCTTCATGAAGATCCCCATGAAGAAAGGCATTGTTCACATCTAATTGATGAACTTGCCATCCTTTCTTCAAAGCTACTGAAATGAGACACCTAAATGTAGTCATCTTTATGACAGGAGAGAAGGTTTCTGTGTAATCAATGCCCTCTTTCTGTGTGAATCCTCTGACCACAAGTCGTGCCTTATACCTTTCAATAGTGCCATCAGCATGTTGCTTAACCTTATATACCCATTTACAACTGATGGGTTTCTTTCCTTTGGGAAGAGGAACAATATCCCATGTATGGTTTAAATCTAGAGCTTGAAATTCTTTCTTCATAGCTTCTTCCCTTTCTTTATGTAAAACATCTTTATGGTAAGATTGGGGTTCAAAAGGAGGAGAAATATGAGGATGTGAATATGGTTTAGGAAAGGATATAGTAGAGGTGAGAGTATGGTTACAAAAATGAGAAGAATCTGTTACAAAAGTGTGACAGACATATTGATTGAGATTTGAGGGTGGATGGCTTGGTCTAGTAGACCTTCTTAGAGGAGGAAATTGTTACTGGTCTTGAAGATTAATAGGAGATAAGGGAACATTAGAATCAATAGATTCAAAAGATTCAAGTTGAGGAATAGGAGTTTCATCATCAATAAAAGGGATAGTAAAAGATGATGGTGGGTTGGAAGATGATGTTGGTTTGGATAAAGAAGAGGAAAAATTAGGAAGAAAAGGAAGGATGTTTTCATGGAAAACAATGTCACGAGAAAGAACTATTTTGTTTGTGTTAAGGACTAGGACTTTATAAGCCTTTTTTCCTGTAACACCCCTATTTTACAACATTGGGTGTTACCGCCAGTGACCTCAGACTTTACCGTCCAAAGTCACCCAAGGCTTTTAGAATGATATAGAACAATTAAAATGCGGAATAAAATATAATACATAATGAGAAAAGGTGCTCCCGAGGGAGACTTGGTTCTTACAAAACATCTTACATTGTTTTCAAATATAAAGTTGTTCGGACTTGAAATGCAAAACCTGCTTGTCCTTGAAACGTAATGAAACTAAGGCAAAATGATAGAAGATGTACATCTTGAAAATCCTTGTTCTTCCTTCGTCTTCACTTCACTTCACTTCACGCCTTGTTGGGATTCCTAGATTCTGACATAATTCGCGAGGGGCGAGAGAATGCCAGGCAAACATGCGGAAAAGAAGAATTAGTCTAAGAGACTAAGCAAGTGGGAAGGGAACTTCCCGAGGGTATTTCGATAATTTCAATTATTGTCGAAAGAGATAATAAGGTTGTGTTTATGATGGGCTATACGATAAGTCTTGTTTATGTGGAGCTTTAATGGTTCAAAGGAGAGTATATCTTAGACGAAGATAACTCGAAAAGCGATAGATGAACTACTAGATTGTAGACTTCTTTAGGATTTCGGAAAGGTGTTGGGAACGTTTATTAATTCATACAAGTAAAAACCTCTCGCGCCCTGAGCGGACCGGGAGCCGGATCGATCATTTGAGACCGGTCCGGTTTTGGTATCTTAAATGTGCATTAGCACTTATCTTATATAGTGACGAAAGATATTTGACTTTGTTAATGATTTTTAATAGAGAGTGGTGGGACACGGATAATCCGAGCCACCCGAGGGAGAACTTCAATTCCCCGGCACTTAGCTAGAGTGCGCACAATCCCTCCTTGCAATCGGAGCGGATGGAGATCATGACCCCGAAAGTCGTATGGACGTACGACTTAGTAAGGTTATATAGAGGCGTCGGCTATCCCGCACCCCTTTCTAGTTTATTCCACTTGCCTTAGCGTAACGGTTTCTTACGAACGAGCTTTGACGAACTTAGGCGATTTCCCACTACGAGCGAGGATTCCGACCTAACGACACGGAAATTTGCAAAAGGCTTAAGTCATGATTTTCCTCCCAAGGTTTGGATTATCCCTTATAATGTTTTATAAGAGAGTTTGAGATTCTAAATTATTATAATAATAATTTAGAAAGTTATTTTCCTTAAAATAATAATATTTCTTTATTATTATTTTGGTTTTGTAATATCCTTGTTATTCCGTAAAACCTTTATTAAAAATAATTATTAAAATAATTATTAAAAACTATCCTTTTTACTTATTTATGATAAATAAACTATTACTCTCAAATTTTTGATTATTCTTGGGTGAACCTTAGAATATTGCCTCCCTTATCTAAAATACTTTATTACTAATATTTTCTTAATAGAAAAGTATTTACCTACTTAATTCTTATTAAATAAAGTTGTCATGCCTATAGTTCCTCTACAAGGAAGTTTCCATAACTAGGAGTTTCTAAATTTTCCTTATAAGGTAACTTACCTAAATTCAACATATATTCAATTAATCTTATTTATTTTGTTCCTATAGTTCTTTTCACATTATATGGCTCATAAATTATCTATGCTCATAGTTTATAATATATGATCATGGCTTATAAAATATAATCATGGCTTATAAATATCTACTTCATACTTATAGTCTATTATTATAATATCTTAGGTTATAAAATAATATCTTTTCTATATCTAAATGATTTCTTTCCATGCAAGTAATCCTCATGACTATATAATATCATAAGATCAATATAAGATCATAATTCTCTATATCTAACTTAGAACTTATGTCTTGTATTAAATCTCTACACTTGAAGGTATATTAAATTATTATTTTCTTTAAATGATGACTTTAGTTATAAGACTATTATTCATTATTCTTTTATAACCCAATATCTAATATCCAACTATAGTTCATGGCTACACTTTTGTGACAATACTTTTATAAGAATTCTCTATCATTATCCAAAATAGTTATTCTTATAATAGGTCATGAGTATTTTATCATTACTACCTTATATTATAACTAAAACCATATAATAACATATATTACCTTATAGTCACATTTATCATGTTATAATAAAAGATTATGTCTTGTAATGACTTCTACACCTAGAGGTATGCTAAATTCATATTTTTATTGAGTAAGGAATTTATTTTATGAATCTATTTATCTTGATCAAGCTCATAAACATGATATCTTCTATAGGTTAGGACATGCAATGATTTTTTATCTACTAGCACCTTGTTATTATTTTTGTATAAAGATGGTAATATTAACTATAAATGTTGTAGGCTATATTTATTTTATAAAAACTATTTATATTATGTAAGGAGTATACTTATAATAACTACAATAAACAATTACCTATTTTTCTATAAAGTTAAGTTACCATGGTAAATCTAGTTTGTTTCCATAACTTCAACTAACAAGATCTTTTATACCTAATATTTTTATTCCATAAATCCTTATTTGATTTCTACTATTACATTTACTAATCATAAAAGGCTAATATTTATAAAGTACATAAATTAATTTAAATAAAATAAAGCTTAGGAGTATACTTTCTTAGTTTTGTATTACAGAACAATGGAGAGGAGAGGCGGGGGAGGCCGGCGGTCTTCGAGGCGGCGCAACCAGGGCGGGACGACGGCTCCGGCGTGGCTCGGCGGTGCAGGGGCGGCGCGCTGGTGGTCCGGCTAGGCTAGGTGGTGGCCGGCGGTCTCCAAGAGGGAAAAAGAGGGGATTTTTGGTGGGATTTTGAATGGAGAATTGAAACTTGAGAGGCTGATTTTTTAGGCACTAGAGAGCACTTAGCAAGAAGGAGAAGAAGATGTTTGAAGTGTGAGTGAAATGGTGAAGGGGAGGCTCCTTTTATAGGCAAATTTGAAGAGCTTGGCAATCCATGCCAATGGCTATGGACCAATGGAGGATGAGGCAAAGCTTCACTATTGGTCACTTGTGTGTTTCTTTGGTGGTGATGAGAAGATGATGGAAGCATGGAGTCTTGCAAGCAAAGTGAGAAGGGTGGAGGACATGCATTGCTCCCATGTCAAATCAAGTTGACTTGTTTGAAGAAGAAGACTAAAAATTGATATAAAATTAAAAGAGTGGGGTAAATGGCAAGAAAGTTCACTTGGTCTAGCGGAAATGGAGAGGGGCGTGTGAGGGTGGAGTGCAAGAGATCTCGGGTTCAAATCCCGGCTCTTGCATTCTTTTTACAAAGCTTGTAAATTGTATTTTTAGGCCTTTGTGTAATTTATTTTATGGAATAAATTCAATTTCTAAAAGACCTTATTTTTGTCTAATGCTCTTCTTATTAAATTACCTCACTTTATTAATCTATGCCCCTCATGTTATTTTATTGAATTTTTACCTATTTTAATTTTCTTGATAATCTCTTTCAAAAGAAAATAATAGAAGTTAATTTGATATTTAGAAATTCTCCCTTTTAATTAAAAAAAATAATTGATAATAAATATTATATTATAAAAAGCTTGGAATATCGCGGATATTACATTTCCTGCTGGATAACCAAGAAACATAGCAGCTTGAGCTCGAGCTTAAAGCTTGTCTCTACCTTGCTTGAGTGTGGAAACAAAGCAAAGAGACCCAAAAACTCTCAAATGGTCAAAATCAGGTGGTTTATGAAAAAGTACCTCATAAGGTGACTTGTGTTGGAGAATCAGATATGGAAATCTGTTGATTAAATGAACAACAGTTAAGACAGCTTCTCCCCAATATTTTGTAGGCATTTTGGAATGGAATAATAAAGCTCGAGTGACTTCCAATATATACCTATGCTTGCGTTCAGCCACTCCATTTTGTTGAGGAGTTGATGTGCATCTGGTTTGCAATTGAATGCCCTTAGAAAACAAAAAATCTATAACAACTTTACTAGATCCTAGCTCCATGGCATTATCAGTTCTCAGAGTTTGCACAATGCAATGAAATTGCCTTTCTACAATTGCAATAAAGGACTGAACAAAAGAAATGCACTGCCTTTTGTGGAAAGCAAATGTACCCAAGTTGCTCGGTAGAAATCATCCACAATGGTTAAAAAATATTTGAAACCATTATGAGTAGGAGTGTGGAAGGGACCCCATACATCCATGTGTAACATCTGAAAGGAATAAGATGAAGAGATAGCACTGGATGGAAAAGGTAGTCTTGTCATTCGTGCTTTAGCACAAGTAATACAACTTTTGAGATGATTAACATCTTTTATAGAAGCTAGAGACTTTAACTTGGAAACCAATAAATGGCCAAATATAGCATGAAGAATACTGTCAGAAATAACAGAATGAACAGAAGAAGAAGCTACTGTATCAATAGAATGAGTAAGTTGTGAAGAAGGTTGAGTTGGATCTTGTAGAAAATATAAGCCTCGAGAGCATTTACCAATCATCATGCTCTTCTGTGAGGTGAAGTCCTGTAATATACAGTGATCCCAAGTAAACATCATCACATAATTCCGACCAGAAACCAGTTTAGCAATAGAGATCAAGTTGCAGGTAAAAGTTGGAACGAGCAAGACATCTCGAAGCACCAAATTATCATAGAGCTTTACTGATCCAAACTTAAGAACTTTAACTTGTTGACCATTAGGAAGGTTAACATTGAAAGGATGAGACAACACAAGAACATTGTGTAATAAAGACATATCTCCAGTCATATGATTGCTAGCTCCAGTATCTAATATCCAAGATGAAGAGTGTATAGCAATAATAGGAGAAACAAGAGATTTACCCGCAAATGCAACAAAATCTGATTCTTCAAACACATGTGCAGAAGACGCTTTGTTGTTGATCAATGCTAGCAACTTGTTGTATTGATCTTGAGTCAGATTAACAGCTTTGTCAGAATCACTTCCAGTTTGCCACGCGAAAGACTTGTCCGATTTGGGATTCTTAGAAGAATATGTTGATTTTTTATTCTTGGACTTATAATTTTGGGCAAAACCGATGACGAAGAATTGTCGACATTATGATTTGTCTTCTTACAGTTGGTGCAGAAACGCTTCTCTGAAGATCGGTTTGATGAAGAAGACTTATTTGTTGAAGAAGACTTATCAGTTGAAGATCTGAAAGCATTCACATGTAACGATGATGAAGCCTCCAAGATTGAAGAAGAAGACATCATCGTTCGTTGCTTTTCTTCTGTAAGGAATATTCCATAAGCAGATTGAAGGGAAGGAAGTGGCTTCATTAGCAAGATTCCACCTCGAATTTGAAGATATTCATCATTGAACCCCATAAGAAAGTGAAACAGCTTCTGATTGTCCTTATATTCGATGAGTTTGAGAAGAGCACCGCAAGAGCAAACCGGAAGATTGCGAGCACTCGTAATCTCATCGAAAATTGATTTCAATCGAGTGTAATATGTGGAGATGGAATCAGAACCTTGTGTGAGATTCATCAAGTCTTTTCGAAGAGAAAAGATATGCGTACCATCACATCGACCAAATCGAGAATCCAATTCCTCCCAAATGTCTTTGGCTAGGTCAGAATACGTGACAGAACACTGAATTTCTGGTGACAAGCAGTTGAGAATCTAAGATATGATCATGTCGTTGACGCGTTCCCAAATTGCAACTTCAGCACCACTCACCGGCTTTGGAGAATCACTAGAGATAAAACTCCATTTATTTTTAGCAGAGAGAGCTCGTCGCATGGATCGACTCCATTCGCCATAGTTGGATCCATCGAAAACAGCAGGAACAAGGATCAATCCCGGATGATCCGAGGGATGTAGGTATAACGGATTCGTGGAATCCATGATGCGGAAGAATAATTAGGCGAGAATGCCAAGAACAATACTTCTGATACCATGATAGAAAGTAGAAGAGAAAGCTTCGAAAGAAAATTTTATTGAATGAACTCGATTCTGTTACAAAGTACATCATGCCTATTTATACAAGAGTGTTGCTTTCTAACAAACTTCAAGAGAGGAGTTATCCTTTGTTACATGAACTAGAAAACATATCATGGACTCTATTAGTCCTTGAAATAATAATACTATAATTAATGCTAGTTTTTGAAATTATTTCAAAACCCGCTCCCTGAATTAGAATTAATAAACCCTTTTTAAAAAAAATTAAAATTAACAAATAATATCTAGATCAATTTACCAAGATTAGAATTCTTAATTATTGTGTGCCCATAGGTACACGTAAATATTAGTATATGTATTAGCATATTTTATTACAAGCGAAAATACAAAATATGGCTTTGGAAAGTTGTTCCCTTAGTAAATATTAGAGTCCATGGGTCGTTAACGTGAGAATGCACATGATCGTTTATATACATATTCATATTGAGCCTATCACATAAGTTTAATTATGTTCCATCTTAAAACTAACTGGTAATAGGAGTAATCTCTGAATTTATATAGTGGACTTATTTAGTCCAAATTTAAAATGTTGGAATGTATATTCTCAACACATCATCGCAAGTACAACTAATATGTCCTGGTTGACACATAGAAAGTGACCCAAACCAGACCTTGCTCTAATACCATCAGTGGCGGATTTAGGGGGCATAGGTGGGCGACCGTCCCCCATTCGCGGGAATTTTTTTTAGTAGTACGGGATATGCCCTGAGGGGCATGCGGGGTGCTGGGCGCGGGCTTCCATCCCAATTCCGTCGGCCGCCATTGTTGAAAGCTTCAACAACGAGATTTGGAAAATGGCATTCAGAGTTCAGTTGGATTGAGGAAGATGACAAATTGACAAAGTGAAACGTCATCGTTTTAATAAAATGCTCACACAATTTTATTATATTTTGTTTAAACATGAAACTCTGTCGTTTCAATGCTAGGATTTAAAAAAAACTAAAAAAAAAAGAAATGCCTAAAAATCAGAACTTAGAGCATCTACAATCATGCCCCAGCTACAGTGTCATGCACCCCTACTTTTTCCATTTCTCTCTCTGTCACATCAGCTATGCACCCCATTACAATTTATTTCCACATCCATGCACTCCTACTTTTTTCATTTTCAATATTTTTTCTCTCTCCATATACAATTACAAATATACCCCTAACTCTAATAAATATTACGTATATACCCCTCGGTATAAAATTTTTTGTTATAATTTAACTATAATGATGTAATTAATAAATAAAAAATTATATTGCAAATTTTTTAAAAATCATAATTTTCGTTTTAAGTCATTGTAGGTTTATTAAAAATTTCATATACTATATTATGCTTAATTAAGTAGATATTGATATATAAAATTAAAGAAAATGAACATCATAATTAGATAGATAATGCAATTCAAAGTTTGGAACAAAGTACATCTCAACATAAAAAAACAACGTAAGAAAACACACAACAATTCGAGAAATTAAATTAAACAACATACAATACTTAAATATGTCAATCCGACTCATACTCATGCCTAAATGTTGTCCAAATGTGCTCCACTAGGTCTGCCTTCAACCGATTGTGTGTATCCCTATCACGAAGTTGAAGATTGTTCTGGATGTAATTGCTCATATCAATTGGCCTATCGGTTGAGAACGTTCGATTGGAGCTAGATCCTTCACCTTCTGGCTCATCATATGGAGGAACCACATATCCATTAGCCTCGTATTCGGGTCTTTCATCTTCTACAATGATATTGTGTAAAATTACACAAGCTCTCATTATTCTTCCAATAAACGATGCGTACCAAGAGCGGGCTGGATTGCGAACGATATGAAATCGGGCTTGTAAGACTCCAAACGTCCTTTCCACATCTTTGCGGCAACTCTCTTGGCGTTTGGAAAATAGTTTTGCTTTACGGATTTGAGGGAGGCTAATGGATTTGACAAATGTTGCCCAGGCTGGGTAGATACCATCAGTGAGATAATATCCCTTATTGTATTAATGGCCATTCACCGTAAAGGATATGTTTGGAGCTACACCTTGAAGAATGTCATCAAAAACAGGAGATTGTTCAAGCACATTAATGTCATTGCACGTACCTGGTGTCCCAAAAAATGCGTGCCAAATCCATAGGTCATATGATGCAACAACTTCTAGGATAATTGTTGGACCATCATGATCTCCACGCTCAAACTGCCCTTTCCATGCAGTTGGGCAATTTTTCCACCTCCAATGCATGCAATCAATGCTACCCAACATGTCGGGGAATCCACGAGACTCTCCTACGCTTAATAAGCGTTGTATGTCTACGGGAGTTGGTCGCCTCAGGTACTCATCACCAAAGAAAGTTATAACACCTTCAACAAAGTTGTACAAACATTCTCTTGCAGTGGACTCCCCAAGACGAAGGTACTCGTCACAAGCATCTGCAGCAGCGCCATATGCCAACATGCGTAGCGCAGCAGTACATTTTTGTAAGGCCGATAAACCAAGCCTACCGGTCGCATCTGGCCTCTGCTGAAAGTACTCCATATTGGTTGAGAGGCGATCAACAATGCGCATGAAAACATACTTCTTCATTTGGAACCTACGTCGAAAGACATGGGCCGGATAAGTTGGATTGTCGGAGAAGTAGTCGTTGTATAGTCGTTTGTGCCCTGCTTCCCTTCCTCTTTCAATGCGGGATCGAGTGCCTCCTCTTCTTGATCTTCTTCTTTGTGCGAGCTCCCTTTGGTTTATGAAATTTTGTTGGAGATACTCGTACACAGCTCGCATTTGGTTCAAAGACTCCTCTAGCTCATTATCTATTGTTGGACTATTGGGAGATGAGTTTGAAGAGTTTGAAGAGTCTGTTGAGCTTGAAGAGTCATCAAACATTTTGAAAATAGTTAGAGTGTGTTGAGCTTCAAGAGTTATCTTTTCGTCTTGGTAAACTATGGTTTATAACGCAGATTCAAAATTTATGAATGTGGGAGAACCATTCAATTTCTGCATCATGGCAGAACCACTCAATTTCTGCATCATGGCAGAACCACCCAATTTCTGCATCATGGCAGAACCACCCAATTTCTGCATCATGGCAGAACCACCCAATTTCTGCATCATGGCAGAACCACTCAATTTCTGCATCATGGCAGAACCACTCAATTTCTGCATCATGGCAGAACCAATCAATTTCTGCATCATGGCAGAACCACTCAATTTCTGCATCATGGCAGAACCATCCAAGTTCTACATCATGGAAGAACCATTCAATTTCTGAAACATGAATTACATTAAAGATGGATTACATTAAACACGAATTACATTAAAGATGGATTACATTAAACATGAAAGCAACCTAGAAACAAACACACTCGATGAAGAAACCTAAAACAACAAGCAAACAAAGACAACAAACAAACTTGAAAGTAAACAACAAGCAAACAAGGACAACAAACAAACTTGAAAGTAAACAACAACAAGCAAACGTAAAAGCCCTTCCTAGAACAATTGAAACCCTTCAATATTTCATGCCAAGCTCATCCATCAACTGCTTCTTCACCCTAGAACAATTGAAAACCAGGGGTCCGGGGGCGGAGCCCCCGGCAGGGAGTCCGAGGGGTAGCGCCCCTCGGCGGTGGTCTCGCTGAGCACATGTTTTTTATTTGTGGATTTATTGTAATCTGTATAAGCTTAACACATATAATTAGAATAATAAATAACACAACAAATACCCTAATAAACAACCTAAAAATATACTTTAAATTTAAATGTAGTCAAATATATACAATATTGGTGTCTATGGAAAGATAAAAAAAATTATGAATTATGGTAATTTTTTTTTATTATTTAATGTTTAAATTGCCCAAATGGCCAATTTAAATAAAGGGGCAATTTAATTGCCCCCAGCGCCACGCGTCGCCCGCTGAGCGGGCCGCGCTCGCATAATGCGAGCGCGACGCGTGGCGCTCTTATTATTTTTTTTTTCTCCAGAAAATTGGCCAAAACGCGGAGCTTTTGTTATGTTTGGAGCGAAACGGTGCGTTTTGGTCTATTACACGCGCGCCAAACGCGCTTGCACCGGGTTCATTAATTTTGTCTGAGGTTTCATTCTATGCTCCAACTTTTCTCGGGACACACCCCCCCCTTTAATTTTTTATCTTAAAACTGACATGTTGCATCGGGTCATCTACCCATTGTAGATGCTCTTAGTCCTCCAATAAAAAAAGAATAATTTTAAACATTGTAACAAATCATTCCGTACATAGAATGACTCCTTCCTCTCAACCCCAACCCTGTGAACTGTCCATTCCAGCTCCAAATCAATTACCCATTCGAAACCCTAGCCTGTAAATCCATGGCCAGATTGGAGCAAGTCTATGTCTCCTCCTCATCCAAGCCTCTATCATCGGCAATAATAGTATTTATAGTGTGGAAAACAACCCAATCCATAATCACCAAACAAAGAAGCGAAGAAGTCGTGCTTCTCTGGAATGGCGCAACCTTGGGCGACCATCGAGCCTAAGGATAAGGTGGAAAGTTAAGCTTTTGAACGCTTATAGAAAAAAGAGAAGACGGAAGAGAAAGGGCGGGTTCCTCGTTGAACCGCTTATTATTTGGAGGCTAGGGTTCATGATATGCAAGAAGAATTCGGGCCAGAGGAACGGGGAATCGATGAGTGCAAAGATTAGCTGGTTCAAAGAGTGGGATTTTAAGATGAATTGCCAGGTGGAAGACAAAGGGGATTCTATGATATCCTTCCCCTGGAAGCGCCAATCTGGGAGATGGATCCCTCTCCCATACAGTTTGACTCTTTCCTCTCTTGATCGTGATATTTTTAAGGGCTCGTTTGTTTCTATACCATCGATATCAGGAATGGGGTTAGGAATCAATGAAACCCATAGTAGTGTTTGCTATAACAATTGGTATGGGAATGGGTGATTCCCATTCCAACATAATACACTTGATGTCATACCCAAGCCAAAATCAAGGTATGAGTCATTCCATGTCCATTCCTTCTTCCTTCTCTTGAGGCCTCTCGTTAGCAGCTATTGTCGAAGATTTAGCAACCGTCGTCGGAGATCCACCAGATCTGGAAAGAACATTCAACTGTGATCATATCTTATATGGCTATTAAATAAAATAAAGTATAATGTCCTTTAAAAGACTCTTGTTCCCATAGAACTTATATTTTAGAACAAGCAACAATACATCGGGAATAGATTCGTTCAATTGCAAGGAACGTTCAACGTTCTCTTCAAGGGTACATCTTTCTTATAAGAAATTTTTTCATAATCCTCGATATACAAAAGTTATAACACCCCTTATTCTCCCAAATAAAAGGAAACCATGGTCAGGTAACAATGCCCTTGTTTAGTCTATCTCAAATAACTAGTAGTTCCCTTTGAGGGAACGGTAACATAAATTTCAGTTTTACTGTTATGTTGTGACTTACATGGAGTCACACGTGCAATTAAATGCAAATCAATTAAGTCTTGTCATTGTCCAATGATGAATACATCCATAGAATGGACACGTTCCATTTCAAGGAACAATATTGACACATTCCCTTTTAGGGAACAACATTCACTAGTTCCCATCTTGGGACCAGTCATCCAAAGGACATTCGATCCAAAATTCAGTTTTCCTTACACAATCATATAATAATATCTTATATATGATTAATCAAAACTTGGGTATTACACCGATCAATTCTCATTCACTAAGTAACGAGAAAATATGAGCACGTGTAAGAAACACATCCATTGTTCCATGATCAAAAGTTCACACATGGGTAACGATCAACTATTACCACACTTTACATATCATTCATCAGAACAATATCAAGGGAAAAACTCTTCAATTCCCAAGATTAAACATGAGAGAATTCGGATCCACCTTTATAGGTTTTCGGGTTCTTAAGTAGGACAATCAAACCTTTGATCTCCTCCAACTTCAACTTGGTTGTCTTTCTCGGAAACCGTTTCCATATGATTGATCGCAAAATATTGATTTCGAATGTAGGTGTCGTGGACTCTCTGCTTCGTAGTTCCCACCGAAGATCATGTATTTGTTGTTACTCAAGGAACAATGCGTTGCTGAAGTTGTGAAGATCCTCTTCGTGGATGTAGTTGAAGACGACAAATCTTCTGTAGATCAATCATATGCAATACTTGATATAGGTTTGAATCACGTAGAAATGCTTTCCGAAATCAATATTTCGTCCCCTACATAGCCTTGTGGAATCCACGAAATTTGAAGTGAGATAAGACAAACTAACCAATCTCTAACAAGGCTCATGAAAGAGATCGAACCTTAGAGTTCATGTAAAATGGATATTAGACTCTATTTGAAGTTCAATCATGGAGAGAAACGCTCTCCTATGATTATGTGAACCAACCCGACACTAATCTCCCAATAGCCATTTATATAGGCAAATGAAAGCAGTTTTAGGGAACGATTAGCAGCAGTTACCGACGGTTACTAGGAGTTAACAGCGGTTAACAAGTGCCACGAAAGGTTATCATCAATAACCCATGTCACCCATCAGTTATTAACTCATAAGGAAGTTACAATGCAGTATACAACGGTTTACAAGACGGTTATCAACGATTAACAAGTGTTGAAATTTTATTCATGTGTCAGAGAACTACTGTTCCCACTCAGGTGAACCAGTGTTCCCTCAAAGGGAACAGACATTGTTCCCTCCAATATGGAACAGACTCATTGTTCCCTTTCAAGGAACAACACCTATTATTCATCCTCATTGTTGTATATAGAATTCTTGTATTAGAGACACGTTTTCCCTTAGGGATAAAGTTCCATCACTAACTTCTTGATGAAACCCGAAATGAAAGGCTCACTAGAAGACAAGAAACGAGATTATTATATTCGAAAGTGCAAACACTTGCTTCTTTATTTATGATTTTCTTTACAACGAGGTTTACAGGCCCACGAGGCTAACAGATTATTTGAGAATTACACCCTAGACCTCCTATGATTATCCGAGATCTCGACCTAACAATGTCCGAGATCTCCTAGTTGCTAGCTAGCTCTAAGCGTCACTTGCCGGTCCCTTTGAGTGAGGTTGAGTTGCGGAGTCTTTGATGTGAGGTAGAGCGAGGTGTAAGAGGCTTGCGAGGTGGTGTAGCGAGGTCTTTGATGTGAGCGGAAACTCTGTGAGACTTGAAGTCTTTTTGTGGACTTCACTTGTCTATAGCGAGGCCTTTTAACGGTGTTTCGATCACGTCGATCTTCAACGAGCAAGAAAGTTCTTGAGTTCAAGATGTTTTTCGACCCCTTTTCCATTCGAGAATCTCCTCTATTTATAGAGGATTGGGGAATCGAGTTTTGGTCGTTTGTCCGATGTGGGACGCCCGAGATCAAGGGCTCTGATTGGCCTAGAGGCGAGGCAGCCGGTGATTGGCTCGAAGAGCGGCGTTCGCTGAGTGGTCATGGTGGGCGGGCGCAAGTAGAGTCGGTTACGAGGTCGAGACCTCGCTCCGAGGTCGAGGGGGACCTCGTGGGATAGGAATTTTGTTAAAATAATTGGGTATGGTTGTGGGTCCCAGGATCATCCTCGGGGGTCCCTTTGACCTGGTTTGACCCTCATACCTCGGGCCCACCTCTTGCTTCGCTATTCTGAGCATCATCACAACCCCATGGCCTGGGGACCTCGGCCCGAGGGTCGCAGGGCATAAGTTCTCAAAGATTGCGGGGTGCGAGGCTCTGAGAGGTTGGTAGGCATTTTACGAGGCTTCAAGGGTTTCCGAGGTCCCTGGAGATCATCTTGCGAAGACCTCCCTTTGCGAGGTTCTACACTTAGCTTTTCTTTGGTTGGCAAAGGTAAAGCTTTTCTGGGCTTGCTCTTCGTGTTTTGCTTAATGGGCCGCGCAGGAGGGACATGCCCAATAAGCCTAACTGGGTAGGGGAGGCCCAAGCCTGCCCTTTATAAGTGCGGACTTCACACGCCTCCCCATTTATCTCTTCTTCCCAGATTTTTGCCTTCTCTCTTTCTGTCTCTTTGGCTTCCTGCGAACGGTTTCTTCAGACGGTTTCCGGCGAGCCTCAGCCATCTTCCGGTTGCACCACCGCCTCCTCCTCGTCGATTCTGAACAAGTAAGTTTTCGACTTTTCTTCTCCCGCTTCTTGTTTGCTTTTGATTTCTCCCTGCTTGTTTTTTGTGCCGTGTTTTGGAGAGGCGATGGAGTGTCGCCTGGTGTTTCGCGCCGGCATCACGGTGGCGAAACTGCGGTGGTGAGGTCGGCGTGAGTTTCCGCGTGCTTTTATCGCCGTTTTCCCGTTGCTCCTTTCTCTTCTTTTCTCTTTCGTTTCGCCTTGTGCCCTAGTGGGCAGTGGTTGCCCCTTGGCGTTTCGCACCGACGACAAGGTGGCGGGACGGTGGGGTGAGGGTGGCGAACGCCATGCACTCGGATTCCTCGCCCTCCAACCGACAGTTGTCTCTTTTTATTTTTCAGCGGTTTTGAATTTTGAAGCTCTTGGAAACCCAAACGTCCTGACGACTGGTTGATGGGACGTTAGGGTCTCCACCGCCGTTCTCCACCGCTGGCTTCCATTTCATCTTCTCTTTCCTCTTTCTGGCGCTTTGACTTTTTCCTTTTTGGCGGTTCGACTTCTCCCTCGCCGTCCTATCTTGTCAGAGTAGCCCCTAGGGTGCCACGTGGTTCCTCGCCCCTTATGATCCGGAATTTCTCTTTCTCACGAGGTTATGACCTCGCACTGCTTTTCTTCCGAGGTTACGACCTCGCACTGTTTTTCTTCCGAGGTTGCGACCTCGCGCTGCATTTCTTCCGAGGTTGTGATCTCGCATTGTTTTTTCTTGGTTATAGTGCCCGACGTCTCAATGCTTCTTTCTTTTCCAGGTGCTAGCCTTCCGCGGCCTGGACATCGTTCTTTTCATGCCTAGGAGAGAATCTGCTAGCCCTCCGCCCGGCTTCGCTTTCAGAGTCCAAGAGGGTTTTTACGAGGATGTTTCGGAGTCCGCGGGAAGCGTAGAACTCAGCGACTCTCAGAATCCGAGGTCCCCTTCGCTGGTTTTTCTGCGAGCCTTCTTCAAGCGACTCCGAGGTCTCTATTAATTCGTGCTTCTCCCATCTTCGAACGTCGTCGGGCGTTGAAATGGCTTCGTCTTCTACCCCAGACGAGGTTGTTACTGAGGTCGAAGCGCGGCCGGTTGTGGGAACGACCTCGGCGCCGCCTCCTTACGTGCCTCCGAGCTTCCCTGCGGCGTACATCACCGACCCCGTGTCCCGCGTCCCGAGGGTCCTGGAGGAACGGATCCCCATGACCCCGGGTTCCGCCGAGGCTCGTCTATCCGAGGGGGTGGCCACCGAGCTCGAGCTGAAGGACCTTACAGACATTGCCAAGGACTTTGCTTGGCCCGAGGGGGTTGAGTTGTCGCTTCCCGATGAGGGGGGTCACTCCTTGGCGTCTTACGACAGGTGCGTGGTTGTGCACCTCTTCAGCCTTCAGGCGGGCTTCAGGCTGCCCTTAGCCCAGCATTTTGTTGATTATCTGTGGGCCATGAGGATCTGCCCTGCGCAGCTGTTTCCGAACGCTTGGCGGTTGCTGTGTGCCTACACGATTCGCAGTCGCGAACTTGGGGACGGACCGAGACATGACTACCTGCCGGCTTTATTCCTAGCGAGGAGAGACACTCGGTCCCGAAGCCTTATCAACCTTAGCACGCCGCTTATCAAGATCACCACGGCCCCTTCGAACGTCGGGCCATGGAAGCCGAATTGGTTCTTGGTTCGCGACCCCACCGGGAGATATCTCAATTTTCCGGTAACGTCGGGCGAATTTGTTCGGTGCGTAACCCTGCTGGATGTTGATGAGCTCAAGGCGCTCAGGGTCCGATACGCCACGGCGAGTCAGGCACCGTTTCAGGTGTATCTTTCTCAGGACCAGCTTGAGCGGGCTGGTTTGAGTCTCAGTCTCCCTCCCAGCGAGGGAAAAGAGGGTACTCAATCTCTTTCCTGACATTCCTTGATTCGATTTTTTTCTTTTTGAAGTTGAGGGGCGAGGTTTACAACCTCGCGGGCTTATTTTGTCTTACTACTGTCATTAACTTGCTTCTTGCTTTTCTTATCTAATTTTCTCGTTCTTTTTTTTTTCTGACAGTGAACCTACTCGGCGCTCTTACCTCGAAGTCACAGGGCAAAAGGCATGTGACTTCTTCCTCCAACGCTCCGAGACCCCAGGTCCAACTTGGGGTCGTCATAAAGGAACCGACCTCGCAGGCGAGGCCTCCCGCCCCGCAAAGCAAGACGACAGCCCCGAAGCTGAAGGCGCCGACGGCGAAGACGAGCGGGGGGGTGGCGTCCAAGGGGGACGCTGCGAGGACGTCCTCCCATCACTCTCGAGGATCCGGGGATAAGGTCGGGTCCAAAAGGAAGGAAGAGGGTTCTCCTCGGGGGGAGAAAAGGAAGAAACGAAAGGAGGATGGGCAGGGGGAAACCCCAGGGGGCGTGACGGTCGAACGCCCTGGGCCCGCGAGCCGAGTTATCTCGGCCACCGGGCCCCCTACCGAGAAGTTCCACTGCCCTGGACCTTCCCGGGGCGTGTCCGAAGACTGGGATAGGACAGTTTGGCCCGACGAGGTTGCATGGGCCAACAACCTCTCGGAGGCAGCCCTCAACGACGAGATCCTCCGCTACTCCGCGATGGTATATCTTGCTCTTTTTTTTCATTATTTTTTGTTGGCCTTATTATTCTTGTTCTTGTTTTTACGTGCTCTTTTATTGCTTCAGAATACCTTCTTCGCGAACTACAACTGCGGCCACGTCGTCCTTCTCCATAGGAATCTGGGCAGAATGGAGGCGAGGCTCCAAGAGCGGGACGCCGAGCTCGAGAAGAAGGGAAAGAGCGTCGCAGAGGCCGAGAAACGCGTTCGCGTCGCGGAGATCGCGGCAGCGGACGAGGCCAAGGACGCCTCGAGGGCCAAGGAGGAGCTGAGGAAGGTGAGGGAGGAGAACAAGGATTTGAAGTATGAGAACGGGGATTTCAAGGACGAGGTCAAAAAGCTCAAAGGCCAGCTATCCGAAGAACACCAATTCTTCAGAGAGAAGGAGGCGGAGCTTCGGAAAGCCGAGGAGGAGGTTACCAGGCTCCAAGGGCGTGTTGTTGAGCTCAGCAAGGAGCTGGATCTCGAGGGGCCCAGATATGTGAAGTCCGAGGCCTTTCAGGCCGAGATGGTGGAGAGTGTGAGGAAGATGTTCCAGCAGTCCGTCAGGATGGGGGTAAAGCAGGCGGTCGCGAAGTATGGGCACATCGACCCCCGCATCAAGTTCTTCATCCCCAACTATCAGGAGACTATGGGGGAACTTGAAGGGGAAGAGCCTGAGGGAGAGTGCGAGTTCTTTCTCAATGAGGATGGAACTGTGGCTAGCGAGGCGCCTACCGTGGCAGCCATCGCCCAGGAAGATGCGCCTAGCTCCCAGCCTTCTGCCATCACCGCCCCTGCCCTGGAGACTCCCCAAGGACCTACTGCTCAAGCCCCTGAAGATCCTCCGAAGACCTCCGACCGTGCTGCCGAAGCCTCTAAGATGTAAAGGATGTCGTTGTCTGCTTCTGTTTTTTTGTTTTGTTGTTTTGCTTGTTGTTTTGCTGGTGGCCCTGCGGGGCCTGTAATTAAACATCTGGGCACACGTGCCCCAGCTTTTTATGTTATTTTCCTTACCTTATGATTGCTTGTTTGTTCTAGCTTTCTCGTATATGCTCGCACATATTATCTACCCAACCCCATGGCCCGAGTGTCACAACTATTGTCGTATTCGGGGCACATCGGGTGTTTCTGATTATGTATCGAGATCTCGAGCTTTGCTTCAACGATTCGCCGAGGTCCCGAGCCTTTTTCGGACTTCGCACAACGACTTTGCCGAGGCCACGAGCGGGAAGCGAGGTTTGGACTTAACGAAGATCTCCAACACCAAGCGGGAAGCGAGGGATGGACTTTTAACGAAATTCTCCAACACCTCGCGTGAAGCGAGGTTTGGAATTTTAACGAAAATCTCCAACCCCAAGCGGGAAGCGAGGGATGGACTTATAACGAAATTCTCCAACACCTCGCGTGAAGCGAGGTTTGGACTTTTAACGAAAATCTCCAACCCCAAGCGGGAAGCGAGGGATGGACATAACGAGATTCTCCAACACCTTGCGTGAAGCGAGGTTTGGACTTAACGAAGATCTCCAACCCCAAGCGGGAAGCGAGGGATGGATTTTTAACGAAATTATCCAACACCTCGCGTGAAGCGAGGTTTGGACTTTTAACGAAAATCTCCAACCCCAAGCGGGAAGCGAGGGATGGACTTAACGAGATTCTCCAACACCTCGCGTGAAGCGAGGTTTGGACTTAACGAAGATCTCCAACCCCAAGCGGGAAGCGAGGGATGGACTTTTAACGAAATTCTCCAACACCTCGCGTGAAGCGAGGTTTGGACTTTTAACGAAAATCTCCAACCCCAAGCGGGAAGCGAGGGATGGACTTAACGAGATTCTCCAACACCTCGCGTGAAGCGAGGTTTGGACTTAATGAAGATCTCCAACCCCAAGCGGGAAGCGAGGGATGGACTTTTAACGAAATTCTCCAACACCTCGCGTGAAGCGAGGTTTGGACTTTTAATGAAAATCTCCAACCCCAAGCGGGAAGCGAGGGATGGACTTTTAACGAAATTCTCCAACACCTCGCGTGAAGCGAGGTTTGGACTTTTAACGAGAATCTCCAACCCCAAGCGGGAAGCGAGGGATGGACTTAACGAGATTCTCCAACACCTCGCGTGAAGCGAGGTTTGGACTTAACGAAGATCTCCAACCCCAAGCGGGAAGCGAGGGATGGACTTTTAACGAAATTCTCCAACACCTCGCGTGAAGCGAGGTTTGGACTTTTAACGAAAATCTCCAACCCCAAGCGGGAAGCGAGAGATGGACTTAACGAGATTCTCCAACACCTCGCGTGAAGCGAGGTTTGGACTTAAAGAAGATCTCCAACCCCAAGCGGGAAGCGAGGGATGGACTTCTAACGAAATTCTCCAACACCTCGCGTGAAGCGAGGTTTGGACTTTTAACGAAAATCTCCAACCCCAAGCGGGAAGCGAGGGATGGACTTTTAACGAAATTCTCCAACACCTCGCGTGAAGCGAGGTTTGGACTTTTAACGAAAATCTCCAACCCCAAGCGGGAAGCGAGGGATGGACTTAACGAGATTCTCCAACACCTCGCGTGAAGCGAGGTTTGGACTTAACGAAGATCTCCAACCCCAAGCGGGAAGAGAGGGATGGACTTTTAACCCGGAGTTTTTATTTTTGAGAGAGATTTTGAAAGTCCCACAACCCTTTATTCACAAAAAGCAGTAACGGAATTCAGAGAGTTTACACGAAATATTTCTTTAACCGGTCGACGTTCCACATCTTACTGAGGGTTCGCCCCTCGTTGTCTTTGAGCTTAAAGGCTCCGGGAGTGACCTCCTCCCCGAGGATGTATGGTCCCTCCTAGTTGGGGTCCAGTTTGCCACCTTCAGTTCTTCTCAAGACGAGATTGCCTGTGGCCAGGAGCCGAGGTCTCACCTTCTTGTCGTGGTAAACTGCCACGCGGCGCTTGTATTCCCTGGAGCGAAGGTCGGCTACTTCGCGTAGCTCGTCGCGGAAGAGCAACTCGACCCTGAGAGTGGCCTCGTTCTCCTTTTCATCAAAATCGAACACCCTCGCTGATGGGACCAGGGTTTCTACCGGGACTAGGGCCTCTGCCCCGTAGGTTAGGGCGAACGGCGTTTCTCCGGTCGCGCGGTGGTGCGGTACGTCCATAAGACGAGCGGGAGAAGCTCTGCCCAACGACCTTGTGCCATGCCCAGCCGCTTTTTTAGACCGGACAGGATGCGGGCGTTGACGTTCTCTACCTGGCCGTTGGACTAAGGATGGGCCACGGAGGAGAACTTGAGGGTTATGCCGAGTTCTGAGCAGAATGTCCGGGTCTCTTCACAATCAAATTGGGGGCCATGGTCGGTCATGATGGTCATGGGAACGCCGAAGCGGCAGACAAGGTTCTTCCACAGAAAGTCGCAGACCTTAGTCCCCGTGATCTTCGCCATTGCTTGTGCCTCAACCCACTTCGTGAAGTAGTCGACAATGACCAGGATATACCGCACCTGACCGGGGGCCTTGAGGAAGGGGCCGAGGATGTCCATCCCCCACATCGCGAAGGGGCACGGTGCGTGGATGGAGCGACGCGGCAAGGTCGGGGCGTGCAAGAGGTTACCGTGCTTCTGGCATCCATCACATCGCTGGACATAGTCCCTTGCGTCTTGCCGGAGGGTGGGCCAGAAGTACCCCAAGTGGGCGATCTTATGCGAAAGGGTTCGCCATCCAGGGTGGCCGCCATAGACCTCTTCATGGGCCTCATAGAGGATGTGCTCCGTCGACTCGGTCGGGACGCACAATAGATTGGGTTCGGCGTAGCCTCGGCGATAAAGGCAGCCACCTATGACGCAATACCGCGCCGCCTGCATTTTCAGCTTCCTGGCCTGCGCGGGATCCTCTGGGAGGACCCCACTTTCCACATACCGTGTTATCGGGATCCTCCAATCCTCCGCGGTGACAGATAGAACCTCGCTGTTCACACTCCGCGAGAGTTTTCGCTCTACCATCACGCGGTTCCCCACTTCAAGGGGAAGGGCGGATCCTAACCTCGCTAGCGCGTCTGCCTTGGTGTTCGAGGTTCGAGGGATGGACTCCACCGCGAAGGTTTCCAGGCATGACACCAAGGCTTTGACCTTTTCTCGGTACGCGAGCAGGAACTCCGTTTTGGTGTCGTACTGACCGTTGAGCTGGCGCGCTACCAGCTCGGAGTCGGTGTAGACCCTGAATTTCCGAGCCCCACTGAGGAGCGCCATCTCGATTCCCGCGATCATGGCTTCATACTCGGCCTCGTTATTGGTGGCGTCGAAGGCGAAGTTAAGTGAGTACTCCGTCTCGATCGAGGGCCCAGCGAGGAATACGCCAGCCCCACCACCGGTGTCACATCGTGAGCCGTCGACGAACACCTTCCACTCTTCCGAGCTTGTTTCTGTTTCGGGGAAAGTGACCTCCACCATGAAGTCAGCGAGAGCCTGCCCCTTCATGGCAGTTCTTGGGAGGTAGCTGATGTCGAACTCGGAGAGCTCGACTGCCCACTTCGTCATCCGCCCGGAGAGGGCGGGCTGGTGGAGGATTTGTCGAAGTGGGAGGTCAGACAGGACCTGGATGGGGTGCGCATGGAAGTAAGGGCGCAGACGCCTTGCGGCGGTCACAACTGCCAGCGCCATCTTCTCTGCTGGGGAATATCGCTGCTCCGCGGGCTGGAGCACACGGCTCACGAAATAAACTGGGTGCGTGGCCTTTCTGGTGAGCACCGCGCTGACCGTCTCGAGGCTGACGGCCACATAAAGTTGCAAGTCTTCACCCGCCAGCGGGGGCGACAGTGTGGGGAGCTTTGTCAGGAAGGCCTTTAGCTCAGAGAAGGCGAGCTCCAGATTCTCGTCCCACACGAACTTGTCATTCTGCTTGAGAGCCGCGAAAAAGGGGAGGGATCTTTCCGCCAGGCGGGAGCAGAACCTCCCAAGGTAGTTGACAGCACCTTTAAGCCGTTACACCTCGGCGCGAGACCGTGGTGACCTCATGGAGAGGATCGACTCGACCTTGGCAGGGTTTACGTCGATGCCCCGTTCGCTAATCATAAAGCCCAAGAATTTTCCCGATGACACGCCGAAGACGCACTTCTCGGGGTTCAGGCTGAGGCGGTTTTGCCTGAGAGTTGCAAAGACCTCAGCGAGGTCGACCAGATGCTCCTCAGGGGTCTTGCTCCGGACAACAATGTCGTCGACATAAGCGGACACGTTCCGTCCGAGATGGCTCTTGAAAACGCGGTCGACGAGGCGTTGAAAGGTTGCCCCCGCATTTTTCAGCCCAAACGGCATGACTTTGTAGCAATAAGTGCCTCGCTGGGTGATGAAGGATGTCTCCTCCTCTTCTCGCGGGTTCATCAGGACCTGATTGTACCTCGAGTACGCGTCGAGGAAGCTCAAAACCCTGTGACCTGCGGTTGAGTCAACGAGCTCGTCGATCAAGGGCAAGGGGTAGCTGTCTTTGGGATAGGCTTTGTTGAGGTCCTTGAAATCGACGCACATTCTCCACTTCCCGCTGGCTTTTTTGACAAGCACGACGTTGGACTACCACCGCGGGTATTGGACCTCGCGTATAAACCCCGCAGCCAGCAATTTTGCCACCTCGTCATTTGCGGCGCTTGCCCTTTCCTCGTTCATTTTTCTTCGTCGCTGCACCACAGGGCGAGTGGTGACGTCGACGTTCAGAGAGTGCTGGGCTACGGTCCGCGGGACACCTCGGAGGTCCTTCGCAGTCCAAGCGAACACGTCGCGGGACCCAGCGAGCAAGGCTTCTAGCGACGTCGCCGATGCCCCCGAGAGGCACTCCCCGAGGTAGATCTTCTCGGACTCGCTCTCGAAAGAGGATATCACCCTTCATTCCGGCTCTGGAGTGGGGACTGTGAAATCCCGGACTTCGAGGTCGGCCTCGCCGGGAGATTCCACCATGAACACCGGGCACTTTTGCTTTGCAGAGGTTGCGTAGCAAACGCGACCTTCCTCCTGATTGCCCTTTACCTCTCCAACCCCGCCATCGACGGGGAACTTCATCTTCAGGTGATAGATAGAAACTACCGCCTGGAACTTCATCAAGGAGACCCTCCCAATGATTGTGTTCCACACCGAAGGCAGGCGCACCACTGTGAACTCCACCATTTCGGTCCTCCTGGTGGACCCGGTGCCGAGCGTCATCCAGAGGTCGATGAGTCCGGCCACGTCGACTTCGTCTCCCGAGAAGGAGGTGAGTTTCCCAGCGTAGGGCTTCAAGGAGGTCTCGGAGATGCCCAATTGCTCGAACGCGCCATAGTACATGATGTCCACGGAGGATCCCATGTCCACCAGTACTCGCTTAACCATCTTTGAGCCCATCTGCGCGTGGACCACCAGGGGGTCGGAGTGTGGCATGTGAAGCCCCTCGGCATCATCTGACGAGAAGGACAAACCTACGTGGGCGCGCGAGGTTTGTGCGACGCTGAATACCGAGGGTTCATGATGGCTTTCTCTCGTGTATCTCTTCCGCTCTGCCTGGCTTGACCCAGCCGGTGATGGTCCGCCCGAGATGGTATGGATGTACCCATCGAGCGCCGTTGCCTGTCCCGAACGGGCCTGCTTCGCAGCGCCTGTTGCTCGACGTTGTTGTTGTTAGCCTGGGTCTGACTTGGGCCTCGCGGCTCGAGGTTTGCTCCCGACGCGGGGTTGGCACGGCCCTTTTCATTTGGGTCATATGCGGGACCTCCCTTGCCTCGGTAACCCCGCGGTCTCCTGCCAAAGCAGTTCCAGCCTCCGCCACCGCCTCCACGGTTGTTGTTCCGGTTATTGTTGTTGTTGTTATTGTTCCGGCTATTGTTGTTGTTTCTGTTGTTGTTGTTGTTGTTGTTGGGGTTATGTGCCTGCGTCACATACGCATCGCGCGCGGCCGGCGCGGCCACCTTTGCCTTCCCCTTAGCCTCGACGACGATCTCTTTGTCAGTTCGTGGTCGCGAACTCTGGTTGGCGGCATCCTCGGCGTATACTTGGGCCGTGATCCGGGCGCACAGGCTTTCGTATGTCTCCGGATTCTTATAAAAAATGCGTTTTTTGAATTCCCCGATGCGCAGGTTGCCCATGAGGGTGTCGCGCACCGACGACTCGTCGACGTGCGCGATCTCCGTCACCGCGGTCGTGAACCTTGTGAAGAAAGCGCCTAAGGATTCGCTCTCCCCCTGCTCGATCCCGCGGAGGTCCCGCATGTTCTTCTTGCGCTTCCTGGAGCCGCTGAAGTGCGTGACAAAGGAATCACACAGTTGGGCGAACGAGGTCACGGAGCCGACCTTCTTGCTTGAGAACCATGTCAACGCGGCCTTTTCCAGGGTGGTGGGGAAAACCCTGCAGAATATCGCGTCATTGTAGGCATTGACGTTCATCTGGACCGCGAAGTGTTTTACGTGCTCCTCGGGGTCCGCTGAACCATCATAAAGCCCCATTTGCGGCCTCAAGAAGCCCTTGGGCATGGGCGCGTTCCGAATCGCGTCCATGAACGGGGAGGTGATCTTGGCTTCCTCCTGATTTTGGGGCGGTGGCCTCGAATTATGTGATCGAGACCTCGGGTAGTGTATCGCGCTCCCTGCTGTTTCGGACAACTCTGGCTCTTGCAGCCTTGATCGACGCAATCGAGACCGCGAGATCTGCATGGGATCTCGGGGAGGTCTCTCTGTCGACGAGCCGTTGGTGGAGGACTTGGGCTCATGCGCACGCCTAGGGACGTACGCGGGGACATACTCGGAGTGTGGCTCACCCTGGGGGGGATAGGGGACGTACGAAGGGGCGAAGCCCTGCTGGTATTGCCCATAAGTCGGGTAGGGATATGGGTTCGGGGGCGCGCCGCCCTGCTCGAGGCTTTGGAATGGGGATGGATTTTGCGGGGCGGCGTACGTCCATCCCGGAGGGACCACGAACGGGCAGCCCGGAGGTCCCGCGGTTGTCCATTGCGTAGTTTCTGGCATGTTGTCGGGGTGTTGAGGGAAGAAATTGTTTGGGCAAGCCATTTTGAGGGAATCGAAGCCAAGGTTTTGCACGAATCGAGGAACTACTTAGGATGAAGAAGTTCCCACAGACGGCGCCAGTGATGAAACCCAAAATGAAAGGCTCACTAGAAGACAAGAAACGAGATTATTATATTCGAAAGTGCAAACACTTGCTTCTTTATTTATGATTTTCTTTACAACGAGGTTTACAGGCCCACGAGGCTAACAGATTATTTGAGAATTACACCCTAGACCTCCTACGATTATCCGAGATCTCGACCTAACAATGTCCGAGATCTCCTAGTTGCTAGCTAGCTCTAAGCGTCACTTGCCGGTCCCTTTGAGCGAGGTTGAGTTGCGGAGTCTTTGATGTGAGGTAGAGCGAGGTGTAAGAGGCTTGCGAGGTGGTGTAGCGAGGTCTTTGATGTGAGCGGAAACTCTGTGAGACTTGAAGTCTTTTTGTGGACTTCACTTGTCTATAGCGAGGCCTTTTAACGGTGTTTCGATCACGTCGATCTTCAACGAGCAAGAAAGTTCTTGAGTTCAAGATGTTTTTCGACCCCTTTTCCATTCGAGAATCTCCTCTATTTATAGAGGATTGGGGAGTCGAGTTTTGGTCGTTTGTCCGATGTGGGACGCCCGAGATCAAGGGCTCTGATTGGCCTAGAGGCGAGGCAGCCGGTGATTGGCTCGAAGAGCGGCGTTCGCTGAGTGGTCATGGTGGGCGGGCGCAAGTAGATTCGGTTACGAGGTCGAGACCTCGCTCCGAGGTCGAGGGGGACCTCGTGGGGTAGGAATTTTGTTAAAATAAGTGGGTATGGTTGTGGGTCCCAGGATCATCCTCGGGGGTCCCTTTGACCTGGTTTGACCCTCATACCTCGGGCCCACCTCTTGCTTCGCTATTTTGAGCATCATCACTTCTCATTAATGTTTCTCACTAGACCACAACTATGCTTACACGAGCGCGCACTCCACACACCCAAACTCGTGATATAGCAAAGTAAGATCTCATAGTGTCGTATGAACCCCAATCATACTAAAAGGCATTGTTCCCTGTTCCCATATAGGGAACAATTACTTGATGACACTAAAATCACCAACAATTTCAACACCGACGGTGTACTTGTTGGCGTTACAAATGCGGCTAGTTTAGGCATGGTAGAACTTGTAGGGCATGCCTTTGTTGACGGCACCATTGACCTCGACATCAACATAGTCGCCAATGTGGAAGGTTTGGAGGTATCCCTTCTTCCTAAACGGCTTGGAGAACGAATCTCACCACATACATGAGCGAAAGGAGACAATCGTTGAGCGAGAGGGGGGAGAAAAGAGGCGGCAAGAGAGGTTGGAGAAGAGGCGATGGGAGAAGCTTGAGGTTTAAGACCAGAGAAGAGACAATCAGAGAGGATAGAAGAGAGAGTTAGCAGGGTTGGGGTTATGCGTAAACTAAAAAGTTAGCGGCTAACTAATATGTAATTATCAAGATAAAAAGGGACTATTTACCCAATTCCCTCTTGTTTTTTTTTTCTCTTTTCTTTTCTTAATTTGTGTAATATCTGTTCTTTTGGACATTTTTTATGGGACAGATGGAGTAGTATATATCGTAATGTGTAGCTCAACATTAGCAAATTATGTTTATGTGCAAAAGAGATCATACAAACGAGCTAAAAATAATGTTTACTACTTTTTTTTTCCAAATATAATGTCCAATATTTTTTATAACTATATATTAAAGCTAATTTTTTTTTAGATACCACGTTGATTTTACCACCAAATTATATTTAAAAATTAATTTTTATTTTTATTAATTTATTCTTTATAATTAAATCATTTTCAATCTATTTATGTGAAAAATAATTTTTAAATTCGAAATTTAATTAAAAAATATCGAAAATTATTCTATCTTTATCCTTTTATCTATTTATATAAAAGATTTATCTTAAATTAAATTTTGATTAAAAAAATTCAATATTTATTGTGAGCGGGTAAAACAAACATAGTTATCATAGTTATTTTCGCTATTAAAAAGGTATTTCCAAAATTGTTGCGCAGTTATTATTATTTTCGTTATTTTCCATATTATAAAATATATGGTGGCTATGCAACTTTATGGAAGATTCTATCCTGCAAATATGATAGAATTAAATCCGGAGAATGTGGGAATATCCCTAACTTGGGCTTTAAGCAACCCTAGGAGATAATCCCTCTTCCATTATAAATACACGCTCTAGGCGTGTAGGGAGAGACACATGCGCACATCGGCGTATTCAGAAAACTTGAACAGGCTAATACTCGCTTAGCTCGACTGTTCAGGGATTCACCGCTCTGTTGTTGTACCTCGTCGCTAAAAACGACAATTGCTCTTCTGACTTAGGCATCAGAGGTGGATTAGGGGGTCCCCGCCCCCTGTGTCCATTGTTTTGCAGGTTTTTATGTTAAGAGATTGAAGGCGGAGCGAAAGAGGAGGAGTTCTTAATTAGTGCATTGAAGACGGATTGAAGACGGAGTTTTTGTGCACAACATTTAGATAATTACTTGCTTAAATTGAATTTTGATAAAAAAAAAAGTTATGTTATATTTTTCTTAATTTTTCTACTTATGTAAATATAGAAGATTTTTTTATCCTAAAAAATTCAGTCTTTATTCATATTTTTCATCTTTTCTTATTAATTATCTTTTTAACTTTATATTTAAAAGATTTTTAAAAAACTAAATTTGATTAAAAATATATAATAATTTACATTATTTTTGTATTTTATCTATTTTATAAAAGAGTAATTTAAATAATTTATATTTATATTTTTTCATAAATAAATTATCATTAAGACATTAAAATCATATTGAGCTCACTTTAATAATTTTTATTTCGTCTCATGATAGCATGCATTTAGACCTAGTTTTAGGGCATGTTTAAATTCATTTTTTGGAGTTTATTTAGTTTAGTTTTGAGTTAGTTTTATGTTTGTATCGTTTGTTTCCTTCGTTCGGTGTCTACTCTTGCTTTTTTCGGTTTCAGGATCATTTGGAGATGGGTTCAAGGAATTTGAGTGACAACAAGGACAAGGGCGAGAGAAGCAACCTGAAAGGAAATGGATAGGAGTCAAGCGGATGCAAGGAGTTGAAGAGAAGATGGAGCAGTGCACCAGTGGGAATCTCGGTCCGAAACTCGACCGAGACTTGGACCGAGTCTTGCAAAACTCGGTACGAAACTCGATCGTGTTTCGGACAGAGTCGCGTCTTTTCCGCGAGCTTTCTTTCTTTTATTTCGAGCTTCTTTCTATCTTGTATTTAAGGTTTAATATAAATACTCGGGGATTAAGTTTGGAGAATTATAGGTTTTATTTTATTGAAAACTCTCTCAAGAACCCTAGAGTGGAGAATTATGGATCTAAGCTAGACTTGTTGGAATTGGATTTTGATCTTTTGAAAAAACAATCTGTATGTTTATCTTTGATTTAGATTTCTCTTCTCTTCATAATATGTCTAGCTAATGATTTAGTAGGTAGATCTGAATTGTGATGTTTGGTTGAATGAAAACTTGAATGAAGTTTGATTTAATCCTAGGTTACTTTATGCCCTATTTGCTTTGTAATGCAAGCTTGTTATAATTTGAGACCGAGGTATTAAACTTGAATGAAGTTTGATTTAATCCTTGGTCTCAAATTATAACAAGCTTATTATAATTTGAGAACGAGAGAAGAAAATTGTAATGGGATATTAATTTGACAAGTACCAAAAATCGGTTCTAAATAAGATCCCTAGGTATTAAACTAGAGAGTTATTTATACGATAACAATTTAATTTCTCTTGTGTGAATTTCAACTATCGTAGTAGTTCTAGAGTTTGAATGATTCTAGCAGAACGCGACATTGAATGCTAGGTTTGTTTGCTCCTAGTCTCTAAAGAGCTTAAAGGGTCTAA
The DNA here is from genome assembly GCA_964016875.1 of Fallopia convolvulus. Lineage (NCBI taxonomy): Eukaryota > Viridiplantae > Streptophyta > Magnoliopsida > Caryophyllales > Polygonaceae > Fallopia > Fallopia convolvulus. The sequence continues at coordinate 78,810,885 of OZ024718.1, read as the reverse complement.
AACTGATTAACCTTACGCGACAACGATTTTTAGTTAAGTCTAGGCACATTCACTTATCTTCTAAAAAGATATTTGCGTTGGTTTTAGATAGCGAGTTTCTTCAAACGACATTCGAGTTGAAATCCAAATAGACATCACTTAAAATCTACTGAAACATCATTGTGGAAATCCTAACCTTGGAATGTTTTTCTCCATTAATAGTTACATCTTATTTTCGATTTTAGTTATTTTTGAATACAATTGCAACTCTTCTTCTCTTACCTTTGACTTAGTCTACTGAATTGAGTTATAATCGATACTACAAAGTTCCATGAGTTCGACACCTTAACACTACAATTGAACCGTATACTTACGGTGTAGGAAAATAGCCTACCATCTCACATTATAATAAATGTAATATTTTATATAAAATGTTTTTAATAAATAAGTTATTTTTATTTTTATATTAAATTAAAATCATTCATTAAATAAATTAAATATTAAATTTATATAGTCGTGCATAGATGACGGATATAACTAGTTAAATAATTTTTTTATAATACTACCCCAAAGTTCAAATCATTTAATTAGATGTGCAAAGACTAATGCTCACTATTACATGAACTATCGAAAAAACTCTCTCTTAGAGCTATGAGTGTTTCCCCCTCGCCGGAATATGTCCCTGAGACCCAGAACACCGATGAAGAGATGGCAACTGACATCAAAGAACCCGATCAACCCCCGGGAGACCCCCTGGACAAACAAGAAGAGACACCCATGGTGAATCCCAATTCACACCGGCAACAACCCACGAAGACCGGAGAAGAGACCCTGAGACATGATAGCAAGACCACCCAGCAAAAATCTTGGAGAGATTTGGTTGCAAATGAGGATGAGGGACGCATTACCCTCCCAGACAACTTCCTTGCAGGCAAAATCGTTGTCTCATTCCCGGGAGGGGTTGATAGCGATCCGGTGGTGACAATAGCGGACGAAGTCTTGGAAGCACTTGCAAAGGCTTGGAAGAATACACTTATCCTCAAAACCCTTGGTGCGACAGTTCCATACGCCTTCATGGAGAAGAAGCTGAAGGAGATATGGAAAACAACGGAGAAAATGCAACTCATAGATCTCCCAAACGGCTACTTCATGGCAAAATTCAAAAACGAGGGAGACTACATGATGGCACTCACGGGTGGACCATGGACGGTGTTCGGCCACTACCTTATCATCAAGCCCTGGACCCCCAACTTCAACCCCTCCACTGATGTTATCACCACAACTCCGGCGTGGATCCGGCTATCCAATCTCCCAATCCTCCTCTATGAAGAACAGGTCCTTTTACATATAGCGGGAGGGATTGGAAGGCCCATCAAAGTTGACCAAAAAACGATGTATGCGAATAGAGGCCGCTTTGCAAGAATCTGCGTAGAGGTAGACCTCACTAAACCATTGAAGGGGTCAATAATGGTGAATGGGGGCAAGTTCCTGGTGGAGTATGAAAACCTGCACACCATATGTTTCAGATGTGGCCACTATGGTCACCGGATGGCCCAATGCCCGTTGGACCCTCAACAAAAAGCCAAGGAAGAGGAAAGGAGAAAGGAAGCTGAAAAAAACACCGGTCAAACGGCGGCGGAGTCGTCGGAGAACGGAAGATTTGGCGAATGGATGGAGGTCAAGCGGCGGCGGCAACCGCGCAACGAAAAGGGCAAAGCTGTCGCCAACAAGCAGCAATCCTCGACAAATGTGAAAGCTACCAACCTCGCGCCTGGGACAGTGCAAGATTCCAATCGGAGGGCTGGGGCTAATCCTGGGACTGATTTGGCAAGAGAACGTTCTGACATTCCAAAGCCTGCTGCTCAGGTTTGGAGAGAAAAGGGTAAGCAACAGACGGCGAATGTCAGTGTTGAAAAAGGTAATCAGAAGGATAGCGAGGGACCCACGCAGAAGGGGGAAAGGATGGAATTTGGGGCACAGAGGGTGGTCTCTGAAGAAAATTTTGGAAACCTTAGAAGAAGAAAAAAGAGTAACAAAAAGGCCCAACAAGGGAAACAGGCCCAAAAAGCATCTGCTGATGAGTATCAGGACAGAGCCGACCCATCAAAACGAAATAGACAGGCCTTCGAAGACAGGCCCACTTTCAACCCTAAGATGGACCTATTGGCAATCCATTGCAAAAAATTGCAACAGAATGGACAAACGCAGGAGCCTGGAGAAATGCAAGAGGCGAATACCAACATGGTGCCTCCACAGTTAGTTAACCATCAACAACGGAGTGATGAAGGGGGCTCGAACAAACAGAAGGACCAGATGATGATGGAGGGGGTGATGGAGAAGGGGCAAACTGAAGAGATTTTGCCCCAGACAGCCCCATTGAGTTAGTCCTGGCGGGCGGCCACCAACCCCAAGCTTGTTTATAATGAATTGCATTGTCTGGAATTGCTTTGGGGCTGGCAAGGCCGGCTTCAGAAGGGCGGCCCGGTACCTCATTCGGAAGCATGCCCTTGATATTTTTGTTATTTTGGAGCCCCGAGTTGCAGGGGAACAAGCTCAAAAAATCGTAGATAAACTCAAATTCCCCAAGGGAGTTAGAGTGGAAGCGAGAGGATTTGCGGGAGGACTTTGGATGTTGTGGGACGATGCTAAACTTATGCTACAAATCCAAACCTTGCACGACCACTTCATAAGAGCCACACTGAGTAAAGACGAGGAGAAGCTTGACATGCTTTTTGTCTATGCTCCGCCTGCTATTCCGCAGCGTGTGAGGTTCTGGGAGGCGCTCCAAGCAGAAATTGATAAGGTGACAGATCCGCTTATGGTGTGTGGAGACTTCAAATGTATTACTCACTCCTACGAAAGGCAAGGTGGCTCGGGGAAGCTGCACGAAGACACCGCAACCTTTTGTAACTTGATTAACCAGAATGGTCTACTTGATTTGGGGTTCTCAGGGCCGAATTTCACTTGGTCAAGGGGAAACTCTCCATCCACATATGTACCCAAAAGATTGGACAGAGCTCTTATGAATATCCAAGCCCAATGCCGCTGGCCTGAGGCGTGTATGAGGCACCTCCCGTGTTTCTCTTCTGACCACGCACCCCTCCTAATTACCCTGGATAAACCCCATCTCAATAATAACCGCAGGAGGCCCTTTCGATTTCAGGCAGCATGGCTCACACATAGCAACTTCCAAGACGTTATGCGAAGAGAATGGAAGAATAATGTCACAATCCCTGTCGCACTAAAAGAATTGCAGCCCAAACTGAGCCAATGGAATAAGGAGACGTTTGGTAATATTGCTGAAAGGAAGATGAAGATGCTTAAAGAGCTAGCCAGGGTGCAAACTGACCTCGCCATCAGAGTTTCAAGTGATCTCATTGCCCGGGAAATCCAGCTGCAGCAACATATTGAGAAGGTTCTCGAGCAAGAGGAACTACTTTGGTTCCAAAAATCACGGGAGCAGTGGCTTGAGTCAGGAGATCGAAATACAACCTTTTTCCACACGGCCACAATAATCAGGAGAAGAAGAAACAAGGTTGAGGCGCTTAAAGATGAGGAAGGCAACTGGACTAGCGACAAGGAAGAACTCGAGAGTATGGCTGTAAACTTTTTCAAGAATCTCTATCAACTCCCAGAAAGTGAACGCTCCCCAATCCATCTCCCACATGGATTCTTCCCAAGGCTGACGGATGAAGAATGGAATGCTATCCAGAAGCCTTTCTCGGACAAGGAAATCATGGAGGCGATGAAACAGATGGGGGCTCTGAAAGCGCCAGGTATCGATGGATTTCAACCAATTTTCTTCCAAAGATGCTGGACCACCGTGGGGGCCTCTGTGTTAAGACATGTCAATCTCTTCCTTTCTAATGGCACCATGCCTGAAGGGCTAAACCACACATTGATTGCCTTGGTGCCCAAGGTGGGGGAGCCAGAAATGATGAGCCAATTCCGCCCCATCAGCTTGTGCAACTCCATGTACAAGATTATCACAAAGCTGCTGGTTAATAGATTACAGCCTCTCCTCCCCTCCCTCATCGGGCCAATGCAAGGAAGCTTCATCCCGGGCCGCTACATCACGGACAACATAGTGCTCACTCAAGAAGTTATCCACTCCATGAGGCGAAAACAGGGAAAGAAAGGTTGGATGGCGATCAAAATTGACGTGGAAAAGGCCTACGACAAATTGAGGTGAGATTTTGTGATCGACACACTCCAAGATGTGGGGTTCCCTAACAATTGGGTTCGTTGGATCTCGGAGTGCATCACGACTCCCACCATGAGCCTCCTGTGGAATGGTGACGTGACTGAAAGCTTTGCGCCATCCAGGGGGATCCGGCAGGGCGGTCCAATCTCCCCTTACCTCTTCGTCTTGTGTTTTGAGAGACTAAGCCAGATGATCAATTGCCAAGTGGAAGGGAGGAATTGGAAACCTATTAGAATATCTAGAGGGGGCCCACCTATCTCCCACGTCCTTTTTGCAGATGACATTGTTCTGTTTGCTGAAGCTTCACTAGAGCAAATGGGATTAATCAAGAATTGCCTCGCTGTTTTTTGCAGAGCCTCAGGACAAAGAATTAGCACAAGCAAATCCAGAGTCTTCTTCTCCCACAATGTTGACAGAGCCCTGGCAGAGAGAATTTGTGCTGAAAGTGAATTCATCATCACTACTGATCTGGGGAAATATCTGGGAGTCCCGCTTATACATAAGAGAGCCAACAAGGAAACTTATAGGCCACTACTTGAGAGAATTAACGCCAAACTTGCGGGATGGAAAGCCCGGTCTTTGAGTTTCGCGGGCCGGGTTACCCTTGCCCGATCAGTCCTGAATTCAATTCCGGTGTACACAATGGCGTCGACAATCCTACCGATTTCAGTTTGCAAAGAAATCGATAAGGCGACAAGATCATTCATTTGGGGGACTTGGGGTGGAAATCGGAAGATGCACATGGTTCGGTGGAGCGAAGTGTGCCAAGAGAGAAGTCAAGGGGGGCTTGGACTTCGATCCATGAGTGATCTCAACTTGGCTCTTGTAGGCAAGCTTTCTTGGAGATTCCTTACGAACCCTAACCTACCTTGGGCTGAGGCTATACGGAAAAAATACATTAGGCCCTCCCAAGCGACCCCGAACGCGCCCTCAATTGTTTGGCGAAGCATTCACAAAGGTATCAAGGAAGTGGTGGTCCAAGGGACAAAATGGTCCCTAGGCAATGGCAACTCAGCAAGATTTTGGTTGGACCTGTGGATCACAGAACAGCGACTGATTGACACCATAGATGAGCTACCTGCGGATTTTGACAAGGATGCCACAGTCAGAAGTTTTTGGATCGCGGGAAGAGGTTGGGATTGGAACAAATTGGCACCCCTCCTCCCTCACACGATCCTACTTAAACTGGCTGCGGTGTGGCTCTCGGAAGAGGAGGATAACCGGGACACTATAACCTGGAAGCACTCCCCCACTGGAGATTACTCTGTGGCTTCGGCTTATAGGGCCATTCACAAACCAGGGCGCCGTGAAGAAATCGACTCGCCTATTTTCAAACGCATTTGGAAGCTCTAAGCCCCGAAGAGAGTTAGGAGTTTTTTATGGCTTGTGATTAGGGGCAATGTGCTCACTAATAGCGAGAGACAGAGAAGGCACCTAACGGATTCACCTATGTGCACAGTTTGTGGAGTTGAAGAGGAATCACTCCTACACCTCTTCCGAGACTGCACTGGTAGCCCTAATGTCTGGACCAACTGGACTTGCCTGGGTGCTATCGACGGATTTTGGGAGATGGGGTTCGCCGCCTGGTTCAGGGTCAACATTACCCATGACATGAGGAAAGAGGAGGGCTCGGATTGGCCAAGTGTTTTTGCTACTACCTTGTGGTGGAAGTGGAAGGGGCGTAATGCCACTGTCTTCGAGAACCAAGCTTTGAGGGGAAATGAAGCAACCTTCATAATGGCAAGAGTAAAAGAGTATGAGGAGGCAATTAAGAACACGACTAATCCCATCCCCAGGGTGTCTAAAGTGCAGCAGATGGTGGCATGGGAGAAGCCAAATGAACAGTGGGTCAAAGTTAATACCGATGGCGTCGTGCGTGATGGAAGAGCCACAACTGCTGGTATTGTAAGAGACGCTAGAGGAGACTGGATTACAGGATTCATACACAACTTGGGGACCTGCTCAGTACCAGCTGCTGAGCTCTGGGGTATCATTGATGGGCTCGAAATTGCTTGGAGAAGAGGCTACCGTAAGGTTTGCTTAGAAACAGATTCGAAGTTGGCAATCATGTTACTGGGCAAACCTTTAAACCGGTGCCACCCCTTAGCTAGCCTTGTCTCTCGTGGGCAAAGCTTACTTAGTAGGGATTGGAGTGTACAATCCCGGCACATCTTTCGGGAGGCTAACGCAGTGGCGGATTCATTAGCCTCGCTCGCTTTCTTGTTCCCTGTAGGCTTACATGTTCTTGAGCACCCGCCCGATGTGGCAAGGGTTTGTATTTTGGATGATGTAAGGGGAAGGACTACCCCCGTTTAACTTCTATGTAGTCCAGTGCAATTTAATGGTTCGGAGGTCTGCCTCCTTTTCTACCAAAAAAAACTAATGCTCACTATTTAACAATACCAGGAAAAAGTTTTTTTAATGTTCAGTTGTTCACCCACTTCAATTTAAAAATAATAGAATTTATTAGTGTGTCATTATTACACATTAGCTGGACTTTGGACGTTTCTTAATTATATGAAAGTAATTCAATAAAATATATAGAACATGGTGGAATAAGCCAATAAGGTTCTATTTTATTACAGTAGTTGGCAAGTCATTGACACGCAAAATGCAAATTTTATATACTCTTTACCTTAAGTAATACTTGTTATTTTAAACTAATTTTTTTTATTAATTAATATTTGTCATTTTACATATTTTGACAAAAAAAAATTCAATTTTATTTTTTTTAAAAATAGTTAAAAGATTATTTTTTTCTCATTTTTCAAAAATAAATTATAAAGAATATTTAGGCAAATTTAAGAGTTTTTTGAATTTTATTGTTAATTTGACAAATATTGATTAACGGATGGAATGAATACAAAGCACAACCTCAAGACAAATTAGATTGAGATTAAAGTTTGTAGACTTGGTCCACATCTAGGCCGGACGTTGGACGGATAAGGACCGCCTAGTGTGACTAGACGGCCTGAATGATAATCTAAGCTGTCCTAGACGGGTGGCTAGGTAGTTTGGACGGTTAGGCAGATTAGGACTTTCTATCGTCTAGACTGGGCCCAGAAGGAGTCTAGAATGAATTTTTAAAACAAGGACTTCTAACCTGTCCCACCAGGCACTCAATTATTGACTTTTGATTGCATTTTGGTATCCTCCTCCTCCGTTCATGATACATTCCCACGTCTGAAAGTTGGGACATAAGGCCTCTCTTAGGCCCGTCATGTTGTGTTGTCCAAGTGTCAACTGGGCTAGTTCCCCCAGTTGCACTTGAAGAGGCGTGTTAGAATACATTTTCACATCTAAAAGTCGAGACATAACTTATATAGTATATACCCCTTGGATTATTCCTCTTAATATTCATATCATCACCAGCCCGATGTCTTGATCTCTTCTCAATACTATTTTTATCAGTACACTTGTAATCCTTTTTCCCTTGCATCTCTCTTTTACACTGTTGATTACTCCCCTGATCCCCTTCTCCATAAGCTGTAATTGGATATATCCTTGCACCATGTTTATACTGGCAACTGTGGCTGCTAGTGTGCTAGCCAGTTTCCTGGCTAGTATGCTTGTTGAAGGTTCAAAATACCATATCACTGATCTCTGGAATTCTGACAAGAATCTCAGCGAGTTGCGGTCAACTCTTGACAAGCAACTCTGTGAGCTGAGAATCAAACTAAGAAACAGTGATTTCAGCCTAACTCACTCAGGCTTGCCTTCTGATTGGCTTGATGAGCTAGAGCACTACCGCCATGAAATCGAAGACATCGAGCATAGCATGGATTCAGCACGCAAAAAGGAAATAGTAACCAAGTTCCTCCAAACCAATATCCAGTACGTTACACGGATGCAAAACAATCTGGCAAAGAAAGAGGGTGACATGGAGGCGGCAAGACTCTTAAACAGGCCACTGACCAACCTGCAGGATCATCCTGAGTTCCTAGACGGTGAGCTGTTCATCAGAGAAGAAGACAGAAGAAAAGTCATTGAAGAACTGACGACGAGAGATTCATTCGGGGTTTCGATCATTGGGATCGGCGGCATTGGGAAGACAGTACTTGCTGAAGCCATTAGGCTTGAGGAAAGAATCAAGACACATTTTCCTTGCATACTACTCTCTCCTTCTCAATCTCCCAATTTCAACTCCAAAGATGCACTTGATTTTATCAAGGGCGTCCAGCTACCATCTAAAGATCAAAGAGTCTTGATCCTATTGGATGGAGTGCACTCAGTGACTCCTGAGGATTGGCATCAATTCTCTTCACATTGCAAAAATAATCTAAACCCAGAAAGCAAAATCCTCATAACCACTCAAAATCCAACAGTTGCTAATGTGACCGGTACAAGTGAGTATTGTCTAGATCCTCTTTTGGGAAATGAGTGTTTCTCATTGATTCACTATTTTGCTGATAAGTACACAAATTTAAGTGAGGCAGATGATCATGCTATTAGACATAATGAGAAGGAGTTGGTTGAATCTTGTAAAGGATTGCCTTCGTTGGCCAAACAGATAGGGCTTATTTTATCAGCTACGGCACCAGGTCATCGACGGGACACGATCATACAAATAACAACAAGAAGCTCTTGGAAGGTTCCAGAATTAGAGAGAGTCCTAGCAAAGCTAAAGCCGGTGGTGTCCTTATTTGAGCAAGAACCGCATTTGAAAAGGTGCCTAGCCTATTGTTCGTTGTTTCCTCAAGACTACGAGTTTAAAAGGGACAATATGGTTCAGTTTTGGATGGCAGAAGGGTTTACTCAACTCTCAAAAGATGCAAGTTACTTAGAGCAAACTACAAGGAGGTATTTTGATGAGCTATCCTCTTGCTCCCTCTTCCAAACGTCGACGACATTCCCACCTGGCGAGAAATCGAGCTACAAGATGCATGGACTGGCTTATGATATGGCTCAAAATATTGCATCTAAGGCTTTTTGTCGGAAGCATGTAGGTAATAATAAATCAACCTCCACCCATGAGGAGGTTTCTAGTTTCACTCGTCATTTTTCTTTGAGTTGTGATGATGTTGGAGATGATGAAGAGATTAATATCATTGATCAACTCATTAGTGATATACAAGGATTGTGTAGTGGTCTAAGAACATTTCTTCTGTTTCATGATGCTGGGAAAAACATCCACAAAAACCCAACCTTCTTTCAAAACCTTACACGCCTTCGAGTCCTGGATTTAAGTCATTCAAACCTCACCAAGCTTGAGCCCAAAAACATTTCCGAATTGAAATACCTTCGTTACTTGGACCTTTCACACACTCCTGTTGAAAACCTGCCCAAACTTTCCAAGAGCCCTGAATTGCAAGTTCTGAAGCTAAATCATTGTGACAAGCTCCGCGACCTTCCCAAGGATCTCACAAAATTAACCAGCCTTATTTCTCTTCAAGTCAACACAAGAGGTTTGGTTAGTATGCCTTTAGATATAGGGAAACTAACAAATCTCCAAAGGCTAGATGTATTCATAGTGGGAAAGAGGATAGGCTTTAAGATTTCAGAACTGAGAAGCTTGAATGGTCTTAGAAACTCACTTCGTGTCACAAAACTTGAAAATGTGGAGACTAAACAAGAGGCTCAAGAGGCTAAGTTACATAAAAAGGTAGAGCTGGAAAGACTTGAGCTGGAATGGTCAAGCTCAGCACCAAATGAAGCCGCGAAACAAGTTCTAGAAGGCCTCGAGCCTCCCAAGAATTTGAAAGAGCTGAAAATCAGAAATTACACTAGCCCTGTGTTCCCTGAGTGGCTCAGTAGAAGTGAAGTGTGCAGACTACTAGAGTGTATCCACTTGGATCGTTGTAAAGTCATACCGTCACTAAACCAGCTTCCGATGCTAAAGAAGCTTCATGTTGAGTCAATGCATGAGATAACACATGAGCTCTTGGGCAGAAATGGTACGACGACTCAAGCTTTCCCGTGTATAGAGACATTGGTTCTCTGTGACATGCCTGAACTGAACCGGTGGATAGATTTGGCGGCAAGTTGTATGCCTCGTCTTTGTAATGTTCAGGTTGACAGGTGTAAGAGTTTGCTCAAGTTGCCTAAATTGGACTGTCTCAATTCATTGAAGGTGCTACAAATCAATAGGTGTATGGTATTGGAAGAATTGCCCACACTTCCAACATCCCTTAAATGCTTGATTATCAAACACAGTGATATATTGAAAGAACGATGCCAAGTTGGACAAGCTGATTGGCCCAAGATTAGAGGTATCAACAAGATTGAAATTGATTCAGAACCGGTGGATATGAGTGAACCGGGTCATCAAAGTAGCAGCGTACAGGTATGTAGCTTGTTTATAAAATTAATCACCTTTTTGTGAGTTTACATTAATCTGTGTGTCTTAAACAGCCAAACCTGGATCAGGGGACAACAAATGGAGATCAACAAACTTCACCTCCAGCTATTCCTAATCAGATAGCCAGCAAGAGAGACAACTCAAAAGTATGGATTTTTTTATCAGTTATATCAATTATTTCTCGTCCCTAAACCACAATTTCCTGGTGATTTAAGAATGTAAATAATTTGTTTTATTGCTTCTGATCTTTTTGTAGGGGAGTCACCGCTCATCGTCTCGTGGTTTTGGTTTCTTTGGTCTCAAATCTTGCTTCAGCAAAGTAGAGTAGGATTCGCAACTGTTTGTTATACTGCATAACTAATTACGGAGCAACATCGAATCTCCATTTTCATGGTTTGGTGTGGGTAATGGGGACTAGAGATTGCAATTATTTGTTACAACTCTCCAGTGTGTGATTTAAATTTGCAACTTTTAGTGTTGTTTATTATTCAGCTTTATTATGACTCAAACAATTTGAACTCTTTGTAAATTGTCTGTTGTTTGCCTCTGATTATTGAGACACATAATCTTAATTGTTCAATTAACAACTCCAAAGGACATTTCCTTTTCACAATTTGGTGGCAAAACGACATCCATTGCTCAAGAATGGTTGTAGTCTTTACTGATACGGTACCGTATTGATTATACCCGCTTTGATAATGATATTAATGCATAATAGTGACCCCAACGGACACAGCATCCATGCCTATAAAAGCTGCTGCTAGATAACTAGGAATCTCAAAAGTCATTTCATGTAACAATTGTGAACGGAGGAATTTTGTTGAACCTAGTAACAGACACAGCTAACAATACCATCAACACACAACATTATTTCCATGTACACACACCCACAAAAGCTACACCTAAACAAACTTAGATCAATTTGTGTACGATAAGCTTCGGGTCTTTTTTCTTTTGGTCCCTGGATGGCGTTGTATCACTTAAATTACATGTGTCGTGAATCAAGAACCAGCTGCATCAGTTTCTAGTCCAACGAGAAAGCTCCATTGCAGTACCTGCAAAAAACATGATAAAATCAATGAATAATGTCTAATGAAAGTTTTTGAGTTTGTACATATTTGAAAGCTATTTATTATGCAATATTGTGCAAGGATGAAATGCCAGAAATGATTTATGAAGACACAAACCAACAAATGAAGTGAAGGTTTTTGAATTACCTGTTGCTGAACCTCTCAACAGCATCTGCTGCATAAAGAAGTGTTTCACTGGCTTTCTCCAATACAATAAAGAGTTCTTTCCCTCTTGTAACACGACCAATCACCCACGCGTTATTGTTCGCCCTAATGCAAACTTCCAGGTCCTTTTCACGCCCTTCATTATCCCATTTGGATCTTGCTTTTTCCCGGTCAACCTCTTCCCGGAGCTTACTCATTGCAACCAAGGATTCCTTGAATGCACAATGTGAAATGAAAGATATCATTATGAATACCACAAAGTCATAATAATACCAGCTCTTATAGTGAAAGATGCTAACCTTTGCCAAAGTTGTGACTTTTGTTGGTGGAGAAGCCCGTGATACATTTCTATCACCATCCACTAATAAGTAACGGTACCCAGCAACATGGTAAGCGTTTTCACCGCCCCAGCCTTTTGACAGTTTCTCTTCAACTTTCATGATCCTTGGTGATACCTAGTAAATTTCGTAAGCAAAATTAAGTATTTCACAGGTCAAGAAAAAACCAAGTACAAAAGTAGACATTTCGAATGCACTCCCTTCCAAAACTTGACTAACAAAACAAAGAAAATGGAAAGAATACAGGGATAATCTCTGATATCAATTCTTGACATAAAGTTAAGACGCAACGAAAAAATTGTCAAGGTAAAATTTAAGAGAACCAAAAAGAAACACTTACATTTTCCAAAACCTGCTGTTTAATTGAAGAAATTCCCTGCTCTGCATTACCAACAGAGGCAACAGGAATTAGAAGAATAACTGTAAGATTTTTATACTGATGAGCACAGAGATACATTCCCTCTTCAGTCTGTTGGAGTAAAATTGTAGGAGTTGTAGAGTTTGAACTAATAGAATCTGTGTTCCATGCATCAGTAACAAGGAAACCATCTTTTCCTTTGCACCACTTGTTCGGCCTTAAAGGCCTTCTACTAAGATAGCTTTGATCTCCACTAGGGGAGGTATCTCGTGATCCACGGATCTGTTCTGAGTTTGAGGCAGACAAACCAGTGGCAATAGCTGAACTCCCTTTACGAAAATAGGACCAGGAGCTTGTTGCAGATGACAGAGCACGAGGACTCATCCTCAAAGTAGCATATGAAAATAAGTTTACAGTGTCATCCTGCACAAGAAAATAACATTATGGTGCTTAACTGATGATTCAAAATGCATATTTAAATAACCAAGAGATTTAAATATTAATAGTAATATAATTTGTACAAGTAAGAGAATGAAGTTGTGCTGCTAGTGCATATGTATAATATTTAAGACATTCTGATAGAGCTTGTGGTAGAGATCAAACCATACTGGAGAAAGAGTAGTGGAGACCAACAGGTCATGAAACAAGACAAGGGAATGGCACTGTATGTTCCCACAATATGTATCTAGCATTCGGACAAGCGACTGCCAAACATAAAATATACTATTTAGTAGAAAAATAAAACATCAACATCTTACTTAATGAAATAATAGAAAGAATACATTTCAAGTTTAAACATGAGAATAGCGTGAATTTTGGACATGCACAAAATAATATCAATTCTCCCAAATAAGCTAGTAAGTAAGTCAAGCTTCATTATGGCTGATGCAGCTCCAATAATTGAAGACACAAGAAAATGCTCTTTTCTTTTCTATTATGTCCAAAATTGTCCCAGGGGTTAAAAGTAGCTTTTATTTTGGCCTCGTTCAATATAAATTTGTCAATAGGAATTGCAAAATCAATCCATAAATCAACACCAAGAAACCTATAAAAAAAATGCTCCAAGCCACCGACTACCTATGTCATTTTTAACGCCAAATAAAGAAATTTGAACAAGCATGAAAATAAAAGAAAATAGGATCACTAGTGTTTTCTAAAGAATAATCTTAATGAAAAAGGAAATGCAGCCACTTATGTTTGTAAGAAATAAATTCATCAAGACAACCTGAACATCAATTGCAGCCTCACGCCCCACAGTTAACATTTGCACCGTCCCTCGCTGTCTCAAAGAATCCCGGAATGAAGGCAAATGGACTTTTTTCCCAACAAAGAGATCTGCCTCAAAGATGAAAACTTTACATGAGGAATGATTCGGAGCAACCTTCCAGCATGCCAGTATTGCAAACCCAATGAAAAATTACAAGGGAACTTCAGCATTACCCCAGCAGCAGAAATCCAAAGGATACCGTTTTTGGCATGCTGACAATTAGTAACTTACAATAAATTTTTTTAAAAATAATATCCAATAAGAAGAAATAAATGGAAATATCATTTTTAAAGGAGATCTTCTTACCATATAGATAGTCCATGATAAAGGTGTACAGATATGGACGAATGAGCTCTCCACTGGGTTCTTTATCAAGCAATGCTCTTATAGACCCATTGAACATTACAAAAAGAGAGTGGACTTCTTTGAGGACACTTCGTAATGCCTCAGCACGCCATATTGCCTCCACATTGTTCTTTTCTACTACCTGAAATATAAAGCATATAAGAAAAATGTCAAGCACCAAGCACAGATGACAGAAATGACTAGTTATGACATATGATTACCAGCTTCAAATATACTCTTCATTCTTTTCCTTCATATGATTTGGACAGAAAGTTAAAAGCTTTATGGTTAGAAAACTTGATAAAGATAATTTCTTGAGTAAAAAGGCTGTGTACACTCTTAAGGGGTTTCTCATTGTAACATTGAGTTTAGTACCAATTAAGAATCTACCAGTCATACACCACCCCCCAAAACAAAATAGAAGCTAAAGTAAGAAGGTAAAAAAAAAAAAAAAAAAAAAGGAAGAAGAAGAAGAAGAAGTTAGCATACCATCACCATCCAGATATCTGGCTCTGCTTGATAAAACACATGAGAGTGCCTCTCAGCTTCAATAACTTCACAAGCAGCCTCAGGAGAGAAGATCCTGCACAAAGTAGAAATGAGATATTACTCTTGTAGTCATGTAGAAAGAACGAACAATGGTTATATAAAGAGAAAACAATGTAGAAAATAATTGGAAAAAAGGAAAATGTTTCAAGGAGAGTATAGACAAGATATGAATGAAAAACTCACAAGCAATATCTGTAGGGAGCAATTTAGCGAAGAAGTTAGATAATATGCATGGTGTCTTCATAATGCAAGGTTTTTACCCTAATTTCTTTTTTGCCTTTTGGGGGGTTGGAGGTATCACAGACATATTGTTTCTTCATTTAAACTCATGAAAAAGCACCGTTCTTCCACACACACAAAAAAGCAAGTTTAGAAGTAGAACCATTCAACTCAGCATCAATCCTGGGATTGGTTCAATACCAGAAATTTCCCCAAAAGGTCATTACTTTAACCTTCTAGATCTATACTTGTACCACCACCTCAAACCCAAACCAACTCATGCCAACAAATTCATTACACATTGGAACCAAGATCATCATTTGATCAACTGATGGTTGGTCATCAACAGCTTCTCATTCATAAAATGAGCACTTGTAGGGAGAAAATGACAATAATATGGTCAACTCCTAAGAGATATTGAAAGAGCTATAACTTCGAATACCACAAAGTGAACTTAAGAGAACCTTTGAAATACAATCTTCCATTTCCTCAATCAATAAACAAGGATATTCTCCATCACATTCTGCAGCACATACAATTTTGAGGAAAATGTTTTCACATTAACAAGGAAATCCCAATTTCATTCAACACAATATCAAATTTACCATCCTCAACACAATCGTCTTCAAATATCCAAACAACAGAACCCTAATGAAATAAAGTTTCCAAATTCACAGCCAGAAACTATGAATTAAAAAAAAAAAAACAGTTGAGTTAGCACTGTGGTGAACAATCAATCTGCAATACAGAAGAAGAGAATAGACCTGGTGAAAGTGATAAGCCCTTCGCTGAGGCCGATCACGGAGAGCTGGGCAGATATGGGCAAATCGGCAGGGTAGAAGAAAAGAATTTTTTCGAGCTCTTGGCCCTCTCGTTGCCCCCTTCTCAGATCAAAAACGCAAATTTTGACCGTCTCGCTCGGTGTTGTCGATGTAGAAGAGAGACCCATCTCCACTTTTCTTCTGAATTGTTCAATTGCCTCCCTAAATTTGCGAAATTTTCATGAAGAATCACAGGGAAGGGGTGAGAGAACTCAGAACTTTCTCCGAGACCAACTGGTTTTCTGCGTCCGTTGATAAGGGGGAAAGAAGGAAGCCGATCCGGGAAGTGTAGGAAGACGTTGACAAGTTGACGTGCAGTTCAGGGAGAAGAGTTGGACAATAGTATATTCACTAGTTATGACCCGGGCAAGGCTCGGGGACTTTTTCAAATAAAAATTTTAATATGTTAATTTATATATAATAATGTATTATAATTTAATTAGTAAAAAATATTAATAAAAATTATAAAACTAATAATTGCATATATGCAAATTTATTTTAATTAGTATAATATATTTAATTATAAAAATATATGAAAATTATATTTTATCATGAAAAAAATTTATTTACTTGTAATATCATTTCCATAAACATAAATAAGTCAATGATCTTGATCCGTTGGGTCAACCAAAGCCCGCAAGAAAGACCTCAAAAAATTGATCAGTTCAACCCTTAAAATTTAATGATATGAACCATACTTGATCCAAACCGAAATGACTGAACCAACCTGATTAACATTAAGGGATCATTATTTTCAATTTATTTATTTATAAATTCTTAATATAAAAAATCAACATACTTATAAATAGAAAATTTTAAAAGATGTCATAATTTTAAATAGAAAATAATATAAGAAAAAAATTAATATAACAATATGTAATTAAAAATCCGATATATATTAATTAAAAACAAATCCATATTAATTAAAACATGGCTTACATATGTAAAAGTAATATAAAATAAATCTCGATTAATATAAAAACTCATAATTAAAATATGATTAATATTATATAAAGAAGTTTTCATATTCATAGATAACAAATTAATACTTATAAATAGAAAACTATTATCAAGAATTCAATAATAATATAAAAATATATAATTGAAAATATTTTCATATTAATTACAAATTTGCCATACTTATGGATAGAAAACTAATATAAACAATTTTATGACTAAAATTGTGGTGATTGATACATTAAAATTTAATAACTACTATCCTTAATGTTCATATATAAATAGAAAATTAATATAAAAGAATTATCATTTCTTATGTATAGAAAGTTGATATTTAAAAATTTCGAAAATTAATATAAAATATTTAAAATTAAAAATATCTTTCATCTTAATAAAATAATATTATCATAGTTCCATATAGAAAATTAATGTAAAAATTGAAAATTATTATGAAAATTCATGACAAAAAATATGGCCTATTTTAATTAAAAATAATATCATACTTATGGATAGAAAGTTAATATAAAATAATCTAAAAACTAATATAAAATTTTTTATTTAAAAATATGGTCCATATAATTAACCATATAATTAAGAAGTTGTCATATTTATGTATAGAAAATAATATAACAAAATCATGCTTATGGATAGAAAATTATATTGCAAAAAAAGTTGTCATATAAGGATATAAAGTTAATATAAAAAATTTAAAAATAAATGTAAAGATTTAGTACCATATAAAAAGAAACATTTTAATATTTATATAAACAATTAATATAAAGAATAAAAATAATATTAAAAGTTCATAAATAAAATATGGTAATAACTCTTAACTATCATACGAACTCAAACTTACATTAAGGTAAATTTTCAAAAAAGGTTACGTGGCTAAATAATATAGTGTGTATATAAATTATATGTACATTATATATGGATAGAAAAAAATTATATGGATAGAAAATTAACGTGTATATAGAGTAGTATATATATAGATAGAGTAGTATTATAATATTAAAAATTTATTATTATAAATAGGGTGATTAAAATACATGTATATAATTTATATAAAAATTTATCCATTCTCATAATAAATTAAAAAAAAATTATTAAATAAACTGAGTGGATAAAATTGAAAATTCCATAAGGTGATTGAATTACATAGTATATAATTAATTAAAAAATTATTATTAAAAATTGGGTGGCTGTAATATAAATTCTAAATGACGAATATGCCCAAAAGTGCTTCAGGTTTAAAAGATATATATATATTGATTTTTCATCTACTATAAGCTTTGTTTTTTCTTCAAATTAAACATTTTTTCCCTTAAGAAATCCTATGACCTATCCCCTGAAAAATCCCAATTGTTAGAGATTGTAGATTACCCAGGACAAATTAGGTTCCACAAATATCAAACAATGTTTTGCGTTATTTTGACTCATCATTGTTAGTAGTATACCACGTAGATTTAGCGTCTGTTTGAATCTCCACAAATAATTTAATATAATTTAATACAACTTAATGTATTATTTATGGTGATTCGAACAGCGATTTAAATATATTTCAGAATTTTTTTTATATTTTTTTAGAAAGAATATTGGGTTATTATTATATATGTAAGTCCGTTAAATCAGGAGCAAATACAATAAATAAATGCTCGTGTTTTGTGATGGACCACAAACGACCTAAAACAAGAGACCCAACATTCCTATGTCTACAACAAGTAAAAGAGAAGAGAACAAATATTACATCAAGTGGTCAAGATTGTGTAACAACAATCCCAAAGCCTCTACAATCAACACCACATGAGATAGCATTCCGCTCAACTAATAAAGTACGGCTAAAACAAACTTCTAATAATGCCATATGACTCTTCCGACCGGATGCTCGTGTATATTTACTGAAAAGTTCAGTTATTGTTGAGCATTCATGCAAGTTTGTCTTTGCAAAGAAGTTACCATCAGCGAATCAGAGAAGTGCATAATAGAAGCGAGTGATTGTAGAACTTTTTTATTGAATAAACCTAGTTGGAAGAACTAAAAATTAATTTTTAAGACATTTTTATGACACAGTAAATTAAAAAAAACTACAGATACTCTTCCTTCAATATCAATATCAATCGTATTAATTAAAATTGTATTGCTTGTTTCCCCTCTGACCTGATTAAGGTTGATAGGGTCCGGAAGACATTTAATAAGATCGTGTGTTCTCTTATAATATAATAAAGGTTAGTTTACCAAACACACCCTAGCAAATGTTACATGTTAACACGTCCATAAGTTCACCAATCACTGGACAGAATACTTATCTAAGGGGGACGAGTCAAGCACCTTATTTGAGTCACTCATCTTCTAAACCAACTAACATAATCATCAAATTTGAGCCCATTTCAAGCTCAAATTCCACACATACATGACAAGTGTGACTGAATAGCAATTATCATTCATCTCAAAGGAAAATTTTCTACTATAAACATATCTTTAACATGTCAAATGTCCAGTAGCAGCAAAATTGAGGCAAGTAACCTTGTAATAGATTCCCAATGTCAATAAAACCAACTATGGATTTACTGCATTATATTTTAGTAATACATTATCATGCTATGTTTCAGTAGAATGCTAGATTGGAAGAGTGATCCAAAATATCCACTAAGGGCAAAAAGATGATGGTGGAACTTTCACTTTAGTACCTCCTCTTCCTCCTTGCTAATTCTTTCTGGTGACAAAATCCCTATTTGCTCAATCAAGAAATCCAAGTTCTCAGATTGTTGCCTTCCATCCTTTGACTGGTCTTCATTTGTTGGCTGGTCAGTCTGAAACTGTTTCTCACAAAACATCGACTCCACATCCATCTCCGTGTCATCAGGTTTCTCAGTGTCTAATTCGGCCTTTTCAGCACTATCACGGGTAGGGCTACTCAGAAGGAATTGCTCTAGCTTAAACAGGTCAAAATCAGGCACTCTTATTGGTGACCGAGGTTCAGAAAGAAGAAAGCCTTCATCAATAGGATAAGACGTGAAATCAAAATTCATCAAAATATCTTTGACTGCATCAAAAGAGAGATCATGATCCATTTTCGTCTCTGAATCAGACAACGATATAATAGGAGTTGTTGCAGCATCATCCTCTGCTGGTGGCTGATACGTTATCAACATTCCGTCAGCATTAACTGCATTATTTTCCTCGGAACCGTCTTGAATTGTAATCTTCCCTGTTTCAGCCATTCGCCAGGAGTTTTCCTTATTAGACGTAAGAAGCTGAGATAAAAGTGCCGGATTCTGCATAACCATCACCAAGAAAGAGAGTAACTGTTGCTGACTCGTTTCCATTCCCTGAAGACGTTCTCTTAAGAGTATCAACTTTTCCTGGGAGTTTTCTTGGTGTTCTCTAAGCTCAACTAACTCCTGCATAAGAACATTTTTATCAGTCTTGAGGGCTTCAACTTCTTTTTCCAAGCTGGAGAGGTCAAATTTGTCGGCCACTTCAACTGGCTGGTCCTTGATGGAAGAACCCTTCTGCTGTGTTGAACCTGGAGGATGCTTTCTCCTCTTGATACCGCTTAACAGTTGCTTCTGACCTTTAATAAATTGTTCATTGAAGAACTCCCAGTGATCAAAGCCCGTTTTTCTGAAACCCTGCACCAAAGAACCAAATGTCAATTTAAACATCTTTTTTTTTAAATAAAGAGAAAATTTAATCAAAGATTCAAAGACAGCGAGAACAATTGAACAAAAATGAAGGAAAAGTTTATCTACAAAACAAAATCCAACCAAACTGAAGTTCATGACAGAGGTTTGCAAATAAGCAATAACTCAATTACAATTTTAGCAAAAAAGAACAAGCAAA
The DNA here is from genome assembly GCA_964016875.1 of Fallopia convolvulus. Classification (NCBI taxonomy): domain Eukaryota; kingdom Viridiplantae; phylum Streptophyta; class Magnoliopsida; order Caryophyllales; family Polygonaceae; genus Fallopia; species Fallopia convolvulus. The sequence continues at coordinate 78,790,472 of OZ024718.1, read as the reverse complement.
TAAAGCTTTTATTTAGCAAAAAATACAATTCAACCAAATTAGTATAGAGAGACTTTCAAATAAGCAGTAAATCAGTTACAAGGAGAAATAACAACGTGAATCTCCTTCCACAAGCGGTTGAAAAAGCAAGAGAATTCGACCATAGGAGTAAATGAAAGCTTAGAGTATACAAAGAGTAAGAAACAACAAGATTTATGGATTTCATTGCCCCCATACTGCCTCATCATGAAAATTCAAAACCTTCAAGACTGATTTCTTTCTAACAAGCACGCATATAAATATTCCAAATACATGAACCTAAATAGTTCTGCTACATACAAAGATCGCTTTTTTTTGCAACCAATGATAGATTTTAAAAGTCAAAAGAAGCTACAACTTACCAATTGGTAGGAAAAATAAGAAGCAAAAGGTTTAAAATTGAGACCCATAGACCAGGAAAAAATGGTTTTCATATGCTGGGGTACTCAAGGGTTTTCATATGTCAGCTTGGATTTGGAAGACAGCTTTGACATCTAACATATCAACTGAAAGCCATAATTTGCACTCAATTGATTACCCAAGTACTTTCATAAGGATGATGTAAAGTAGCACACAAATTACCAATCTTGAAAACTTCCTCAGCCCAATTACAGCATAACTTGTGATATCTTCAAATAAAATTCAGTCAGCTATAGAACCCTAATGAATCTCATAGAGCACCTAAATAACCAATGTTGCAACCTACTAGGCCACCTTGCCACATAATTGATGTTTTTTACAAACATGAAAAAATACACCAATTGCACAAAAATTCCTGTATTATAGACAATCAGCCCTCGAATTTCCATAAGATGGTTATACTTCCCATATTAATCTAGCCTTCTAGGCATAAACGCAGCAGACAAAACATTAAGCAGGATAATTGAACTAAAAACAAGAGAAAAGGAGAAAGAAAAATAGTAAATATAATTCAGAAACTAACATATATATTTAGCTGCCTCATGAAACTGGAGAAGTTACTGTGCTTGAAGAATTTGGGAAGCAAATCGCGAGAGAACTCGGTCATATCCCAAATAATGAAGCTGTCGCCGGATTGACCCCATGAAATCACCTTATCGGTGGACTCATCATCCACCATCTCGTAGCATTTAGCCAAGAAGGGAGCTATATTCGACGCAGTTTCCCCTTTTTTCACCATCACTAAACAATCGAAACCCTATCCCCTCCACACCAAATTCTTGAAGAGATTAAAGTCGAAATTTCCTGCAATACCTCTTTTTGATGGGAAATTTCAGATATTTTGAGAGAGGGCGAAGAAATTGAGACTCAAGATTGAAGCCTCTGAAGTAGGAATTGCCAATTGGCCACTTGCAATCGAAAACCAAAGCAGTCGATTGGTGGTGGGAAGTTCTGATTGAACCACCACGTCCGTATTTTGCGAGATTATGAATGGGGAGACGAAAAATATCTTGAGTTTCTCTCCGACTTCCAAAGCAAGTTAAGTTTGCATTCTCTATTGGGCCGTATTCTCAAGTCGGATGATCCGGATGCAAAGTCGGGTTGGTCAAATACTCCGTATTAAAAGTTTGTAAGATTTGACATTGCATGTAAATATTAGTAGGAAATGTCATGTTCATAATTGTCCCTAACCATCACCTTAATTGTGTGACTAATATTTGATTTGAGTATTAACCTTTGATAACAGGATTGACATCAATCATCAATTGGTCAAACAAGATGAGACGCTAGGTTTTCTTAAGCTTTTGTCCAAGAATTTAAGTTTGAATCTTCCTAGCAGCGTGACGACATATGTGGAAATATTGAACTGGGAGGGCCATTCGTATTAAGAGCATTTGTAGTATTTGGTCTGGATATAGAGTCGTTTTGGTCGGGTGAGAGATAAAAAAACATATAGGTATTGGCTTGTTAACTTGTCTAAAATTATAATTAAGTTTATGAATCTTTAATCCTTCTATAATGTAACTGTTAATTTTTAAAACTAAAACTCTAAAAAAGAATATATATATATATATATATATATAATTCAAATAAATTATACCTAATAATAAAAATATTCATTATATTCCCTAAGGATATAAAAATCTATAATTTTTCAATCTGGTTATATAGAAACAACATCTAATTCAATTTTGTACATCTATATAGTTGGATACTAAAAAAAAGTAAATAAATTTACAAATTTTGTCCAACTTTTTTTTTTGAAAATACATCACACGTTTTACATGTACTCAAGGAATTTGTCGGAGCTGAAATTTCATCCACTGCTTTCCTTTATCTTACTAAGGAGTAAGGGCTTGTTTTACTTTTGGATAGAACGTAGTTTTTAGATAAAAGTTATTTTTTGTGTCTTAAAAACGTAAAAAATATAAAGAAATACACAGATTTTAAAAATATTAAAAGTAATTTTTGTGTACAAAGTAGTTTTGGAACAAAAGTGAAATGGTAAGGATCTCAGGTAGTACCATAAGGCCTCCATTTTGACTCTTATAAGCAGTGTACAAGACCAAAAAAGTGAAGTGAAACAAACCCTAAAATATGACATCACATCACTTAAATACATATCACTAGATTACTAGAATATGTAATTAATGTCACATGTAAAATACACCTTACCAATACGTAAATGAATCAACTTTGGGAATTAATAGAGGACCTCTAGGTCTTGTTTGGAAATATCATCAAGCATACTTTTATAAGTCGACATCCTACATTGGAAAAATCCAATTCTTGTAAATTTGTAATATATTCTCGTTCACATTAAAAATTAAAAATTTTAGACTAAAACTCTAATTACTATACTTATAAACTTACATTAAACACTAATTTGATGTCATTTTGTCTTCTTCAAACAAAACAAGTCATATAGTTTATACGGCGGGCAATACGTGATACGTCCATGTAGCACCTCCACTTGCTGACCTGGACAAAGTCTTCGTTGACCCTACATGAATGACAGAAAATGAGAAATTACCACACATAATGACAGCAAAGAAAAACTCTTTAATTCCTCTCTTTCCCACTATCACCCCAAAAATCAAAATTATATTGTATTTATTTTGAGTTCTAGACTTATAAAAGCCCTCCCGTAAACTCGATCCAAACTTCAAAAATTTTGGGATCAAGACTCGAAAATTTAAACCCAAAATTTAAAGTCAACCGAAATCGATAGATTCGAAACTCATTACATTGACTGATTTAGTATATTTATAAAATGTATAAAATTTATTCCGAAACTTATACTATATTTTATTATTAAAATACATGGAAAAATAATATATTATAATTAAATATTATTAATTAATTAAAAATTAATTTGAATAATTATAAAAAATTCGATGCTTTTGATCACCAATCCGAAAACTCGCAACGACCCAACCCAATTAAACTCGTAATCTTTAACGATCCGAACTCGACTCATTCCGGCCCCGAATCGGACCCGAGTGACCGGTCTAATTTTGACCATACGAAAACATTCCCACCAAAAATTTGACAGTCCATTACACTATCTATATATCTTCAAGCCCTTCACGTCCTGTCTAGAGAGAAAGAGTCAAGTCAAAGTTGAGCCTCACAAGAAACCACATTCATACCTCAATCCCATCTTTTTCCTCCATATCCATCTCCAATCACACACACCAAAATCCAACTTAAAATGATTCTCATTTCTCAGCCTCAAACTTCCATAAAAACCCACCTCCCTTGACCAAAAACAAAAAACCCAACAAGCGTAATCAAGAATTTAATTTCTCTATGATGATGGGCAATGAGATTGTACAAAAAGCTCTTAGCAGCCTAGGAAAGGGCTTCGATTTAACCTCCGATTTCCGGTTGAAGTTCAGCAAAGGCGAAAACCGATTGATCGTCGTCAATGACAACCAAAGGCGCCAGCTTTTCGTTCCTGGTTTCGGTCTCTTCAACAATGTCTCTGTTGATATCAAGTGCGATAAGGGCGATCAGAGTCGATACCAATCCGACATTCTTGACTTCAATCAGGTCACAAATTAATTTATCTTCAATCGTACTCTCCTCTGTCTTTATGAACAAAAGTTTTAAGCTTTTGTATGAAAATGAATGTTGCAGATGTCGGAGTTCTTGAACCAAAAATGCTCAGTGACTGGGAAAATTCCGTCAGGGCAATTTCATTCGTTGTTCAAACTCGAGAGTAGTTCATGGGCGAGAGAGGCGGCGAATACTAAGTACTTTGGACTCGATTGCTATACGAATGTGCTTTCGGATATCCACATTGATCGTTACCCGCTTCTTCTAGCTCCTGAGGTTTTGAATTCTGTTCCTCCTGGCTGGGATCCTTGTGCTCTTGCTCGGTATGTTGTCATTGTCCACATTGATCATTTGCTGTTATAGCTGAATTAATTGACAGAGTAGGTGAATGAGATTCTTGTAATGATGAGTTTAGGTGTGCTTGATTATATAAACTGTGGAGAATGGAATTATATTAGGTGCAACGATTAAAGGAGTAATTAACTTTAATTATATATGTGTATAAAATAAAGTTCCTAAGAGATTGGCAGAGGTTCAAAGTTCCAACCTGCTAATCTGCCATTTGTTTGACTTTTTAGCCTATGACATAGTAGTTTAATTCGTTAGCCAACTAAGCGAACTTCATTGAATATTACTAAAATAGAATTTAAAGCATTGAAAATATCAGCAGCAAAGCTTGAATGAGGGTGAGGATTTCATATCTAGCTAGCCTAGTTTCCTTCTTTGGTCTTCAGAAAGCTTTTGTTAGGTAAACTTTAGACTGTAAATATGTTATGTATATAATAATAATAACCCTTAAACATTCTGTGTAAACCAATTAAAAGTATTATCTGGGATTAAACTAGTTTAGACTTTAAGCTAGCATCTAGACTTCTTCTTTTCCTTACACTTATGTAAGATTAACTTAGACTTTAAATGGCAATCAATTTCAAGGTGGCTCTATATTCAAAGAGATTAGATATTAAGTTGAATTGGAGACTTAGCTTCCTACATAAACTGATAGTATTGAATTACAATGTATACAGATTCATTGAGAAATATGGAACACACATCATAGTAGGATTGAGCATTGGAGGCCAAGATATGGTGCTTGTGAAGCAAGAGAAATCATCAAAGTTGTCTCCTGCTGAGCTCAAGAAGCATCTGGACGAGCTCGGAGATCAGCTCTTCAATGGAACTTGCAATTTTACGCCCCGCGGATCCAAATCCAAAGACACCAAGCAAAAGGCACTTCTCTTGTTTCATCTCTCAACATACTTCAGGCCTGTTTGGATTACACAGGATAATGCATTATCTTGTATTATAATGCAGGATTCTGTGTAATTCAAACAGGCCCTCAATTCCTTAGAAATGTGGTTAATTTGAAAAGTGTTTATATGGTGTTAAAAATCACTATTCTAGCCAAAAAGCAAGAACCCTGTTACAATTGCATTATCTTACATTAAACTTCAGAATTCAGGATTTGATTCAATATGCCTAAAGTTTTGTAACCCAAAATACTATGTATCATAAAGCATAAAATTTTGGACTTACCAACCGACACTTACAATTGCTTGCTGATTTTGTTTTTTCATGTATATGCTTTGCAGGCTCCCTCAGCCTTCAAGATGTTTGAAACACAACCTACATTCTCAGATTCATACTCTTCCGTCGTCTCAAGAGATGTAAGCCTTACTTTGTTTCTTGTAGTGTTCAAATCACACATGAACTATCCATATCTTCATCCTCACAAAATCATTAAGTTCTTTGATGTTCCAACAGGGCATAACAGTTATATGCACAAAAAGAGGGGGCGAGCCATCAGCTACGAGCCACTGCGAATGGCTCCTAACGGTTCCACAAACGCCTGACATAGTTCAGTTCAGCTTCATACCCATAACTTCCCTTCTCAAGAATGTTCCCGGGAAAGGATTCCTATCACACGCCATCAATCTATATCTACGTCGTAAGTCCTTGAAACTCTCAATTCTTTCAAAATTCATATCATTCTCATCACAAGAAGCTCATAATTCTTACATTAATGTGCAGATAAGCCTCCAATTGCTGATTTAGAGTACTTTTTAGACTTCCAAACACACAAAACATGGGCTCCTATCTTTAGTGACCTCCCTTTGGCCCCTACCACAAATGTTCCACTCTTAACTTCTTCACTAAATGTCAATCTTATTGGCCCAAAATTGTACATCAACACTTCTCAGGTAAATTCCATCTACAAAACCCTCCATGATTTTTCCTGTAATTGATGTTTTGCTACAAATGATCCTGTTATTTCGCGCTCATAGGTTGTTGTTGAGAAGAGACCGGTGATTGGAATGCGATTGCACCTTGAGGGCATGAAAGGCAACAGGTATATATATATTATACAGCACAACACAATATACAATTTTTGTTACACAATTGTTATGGTTTTCTAAGACTATGTATCTTATCAGACTAGCAATACACTTGCAACACCTCTCAAACTTGCCAACAATGTACCTTAACAAATTCGAAGACACTTCAATCTGGAGAGGATCAGACGAGACAACAGACGAAAGGTATTTCGAGTCCGTCCAAAGGTCACACGTGTGCACATTTCCAGTAACACACGATCCTCCTCCATCGTCGCCTTCAAATGCTCAAGATGGTGTCTTTATAGTCACCGGAGCTTCGCTTCATATCAAGAAACATGGATCAAAGCATGTTCTTCATCTTCGACTCTTGTTCACGAAGCTCTCGGGATTCGTGTCAGTCAACTCGAGCTGGGTTCAGGGCACGACGTCAGAGTCGTTACAGAAGGCGAGCTTGCTTGCATCAATTGGGTCATCAATTTCAGGGAGCTTGGAGAAGGAGAGTCATCATGATCATCAAGCCATGGTTGTGGTTGATTCGAGCATTTATCCTGTGGGGCCACCGGTGACAGATCAGACCCGGAAGCTGGAGCGCGTGGTGGACACGTCACAGGTGTGCCGTGGGCCCCACGATAGCCCCGGGTATTGGCTTGTCACGGGTGCAAAGTTGGGTTTGGAGAGGGGGAAGGTTTCCTTGAGAGTTGAGTTTTCGTTGCTAAATCGATGCCCGTAGGAATTGCAGATAAGAAACACAGTGTAGTAAGATGTGTATAAGGTAGCCTCGATCGCCAAGTGATGAAGGAAAAGAGTGTTTTGATCTTAATTTGTACATGATGCAAGAGAAGTGTAAAAAAGAATGTAAAAGTACATGGTTGTAAGATGTAGTGAGTATTTTTGATTGATTATTTTATAAGAAGAAATGTAAAAAGATGAAGTACTATATTTGTTAGGACATATGATCTCCTTATTATGCAATTTAATTCTTTGTTGTCGATGTATCACTTCGGTAGTTAACAAAAAAAATACCTTACTCAAAAATATATGCAATTCAATTGTTATTGTACCCGGCAACAACCTGGATATAACCCAAAACTGAAATAACACGATCTAAACCGACCCGACCCACACACCATTGATGAATTGACAATCCTACTCAAGAGTCAAGATACAAATTTTAGCCCTTCCCCTCAACAACTTTACCAAAAAGAAGCTCTCTTTACCAAAAATGCTGAAAATCAACAGCGACGGCGGCTGTAGCTCGAGCTCGCATCCCATAGAAACGGGGAAAATATGGGTGGAATTCTGCATCGTCTCAGCCCGGGGCCTCCACCGCGCCTCTCTCTGGAAGCTCCATTGGTTCGCCGTGGCATGGGTGGACCCGAACGACAAGTATTGCACTCGGATCGACGCCTCCGGAAGCCCTAACCCGGTGTGGAGGACCAAGTTCAACGCCGTGGTGGACGCCGCCGCCGATTGCGCTCTGCACGTGGAGGTCTACAGCCGGGACCCCTTTTTTCTCCGGGAGAAGCTCCATGGATCCGCTCAAGTTTCTTTGAAGGCGTTTCTGGCCAACAGGAGCGATTTCGGGAGCTTTCAGCTGAGGAAGGGGTCTGATAAACCTAAGGGCTTTGTTGATGTCTCGGTTCGCACATCCATGGACAAACAATGTGATGAGGGGTTAGGGTTTAACTTAGCAGGCAATAGCGATGTGATTAGCTTGGATAGAGAAAGAGAACCAGGGCCAGTGCAAGTTCCATTTAGGCCAAATCCAAATCCAGATGTGCCAACAAGCTATACTTACACTCACCCTACACCTTATCCTTTCAACTATAACAACCCTTCAATTGGTGGTCCAAGCTACCCTCCGGCGGCGGCTGCTAGCTCTAGTAGCTACCTGAATTTGCCGGCTTCAGCTGGAGCTGCTGGTGTAAGGCCTGGTTTTGCAGCTGGAGTGGGGGCTGGAGCGTTGGCGGCTGGTGCTGTTATCTTTGGTGATGATTTGATGTCTTCAGGCCTTGATCTTCTTCCCTCAAGAGGATTCCGCTATCCTAGACTTAATGTCTCTATTGATCCTCCTTTTTGATTCACAAATGGGTTCCTTGTGTGTGTGTACTACTACAATAGAAGACTTGTTTAGTTACAAGTTGAAGAGATATATGATTCATTTGTGTTTCTCTTGCATTGCATTGCATTGCAGTTTGGTTCTTTCAAACACTAGACTTGGGTATGTTTAATCTCATTGCTTTACTTTGCCAAGCTCAACCTATTTTGATCGAGGAGGTCTGGTTTCATTCATGTCTATATTACAATGCTGATTCATGTCTTCATGTGAGACCCAGTTCAGCCTTCTAGCACTCCTCAGAACAGTGGCCCCACCTGAACGGTACCAGTGCAAACTGGGTATCCATCAATCCAGAGGCGAGATCTCAAGTTGAGTGATGATGAAGATGATGCAATTGAGCTGAGGCTGGACGTAGACACTGCTGGTGAAGCATCTTTTAGATTTGATCAATTTTCGCTCCCAAATAGTTGGGTATGAAACCATGCCAAACATTATAGTAAATCTGTGCTAATTTTGCATATCATGTTGGCTTCTTGTCTAATTTTTTTTTTTTTATCTTGCGTTTTGCTATCTCAACTAAAATTTGTCCTTTACCCAATTAGAATTTGCAGCCCATGTAAAGTGACTCTTGGTTGAGTTCTTGTACATATGATGATTTGAATTAGAAGTTTGTTGTGTTGTTTACATGCAAGTCCTTTCTACATGTATAGCAGACTAACCACCACTGTAACACGGCTTTCTTACAATGAGAGTTGTCTAGTCAAAATATTGCATATTCTGCAGCGCCAACCCATGAATGAATCGTGTGCTAGAAATGAAGATGTAAGGGGAACATATCTAAACGACTAAATATAGCATCATATCGGAGCAACTCGATCTTCAAGTAAAGTTATTTGAAAGTCTAAAATAAATTTGAGATTTCAATAATAAAAAACAGTCAAAATTTTATGTATTGCTTTACTGAGGTAGTGCTTCCCATGAAGAGAGAAAATATATAACATTACCTTCTGCAATTTGAAGGTCTTTCAAGCTGCCACCTTACCATTAAGCATCTTTAAATCCAGCTTTTAATTTCAGTTTTCCTTCCGTGGTGCTCTAGTGCAATCATCCACATTGCTTCGTGTGAATTAAAAAAAAATGGTACAGATATACAACTTAATCATGACTACTCTAAAGCATACAGTTCATGAAATTGGCATATCTAGTGGCTATTGCTAGGAATAGAAACTATAATGGATTCAAATCATTCATGTGAATGTGAAAACTGAAAAGTTACCTGGCACAGACGGGAATTGAAGGAGAGAATTGAGAACGAGCTTCAAATTCCATCAACCGGCTTGGATCCGTCTGTGCCATGACCGATTGAGAAGGAGCTTCAAGTTACAGATGGCCAAATTGAAGGAGAGAATTGAGAAGGAGCTTGAAATTAATTGTGACATGCCACAAAATAATGAAAGTGTACACATTCCATCAACCGGCTTTGTAAAAGCTAACGCGTCACCTGCTTTTGTTCGAAGTTGCCTGTCTCCCAACTTCGTCTTCAAAAGGTGTTCTTCAGCATCAACTCTGGAAGTGGATGATTTCAGGACATCTGAAGGGATTTTGGGAGGGAAAGTAGTCTGAAGCCAAGTAGCCAACGGTGATCCATCAAGACGAGCTATTGCTCGATCTTGGGGAAGAAAAGCATGAAACTCGGTTTGCCTTTTGTTGTCCTGTGTATGTTGGTGATTCTTCATTAGAGCAACAAGATCAAATCAATCCTAAAGAGATGAATTTCCTTCAGGGGTTGCATTTGAAACTTGTGAGCTTGTTTCCGGGTCTGGATTATCCAGGATCTTGGAGAGGTTCTTATGGTGGGTTCGCTTTGTGTGCGCGTTTGTGCAAAGGATGAGTGTCTATACAGATCTGAAATAAGTTGTGTGGATCCTATGAAAGTTGTGTTCTGTTGCTGTGATTGGTGTCAGGCTGATGATGAATTTGCCCGGAAATTGATTGCAGAGATGATGAATGTTACACTTCCAGCCTTCCAGAAAGCTAGAAAAGTTGTGGAGTTAATTTGTTGAATTAATTACTGAAACAATCTCCAGTATTTTTTTCCCTCCTGGAGATTGGGGCCTTAATTCGGACACATGGGACAGGCAAAATCATTTGGTTTTTAAATTATTTAGTTATTAATTGGAATTTATATGGCCTGATTACTTGATTCTCCATTGAATGAATAGAAAAGAAAATGGTTTTGTTTATCTTCCACTTCCAGGGTGGTGCTGTACTGCTGTGTTTAAAGTCATGTCTTTAATGACATTGATCTTGACTTCTTTGCTGATATTTTTCAGAAAATGTATGATATTTTTCATATTCACATTATTTGCATGAAACATTTTTTAGATTATGGCTTGAAAGGTACTCGAGTTTACATTATAATTGTATGGCTGTTTTAAGAACTTTCTTGGTTCACCGGCTGAGAAAGCCTCCGTTCACCGGCTGAGAAAGCCCGTCATTGGCTGAGAAAGCTGTCACCGCCTCTTGTCTTGACAATTAATGAATTTGGCTTGTTTCCGAAGTAATGTCTCTTGTTTGAGCACTTTTCTCTAGATTTTCCTTTGGTCTCTGACTAAGGAAGCTGACTTAACAAATGCTATTTTGTTCGAGCTATAAGAAATTGACTAAATTCAACATTATATTTCTAGAGGATCATATAGGGGATGATAGCCCCGATCCTTGGGTGTTGTTCAGATTCCTGTCGTTCCGGCAGCAAAGCTTAGTCGGTTTTATCGATTTATTGATTTGAGAGTCCATGTCAATTTCTAACGTGTTTTTTGAGCATTTGATTTCTTTCGTAGTTTTTGAGCCCATTGTTTGTGTTGTTGTTCCCTTTCGGTTGTTGGTAGTTGTCAATGACCTTAATTGAGTGTGCCTCGACACCTAGCCTCCAATTTCTTTCGGCCATGTCGGATGCTAGTTTATCTCGATTGAGACCTCTGCAACTTCTTGAATTTGCCTTCTCTTTAATCTTGTCTAGGTGAGACTCGACTGGTGTTGTTTGCGTCTTTACATGTTTCTTCGTTTGGTGCCGAATGTCAACCGACGCGCGGTGAATTTTTTCGATTTTGGCAGTGAGCTCCTTTATTCCTACGTGGCTAGTTAACCACCATACATCTCTTTCTTCTAATTATTTTTTATTGCTTTCTTTGATCTCGCTCTCTTCTCTCTGACGCGCGACTCTTCTCTCTCGCCCTCTGCCCGCCGTCTCACTCTCACTCCGGCACCACCCGCCGGCGACCGCCCGTCGCCCAGCCTATCCCCCCTCGTCGATCCGACCCGAGCCCATCCCTAGTGCCCCCTGACCCGAAACCCCGCCCAGATCTACAAGTTCAACCCAAAAACCTAGCGCCTCCTCTGACCCCCCCCCCCCCCCCCCCCCGCCCAGACCCTCCAGAATCCGGCCCCGATCGTTCGTAGACTGATCGGGTGTGGGTGGTAGCCCTCGGCAGGCGGGACAGGTCTGTTATGGTGCAAGGCTGGTCAGATCGGGGTTGGGTAAGAAGTTGGCTTGGTCAGGGCGTGGTTTGAGGCGTCCTTGGTCGCGTTTCCGGCGGGGGACGAACGATCGCGGCCGGAGGAGTGGAGACTCCTAAGATGTCTAAACGTCATTTTCAAGACGACTAAGATGCTTGAGGAGTGGAGACTCCGTAGACTGATCCCGTTGTATAAAAACAAAGGCGATGTGCAGCGGTGCAATAATTGCAAGGGCATCAAACTTATCATTCATACGATGAAGGTGTAGGAGAAAGTCATCGAGTTGAGGTTAAGACGGATGATCGAGGTGTCAGAAAATCAGTTTGGTTTTATGTCGGGGAGGTCATCTATGGAGGCCATCCATCTTTTGAGGAGGTTGACAAAGACGTAAGGGAGATGAGTAAGCATCTGCACATGGTGTTTATAGACCTAGAGAAAGCGTACGACAGGATACCTCGAGAGTTGATCTGGCGGTGCTTAGAAGCCAAAGAAGCGTCAGACACGTTTACTAGGATAGTCAGGGACATGTATCAGGGTACAAAGACCAGCGTCTGCACCCCGGGCAAAGATACATAGTACTTTAAGGTGGGTGTTGGCCAGCACCAGGGTTCTGCACTAAGTCTCTTCCTTTTCATGCTAGTGTTAGACGTTGTGACGTGAGAGATCCAATGGGAGGTCCCGTGGTGCATGTTGTTCGCAGATGACATTGTCTTGGTCGACGAGTCTAGAGTGGGCGTCAATGACAAACTCGAAGCTTGGAGGGAGAAGTTGGAATCTAAGGGCTTAAGACTAAGTAGGTCCAAGACAGAATACGTAGAGTTTAAGTTCGGGCAACGTCAGAGCACCATTGATGAAATAAGACTAGGAGGGGAAGCAGCCACAAAAAAGGAGAGTACCAGGTATTTAGGGTCAGCTATGCAGAGCAATGGTGGTATAGACGAGGATATCACGTCTCGAATTCAGAAAGGGTGGTAGAAGTGGAGATCAACTTCAAGAGTACTATGCGATAAGAAGGTACCGCTTAAACTTAAGGGCAAGTTCTATAGAGCAGTTGTTAGGCCGACCATCCTATACGGTGCAGAATGTTGACCGACTACAAAAGTGCAAGAGCAAAGGTTGATGGTAGCGGAAATGCGGATGCTTAGATGGATGTGTGGGCACACAAGATTGGACAAGATTAGGAATAATGTCATCATGAACAAGGTAGGGGTGGCCAGCTTAGGGGATAAAGTAAGGGAAACCCGATTCCGCTAGTTTGGACACCGCGAAAGTTTGGTTTTGGAGGACTTCCACAAAGGTAGAGGATGACCGAAGAAGTGTTGGAAGGACAACATAAAGTAGGACATGGAACTTCTGGGAATTTCAGTAGATCTGGCAGGGTGCAGGGACGAATGGAGAGAGAGGATCAGTGTGGTAGACAGTTAGCCGACTTGTCAGAGGGTAGGATCCTACGCTTCACTAGGGCGTTTTTGCTTGTGCTTTTGTTTGTTACTATTGTCTCTTTCGTGCTTTGGGTCCCCTTTTCTGCTTTCTGTTTGTTTGTTTTATGTTTTTGGCCTGTTTTTGTATATTTTCTTTGTCTTGTGCTAACTTTTTGTGCAGTTTGGGCTCCACACAGGTCTTTCGGGCGTACCACCTTCCCCTTGGACAGGTTTACCTCTATGTTGATCCTTAAATTTCACTGCAGCGAAACCTCACTGGGTCCATGTTGTTATTGTTGTTTTTTTTTGGCTATTTTGCCCTTCTGTGGTATTTCTCGAAGACAAGTTCGAGAGCCTACATGGCTTTCTGCAGACCATGTGTTTGGGTGTTGGCCCATGTAATTTTTTTTATGGGCTTTGGTTGTTGGACGGGGCGTTGGCCCACTAGCCCTTCTTCTTATTTGTTTGTTGTTGTCTTTGTATTTTTCAGGTTTGCTTGAGTTCGTCTTGATCTTCTTCTCCAAAGGATCGAGTCGTTCATTCGACTTCAGAGGACTGACCGGACACGGTTTGTACAACTTCGTGATTTGGTTTTGGACTAGGTATGGTTTGTTAGTGGTTGGCGTGATCATTAGGATATGTTCGTGGCTGTTAAAGATCCTTCATCCCGATGGAACCAACGTTAGTAGCCCACTTTATCATACCTTGTTTTATCTGTCATGACCTGAATACTAAAGACGTTGCTTTTTACCTCCTCACTTTCCTTGCTACTTTTTTGTTCTAGTTCCTGTTTTTCTCCAGTTATATTTTCTTTATGTGTCTTTGTTTTGCTTTTTATCGGTTTTTGTTATTTTTCGACTGTCGTTTACTCGACCTTTCGATTGTAATGAACCTACCTAATAAACAGACTCCTTACCTACTTAAAAAATATAATTGTATGGCTGTTTTAGGATAAACCAAATTTGAAATCCTTAAAATCTCGAAATTGCCTTTTCTTGGCAAGAATCAAATGTTTAAGACGATGAGGTATGTGTTGTTGTTGTTGATAATGAAATCACCTTGAGTTAGTTGTATTATTTATGTAGTTGTCAAGTCAATGATGCGATGATCAAACAAAAAATAAAAAGTATAATTGAGTTTTTTTTTGACGAACTACACGATTGAGTTGTGAGTTGTGCTTATATTGGGTCATGTATATTCTTCGAATTAAACCCAAAACTATACTGACATTGATAACTAATAAGCTATCTCTTACAATCAAATTTTTTAATGCAAATTTTCTTCTCTTTTACTTTCCAGATCCAATCTCATCTACCATCTAATCTAATTGTATTCTAATTGTCACATCTTTCATGCTTACCGTCTCTTACTATTAAACAAAAAAATATTATAAACATTAGTTAATAAAATCAATGATCACATAATCTTTACGTTTATTGACCTAAAAACCCAAAAGAAAATTGTATGTTTTGCATTCATATATCACCTTGGTGAATTCAGCAATATAATATGTTAATCAATTTCGAGCTAATCACCAATATATATAATGTGGTCCAAAGATTAGTTATGAATTTTAATATAAAAAAATCCTGATATATAAATAACCACTTCGTTCAGTTTACGATATGCTCCAATTGCAAAGTCAAACGCCCAGTTCGTATCTGTTGAGCTTCTCGTTCTCAGCTACTCTTCAAATCAAAATTCGTATTTCTTCCCACTCAATTCATCCCTCATCAAGATCGGCTGAGTATCAATTTCAGTGTAGATGCTTCTTCTCGAATTCTCCACTTGATTCCCCAATCCTCCATGTCAGCAGCTTCGTCCTCCGATCCCTCCTCGGCGCCGCTACTCCGCCCGCGGAATGGCGCGGGCGACGCCGGAGGAAGCGGCGGACACCCGCCGCAGACCACGCTCGCGCTCCTCCTCGGCCGCGCCGCAGGCCGGCGCGGGCCCTCGCTCCTCGTGAGGGAGACGGCGGCGCGGCAGCTCGACGAGCGTCGGGCCGACTGGGGCTACTCGGCGCCGGTGGTGGCGCTCGACATGATGTGGAATATAGCGTTTGTGGTGGTTTCGGTGGCGGTGTTGATCTGGACGGTCGATGAGAGGCCGAATGTGCCGGTTAGGGTTTGGATCTGCGGGTACGGTTTGCAGTGCCTGATTCATGTTGTGCTGGTTTGGTTTGAGTATCGGCGGAGGGTTTTGAGTGGCGAGGGGTCGAGGAGGGGAGAAGGAAGCCACCGTGGCGGCGGCGGCGGCGGAGATGTGGAGGCTGGCGCCGCGCTGGCTCCGGTGATTGAGAGCGACGATGAGGATTATGGAAGGGTTAGGGTGTTCGGGTACTCGAGTCAGATTAGGTAAGCTTCAGTATTTTTTGATCTCGGAGTTCAAATTTTGCTTAAAACAAGAATTGTGTCGATTTTGTCCATTTCTGGAAGCTGGTTTGAAACTTTATTCTCAAATTGAAATTGAGATTGAACTGTATGTATGATGAAAGGAAAGATCATCATGCTTAAGTAGATTAAATATACGAATTTTTGAAATATTTCAATCGAGTGATTGACTGGTATGATGAGTATGATAATGAAATCAGGTGTTTTTTCCTAGATGAGCTCATCATGTGCTTTCTGTTTTTATCCTATTTTTCCTGATTCTTGGTATTTGTTGATTGATACAAGTGCCAGTTTTGTGAAACGATGTGAATCTGCAAATACCATGGTGTCATTTCTGTGGTGGATCGTTGGGTTCTACTGGGTTGTATCTGGTGGTGAAATTCTTCTACAAGATGCTCCACGGCTTTATTGGTATGTTTAAGGTCCCTGCTAGTTGCTTTTGCTTTTTGTCCCCTTCATTCATTTCTTTTAGTCGTAATGCTAAATCAAATAGTTTTCTGCTAAAGTTAATTCCAACATATGTTTTAATCATCTATGTAAGAACTGCCATTACTAGGCTGCTAGATCAACTGGAACATTAACTTTTGTGCTCTCAACTATAAACATTTTAAAGCTCTGGATGTGAATATGTGGATTGATTCTTAAAGAGAGTGCTTATTACACAAATAGTGCGGGCTGTTATTGGATTTGTTGTCATTTTTGTATCCTCGAATTTTGTATGGATAACATGATGACCTAGTAATTATTTTGTCTGTGAGCAATATACTTGTGAGTTGTGACCATCATCACTCCTTTTCCTTCCTTTTTTTTTTCCAAATAACCTTGTTACTTTCCTTCTGCATAAGGGTTTCTCTGTAACTATCTACAACTCAGTTTTTTGAACATTTTAATTGAAACTTATATGCATTCATGCAGGTTAACGGTCGTTTTTCTGGCATTTGATGTTTTCTTTGCCATATTCTGTGTGGTCCTAGCCTGCTTGATAGGGATTGCTTTATGCTGCTGTTTGCCATGCATTATTGCAATTCTTTATAGTGTTGCCGGCCAGGTATGCTAAACAAAGTCAACACTGATCACAAATAGTAAGAGAAAAACTAAATGATGATTATGGACTAACTACTGCTAATTGGTATTATTTCCTTTGGGAATGCATACAGGAAGGCGCGTCAGATGCAGACCTTAGTATTCTTCCACAGTACAGATTTAGAAGTACAAATAATGAGGAAAAGCCTAGTGTTGGAGCAGGACTTATGGTTCCAGTAGAGTCTAGTAGTGGATATGTAGCAACTGAACGTGTTCTTTTGCCTGAAGATGCAGTAAGACACTGTTTATGCCTATTTATCCCATCTTTTCTAAAATAATTATATTTAGATCTATTTATTCATTAATTGGGTTGGTCCTTACTCCTTAATAATCTTTCTGAAGCAGTGAATGAATGGGAAAAAGGTGGCGTAGACTGTAGACACATATCTTGTGCCTAAGCGAATAACTAATTTCTTATGTTTAAAGCATCAAATGCCAAGCAATACCAAACCCGTCTGAGATATGATATAATTTTGCATATGTATATACTCTTCAAGCTATCTTATTAATTCAATTGGTTACTGCTTTAACAAATGAGAGCTTATATACACACATACGCAACACACTATATATCTCTATCTCATTATTAGTTTTTGCTTTCTTTGACTGTTAGTTGTACTTGGTCTTTTATGTCTTACCTTTTGCTTTAAGGTTGGATGTTTGAATATAGAGAACTGTATGTGTTATGTCATTGTCTTTTTCCATTCTAAACAATGCTTATAAGGATGTATAGTATAGGCTATTGTGAAGTTTATCTCAGTGCCAAAACAGTTCATCACTTAATGCATCAGTTGTGATTAAGGCATATAATTTTCTTCCTGTTAACTTATTTCCCAAGGAATGCTGCATCTGTTTGAGTCCATACGAGGATGGAGCTGAGCTGATAGCTCTCCCGTGCAACCATCATTTCCACGCCACATGCATAGCGAAATGGCTGAAGATGAACGCAACGTGCCCTCTTTGCAAGTTCAATGTCATCAAGGGAAGTGAACAGGTTTAATTTAAATGTCAGATTTCCAGGTTTTCCTATCTATTCTTGTGTGTACTACATAATTTTATGTACTGAACAGAAGATACAACATCTCCAAATACATAAACTAGGTACATGGCCTTCAGCAAGTACAAATTGTGATCTTTCTTGATTCCATTTTGTTCTTTACTACCTTCTGAAATGTTGAACGAGGTTTTGTGCTGCTTTTAGGCTAAATTAAATTGCAGGCTTATTGTAGATTTGGTTTGATTGCAATGTGCATGATTGATGAATGAAGGAAAGGATACCTATGTAAACAGAATTCTATTCATATGCACAGTACACACTTTTCCTTCACACAATTGTTTCATTTGAGACTTCCAATAAGATTGTAACGACACTTGATCTCAAGTTTTCCCTTATTCATTCATGTTTGCAAGCTGTTTTGCTTTCCGTTGTGCTCTTTTGTTGTTTTGTCTATAATGCAAGTTATTTTGATTGAATAATGTACATTGGTTTCAATCAAAAGATCAAGCGTAATGGTGTGTGATCAATATTCAGAATTTTCGCTTGTGATCTCTGAATTGAAAAAGTTCTGAAATATTGGTAGATATTTCATCCAGATGAAAAAATTAACCTTGAACTTGAATTGATCATGACCGAATGGGAAGTTGATTGACTTTGTTAAGTCTGAATTCACGAGTTAAATTTACTCAATTTTGTAATGATCTAGCTGTAAAATCTGCTGTAAGGTGGAGAAAAGAAGAAGACGGTTGGCAGTTGAAGTTTCACATTCTAAGGTTATGTTTGTTAAGTAACAGAAAAAAATAGTTGGAGTTGCAAAATTAGCTAAAGTTGTATGTAAAAGTAGTTGTTTCAAAAAAAATATATAAACATTGTTTGGTAATGTTCAACTAGTTTATTGTAGTAATTAATAATTTAAAATTCTATTTTATTATAGGGTTATTCTTATTTTTTTATTCGAAAAACTACTAAAAATCAGTGTAAAAACTTCAAAAACTAGTTTTACAACTAGTTGCTAGTTGTTAGGTGTCAAACAAACAAGGTTTATATGAATTTATGCAACTAATTTTTGGTACCAACAAACCAATAAGGATCATTTGGTCTACTTTTATGGTCCACTTATTTTGATTGGATAGAGTCGATTATTTTATTATTTTTTTTGAATCATAATAATAGTTTTTTATATTTTGTATTAAGCAAGAGTCTAAAAGTACAATTTAACAATTGAAACATGTATTTACATTGTCTATTTAGGAAATGATTTTATATTACCTTTTTTCTACCTCTAATATGCCAAATTGTAGATGACTAGATCGTGAAAAAAAAAAAGAATAAAAATATAGTGAATTATGTGAAACTCTTTTTAAATGATATAAAAAATTATAGCTTCAGTATCTTATAACAAACATTTATAATTTTCTTTCTAATGTTGCAGAAAAAATATTCACTTAAAAGTTTGAATTGATTAAGTGAGAACGAGCGCTCATGCGAAAACACGCGCACGTTGGTAAATCAACAATACAACAATAAAAATGTACATCGTTTATTATTGAAGATGCATATGCATTAATTTCCTACTATGTATTATGGAATACATTATTTCTCAATATATTTATTTTTCTCTACTATGTCGGTAACGTTCTTACATTTTTTAAGTGCACTTGTTTTCACTTGAAAAAAGACCCTATCTCTCGAATTCTATTATTTTTTGATAAATATATATTTATTTACTTTTTTTAATGAAAAAGAATAATGTAAAATCATTTTTTTTAATTTTTACAAGATAAATGAATATTTTTTTGTAATAAGATTGATTAATTCCTTAAAAGGTGAAATTTTGATATTTGTTGGACCCAAAAAAAATTTGGATAAAATTGCGTATTAATTAATATCGCTAATGGATAAAGTGAAATAAAAAAGGAAAAAGATGATTAAGCCGTTGGACGAAAGCGAATTAGAGAAGCCGATTGGGGAAGAGTCACGGATGTGATGTGAGAGACGAAGAGAAATTAGAAAAGAGCCCAACTACAAAACGATGACGATCCAGGAAAATTTTGCGCTCTGATTTTTCATTTCACATACAAAAAGCGGAAGTAAAGTCTCTGAAGACGAAGAAGAGCTTACACTTCTCCGATTCCGAATTTCACCTTCAATTCCTTCAATTAGATCTGTTTGCAGATTTGTGAGAACAGTTTTACCGGAATCTCACGAATTGGAGAAAGTGTTCGAAGCTGCGAAATTAATGAAAACCCTAAAATTAACTCCTACAATCATGTGTGTTCGCTCGACCTCGAATTCAACAGTGTAGGGTTAGTCTGAGAGTTGGGGCTTGTTGATTTTTGTGTTAATTGCTCTGATGGCCGATCCTCTCCCCGCCTCTGTTATTCGGAACCTCTCCGATAAGCTCTACGAGAAGCGGAAGAACGCTGCTCTTGAGGTCTGTAGAGGAATTCGCTGCCCATTGGTTAGGTTTCTCAATTTCGTTTCAGTTGGGTGATTTAGCCATTGTGTTGATTGCTTTTCCAGGTTGAAGGAATAGTGAAGGGTTTGGTTGCGCAGGGAGATCATGAGAAGATAAATGCTGTGATCAAGCTGTTGGGCGAGGAATTCATCTACTCGCCTCAAGCAAATCACCGGAAGGTTGGCAATTATGTTGTTTTATTGTTCCTGCTCGGCGTTTGCTTAGGGAATTTTCTTGAGAACTAAGAATTTCTTGTTAAAATGTAAAATTGACTTGTTGAGTTCTTTGTTCTCACGTTCGTTGATTAGGGTGGATTGATTGGATTAGCTGCTGCCACGGTTGGTTTGACTTCGGAGGCGTCTCGGCATCTAGAGGTATGGATTCATGTTTCATGAATTCTAAGTGGCTTTCTTTTACATGTTAACATTTTGTCTATACTTGTTATGTCTGCTGATTGAATGTTCAATCTTTTTTGGTATGAATGTTCAGATTTCTTTCGCTCCGTTGGATATATTAACTTCATGTACTTAATTTTCTGTTGGTATCTCAATTGACTCTTTCCCTTTTTGGTGCAATTTCCAGCAAATTGTACCACCTGTCCTACATTCCTTTTGTGATCAAGATAGCAGAGTCAGATATTATGCCTGTGAAGCTTTATATAATATCGCAAAGGTGAAAGATGAATGGTTGCTTTGTGTATAGATTTCTTTTACTTGATTACTTCATACTCATATCTTCTTCTATTTACAGGTTGTGAGAGGAGATTTTATCGTGTTCTTTAATCAGATATTTGATGCATTATGCAAGCTCTCTGCAGACTCAGATGCCAATGTACAAAGTGCTGCTCATCTCTTAGACGGGCTTGTGAAGGTGACTTAAATCTGCATCAGGCTTTTATTGGTTGTTTTATTAAGGTTTTAGCACTTTTAATTCTTACCTTCATTTTGACAGGACATTGTTACAGAAGGTGATCAATTCAGGTGGATCATCTGCTTGCTTAGTTCAAACTTTTCCTTCCAGTTATTATACATTGTTATTTCTATACGTATTGTGGTTTCTGAGATTTTTCTGTGATTCTTCCTAGTATTGAAGAATTCATTCCATTGCTGAGAGAGAGAATGAATGTCTTAAATCCCTATGTTCGCCAGTTTTTGGTAGGATGGATCACTGTGTTAGACAGTGCTCCAGAGTTTGATATGCTTGGTTTCCTTCCAGATTTTCTTGATGGTAATTTTTTTACAGTTATTGAATTGTCCTTGGTTTTCTCTTTCTATCTAAAATGTTAAAATAGTGAATTGGATATTACAGGTTTATTTAACATGCTAAGTGATTCTAGCCATGAAATAAGGCAGCAAGCTGACTCAGCTCTATCAGAGTTTCTACAGGAGATTAAGAATTCTCCAGTAAGTTTTCTATTTCTAAATGCTGCCTTTTGTAATAATCCCCTAGCCCTGAAAAAAAGAAGATAAAATGAGATCTTATTTTTATGCATGCATATATAATGTTATTAGAGATTTTGCCTTTATCTTTGGGGAAAAAGATGAAATATTCAAACTTTATTGAGAATGTATGCCTTTCGAGTTATCATCATTGTCATACTATTGGCCTAATTTTTATGCATTTTTTATTCTAATTGTTGTAGTTGACTTCTTGTAGATATTAAGAAATAGCAATCACAGTAAGTGCGTAGTTCTAGTTAAAATTGGTCAGTAGCTATTTTTCTGTCGAATCAGGCATGTTAATATGCAACATTTTGTATGAAAGGGTATGCAATATACAGAAGGGAACACATGTAAATGAAACCATGCATTCAGTATTAAGGTCATAGTTGTCTACTTACCTATTTAGATGTAATTCTAAAAGTGACTAGAATCTATGTTGGCATAAAAATAGAATGGACAGTATACAGTCTATAATTAGTTTGATATGATGATTTGACAAGTTCTTGATCCAAAAGACCTATGGTGCCAGTTCTTTCATCAAAGATTAGGCCGATAAGTCATTTATTTGTTTGTTTGCAGCATTGAACTATCTAAAACATTCTATCAAGGCTTCTTGAGCCAATTAAGAACCCCTCTTTTTATATCTTACTATATTCTGTTCCGAGGCATCCAAGAAAGTTGTCTTCTGACTATGACAGTGTTACCCTTGAAGTCTGCAGACTATGGTCGCATGGCTGAAATCCTAGTTCAACGAGCTGGTTCCCCTGATGAATTCACTCGGCAGACTGCTATCACGTGGGTAAGTGCTTATTTTTATGAATTTTGTATTGTTATCTCGGTGTGGAAGCATGGTCCATAAATGGAGTAAGGTTTGGGGAAGTATTTTATGTGAATACAAAGCTTAAGGGAGTGGTTTCATGGGGGTTATTGGGATGAGATTTCGCATGATCTGATTATGTAGGTATGATCCCTTGTCTGCATGATTGAGAATCTCCTGCATGATCTGTGGATTTATTCTTCACAGACTAATTCCAGATGCTTACATTGTTTTAATCGTGGCAAATAATCAATTTCAGTTGATGATATGCTGCAGATAAATGAGTTTGTGAAGCTTGGCGGTGACCAGCTGGTTCCATATTATGCTGACATTCTAGGAGCCATATTGCCCTGTATATCTGATAAGGAGGAGAAGATAAGAGTTGTATGTTTGTTAAATCATACTTTTCGTTTTTGTAGATGCAACTATGCCTTCATGCAAAAGCTCATGCCATACTAATGCATTTCATCCTTCACTATGCTTTGCAACAGGTTGCCCAAGAGACTAACGAAGAACTCCATGCAATTGAGTCCGATCTGTCTGAAGGGTTTGATGTTGGGGCAATCCTTGCTGTTGCCAAAAGGTATTCTTCTATTAAGATAAGAAAATAATTAAAGTTCAGAATTCAGATGCTGCCTAACATCTGCCTTCTTGGGTTGTGTCTCAAATTTGATTCAGTATGTGATTCTTGCTAGATGATTATCATGAAATCTGGGTGAGTGATTATTATTTTTACTTTCAGGCATTTGTCAAGTGAGTGGGAGGACTCAAGAATAGAAGCACTACACTGGATTTCAGCCCTTTTAAACACACACAGAGAAACGGTATTTGGCTGCTATGTGTAGATGATGATTCTTACTATGATATGCTGTGTTTTTTTTCCTTTTCGTATTCTGCTCTCTACTATTAAATTGACTACTAAATTAATGTCCAACTTGTAACTCAAAATACAGTGGATTAGATCATTAAACTGTGATTCCTGTGGGACTATATATTTAAATGTGACTTTTCTCTGGCATTATATTTGGGTATTCCAATGTTATTTCCCATGTATTGATCTTCTTTCGGACCTTGAGCTGAATAATGATTTCTTCTCTTTCTCCAAACAGGTCCTATCATTTCTGAGTGAGATCATTAATACCCTTCTAAAAGCACTTTCTGATCCATCTGACAAGGTAGTTCTTGTTTGTTCCTGAATTTCCTACATGATGCACATATTGGTACCTGTAACATAGTTTTTTTTTAAAATTAATTAATTATTTTTCTGCATGACTTCAGAAGTTTGGCATAAAATAATATTCATTAACAAAGAAAGGAGAAGACAAACTATACTAGATGATTTTGGAAACAGCAACTTCAGTGTCTTTGTTTAATCCCTAGATGACTACATTATTCGTGATATATGTAACTTGTATAGGATCATGCCTCATTACTTTTGGTTTAGTATCTTAAAAATAAATGAGTTATTTTAGTTTTTATTATATTTTTTACTGTTTTAGAATCTCTCACTTTTGTGGCATATATAGAAGTATATGAATGACTATTTAAGCTTATGATTGAGCTTATAGGTTCTGTGACATTTTTCCTTGCTGTTCTAATGTGGAACAGCTTGTTCTTCTGAATCTCTAGGTTGTGCTCTTGGTACTCGAGGTGCATGCATCCATAGCTCAAGATGACAAACACTTCCATGAGCTTGTTGTTTACCTGGTGAAGACCTTTCAGAATGATATTTTCCTTCTGGAAAAGTGCGATTTCTGTTGTGTTCTTTTGGTTATTCCATCTTGCATTAAGGAAAAGAATGAAATTACGATTGTTTTATTATCTGATTGGTGATTCTATTGTTTCAACTCAGGCGTGGTGCTTTAATCATTCGACGGCTTTGTGTGCTTTTAGATTCTCAGAGAGTGTACCGGGAACTTTCCATTATCCTTGAAAAGGAACAAGATCTTGATTTTGCTTCTATCATGGTTCAGGTCTTTGTTACAACCTCACAACTGTATACATTGAGTTTTTTAAAAGTTGAAGTACATGCTGGATATTATGACCATACCTTTTGTCAAACAATCTTTTGACTGCTATCTTGTAGAGGCATTTGCTCTTTTATTCATGTCTTAATATGCCTTTTGATACTCAGGCTTCGAACTTGATTCTTCTGACTTCATCTGAACTTTCTGAGCTCCGGGGAGTTTTGAAGCAGTCGCTGTTTAACACAGATGGGAGAGACTTGTTTGTTTCTTTGTATGCTTCATGGTGCCATTCTCCAATGGCAATCATAAGCCTTTGCTTATTGGCTCAGGTAATAGCTCAACGTGCAACAGTTTCTTTGTTCTCCTCTTAGTCTGTTATGCTGTAGCTTAGCTGTTCTTTTTGACAGGCTTATGAGCATGCAAGCTCGGTCATCCAGTCGCTTCTGGAGGAAGATATTAATGTCAAATTCTTAGTCCAGCTTGACAAGCTGATACGCTTGCTTGAAACACCCATATTTGCTTATCTGAGATTGCAGGTTGGGCTATTCATCTTGGCAATATATTTAGCCTTTTATAAGTGTATCTTGTATTAATGGTGTGCCAACTCATCATGCAATATATGGACCCTGTTTTCCCATGGATGAAAATTGCTTTCTCTGGTCTTAATGTGACTCATGCTTATGACAGCTTTATGCTTAAAGGGGTAAACCTTTTCGGAAAGTCCCAAGTCCCACTAATACCCTATAAGGAGTTGGATCATTTTGTAATGCTTCATCTTTGGAGTTTTATTTTAACTCTTTCCAGAAAGGACTGTAGCATGTAGATTGTCCAGGTTTGTATGCCTAATAGTGTAATTGCAATGGATGTTTGCTGTATGTTCATTGATATACAGTAGCAGTCATTTTTTCCATTGCTCTATGGCCAAAGTTGTCTAGGTTTGCATATTCATTTTGAATATTGTTGCTTCTCTGAACTTAAGGAACTAGCAATTATACCAACTTGTCATTTTCAGCTGTTCATAGATAATATTAGGTAGGTCGGAAATGATATAATGTTGTTTGATATGCTGCATATTATGAGCTTCTTTGGGGCTGTGCTGCGTACTCTTTATATTTCCATCTAGTTTGGAATGTTCATGCTTATATAATCATTTTATGGTGACTTCTATTTCATGTAATACTTGTGATTTTTCTTTTGATTTAATTCCGTGAGATTCATATCTAACTATTGACCAAATCTTTTCTTGCAGCTACTGGAACCTGGAAGAAATGCATGGCTACTGAAAGCCTTGTATGGTCTTCTTATGGTACTCCCCCAGGTATAGAAAAATCTACTATAATTTCTGGTCAATTTTTCTTGCTGTAATCTTCCAAGTATTGATTGAATCAGTCAAGAACTCTATTACAAAAAAGTTATTTTTCTAAGTGGATATTCGTTTTTTTTTTCCGCTTTACTGTTGCTCGTGGTTGATAATATTTCAATCTTTCTGCAGCAAAGTGAAGCTTTCAAGATATTGCGAACTAGACTGAAAACTGTGCCTCTATTCTCGCTAAATGGTAATCAAATTGAGACAGTTGGGAACTCCGGTAATTCAATTTCACCTACCAGTGGACCGCCTAAGCTGGATTCACCACGTGTGCCCAATGGCATAAACTTCTCATCAAGTTTGCAGCAGCTTGAACGTATGCAGAAACGACACAGACAACACGCAAAGCAAGAAAAACGGCAATGAAAGCATCATACTTATAGTGTCTTCAAAGGTTTGCCAAACATACAGTTCTGAAGAGTCTTGTGCTCTTGTTTTTCCGCCTTATTATGTCTGATTGATCAGATTGTTTGGTCCACAGAATTTCCAAAGAATAGCAAATCACTAGCAGCTGCCATGGAAGAGCTCAGGGAAGCTGCAATTGTGAACACTGCTGTCATATTGTAAAATTGTATATTCTTGTCTTTTATGTTCTTTGCTTTAGAAAGTTCTATTGACAAAAAATGGGCATTCTGAAGCTATTTTTTTTTTCCCACTTTTCTGTTGCTTCTGCTCTCATCTTTTGTACAAGCATGTAGGGCATGTGGTTCTTTGACATTTTTTTTGGTCAATTCAAAAAACCACATGGCCTGGCAACTGCTGTTTCATTTGCCCTTCCTTTTAAAGAAACCTAAAACAGTAGAAATTTAAATAAGCACTTCATTTTTTGTAGAGTGCTTAATACATATATGAAAACTGTTGTCCTTTTTGTGCCATTTCCTAGCATCAAAGTGTGATATCTTGATCCAAATCAACCCAAATGAGTCCGCTTCTTGGGCTTTCCAGAAACACCCTCTCGATTTATTTCCGGAAAAGGTGCGTACATCTTAGCCCTCAATAAACCCTGCCTGTGAGACAGGCATGGTTTGTTTTATAACTTGTAAATAATAAGCATTCATAAAAACTAATTATATAACTAACTAAAAACTTTCTATCTTCAAATTTACCATAGATTTATCATTCTTTCTAATGAAATCCCAACAAGCACTTTATTCGTCACACACACAAACATCACTTTTGAGATGTATCATACAAAATAGAGAAACACACTTAGAAACAACCACACAAGCTCTTATTGAAAGCAGGTTTTATTTATGAGAATTAACATACTATATCTTGTTCGTCTAGGCTTCGAGATAATCGTTGGCTTGCTTGGTAACCTGGGAAAGGGCGTCGAGAAAACTAGTAGGATCAGGCACATCTTGGTTAACCTTTTCGTACTCTATACTCCACTTTACAAGACCGATATTGTCAGCTCCTGGCGTTACATGCAGGTGAATTAAGAAGGTTTTGTAGCTATTAAGAAGATCTCCTTCTATCACTCTATAAGTTGCTGTCCTCTTCTCCATATCCAAATTCTCGATTATCTCCTTTCCAACACAAGCTTTCCATCTATGTATGCACGATCACCAAGTCATTTTTTTTGAAAAATGATTCAATATAGAGATATTTGGTAAATCGAAAGACTGGTAAAATCAGCAGCTGGTCAAACTGATATGAGAAACGAAACAACATGAAAAGAAGGTGATATTTTTTTCCCTTGTATATGCAAGCTAGTTTGTTTTGTACGTACCAAGAGTGTAGTTCCAAACGATAATAGACCCATTTTTTCCGAATTCACCCTCTTCCACATCGCAACTTTGAACTTTTGAAGGCGATATTTTGGCGAGTTGATCAGGCTTACAAGCAAAGAGTTGGTGAAAATAATCTCCAGATGATCTTACTTCAATTTCACGTGTTAGATTGCCTCTCAAATCTGCTTGCATTTTGTAGAGAAACTAGATGAAGTATGGAAATTTAGAAAATATGTAATAGGATGAGAGTATAGTTTATATGGAAAAGCGATTGGCAAATTGGCCTCTTTAAATAGAATTTCGAGGGAGCATCAAATGTGGGGAACTATGGAAATATTTAGAAGACGAGAATCATTGTTGCCACTTTAGGCTGTGTTCTAAAAATCCCATCTAGGCCTCATCTATAAATCTCGTCTAAGTCCTGTTTAGGCGCTAAAAAGTCCCAACCCGCTTAGGCTTTCAGCCTGTCTAGGCACTAAACGGTCCCTCTTCGCCCAGAATCTGCTTGGTGTTTTTTAGAACATGTACTATTCTGTCTAGGCACAAGCACTCTAATGTAAGGGCATCTCATTGGTAAATAAAATATCAATATTTTTCATGTTTTTGCTTAGGGGCATTCTCTCAATTCCCTATGTGTTGAGGGACATCTCATAAAAAAAATTCATTTTTTTCTTTTTTTTTTTGTTTTGGTGATGAATGGTGTGAGAGAGAGCCCCTTGATGGACATGCTCTAATGGAATAATAACAATCAATGTTGGAGGTGTGGTTAATTGAAAAATGAAAGTTAAAAAGGTATTTTTTGACAAAAATGAATATTAGTGGTGGCTAAATGCAAAAAAACCTAAGAAAAGGAGTGCTATTTTGATTAAAAAAAATAAAGACAACTGACAATAAGTTCAAAAAAAGTTCTAGGATAAAGGATGGTAAATTGCAAAACTCCCAAGAAAATTTGGTGACCACACCCGAACATTTTTAAAGTTGTGGTGATAACACCAGAACATTATAAAGTTGTGGTGACCAAAATTATAAAGTCTTCCCAATTAAAGACATTTCTTTTTTTTTTCGCTTTACTGTCATCTAATCACCGGAAACTCACAACATAAACACTTGCAATTTTCATATCCACACATAGATTTGTTTTTTCCCCCTCGGTCAATAATATTTTGGGTAAAGTCCAAAGTAATAACCATTAAAAAATAATTAACTACATAAATTTTCTTTTTATAAATATATATTGGATAAGATTAATAATAATTTGGGTAAAGTTCAAAGCAATAACATAATCCTATAGATTTATTTTTCTCATTTATAAGTAAATAATGTCATTACTTTTATAGTTTTATTATTTGGGTAACTTTAACTTCATAATTAACTGCATAAATTAGTAAGTCATTGGTTTAAATTTACAAGTAGTTCACCTTAATATTTTTTTCATTATTATTTTTGACATAATTTTATACAAAAGTTAATAAGAAATTCATAATCCTTTTAATAAAAATTTAAAAACGTATGTTCTTGCTTGTCCAACTTATGTTCTAGCTTATCAAAATAAACACAATGACATAGACTAATAAAATAAAAAATTATTAAATTAAACATAAGACCAAAATTTATTTTTATTAATTAAAAACTAAACCAAAAAAATAAAGAAAAAGTAAAAATCCAAACAAGGCTTTTAAAAACATTCATAATTGATTTTTTTTTGTTTTGGATAGATAAAAGGTGGATACATCATCTTTATTGCGTAATAACCCAAAATTAAAATTTTATAAAAAAGGGTTATGAAAATTCTTATTAACTTTTATCTAAAAGTATTCAAAATAATAATAGATAAAAATATTCAAATGAACTACTTGTAAAGTCAAAGTTGTGATTTAATGTTTTATGTGGTTAACTATGAAGCTAATAATTTATATTAGTCAAATAATAAAAATAATGTCATTATTTTCTTATAAATGAGAAAACTAAATCAATAAGATTATGTTATAACTTTGAAAATTATCCAAAATGTTATTAATCTTATTCAATATATTTTTATTTATTTGTTGTCAAAAGTAATTTTTACTAAGAATCTCTTAGAACCAAACTAGATATGAAATGGTTATTTTTAATGATTTAATCCTTTAATGACACAAGAGTCAAGACTAGTATGTATTTTTGTACCTTGTACGTGTTTTTCTTAAATAAAATATTAATAATAAAATATTTTCAAATATATTTATTATCCGAGAAAAATAATCATGTAAATGCTAAAATATAAATTTTGAATAAATAATTATAATCAATAAACTATAAAAATAATTTGAAATAATAATATTTTATTAGTATTACGAATTAAATTAATATCCAAAACATGATAACTTATTTAATTATGAAAATAGATAAGTAATCTACAATATACATAAAAGCAATAAGGTTTGGAGTCACCACATTGCGCCACGTCAGCTTTGTCCATATGTCACTTCTAGAATACGTATTTAATATCTAAAACATGATAACTTATTTAATTATGAAAATAGATAAGCAATCTACAATATATATAAAAGCAATAAGGTTTGGAGTCACCACATTGCGCCACGTCAGCTTTGTCCACATGTCACTTCTAGAATACGCCACATCGGATTTTGCCACATGTTGTATTTTTCTTAAGCCATGTCATGTAATTTTTGACACGTCATATGCCACATCGTATTATTTTCACCCCGTCACTTACATGTCATATTTAACTATAATGATAAAAAATGCTTTCCTTATAAAAAATATTTTATATAAATAGATAATTATAGGCCTATATATTTTGAAAATCTATGCTTTTTTTAATCAAAATATTTCCTTATGAGAAGTTTGGTCAAAATACTTTACTTTTATTGCAACTCACAATTTGAAAATTTACCATAACAATTTATGAGCATTGTATATATTATTCTCATTATTTAACTTAATAATCTAAATTTAATTTGTTTTATTTGATTTAAAATTTTTGTACATATTACGATCAATAAATTACTTACATTAAATTTTATATTATATTTTTGTTTATTAATATTTTTTATAGTATATCTAAAAAATATCGAGTCATAGTTGTGCATGCACGACGGGGACAACTAGTAAGATATAAACTTATCAATTTATTATATACATGAGACCGTTCAAAATAAACTTAATTATATTGATATAAGATTGTACGTATATTATACTATCTTTATATTAAACTTAATTATCTAAACCTAGCATATGCATTCTATCTAAAAATATTAAAAAAATCCTATTATTTGTATAATATATAGCATAAAAATATCTTAATAATCTTCCTATGTATCATATCCAAAAATAAAAGATTTATTTTTTAAATTAAGAATGAGATTTTGTATCCATTGATTATAGTGATATAAGATTGTACATACATCACACTATCTTTATATTAAACTTAATTATTTTGTCAAAGATTGGTTTTAATAAAAGGGGTGTTGTGGTCCAATCTATAAGCCACATGTGTCGTTTAATAATTTTTTTAACCTCCACTTTAGTATATAGTTATGATTTATAATTTTCAAAATTTTGTTTTTATGCAAATTAGACAGTTTTGTCTCAAAATAAAAAGAAAAGGAGCTAATATATAATTTTTTTTCAAAGTATGGACATTTCGAGTGTAGAGTACGCAACGACCTCTAAAATATATGATATTTTGCGGAATTCAAAAAAAATCAGGGTAGGAAAAACAACCACATACAAAATTGAGATATTTAAAGTAATTTTTTATGTCAATTGGAACTAGATCCAATTTTTATTTGTTTCCATAAATATCTTTTAGGGCATTACAAACAATATAAATATCATATGTGCCGTAACTCACAAGTACTAGTTGATAAAAATCTTTACAAATCGCGTGAGTTGTAAGCTAGAATCAACCTTCCTTATTTGATCCTCATTAGCAATATATATACACGATTATACCCCTCTCGATTTCAAGGTTAATTTAGAAATTAAACAAGAAAGAAGGCCGAAGCCATCATAAATTCATAATGGCAATGACGAGATCTCGTGATCAAACCTTCGATTATGTGTCTTGTTATTTTCTGTATATTAGTTACAACATTACTCGATAGCATGAGCTATGTACGTTGGATTGATCCCGAGAAGAAGACAACGAATCAAAGAAGCCGAAACCATCATTAGTGGTGGCGGACTTCAAATTTTGCCGCCGCCTCTGGCTTCAAACTTATTAAAAAAGATGTACTTTAATAAGTCCGACGCCAGATGCGACGGCAAGATCGATTTCGTGGTCGCGGAAATCTTATGGATCATAATCCACCGTACTATTACATCTTCACGACTACGCTCGTGATTGATACTCTACTAGAGAAGTCGCTAAATAACGTAATATTTTTTTTTAAAAAGTTAATTTTTTTAGGCTGTTGCCTTGTGCACAAGAATTTTTATCCTGGCGCACAAGGAAAGCTGCGCTTCATGCAGCGCAACGCTCCATGAAGCGCGTCGGCGAAACAGCAAAAGGTCGGATACCCGCGTTTCCTGCGCATCATGAAGCGCAGCGCTTCATGATGCGTAGGGTTTGCGGCGGTTAGAATCGCACGACCCTTTATTCAGTCGCACACGAAAAACATACCTAATTCGGTCGAGGATAATCAATCACGTACAGCGAAAATTTTTCTATCCACCAAACCTAATTTTTTTGATTAACAAACTGCATATTGAACAATGTCATCTGAAACGGAATTTTCGGATTCATCGTATGAATCAGAAGACGAATCGCACTCCTTGGAAGAAGAGTCAGAGTCATCAATGAGTGTTGAAGAAGAAGAGGAAGTTGAGTCTGAAAACGAGATGGTTGAATCAGAGGTAATTTACGATTTAGTTGAAGTAGTAATATATTTTTCAAGATAATACATGATTTGGATTGTTGTGTTAAAAAATTTTATTGAAATTTATAATGTGTTACTATTATTGCATAGTATACATGTTCGATGTATTAAGATAAGTTGTGATATTATAT
Organism: Fallopia convolvulus; assembly: GCA_964016875.1. NCBI lineage: Eukaryota > Viridiplantae > Streptophyta > Magnoliopsida > Caryophyllales > Polygonaceae > Fallopia > Fallopia convolvulus. The sequence goes on along the minus strand of OZ024718.1, from coordinate 78,757,880 downwards.
ACGTAGGTACCTAGGAAGGATTTTCTGTTGATTTTGAGAATGATACTGTGTGGGATAATAGAGAAGACATGCTAAATTGGGCTAGGCAGGTCGGTCGTGAAAGAATGATGACGTTGACAATAAAAACATCAAACCAAACAATGGTCAGGCTTGCATGTCATAGGCATGGCAAATATAGATCTGGAAAGAAGGGTGAAGTACTCCCAATTGTTAGACCACCAAGTGTACGGACACTTCAGAGCAAATGCAACTGTAAGTTTGAGTTGGTTGGGGTTCGAAGCAAGTCAACGGGAAAATGGGCATTAACTGTTGGGTGCGGAATTCACAACCATGACCTCCCAAGTACTTTACTTGGTTATTCATTTATGGGACGAATGACGGAAGCTCAAAAGGAGTTGGTTAGGAATTTGAGCTACATATATGTGCCTCCAAGGAGAATAGTCGAGGAATTGAGGGCGCTATATCCTGGTAATGTGACATCGACGAAACAAGTTTCAAATATGAGGGCAAAGTTTCTAATCGAGGACCGTGGAAATATGACGGTAACCCAATATGCGCTACATTTCTTGCAACGAAACGAATATCGTTTCTTTCCGAAGAGGATGGATAATTCAGATCATATAGAGATCTTGTTCTTCGTCCACCCGATCTCGTTGCATCTACTGAGATTGTTTCCATATGTTGTCATTATGGACAGCACATATAAGACAAATAGGTACACTTTTCTAAACTTTGGATATGTTATTTAATCCTTTTGTTTTGTTTTCACAATTGTATTAACATGTCATACTTGGACAGGTACGACATGGAATTACTAGAGATGGTTGGATTCACGTGCACTAACAAATCATTCAACATCGGTTTTGCATTTATCTCTAAGGAAGACACCGAGAGTTATACATGGGTGTTGAAACAGTTGAAGCGTTTGTTTGCAGAATTGGGGACAATGCCAAATGCGATTGTTACAGATCGAGAGAAGGCGATCATGAATGCAAAGGACGCTGTATTTGGGGATGAAGTAAAACATCTCCTGTGTTGGGTGCACGTGAAGATGAACATTAAAGCGTATGCTCTTTGTATTCTAAAAGACCTCAAGGCTGCAGAAAGATTTGCCCATAGGTGTTGGGGCATATTTATGTCATCAACTGAGGCAAAATATGAGGAGAGGTTTCTCAAAGTGAAAGAGCGTTGGCCAGGGCTCATGCCATATGTTGAGAAGTCATGGCTTGGGCCTTACAAGGAGTTGATAGTAAGAGCATGGACGAATCATTGTCTTCACTTTCAGACGAGAACAACGAATCGGTAAGTTTAGGCCTATATATATACCTTGATTTATTAATTTATATTAAGAAAAATAAGTGAAATTATGTTTATTTCAGCGTGGAGGGCATGCACCATGTGCTTAAAAAGATACTTGATAGTTCTCGAGGAGGCTTTAACACGGTGATTGGAAGGATTCACCATCAGATTGTGTCCCAAGTTGGTGGTTTGCGGGGAGATCTTGAGATGGCACGTACGAAGCTACCGACAGAGTTGGAGGGGGTCCCTAAGGAAGTGAGGGCGATATTTGTTCGTCTATTTTATAGAGTATCAACACACTGCATTAAGAAGTTGTTGAATATGTTCTACAACCTACACAAAAAGATGAGTGAGGGAAAGATGGAGACTGAGTGTGATGATTATTGGTGGAGAGAGCGCATGGGTCTTCCTTGTCCTCATAGGATTGCTCATGCCATCGTCAACAAGCAGCCCATAATGCCAAGTGAGATACACTCATTTTGGCATCAAGTGGTATGGGACGGCATCGATCCACAACGCATGCCCATAAAAGACAATGTATCCCTCTCAATTTACCAAGTTAGAATGGAATTGATGATTGAGATGTATAAGAGAGGAGAATTGACTGAGGATCAGGTGCACGGTATATCCGAGTCATTTGTAGACATGGTCATACCCCAAGATTCTTCGTTGCTTGAGCCGATACATTCAATGCTTGTTTCATGGCGAAAGGGAAGACCAAAGGGGTCTACAAAGGGCTCAACCAAGAGGAGTAGTACTCTGCTTGAGCATAGGATGAGTGAGTATGAGCAGGAGAAGAAAGACAATGATTTGAAGGAGAGAGAAGAGAAGGAAAAGGAGAGCAATAAGGAAATCACGTCGACGGCAAAGAAGCGTGGGAGGCCAAAGGGCTCAACCAACAAGGCCAAAAAGAAAATTATGGTAGATACGAATGAACAAGTTCAAAATAAAGAAGTGGTGTGGTTGGGGGTGAACTTTGGTGTTGAAAATGTTAACCCTTTCATGTTTCCTTACATTGTGAGAGCTAGGGATGTAGCGGCGGATGGTCATTGTGGTTATAGATCCTTTGCAGAGGTATTGGGATATGGAGAGGGACAATACCATAGAGTTCGAAAGGATCTATCTGCTGAATTGAGGCGGAACAGAGTCATATATGAGCGTGTAGGGAACATGCCAACTATTGATGAGCTTTTGCAGAGTATTTCGTATGTGGACAGCCCGTGCATGCGACCATATTGGCTCGAGATGCCCATTGGTGGTTTGATATTTGCCACATTACACTAGATTGCTCTTGTGATGTTGTCGTGGAATGGATCACACACATGCTTACCTATGATGGGTATAGGGGACAATCGGCGCCCTCCGACAAAGATTTATGCCATAGCTCTTGTGGGACAAAGAAACCACTTTATACCTGTAAGTATAATTAATGATGACTTAATGATGATTAATTGAAGTGTAATTGTTGTTATTTATGGTTAGATATTGTTTTTTGTAGGTGTGGTTGAAGGATGACGCGCCGCTTCCTCCTCCTCCGATAGATTGGACAAGGAATCATGACCCTAGTGTGAAGGGGTGGGACCATCCGTTTACACAACGGATGGAAACATGGCGCGAACTTCGTGTTTCTAATGGTTTAAGCCCAAATGTAGGATGTTAGAGTTATTAATGTTGGATACATATTGTTATGAATCTTTTGATGTTATGCATTGCAGACACTTATTTTTACATGGAACTAAAGTTAAACAAGTTTCAATAACGTGTAGTGAATTGCTATAGCTTCGAAAAAACATACAATTGAGAATTTGTGAAGTTCACAAATAGCATAACCCTACCCTAAACCCTAAACAACCCAGCATGAATTAGACCCGTTGTCTTGGTTGACTTGGACGCACATGAATCAATAGGTTTTCAACATATGCTTTTAGATTAACATGTCACAAATGTGCCATTTCTAGTCCATCCAGTTCTAGCAACACAAACCCCCAATTCTTGGTGGATTCCACCACCTGCTAATTTTATGAAGTTGGACGTTGATGTTGTAATTCAAACGCTACATGATGCGCAACGCATCATGATGCGCAAAAATCCATGAAGTTGAACGTTGATGTTGTAATTCTTACGCTTCATGATGCATTGCGCATCATGATGCGCAAAAATCCATGAGAAAAAAAGGGTGGCTTTCGCTCGTCCCCCGTTTCGAACCGTAGACTATATCCTCAAACGCGTGTACCTGGACCAAGTGTGCCGCATTGGCTATCAATGTATATAGACAAGGATTTTGATTTGAACTAATGGATTTTCGACTCGGTTTGGTCAGGATTTGTAATAAACATTCCGGTTCACCTATTTTTAGGGTTCAAAAAATAAAATTATAACCGGTTCCTAACATATTGTAATTTAAATAATTTTCTGGATATAGATAACATCCAGAAATGTATATTTCAATATGTGAACCCTTCGTATTCATATTAAACCTTTTATATAACGAACCAGGCTCAAATTAAACTGGAAAAATAAAAAAAGTACTAGTTCTTGAAATTTCATTTTATATGGGTTAGTACCATAAATTTTGGTAAGGTTACGTTTAATTGTCACGGTTTAGGGTTTAGTGTAGGGTAGGGTTAGGGTCGGGTTAGGGTATAGTAATGGTTTAGGGTTTAGGGTTTAGGGTATAGGCTTTAGGGTGTAAGGTTTAGGGTATATTAAGGGTTTAGGGTATGGTAGGGTTTAAGGTATATTTATTGTAGGGTTTATGGTTTAGGGGGTTTAGGGTTTAGGGTTTAGGGTATTAAGGATGTAGGGTAATGAGTTTAGATGAACGATATGAACATCCTTTCAAGTACTTAATAATTAATGATAAGGTTATGTTTTATGTTTTGTTTTAGAGTTTAGGGTTAGTGATATGGTACTTCATACCATGACTACTAATCCATAAAATTGTAAACAATAACCCGAAATCCTTTAAAGTACTTCATAATTTATGATAAGGTTATGTTTTATGGTTTGTTTAGGGTTTGGGGTTTATGGTTTAGGGTTTAGGGTTATGGTATATACAACATATCCATACACCTAATAACTAACAAGTACGCCTAATTAATACAATAACTAATAATCGCTAACCTAATTCGCATGGAATGATCAAAACATTAAAGCTCATCGATAGTTACGTTTAATGTTTAGGGTGTAGGGTAGGGTTATGGTATGGTTAGGGTATATTTAGTGTAGGGTTAGGGTTTAAGGTATAGTTTAGGGTAGGGTAGGGTTATGGTATATTTAGGGTAGGGTTTACGGTATAGTAATGGTTTAGGGTATAGGGTTTAGGGTTTAGGGTAGTGTTAGGGTATAGTTAGGGTTTAGTAAGGGTATGGTTTAGGGTTATGGTAGGTTGAAGGTTTATGGTTAGGGTTTAGGGTTTAGTAACCTTTTAAACACTAAACTGTCATCCTTACAAGTACTTTATTTTGTTTAGGGTATTGGGATACGGTTAGTGATATGGTACTTCAACCCATAACTACTAAAGCGCAAACTTCTAAACACTAACCCTACCATTTAAATAAGATCAAAATGGAAATAAAACACTATCAATTAACACTAATTTTAATGTAGAGATAAAACCCTAACCCTAACCCTACCAATGAAATGAACCCTAATTCGACACGTCGTGAAGCGGTATGCTTCATGAATCATAGTGCTTCATGAAGCGCTGAAATGTGCAAGCCCCAACCCCGGGGGATCTGGGCCAATAAAAAAGGAACGCTCCATAAAAAGTGACGCTTTATGTAGCGTAAAGTTGCGCTTCATGAAGCGCAATATCCAGAACAGAATTAACCGCCAACGCTGCCATATCTCCATCCATATCTTATCACGCATGATATGAAAGTTATCAGATTCGACCCACGATTAATTTTGGAAGACTAATTATATGGTGGGAAAATATAGCGCCAATGTGGAACTCCCTCTCTATTTATGCGCTCAACCAGATTAACTCTTCTTTCATTATCAACACTCTCAAAGGCGTTAAAAACACAGTAGCCATGGTTTCAAGGGAGCATTCGAGGGATTTGCAAGAGGTTCGCCTATTTATGCGCGAACTCATGCAAAGCAATGAAATTGGGATCAAGAAGGTTGGCAACCATCTTGGGCGCTTAGGTTATTTCAAGACGCTCGAGCGAATTTTTGCTGAGGAGATGAATGGTAATCCGACTCAACCTGATTTCCGCTTAGTCAGGAGGGAGCCTGTGGAGAACGAAGATGAAGGTGCTAGCGAGAAGAATCCAATTATAATTGAATAGATCATTTGATGTTTTTAGGTCTAGAGTGTTTATGTTCTTTTACATTAGTGTTTATGTTATTTTAGCATATATGGTTTTCCTTGTTTATTTCGGTTATCAGACTAGTGTGTTTGTTTAGTTGCACTTCAATTGTTTTTATCCTTAATTAGAGTAGCTTCGTGTTGCAATTCAGTTGTTTTGTTGCAATTCATTTTGAAGTAAACAAGAGTTCAAAACTTGATCACATACGACAAGTTCAAAACTTTAAAATAGTACCCTTAGCACATGATTGCGTAAATCGGGCATTGATGATAGTAATATAATTGTGATTGTAATTTAGCAGCGTACCCATAAAACCAAATTGAATGTATCTGGGGCTCCAGAGTGAGTTGATGGCTCTCTTCCACAGATAAGCTCCAAAAGAACTACACCAAAGCTATAGACGTCGCTTTTCTCGGTTAGCTGCTGGGTGGTGTAATATCTGTGCAGTGAGTCTGCTGGCCTGCCTGTACGAAAAGGTCAGCTGCTCAGAGAGACAATGCAACCTTTAAATCTGTTTCCTTTCTTCTCTTTTATTCTTTTGATGAAACGAATTTCTTATTTGGATTTGATTCTTCTCTCTTAGCGGTTGAGAACAAGTGCTTGAAAAGAGGGGTGAAGGAGGTATATTTCCACTTCTCAGACCAAATGTTTGAAATCCTTGCTATAGCCTACATCTGTAATTAGTTTGTTGAAGTGGAAATGTAAAAGCCTACATCTCTCCCTGGGCTTGTGCAACCTGTATATCTTCATTTGCCTTGTTTCATATTCTGTCACTGATTTTGAAACACTTGTTTTGTGCTGTTCTGAAAACTTCCAGGATCTTGCTAGTGCTGGATCTACCAAGCGACCAACGTGTTGTGTTCTTGTCTTAACCAAACCCACCAAGGGAGAACAGATTTAAAAACACTTGTTCTCAGCAGCTGCCTGTACGAAAACAGATTTAAAAACTTGACCTTTTCGTAATAGCTATAGACGTCGCTTTTCGAATATAATGAGGTTGGTTGTATCCATCAGGATGATGCAGAAAGTCATACAATGATCCATTCTTGTGAAACTCATAAATTAGCAAGTGTTGTCCATGCTCTGAGCAGTATCCGACAATCTCGGAAACATTTGAATGGTGTAACCGTGAGATATTGGCAACAATCTCAGTGAAGTCTTCCAAACAATTTGAAATCACAGCTGAGTCTACCTTTTTCACAGCAAGAACCTGCCAACAACAACATTAACCACATTTGAATGCTATGAGCAGCATTAACAACAGCATTAACCACAGCTGAGTCTACCTTTGCCTATTCCTTGATGGTTCTAACATGTGTACTTTGGTCTTTGAGCTGAGCAAGAAAGTTTCTAGCAGCTACAACTGCTGATGGGCGTGCATTAAGCTCATCCAATCTGAAATAAAGAGTCACTATAGCTCTTGTTAAATCATTCTCTTTGGCAAACACAGAAACCTCAAAAAAGATCTTGTTAAATCATTCGCCTAGTGGTTATTATTATCAGTCCTTTTAAATGCTATAGGTTGGTTCCAATTTCTCTGAGCATAGGTTTTTCTGCCAACTATAAAAATAAGCATCAATGATAAGTCACCACTCACCAGAACTAGACAGTACTAGAAATCTATCAATTGAAAAAAACAGAAACCTATCAATTGAAAAAAAAATCTCTTAGCAGAAGAGCACACCAGTATTCAACATTTATCATTACACTTACCCTCAAAAATCTCTTACCAGCACCAGTCACCAGAACTAGGGGCAAATTTCCTACACTTACCCTCAAAAAACAGAAACAGAAACCTATTGAAAAAAAAATCTAAGGCAGAAAAAAAAATCAAAGGCAAAAAATCTAAGATGATCAATAACAGCTCCCCACTCATCATTGGTGCCAGAAATTTGATTCTTCTTGGGCACTAACACTCATCATTGGTGCACAAATTCATTCAAAACAATCTAAGGCAGAGTATCACAGCCAGATCCTGGTGGATTATAAGTGCAAATCCAGTAAGTAAGTTTGCTGCAAATTTCATGTGGTTTATAAGATGGGTTTAGGGAATTTGCAACTTGGAATCAGAACTCAAAATTGGCACCAAATGTAAGGCTAAAGAACAAGCATGAGTAAAAAAGCAAATCAAACAAACTTCATGCACAGTTAAGAAAACATGTGGTTAGATGAAATAAGAACCTTCAACAGGAATGACAATCCAGAAAAAATCCAGCCTAGGGACATTCTAGACGCGGAAATCTTCAGTAGGATTCATAAGTTGTCAATTTGCTTTTTTTTTAAACTTCTTATCACAATTATGAAATAATTGCATTCAGTTTTTACCAGAAGTAAAGGTCTCATTCCCAGTTTGTCCATCATGTATACACCCACACTAGTTACTGGAAGCTGGAACATGTCAAATTCAACTGCTATATAATTACTGTGACAGAGAAAAATATAATTTTTTACTGCTCTGAACAAAGATGAACCTGGATAATAGCCATTGATATGGTCCCTACAGTAGTTGAGAATCCTGTTGCAAAACCCAGGAAGGAATTTAGCCAAAAATAAATAATAAGAATCTCTTAGCACAGTTGTAAGCTTAGTTAACAAGAATTACATAATTTTCCAACTCCCAGCATTTTCAATGAATCAAAGGCATGTTTGGCACAACATATGCATTTATCAGCAAATTTGACACAGGGAAAAGAAGTAATCAAAATATGTGTATGACCACTGCAACAGTGCCATCGATTCAGCCAGACCTGTAACAGGTACTTGAATGCATCAACAACTGGAGCTATCATATGATCCAGCTACAAAACAATTCACCTTTTGTTTTGGGAGCACCATTTGATCCATCAGGGGAATTCAAATCTGCAAAAAACACATAAGTCAAGAGTGAAGTTGACAATTAGGAGCCAAAAGTGAAGTTTAGTATCAGGAGCAACTATGCCATATTCTTTGATCTTAGAACCCAATTGTTCAGCAGAAAACTAATCCAAAACAGCAAGGACATGCCTCAACTCATCAACTTTTCAAGTAGATAGAGACAGGTCCTTCTCAAGCTTGTCCTTGCAAAATCAGGACCAAGTGATCAGCTCGGTAGCAATTGCAAAATCTTACCACATCAAGATGAAGGTGCTTGGCCAATAACTATTATCATCTTCACAAGTATTCAAGTTCTTATTTGTAGAAAGGTTCTTCGCCAGCTTCACCACATAAGCAGCCCTAAAGAAGTTATGCAAGTTCTCATATATAACTTTAAGAATCAACCAGATAAAGAAACTAGAATGAATATTCATTACATGAAACTAAACACAACTCACTCAACACTGACAGACACAAACCGAAAGCATAAACCAATCAGCAAGATAGAAATTCAAACAGACCTTGCTCAGGAACAATAAAGGCCACTTAAAGTGGTCCATAAGCAGCTTTCCATAGCTAGACAAAGGACCATAAATCCACTTATCTTTTTCATCCTGTTTCTGGCTTGCATTATCAGTATCCATAGGAGATTGCTGAGTCTCTGCTCGTTGACCCGCACAGGCAAGTAAGCATCAATGTGATCTGGATCAAATGCACACTTCTCTTTTCCTTCTTTGGTTTCTTCAGTGAGAATTGCCTTCTTCAAGTTCTCCAGCAAAAGTCTTCAAAGGCATAGCCTTGTTTTAAGCATGAAAATGAAGAGCCTCAACAAATTTACACAAGAAACAAGAGAGAACCTGTTGAAACTAGCCTTGGTTTTTAAGACCAAAATCGAAAGAACATGAGTACAAGATATGCTTCATAATAATGCCATATATTACCAAATCATAATAATGCACTCGGCTTCCAAAACAGATATGCTTCATACAAAAACAACATCTAATTTTGCCAAATCATAATAATGCCATATATTACCACAATCTAATGCATACATGAGTACAAGAAGCATGAAGATAATGGCATATGCAAAAAATACTTCAATCCTAACTAAACTACAACTCCCCGTCCCCCGTGCCGTCACCTCCATCACCATCCCTAGCCCCGGTGCCCTCAGCTCCAGCATCATCCCTAGCCTCGGTGCCGTCACCTCCATCACCATCCCTAGCCCTGGTGCTTACACCTCTAGCACCCCCTGTACTACTACCCTCCCCAGCACGACGAAGTCCGCTGCCTTCTCCGGGACAGTACTGAGAATCCCTGAACGGCCTACTCACGGGTGGAGGTAGGGGCGGAACACCATCCGTTAAAATGCTCAACATCTCCTCCAAATACGCCCTAGCCACATGATCCGTCGGCATTCCCTGTAAAGCCTCTAGTGCGTATCCAACTGCCTGTTGCGCCCGCTGCACAATTTATTTAACTCATTAAATACAACACCAGTACAAACGAATATAATTGAATTTGCAACTTTGTATTAAAAATTAACATACCACAGTAACGTCCACCATAACTGCAGGATGGGCAACGGGGTCCCGAGGACGGTTCTGACGGTCTGATCTAGGATCTAGATATGGATGTGTCACCCCGTCGAACCAGTCAAGATACACAGGGTCCGCCTGCCAAGGATACCGAGCCACGCCATGCTGCTCGAGGTCAATCAGGTGGTCATACCGCTCATTCCAATACAAGTCTTGGTTCCGGAACACAAGACTGTAGGTGTTCATCTCCCTTGTACGCGAGACTACACGCGTCTCAATCGGATCTGGGGGAGTCGTCTGCACACGATAGTACTGGCGCAAACACCTCTCGGGCTGGTATGACTCATAAATATCGAAGCAATGCAGAACTCCTCGATACCTAGAAATCCGATATTCTGTCTCAAAATCCAAGTCTCGGTTCCAAGGTGTCCAACAAACCTGCAAGTCCACGGGAGAAATAATTTGCATTACAACTCAATAGGAATCAATATGTCAAACTATTAACACTTTTACCTCATCAGCAAGAATCTTGTCCATAAACCTTCGAATATCCTCCAAGCGCTTCGGCTTCTTCGGCCCTAATCGGTGGTCATTCCTATCTCGGGCACCAGCTCGGTCATCCATCAGAGCGTTTACATTCAACACTGAATGCCCACGAAAATGTCTAAAGTACTCCCATATCCAAGCCTATAAAATTAAATTAAAATTAGTACCGAAATAACGAAAATTGTTCATCAACAAAAAAAAATAACAATACTATTATACCTTTTGAATGAGCATGCATCCTCCCAATCCCGCTGACCCCTGGCGAGATGCAATGCCCAAATGGCGGTATAAGCACGCCAATGCCGCAACACCCCATGCGAATCTACTGGTAACACCATGATCCATCAAGCACTGTAAATATATCGTCCTCGCCTTGTTGGTGCTCTTGTCACTGAACAAAGTCTAGCTAAGCAACCACAGCAAGTACGCAGACGCTATGTGCTGTGGGTCCCGCCTATCCGCAATCATCTGAAGTATGATAGCCTGGAGATCCTTACTCGGTATGGAGGTCTTATATTTGCGGTACTGCTGAGGAGTGAGCCCTAATATCACCATCACACGAGTCTGGAAATCCCCGGCCCTCTCAATCTGTCTCACCACAGCGTCTCCATCAATCTGTATCCCCAGTATCCGATGGACATCGTGGAGGGTGATCGTGATCTCGCCCCATGGGAAGTGGAAGCTGTTGGTCTCCGGATGCCAACGCTCCACAAAAGCTGTAACGATCGCGTGATCCGATCCTCCGTAAGTCAAGGTCGCTAGCCGTCCTAGACCGGTCTGCTGTACAATACTCCACCACGTACCCGACTCCTCAATCATATGCGGCTCAATAGCCGTCCACTCTACCGGTCGTGAGTGAGCCCTAATGATATTGCGCCACTGAAACAGAAAATTCAAATTCTCAATAACGCTATTTAATCATATGAAATATTAACCTAAAATAAAACGGTATAAAAGACACTTACCAAACTATCCTCTATAACGACGCCCTCCCGGCCCTCCAACGACGCAAGTGTCCACCTCCATATCGACTCTGCTACATGAGTCGGGTACGACCGAAGGAGGTCTGGTACTCGCGGCCCTCCAGGCTGCCACATCTCGTCAGCCGGAGCCGGAGCGGCCGGAACCTCCTCTACTGGGGGCGGTACGTGCTGGACCACAGGAACGGGGTTCGTCCTCGGATCAGATGGCGACGACGGTGTCGGACTATCGGTAGCGCGAGGAGGAGCTGCACTATCGGTAGCGCGAGGAGAAAAATCAATGTCCCTCAGTATCTCGTCATCATCGTGCATATCAGTATCTAAAACAACCGGCTCTGTCAATGGAGCGTCGATCTCAGGGACAACGTCGTCGGTCTGAGAAACCATCTCAACCCGAGGCGTCGTATCAACATCCCTCGTAATATCCTCAATCGTGCCCAATGGAGACTGTGAAACACGCGGAGGGGTAAGCGTCTGCTCATCTGAAGGGTCAACAACATCGGTCGCCGGAATCTGATCTGTCTGCGGCGTCATATCGGCATCCATAGGGGCGGATGGCCCTATATCCTGACATGTCTGCATATCCCCAATATGCTGCCCTGTCTCCTCGCGCTGCAGCTCTGAAATCAATGTATCTACTATAGGCCCCGTCCTAGCCTTCTTCGGCCGAGGCTCGACCTGAGCACGCTGCTCCGCTAATATGCCCCGTGACCTCGCATGTCTTGTGTTCTTCTTTTTCGGCTGAGGAGGCGACATCAAGATGGGAGTAGAAAAAGACGTGCATCTCTCCTGAAACGCCTGTTGAACTTGTTTCTTTCATTATATTTCCTTACTCCCTTTTTCATTTCGATTTAAGAATACTTGCAATTTCATATTCAAATGCAAGTATTGACTTTTTCTACTCATACATGAACTTTACATTTTCAACTTTCAATTGTCATTTTATATCATTCATCAATTTCCAATTCCATATTAAAATGTACATAATGCATTTGTTCTATATTCAAATGTTTTCAATGATTAAGTTTATGGTCTCCATTTTAACTTATCATACTAAACTAACTCCATATTCGAAACTAACTATGTATATCATGTGTTAACATTCATACCCTAAACCTAAATACTATATATAAAATATGTATATAGGTACATATATTTTACAGATCGGGTGCACGGTATGAAATTACGTACCGATAGACCTGTCTTGCCCCACCAATCTTTTCCAAAGTCCTTTCCTGTGTCAATTTGAGTATCTTTCCCGCTCGAATCACCAACCACGACACTAGCTGATGGGATATCGGGACCCACCAGCGCTACACCACCATCCACATCTCCACCACCACCGTCGCGACTTACAACATCTCCCTCGTTACCACTGGAGGCGCAACGTACACCACCACCATCTTCACCGGCAAACACATTACAATATAGTTTATTAATCCATAATCAAAATACCCAAAATAATTCATAATCAAAAGCACTACTCCATAGTTATAAATGTCACTTTCTCGGTCAAGAAGGAACAATGCAGTGATGTATACATTGTTAATGAATTAATGGATACTGATCTACTCCATAGCTATAAAATTGCATAGTTACTTCAATGCAAAAGAGGAAGGGGAAAAACATAATCTGGACATGAATTAAATTGAACAAGGCCATGCATTATTCAAATCAAAACAACACACAATCCAAATGCTGCAACATTGAGAACAAATATCTTGCATACAGAAGCAATAGAGCAAAATAACATATAAAAGATGCAGCACTGAAATGTGAACAACACAACTCAAAACCCTTGACCGAAGAGGTAAACAAAGAGCATCTAATGAAAAGAAAATCCCAGAAGCTCATAAATAAACTCTTCAATCCATTAGTAAAGGTCTTTAAAAGTGGCGATATTTGACAGAGCTTTGGTATTTATCCTAACCAAACTCCAGACGATAAAAATTTGACAAAGCTTTGCTATAATGGTTGCTATGTCTATGTGAAACCAGCAATTTAAACTAGAGGCAAATTCATAGAATCCAGCTCTATATCAAAAACAAAAAAACTACTTGCTAACTACTTTTTGATTGCTGGTTTCAAATAGAAATCGCTTCTCTCAGTGAATCCAGCTCTATATCAAAGAATCCAGCTCTATATCAAAAACTACTTTTGATTATCAATGCCAAGGTTACCGTAAATTGTGGAAGAAATCGCTGCTCTCAGTGGCTACACAACCAAATTCATGATTTCATTCACTAAGATTTCAACAAGAATGGCTAAAAGAAATATTAATTTCAAGAAACATCTAATAGAACAGACATAGAAGCTAGAAATTAGTACACTAACCACATAATAAAGAGAATTTATATGCTAGTATATTAAAGCCCAACTCCTAGCTTCAAGTGAAGCATAATACATTACAGCTACCATATAAGTCCAAAAGTAAATCACAGAAACAAGATCCAATAAAAGAGATAACATTCACCAAATCACTTGCACTTAAGATTTTCATAAGAACAGCAAAATTAGGTACTAGTTTCAAGAAGCATCTTTTAGAAGAGCATACATAGAAGCTAAGACCAGTACACTAATCACAAAATAAAGAAATGAGATATGCTCATATAATTATGAAGTTCAACTCCTAGCCAGTAGCTAGCAATACAAGTGAACACAACAAGCTACTTGGAAACAAAGACAAAAGAAAATCACAGAAATAAGAACCATCAAAAAATCACTTTTCCTTAATCACTGTCTTGTGCTAAAGCTATGATGGACCAATTATATGGTAGCTGTAATCACTTGTACTTCAAGTTCAATTACGTCCAAATACTTATTCACTATCTAGACAAACTACTGATACCAATTACCAATTACCCATTCCCTTTGACTTAATTAAAAGTTCCTTTGTCTTTAACTTCAAAACCTGCTAACAATCCAACCAGAAAGTTACAGAATCACATTCTTATGCGTATACTAGAAGACCATTTTTAGATACACGGAATGATTTGTTTTGAGAGTTCTATCACCCCTCGAGTCATGGAATCGCCGCCAAAAAAACTACTTGCTAACTACACTTTGAATTCACAAAGGCATCTAATGGCAATATCAACAATGTCACTGAATCTGAGCAAAATCAAAGCATCTAATGCCGAAATCAAATCAAAACCATCACTTACTTGCTTGCCCTAATGTCACTGTAGCACCGCCACCAGCTTCGTCGGCCCTATGCTGCAACGCTAATGGACGCGAACCACCATTATCGTCGGGATTTTTCGCCGAATCCACCGGCTTAGCACCGCCATGATTATCATCACCTTCATTCGCCATTTTTTAAGAGTTTAGGGTTTAGGTACTCGGAAATTGGAGTATCGGCGGCGACTTCCCGTCGTCCTATTTCGTTACAGAAAGCAGGGAGAGGAAGGGGAAGAAGCGTATCGCGCCTTGTAACGAAGGTTGACACCTCATAAAGCGTTATTATTTTCGCTGAGCTACGCTTCATGAAGCGCACAAAAACACCGGATATTTGGGATCCTTTTAGAGTATCCGTTTGCGTAGCTCATCATGAAGATCTACGCTTCATGATGCGCAATAAGTCTTGTGCGCCCGGAAAAAAAATTATGTGCCTAAAGATTTGCCGTTTTTTTAATTACCAAGATAAAAGCGTTAATTACCTTTGCAAGTCCTTACCAAGATACAGTCATAGCGTTAAAAGTTGTTGAAACATTGCACCTATATATTCCCGGAAAATTCGGATACTAAGTATATTAATTTTTATTTAATACCCTAAATGAATAAATAAACGAATATTATCACATCTTATCACTTTAGGATTTAGGGTATGATCAGTATTTAGAAAATTACGATTAAGTGTACGCAATTAGATAGTTATGGTTTTGAATTTTTAAGTTTAGGGTTTATGATTTAGGATTTTAGGGTTTGGAGTAATTAAAATATTGTGGTTGGATGTAATTTTTTTTTTTTTCGGTCATTGCCACCCCAGTTCAGCGGAGAGCTTTGCTCCATCAAACACTTACGTCTGGAGTAAGTGTCTGGAGTTCGAGTCTCGCGAGGGCCCCTTTATTTTTGGGTGGGATCTGCTCTCCCAACAAGTTCATTTCTCCTCCACTGAGAATCGAACACTCGACCTCAACGAAGGAAAGCGTAGCCCCTCCCACTACGCTACATGCTTGTTGGTATATGTAATTAGAAAGATGTAGTTAGATTTAATTAGAACGTTATGATTAGGTTTAATTATGGTTTAAAGTTTAGTGTTTATGATAGATATGTAGTTTAGGGTTTAGAGTATTTAGATTTTTTGGTTGAAATTTAGAGTAACTAAATAAATAGTTATTCATGTGATTAAATCATACATAATCGTTTATTTAGTACTTCACCCGTGATGAAAAAAAATTCATTCTATTAAACATTTATATTTTTAATGTTGGTTATTATTTGTTCAATATTATTTTATTAACACTTATGATCGAGGAAATAGTTGTTCATTTCTGAAGAGGTTATTAAGGTAATTGTTCACTTGTGTAGTACTTGCATGTAAATACGAACTAGTATGTATTCCGGTACCTTGTACGGATTTTTCTTAAATGAAATAATAATAATAAAATATTTTCAAATAAATCTATTATCCAAGAAAAATAATCATTTAAATGCTTAAATATAAAATTTGAATAAAATTTTAAAATCAATAAACTATAAAAGTTGTTTATTTGAAACAATAATATTTTGTTAGTATTACGAATTAAATTAATAGCCAAAACATGATAATTTATTTAATTATGAAAATAGATACTCGTAAGTAATAAGATAAAAACTTATCAATTTATTATATACATGGGACCGTTCAAAATAAACTTAATTATAGTGATATAAGACTAGTATGTATTCCCGTACCTTGTACGATTTTTTTAAAATAAAATATTAATAATAAAATATTTTCAAATATATTTATTATATGAGAAAAAGAATCACGTAAATGCTTAAATATAAATGCAATTATCATATAACTAATCAAGATCTTTTCATATAAGGTAACAAATGCTTGGATTATAATAATAATCAAATTGGCAAGGAGATTGCTAGTATTATACGGTTACAAAGATAACTATTCAATTAAGATATCTTAGTTAAAAACGATTCTATCTAAAATAAATAAATATTCTAGAATTTGTATGATAACATAAAAAAATATCCTAATGATCTTCCTATTTATCATATCCAAAAATAAAAAATTATTTAATAATGAGATTTTCTATCCTATATTCTAGAAACATGAATAAGAAATTATCATATCCAAAAATAAAAGATTATTTTTTAGAAAAAAGGGTGGTGTGGTCCAATCTAAAAGTGACATGTGTCGTTTAATGATTTTTTTAACCTCCGCTTTAGGTACACTATCTTTATATTAAACTTGATTATCTAAACCTATTAACCTAGCATATGCATTCTATCTAAAAATAAAAAATATCCTAATATTGTATAATATATAGCATAAAAAATATCTTAATAATCTTCCTATTTATCATATCCAAAAATAAAAGATTATTTTTTAAAAATTAAGAATGAGATTTTCTATCCATTGATTATAGTAATATAATATTGTACGTACATTACACTATCTTTATATTAAACTTAATTATTTTGTCAAAGATTGGTATTGATTAAAGGGGTGGTGTGGTCCAATCTAAAAACGATATGTGTCATTTAATAATTTTTTTAACCTCCGCTTTAGTATATAGTTATGATATGATATAATGTACTTGTTCGTATAACTCATCTTCACAATACTAACGTTGTCATCTCCTAGCATTACTTGGAGGTGGATTAATTAAGAAGGTTTTGTAGATACTCAAAATATGTCCTTTAAAATATGTCCAATAAGTGAAAAATTCAAACTCAATTTTGACGGCTCTAAAAAAGACAACGGTGAAGCAGGATTCGGATACATAATCAGGAACGATGCTGGCGAACCAATTTCATGGAGCCATGGGAGATGCGGGCTCTAGCCAGTAATTGTTGCAGAAGTTCTTGGCCTTAGAGCAGGCATCCAAGATGCCATCCCGTCTTGGGATCTCGGACATTGAGATCGAAGGAGACAACCTCAATCTGATTAGCGTCATCAAAGGCTCAAGGAGCTGTCCATGGGTGAGTGAAATGATGCGAGCTGACATCCTCCTTCTGCTAAGCCGATTCAGAACGCACCACATCAGCCATATTTTCAAGGAGGTCAACAAAGTGGCAGACTTCCTTGCGAATACTTCTCATGATGGAGATGACCTAATTGACACAGCTGCTAAAGATCTTCAAGATCCCATCCTTGCGGATGCTCTAGGACGACCAATGTCTCGATGAACTGGCCCTCCTAATTTTTTCATGTATAAAAAAAGTCCTTCGATCACTAAAACTTATTCTCTTCTTCTCCACATCCAAATCTCTATTATCTCCTTTGCCATGCAAGCTTTTACTTCTGCGAGAACATGGATAAATTTGACAGATTTATTTTTATTATGTGTTTTGAATTTTAAAATAAATATGGATAAATAAAATAAATTGTATGATATAATATGAAAATAAATTAATTTAGACAGTTGATTATTCAAATTTAGGTAACTCATTAGGACTAAATTACTCATAGCCCCATTTTAGTTTTTTATTAAATTAAATATGTGTCATATATAAAAACTTGTTTTGCAATAAGCATCAATGTATTCGTCTATAAAAGTATTGACTAACTCAACTTGTCGACAATTTCTTATCCATTCTCTTGTTCGAACAAGTCCCCCCCCCCCCCCAATATTTTCTGCACCCGTATCTATATATAATTACATGCCAATTAGTCGTACATTGTCTTGTTCTATTTTCACTTAAAAACTTAAAAACTACTTTTCTCAAAAAAATAATTTTAATACTTTTGAAATTCGTACATTTCTCTCTTCAAGATATAAAAAACAACTTTTTACTCAAAATTACTTTCAACCAACAAATACAAGCACTAATTAATGGGAGAAGAATACATAACCAATTGAGTATATATAGCGCTATCAAAACTTGACCCGACCCGAGAAACCCGCCCGACTCCGATGTAACACCCCCTTCCTAATCTGGAGGTATTACCGTCAATAACCCCGATTAAGACTAAACTGAAGCTACCCAAGGCTTTAAACTGACTGAACAAATTAAAAATCCAAAAGCTGGAGTCATTTACATCATAAGTATGAAAATGAAAGACTACAAGATGTCGTAAAAGAACTTAATCTTTATTATTTGACAACTCCAACTTTACAAAGTTTAAGAAACGTTACAACGAAATAAATACAAATGGTCTTATAACAACATTAGCTTTGTAGTGGCCCAACCATAAACTTTGCTCAAAACAACTTCTGGAAACTTTTCTTCAACTTCTTGATCCACTTCTCAAATCAACTTCCAAGAATATCTGATGTGTCGTATACAACGGTGGACACCAGCCGACCATGCAATTGAATAAGGTGGTCGGGTTAGTCTAACGAAAGACTAAGCAAGTGAACAAAATAACTGGTTCTTATGGTAGTGACTAAACATATTGGCATCGTAATACGAATGATAACCGGTCGATGATCCAATAGTTAGCAGTCCCATAGAGATAAGAATGAGGTATGCATATTCAAGAGATAGGACACCACAAATAGTGGTTCCTTTACGAAACATGAACAATTGTTGGGAACTCATATTAATCACATAACATTTTGAAAAGCCTCCATCGACTATTCAGATCAACTTAATCAAAGTTTGATTAAGAATCATTCATAACCGGGAGCAGGAATGGTTATCGAATAGACTAACCATCCGGGTACATTAATGTGCCTAACGCAATTATCTTATATTACTTTCAAAACTTTTCACAAACAGGTTGGTGATTCATAATCGGCTCGAACTACTACCGAAATATTTTGGTATTGTAGAGATCATCGGAGTATTTCATCCATTGTCATCTACCTTGTACCAAGATCACAAAACTTAAGCTATCCTTGATCTTTCATTTGCATATGGTGAGGTAGAGATCAGAGAGGCCTATTACCCTGTCGTCTACACTACACCGTGCCAATTGCACTTAGCTAGAGTGCGCATCACCCCTCTCACACGAAGAGTAGGGGAAGAGTCATGACCCACCATTAGGATTAGGCCCCTCCTAATGTAATCTTTTTAAAGAGAGGATATGGAACCACGTTCCCCGCCCTGAAACTACCTTAATTCAACAACAATGTCTCAGCGTGAGACAACATGCAAGGTCACACATAACGGACCTAAATCCAGTTCTACTGCAAAACTGAATAAACAACATGGTCATTATTTCTAACAAATATAACAACCTATCATATTTTATTAAGCACACAAGTTGTTCCCAGCACAAATATTAAATGGGATTCAATTCCTCATTTAATAACAATAATGCAAGAGAGAACCGTCCACTTGCCTTAGAAGGTGTGCTCAACGTCATTAGCAATTCAACAATAATCTTTATCACCCTTCTGTCAAATATAACAAAAGATTTCTCAACAACGAGCTCATGTATACATTTCTTAGTTGTATTCTCAACTCCTATAACTTTCTAATCGATAAACGATTTGATTTCCGAATATCGATTCATAATTAATCCTTAGCTATCAAGCTTTAAGGAGCCATCTTGGCGAATTTATAACTAATTATCCGCTTCACTTTTGAAACAATTTTCTAAATAAAAATTGTTCATTAGCAACAGTTCTTAAAGGTGACCAAATCTCGGATCAAACGGATTAACAACGAATCCCGAGTAATTATCCGAAGTCCTTTACCTGCCAATCGGTATCAAAACTTGTATTCGCTATAACTGAAGATCCTGACGTCCGTTTCTCGAGCGGTTTGAACCTGTGGGACCGTATCAACGTCAAGATTATAAAAACCATAAATTTAATTAGCAAAGCGGAACTAAAAGGCCCTTACAGTGGCTCCGCAACCAACCCGCTAATTAATTTCGATCGTATATACCTTCACTTGAGCCCATGGCTCGTTTGGCTCGATCCCCGGGCCCAAGAGTGGCTGGGTGTTGCCCGGTGGTGGCTCTCGTGGTGGGTGGTGGTCGGAGGAGCTAGCGATCGCCGACGGCGTGGCGTAGCGAGGCAAAGAAAGTAGCCGGCGGTGTTGAGCTGAATTCTTCCTTCCCGAATCTGTTGTTCCTCCCGATTCTCTTACTGGTTCTGCTGCACAACGGAGGAAGGAGATGGCTGAGCGAAAAGAAGAAAAGGCGGAGGAGAAGGTGGTGGACGGGCTAAGAAGATGACCGGTGGTGTTGAGTTCAGCTCCTCGAGTCTGTCGTTCCTTCGCCCAACTCTCCTCTCTTTCTTTCTTTTTCTTTCTAAAATTTTGGAGACCAATTCGTAGACTTGATAAGGAAGATAAGGATATGCCAACGGATAAGAATTCTTACTCTCCTTTTACTTAACAAGGTAGAGAATATATCGGTTATGGAGCCAAAACCCGTCTCGGAACGGGATTCGCGTTAAAGCGGTAAAATTATGTACCTCGGATGGAAAAACTTACTAAATACAAAACGTCCCGTAAATTATGTAGACCAATCAAACCAATTTTCCATGATTTTATCTTGCTACCTTCAATTTTTAAGGCTTCCGTTTCATATTTTGAAACCTTTACACTACATAATTAAAAAGACGGCTTATCCAATCAATATTTTTTTTCCACTGAAAAATCCTAGAATTCACACCAATCCATAAAACCATTTCTTTATGATTTTAGGATATCACCACAATTTTCTAGGATTTAAATTCCGACAAAAATATTGGATTAAGCGTTAAAACGGACAAAGAGGTTAAAAGGATATCCGAGAAAAATTCAGAAATATCCTTAAAAACCACAGTTATTACATCCGAACCCGACCCGACCCGAGAAAAAAATAAAAAGACCCGAGACATGTTTGACCCGAACTAATTTACCCGAATCCGAAAAAATCCGAACCCGAGATTAACCCAAAATCGATTATACCTGAAAATACTAGCCTGATGCAACCCGATACCCGACGCTACCCGGTCCGAAGTCATCCGAAAATCCGAAGTTACCCGACCCGAAACTATCTGAAAATCCGAAGATACCCGACCCGAAACCATCCGAAAATTACATTATGTTTTAAAATATTAATAATATAATATTTATTATAATTATGTTTTTAATTTAAATGTTACATTAAATATTTAGATCCTACTGTAATTAAACTACAAAAAAAATCATTCGATATATGGTCTGAATCAAAATCCGGATTACTTGAAATCAAATTAACCCGAAATTCGGCTAAAGTCGAAATCCGATTCACCCAAAATCTGAAAAACCAGAAACCCGACTCATCCGAAACCCGACTAAATCTGAAATCTAACTAAACCCGAAATCGGACATATCCTAAATCAAGTTGTACCGAAAACCGAATGACCCGATCGAAATTAACCCAAAACCCAACTTTGCCCAATTAATTGAGCACCCAACCCGAAATGATCCAACCCAATTTGATTCGATATTCAAAATATCCGAATTTGATCCAAATCCGAACGTATCCGAAACTGAATTTAATTAAACGACCCAAACCCGACTCGACCCGCCCGATTGACACCCCTAGCTATATATAGGCTGATATGACACCAAACACCTTAGGGCTTGTTTGGTATTGATATCTAGATATTCAGATATCGGTATAGACATAATTTATGTCCATACCTAGTGTTTGGTATCTTTAGATATCGATATCAAGTGATATCTTTTGATACCTCCCTATCCCATTTTGTTGTCCTTTGATATCCAAAAAAAAGCACCGGCATAACTGATATCTTCGTCTCTCCTCCCGTTTCAACCCTAGCCTCACTGCCCAGCAACCCACCGCTCCCAACCCCACACTTCACCAGTTGCCGATCTTCACCGCAACCAACGCCCTCTACCCACGATGTTGCTGATTGTTGTTGCAGCCATCACCAATGGCCAATTCAGATCTGAAATTTCCAATTTTATTCCATCGCCGCTCGGATCTGCTTCTCCCTCTCCTAGATCTAGTCTTCAACCTTGGATTGGCCAATTTCCCCCCTCCTCAGTGCTGCTTCTTGCCTCTGACCACTGAGATCTGGAATCTCCAATTTTAGGTTGAAGTCAACCAGATCTTCTTGCCTCTGACCACCGCTTCTAGCCTTCAAAATTTTGAAGTTCACCTTATTTTATTTTATTTAAATGTAAATTGCTTATTATAACATGTAGTAACGAAAGATTAAATGGTTGGTGCATTTTTTAAATTATATAAATATATTGAAATTTAAAACTTATGTTTAAAGTATAAAGTTATAGAAATTAATATTTAAGTAAAATTATAATTTGATATCAATATCTAATAAATTATACCAAACAACATATATAAGATATGATTGATGTTTTTTTATACCAAACAAAGATATAGATATCGAATTCCATACCCATATTTCATACCGATACCGATACCGATATATAATATCCTTGAGATATCAATACCAAACGGCCCTTATTTACTCTCATATAATATTTTGACTTAGAATTGATTGAACGAGCTTGTGGATTTAGTGATCGAACAATTTTACATGCAAATGTATATATGTACGTACCATGGGTGTAGTTCCAAACGATCACAGAGCCATTATATTCTTTCCTAGTTCACCCTCTTGCACGTCACATCTTTGAACTTCAGAAGGGGAGATTTGGGAGAGTTGATCAGGCTTAGGAATTGGTCTATTCGATTCCATTATGTATACCGTAAGGCGAATAATGTTGCGGATCACCTTACTTCTTTTGTTTTTAATTTTCCGTTAGGTTTTAATGTATTGTAAGTTTGCCCCACCTGATGGGGTTTCGTTATTGCTTTTTGATGATGTTAGGAGTCGGATTATCCTTCGTTTGCTGACTACTTTGCCCTTCTTTTTCTTATTAATAAAATTTTCCCTTGAGGAGATAGAGAATGGCCGCCTCTCCTTTAAAATAAAAAAAAACATTATATAAGTGCTTAGGCATTTCTTTTAGTTGCTTGTTTGGACATCTTTTAGTTTTTACTACTTAAGTTCAATCTGATTTTGAGATGGAAGATATTATTTTTCGATTCTAAAACTTTGGTACTAAAAAAGAACAAAGAATAAAAATGATTATGATAAGATAAGGACCATAGGAATAAGAATAAATTATATCTTTTAAAAACAAAAAGAATAAAGAATATCAATAGTACGTTGAAGAATACAGTAAAAAAAATTGCGCGCGGTGACCACCAAACGATTGAAAAATTACAAAATTGTGGTCCTTATCCTTGTTTACTTACATACCCAATCTGAAATTAATTTGAACAAAAATAAAAAACATGGCTGTCGAAGCCACCAATGTTATCAAAATCGCGATCCGGGTCGTACGATCCTACGATCCGGATTTTACAAAACGACTCGGATCGTGCCTAATGAATCGTAATAACTAGGATCGTAGTAGAATCGTACAGGATCGTAGTAGGATCGTACAGGATCGTATAGGATCGTAGGATCGTAAGTGGGATCGTAAGATCCTACTAAATCACAAAAATTAAGTTACAAATCATCATTTTTGATATTTTTGCCCATTTTTGTTAATAATTCATTAACTTAATACATTAAACTATTCATAAATGACTCATTGCTTACTTAAAATTTACATAAAAATTCAAAAAGATGAAAATTGCATTCTTTCTATCTCTTCTTAAAAGAAACGTATCGGAGTATTAAAAAAAATACTTCATCGTATATATGGATTTGTTGCCTTTGGGATATTTTATGAATAATGTATATGTTTTTTAATGATTAAATTTCATATTTGAGTGATATATAACATATTACTATTAGTTCTTTCATTATTTTATTAATGCGGTAGGATCTTACGATCCTAACGATCCGATTCTACGATCCGATCCTACTACCCCCTTACGATCCGATCCAAGAATCCCGATCCTAATAACATTGGAAGCCACAATATGGGATACCCAAAAACACTCTATGTTGAGAAGGCAGAAATCTCTCTCCTTTGGAGATTAACCCAATTTTAATTAAACGGAAATTTCGCGTGGTAACCTTGAGGTTTAACATTATTTATGAGGTGTACCAAAGTTTGACAAAATTCACACGATAACCCTCAAGTTTATATGAAATTCACAAGATAACCTTGAGATTCAAACGAAATTCATCAAATGCCTAAAAAGACTAAAATTAACTTTAATAATTATCTTTGTTTATAAAAAAATTGAAAAATATTTTTAACTTTCTTAATTATAATCTTATTCACTACCTTAATATCAAATATTGTATAAATAATTTTACTTAATATCATCTAACCTTTATCATATATTAACCTTATAAATTAATCAATTAAATAAATATTTTTCTGTTACACCAAGTTAAGAATTTTTTAATTTTTTTTATAAAATAATGTAAATTTTCCTTATTAATGGAGAAGGATCAAACAATGAAATTGAAAATTGAAAATTGAAAATGTGTAGAATATAAATAATGTAAAACTTAAAATTTTCATTAAATTCATTAATTTAAATCAATAAATTTCCTTGGGTTAATAAATTTATTTTGCATAAATAAGTTAATTTATAAATAATACGAATAATATAAATTTAAATAATGTAAGTAATTTAATATTTGGGTAATTTATATTATTTCCTGGACAAGAAAAAAAATTTAATAATGTGAATGATTTAAAACTTTATCGGTCAATGATCATCAACAAAAAATTATTTAAGAAATTTATTTAAATCAACTTATTTTATTTTTTTAAATATTTCTCAATGTTTTTTATATTTCTAATTAGTTAGTTTATAATGTCAAAATATAATAAAAATCGGATAAATTAAAAAAATTATTAAGTAACACATTTCATATTATAGTATTAGTAACGGATAAAATTATATTTTAAGAATTTAAAACCTATTTTCAAATTATTTTTGATTTTTTATTTTTCATTTTTCATTTTTCATTTTTCATTTTTTATTTTTATTTTTTTTTAATTTTTTTAATTTTTAATTTTTAATTTTTAATTTTTAATTTTTAATTTTTAATTTTTAGTTTTTAGTTTTTAGTTTTTAATTTTTAATTTTCTATTTTCTATTTTCTATTTTTTATTTTCTATTTTATTTTTGATTTTTGATTTTTGATTTTTGATTTTGATTTTTGATTTTTGATTTTTGATTTTTGATTTTTGATTTTTGATTTTTGATTTTTGATTTTTGATTTTTGATTTTTGATTTTTGATTTTTGATTTTTGATTTTTGATTTTTGATTTTTGATTTTTGATTTTTGATTTTTGATTTTTGATTTTTGATTTTTGATTTTTGATTTTTGATTTTTGATTTTTCGATTTTTATTTTTTATTTTTTATTTTATATTTTCTGTTTTATTTTTTATGAGTTTTTTATTTTGTATTTTTCAAAATTGAATAATTAAAGGCAATTTTAAACTTTTTGGTTATATGACAAATTACATTTAAACCACAAGGTTATTTTATGAATTTTATATACAACTCAAGGTTACCACATAAATTATGTTAAACATTTGTATACCCCATAAATAATGTCATAACTCAAGGTTACCACGCGAAATTTCCGTTAATTAATTTATTTGGATCATGAAAAGTTGACGAGGTATCCTTTGTGCAAAACTAGTCCTTGTAGGTTACAAAATCTAATTTGGAATTCTCCCTTTGTCCCTTTTTTTTATTAGGTAAGGTTTAGGAGATACTCCACTTAAGGAGAAAGAGAACGTCGTAAAACATCTTGGCGGATTAGAACATTAAATTCTGGGTGATTTCTAATAGCATCAATAGGAAAATCGTGGCTTAGGTTGACAAGTTTATCAACCACAATATTGCATCTCCTATTTACGTGATTAAGGCGAACCGATTGGAATTATTGGAGAGAGACAAGAATAACTGATATAGTCATTTCGATCTCCCACAGATAGTTCAGGAGACCTTGGGCTCCTTTGATTACTTGTAGGTTATCACCTTCTAATTCAATGTATTTATACTTTTTTCTTTTCGCTTCTCGCACTCCATCTCTTAACGCTAAGGCTTCAACCATAATTATCGAAAGTCAAAACATTGTCATGATTGTAATAATTGAGGAATATAGGGTTAATTGTATAATTAGGACTAGAAGCCTATAAGAGGCTTGCTTTGTAGTCGAATACAATCTTTGAATGAATGAAACCAAATTCCTTTCTTACTTGTATCTCCATGAGCTCTATGTCCTTCCTCTCCCTAATCTTCTTCCTTAATCTCTCTCTTTATATACCTTAATCTCTATCAATTTCCTTTCTATTTCTCTTGATCCATTTTGGGTCATTACAAACATGTCCATAACGTTTTGTCAAGATATCTATTACATGGCTATTATGATCCCTTAGTACTATTCTCCCGGTCGAATGCCCATTAGTTAGTCTAGATCCATCAACATTAACTTTAATGAAACCATGTTGCGTGTTTCTCTCCCCAAATTTTGCTTTTCCTTGTTGCTAATTATTCCTATTGTGCCCTTTTGCTTTAATTTTTTCCTCCTTTTCTATCCATTCTTTAGCTCTTTCCCAGTTCTGTAGTTGCGTTCGGATGTAGAGAGACAGGTCTTGTATAAAATCATCAGGGGCTTGTTGGAATACTAACTTATTACGTTGATATCATATACTCCACCATATTACCGCAAGTACAGTAAAGTTTTTTTTACCCAATGAGTTGTTTAATTTTACTTAGTGTCGTTTATTGTGCTTTATTATCTACATCATAGTAAGCAATTTGAGTTATATGTTTGAGTTTATCTTTTTTGTCACTTGAAGAGTGTGTGGACATTTGACTAATAAGTGATTGGTGTCTTCCATAGTGCAAGTACACATGATGCATCCTGCTGTTGTCATGACATGTTTTTCTCTAAGTCTGGCTTTGATAGGTAGGTCGTTGACGTCAATTTTTCATAAGAAGTTTTTAACTTTTTGAAATGTGTCAAACTCCCAAATCCAGTTGTTGATGTGCATCCTGTGGGTTTCTCCCTTTGCCCTTGTTTGTCATGAATAGTTAAATAAGGAAGAAAAAAAAGAAAAAATTTGTTTTTGGGCCGCAAGGTTGATAAAAGAGAAAAAACAAAGAAAATAAAAAAGAAAGAAATAAAGAAAGAAAAAAAATCCATGGATCGTAGAACAGAAGAAGAAAAAATGAAAAAAATAATTAAATTAAATTAAATTAAGTTTTTGCAAGGCAAGGCAAAGATGATCTTCTTGTGGCGTAAGCTGAGTTTACTTGCTTTGCAAGTATAGCTTACTTACATTGCAAGTTTGTATTACTTGCGCCGCATTTATTTTTTACTTGCGGTGTAAGGTTGAAATTTTCTTTTGTAGAATGACTCGTTCCTGATTTGTGTACTAATTTTCGAAGACATAGAGCTACGGTTGGTACGTATCGGATCGAATTGTATTAGGCAAGGTCACATGGTGCTCTGAGGGAACGTCAACTGTCCATTTCGCACACTCGATAATGGGTTGATTTGTTGCCTGCTACGCTTTTCATTAGTGCTTTATTCACTCCATTCCGATTTCATTTTGCTCTTCTTCTCGAGGATTTGTACTCTCCCTTAGTCATTTCTACTTGCCTTATGTAGCTTCTTTGTTGACCCTATTAGCCGTTCACCATGTCTATTTTCTTAATGACCTTTCGAATTACCAAATATGTTTGATACTCCGAATTCTTACTTGTTTCAAAAACAATAAAAAAAATTGTGGTAATTAGTTGGGCACATTTGTATAGATTCCCTAATCTCATGCTTGCTAGACTTACTATGAAATAAAAATAAATTTAATTAAATTACATTAAAATTAATATAAAAACTATATCCATCACACTTTTTTTTGATTAGGAAAGGAATTAGAGAGGTCACTAACAAATTAGTGACCGCCCTAGGGCATCCTGACGGATGAGGGTACAGAAACCCAAGTCATCTGCAAGTGGAACGGAAGATACATGTCGGAAGGAGCCAGCGATGAAGTCACAACATTGCACTCACGGTAGACATGAGTAATACTCCAATCCTGGAATTGAGCCAACAAACAGTGGATGTCCGCACGCAACACTTCAATCTCCCACGGGCAGCGCCAGTCGCCAAGAACGGCCTTGACCAGCTGCAAGTAATTATCACCTTCAATCTGGATTTGGGGAATGCCATGACGAATGGCCTCGAGAAGTCCCTGGCGTAAGGCGATGGTCTCGGAGATCAGAACAGACTGTCGACCAATCAGTCCTCCGTCGAACGAGATGGGAGAGCCGTTTGAGTCCCTAAGTATGAACCCAAAAGTAGCCACGCCATCTGCACACACAGCAACATCAAAGTTAAGTTTAATATAGTTGTTCTTGGGTTTTACCCACTTAGTATTTTTCCTTTCAATTCTTACATGACCCTTGTTAGGTTGCGGGTCAGTGGAGTCTGGCGCCCTAACTAGTTTCCATTCTCTGATTTGTTTTTGTGTAAATTCACTAAGTTTGCTTGTATCGTCTAGGTTTGTTCCAGTGTTGTTATCAAACACTCTCTTATTCCCGGAGTACCAAATACACCAACAGGCGTTGGTAAGGATTTCCATTTCCTCTTTATTTATTCTTGCCTTGATTTCCTCCAGGACCTAGTGTGGTTTTTTTTCCATCGGAGGAGATAAGTTCGATCGTCCTTCGTAATATGGGTCTTATGGTGTTAAGGGTTTTCTTTGTCAGGGGGCATGAAATCAGAATATGGTTTGTGTCTTCGCACTGGTTATTACGTGTAGTACAACCTTGTGGTACCGGGATGTGGTTTTCAGCAAGTCTCGATTTGGTTGGCAGACCATTTCTTGCCACCTTCCAAAGAAAATTGTGCATTTTAGGTGGGACATTGAGTTTGTTAATCCATTCTAGGTTGATTTTCGGTTCATTTTTAGCGAGGTTTATCCACTGCATAGCGGATTGGGTAGAATACCAGCCGTTTTTGCTTGGTTGCCAGTAAAGCCTATCTTGGATTTTGTTAATTGGGTTAATTATTTTGGCTATATTATCTAGGTCATCGGAATTAACAACCTTACTTAATTTTTCTATGTTCCATGAGTTATCCATCACACCATATATATACTAATTAATCAAGTTAAATATATAATTTAGAAAGGTGAGGAGGGTGCCCTTTACTTGTAAAATACTATTGAACAAGATACCTAGATAGGCTGCAGCAAAATCATCTTACAACTATAAAAGTTATCATCAAAAGTAAAATAAATGTCATAGATTAATGCATTCACTTCAATTTTACTAATTTTAAATTCATTTTTAAATGTAATAATAATAAGAAATTGATTTAGAATATATAGACCTAACCTTTGGAATTCCTATTTAAATGTATTTCTTACCTAACCATTTGATAACTAGCCACCTTATTGTATTAACAATAATTAATTTTTACAATCAACCATTTGAAGAAGCGATATAACTATTATTTTTCTCTCATACTAACAACTTTTGTTACCATTGTATTACCATGATAATATCTTGCACGCATATAAGTATTCATTACATTTTGTATTTCACATGAACATGCAAAAATTGATTGCAACAAACCTGACCAAGAGGCAACATTTTGCACTCTTAATAAATTGTGTGATGGTTTAACATCAACTTGAACTAATGCTATGTAGGAAGTGAAGTGCAATGAATGCATATGATAAATATCTCAATATCGAGTTCCTTATAGAATATAAAATTTGCGTCGTCCAACGGACGGGTTAGACATTCTAATTATTCATATAATCATATATATTACACATAAATGCTTCCATTACACATACTGCATACACATGCGCGTGTAGTCATATTTTTTGAGATAGCATGCTTAAAATAGATAAGACAAAAACACACAAACATAGAAACAAGCACAATTAAGCTAGCTGCTCTTTGAAAGCAGATTTATTCTTCTTATAGTACATAGAAGTCGACATGGAATTTTGTTTATGAGAATCCGGAGCTGGCCCTTATTTCCATTCGATCAAAGCGATCATGGATCGATTGTCTAGCTAGTCTTTGAGATGAACTTCGGTATCTTTGGTCAAACTGACTAGGATGTCAACAAAGCTAGTAGGCTCAGGCAGATCTTCGTTAAGCTTTTCGTACTCACACGTCCATTTGACAAGGCAGATGTTGTCGCCTTTCGGCGTGACTTGGAGGTGGGATGTGAAGGATTTGTGGTTTTTCAGAAGATCTCCTTCGATCACCCGATACGTTATTTTCTTCTGCTCCAAATCCACATTTTCCAATTGCGCTTTTGACACACAAGCTTCTCCATCTACATCAATAGTCAATAGATGATACATGTTAGCATTTTAAACTTGATTTAAAAACTAAACCCTAACATAGAAACAATAAATTCTATAAGAATATCTTAAAAATTCTAAACAATTACACCTAACCAAATCTTTTTAATTGAAGATTCATCCCCTTATAGAACATTATAAAAAAATCGTAACAACAACCTTACTAATTGATGAGAAGGTTTGTTAAATTCCGATGAACCAATATAACATGGAGATTAGCACGTATGTCCATGTACACATGTGCGCATATGGGACTAGCTAGCTAGCACATAACTCCAGTGAGATTCAGTCCTAAAATTAATTGACAATATTAAGCTTTTATTCTTCAAATTTCAAATATGGAAAACCTTTTTGTCTCCACACACCTCCTCTAATGCACATGGTTCTACAATATGTCAGTTGCACTTGACGTCATGCCTTTAGGTCAGCTAGTCCATTAATAGACAAGTTGCTATAAGAATAGTTTTAATTTCAAAATATTCACCTTTGGAAAAGTGATAAAAATATCCTATATATGTTCAAGTTGCTATAAGATTATCCCAATCTTACTACTAGTTAATAAGTTAATTACCTTCAAAGTTCCTACGGACCATAATTTCGACCAAGCTCAATGATAAAATATAACTAAAAAATCATTCCATGATAAACCTAGTTACTTTGGGCATTTATTTTAGTATTTATTTTATATATCTCATATATTTAATGTAATATTAATAAAGATGAATTATTTTTTAAGAAAAGATATTAAAGATCTTAGAGAATATTCTCTTATAGAAAGCCCTTTTAAAGGGACATCTAACTCAATAATATGGATCTGACTTCTCCCATTCCAGAGAAACCCTAAACCTAATTGTTCTGTCAATTTTTGATACTAAGATTGGCGTTATCTGTCGAAAAATGCTACAAAACCATCGTCAAGCCAAAACCACCGTCAAGCAACACACGAGGAGGCTGTCGCCGACCACCGTCCATCGTTGCCATCAGTCGTTCACGAAGCAGTGGTTGCTCGCTATCGACGATCGTGAAGCCGCTATTGCTCGCCACCGTCGATCACGAAACCATCGTCGCCTACCACTGCTACCGTACCGTGCCACCGGACCACCGCACTCGGAAGAAGGACGCATCTGTTGGATCGAAGTGCGTTAGTGAGAGCTTGTGAACAAGCGTTAAGGCTGTTCCCAGGGCAACGGAAGTAAGCAAACGCAAGTAAAACAAGAAGTAAAAGACATAGTTCCTTTATAGAGGAACCCCACGACAACCAACTAGTTGTATGGGTAAACATCTACCTCCGCTTGGAGGATTTTGAACGATCTACTTGTTTTATTGATTGTTCCTTAGTTACAATAGGCAAGACTTACGTTTCTTTGTTCCTAGCAGTCTCCTAACTCTAGTAACACTAGCAAGTCTTCTCAACCTAGTTCCTAAGCGAACAACTCAACTAAACACAAATAAACCGAACCTTACACCTTGAGCTCACTGTCATAATTCCCTTACTCCTGGGAACTTGAATTCACCGTCGCTGATATCGAACACTCGTCGTCGGGAACTTCTCTTCAATGCTTCAAACTTTCCTGTTTATTTGTTTGAGGTTTTGAGTTCTTGGAGAAGTGCTTATTCCAAGCACTATTCATTGGCTTATATAGTTCTTTGAGCTTGGATTGAAATCTTCATTTTCATGGTTGTCCAAAATGCCCTTGTCTTGCAAGCCAAGTTTTACATTCTTCTCATGTCACTTGATTTGAAACTAGTCAACTCTAGATGTCAATTGGACCGTTGGATCACTCGTGTCAGTCTGTTCCTTAGACCGTGCCTCTGCTTTGTCCAAGACAAAATCCCGCGATTTACGCTACACGGTCTATCTTCACATGTGAGTTCTCATATGAGGGGAACTGCTCTCTCCTGAGTCCTTTTGTGTTCCCTTTAGGTGAGTCTTTGTTTGACCTGAAGTTCCCTTGAAATACTGGAGCATAAAACGTTAGTTCCCATATGGTGTTTGTCATTATCAAAACTGGAGATAACATCGTTGTTCGGATGTTGTGGAACCAGAGTTCCCAACACCATCCCAACAACATTCACTGAAGTCGTTTGCCGCCGAACCGAGCGAGAAGAAATTGACGTCGAACCACAAAGAGAGGCTGCCACCGACTGTCATTGCCCGCCGCATCGCCGAAGTCGTCTGTCCGAGCCGTTCATCGAAGAAGCCGTCGTCAACCCCACAAGAAGAAACCGATGCCGAACTGCGCAGAGAGGCTACCACCGATTGTCATTGCCACAATGCGAAGATCCGACACTTGTTGCCGATCGTCGCCGCCTTTCATGCGAGGAGGAGAGGCTGCCACCGACTGCAGTCGCCACCGCAAAAGGTTGTCATCCGTTGTCGGCTGGCGTTTCCAAAATGTAGGAAGGAACCGTCACCAAGTCAAAACTAAGGGCTAAACGTCATGAGTTCCGACATCCGAGATCCAACTTGGGTGTCATACCCGAAGGTGATGAAGACGAAGCAGTGCACGAAGCCGAAAAGAAGGAATTGTTGGAAGCTAGAGAAGAAATATGGCGCTTCAAACTTTCGTTGGACAAAGTTCAGGGAAAGCTAGCGTCCTGTGCCAGGGACCGACTCCAAAATCAGGGTAATAAGAATTGTCAACGTGGTCGAAGGAGGAAACAGACGAGGATCCATTGTACACGACGTGTCGAGTGATGTTGGATCTGATAAACAAGTGACTGAGGATTTCGAGTCAGACCACAATCGAGCCGCTCGGAGTCCCGAAAGGGAAGCATTCCCGCAAAAAAGACGATGGGATGGTGCACGCTAGATCCATTTTTTTCCAAATTGGCCCTCTCTATTACAAATTTGCAAGCTGCAACCTTGAACTTTTGAAGGCGGTATTTTGGCGAGTTGATCTGGTTGATAAGCAAAGAGTTCGAGAAAATATTCTCCGGATGACATAACTTCAAAATTCATGTGTTAGTTTGCCTCTCAAATCTGCTTGCATCTCTTAGAACAACTTGATAAATAAGGTTTAAGATGGATAATAAAAACTTAGGGAAATTTTAGAGAATGTGGAAATAGGTTTTGGTTGAAGTGAGAACCACTCTTATAGTCTTGTGGTAAGGACTTTAGTTTAAAATGAGGACTAATCTCAACCACTTGTGTTTGGTTCAAGATTATTTAATTTTGTATTGATATTGGTAAATAAGAATTTTCTATTTAAAATCTAGGAAGTAGAACTTACCCACCTATGCAAGGTAAGCGCAATTCCTATGATTTGTGAAAATTGTAACTTCCTGAGAAATAAATTCCCACAACTCTAATGTCAACCAAACACAAGAAATAAGACGACTTTCTAATAAAGTTGTACTTTCTGGAAGTTAAGCGTGAACCAAACGAAATACCTTGAAGTATTAGCCGCTTAATTAGATGTTTGAAGACTCTGATAAATAAGTACGGATAAAAGCAGAAATGATGTATGCATTTTTTTATAAAAAAAAACAACAACTTGTGTTTATTATTTAATTTACACAAACCTTATACTCCATTCGTTAAGGTAAACTTGTTATTGTAAAGTTTGTCTTTAAAATTAAGAAAATTGTTTGATTTGACTTAAATATCTTCAATCTTGTTAAGATCATTCACTTTTACAGATTTATGTATTTTTTTTAGTTAATAGGGACATTATTGGGAAAAATGCGCTAAAATAAGTCAAATGACAACTTTTATTGAACAATAAAATCAAGCTAGAATGACAAGTTTACCTTAACGGAGGGAGTATATTTTAAAATGATATTAAATGGTGAAATTTGTAAATTTACACTCCAAACAAAATTGAAGTCCGAATTAATCCACAGCCATGCATATTAAAAATAGTAACTGAATTTAGTTAGAATGCACCAAAATTAATATAGGGACTAAATCCATCTCAAAGGCAGTGTATAAAAGCCAATGAGCATGAGGATGTGCCCGGGAAATCTAAATCCTATTATTCTAATTAAGGAAATCTAAATCCTACAAATTAAAATAGATTAGCATAATACAAAATCCATCAAGGATAATATTTCCAAATATGGATAGAAAATTTAGGAGTGGTATACTTACTAGTATAACAGCTTTGATGCTTTCTTTGTCAAGGACTTGAAAATCTAGTAAAACATCCACAAAATCTCTAATCACCATTTCATTTTCTTCTGCACCTCCATTTCTTTCTCTTCTACGGGAAGAATGCTCTTCAATTATTGTCTTGAAGAAATCATCAAATCCACTATTAACTTTGCTAACCCTAGCATCCACCCCACTGATCCAATCAATCCAAGCCAACCAAGGTATGAAAAGTTTTGTAAGCTCACTAAATAGCTTGTAAAAGTCAGTGTCGCCTTTCTCTTGTCCATACTTCTTTCCAAAAGCAATCCTGCAAATCACATCAGTGCTAAGTGAAATAAACATTTCACTTAGATTCACCATCGACAATCCCCGAATGGATTCTATCATCAGAGCCAATTCTTCCTCCCTCACACTACGAAAAGACCGAACCTGTTTACTACTGAGGAGCTGGAGCACACAAATGCTCCTCAATTGCCTCCAATATTCACCATAACTTGATGATAAGATTTGGCCTGTTGGCAAAGATAAGGTCATGAGTTTTCAGGACTTGAGAAGCCAATTCTGCAGATGAGACAACAATGGCTGGCCTGCTTCCTAGATGAAGTAAAATCAGATCTCCATATTTTTGAGATAAGGTTCGAAGAGTTCGGTAAGGAAAGGTTCCTAATTGGTGAAGGTTTCCAATGATTGGGAGCTTTGGTGGCGAGGGCGGTGTGTTTTTGATCTTGGTAATGGAATTTGGAGACATCCATTTGTAGATGAAGATGAAGAAAAGGAGAAGAGAAAGGAATGAAAATGGATGCACAAAGATGAATTCTTGAAAGAACTCAATCATGCTGTTTGGCTTAGGCATTTTCTCTTGCTCCTTTGAAGTTTGAATCATGTGGAGTCATTTATATATTCTGGGCTTATATGATATATATATGAACAATTTTAAACTCAAGCATCTCTATTATAATTAGTGACTACTTAGGTCAAATCAAAAAGCCAAATGCTGTTAAAAGGGTGAAATTAGCCAGTTAAAGTGGTAAATTGCGATCAAAACATGGAGATTGTTTGAATAATCAAACATGGAACACAAATAAGGTTATATAACCCCTTCTTAGTGTGCCCATGACACACACTAGCTAGAAGACCCCTTAATTTAATAAGTGAGTGTTTATTTCCAAATCAACATGTTACAAAATAGTAAACCACTTTTCTCACGGTAAACATTATCCTAAGTGCTTAGGCATTTCTTTTAGTTGCTTGTTTGGACATCTTTTAGTTTTTACTACTTGAAGTTCTTTCTGATTTTGGGATGGAAGGTATTAATTTTTTCTATTCTAAAAATTTGGTATTAAAAAAGAACAAAGAATAAAAATGACTATGATAAGATAAGGAACATACATAGGCGAATAAGGATATATAAATAATTTCTTTTGAAAATACAAAAAAAATAATAAAGAATATCAATAATTGAAGAATAAAACATTGTGCGCCGTGACAACCAAACGATTATAACTCTCTCTTTGTTCCGGAAATAAAGAAATTCCTTCTAAAGGTTGTGGTAATTGTGAAGTCGAAAACTATATAAAGAGAGTTTAAAAAAAATCAACAACAAATGTCAAGTGAAGTCGAAAAATGAATTGTTTGCCGATCAGACACATCCATTATAAATTTAACTAGCATATGTACCCGTACCATATACAGTGACTAAATATAAATGATATATTTTAACAATAAATTAAATTAAAAATATTTTATTTTTTAATTATCATTCATGTAAATATGATAAAAATTATCAATTGTTTAATGCGGCACTCAATATTTTAACTTTTAAATACAATGAACATAATAATGTATCAAATTTAGATTGTTGAAAACCAAAAATAATACTCCATAAAACATATCAAATTTAGATTATATCTATCAAAGCTTTAATTAAAAATTAATTAAAGATTTGATAGATATAGATTTATTTATTGTTTTTTAACAAATTTAGATAAAGATATATATTTGGATATTGTTAAGATTAACTTCTATTAAAAATAATTTTAAATTATTTTTTAAAGGTATATGGTGTTCCATATGCGAAATGAACTACATGTCGACACTATGCGAAATAAACGTGAGACTGACACGTGGCAATAAGGCTTCTTCTTTAGTATAGATAGATAGATTACAACATCTTTGTAGCTAAAAA
This sequence comes from Fallopia convolvulus, assembly GCA_964016875.1. Lineage (NCBI taxonomy): Eukaryota > Viridiplantae > Streptophyta > Magnoliopsida > Caryophyllales > Polygonaceae > Fallopia > Fallopia convolvulus. The sequence continues at coordinate 78,720,658 of OZ024718.1, read as the reverse complement.
AATCTCCTTCTTGTTACCGATTTATACATAGTTGTACTTTCTCTTTTTTTTCTTTTAACAGGGCACATACCCACCTTTGGTGTTATTTCCTGGGTCGATAATTAGCCGACAAAGTGCACAAATCAGGTAAATTGGCTTACAGACCACCTCGTAGTAGGAAGAAATGTTAAGACTTGATTTTTCACTAACGTAAAGCTAGGGACGGAGGCAAAGATCGAACTTGTGACCTTACAACATCTCTCAATACCTCTTACTACTAGCTAGATCTCATGTGTGCACACGTAATTGTACTTTCACCTTTAACTTGTTAGAAGGGCAGAACATCGTGTAGCTCATCATGCTGCAAGGTTTGTTCCAGCTAATGAGTCTATACAAATGTTTGATGTTGTAAATGTCCCTCAATCTCTAAGAGACTTGACGGGTACAGTCTTGATATAATATAATTTCCTATTTTCCCTAAAAAAAATTAGCATTTTTCTCTTTCAAAACTTCTAATTCAATATGTACAAAACAAGATACCTGTAATAGTGTAAATTAATTTTCTATCGATCAGTAATTAATTCAGTAGACATCACACTATATACTAATTAATCAAGTTAAATATATAATTTAGAAAGGTGAGGAGGGTGCCCTTTACTTATAAAATATTGAGCAAGATACCTAGATGGGCCGAAGCCAAGTCATTATTCATGTATTCAATAATAGTTACACATACGTCATGTGCTTCGATCCGTTACACATACACATGCGTACAAGTCATATTATTTGACATAGCATGCATAAAATAGATAGACAAAAATACACAAACATAGAAACAAGCACAAGCACAAGCTGCTCTTCGAAAGCAGATTTATTCTTATATATAGTACATAGAAGCCGACATGATTGTAATTTTGTTTCTGAGAAGCCGGAGTTGCCCATTGTTTCTAGGCGATTAAATCGATCATAGATCGACCGTCTAGTCTTTGAGATGAGATTCGGTAGCTTTGGCCAAACCGACCAGAAGGTCGAGAAAGCTAGTAGGCTCAGGCACATCTTCATTCATCTTTTCGTACTCGCATGTCAACTTGACAAGGCAGAGGTTGTCGCCTTTAGGCGTGACTTGGAGGTGGGTTGCGAAGGATTTGTAGTTATTCAAAGCATCTCCTTCGATTGTCCGATACGTTATTTTCCTCTCCTCCAAGTCCGCATTCTCCATTACATCTTTCGCCACACAAGATTTTCCATCTACATCAACAGATGACGCGCTAGCACTTTAATTAGAACCATGAAAAATATCTGATTTAGAAACTAAATTCTTAAATTCGAAATTCGATAAACAAAAATATCTTAAAAAATTCTAAAAGATTAGACTCAATCCAATCTTTTTAATTGAAGATTCACCCACTTACACTAATTAATTGAGCCAAGGTTCTATCAAATTATTAGAACAATGTGCACGTACCATGAGTGTAGTTCCAAACGATCACAGCGCCATTCTTTCCGAATTCGCCCTCTTGCAAATTGCAGCCTTGAACGTCTGAAGGGGATATTATGGCGAGTTGATCAGGATTACAAGCCCAGAGTTTGTAGAAGTGATTTCCACATGACTTAACTTCAATTTCACGTGTCAGTTTTCCTCTCAAATTTGCTTGCATTTTGTAAATTTATCAACCTAGGAAAGATATCGCTCGATGTATAGAATGTGGAAAATAGGAAGTTCAAGTAGGATGTATGGGAAAATGGTGAGCAATTGGCCCCTTTATATAGAATATCTTCATGCACTAGGGTTTTTGGACCGTTTGGGTTAATCTTGGCTTTTTTGTACCATTTTTCTAGAACATTATAAGAATCTTTATTGGGAAAATTTTAAGGCGGATTTGCAGGGGTACCCCATGTATAAAAAAAGTTTACAAAAGTACCCCATATTATAAGAAATTGCAAATCATGCATTTTTGGCATTTATGCAATTTTATTTTTCATTATTTTATTGTTTAATTATTTGAATTTAAATTTGTAATGTTTTTTAGAAATGAATTATTAAATTGAAAGAATTAAAATCAGAAAACGAAAATTGAATAAATAAATAAATAAATAAATAAATGTGAAAAGATATTTTTAAATGATATATTGGTTGTGATCTTCAAGTGTTTACGGAAAATAAGGAGTAAAAAAGGAAAAAAGAAAATTCAAAGATATGGCAAAGATACTAGTTGGTTGAGATTTCCGTCAAAGTCTACTCGGGCTAGATTTTATACTGTCATGCTTGCCTATTCTACTGTCATACCTCTCTATGATCTTGTCACGTACATGAAAACGAAAAGGAAATTGCAAACGAATTAGATTTGTTATGAAATATTTTGTTTCCTTTAAATGAGAAATATAACGGATATTAGAAATATAGCAATCTTAAAAGATACCAATATTAATGGAAACAATAATAACCAATTATTAGAGGATAAAAGAAAAGTCAAAGATATGACAAAGATACTAGTTGGTTGAGATTTCCGTTAAATTCTACTCGGGCTAGATTTTATACTGTCATGCTTGTCTATTCTACTGTCATACATCTATGTGATCCTGTCACGTACTTAAAAACGAAAAGGAAATTGTAAACGGATTAGATTTGGTACAAAATACGAGATGCCGACGAGAGAAGGGGCTGGCGCTGATTGCAACTCGAACCTATGAGTGAATTTCACGAGAGAATGGGCTCACGAGACAAGGGGTTGGCGCTGATTTGTTCTCGATCGCCTCCTATGAGTCATCCGGCAGAAAAGTCGTCGGGCTTTAAAATTTTCCTAGTTCGAGATCGAGAAAGACGACGTTGGCTCGAGAGAGACGACGATGGTTCGGCGAGAGAGATGACGTTGGCTCGAGAAAGAAGAATGGTGAGGAGTGAGACTCTGGCTCGAGAAAGAAGAAGATGACGTGTTTTGTTTTTTATCTGCTTTTAATTCTTTCCTCTTAATTTAATTTGAAAATTTTAAATCTTGTTTTTTTTATTAGTAGAAATCATTTTAAATTTAAAATTGAAAATAATTTTCATAATTTAAAGTTTCAAAAAATGAATTATTTTAATATTTTTCTAAAAAAGAAAGGGGCATGATTTTGGGCATTTTTGCTATATTTTTGGACATTTATGCTATTTTTTTGGGCATTGATGTAACATTAGAAATAAAAAGGTATTTTTGCAAACAAATTTTCAAAGTGGGGCATGGGGTACTAATTTCTCAAATTTTAATTAGACTCGAGGTTTAGAAATTATTTAATTATGTCTTTTTATTGGGGTTATTTTTTTTAATTATTAGGATTTAGTTTCCTTAATCAAGTATAATTAATTATTATATATCTTTACTGTACCTTATATAGGAAAACCATTTTTGTTTCTACCAAAAAAAAAAAAAAAACATTTTTCATATAGTGGTGGATTGATTCAAACTTCAATTTTTATTAGAGAGTAAGTTTGCAAATTTCACCATATATAAGGTTTGTGTAAATAATAAATTAACACAAGAAGGAACTGGCTTTCTAATTAACGGTTAAAATTATGGGGCCGTACTATATTGAAGTAGAGGTGTTAAAAGCTGACCGAAACCATCAACCCGATCCTAACCGTCCGATAATTTTAGGGTCAAGACCTAAAAATTTGAACCCGAAACCCGAAATCAACCGAATCCGATAGAACCCGAAACCCATTGGGTTGACCGATTTAGTATATTTATAGAATTTTTAATTTTTATTTTGAAATTATAATATATTTTATTATTAAAATAAATGAAAATAATAGATTATAATTAAATATTATTATTTAATTAAAAATTGATTTTAATATTCATAAAAAAGGATATTTTAGACTCGCTCCTCAACCTGACCCGACCGAAAACCCGCTACAATCCGACCCGATTGACTCGTGACCCATAACGAAACAGAACCCGATTTAACCCGAACCCGAAATGACCGTACCCGAACTCGCCCGACCCGACCCGATTGACAGGTCTATATTTAAGGTCTCCATTTTTACTATAGTATTCTTTACCAAAAATAATACTTATTCAATAGACAAATACAAATGCTAAAAATATGGATAAATATTCCACCATCTTTCATGCAGTTGAGCCCTCTACCTCAACCTTTTGAAATTTCAAATATAATATATTTTGGGGCTCGTTGCAGACTCTACTCTCGAAGTGTCCATACTTTGGCTAAAATTATGGATTGACCACTCACCTTTTCATTTTTTGGTAAAATGTTCAATGTATGCAAATAAATTTTCAAAAATTATTTATCTTGTCCTTAATGGCATGTAATAAACCATTAAAAATGATAATTTTAAATCACTTTGGTTCTACAACATTTTTAGTGAAAATTATTTTTCAATAAAATAATTTTCTTTATATAAAAATATATTGGATAAGATTAATAACCTTTTGAAAAAAGTTCAAAGTAATAACTTAACCTTATAGGTTTAATTTTCTCATTTATAAGAAAATAATGTCATTATTTTTTTTATTTGGGTAACTTTAACTTCATAATTAACCACATAAATTAGTAAGTCAAACTTTGAATTTACAATTAGTTCACGTTAATACTTATATCCATTATTATTTTTGAAATACTTTTAGAGAAAATTTAATAAGAATTTTCATAATTCTTTTTATAAGAGTTTAAAAACTTATGTTCTACCTTGTCCAACATAGGTTTGTCCTTGTCAAAATAAACACAATGATATGGATTAGTTAAATAAAAATTTATCAAATTAAAAATAGAATCCAAATTTCTTTTTTAGTAATAAAAAACTAAAGCCCAAAAAAGAACACCAAAATTTTTTTTATTGTGTGTGGTGACCACCAGAAAATGAATATGATAAGATAAGGAACATAGGAATAGGAATAAATAATATCTTTTCAACAAAAAAGGAACAAAGAATATATATCAATAATTGAAGAATAAAAAATTGTGTGTGGTGATCACCAAAAAATTGTAACATTATAAAGTTGAGGTAATGGGCTGGTTAGTTTCAAAAAAAAATCTACATCAAATGTCAAGTGAAGTCAAAAGCTGAACTGTTTGGCATTCTGAACTCCAAAAAAGAATTAAAATTTTACAACTCTTAGCCTTTTTAAGTTTCATTAATTCCTATCGATTTTTTTAACTTATGTGTTAATAACATAGGTTAAAAGCCTGTATAAATATTTTATTAAGTTATACTAGTTTTATCCGTCGCACCATGTACGACTACGATTCGATATTTTATAGACATTACAAATAGGATATTAATCAATAACTAAAAATATAATATAAACTTTAATATAAGTAATTTATTGCTCGTAGAATATATAACTTTTTAATCAAATATTATATTCTTCATATCGTATTACTTTTCATGTACGTAAATTTAGAGTTTATCAAATATTTCAATATATCTATTTTTATTAATTTTAAAAATTTTAAAAATTTATTATTAATTTTTTTTATAAAAGAAAATCACTATATATCTATAAATAAATTTGTCAAAAGATATATGCTAAAAAATTTATATTTATTTTAATATATTTGAAATATTTTCTCTTTAATTTTAAATACTTATAAGCTTTCAAAAGATATTGTTATATTAAATAGATATTTGTTTGATGTTAGAGATAAATTTAAACAGTTAAAAAAAATTTAATAAAAAGAATTTATAATAATAGAAATAAAAATTAATTTTTAAATATAAGGTGGGGTCAGAATCTTTATGATGGCTCGAAAAGGTACAACTTTAATATATAGTTATAGATTAATTTTAGTTTAATTAATTTTTAAGGTGATGTGTTCTCCTTAACTTCCAGTTTATACAATTACCAAAAAAAAAAACTTCCAGTTTATACGCAAATAACAAATTACACATAGTTGGATGGGAGCCTAACAACTAACTGGGCTCCGACATTAACTTCCAAATTTTAAATAAGTTTATTAATTTTTTTAAGATTTTAGTTTCTAATAATATCATGATTAAACTCATATCATGAGAGTATAAATTAGAAAAATTAAATTTCCATTAAAATAATAGTATCTCTGGGGTTCAAACCGTGCATATTCGTTAAAAATTTAATTACAACATCTTTGTAGGTAAAAAAAACCTCCTTGTGGCATGGATACCGATTTATATTTATATATAGACTATACTTGTACTTTCACCTTTGACTGAAATTAACATTTTTTTTTTCAAAACTTCAATTCTAATTGAGGAATGAAGATTGCATAACCTTTGCAAGAGAAAGATGTACAAAACATGTGGGCGAATTACAATATTTTTTCCATAGATCAGTAGGCATCACACTATATACTAATTAATCAAGTTAATTATATAATTTAGAAAGTTGAGGGTGCCCTTTACTTATAAAATGAACAAGATGCCCAAACAGGCTGCAGCGAAATCATTATTCATTTATTTAATAATCACACATACACATGCGTACAAATCATATTTTTTGAGATAGCAATATAGCATGCATAAAATAGATAGACAGAAACATACAAACATACATAGAAACAAGCACAAGCTGCTCTTTGAAAGCAGATTTATTCTTAGCACACATAACATGTCGACATGCAAGAAGCAAACTTATTTATGAGAATCCATTCCACGCGATTATCAAATCGATCCATACATGATCGATTGTCATCTAGTCTTTGAGATGAACTTCGGTATCTTTGGTCAATTTGACCAGAAGGTCGACAAAGCTAGTAGGCTCAGGCATATCTTCGTTAAGCTTTTCGTACTCGCACGTCCACTTGACAAGGCAGATGTTGTCACCTTTCGGCCTGACTTGGAGGTGGGTTGTGAAGGATTTGTGGTTTTTCAGAAGATCTCCTTCGATTACCCGATACGATATTTTCTTCTGCTCCAAATCCACATTTTCTAATACTTCTTTTGTCACACAAGTTTCTCCATCTACATCAATAGATGACACATTTTAGCACTTTAAACTTGTTTCAAAAACTAAACCCTAAGATAAAAACAATAAACTCTATATAAATATCTTAAAAATTCTAAACAGTTACACCTAATCGAATCTTTTTAATTGAAGATTCATCCCCTTAGGGAACATTATAAAAAACTCGTAATAACAACCTTACTACTAGGGAAGGTTTGTTAAATTTCGATGGGCCAATATGACGTAGGGGTCCACACGTATGTCCATGTGCGCATATATGACTAGCACATATATAACCCTAGGAGTAACCCAAAGATTTATATATGTACTAATATTTTATTTTTCAAATTTCAGATATGGAAAACATTTTGTCTCCACACGACTCCTCTAGTACAAATGTCTGGCCCCTTGCACTTGATGTCATGTCTCTAAGCCGACTAGCCCATTAATAGACCATGGATCGAGATCTAGACCGAACCTGACTCTGATACCATGTTAAATTTTGGTGGACCAATATAACGCGGGGGATCCACACGTCTGTTCTTGCGCACATATGCATATGGGGCTAGCTAGCACATAAGGGTAATGAGATTTTTGTCTTAAAACTATTCAGCAATAAGAGTAATTCAAGCATTTGTATGTCCGTTTTTTATTGTTCAAATTTGAAATGTAGAAACTTTTTATCTTCACAAGGTCTATCAAATTATAAGTACAATGTGCACATACCATGAACGTAGTTCCAAACGATCACAGATCCATTCTTTCCGAATTCGCCCTCTTGAACATTGCAAGCTTGAATTTCTGAAGGGGATATCTTGGCGATTTGACCAGTATTACAAGCCCAGAGTTTGTAGAAGCGATTTCCACATGACCTAACTTCAATTTCACTGGTTAATTTTCCTCTCAAATCTGCTTGCATTTTGTAAATAAATCAAATTAGGAAAGATTGCGCTCGATGTATAGAATGTGAAAAATAGGAAGATAAAGTTGGATATATGGGAAGCTGAAGAGCAATTGGCCCCTTTATATAGAATATCTACATGCACTAAGAATCTTGATTGAGAAATATTTGATTAGATTTGCTATTTTGAGATTATTTTATAGTATCTTTTTATAGGAATTTTTGTTTAGGATTTAAATAATTAGTTTCTAAATCAAGTATAATTGATTATTATATACCTTTAAGATACATTATAGGGAAACAAACCATTTTAAATATGGTGGTGGATTAATTCGGACTTCAATTTTGTTTGGAGTGTAAATTTGTAAATTTCATCATATAATATCATTTTAACGTATATATGGTTTATGAAAATGATAAACACAAGTTATTGTTTTATTTATTAAAAAAATGCATAAATCATTTCTACTTTTATCTGCACTTATTTATCAGAGTCTTCGGACATCTAATCAAGCGGCTAATACTTTAAGATAGTTTGTTTTGTTCACGCTTAACTTCCTAGAAAGTACAACTTTCTCATAAAGTCGTCTTATTTCTTGTGTTTGGTTGACATTTGAGTTGTGAAAATTTATTTTTCAAGAAGTCACAATTTTCACAAATCATAGGAATTGCACTTACCTTGCAAAGGTAGATAAGTTCGATCTACTTTCTATGAATTTAAATATAAAATTCTTATTTATCAATATCAATACAAAATTAAATAATCTTGAACCAAACAAAATTTCATATTTCCCATGATCTTTAAATTCCTAAGAAATAACCAAGTTTCCGAGAATTTAACTTCCCTCATTGAATCGAACAAGACCTTTTCTCGTGTACATCATTTCTCTGTTTTGACTCCCATAATACCGTACCATAAGGTCCAAAATTATTGTTTGTCATCAATACTTTTGGGTGACAAATAGTTATGTTTTGTCGCCCTTGTTTTATTATTTTGTCGTCCAAAGTACATATATTTTTAGCAAAAGCTAGAAATCCTAGAATACCGAATAAAAAAATAATGATAAGATATGGAATTAAGAATCAAGAATACGAATAAGTAAAGAGAAAAATTATAAAGTTGAATGATCGAAAGTAGAATGGAGAATTTGCATAGAAGGCGGACCACCATACGATTGTAACATTATAAAGTTGTGGTACTTGGTTGGCCACCTATATATATTATAAAGTTCGATTATTCTGATGGCATGGAATGATCTGTGAGTGGAGCGTTGTTGGAACAATCGTTGTTCCATGGTTTCTCTTAATTTTGATGATAACAAACTTAGATGGTATAAATTGCTTTTACATGTAAGTGTTTCAGGAAAACAGGTACATTGTCATGAGTGACGGAACATTGTGAGGATCAATGGAGGGAACGAGTGATGGATTTAGGAAACGCTTCTCGAAAGGACACGACTTTCTATTAATAGCAAGTTACCAGATCTTCTGCGAGCGATCTTCTATATGAAGATACGACAATTGTAGGCGGTTGCTTGAGAAGATTAAAGAAAGATAAGGTCAAAAGCTTGCACGATCTTATCTAAGGAAATCCGAGATCATTCGATTTTGGCAAGAATCGACATGGTTGAGGATCCAAATCACAAACAATACTTTCTCCTATTAGTGTGAGATTTGTTAAGTGAAAAATCTGCATAATTAGGCAAGAATTACATATGAGATCAGACTCAACATTTCTTATAAATAGCTAGGCTATAGCTATTAGCTAGGGTTAAAGCTAGTGTGGTTGATTAACGGCAAACTTGAAGAGTGAGCTTTTCGAGTGTATGAGTGTGTGGCTTTTTTCCGGTGAAGAATCCACAAGTGAGTGAATACTCATGTCAGTAGTTTACTTCCATTTAGGTTTACGCTTAAGGTTGTAGAAGTTTAGTTGGTTGAACTTTGGTTGGTGTCATAGTTATCAGGAAACTTCACTTGCCTTGTAATAGTTGAAACTTAATAAAAGTATTCTATTGAAAATCCTATGAGAAGGAGTGTCAGGGGTAGAGGTTTTTTCTTTCTACGAGTTGTTGGTCGGACAGAAAGTTTTCCTTTCTAAATACTGTGTTTCTTATTTTTTATTTCTGTTGCACATGAAACATTGCTAGTTTCTTTATTTGTTACTAACGCTTTACGATCCAACAAAGATGATAATTTTTTTAAAAGAAACGTAAAATGAGATTACCATGCATTAGGAAGGAAATTAAAGATATTAATGTATGTATTCCTCTTGCTATTCGGAATCCTCATATTGTGTTCACTTTGTGGTCTTGAAAATTAATTAGGTTTTCTTGGATTTCAATTTTCCCATTTAGTCGATCTCGTCGCCATCGATATATATGGATATTAATCCTTAATATATATTAGATGGAACACTAGTCTTTTGAGCTAGCTCCTTCACCACCTCGATTAATTCGATGGGTGATCGAGTGTGGAGAAATCAGATACAATTAAATCCCTATTTGAATCGTTGGGATAATGCATTAAGTTGTATTAAATAAGTCATTTAATACAATTTTTTACAATTTAATTGATACATTAAATTTGTAATTCAAATAGAGAATAATTAATGAGATAATTTATTCGTTTTAAAACAAATTAAAGTGTATACAAATCTTCAAAAACTTTCAAGTCACAAAGGCCTACGTTTTATTGAGATAACATGTATAAACATAGAAGCAAACACAAGCTGCTCTTTAATTTGAAAGCAAATTTTTTCTTAGTACTTAGAAGTCAACATGAAGGAAATTTATTTATGACAATCCGGAGGTGCCCATTGATTCCACTCGATCAAATCGATCCATGATCTATCGATGGTCTAGTCTTTGAGAGAACTTCGACATCTTTGGTCAACCCGACCATAAAGTCGACAAGGCTAGTAGGATCAGGCACATCTTCGTTAAGCTTTTCGTACTCAAACGTCCACTTGATAAGGCAAATGTTATCGCCTTTAGGCGTGACCTGAAGGTGGTTTGAGAAGGATTTATAGTAATTCAGAAGATCTCCTTCGATCACCCTATGATTTATTGTCCTTCGCTCCAAATCCACATCCTCCGTTACCACTTTTGTCACATTATCCTTTCCATCTACATCAAGGAACGACACAATTAGGATCTGTTTGGATCGCCGCATTTAATGCAATTAAATGTGTCGATTCAAACAGAGGCCTAATACTCAAGTCATTTGCTTACTTAAAAATGTTATTAGCTAGCGCTTTAATTTTAAATCGGTTAGCTTAATATATAGGGATCATATCATTGGACATTATTAAGCTTAGCTAATTGAGTCAAGGCCTATGGAACTAAATTAAATATATAAGTACAATTTTACATGTACACGTACCATTAACGTAGTTCCAAACGACCACAGAGCCATTCTTTCCGAATCCACCCTCTTCCACATTGCAGCCTTGAATTTTTGAAGGCACTATTTTGGAGAGGTGGTCAGGATTACAAGCCCAGAGTTTGTAAAAGTGATCTCCACATGACCTTAGTTCAATTTCACTTGTTATTTTTCCTCTCAAATCTACTTGCATTTTGTACTTCAACTTAGGAAAGACCGATTGATGTATAGAAAATGGGAAGATCAAGTAGAATATTTTCGAAACTGTTGAGCTATAGGCCCCTTTATATAGAATATCAGATGGGGTGTGCATCGATCAACTTGCACTATTAAATTGTACTTGAATTGTTTAGTTTTCGGCGTACATTTTTTTAGGTCAAAGACAATGTTTATGAGAGTTGAAACAAAAACCTCATACACTTAGCGTTTTGCCCTCGTTAACTTAATTTGGACTTTTTTAGTTTTTTTTCTTTTGAAGAAGGGTAAATCTGAATTAGAAAGGAGGGGGAATATACATGGTATACAATTAGTATTAAGTTTTGAAGAAGGGATAAATATCTGCATAATTACTTTGGGTTTTTCTAGTGTGTGCCCATGGGCACACACTAATAATGATTGAGGTTTCTCTAATTAGAAATTTAAAATTAGAAAGGAGGGGGACTTTTATTAGTTTTAAGTTTTGCATATATAATTACTTGATCATATATATATTTTTTTATGGAAGCCCAAAAAAAGGCAATGCTTGTTAATTATATGGAGTATATTCTATATAATGGGAGGTTCATGTACAATTCCTCTTGTGTGTAAAATTTCTTTAGGCTAGTGACGATCATAAATCGCGAACAAGGATTAAGGATTAGTCTTCAACATGTATAGATTAGGGGACATGTTAGATATCTGGCATTGGAACTAGAAAAAAAAATATAGATTCCATGTTTCAATTTTCAGGGTTTTACTAAAATTAATTCAACGTTGTAAAACTCTGAAAGGAAAGATAGAGAAGAGGGGAGTTGGCTGATAAAGCGAATTCTATAATGGAGAACGCTGTAATAATAATTGGGCCATGAGAGACCTTATTAAGGGGGAACTCTGGACCTACGCCCGATAGAAGAGAAAGCAACCTAAGTGCTTAGATCTCTTTCAACTCGAAAACCCAGAAATCGAAAATTTTAAAGCCTTTTGTGAATATTCAAGAAGTTATGGCTAGAAAATTGTGTGGAATGGTTGGATCTGGGGTAAGCTTAAGAGTAGCATTTTGTTCATGGATGATCCTTAACATAGGCATAATTTTGAAAGATAAAATTGAACATCATCGAAGATGATCTTTGTGTAGTGTGTCAAGGCAGGAATCAGGAAAGTTGGAGCCACTTGTGGTTCGAATATGATTTCTTGAAAAAAAAATCCTCAAGAAAGTGTTGGAGTGGACAAGAATTAGAACTTGTATTTAATATTGATGGTTTTACAAAAATTAAAACCTGTATATAGTTACCATGTTACAATTTTGAGGGTTTCACAAAAATTAAAAATAGGTTTTAGAAAATGATTTTCAAGTTTAAATAAATTGACAATTTCAAGAGTAAAATGAATTAATCAATCATCAATATATATTACAAAAGCCGACTATTTTCGTGCCACTACATTGATTTTAGCCACACCTCTTATTTTAAACGGTCAACTTTTATAATATATATTGATTATGAATAATAGTTATTAAAAAAAAAACTCCATTTGATTTTGAGATAATATTTTCCTAAATTTTCTGTATTAAAAATATAAAGAAAAAGAGAATAAGAATAACTTTGGTAGGATAATAAGAATAAAAATAAGAAAATTAATAATTGAAGGGGAAATAATTGAGGTGGCCACCAGAATATTTGTGACCACGACTAATAAGAATAAAAATAGTTTTAATTTCAATATACTCACCTTTCGAAAATTGATAAGAACATCCTATCTTTATGTTGCTATAAAATTATTCCAATATTAAAGATACTACTAGCTAGTTAGATACTCTCTCCGTTTTTTAAAAGATCTTTTTTAGTTCATTTTCTTATTTCATAAAATATACGGAGTATAATTTTTAATATTTTTTCTATTTTTTTCCTAATTTATCCTTACTTTATACGAGTAATAATTCCTCTTAATAATTTTCTGAAAGAGAGTTAAGGATATACGATTTTCAAAATATAGGAGTAATTTAGATAAAAAAAATTATTATTTAATATATGTGCATTGAGTTAAAAAAACATATTAATAAGTTGCCTTCAAAGTTTCTACGAACCATAATTTCGACCAAGCTCAATGATAAAATATAACTAACAAAATCACACCATGATAAACCTAGCTACGTACATACTGCATTTATGATATCTATATTGCTAATAAAACGATCGAACTTATACGTACAATACCATGAATTTAACTAATACCACTTCAGTGTTCTAGCATAGTGATTTAATTTGTCATGTACTAATTAAGGCTAGATTGAAAAGGAGAAATAGGGATCCGTTGAGGAGATGATGTGATAGGATAGGTCTAAACGTGTCAAGCAACATCTAGGTTTACATAGAACTTTTTTTTTTTTTTTATAACTAGTTTACTTGCATGAATGAATCACCCCTTTATTTAAAAAAAAATTAGAATAATTAAAGTAATTAAAATGTCTATTTAAAAATTATTTGTTATCTTAAGGGCTCCGAATTTTATTTCGTCCTAAAACCTATAAGATGATAGAATCGGGGCTTGGCTATTAGTGTAGTTCCAGATGATGGTTAGGTTTAGGGGCATATCGGTCAAATTAATCAATGAAAAAAACGTGACTTATATTAGTTATATATACAAAAATTATCACCATGTCCAGAAGATATTACCTAAAACGACATATTGCTATCTTGTGAAAAACGTAACTTGTATATAATTGTTATCACAACTTCTTGTTATCTTGTGAAAAACGTGACTTATATATAATTGTTATGACCAGATCCACAAGAGACCAGGTTAAAATTAACATCAGTGGTTTATATCCAAACTAAAAAAATCTAGTTGTATATGCAAAATGAAGTCATTTTTATGTTTTTCATGAGATAAAATGACATATATAAGAAGATATAAAAATGCGGGGTACACACGCACAGATTTTTTTAAAAAGCGTATAGAATATCCGCGCAACACCATTTCGAGCGAAATGGCGTTGCGCGGAAGGGCAAAACCGTAAACTGAAAGATGGGACTCAAGAAATGAATTTGGGCCGCGCAAAATGGGCCTGCGCGCATAATGGGCCGCGCGCAACGGGGTTTCGCGCATATTTAGGATTTCAAAACAAATGGAGCCGCCGCAACATTTGGGCCGCGCGAAATGGGCTTGTGCGGCCCCGCGCAAGCCCGTTTCGAGGGTCTTTAGGGTTAAAAACGCGAGCACGCCGCCATCGTCGTCAACCTCAGCCCCCGAAACGCCATCTCGCGGAAACCAGATCTCGAACCAAAAAATAACCCGAGCCCGTCGACAACCATGGCCACCGACCCATCGCCATCGACAGAACCCGAGCCCGTCGCGACGGACCCCACCGAACCCGCCTGCACCGCGGCTGTTCCGGTGGAACCACCGGCCACCGCGTCGCCACAGGCCACCGAGGGCGTCGCCACCGGCCACCGCGACCGTCGCCACCACCGTCCACCGAGCCGATCCCGTTCGTAGCCGGATCTGCACCCGAGCGACATTTACGACTGAAGTACGTTTTAAATTCATTACGAAATTTTATATTATTTAAATTTTGTAAAATTTCGTATTGAATTTTAGGTATTAAATTTCGTTTATATAATTGAGTTAATCAATTTGAATATATTGAGTAAATCAATTTCGCTTATTTAGTAAGATATTTAATTTCATAATTTGTTTAGTATTCAAATTCCTAGTTATATTAGTTTTTGTTGTTGTTATTAGTTGTTTTATTTAATTATTTGTATTAATTTAAAGAAATCTTTAAATTAAATTTAGTGAATATTATCTTAAGTTATCTTAAAAACTCTTAACAAAATTGTAACTTATTTTTGTTAAGGTTGAGATTTCTTGTTAAGGTTAGAAAATCGTAATTAATTGGTCAAAATTATCTAAAGTTAAAGATTATATAAACCTAATTTCAATTGATTTTTGTTAAGGTTAGAAAATCATTATTTTTTTATCAATGTTAGAGTTAAAGTAATCGTAACAAAGCTGTAACTAATTTTTGTTAGAAAAAATTCAAATAGAGGAAAAAGTGAGATTTTATGAAATAATTAGAGTTATATTGAGTAAATCAATTTCGCTTATTTAGTAAGATATTTAATTTCATAATTTGTTTACTATTCAAATTCCTAGTTATATTTAGTTTGTGTTGTTGTTATTAGTTATTTTATTTAATTTATTTGTATTAATTTAGAGTTATATTTAGATTTTGAATTATTAGTTATGAACTTGTAATTAATATGAATTCATAGTCGTAGGTTGAATTCTTGCTTTAAAAAAAATAATTAGAGTTATATTTAGAGTTTGAATTATTGTTTTATTCATTTTTCATCACAAACGTAATGAAAACTGAAATAAAATTAGTAATGATAAATGAGTTTTTGGGTCGGATTTTGAATTCCGACAGAAATGACGAATTCATTAGTTGAATTCATATTCATAGGGTAAATTTCTAATTTTACATAAATAAAAGAAAAAAATTAATAGAAAACTTACTAATTTAAATTGAACTTGTCGCCTAAAGGACGTACACACCAGCTTGAGTGCCGTCCTCCTCGATAAGAGGAGGAAAAAAGAGGCGTCCAAGCTCACGGTCGCCGAGATTGCACGTGTGGTACTTGCCGGAGTGCCGCCTACCGAGCAGCAGCGGATAGCTCGTGATCCAAAGTTGACGCATGCACCGGAGATAGATGTAGACCCCTCCGTCGAGGTGGAGGTGGATTTTACAGAGGAGCTCCTGCAAGACGACTTGCTAGATGACGTCGCAGGGGACGACCGGGTCTTCCGGAGCAGGACATACAGTTTGATGCTCCCGTGGGTACAGCGAAGGATTTGTCGGTTGACGATTACCACATATCCGAGGCCACCATCTCTATTTCACTTCCCACCACGACCCATGTCCCGCCACCGCCACCGGTCTTTTCCAGTCCTCCACCTACTTCTTCGACCGATCCTACTACACCCGTGGCGGGACCCTCAGCTCCTCCGCTTACATCCACATTTCCGTCTCCCCCTCCTCCCGTTCCAACAACACCCATCCCTCCTCCCGTTCCAGCATCCCACATACCTCCTCTCGTTCTAGCAGCACACATCCCTCCTCACGTTCCAACTGGGTCTGACCCTCCCCCCGCTGTGGAGGGACCCCCGCCCCCTACAGCAGCAGCAGGGGCCGCTCCTTAGGACCTCCCGCCGCGGAGACCGAACCGGGAGGTCCTATTGACGGAAGCCTGTTGACGACTTATTCCACACACGTGGCGAGCAAGATTTGGATCGACCGTACCGTACGTAGACTTTTCCAAACTACGAGTATTTAATTTTTTTCGAAAGCAATGCTTAGTTTTTCTAACTCACGTTTATTTTCCTTTGTTTAGTATCTTAGGGTCATTAGAGTGTGGTCTAGGAACTTGGATCCTTTACGCTCGTTTCGACAGTATATGCATGGAGGACCCGATTCTTGGTGGGGCCTCACCCAGCGGAGCGGTCTCACCGGGTTGATCGGCTTGGAGTTTGGCGCGACGGACAACATTCTCATCTCTGCATTTCGGAACCGTTGGTACCCAGAGACCAACACCTTCCACTTCCCATGGGGTGAGATGACCATCACCCTCCATGACATGCACCGCATTTTCGAGGTGTCTATAGATGGAGACACTTTGGTACCCCAGATGTATTTATTGGAGCTCGAGGCTCGTTTAGGGGATATGCTCGGCCTCGATCCACAAAAAACACACGCGTGGAAGACACGGGCCCCGAACGGGGCCATCGCAGCTATTCTATCGGACATGTTTAGGGTGAGGCGACCCGCACCTCCACAGACCATTTCCACTGTGTTTCTATGGTACTTTCTCGGGATGACGTTATTCGTCGACAAGTCCTGGAATTGTATCAAGACGTGGATATTGGGGTTCCTATTCGACCACGACAGGACGGGTCGATATGCTTGGGGGCGGGTTTAGTGGCGGGGCTGTATCGTGAGCTCGACATGACGTCGCGCGCCGATGCTAGGGGATGCTCGGGTTGCGCTCTTATTATGAGGGTACGTGCTTCCACTAAATATTTCATTTTTCGAATTTGGTTGGATTCAATATCTTATGAGTATTGTTTCAGACATTGATCATGAGTTATTTCGAGCACACCCAGGGTCGGATCGAGTTGGCTATGGAGGTGTTAGTTGACCGTCGTGCAGCCGCACGACAGCCTAGCGAGCGGTCCCCCAGCTGAGACGCGAGTAGGCTGGATGCGCTACAGCGGCTTCTAGACACGATCCGTGCAGAGGAGGTTAGACTTCGAAATCAACCTGACGTACATTCTATAGTGTGAGTGCGACGATTGATGATTTGTATTCCGATTTGCAGATTCATTGGATGCCGTGGGGCAACGAGCTGGATTTTGATGGCGCGTACCGGGTGTCTCGCTATAGGGGTGTCCTAGTACTTGATAGGGTACAGTAGGCGTACCATCCAGAGAGGGCGTTACGCTAGTTTAGTCGCATCCAGACCGTCCCTCCTCCACCATTGCAGCCTACGCTCGTGGTCCGGCATGAGGCGATTCAGAACCGCCCATACATTGTTTCATATGATCCGGGGGACCTTCACTGGGCACAGCGTATGGAGCACCTGATCGAGTTGGGTGTGCGCGTGCCGAGTACGCATGGTAGGTGGAGGAGGGCTACTTGGCATGGTTTAGGGCTTGATCTCACGTGTACGTCGACCCGACTTCGGCGCACCAGGATGACCCCCGTCCTCCTGTGCCTCACCCGATACTGGCAGTTTAGACAGGATGGTAAGAACATATTATGTTTTAGTTGTATGTTTAAGTTGATATTTGAGTGTACAAACTAATATGATTTGATTTTATTTGCGCAGAGGGTACAACACGCAGCGGGATATGCCCGGAGCCAGCTACTACAGATGTCGCCTGATAATCCGGTTGCGTAGCATCTCAAGCACGTGCTCAGTATCCTAGATTCCGACGCACCACCTCCCCCACTGATGCCCACCCGGCACTTTCCGGATTCAGTGCACGAGCGCGGCAGTGGCAGCGGCACCTCGCATGAGCGCCAGACTTAGATGCTTTCATATTACACATACATTAGTACTTTATGTATCTATTTTTGGTGGTTTTGGATTGTTGATTTCATTTCACATTACTACTCTTGATTTCGGATGTTTTGGATGATTTGGATGACATACATTAGTACTTTATGTATTTATTTTTGTTGTTTTTGGATTATCTTCATAATTTTATTATTGATCCAACCGATACCTTAACTTCACCTTGTTACAAGATGTGATTAATGCATACAATTATTTTTTTATAATGTGTAGGGTTTAGGGTTTTTGAGAATGGAACCTTGGAAAGTTTTCTCCCTTTCTAGCTATGTGGTTAAGATTTTTGAAATTTGTACAGAATGGAGTTGAAGATGAGCGATGGAATTACTTATAACACTTGGATCCATATTTCGACGACGCTTACAACCAACTTACCAAAAAAAACTGTAAACAACAATTATGACTTATACCACTAAACAAGTGGCACTTGAAAAAACCATAAACAACTTACTGAAAAAACCATAAACAACTTACACCCTACACCATAAACAACTTACTGAAAAAACACTTGGATCCATAAAAAGTGACTTGTAACAGTAAACCACATCATTAATTCTCCGTCGAAATATCATCAATCGCCCGAATCTCGGCACCTTCAGTCAAGAAAAGCTGCATCGTCGTTTCTTTGGCGTAGATGCGATGTGTTATATCGTTGGCGTTCAAGAAGAAGCGACAATATCCTGGTGGTGCTCCATATCCATCTTAGCTCCAGTTCATGATGATGTTTTTTATTGATGCGCCTTGTATCACAGACCATTCCGTCTTTGTCTCCCTCACCCCACGGACGTGGAGCAAAGGGGTAGGTTCGCGATGAACACGCTTTCCTTTTAGCCATTGGTGTGTCGATAATGAAATTCTGGTTCGGGTTTAGAGTTTAGGGTTGATAGAGAGTGGAGCATCAATAGAGAAGGTTTAGGTCCATTTTATACTTGGAATTTGCTCGAAGGGAGAGATGTGCATGCATAAGTCTTGTCACTAGAAATGCTGCTGGTATACCGTTTTCAGAAGCATGCGCGGAACTGGTAAAAATGGAATTACCCAGTTGGGTGAAAGGGGTAACAGAAGGCGCGCAATGGGCCTTCGTGTCTCTGCACAATGGGCCTTCGCGTCTGCTCGAAGGCCCATTTTGCGGAGCCACGAAGAGCCATTGCGCGCCTTCTGTTAATTGTGGTGGAAAACACGGATATTATACTATTAAAAAAAATACCTACACAATGAACCAAATTATTGCTCTCCCTCCCCCAAGCGGGAAGGGCGAGATGACAATTCAACATTTCTGTCTCCACTTTGAGCCATTGTTGTTTCTGCCTTTTCAGACCCATCAACAAGATTCACAAACCTAGTTTGACATGCATGAGTTTGAAATTCATCCCACTTCAAAAAGATTCGTTCTCTTAACATTAGAGGTAAAAATTCAAACGAGTAAGACATGACAATGCTCTTCGTCCGCTCTAGGGGGCTTTATTAAAATTAAGATAAATTGAGCTTAGTAGTCATCAAAGAGGGGAAAGCTCGACCCACTTACATCGAAACATCTTAAAAAAGTTCATAAATCCCCTAAACGGGGCACACAATACATGAAATATGAAAACATGTTCTTCTTGATAAAGTATATATATCCCATAACAATCCCTCTTGCCACAAGACTGTCCTAAGCAAATGTCTTCGGATCCCGACCCATGTCCCTTCGGCAAGCCTTCCAATGGTCAATCCTCGGGGTAAGAGCCTCGAGCCAGTAGTCGGCACTGGGGTCGTGAAATTGATGCCATGCATGAGGAGGTGGGGGGATAGGCGCGTTTCCCGTAAGCCATACCTGAAAAGAAATGTTATGTCACATATACGCAAGCAAGATGTACAAAAACAAAAAACTTAAAAAAAAAGTGATTACAAATTTCTCACCGGTATGAAGTGGTCTCGTTGACCAACGTGGGCGATAGCAATGACTGGTGGCGGTATCCCATGTCCTTGATTGTTACCAAAAATCTGCAATGGTAAATACATGTGGGAGCCTCGATCCCTCGATAACAACACAAGTGGCACTTGATAAAAGGTAGAAAACACAAGGCCGTGTAGCGGCATATCTAGCCAGTATCTGTTCGAGCAAGGAGACTCCACATGGCCGATCTGCTCCAAGAAATCAGCAAATGATATAAGGCCCCTAGTGAACAAGACTTCATACAAATCTCTGTTACGCATCAATTCTGCCTGAAGCTCCCATCGAATACTGTAATACTCCTCCTCTTGACTCCCCAATACGCAAGCAAGGGACCGAAAATCACAATGACCGTCTCCCATCACATCTCTAGCATCATCAATGAACGGAAATACAAAACTATCCACATTACCCATGCCAAAGTTAACCCCGCGCCATTTGACGCTCGTCGGGGGGCCACGGTGGCTTCCATCGCGGGGGTAGCGGTGCTAGGAGGCGCGGTCGCAACCGGAGGCGTATCAACTCCAACTTCAGCCCGTTTCTTATTCCTAGATCCTTTAGGTCGTCCGCGTGGTCGGGATGGAGCCGATGTTTTGCTTTGCTCCGACTGTCATTGTCTTTCCGTCTTTGTTGCTCCCTCTCGTACTCTTCCATTACGCGCTCAAGGTGTGTTTTCTCTCGGGTGGTTGAATACTTGTTGGCTCCATCTGGCGTCTCGTAAGGTATCGTCTCAATAAGGTTTGTGTCTTCAGGATGGTCTGAATCTTTGTACGCTGATGTGATCTACAAATACTGGTCTCTACGCATCTGACCGCTATTTCGTTTTGCCACCATTTCGTCCCACATTGGGTCTTGAATGGTCAAGGGTACGCAGGCAAGGGCAAGATCGTTGTCATCACTAAAGTCATCCCATTCGATCTGTTTCCAAAAAGGATGTATCTCCTCCAGATCGATGGGTACTTTAGTTATGATAGCGTGTGCAACTCGATGCTTGCATGGAAGACCGTGACATTCCCTCCAAAAGTAGTCGTGGCACTCCATATCGAGTGTACCCTGCGTCAACTCAATTTCTATATCATAATACATGTCTAACAACTTACCTAGGCATTGCCTTGAAACGTGTCCGCGTATAGGACGAAACAGCGCTTTGAACTTATTCGCCAGTAG
The DNA here is from genome assembly GCA_964016875.1 of Fallopia convolvulus. Taxonomy (NCBI): domain Eukaryota; kingdom Viridiplantae; phylum Streptophyta; class Magnoliopsida; order Caryophyllales; family Polygonaceae; genus Fallopia; species Fallopia convolvulus. Next base: position 78,699,046 of record OZ024718.1, on the reverse strand, counting down.
TCTGTATTTTGTTGATTTTTGTATTCTGGTTCTCTCAATGGTTGTCCTCAAAGTGTTGGTTTGTGATTGCATCTGGATGTGAATCCTTAGTATCACGGTGTTGAAGCCTCCTCGAGATGAATCCAATATCTTTTTCAGTACAGCGTGCATCCCTTCGACCCTAAAAAACACAAGTCAAAGTTTAAGTATTGAACGAATACGCTTTCTACAATTCAAACTGATTTCAAATGCTAAAAATGAAATTACCTATTGGTGGTTCTCGTCTGAAAGTGGAGTGTATGATCCGTCCAAGCACGAACTATGTTCTTCTTGAATTGATTAAGCCACACCTTCTCCACGTATGCAATAAGCGTCGGTCGACATCTTATCTTCAATTCTACATACCTTTCTTCAAATGTCGCCTCTGTGGTGGACGAAAAGAGCACCCAACAAGCGTTTTCAAACCCGCGTGACAACTCATGTGGTTTTTCAGCGTTCGCAAACACCTTTAGGTCGTACGCTAGAATTTTGTGTCTAATGTGCACCCAACACAACAAATGTTGGAGTTCGTCCCCAAAAACTTGACTTATCGCCTTGATTAGAGCCTGCTCGCGATCTGTCATGATTGCATTGACCTGGACTCCAAGCTCGTCGTACACGCCTTTCAATTGAGTTAACACCCACCTATAACTAGCGACATCTTCGTTTGAAATAAATGCAAACCCGATGCTGAATGTATTTCTGGTGCAAGTGAAGTCAACCATCTCCAATAAAGGCATGTCGTACCTAGCACAACAAGTTGTTTTAAACATTTATACTGGAAACATACTAATCAAGTCGATTACAGATTAAAATAACATACCTATTGGACTTGTATGTGGAGTCCATAATGACGACATAGGGAAACATCTTCAGCATGCGCAGACTCGTGGGGTGAACAAAAAACAAGGCATTCATAACATCAGAACCCCTTACTCGTCTTGGATGGACAATGTATCCTCGGTCTTTCAAGAACTTCAAAGACCATTGTGTCACCGTCAATTCTCCGCAATCCTCAAGAAGTAACTTCTCCCTCATATTGTAGATTTGTCTAATTGAGGTCACATTTCTCGGGTACCTTGACCTCAACTCTTCAAGTACCATCTTCTGGGTGGCTAGATATAGGAACTTCTCTTTCACAAACTCCTTCTGCTCAGCTGTCAATCGGCCCGCATATGGATGAGCTAACAAACTAGTGGAGAGGTGATGATTGTGTTTTTCGCACTTTACCGTTAAGACCCAACCATTTTTTCCCTTGAGGCGGACCCCATTCAATTCAAACGGACATCCACACTTCTTGGTCGGAGTATCGGTAAGTGGCTTATAAATGCTCCTATTTTCCAGTCCGGGCAACACCCTCTTACCACATCTATATCTACCGGCTAGGTCACAAGTGAGTATGACCCTGTTTGGATTTGAGGTTTTTATGACTAGTACAAAATTCTTCGAAATTGCAATTTGTCTAGCCCAATCAAGCATTTCTCGTCGATCACTCCACAACCCATCGTAGTGGAAAGCAATAGAAAAATCTATTCCGACAACCTATGATTTCAAAATATAAAAACAAATTATAATAAATTACACTATCCTAACTTTCAATATACTACGTTCGTAAATGGCAAAAAAGCCTAAACAGAATATTTGGATTTGAGGTTTTTATTCTAAAAACATAATATTAGGGTTTCTTTGAAAAATACCTGTTCTGGCTCGCTTGATGCATCGGAATCGGTTCCGTAGTCTTCTCCCGGTACACCTTCCTCATCCTCAGCTATAAACTATCGATTGACGATGAATCTTCCTCCTCGGGATGATAATCGCTCGATGACGTATCTTCTTCCCCTGACGACATTTTTAAGCAATGATGTGGAATGAAGGTATGCCCCAACTATGAGAATCGAAATGGGTATTTATAGGGGACAATTCGACCGTTTTTTTTTACCGTTGAGAGCCGCGCAACGAGGCCTCGCGCCAGTCCAACGGCACTTTTTCAAATGTGCCGTTGGATTACGTGCAACAGCGTTGCACGCATGCACGAAACGGTGTTGCGCGGCTCTTTCCGCCACGCTCCCGAAACCCTTTTTTAATATTCCGGATTTGCCCTTTCCGCGCAACGCCATTTCGCACGAAATGGCGTTGCGCGGATATCTGTGTGCGCTTGCAACTTTTTCCGTGTGTATAAATCAACGGCCTATAAAAATTATTTACATTAAAGTAAAAAATTCCATTACATTCAAACTAAATTCACATGTGCAAAGTTAAGTGAAAAGGGGGGAAATATATGAAATACGAAAAATATAAAATGTTTAGAATAAATTTATTTTTTTTAATTAAATTGAACTGAAATGGACCATATGTTGGTTTAAAAAAAAAGAAATCTGGTATAGAGTATACAAAAAAATTATGAAAAGAGTTCGAAATATTACAATAAACATTAAATTTGAGATTGGAATATGCAAAAACTAGAGTTAAAGGTAAGTACATATCCACTAAACCAAGCTAATCTTCATTAAATATTATGAAATCTATAACTATATATTAAAGTTGTCCCTTTTCGAGCCACCAAAATGATTCTGGTCCCACCTCATATTTAAAAAATTAATTTTTATTTCTATTATTAACTATTTAAATTTATCTCTATCATCAAACGAATATCTATATAATATAACAATATATTTTGAAAGCTTCCTTATACAAGAAGTTCAAATTAAAGATAAAATATTTTAAAAGAAATATAAATCTTTTATCGTATATCTTTTGACGAATTTATTTATAGATATATAATAAAAAAATAATGATAAATATTTATAATGTTTAAAATCAATAAAATAGATAATAAATATTTTATAGATATATTAAAATATTTTATAATCTCTAAATTAACGTACATGAAAATTAATAAAATATGAATAATATAATATTTGATTAAAAAAGTATACAATCTACGAGAAATAAATTACATATATTAAAGTTTATATTATATTTTAATTTATTAATATACTATTTATAATGTCTATAAAATATTGAATCATAGTCATACATGGTACGACGGATACAACTAGTATATAGTTATATACTTATATTACACTACTCAGAATTTAATTTGGACCTTATTTTACTGATGGGCCCATAAAAGGTGCCCTAACTGAAGAACCCAAAAGGCCGGCCCTAACTATGGCAATTGCCATGTACCGTACATAGCTATCCTAGCCATATAGCAATACACGACTACAATTAAGGGAGAATCAATCAAAGTAAATCAATTACAAATATATAGAATCAATTAGCTTATCATTGACACGCCCCTGCAAATTGGACGACATTTGATGAGCGTACGTCCTAACTTAGAAGCTAACAATCAGAATTGTTGACATAAGAGATCGAGGCTTAGTCAAGATGTTCACTAACTGATCAATAGTGGAAACATATGCAACCTGGAGACTTCCTTGTTGAAAAGTTGTCGAACAAAGTGAAAGGCGAGTACTATGTGCTTCATCTTGAAACGAAATTAATAATGAGTTTGCTCTTAAGTGTTTTGCACCCATATTATCATGCACGTACAGTAGAGAACAAGTTGATCGATGATTAAGTTTGTGACCAAGTTCACTTGGAAGAGACATGACCCAAACGAGTTCCGCACAAGAGTCAACAAGGAAATGCATATGGTATACTCTACTTTCATGGAGGACCGAGCCACTATTTTTTGTTTCCTAACACTCCAGGAAATAGGTGTACTCTCGAGGTACATAACATATCTAGTTGTGAAGGTATAGTCATATATCCTTGTTCCCGACCCAATCAGCATCAGTGAAGCTATGGATGGATCGGAGTGATCACATTATTTATGAATGATGATACCGAGATGTGACGAAATTGTTATGATATAATATCGAAAACCATCATGAGATATTACTGGAGATGTCCACATGTTAGTAAAGATAATTTCCAATGGCAATGAAGACGAAATTGTTGACTCGATCATGGAAAGTTAAGCAATGACTTTCATTAATAGAGCAAGAAGTTCAAAAATCAGACTTAACTTTAGAATTGCCTAGATGAAAATGACTTCGCATGAATATTAAATTAGATGAAGACGGATGACCCAACTTGCAATGCCATGAAGTTGTGTCCTCTATTTAAGGTCATGAGGGCTTGTGGAGAATTTGACAAGGGACATGATCCGAGTAGATGCCATCAATGTTGTGAAAGTCCATGGACCATAAACATTGTTGGAACATTCGTTGTTTCATGGTTTCTCTTAGTTTTGATGATAACAAACTTAGATGGTATAACTTGCTTCTGCATGTAAGTGTTTCAGGAAAACAGGTACATATATTGTCATGAGTGACGAAACATTGTGAGGAACAATGGAGGGAACGAGCGACGGATTTAGGAAGTGTATCTCGAAGGGACGCGACTTTCTATTTATAGCAAGTTACCAGATCTTCTGCAAGTGATCTTCTGTGAAGATTTGACAGCTATGGGCGGTTGCTTGAGAAGATTAAGGAAGGATAAGATCAAGCTTGCACGATCTAATCTAGGAAATCCGAGATCATTCGGTTTTGGAAAGAATCGACATGATTGAGGATCCAAATCAAAAACAAATACTTTCTCCTATTAGTGAGGGATTTGTTAAGTGGAATATCAGCGTAATTAAGCAAGAATTACGTATGAGATCAGACTTGACATTTCTTATAAATAGCTAGGTCATAGCTAGGGTTAAAGTGTGGTTGATTAACGACGAACTTGAGAAGAGAGCTTTTCGAGTGTTCGAGTGTGTGTGGCTTTTTCCGGTAAAAAATCCACAATTGAGTGAGTACTCAGGTCAGTAGGCTACTTTCACTTAGGTTTACGCTTAGGGTTGTAGAAGTCTAGTTGGTTGAACTTTGGTTGGTGTCTTAGTTACTAGGGAACTTGACTTGCCTTGTAATCGTTCAAACTTAATAAAAGTATTCTATTGAAAATCCTCTGAGAAGGTGTCTCAGGGGTAGAGGTTTTTGTAACTATGACTTGTTGGTCGGACAGAAAGTTTTTCTCTCTAAATACTATGTTCTTTATTGTTTATTTCCGCTGCCTAGGGATAATTGCTAGTTCCCTGCTTTGTTACTAACGCGTCACGATCCAACAAACAGGGTTATTGTTGGGACGGTGTTGGGAACTCATGTTCCACAACATCGCAACAAATAGCTTCTCTAGTTTTGATAATGACAAACATCATATGAGAACTAACGTTTTATGATCAAGTATTTCAAGGGAACCTCAAGTTGAACAGACATTCCCCTGAGGGAACTCAAGAGCATACAAAGACGGTTGAATGAAAGAAAGCAGTTCCTATTGGGTTGCATCGGGCTAGTCTATTCGGGTATAATCGATTTCGGGTTAATCTCGAGTTTGGATTTTTTCAGATTCGGGTCAAACAAGTCTCGGATATACAATTTTTTTATCTTTTCGGGTGTCGGGTCGGGTTTGGAGTTAGGCGGGTCGGACAGATTTCTCGAATCAGGTCAAGTTTTGGCAGCCCTAAGTGGAGGTATGAGCTTGAGGAGTAGTGTGATTATAATTATGTTGGTTGGAGGAATTTGGTGACCCAGATTGATAAGGAGGGCGAAGATGAGGCCAATTTGTCGGAAAACTGGAAAATAAGAAACATGTTTAGTTTCCTTACACCATTGACGTACTCATGATTGATTTGTATTAGGAGGAGGTTATTGGTGGTGAGAATTTGAAGGAGTCCATTATTTTTAGGGCTAAGATGATGAGGACCAAGATGACGTTGGCACTAGTACTTCGGTCGGTTTTTGCTTTGCATTGTCATGGCCGAAGTCAGAGCAGCCATATCCGAGGAATTCATTTTGATCTACAATTCCTTAAAAACGTTGCTTTCTTATACCGTAGAGGCCGAGCACAGACCAAGAAGATAGACGTCAGAACAATCAAGAAATATCCCAACAAAGTGCAGAGACATATGGTAACGAAATGTTCATGACTTTCATATATAGTACACAATAACATTGAGCATATTTTAGACCACACATTAGCACATACATAAATAAGTAAGAAAAAGCAGACACAAACAAACTTAAAAATATACCGTAGAGGCCGAGCACAGACCAAAACTAACTTATAAACTAACTTATAAAGTCTTTAAACACGTTGCTTTCTTATACCGTAGAGGCCGAGCACAGACCAAGAAGATAGACGTCAGAACAATCAAGAAATATCCCAATAAAGTGCAGAGACATATGGTAACGAAATGTTCATGACTTTCATATATAGTACACAATAACATTGAGCATATTTTAGACAACACATTAGCACATACATAAATAAGTAAGAAAAAGCAGACACAAACAAACTTAAAAATATACCGTAGAGGCCGAGCACAGACCAAAACTAACTTATAAACTCACTTATAAAGTCTTTAAAAACGTTGCTTTCTTATACCGTAGAGGCCGAGCACAGACCAAGAAGATAGACGTCAGAACAATCAAGAAATATCCCAACAAAGTGCAGAGACATATGGTAACGAAATGTTCATGACTTTCATATATAGTACACAATAACATTGAGCATATTTTAGACCACACATTAGCACATACATAAATAAGTAAGAAAAAGCAGACACAAACAAACTTAAAAATACACCGTAGAGGCCGAGCACAGACCAAGAAGATAGACGTCAGAACAATCAAGAAATATCCCAACAAAGTGCAGAGACATATGGTAACGAAATGTTCATGACTTTCATATATAGTACACAATAACATTAAACATATTTTAGACCACACATTAGCACATACATAAATAAGTAAGAAAAAGCAGACACAAACAAACTTAAATATATACTGTAGAGGTCGAGCACAGACCAAAACTAACTTATAAACTAACTTATAAAGTCTTTAAAAACGTTGCTTTCTTATACCGTAGAGGGCGAGCACAGACCAAGAAGATAGACGTCAGAACAATCAAGAAATATCCCATTAAAGTGTAGAGACATATGGTAACGAAATGTTCATGACTTTCATATATAGTACACAATAACATTGAGCATATTTTAGACAACACATTAGCACATACATAAATAAGTAAGAAAAAGCAGACACAAACAAACTTAAAAATATGTCTCTAAAAACGGTGCTTTATTTATGACAAGATATTGATCAAGTTAAATGACCATATCAAGTGTTACGATGCCCGTTTCACGCATATACGTATGATCAAATCCATACGTTTAGGCGGCTTTGATATGGTGCTCCTCGATGTTTTTGCTCGCATTGAGCAACATTTCGAGCGCCGTAGTGGGATGGGGAACATCTTCATGAAGCTTTTCGTATTCGAAAATCCAAGTGACGATGCTTACGTTTCCAGCTTCAGGCCTGACATTGAGGTGGGTTACGAATGTCTTGAAAGTCTTGAGAAGATCTCCTTCAATTTCCCTCAAGGTTAATGTCTTGTTCGCCCCTTCCATGGATATATTTTCCACTACTTGCTTTGTGACGCATGCTTTTCCATCTACAACACACCCAAAACACAAAATCACACCATGATCAATCAATCATTAAGATTAGAAGTTAAGTTGATAAAACAATAACAACATTTATCCAGTGGAACTTCCCTTACGGGAAATTTGGGGGGTCAAGATGGGGGCACCCCTGGCTTAACGCAAAGGGGAGTGACCAAAAGACCCGACAAGACCACATAACACAGTAAGAAACAAGGCAACCAAAAGGCAAAGACGAGGCAAAAACCAAGAACCGAAACGAAAATAAAACATAAAACCGAAACAATAGTGTCGAAGCCTCAAGGCCCCCGTGGACTGGTTTGCTCAGGTGACTAGCTGTCCACTACTCGAATCTTCTCCCTCCAGCTATCCATGCACACTGCGAGATCTGTCGAAATTCCCAACTGCTTGACATCCTATCTTATACTATCATTCCAACATGAATTAATTAAGTTAAAACAACAACAATATAGTCCCACTACTTGCAGGATTTGGTAGGTCAAGACTAAGATGTACACATCTTTGTTTCAAACATGTTAAGAGGGTGTTTTCAAAAAACACAAAAACAAACACAGAGGGAAAGCAAAGAGAACAATGAATTAATTAAGCTAATAGCACATATTAATTTGTTCATACTATCAATGTAGTTCCAAAAGATAATAGCGCCATTCTTTCCGAATTCGCCCTCGAGAAGTTCGCAGCTTTGAATCTGAGCCGGAGCCATTTTGGAGACGTGATGAGGTTTGGCTGCAAAGAATTCATGGATGAGATCTCCGGATAATATTGCCTCATATTCAGCAACAAGCTTTCCCTTCAAACCCATGTTGGAAACAAAATTCCTTTATAGATAAAAATGAATAGTAATGAGATGAGATGATGGAGAGAGCAAGATGGGAATGCAATGTGCAAATGTTGGCCGTTTATATAGAATTGGAGATCGAGTGCGATCAATTAGGTCAACTCTATCTCATCTATAATCTATTGTAAGGATTTTTCTTGTGTACCCATGGGTACACAATTAGAATTCTAATCTTGATAAATCTGGATATTGTTTGTTAATTTTGATTTTTTTAAAAGGGTTTATTAATTACAATTTAAGAAATAGTTTTGAAATTTTTTCCTAAATTAACACTTTTATTGTGTGCTCATGGACACACATTAGCTGAACCGTTGTATTATCTATCTAAAATATAAAGGAAAAGTATCGATATCTTGCAACATGTTGATATATAAACCATTTCACGGATGTTAATTTAATTATGGTGTTTTTGAAGCAATTACGTTCAATAAAATAATTTAATTCCATTTTTAACTATATTAAATTTCTTAATAATTAAATTCTTATTAGAGCATCTTAAATATATATATTTTAATTATTATAACTTATTTTTTTATTAAAATATTACATAATAGGCTATAAATAATTATTTTACAATATCCTTGCAAAGTATGGAAGTTCAACTAGTTCTTTTATTTACAAAGGATATGGCCGGCAGAATATACAAATGGTTTATATAACTTAAAAATAGTAATGTTTGGTTCTTTTTGAATTAATTGCTTTAGGAATTTAAAAAATGCGCTACTTTTTTTTTATAGTGAAGGACACTATCCGTGAGAGTCAGTCGAACCAAAAACATCTAAATAATATCTTTATAGGCTTAACCGCTTGACTAGATATCAAAGACAAAAAATACACTACTTATTTTTGCTGAATTATGCGCGCGATTATGCGCTAGTCTGTTTTCGGCTTGATAATGCCACAAAGGTGTTTTTTGGAGTGCTAGCTCAAGCTATTATTAGCTAGGAGAAATTGTGAATAGTGACAATATGAAGACGACTGTTAGGTGTTATTCGTGATGTGTGGCTTATTCATCTGCCAATTGATTGTTCATTGTTGTCGTGTTTTTTCTTCAATAGCTCATATGTAAATTAATTTAAGGTTCTCTCATATGGATATTAGTTTGTCTAATTATGTTATATATCCAAAGGTGAATCCTGTCACTAGCTAATTTGCTTTTTTGTTATATATTTTTTGAATGAGGTAAAAATTCGATCGATCTAGTAAGTTGGGCAATTGAGAGACCAGAAAACCAGTGACCGGATAAACCGGAAACAGAACGGTGACATCAGGAGGAGACTTCACACCACCAGGAACCAGCTCGAAAACAAGATGAAATGTCAATCCTACAAAATGTATTCAACATACTAGTACGAAGCGTCATACTAAAGACCTAAACAGGAGAAAGCCCAATAAAACAAACGCAAGAGCAAACTCCACAATTTGCTTTCTATTATATATCCAAAGGTGAATCATTTTTTTTTGATAGGGTAAGGATTAGGGTCGCCACAAGTACTACTTGGGTTCGTCTAGAGCATCCATTAGGGATGGGAACTGGTTACTAGCCAATTGTAAAGATGATAGGGCAAATCGCCGCCCATGAGATTCGAAATGATGACCTTGGAGTACTACCCCAAAGTCTTAACCACCGAACCAAATGCCCGAAGGCATCCAAAGGTGAATCATGTCTCTAGCTTTCCTTTTCTATTTTTTTTTTTATTTTCATATATTGTTTAATGATTTTGAGATTATTTTTTTTGTTTCCGTTGAAATTAACTTCGTCAAGGAACGGTTCCTCAAGTTCACTTCAATTACCTTCATACTTTTTCTAAGACTTTTTTTTTACTTCTAGTTCCTTGCTTCCAATTATTCATGTTCATCAATAACTATCTAAGGGCTTGTTTAGTTCTTTACCTATTGTATATGGAATTGGATTAGATATAACCTATCTCGTTTTTGATGTTTGGTATTGTAAAGCTGTAAACTTACAGCTCAAAACAACAATAGAACAGTTTAAAACACAAATAAAGGTTGAGTTTTGGATAGAAGCAAATAACAGTCAGCTCCTTTATTTCGGAGAAGACGGCACAAAAGGGAAACAATCCCGAGGGAACGATTGTCCAAAACTGGGTAGGTGACCATTCCACATGCCTTATATAGGGGCAAGGGAATCGGTTTACAGGGGAAATAAACTAATTAAAAGAGCAAAGCTGAACCAGGAAAACAGAACCGGGTTTTAGCACTTTATATTCTACATACCCCCCTCAAGCTAGACTAGGGGATCACTAGGCCTAGCTTGCGACACAAGAAGAAGTGTTGTTGCGATCCAAGGGCCTTGGTAAAAACATCAGCGAGTTGAAGGCTTGACCGAATGTGAGCTGTCTTGATGAATCCTTCTTGCACCAACTCTCTTATGTAATGGCAGTCAATACGAAGATGTTTCGTGCGCTCATGATAAACAGGGTTGGCAGCTAGTTGTTGAGCAGCGATGTTGTCACAGTGTAGCGGAATTGGAAGGGGCAGGCTGACTTGTAGATCGTCTAGCAACCCTTTGAGCCAAACGATTTCACTTGACGTTTGGGACATGCTACGATATTCACTCTTTGTAGAGGATTTGGATAACACCTTTTGTTTCTTTGTTTTCCAAGAAACAAGTGATTTTCCCATGAAGATGCAATATCCGGTGAGTGAGCGGCAAGAGAAGGTGCATGCTCCCCAGTCAGCGTCGCTATATGCTGTCAAGGAGAGGTCGTGTTGGACTGGATAAAAAAGCGAGCAGTTAATAGTGCCTTTAAGGTACCTAAGTAAGTACATGGCAGCTTGCATGTGTGGCTCGCGAGGGATGGCCAAGAATTGACTCAATTGCTAAACACTGTATGCGATGTCGGGTCTTGATAGTGTAAGGTAGAGCAGCCGACCAATCAACCGTCCGTATGACTCCGGTTCAGAGAGTGGTGCCCCAACATCAGTGTGGAGATGCAAATTGCGCTGCATGGGAAAGCTGGTTGTTGTGCAGTTTAAGAGCCCTGCATCTGTGAGCAAATCAATTACATATTTTCGCTGATTAAGTTGAATTCCCTCTCTTGTCCTAGCAATCTCCAGACCCAAGAAGTATCTAGCATGGTCCAAATCCTTTATAGTGAAGGTACGATGCAAATAGGACTTGGTGGCATTGATGGTTTCAACGCAATTGCCAGTGAGCAACATGTCATCAACGTAGACAAGAGCAACGGTGATGGAGTTGTGTACTTGCTTCACAAAAAGAGAATAGTCTTGCTTTGATTGCTTAAAGCCTAATTGTGTCAAATGGCGTGTGAGCTCAACATTCCATTGCCGACTAGCCTGTTTGAGGCCATACAAGGACCGCTTCAGTTTACAAACAAGACCCTTTGATCCCTTGGAGTACCCTGGAGGTGGCGTCATGTAGACTTCTTCGTCCAGATACCCGTGCAAGAAGGCATTATTTATGTCGAGTTGATGCAGTGGCCATTCCTTAGAGGCTGCCAAAGCAATCAAGACTCGAACTGTGGTAAATTTTGCCACGGGAGAGAAAGTGTGCTTATAGTCTTTGTCCTTAACTTGGTTGTAACCCTTCGCTACCAATCGGGCCTTAAAGCGTTCAACCTCCCCATTGGGATTAAATTTCAGTTTGTATACCCATTTGGACCCGATGGCCTTCTTCCCTTCAGGTAGCTCTACCAAGTCCCATGTCTCATTATCTTCTAGTGCCTTTATTTCTGAGTCCATTCCTCTCATCCAGTTGGAATCCTTTCTGGCCTGCTCAAAGCATGTTGGTTCAGCAATGGCAAAGACATTAAAAAGAGATTGTACATATTCAGATGAATATCCCTGCAAGTCATCTATTGAGATGACATGGAAAATCTGGGAGAAAGAATCCACTTCTGCAGTTCTGGTTGGTAGATTTCCACAAACATAATCATTCAGTTTTGCAGGTGGCTTGATCATCCTCTCTGACCTGCGCAACTCAAATTGAGGAGTGGATTCTTGTGTCACAACTGTTGGTTCAATTTCTGTCTGAAGGTCGGTTGTTTCTTCCGTTTCAGCTGGTGCATCTGACCTTGGAAAATGTTGAGCATTTCGCTTCACATAGGTGCTATCATATTCATCATCAAAACCCGGGGATACGAGGGGCAGGTTGCACTGAGTTGTTGTTGGGACAGAATCTGTTTTCTCCCTAAATGGGAACTCATCTTCTCGGAACAAGACGTGTCTAGCAATGAGTACCTGCTTGGTACTCAAATTGTACAATTTGTACGCTTTTTGGGCTGGTGGATAGCCCAACAAAATGCACCTCCTCGAGGTGGCATCGAATTTGCCTCGTTGTGATTTGGGAGTTAGAGCATAGCATAAGCACCCGATTATTCTTAAATGAGAGTAATCAGGTTCCTTCTTGTACATAATCTCGAATGGGGTTTTCCAATTCAAAACGGATGAAGGTAATAACTTAATGATGTGAGTGGTGCTGAGTATGCAATCCCCCCAAAACGATTGAGGTAAATTAGCACGCAATCGAATCGCCCTTGTCATTTCAACTAAATGACGATGTTTACGCTCTACTCTGCCATTCTGCTCTGGGGTCCCTGGTACTGACCTTTGATGGATTATGCCTCTAGCAATCAACATGTCATGGACTTCCTTGTTGACAAATTCAGTTCCATTATCCGATCTCAAACATTTCACTTGTACCCAAATTGAGTTTTCACAAATTGCAAAAATTGCAACAATATCCGAGACACCTGCTCTTTACTGTTTACGAGGAAGGTCCAAGTTCCCCTTGAGTGGTCTTCCACAACATTAAGGAAGTACTTGGCCCCTCCATATGTGGGAGTCCGATGGGGCCCCCATAGATCCACATGGATCATCTCAAAAATGCCTGAAGTGGTAGACGAGCTCTTCTGAAAAGGCATCTTGTGATGCTTAGACAAAGCACAAATATCACATTCATAATTTTCCAAACCAGCACACGCACATTGTGGTAAGTGTTTCATTTTGGATAAAGAAGTATGACCAAAACGAGCATGGAGTATGTCTAAGGTTTCCCCACTATTACAAACAGAACTCGAAAAAATTGGAATCAAACTGTTTTGCTGAATCACATTAAAATCAGCCTCATTAACTCTCTTCTCAGCTCCTTGTTCCTTTATTCCTTAAAACTTGTAAAGTCCTCCTTCCTTCCTTCCATGTGCAAGAACCTTCCTAGTAATAAGGTCCTGCAATTCACATCCATTTACACCAAACACAAAAACATGCGCTCGATCAACAATCAACCTTGAAACAGAGATCAAGTTATGTCTAAAAGATGGCAGATATAAAACATTGTTCAGAGTCAATACGGATGACAGCCTAACTGTTCCATGCAGCTTAACTTTCTATATGGACCCATCAGGTAGGCCAATCTTAATAGGTAACTCAGTTCTATCAAATCACAAAAAAGAGTTTTATCATATGTGACATGGTCTGTTGCACCTGAGTCTATTATCCATGTACATGAGTTTGCCTTAAAAGAACAATCATGAGATAATAGTGTGGTATTACCTGCAAAATTAATTGCATGAGTTTCTTCCATGGGAGCCTTGCCCTTGATGGCTTTGAAGACCTTTTGCACAACCGCGTTAATCAGCTTGGTGTCTCCCTCGTGTTCCTCCTTCTCTTCACCATCAAGTGGGCTGCTAAACTGATTCATGTCGTGGACATTGGCCATTAACTTCCTTGACCCTTCCGCCTTAGGTCCTTTCCACCACTCGGGATATCCTACTATCTTGAAACAAGTCTCCTTTACGTGTCCATTCTCATTACAAAATGAACATTTTCTGTCATATTTCGCCTTTTTGAATTCTCTGCTGAAGTCTCTACTCATTTCCCTTCCATGGTTGCCCTTCTCATTCTCACCATGGCCATAATTGTTGCCCGTGCCACCAACTTTGTAATTGTTCCCATAACCTCTGGTTTGACCTCCATTTGATCCCCTATTGATTGCGAGAGCATCATGAGTCTGAGGGGCATTCCCAGTGATATCCTTTTGCCTCTCCACTCGCATCACAGTTTGATAAGCATAATTAACTTTAGGCAGAGGATCGCTGGATATGATTACATTCCTAACTCCTTCATACTGATCAGAAAGGCCCATAAGGAATTGCATCAGCTTTGTTGTGGAATCTCGGTCCATCACCCTTTTCATCAGTGCGCAAGTGTATTTCTCAAAAGCTCCACAAGAGCATATAGGTATCTCATCAATTTCCTGTAGCTCGTCCCAAACCTTTTTCAGCTTCCCATAATAGCTCGCAACACTCATGTTCTCCTGTCGTATGTTGCTCAGTTCTCGTTACAATTGATATGTGAGTGGTGCGTTCGATTCAGCATATCGCTCAGTCAGATCATTCCATAGTTCCTGTGCAGTAGCACACACAAAGTTCTGGGAGATTTCGCTTACCATCGAGTTGAGTATCCAGCTCATTACCATGCTATCAACCCGTTCCCATCTATCAAATTCATCAGAATCCCTTTCGGGCCTAGGATAAGCCCCATTGACAAACCCTAACTTCATCTTCGATCTAAGGGCCAACTTGATATTTCGACTCCAGGTTTGGAAATTAGACCCGTCAAAATGGTTTGAAACTAATTGCATACCTGGGTTATCGGAGTTAGAAAGGAACAGAGGATCGAAGTTGTCGTAGTGTGCCCTTCGTTGTCCTCCAAACGGGTTCCTTCTGTATCTCTCATCCCCAGTGACAGATTCCCGATCTTCTGTTGACATCTTGGCTAAACCTTCAACTATCCTCGAGAGGTGGCGCAACAAGCAAAGCACAAAACCAGCAAACGATGAACAAAACCCTCAAACGCAGGATCTCCAACCTAGACGCTCTGATACCATGTAAAGCTGTAAACTTACAGCTCAAAACAGCAATAGAACAGTGTAAAACACAAATAAAGGTTGAGTTTTGGATAGAAGCAAATAACAGCCAGCTCCTTTATTTCGGAGAAGACGACACAAAAGGGAAACAATCCCGAGGGAACGATTGTCCAAAACTAGGTAGGTGACCATTCCACATGCCTTATATAGGGGCAAGGGAACCGATTTACAGGGGAAATAAACTAATTAAAAGAGCAAAGCTGAACCAGGAAAACAGAACCGGGTTTTAGCACTTTATATTTTACAGGTATGAAAAAAGGTTTAGATATAACTGATTCTTATTCTCTCAAAATGTACATAAACACATACGTTATTTTTAAAATAGATATTAGTAAAACCTATTCCAATCCGATTTCTAATCTCAACTAAATTTCTAATTTTATGTACGTTTCCAAACCCTATTTCAAACGGCTGGCATTATTGAGTAGGGTCATCATTGGTAGGGTCGAAATCAATATATAATTTAGCATTGCGATTGCGAGGCTGATATTATTGAGCTCAATATATAGTTTTTGTCATGCATTCGGTGAAGCATTATTGAGCTCAGTGATAAGGTCAGTTTCAATAATTTGGATTAGCTTTGGGGCATATTTGATTAATTTTATGAAAATTCGATATGAAGCATAAAAAATGTGACTTGTATATTCTGTTGCATTCTGAATTAGCATTGTGTTCTTTTTTTGAATCTATGTAACTTCGGTTTAATTTTAACGATTAAGTTTATGAGATGTGATAAAATTTTAATCTTAAAAATAATATTGTGACAAAATAGGTACATTAAAACGATTGTTTGTGCATTAAAACAACTGAAAAATATATCTTATTTGCATATGAATCAAATCTAGTTGAATGTACATCAAAACTCACATCATATTATGTGCATCAAAACTATGTGTATTAATATATATATATATATATATATATATATATTAAAACTAATTGTATGTGCATCAAAACTGTTAGTAAATAAATAATAATATAGGATATTTGTATTGTTAGAGATATTGAAGTTGGTCATTATTATCTTCCTTTGTACTCCTTATATATAAGACATGAATACAATGCAATCCAAGTACGATCGAGATCATTCATTCTCACATGGTATCAGAGCCTAGAAAAATATCTTATATATGTATGTGTATCAAAACTAATTGTAAAATATATTTTATTTATATTTATATTGTATATCAAAACTAGCTAAATTACAGGCAAAAACCTTATCAAAATTAGTAAATGGTGGTTCATGCACATAAATAAGGTAAATAAAAATAAAAACATTTGAAATCGTTGCACATTTAACTAATTTTGATACACATAAAACTATTTTGATGCACGCAACACTTATGAACAAGTTATGAGCATTTCCAGGAAACCAGATTTTTCAAAAATGACGTGAATGATTATAAAAAAAAAATGTGTGTGCCTTTTTTTCTCTCTTTTATTGAAAGCCTAATTAATATGGAGCGTCCAATTTTTCAGAAAATAAATGAGATTCATTCACATTTCGTATATAAATAAGCAAGCGTTTGCACCTTATCCATCGCCATAAATTATAAAATTAGTATATAGTGATTAGTGAGAAAGATAACCAATTGCAATTCAATCTTGTAGATGGATTTCTTTCGGTACACGACAATAATGGATCAAGATTAGTGCCTGATGTATAATGAAACTGCTTATAAAATTGGTTGTTTTCGATTGAATACCAACTCTAGATCTTGTTAGGATTGATTTCAGGACCAGAAATTTAAAGTTGTACATAACACCACCCTTATGTATCATTTCATTTAGTAAATGGTGGTTCTTGAATGCCCTAGCTAGTAGGTAAAGAAATATATAATAAGCACATGCATAATAATATAAGATAATACAATTGCATTAAATCTTGTATTATAATACAAGAAAACACATTATTTTCTACTATATAAATAGACACTATATATTACTAAAATTGTACCCAGCACCAGCCTTATAAGTGAGTGATAGATCGGTCCATACAATTTATTGCACTACCCATAAGAAATTTAAGAGAGATGGGGCGTTGTAAGGATTTGGCGACTTCATTACTATTCTGAGAATGACGACAGGGAGGTAGTTGATCGACTAATCACAATCACATCCTCCAGATCTCCGTATCTTAAATCATTTCTCTATTTAGCCTTTTTTTTAAAACAGTTTTTTGGGCATATGTTAGGCATACTATATGTTAGTGCACAAAAATTCGTCTTAATATATGCACTGGTCGTATACTCCTTTCTTCACCTTCCGTTGTAATTAAGTTTCTCTTCAACCTAAAACGTACAAAACAATGGACACAAGCACTAGTACAAAAAAGGCTTCGGATGGCGGTTTTTTAATGAAGTGGATGGCGCTTTTTACTGACGCTATAATAAGGAGTGTACTGAAAGTAGCGGATGGCGGTTTTTAAAAAAGCGTCATAAGAATGCATGTGGATGGCGGCATCGGAGGTGGAATATTAGGGGGTGGAGACCCCCTAATCCACCTCCGACGCCTAAGTCAAAAGAATAGTTTGTCGATCGAACCTCAATGTAAAGGACAAGACTTGCGTGCAAGCTCAGAGAATATGAGGTGGTCATCAAGCTCAGAGAATATGAGGTGCTCATCATACATGGCGATGACGTGTATTTATAATGGAGGAGAGGGAGAGAGGAGATCGAAAATCTTATCCTCTAGGGCCGACCGAACTACTCTGGGCTCAACGTACAAGTGATTTCTTACTCTCCAATCCAAGCGGAAATTCTAGCTTTCGACTAAGATAGAATCCTCCATCATAATGAATAACCGTCATATTTAATTTAATAATAAAATACTTAATTAAAAACAAGAATAATAAATAAAAATACCTTTATGGAGGATAATAGCGAAAATAATTTTGACAATTAATTTTATTCGTTCGCACTATAGAAGGGAACTAAAACTCTATTAGAAAACTAATGAACCCTTTTTAAAAAAATTATTTCTTAATAAATAAAAGCTTACAAAAAATTTCCATTTTAAGGAGTTTAACCTATGCGCTTAGGACATATGTTAGAAAAAACGTTTTTTAAATCAGGATATTGCGGGTTTTATGGTCCTTTGCTCCACCGATCAAGTTTCCGACTTTCCGTAGAGTTGTTAAAAAAAATTATGGATAGAATTTGAACAATTTTAACTCTTAAATCATCATTATCATACGTTCAGTATAGTTTTGTACAAATAGGATCTGTGGATCAAGATGGAGACAACCATACCATATGATAAGGAGGATGCGCACGATAGACTCAAGGAAAATTAAAATTCAGTTATGTTATGTGACAATAATAACTTAATTTAATTAAAATGTACCAAATTGGTATATATAAATGTTATATCCATCTCAAATGCACTTTATCGGCTTATGAGCACGAGGCCGCGATGCGCCCCAAAAGCTGACTCGACCAAATTTATTATCGGATTTTATAACAAATATTAAATTTCTCTCTTTTGATATCAATTTATTATTTTATTTTAATGATTTTATGCAACATTTACCAAATTTATTATAGGATTTTAGTACTTCATCCATAAAGTTTCTAATAAACTTAGAGCTCTCAAAAGTGGACTCGACTTGCAAACCACTCGAAAGTTAGGCCCAAGACACGAAAATTTGAACCCGAAATAAATCGAACCCGATAGACCCTAAGCATATTGTGTTGAAACCTGAAACTCGTTGTGTTGACCGATTTAGTATATTTATAGAAGGTATAAAATTTATTTTGAAACTTAAATATATTTTTATTATTAAAAGACATAAAAATAATATTTTATAATTAAATATTATTATTTAATTGAAAATTGATTTAATAATTATAAAAAATTGATGGATCAAGATTGTAGAAGGATTTGCTTTCGGTACCAGACAATCATGGATCAAGATTATTGACCTAATTAAGCTGCCTTTAAAATTGATTGTTTCCATTGATTATAGGCTCATAGCACCAACTCTAGATCTTGTTAGGATTGATATTACTAAAATTGTACACAACACCACCCTTATAGGTAAGTGATAGATCGAGGTCCATACAATCTTTATTGCATTACCCAAAAGATATGTAAGAGAGTCAGGGAGGTAGTTGAGCAGGCCGGCCTTCAAACATTAGCACAACACATTCACATGCTCTAACTCTCCATATCAAATTAGTTCTATACGTGGCCTTATCTTCCGTTACCACTCTTTTCACATTAGCTTTTCCACTACATCAAGAAATCGCACGGTAAGTACCTAGTCATTAGCTTACGCTTTAATTAATTTTGAATCGATTAGCTTAATAATACATAGGGATCAAATCATTGTGTTGGATCGTGATGTTTTAGTAACAAAGAATGGAACTAGTAATATTTCATGTGCATCGGAAATAAACTAAAACAGAAACAAGGTATTTAGAGATGAAAACTTTTTGCCCGACCAACAACTTGTACAAAGAAAAACATTTACCCTTGAGACTCATTCTTAGAGGATTTCAATAGAATATTTTATATTAAATTTCAACAGTTACAAGGCAAGTCAAGTTCTCTGGTAACTAAGGTACCCACCAAAGTTCAACCAACTAAACTTCTTCTATCTTAATTGTAAACCCAAATAAAAGTAAACTATCGACCTGAGTACTCACACAAATGTGGATTCTTCACCGGAAAAAGCCACACGTATACGAACACTTGAAAATACTCTCTCTTCACTATCGTTGTCAACCACACTTAAACCCTAGCTAAACCTAGCCTTTTATAGGATACTACCAAGTCTGATCTCAATCATAATTCCTGCCTAATTGTGTTGATATTCCACTCGGCAAATCCCACTAAAATAGGGGTAAGTATATCAATGATTATTTCAATCCTCAACCAATCCGATTCTTTCCATAACCGATTGATTTCGGATTTCCTAGATAAAACTGTCCTTAGTATTTGATCTTATCTCTTCCTTGATCTACTCACAAACAACCGAACAAAGTTGTCAAATCTTCGTCGAAGATCGTTCATAAGGAACCTTGTAACCTTCCATAAATAGAAAGTCGTGTATCAGGATACTCCTTCCAGATCGTCATTTGTTCCCTCCATTGTTCCTTACAATGTCCATTCACTCTTGACGATTATTAGGATAAATATTATCTTGTATAGAATATTTTCCTTATGTATAGGATATTTTCCATATCTTTATCTTGTGCCCCAAGATAGATAAAATCCCTTGCACTCTAAGATTTATTTTGTATATAAACCCTTCTAGGGTATTCTATTGAATGCAAGATTACTTTCACACAATATCATATCATCATATGGTATTCAGAGCATAATACAATCCTTGAATTTTTTTTTCCAAACCCTAAATTCTCACCATGGCCGATGATGATGCAAACCCTAAATCGGATCCGCCGGTCGTCACTACGGGTGTGGTCACACCGACGGTCCCCCTACTGTCATGGTAGTCACTCCTGCTGTGGTTCGAGATGAGACGGCGCAGCAAAAGACCAATGCCGACGCCCTTCTAGCCGCTGCTTCGGGTGCCGTCACTCCTTTGCTTGCGTTTCCGACTCTTAATGTCAAGTTGGAACGCATAAATTATGTTCTTTGACGCCATACAATCAAATCCTCTCTAGAGGCCTACAATGTTGATCACTTTCTCCTTTCCAAAAGCGCACCGCCATCATCCCTTCCGGTTGCTTCGGGTTCTACAGCACTACCCGCTATCAATCCGGAGTTCATTGATTGGGTATAGAAAGATAGGTTCATTCTTTTATGGATTCATTCTACTTTATCTACACCATTATTAGCACATGTTGCTCGCGCCAAGACCACTCATGAGGCCTGGGTTATTCTCGAGCGCATCTTTTTTGCCCAAATTTGGGCTCGTTCTATGTTTCTCAAACATCAAATGCAGAACTTGGCGAAAGGCAATTTATCTATTCTTTAATATGTGAAGAAAAAGCAGAGCTTTTCTGATGCTCTTGCTGAATGTGGCTATACTGTTTCGGATCATGATTTTATTGAGTGTATTCTCAACGGGTTAGACTCGTCCTACTCATCGTTTCTAATTGCGTATAATATGCAAAAGCATCCTATTTCGTCTGATGAACTTTTTGGTCTCTTATTACAAGAAGAAGAACGTATTAATGCAGCAAATCAGTCGGCCACATTGGACTCATCTCTCTCGGCCAATGTGGCGAGCCGAGGGGCTCGTTCTCGGTCCAACTCGTCTCGTCCCGACCTCGGTACCGAGGCTAGCTCTTCCTCGGGTCGTTCTATGTGTCAACTTTGTGCTAAACCCGGCCAGGAAGCCATTAATTGTTGGCGGCGTCAAAACTTCAATGAATTTCGTCCGACAAACCCTAATTATAGTCAAAGGGGTGGCTAATAAACTTGAATTTACGGCCTTATGTACCTGTTTTCCTGAAATGCTAACATGGAGAAACATATTATACGATCAAAGTTTGTCATTATCAGAATTAAGAGAAACCATGAAACAACGAATGTTCCAACACATTGGACACTATTAAGACGCTAATTAATTGTGTCGACCTATGGAATTAAAAAATGTTTTTTTTTTCTGCGGTGAAATTTTGCAGATTTTATTACATAATATCATTCAAACGTATATAAGGTTTGTGTAAATTAAATAAACTCGTTGTATTTTAATTATATACCCCATACATTTTTGTTTGCATCTATTCATCTATACATATACTTATTCATCAGACGGCCGGATATAAACGCTAATAATATAAACAAATTTTTTTTGTAGTAAGAGGTTTGAGTTGAACATCCATAAATATATCGATTTTTCTAACTTATGCCCCAAGGGCATAGGTTAAGACACTTGAAATGGAAAGATTTTGTTGATTTTTATTATATAGGGTAATTTAATTTTTTCTAATAAGGTTAATTTATTTCCATATAGGATTTTAGTTTCTTAAATAAGAATGCTTAACCTATGCCCTTAGAGCATAGGTTAGAAAAACCGTAAATATATTCAATAATGATACACACTTAGCACTTCCTTGCTTCCTTTACAAACCATATTTCTTTAAGATAACATGCATAAAATAGATAGAAAAACACACAAACATAGAAACAAACCCAAGCTGCTCTGTGAAAACAGATTTATTCTTATAGTACATAAAAGTCGACATGCAGGAAATCAATTCCGATCCACTCGATCATCAAATCGACACATGATCGATCGATTGTCTAATCTTTGAGATTAACTTCGATGCTTTTGGTCAAATTGACCATAAAGTCGACACAACTAGTAGGATCGGGCACATCTTCGTTAAGCTTCTCATATTCAAACGTCCACTTGACAAGGCAGAGGTTATCGCCTTTAGGCGTAACATGGAGATGGTTTGATATGGATTTGAGATCGTAATTATTCAGAAGATCTCCTTCGACCACCCTAAATGTTAATTTCCTCTGCTCGAAATCCACATTCTCCATTATCGCTTTAGTCACAGAAGCTTTTCCATCTATATATACAACAAACAATACATTAGTACTTAAGGGCCGGAGTTGCTACATTTTTTTTAAAATGAATATTTTTGTCTAAAAATATGTGAAAACTAGTTAATTTTTACGTATTTCAACCAAAAATTAAATGCTTTAATACATTAGGGTTTGGTCGCAATATAGTGAGCTCCTAAAGTACAATACTTTTACATGTACACGTACCATGAACGTAGTTCCAAACTACCATAGTGCCATTCTCTCCGAATTCGCCCTCTAGTGCATCGCAACCTTGGATTTCCGAAGGAGAAATCTTGGCGAGATGGCCAGGATTACGAGCAAAGACTTTGTAAAAGCGATCTCCACATGACCTAACTTCAATTTCAGG
The DNA here is from genome assembly GCA_964016875.1 of Fallopia convolvulus. Lineage (NCBI taxonomy): Eukaryota > Viridiplantae > Streptophyta > Magnoliopsida > Caryophyllales > Polygonaceae > Fallopia > Fallopia convolvulus. The sequence goes on along the minus strand of OZ024718.1, from coordinate 78,675,903 downwards.
TGTAAATTTTCCCCTCAAATTTGCTTGCATTTTGGGAATCAACTTATGAAGGATAGATCGATGTATAGAATATGGAAATAGGAAGATCAAGTAGCTAGGATATATGGGAACGTGATGAGCAATTACCCCTTTATATAGAATGATTTCAGAAGAGAGCATCACCTTTTTTTATTTAATTAGTTTAATTTGGTCTCTAATTAGTTTTAAGTTTTAAATGATTCGGTCCTATATACTTTTTTGTATCTACACATATATATGAGCATGCTTGTTAAATTGTTATATAGTTTTCATGTTTCAATTTTGAGGGCTTTGCAAAAAGTTATAACCGATTTCAGAAAATGATTTTCAGTTTTTAATAAATTAACTGTTTTAAGAGTGAGCTAATAAGTGGTTTTATAGATTGACAAATGCTGAGTTTTGTTCAAATGAAACAAACTCTTATCTTGAAACGAATGCACTTTTTCTAGTTCCTAGTGCACTTTTCCTATTTCGGATTGTACTTTTTTATAGTGCGTTTTTTCGGATTACAATTTTCATGCGAAAAATGCACTATGAACTAGAAATAGTGCATTCGTTTTACGTTTTAGGATAAGAGTTTGTTTCATTTAAACAAAACTTTACAAATGCTAATAATGTAAGCAAATTTTTGTTGGAGTAGTAGGGTCTAACAACTGAATATCCATAAGATTTTTTTTTTGGTCGATGAATATCCATAAGAATAGTTTTAGCGTGGGTTTGCCGCCTCCTTTTCCTTTTGAGTTTTGACACATCCTACCTCCCCCCCCAAAAAATACGAATAGTTTTACTTCAAATGCTATCACCTTTTTGAAGAATGAGAATGATACCCCAATTTTCAAATTATAAAATTATTCCAATTTTAATGGTACTGGTTTCAAGGAATATAATGTAAAAAATTATGTACAAGGTGTATTTATTATACATATTAAATTCATATTTTTTATTTTTTACTTACCTTTTAATTAAAATTAAAACTACTCTCCTAACAAAATAGTTAAAAACTTAGAATGGATGTGGGAGGTTTAAGGTTCAATTCCCATGGGAAGTATCATGACTCTTTTTTTTCCTATTATATATGTATGTTGTTATTTTATACAAATTAATATGTTTATAGATGTTGATTTATATGGAAATGAGGTTTATCATGAAAACTAGAAATAAATAAGGATCCTTGGATTTGAAGAATGTTTGACTAAGATTAAACGATAGGGATAAAATGGTAATTTTGGCTTTTAAAAACTTCGCTTGTTATTATCAAAATCATGACGTTTGACTTTTTACATTATGTTCACATAGTTTGTGCATATATCCACATTATTACAAGACATGTTTACATATTATCACCTTACAATTAAGAGATTTTATAATACTTTTACATATATTGCAAGTGTGCTCACATATTAGTGAATTGTATGTTAATGTTTTATGATCATATGTTGATGTTTGATTATATCATCATACAAATGTTAAAAGACTTAAAAAATTTGGAAAAAAATCAAAAGGCTTTAAAAAATTCGAAAAAGAACTGATTTTTTCGCTTGCTTTTGCCAAAAACATGACGACGGACATTTTACATTATATTAACATATTTTATGCATATTTTCACATTATTACAAGGATTGTTCACATAAAATCACGTTTAAAGTTTGGAAAATTTATCATATATGCACATACAATATAAGTACGTTCACAACTTAGTGTTGCATGTTCATGTTGTATAATATGGATGAACACCTACACATAGAGATTATTTTAGGAGGTTTTAGTTCAAGTGAGGACACTCCCTATAGTGAGGAAAAAGTATTAAGGCGAAAACTGATCCCAACCATTGAATTTACCTTCTTTATATATATATATATTGATGGTTAGGATTTTTTGGGGGAATTGTTTTTACATTTTTTATATTATTTTTTTTCTTAAAAAGCATTATAAATCTTAAATATGGTACTTCAATTTTTATATAATAAAAGCTTTTTTTTTACTTTTTTTATTAGGAAAGAGCCTAGGGTGGCCACTAACAAACTACTGGTCGCCGTACAACATCCTATCAGATGAGGGTATGCAAACCCAAATCAACTGCAAGTAGGATAGAGGAGACCCGTCGGAAGGAACTAACGATGAAGTCCGCTACAGAATTGCGCTCACGGAAGATGTGAGAAATACTCCAATCTTGGAATCGGGCAAGCAAACAATGGATGTCCAACCGCAACAACTAAATCTCCAACGGGCAGCGCCAGTCACCTTGAACGGCCTTGACCAACTGCAAATTATCGCCTTTAATCTGGATATGGGGAATGCCACAATGAATGGCCTCGATAAGTCCCTGGTGCAAGGCGATGGTCTCGGAGATCAGAATAGACTGTTGACCAATAAGTCATCCGTCAGAATGGATAGGGGAGCCACTAGAGTCCATAAGGATGAATCCGAAAAATGTCACGCCATTCGAACAAACTACACCATCAAAGTTCAATTTAATAAAGTCACTCTTGGGTTTTGCCCACTTCGCAAGTCTTCTTCGTTCCCTAGCTCATGCGGTGTAAGTACGAGAGTTGTTAGTTTCAAGATTTCCTGCAAGTTTCCATTCCTTAACCTGATTGTGAGTGAAATTGCTTAGGGTCCCGACATTATTCAAGTTTTGACTATTATCGTTGTCAAAAGTTCTATTATTTCTGGAGAACCCTAGGCTCCACCAAGCGCTTGTAAGGAGTTAGATCTCGTCCTTTGTTGCCTTTACCCTAATTTCATCTAGGACTTGGTGCGGTTTTTTGTCGTTTGGTAACACATGAACGACATTCCGAAGCAGTTTTTGTTTTAAAGAGTTAAGGGTCGCCCTGTTAAGTGGGAATGATAGTAAGATGTGGTTAGTGTCTTCAAATTGGTTTTTGCAGGCTTCACACCCTAGTGGTACCGGGATATGGTTGACCGCAAGCCTCGTTTTAGTTGGAAGACCATTTCGAGCAACTTTCCATAAGAAATTCTTCATTTTTTGGGAGGGGGAGTTGTAGAGCTTATTAATCCATTCCAGGTTAATTTTGGGTTCCCCTTTAGATTGGTGGAGGCAAAGCATGATAGAGTGAGTAGAGTAACAACCATTTTTGCTTGGTTTCCAGTACAGTCTATACATGATTTTGTTAATGGGGTTAATGACTTTGGTAATTTTTTCGAGGTCCTTATTGGGCTTAATGAGCCTTCTCAGCTTTTCCAGGTTCCACGAGTTGTCCTCCAGGAGGTACGCATCAGCATGTTCCTCCCAATTAATGAGGGTTTTGACCTCAATTTTTGGGGTAAGAGGGCCATTGCCAGTGTAGTTATCTTTCCAAAAGTGGATAGTATGTCCATCCCCAACTTTCCAAATGAGGCCTTTCGAGAACATTTCCCTTACGCTTAACAGTTTGAACCACTGCCATGATGTGTTATGTTTTTTCCTACAGCTTAGGATACTTTCTGTTTTAAGTTACTTTTCCGTCATTATTTTGACCCAGATGTTATCTGGTTTCGCAAGGATTTTCCACAGTAATTTCATTTGGAGTGCTTGGTTCATCTCTTCCACCTTGGCTATAGTTATTTTCCTTATTCCAAATTGTCAATTTGGTCTAGTTCTTTCAGGGTTGTCTGAGGTAACATGAAAGATTGCATGATATAGTTCGGTTGTGTTGAGAGGTTTGCTTTAATAAGGGTTTTCTTGAAAATTTTGTGTTAAATTGTATAGTATTTGATTTTCATGAAAAAAAATTTAAATAAAAAAATGAAAGTTTTCGACTATTTAATAGTAAGGAAGTATATCCAATGCTTGTGATCAATTCTCTCTTCTATGAACGAGTTTAATCAATAGTTAAAAAGGATGACATAATATTCACATATATATATAATGTATATATATATATATAATAATGCTTCATATATATTTAATAACGATACACACGCAGTAACTTGCTTCCATTACAAATCATATTTCTTTGAGATAACATGCATAAAATAGATACAAAAACACATAAACATAGAAACAAGCACAAGCTGCTATGTGAAAACAGATTTATTCTTATAATACATAAAAGTCGAGATGCATGATGTCAATTAATCCCACTCGATCATCAAATCGGCACATGCTCGATCGATTGTCTAGTCTTTGAGATTTGCTTCGATATTTTTTGTCATAGTGACCACAAGGTCGACACAACTAGTAGGATCGGGCACATCTTCATTAAGCTTCTCGTATTCTATCGTCCACTTGACAAGGCAGAGGTTATCACCTTTAGGCGTAACTTGCAGGTTGTTTGATAGGGATTTGAGACCGTAATTAATCAGAAGATCTCCTTCGACCACTCTAAATGTTATTTTCTTCTGCTCAAAGTCCACATTCTCCATTATCGCTTTTGTCACAGAAGCTTTTCCATCTATACAACAACAAATGGCACAATTAGGTCTCAAGGGGTTGTTACACTTTTTTTAAAAAAACATGCTTTTTGGTAAAAAGTACTCTAATATTTTTTGTCTAAAAATGTGTAAAAATAATTAATTTTTAAATATTTCAACACAAAAGGAATTGGTTGCAATATAAGATTACTAAGTCTTAAAGTACAATACTTTTACATGTGCACGTACCATGAACATAGTTCCAAACGACAACAGTGCCATTCTCTCCGAATTCTCCCTCTAGCGCATTGCAACCTAGGATTTCCGAAGGGGCAATCTTGGCAAGATGGTCAGGATTACGAGCAAAGACTTTGAAGAAGCGATCTCCACATGACCTAATTTCAATTTCAGGTGTCAATTTTCCTCTCAAATCTGCTTGCATTTTGTAAATAAATCAACTTAGGAACGATAGCGCTCGATGTATAGAATGTGGAAAATAGGAAGATCAAGTAGGATATATGGGAAAGTGATGAGCAATTGCCCCTTTATATAGAATGATTTCACGAGGGAGCATCAACTAGCTCGGCTTACATGCACTCGACTTTTTGGGCCGAGAAACTTAATTTGTACTTTTTTTTTTTATTTACGGTCTTTTCAACCTATGTCCTAAGAACATAGAATAAGAAACCTTCTTTTAAAAACTAAAATTTTAAAAGTAAAATAAAATTCCTAAGTAAATAAAATTAGTAAAATCATTTAAAACCTTATTTTTAAATGATTCGGTCTTATATTTGCTTGTTAAGTTGTTATATAGTTTCCATGTTTCAATTTTGAGTGCTTTACAAAAATTTAAAACCGATTTCAGAAAATGATTTTCAGTTTTGAATAAATTGACAGTTTTAAGAGGGAGCTAATAGGTGGATTTATAATGAATTTTATAGAACTAATTCTGATTCTGATTTTATTTATTTGGAGTGTAAATGTCCATGCAAAGTTTACTACATAGTATTATCATTCAAACGTATGTAAGGTTTTTGTGTCAATAAACACAAGCTGTTATTTTTATCTACAACCTATACATTTTTTTTTTGATACTTGTTCATCAGAGTATCAGACGAATACAAAATGCTAATAATGTAAGCAAATTTTTGTTGGGAGTAGAGTCTAACAACACGATCGGGGAAATGACGATATTCCTATTTTTTTTTTTGGGATTCAAAATACAAGGAAAAAAAAAGAATAGTTTTGATAGGGTAATTATAATTAATACTCCGTAATATGAATATCCATAAGAATTTTTTTTTGGGTCGAATGAATATCCATAAGAATAGTTTTAGCGTGGGTTTGCCGTCTCCTTTTTTCCTTTTGACACCTCCTACCTCCCAAAAAAAGAATACGAATAATTTTACTTCAAATGCTATCACCTTTTGGAAGAATGAGAATAATACCCCAATTTCCAAGTTATTATAAAATTATTCCAATTTTAATGGTTCTGGTTTATACGGAGTACAACATAAAAAGTTATGTACAAGAATACAAATAGTTTTACTTCAAATGCTATCACCTTTTGGAAGAATGAGAATAATACCCCAATTTCCAAGTTATTATAAAGTTCCAATTTTAATGGTACTGGTTTATATGGAGTATAACATAAAAAGTTACGTACAAGGTATATTTATTTATTGTACATATTAAATTTATACTTATAATTTTTTTTATTTATCTTTTAATTAAAATTAAAACTACTCTCCTAACAAAATAGTTAAAAACTTAGAATGGTTGTGGGGGAGGTTTAAGGTTCAATGCTCATGGGGAATTGATTTATACAAATTAATATGTTTATAGAGGTTGATTTATACAAATTAATAGGTACAAATTAATATAGTTAAAAACTACTCTCCTAACAAAATAGTTAAAAACTTCGTTCGTTGTTATTTTATACAAATTAATATCTTTATAGAGGTTGATTTATATGAAAATGAGATTTATCATGCAAACTAGAAACAAATGAGAATATTTGGATTTGAAGAATGGATGACTAACATTAAACAATAGGGATAAAATTGTAATTTTGGCATTTAAAAAAAAGGCGAAATTAATTCAAATATTACAACCTTTGAGGGGGTGTATAAACGGTGACACAACCTTTAGGGGTGTGACTTCAATATCACGACCTTAGTTAAAATAGTGAAAACATTATCTTAAGCCCATCGTCGTTGTACAAATTGTATGAGTTGGATATCGGAAAATGACATGGCAATTCCAGGTGGCATAAAAAGTCACGTGAGGGGCATATGTCTTTTAAACATATTTTTGGCAATATTATTTTACTTCGCTAAACTAGTACAACACCCTAAAAAACCTTCTCCTTCAATTCGACCGACATTGCTAGTAAGTATTTCTTTACATTATTGTTGATGGACGCCTTTGCCGCTCGATTAGATCTAATACGTTATTGCAATTATGTAGTAATATAGTATAGTATATGGCTATGTTTAGGTTATTATTATGACTATGTGGGGTGATATTTTGTTCGGTTTTTGTAAATTCCCGTCATGTAAGAATTGTCCATAAAGCATGCTCATGATGCTTTTAAACACGACACTAGTTTTAAGTAGGTGTTGATTTTATTTTATAATGATATTATCCTATTATCCAGGATATATATCTTAATTACTCGTTTTATGAGTAGGTGTTGTTTTTTTTCCAGGTCATACTTAAGTTGAAAATTAAAAAAAAACTTGGAATGAGGCATAAAAATGGTAGAAAGAGTGCTTAAAATTTTAAATTTATCATGTTAAAAAACAAAACGGATAAATATAATAAATAATAATGATAACAAAGAAAAGAGAAAAATATAAAAATAATATAAAATGATCATATACCCCTCACTTGACTTTTTATGACAACCTAGACATGTCATGTCATTTTTCGATATCCAACTCATACGATTTATGCACCGACGAAGGGCTTATGATAGCGTTTTCACTATTTTAACTAAGGGCGTGATATTGAATTCACACCTCTAAAGACTGTGTCATCGTTTACACACCCCCTCAAAAATTGTAATATTTGAATTAATTTTGTCTAAAAAAATTCACTTGTTTTTATCAAAACCATGATGTTTGACTTATTAATTATGTTCACATAGTTTGTGAATATATCCACACTATGTTTACATATTATCACCTTAATTAAGAGATTTTATAATACTTTTACATATATTGCAAGTATGTTCACATATTAGTATTGTATGTTCATGTTTTATGATCATATGTTGATGCTTGATTATATAATCATACAAACGTTAAAAGACTTACAAATTTTGAAAAAAAAAATCAAAAGGCTTCAAAAAAATCGAAAAAAAAACTGTTTTTTTTTTTTGCTTACTTTTGCCAAAAACATGACGATTGACATTTTACATTATGTTAAACATATTTTATATACATATTCACATTATTACAAGAGTTGTTCACATAAAATCACGTTTAAAGTTTGGAAATTTTATCATATGTTCACATATAATATAAGTACGTTCAAAAATTAGTGTTGTATGTTCATGTTTTATGGTCATATGTCCATACAAGATTTATGTTCATATGTCCATACAAGTTCAGAAAATTTATCATATGTTCACATATAAAATAAGTAAGTTCACAAATTAGTGTTGTATGTTCATGTTTTATGGTCATATGTCCATATAAGATTTATACCATTCTACATACATTAAAAGGCTTAAAATATTCAAAAACATAATTTTTTTTAAAATCGGACGACCGAGATTCGTTTATAATTTTCATAATAAGGGTTGTTTTCATCTGAATGAATACCTATGTTTATATATTTATTTTATTTTATTTTATTTTAAATTATATTATAGAACTTGATTTTTTGTTGATTTAAAAATACTTAAGATTATGTGGTATAATATGGATGAACACCTAAACATAGAGATTCTCCTAAAAGGTTTTAGTTCAAGTGAGTACACTCCCTATAGTGAGGACAAAGTATTACGGAGAGAACTGATCACAACCATTGAATTTACCTTCTTTATATATATTGGACAGTTAGGAATTTTAGGGGGAATTGTTTTTACATTTTCATATTACTTTTGTTTCTTAAAAAAGCATTATAAATCTTAAACATGGTACTTTAATTTTTAAATAATAAATATTTTTATATACTTTTTTTATAAGGAAAGAGACTAGGGTGACCACCAACAAACTAGTGGCATGGTCGCCCTAGGACATCCTGTCGGATGAGGGTATGCAAACCCAAATCAACTACAAGCGGGATAGATTGGAAAGAATTAGAAATGAAGTCCCCCACAGAATTGCACTCACGTAAGATGTGAGAAATACAACAATCTTGAAACTGGGCAAGCAAACAGTGGATGTCCGACCGCAACAACTTAATTTCCAATGGGCAGCATCAGTCTCCTTAAACGGCCTTGACCAGCTGCAAATTATCACCTTCAATCTAGATACCGGGAATGACACGACGAATCACTACTAAATTAAAGACCTAATGATGCGGTTCTCTTGCAGCGGTTGTGGGTAATGCAGCGGTTTTGTGCAGCGGTTTGTCTAACGCAGCGGTTTTGCAGCGGTTTTTAAGTAAAATAAATCCATCAATGGGTTAAATAGCTGATGCAGCGGCTATCATGTTCTATTGAAGCGGGTTTATGGTGAAAATTAATGAGCGCGCATTTGGGCCCTTTCGGGTTTGATTGTGCAATTGATTGTCTTGATCTGGTTTGAGTTTCTGCTGGTTTCCATTGATCTGGTTTCGATCTTGTTTTTTGGGGCTTGCTTCTGTGTTCTGTCTTCTATACCCTGATCTGGCTGTGTGATTGGTTAGGCTTCAATTTTATCATTTGCGCTACATGAAAATTGGTCTTTGCTATTGGCCTGCAAGTTTCTTAAAGAATGCAGTGCAATGTTCTATATTCTATTTATGGTTGTGTGTCGCTGCAACTGGCCATGACAAGAGACTCTTTCTCAAGGTACCCAATCTTGATGACATTGTAATTTGAACAGCTTCCACACTCTAAGCTTGCTAATTTAGCATAGTGCTCTTTATCTCTGAAATGATTGAGTTGAACACTTGTCAGGTAATGATCTTTCATGAAACCTGAGTTCTTCTAGATTTACATTTACATTTATTTGCACAAAAATTGGGGACATTAGATTTGCTTATGTTGATCACTTGTTTATACGAGTTTCCTTACATATTACCTATAATCAGCAAGTGTTGCTCTAAAATCTCGTTTCTCTCTCAATTAACTTCATATGCATGTCCATCTACCGAGAATGAATTGTGTTCTTTTACTGCTGGTGGTTATCAGTTTATACGCCCTATTTTATACGCCCTATCAGTTCTAGGAAGATCAATCTCTGGTGTTACATTGGCGTATTCTGGTAATCCTTTATTTACCTTCAACCTTGCATCATACTTCATGCTCAATGTGCGTGATGTGATCCATAATGGAAATGCAGAACAAACCCACTTTCACGTGTGTTAAAAAATGTATTGATTCAATATGCTTTATAATAAAGGTAGTGTAAAATCTGATATGGCATCATCTGAGGTATCTAGGCAAGAGAAACTGGATATAGCTTTTCTGTGGTTGTTCTTTCTTAAATGCTAATATATCAACTAATATGCAAATTTGTGTTGAACATTGAACTTTTGCTTTTTTGGTCTGATGTAAAGGCTATTCTAAAACATGATTGTGCCTGTTCTGTCTCTATATCCTCGCCGAGAGCTCACCAGCATTAAGGCTTAAGCAGTAGAATATCTCAGATTCTAGGAAGAAGCTTGAAGGTTCATGATTAGTAAGGATCCTATTATTATTGACACGACCTTCCTTTCATTCTAAACAATGAAATTTGGCATGAAATGAAATGTTTAATTCTAGTGAAGAAAACACTAGCTAATATGATGGTTGTTGCTTGTGTTACCATAATTATTATATTATAGAATGTGAACATTTGTCATACGCTCAGTTGTACACACAACTAGAAAATGCTTAGAGCCCAAAGGTAATTTTCTACGACTATAACTATTCTCTGAACATGTTCATGATATAGTTGCTGAGTAAATGACATTTTAGGTCTTCAGTTCTTCATTATTACCCTATTTATCAAGAGAAGTTCATAACTTCCCAAAATTGAGATGTGTGATTATATAAGTTCACTGATCATTGCAATACATGTGATTGAATATCATAATATGCAATTTTCATATAATGATGATACCATTTCATAACTATCTTATGCATTTTTTTACTTTAGAATACACAACTATGAAAAATCAATTTTTTTGATAGAGATTAAAGACCATGTAATGTCCGATTGCAAGATCATTCAATTTCAGGGGCAATAGAGATATTTTTGTGCATTGTTCATTGTCTGTTTATTATTTGATTTTGAAGTGGTAGAAAAGAAATAGATTTACCTTTGGGGTCTAAGAATAGCATTAACAACACTAATTATATAATATGATGACCATTTCTTACTAGCCAATGATTAAAGGCAATTATGGTTTTACTTATAGTTACTCCTAGATTCATCAAATCAAACACTAATTTAGTTCTAGTGCTAGCAACTGAATCATAACACCCACTCTCAATTGTTGTTTTGTCCAGCTTATTTTCCTAGGCAAGTGAAGAAAAGGAAGGCAAAAGGGGGTTCTTCCAAGAAGCCAAAGAGGTAAGTTTCTTGTGCTAGTCGATCAGATTTTATATGCAGCTAAAAAGCATTTATATTTCTAGCTTTAATTTTCAGGATTCAGAATGCATACATTTTTCTTGCATCGATCTCTGGATATGTTTATCTTTTTCTTTTTTTTTTTGATAAAAGGATATGTTTATCTTCTTAAATTTACATGTACTGTTAAAATCCCACAATGAATTTTCCATAATTGGACATCCCATATATGGATAAGCAAACTCCAAACAAGCAGTAAGGTAGGAAATTATCATAATTTAATTTTCTAAACCAATAAGGTAGGAAATTCTAGCTTAAGTGGAATTTGGAAAAACTCGAACAAGCAGTCATCACTTATTTGATTTGAATGTGATGGATTCTATGTATGTGGAAATTATTTTTGGCTTGCTTAATACAGAACATTGGTTGAATGACAATGGATGTAGAATTTTTTTTGTTTACAATGGAGAAATTACTACTATATATATTTTTGACAGCTAATGTGATGCATTTATTTGTTTTTTTAGTAAGAAAACGATCCAAACAAGAAGCCACGATCACAAGGAGATGTATTCACAGAATCAAGAAAGAGAACTCCTAGACACACATACTTGACGACAAATGAGGACACAATTGATAGGATTGTTTTGCTGTTGTCTTGCTGGCCTGGTTTGAAGTTGTGGCTTGGATGGTATGTTGTTCTCAGTTTGTTTGTGGTTGTTTTGCTCCTGCATGGGAGTTCTAGAATATTTTGCTAGTTGTTGCTGTATTGTTGATATGTTAGTTTTTGGCTTGCTACTCATGGTGTTATAAAGTCATATATCGTGTCTTTTGAACAGAATCATTTTGTAAACAATTGTACTCTCTAATTTATTGATTAATCGAATACTTATAATTTAGTGTCAATACATCTTGCTTTATAGCTATAATATTTGAAGCCCAAATACTTGATAGATAAACCGCTTCATAGCTTTAATGTATAGTTTCCATACATTAAAAAAACAGCTGCATTAGAAGCCAAATACTGCTTCATAAATAAATAAAACCGCTGCAAAAGAGATGGGTTACCGTTGCATTAGGGACGAAAACCGCTTCATTAGATCAAACACCGCTGCATTAACTTGTTGGCAAAACCGCTGCATTAGATTTATCCTGATAGCGGTTTTTCAACCTAATGAAGCGGTTTTCACAACTACACAAAAACCGCTGCATCAGACACAAAAACCGCTGCATTTGACCTAATGCTACGCCAGCAGATGAAGCGGTCGAAAACCGCTGCCTTAGGTCAAATTCAGCGGTTTTTCAGCATAATACAGCGGTTTTTGACCGCTGCTTTAGGCCTTTAATCTAGTAGTGAATGGCCTCGATAAGTCCCTGACGCAAGGCGATGGTCTCGACGATAAGAACAGACTGTCGACCAATCAGTCATCTATCAAAATGGATGGGGGAGCCACCAGAGTCCCTAAGGAAAAATCCGAAAGATGCCACTCCATTCGAACAAACTGCAATATCAAAGTTTAATTTAATAAAGTCTATCTTGGGTTTTGCCACTTCGCAAGCTTTCGCCCTTCCCCAACTCTCGTCGTGTAAGTACGAGAGTTGTTATTTTCAAAATTTTTTGAAAGTTTCCATTCTTTAACCTGGTCTTAGGGTTGTCTGACGTAACAACAAAGATTGGATGATATAGCTTGGTTGTGCGGAGAGGTTTGCTTTAATAAGGGTTCTCATGAAAAGTTTTTGTTTATTTCTATAGTATTCGATTTTCATGAAAAAAATTTAAAATAAAAATTTTCGACTATTTAATATATAATAAGGAAGTAAATCCAATGATTATGATTAGTTCTCATTACTACGAACGAGTTTAATCAATAGTTATAAAGGAAGATAGAATATTCATATATATTCATTAACGATACACACGTAGTAACTTACTTCCGTTACAAACCATATTTCTTTGAGATAACATGCATAAAATAGATAGAAAAACACACAAACATAGAAGCAAACACAAGCTGCTATGTGAGAACAGATTTATTCTTATAGTACATAAAAGTCGACATGCATGAAGTCAATTCCACTCGATCATGAAATCGGCACATGATCGCTCGATTGTCTAGTCTTTGAGATTTGCTTCGACATTTTTGGTCACAGTGACCAGAAGGTCGGCATAACTAGTAGGATCAGGCACATCTTCATTAAGCTTCTCGTATTCTATCGTCCACTTGACAAGGCAGAGGTTATCACCTTTAGGTGTAACCTGGAGGGTGATTGATATGGATTTTAGATCGTAATTAATCAAAATATCTCCTTCGACCGCTCTAAATGTTATTTTCCTCTGCTCAAAATCCACATTCTCCATTATCACTTTTGTCGCAGAAGCTTTTCCATCTATACAACAGCAAATGGCACAATTAGGTCTCAAGGGGTTGTTACGATTTTTTTTAAAAACATGCTTTTTAGTAAAAAGTAATATTTTTCGTCTAAAAATGTGTGAAAACAGTTAATTTTTTATATATTTTAACACAAAAGGAATTGGTTGCAATATAATGTGATACTAATTCCTAAAGTACAATACTTTTACATGTGCACGTACCATGAACATAGTTCCAAACGGCAACAGTGCCATTCTTTCCGAATTCTCCCTCTCGCACATTGCAACCTAGGATTTCTGAAGGGGCAATATTGGCGAGATGGTCAGGATTACGAGCAAAGACTTTAAAGAAGCGATCTCCACATGACCTAACTTCAATTTCAGGTGTCAATTTTCCTCTCAAATCTGCTTGCATTTTGTAAATAAATCAACGTAGGAAAGATAACGCTCGATCTATAGAATGTGGAAAATAGGAAGATCAAGTTGGATATATGGGAAACTGATGAGCAATTGCCCCTTTATATAGAATGATTTCAAGAGGGAGCATCAACTAGCTCGGCCTACATGCACTCGGCTTTTTGGGCCGGGTAACTTAATTTGGATTTTTTTTTACGGTCTTTCTAATCTATATCCTAAGAATATATGATGAGAAACCTTCTTTTAGAAACTAAAATCTTAAAAGTAAAATAAAATCAGCGATTTGTTTGCGCACTCCTATTTTTGGGTTTCGCACTCAGCTATGAGCGGGTTCCAAACCAGCCCAAAAAAAGAAAAAAATTATGGGCGGGTTTTAAACCCGCACAACAAAAATAGCACAAAACATGGGCGGATTTCAAACCCATACAAAAAAAAACCTTATATTTATGGACGGGTTTAGAATCCGCACAAAGTGGAGTGCGCATCCGCAAAAACAGTGCGCAAAATCTACCCGATAAAATCCCTAAATAAATAAAACTAGTAAAAATCTTTCTAAAACAAGACTCTTATCCTATGTCCTTTGGGCATAGGATAGAAAAATCCTTTTACTTAATTAGTTTAATTTGGTCTCTAATTATTTTTAAATGATTCAGTCTTACATATGCTTGTTAAGTTTTTATATAGTTTAGTTTCCATGTTTCCATTTCGAGGGTTTTACAAAAATTTAAAACGATTTCAGAGAATGATTTTCAGTTTTTAATAAATTGACAGTTTCAAGAGTGAGCTAATAGGTGGATTTTATAATGAATTTTATAGAACTAATTATGATATTATTTATTTGGAGTGTAAATGTGCATGCAAAGTTTATTACATAGTATTATCATTCAAATGTATGTAAGGTTTGTATCAATAAACACAGGCTGTGTGTTCATCAGAGCATTAGACAAATACAAAAATGCTAATAATGTAAGCAAAATTTTGTTGGAGTAGGTTCTAACAACACGATCGGGGGAATGACGATATTCCTTTTTTTTTTTTTGTGGTATTCAAAATTAATACTCCGTAATATGAATATCGATAAGAATTTTTTTTTGTTCGAATGAATATCCATAAGAATATTTTTAGCGTGGGTTTGCCGCCTTCTTTTCCTTCTGACACCTCCTACCTCCCGAAAAAAGAATACGAATAATTTTACTTCAAATGCTATCACTTTTTTTTTGGAGGAAGGGGAGACAGTATTCTCCGATCCCTCAAAGAGGTATTTTATTAATAGGAAAAAATAAGCTAAGTAGTCAGCAAATAGGGAATAGCCCGACTCCTTACATCAGCAACAAGCAAAGAAATAACACCCTTCGGGGGGTCAATCAATACATGAAATCCTAAACTAAAAACAAAAGAAGCTAAATAATCAGCAACACAATTTGCTTCCCTGTAAACATGTCGGATTTGGACTTGTCAGTTCCTACTAATTAAGTCATGGCATTGAGCAACCAAGCTAAATAAAGGATGGTAACGATCTACAGGTTTATTTAGAAAACGACACACAAGTTGTGAATCCAATTCTAAACAAACCCTCATGTACCCCCGGTCCTAAGCAAGACGAAGACCATGAAGCACTCCCCAAAGTTCAGCCATAAGAACATTACACGTACCAATATTATGAACAAAGCCTACCTGCCATTGTCCATTTCCATCCCGAATGACACCTCTTGTCGCAGCTAAACCATCTCGAACTGAACCGTCTATATTAAGCTTCACCCAAGGATCCAAAGGTCGAGTCCACAGAATAAAGTGCTCTTCACGCTATCTTCTCTCCGTTATTAAGCAAGCCCGAGAATAAGCTGAAGATTGCTCCAAGATGAAGCCTTTGTGGTTGCTTGTAAATGGAATATTTTCAAAGACGCATGTGTTACGCCACTTCCAAATCCACCAAATAGCGGTCACAAAAATACAATTCCAATCACCACCACTAATATGTTTATGATTAGAAGAGATATTGCAGCTTAACCAACAATTAAAAGTAGAATCGAAAAAGACTTCCCTGGCAAGAGGAGGGTGAAGATCTTCCCAAAAACGCTTTGTGACATCACAATCGCGTAAAAGATGGATCAACGACTCCTCCTCGGTAGAACATATCGAGCAAAGGACATTAGTGGCGAAATGTCGCCTAACCCGCTCTACATTTGTTAGGATAACGCCTTTTCTAACAAGCCAAGTAAAAACACGAACACGTTCTGGCGCTTGAATAGACCAAATCTTCTTATATAAAGATCGATCAGCCTCAGCTAAAGAATCATCAGCCCTCAGATAAGTATAGGCGGCACCAACAGTGTACTGCTCCGTTGAGGAATTGCACCATGTTATGACATCTAAGCACTCATCATCATCCACAATACCAACCGAAGCAAGTTTGAGAAGAATAGCACTAGGAAGAAGACCAGCCAACACAGGCAAGTTCCAACCCTCACCAACAGTCCAAAAATCACACACCAGTAACTCAGCAATAGTAGGATCGACAGGTTGAAGTGCCAAGTCAACAAGACGCTAATTAGTCAGCCATCGATCATGCCAAAATCTCACCAACCGACCATTTCCCACGCACCATTTCGAACCACGGATAACCACTCGACGCACCCCCAATTCAATGCTTCGCCAAATATGGGATTTGGGCATAGAAGTCGAGCCAGAGAGGCGAATATATTTAGCCCGAAGGACATCAACCCAAAGCTTGTTCGACTCCGTTAAGAACCACCAACCAAGCTTGCCTACTTAGGCCACATTAAAATCCTTCATCTCCATAAAGCCAAGGCCACCATTCTCTTTCGGCTTACATAATTCATCCCATCTCACCAGGTGCCAAATGAAATTGCGAGTTAAGGCATCAATCTTCAAGCAAATCTCCCTCAGTAACGTAACCGTAGCCATTGTATAGACCAATAACGAAGATAAGACAGATTTAGACAAAGTAATACGCCCCGCAAGGATAAGAAAACGCCCCTGCCAACCTCGGAGCTTGTTCGTAATCTTCTCCAAAAGAGGTTTGAACGTCTCTGCTTTAACTTGATCATGAAACATAGGAATACCAAGGTACGTTCCAATATCCCGAGTAACCTGAAAACCACATTCCTGCTGAATCTGTCTCACCAACCCCGAATTAACATTTGGCGAAAAACATATCTTTGATTTGGCAACACTGATTCGCTGACCCAACGAGGAGCAAAAATCATCTAAGCAACGTTGAATAACATGGATTTGTTCAACAGAGGCCTCCGCAAAGATCATAATATCGTCAGCAAAGAGTAAATGAGACAACACTGGTCCCCCACGAGAGATGCGAATGGGTTTCCAACGATTATCCGCCACTACATTGGATATCATTTGGCTAAGCCGCTCAATACACAACACAAATAAATACGGCAAAAGGGGATCACCTTGTGGAATTCCACGAGATGGGAGAAAACTAGTAGTAACTTCACCATTCCAAAGAGGACGAAAGGAAGTAGAATGCAAACAAGTCCGAATCCAAGCAACCCAAGTTGGCGAAAACCCGGCGTCCACTAGAGTGTCTTCAACAAAATCCCAACGGAGGCGATCATAAGCTTTTTCAAGATCATGCTTTAATAACATCCAACCCTACACCCATTTCTTACGATGCATAGAATGAAGGACCTCCTGAGCAAGTACAATATTATCCGTTATATAACGGTCAGGAATAAAACTTCCCTGCATAGGACCAATCAGCTGAGGAAGTAATAGCTGCACACGATTAAACAGGATCTTCGTAATAATCTTATAAGTCACATTACAAAGACTGATAGGCCGGAATTGGCTAATAAGCTCAGTTTCATCAACTTTATCAATAAGTGCAATCAGTGTTTCATTCAAATCCGGTGGCAAAGAAGCTGTAGCAAAAAAATCTATAACAATATGAATGATTGAATTACCAACCGTTTGCTAACATTTTTGGAAAAATATAAGTTGAAACCCATCCACTCCCGACGCCTTCAACTATCCCATCATCTTTAGTGCCTTATAGATCTCCACCTCAGTAATGGGAAGGCTAAGGGAATTCTAGGATGCATCAGAAATAATCGGGAATTTCCCCCGGCCGCAAACATACGGCGTACACTCCTCATCCGGTAGATGATACAACTGTTGAAAAAACCAAACAACATATGCCTCGAGTTCATCTGAATTAGTAATCCACCGCCCATCAAAGTCTTTCAAAGTCTCAACTCGATTTCGACGGCACCTGACTATAGTAGAAGTGTGGAAAAAACGAGTATTACGATCACCCATTTTAGCCAATCAACCCGCGACTTTTGAAGCCAAAGCAATTCTTCTCGTTCTAAGGTAAGCTCAAGATCACACTTAACCACAGATTCTAAACTGAGCAGTGCATCCGAAGGATTACTACTCAACCATTGTTGAATATCTTCAAGCTTCCCAATCAGATTCTGCTTCGTAGCATGAATATTTCCAAAAACCTCCTTATTCCAAGCAATCAGCTTCGGTTTAAGGTCAGAAAGCGCTTCACTTGAGGAAGCCTCCTTTTTCCAAGAAGCATTAAGAAAGGCAAGAAAATTCGAGTGAGTGAGTCAAGCCGCTTCAAATCGAGACGACCTTCTTTTCCTATTATACTGAACTCTCGGATCCAAATCGAGCAAAAGCGGAGAATGATCAGAAGACAACCTTGTAAAATTTCGAATGACCGCCTTGGGCCATAAAAGATGCCCCGAGATATTCGTGAAAACACGCTCAAGACGCTTTTCAACAAGGGTCCTAGTCGAGTTCCCCCAAGCCCACGTAAAGGCCTGGCCAGTAAATCCCATATCAATTAATCCAAGATCATTAACCATGTGATGGAACAAGGGAGTATCCTCCGAAAGACGACCTGATCCACCTCGACGATCAGTTATGTGCAAAATGCAATTGAAATCACCTCCAACCAAAATCGGTTCCATAATAGCACTCAAAACTTCCGTAATTTTCCTCCAAAAACGTCCACATCTACCAGGGGAAGGCGGTGCATAGACGGGAACGATATGAAAGCGATTCGGCCCATTTGAAACAATAGCATGAATGAAATCATCGTAAAGTTGAACCACAGTCAGGTTCACATGATCCTTATTCCAAAGTAACCACACACCACCAGCAAGTCTAACAGCTTCAACACGAACACATTTTTTCAAGCTAAGACGAGAACAAATTTCCTGAGCATGTGGACAAGATATCCTAGGCTCAAACACAGCTAACACCGGCTCCTTAGTCGTTCGTGCTCTCTTCCCCATTGAAGTGTTCAATTGGAGTGGTCGAATTTCAAACGATTGAGTCACAATCTGAGATTGCTTCCCATTTTCTTAGAGGGCTTACGTGTAGGCTTTGCCTTTGACGTGCTGGCCACGCTAGGGTTTGGTTGAGTATAAAATTACTCGGAGAGGCCGAAAACGGATTGGCTATGTTCTGATTTTCCTGTGGTGTAGTATTCGTCTTGCCAGCAGATTTTGCATTGACAATCTGATTCATTTTAGCAACCGTAGTAACTGAAGTATGAGTCTTGCTGCTCCGTTCTTTTTTATTCTCGGCTAGGGCATCGGTACGAGGAGCATCAACCTTGGTCTTGCCCTTGTCAGCTGCAGTGGTGGATTTTCCATGACGACGGCGTTGAACTACGGTCCACGGACCATATCTGGGATCATCATTAACCGGACCAGGCGACTTCTTTGGAATTTCCTGAACAACCATAATTTGAGTCTCACCATTAGGGCATGATGGCGTGGGCTGATTCAATTGACATTTCATCTCTTGGTGCCCATACTTGCCACATTTAATGCAAATCACATGGAACCCTTCATACTCAACATGGAAACGACATCCATTAACAGTAATAGAGCCCTTCAACGGTTTAGTTATATCAACTTCCACACAAACCCGAGCATAGCGGCACCTATTTGAGTACAAGGTTTTCTTGTCTACTTTAATCGGTTTTCCAACTCCATCAACAAGAGTCAAAAGCATGTTTTCCTCATACAGAATCATTGGAAGTCTCGAAAGTCTCACCTACGCCGGTGTAGTATTGATCACATCAGTGAAGGGATTGAAATCCGGACTCCAAGGGCGAATAATCAAATAGTTCCCAAAAACCATCCAAGGACCACCCATTAGAGCTTTCAAGTAGTCCTCCTAAGTTGAGAATTTGACCACATAGTACCCATTCGGAAGATCTGCAACAGACATTCGACCATTAGGCATCCACATATCCCTTAATTTCTTATCCATAATAGCATGAGGCACCAGTCCTCCAAGCGGTTTCACAATCAAAGCAGACTCCCATACAATAGCAAGTGCTTGAAAAACTTCAGTATCAACCTGGAAAACCGGGTCCTTCCCCTTCAGAAAATCAGCATCCAAGACAATGCGTTCTTCACCATCATCACCTCTTACGAGGTCACGCCATGATTTGGTTGGAGGAGGCGTTCCAGCCACAGGTTCTCAAGCATTGTCGTCCATCTTATTGTCGTCAATCTGCATTATGTCCCCTGCCGGAGAGGGGGCCGGCTCCCTAGGCAGGCCCGCCGACGAGTCGCCCATGAGAACTCACGAAGAAAACCCTAATCGCCAATATTAGCGCGTGAGAGGCGCGTTCCCGGTGGAGAAGGCTTTTAGATGGGGTCTACTAAAATGTGCATCTTCTTTGGTTTTAAATGCTATCACCTTTTGGAAGAATGAGAATAATACCCCAATTTCCAAGTTATTATAAAATTATTCCAATTTTAATGGTACTGATTTATACGGAGTATGACATAAAAAGTAATGTACAAGAATACGAATGGTTTTACTTCAAATGCTATCACCTTTTGGAAGAATGAGAATAATACCCCAATTTCGAAGTTATTATAAAATTATTCCAATTTTAATGGTACTGGTTTATATGTAGTATCTATACAACTATAAAAACTCTCCCTCTTAAGAACAATAAATGTTCTACTTTTTAAATGCAAACTAATTATCCTACTAATATATTCTAATGGATTTACATATACTCCTTATTAAAATAATAATTAAAAATACTCTAAATTACAAAAGGCCTCTAATAAATATTAAAAAATATTATTTAAGTTAATAACGCTTCTTTCTTGCTACTTAAATGTATAAACAGTCTTATATTTCTCAATCGATCAATATCAATAAAAATGAATAAAAATTATAATCTAACTAAATATGGAAAAATATAAGCAAGTTGGTTTTATGAAAATGTCAAAATTAAACATGCTCCACAAAACATCACAACTGAAACACACGACCCTAAAAATACAAAGTAAAAAAAAATATATCATTACATCAATTATAATCATACAACTATATAATTGTATCTATATGTTTAACCTTTCATAAACAAATGTTTACGACTTATAATATATTTTTTCTGCACCAAATCAACCATTCAAAATTAAGGTTTAAATCCAATTTCCTTTCATTACCTTTTTCATCAAATCAAACATATATTTTTTTATTTCTATTCTAATTCAAATAATATACACATTTATTTATGTCCGCTTATAAAATTAATAACCATAAACACAAAATTTAATCTCGTCCATCGGACGGGATAAGCCATCTAGTAACATAAAAATTTATGTACAAGGTATATTTATTATACATATTAAATTTATACTTATAATTTTTTTATTTACCTTTTAATTAAAATTAAAACTACTCTACTAACAAAATAGTTAAAAACTTAGAATGGTTGTGGGAGGTTTAAGGTTCAATGCTCATGGGAAGTATCATGACTCTCTTTTTTCTTATTATATTCGTTCGTTGTTATTTTATACAAATTAATATGTTTATAGAGGTTGATGTATATTAAAATGAGCTTTATCATAAAAGTAAGAAACAAATGAGGATTCTTGGATTTGAAAAATGGATGATTAAGATTAAACGATATGGATAAAATAGTGATTTTGGCTTTTAAAAAAATTTCTCTTTGTTTTTTTCAAAATAATGATGTTTGACTTTTTAATTATGTTCATATAGTTTGTGCATATATCCACGCTATTACAAGACATGTTTACATATTATCACCTTACAATTAATTGAGAGATTTTATATTACTTTTACATATATTGCAAGTGTGCTCACATATTAGTATTGTATGTTCATGTTTTATGATCATATGTTGATGTTTGATTATATAATCATACAAAAGTTAAAAGACTTACAAATTTTGAAAAAAAAATCAAAAGGCTTTAAAAAATTCGAAAAAAAAACTGTTTTTTTTTTGCTTGCTTTAATTTGCCAAAAACATGACGATTGACATTTTACATTATGTTAAACATATTTTATGCACATATTCACATTATTACAAGGGCAGTTCACATAAAATCACGTTTAAAGTTCAATAAATTTATCATATGTTCACATATAATATAAGTACGTTCACAAATTAGTGTTGCATGTTCATGTATTATGGTCATATGTCCATACAAGATTTATGGTCATATGTCCATACAAGTTCAGAGAATTTATCATATGTTCGCATATAATATAAGTACGTTCACAAATTAGTGTTGCATGTTCATGTTTTATGGTCATATGTCCATACAAGATTTATATCATTTTACATACATTAAAAGGCTTAAAATATTCAAAACATAAGTTTTTTTTAAAAATTGAACGACCGAGATTCATTTATAGTTTTCATAATAAGGGTTGTTTTCATTTGAATGAATACCTATGTTTATATATTTATTTTATTTTATTTTACATTATATTATAGAACTTGATTTTTTATTAATTTAAAAATACTTAAGATTATGTTGTATAATATGGATGGACACCTAAACATAGAGATTCTCCTAAAAGGTTTTAGTTCAAGTAAGTACACTCCCTATAGTGAGGACAAAGTATTACAGCGAGAAATGATCCCAACCATTGAATTTACTTCTTTATATATATTGGACAATTAGGATTTTTGGGGGAATTGTTTTAAATAATAAATGTTTTTATATACTTTTTTTATAAGGAAAGAGACTAGGGTGACCACCAAAAAACTAGTGGCATGGTCGCCCTAGGGCATCATGTCGGATGAGGGTATGCAAACCCAAATCAACTGCAAGCGGGATAGAGGAGACCCGTCGGAAAGAACCAGCAATGAAATACAACAGTGGATGTTCGACCACAAAAACTTAATTTCCAACGGGCAGCGCCAGTCACCTTGAACGGCCTTGACCAGCTGCAAATTATCACCTTCAATCTAGATATGAGGAATTACACGACGAATGGCCTCGATAAGTCCTTGGCGCAAGGCAATGGTCTCGGCGATCAGAACAAATTGTTGACCAATCAGTCATCTATCAAAATGGATGGGTCAGCCACCAGAGTACCTAAGGAATAATCCGAAAGATGCCATACCATTCGAACAAACTGCACTATCAAAGTTCAATTTAATAAAGTCTATCTAGGGTTTTGCCCACTTCGTAAGCTTTCGCCCTTGGAGTTGTTATTTTCAGGATTTTTTGCAAGTTTCTATTCTTTAACCTAGTTTCAAGGTTGCCTGACGTAACAACAAAGATTGGATGATATAGCTCGGTTGTGCGGAGAGGTTCTCTTTAATAAGGGTTTTCATGAAAAGTTTTTGTTAATTTGTATAGTACTCGATTTTCATGAAAAAAATTTAAAATAAAATTTTTCGACTATTTAGTATATAGTAAGGAAGTAAATCCAATGATTATGATTAGTTCTGACTACTATGAACGAGTTTAATCAATAGTTACAAAGGATGATAGAATATTCATATATATTCATTAACAATACACACGTAGCAACTTACTTCCGTTACAAACCATATTTCTTTGAGATAACATGCATAAAATAGATAGAAAAACACACAAACATAGAAACAAACACAAGCTGCTCTGTGAAAACAGATTTATTCTTATAGTACATTAAAGTCGATATGCATGAAGTCAGTTCCCACTCGATCGTGAAATCGGCACATGATCGCTCCATTGTCTAGTCTTTGAGATTTGCTTCGACATTTTTGGTCATAGTGACCACAAAGTCGGCATAAGTAGTAGGATCGGGCACATCTTCATTAAGCTTCTCATATTCTATCGTCCACTTGACAAGGCAGAGGTTATCACCTTTAGGCGTAACCTGGAGGGTGTTTGATATGGATTTTAGATCGTAATTAATCAAAATATCTCCTTCGACCACTCTAGATGTTAGTTTCCTCTGCTCAAAATCCACATTCTCCAATATCACTTTTGCCACAGAAGCTTTTCCATCTATACAACAACAAATGGCACAATTAGGTCTCAAGGGGTCGTTACACTTTTTTAAAAAAACATGCTTTTTAGTAAAAAAGTAATACTTTTTTACCTAAAAATCTGTGAAAATAGTTAAATTTTATATTTTTCACACAAAAAGGAATTGGTTGCAATATAATGAGATCCTAAGTCCTAAAGTACAATACTTTACATGTGCACGTACCATGAACATAGTTCCAAACGACAACAGTGCCATTCTCTCCGAATTCTCCCTCTAGCGCATTGCAACCTAGGATTTCCGAAGGTGCAATCTTGGGGAGATGGCCAGGATTACGAGCAAAGACTTTGAAGAAGCGATCTCCACATGACCTAACTTCAATTTCAGGTGTCAATTTTCCTCTCAAATCTGCTTGCATTTTGTAAATAAATCAACTTAGGAAAGATAACGCTCGATGTATAGAATGTGGAAAATAGGAAGATCAAGTTGGATATATGGGAAACTGATAAGCAATTGCCCCTTTATATAGAATGATTTCAAGAGGGAGCATCAACTAGCTCGGCTTACATCTACGCGGCCTTTTGGGCCGGGTAACTTAATTTGGATCTTTTTTTATTTAGGATGTTTCTAACTTATGTCCTAAGCGTATACGATAAGAAACCTTCTTTTAGAAACTAAAATCTTAAAAGTAAAATAAAACCCCTGAATAAATAAAACTAGTAAAATCTTTCTAAAACAAGGCTCTTATCCTATGCTCTTACGACATAGGATAGAAAAATCCTTTTACTTAATTAGTTTAATTTAGTCTCTAATTATTTTTAAATGATTCGGTCTTATATATGCTTGTTAAGTTGTTATATAGTTTCCATGTTTCAATTTTGAGTGCTTTACAAAAATTTAAAACCGATTTCAGAAAATGTTTTTCAGTTTTTAATAAATTGACAGTTTTAAGAGTGAGCTAATAGGTGGATTTATAATGAATTTTATAGAACTAATTCTGATTCTGATTTTATTTATTTGGAGTGTAAATGTGCATGCAATGTTTATTACATAGTATTATCATTCAAACGTATGTAAGGTTTGGGTCGTTACACTTTTTTTCGATACTTGTTCATCAGAGTATTAGACGAATACAAAATGCTAATAATGTAAGCAAATTTTTATTGGAGCAGGGTCTAAGAGCAAGCATAATAAATTCTTCAAATTCTTGTGAATTGGATTTTTAGAAATTTTGGACTATTTTTTTTGTCCAAAAAAAGAATACGAATAATTTTACTTCAAATGCTATCACCTTTTGGAAGAATAAGAATAATACCCCAATTTCCAAGTTATTCTAAAATTATTCCAATTTTAATGGAACTGGTTTATACGAGTATGACATAAAAAGTTATGTACAAGAATATTAATAGTTTTACTTCAATAGAAAAAGGAGGCGGCATAATGAAGATTCTTGGATTTGAAGAATGAATGACTAAGATTAAACGATAAAGATAAAATAGTAATTTTGGATTTTTTAAAAATTCACTTGTTTTTATCAAAATCATGATGTTTGACTTTTTAATTATGTTCACATAGTTTGTGCATATATCTACAATATTACAAGACATGTTTTCATATTATCACCTTACAATTAAGAAATTTTATAATACTTTTACATATATTGCAAGTGTACTCACATATTAGTATTGTATGTTCATGTTTTATGATCGTATGTTGATGTTTGATTATATAATCATACAAATGTTAAAAGACTTAAACATTTTGGGGGAAAAAATCAAAAGGCTTTAAAATTTTCGAAATTAAATAAAAACTGATTTTTTTTCGCTTGCTTTTGCCAAAAACATGGCGATTGACATTTTACATTATGTTAACATATTTTATGCACATATTCACATTATTACAAGGGTTGTTCACATAAAATCACGTTAAAAGTTCGGAAAAGTTATCATATGTTCACATATAATATAAGTACGTTCACAAATTAGCGTTGCATGTTCATGTATTATGGTCATATATCCATACACGATTTATATCATTCTACATACGTTAAAAGGCTAAAAAAATTCAAAAACATAATTTTTCTTTAAAATCGGACGACCGAGATTCATTTATAGTTTTCATAATAAGGGTTATTTTCATTTGAATGATCAATACCTATGTTTATATATTTATTTTATTTTATTTAACATTATATTATAGAACTTGATTTTTTATTGATTTAAAAATACTTAAGATTATGTTGTATAATATGGATGAACACCTACACATAGAGATTCTCCTAGGAGGTTTTAGTTCAAGTGAGTACACTCCCTATAGTGAGAACAAAGTATTAAGGCGAGAACTGATCCCAACCATTGAATTTACCTTATTTATATATATTGGACGGTTAGGATTTTTTGGGGGAATTATTTTTACATTTTTCATATTACTTTTCTTTCTAAAAAAACATCATAAATCTTAAATATGGTACTTCAATTTTTATACAATAAAAGTTTTTTTTAATACTTTTATTTTATAAGGAAAGAGACTAGGGTGGCCACTAACAAACTAATGGTCGCCCTAGGCATCCTATCGGATGAGGGTATGCAAACCCAAATCAACTGCAAGCGGGATAGAGGAGACTCGTCGAAAGGAACCAACAATGAAGTCCGTCACAGAATTTCACTCACAGAAGTTTTAAGAAATACTACAATCTTGGAACTAGGCAAGCAATTAGTGGATGTCCGACCAAAACAACTCAATCTCTAACGGGTAGCGCCAGTCACCTTGAACGGCCTTGACCAGCTATAAATTATCGTCTTTAATCTATATACGAGGAATGCCACGACGAATGGCCTCGATATATAAGTCCTTGGTGCAAGGCGATGGTCTTAGAGATTGAAACAGACTATTGACCAATCAGTCATCCTTCAAAATGGATGGGGGAGCCACCAGAGTCCCTAAGAATGAATTCGAAAGATGCTACGCCATTCGATCAAATTGCACTATCAAAGTTCAATTTAATAAAGACCCTCTTGAATTTTGCCCACTTCGCAAGCTTTCGCCCTTCCCTAGCTAGCTATCGCCGTGTAAGTACGAGAGTTGTCCGTTTTAGGATTTTCTGCAAGTTTCCATTCTTAACATGGTTTCGAGTGAACTTGCTTCGGGTCCTGTCATTATTAAAGTTTTGACTATTATCGTTGTTAAAAGTTCTTTTATTCATGGATAACCATAGGCTCCCCCAAGTGCTTGTAAGTATTTTGATCTCCTCCTTTGTTGCCTTTACCCTAATTTCATCTAGGACTTGGTTCGATTTTTTGTCGTCTGGTAACACCTGAACGACAATCCGAAGTAGTTTTGGGTTTAAAGAATTAAGGGTCGCCCTGGTAAGTGAACATGATAGTAAGATGTGGTTAGTGTCTTGAAACTAGTTTTTGAAGGCTTCACACCCTTGTGGTACCGGAATATGGTTGGTCGTAAGCCTCGTTTCAGTTTGAAGACCATATCGAGCAACTTTCCATAAGAAATTCTTCATTTGGGGGGAGGGGGAGGGATGTTGAGCTTATTAATTCACTCCATGTTCATTTTGAGTTCCCCTTTAGACTGGTGGAGCCAAAGCATGATAGAGTGACTATAGAGTACCTACCATTTTGTTTAGTTGTCAGTACAGTCTATTCGGAATTTTGTTAACGGGGTTAATGACTTTGGTAATTTTTTCGAGGTCCTCGTGATTAATGACCCCCAATTAATGAGAGTTTCGACCTCTGTTTTTGGGTAAGAGGGTCATTGTCGGTCTAGTTATCTTTCCAAAAGAGGTTAGTATGTACATCCCCAACATGCCAAATGAGGCCTTTCAAGAACATGTCTGTTACGCTTAGCAGTTCGGACCACTGCCATGATGTGTTATGTTTTTTACTATATTTTAGGATACTTTCTGTTTTAAGGTACTTCACTATTTTGACCCAAAGGTTATCTGGTTCTGCAAGGATTTTCCACAATAATTTCATTTGGAGTGCTTGGTTCATCTCTTCCGCCTTGGGTATTCCCACCCCTCCGTGAGCGGGTGGTCAGCAAATAGATTTCCAACTTATAAGTGGTTTATATAGTTATTTTTCTTGTTCTAGAAAAAGTTTTTGTTAATTAGGTCTAGTTCTTTCAGGGTTGTCCGATGTAACATGAAAACTTGCATGATATAGTTCAGTTGTACTGAGAGGTTTGATGTAATAAGGGTTCCATGAAAAGTTTTTGTTAATTTGTATGGTATTCGATTTTCATAAAAAAAAAGATTTTTTCGACTATTTAATATATAATAAGTAAGTAAATATAATAATTGTGATCAGTTCTCACTACTATGAACGAGTTTAATCAATAGTTATAAAGGATGATAGAATATTCATATATATTCCGTCAATGGTAAACTATATAGAAAATGAGAGAGAGAGAGAGAGAGAGAGAGAGAGAGAGTGACAACCAAGTCAAAGCCAAAAAGCCAAGACTGTAAAATACAACTCAAAAACAGTCTCAAGCAGAGACCTAGCATCTCCAAATGCTCGGCAAGGTACCAAAGTCTACATATCCCAATGCAGAGCACTCCTTGTATCTTGGGACTTATCAAGCCATAAAACGCAGGCACAATCTCTAATGCATCCTCATGTGTTAGTAGCACTAACAAAAACACTCAGCAAAAGAAGATTGTTGGAACAATAGTTGTTCCATGTTTTCTCTTAGTTTTGATGATAACAAACTTAGTTAATATAACTTGCTTCTACATGTAAGTGTTTTAGGAAAATAGGTACATGGTCACGAGTGACGGAACATCGTGAGGAACGATGGAGGGAACGAGTGACAGATTTAGGAAGCGCGTCTCAGAAGGAACGCGACTTTCTATAAATGGCAAGTTACCTTATCTTCTGCGAGCGATCTTCTACGAAGATTTCCAGCTGTAGGCGGTTGCTTAAGGAGATAAAAGAGAGGATAAGATCAATCTTCACACGATCTTATCTTAGGAAATCCGAGATCATTCGGTTTTGGGAAGAATCGGCATGGTTGAGGATCCGAAATCACAAACAATCTTTTTCCTTATTGTGTGGGATTTGTTAAGTGGAATATCAGCGTAATTAGGCAAGAATTATGTGTGAGATTAGACTTAACTTATCTTATAAATAGCTAGGATTAGCTAGGATTAAAAGTGTGGTTGAACGAGTATTGAAGACGAAGAACTTGAAGAGAGAGCTTTTCAAGTGTACGAGTGTGTGGCTTTTTCCGGTGAAGAATCCACAAGTAAGTCAGTAGTTTACTTTGTCTTAGGTTTACGCTTAGGGTTGTAGAAGTCTAGTTGGTTGAACTTTGGTCGGTGCCTTAGTTACCAGGGAACTTGACTTGCCTTGTAATCGTTGAAACTTAATAAAAGTATTCTATTGAAAATCCTCTGAGAAGGAGTCTCAGGGGTAGAGATTTTTCTTTCTACGACTTGTTGGTCGGACAGAAAGTTTTCCTCTCTAAATTCTGTGTTCTATTGTTTATTTCCGCTGCCCAAGGAACCTTACTAGTTCCCTGTATTTCTACTAACGTGTCACGATCCAACAATTGGTATCAGAGCAGGTTTGCTCTAGATTGTGTGTTAGTGCAGGAATACAGAATGAATTTAAACAACACTCCCAACGTCGGAATTGGAAACAACAAGCCTCCACTTCTTGTTCCTGGAGAATACGACCACTAGAGAATCCTCTTCGCCACTTGGCTTAAGAGCAATGACTACCAAGCATGGTCAGTCATTGAGGATGGAGACTATGTCATTCCTGAAGCCAAGAAGGACAAGAAATCTGAATGGGGACCAGCTGAGTGGACGGGAATGGAGAAAAACTTCAAGGCACAAATGCTTCTCAACAATGCCTTGGGTGCTGAAGATCTGCTAAGGGTGGTGAACTGCAAAACTGCCAAAGAAGCATGGGCGGCCATTGAGAAGATGCACATTGGTAGCACGGATCTGAAAGAAAGTCATCAGAAAGAGGCTAAGAAGGAGTTCTACAACTTCAAGATGGAGGATGGAGAAACCATAGCAACATACCAATCTCGGTTTGAAGCCTTGGTGAATCGCATCAATCATCTAGGTATCGAGAAATCCATCACACAATCAGAAAAGGTCTCTGCGATTATTGATGGTCTCAGTCCTAAGTATGTTGTTACCAGAGGCTTGCTGAAAGAAAATCCAATCACGAAGACTTGCACTCTTCATGAAATCTTTGGAAAGCTGACGGATTATGAGCGATATGAAAAGATCAAAAGTAGCATCTCAAGTTCCGGCAAAGGCATTGCTCTCAAGGTTGAAAAAGCCATTGAGAACATCACCGCAGGAAGAGAGGTGTATACTACAGAGGTGGACTCTGATGTGGCGCTCATAACAAAGTCAATGAGGGCTTTTTACAAGAAAGGCAAAAAGCAAGGAGCATGGAAGGAACAAGAGAAGATCAACTCAGAGAAGAAGGACATCAAGGAAGTTACCTGCTACAACTGTCAAGAGAAGGGTCACTATGCAAAGAGTTGTCCCAAAGGTAACGAATCTGGGAACGATAAGAAGAAGGCCTACATCGCTGCATGGGATCTAGACTCAGATGATGAATCTGAACCAAAGGTCTGTGCCATGACTCTGAAGATCGAAGATGCTGATCCAGAGGTAACTCCTGAACAATTCCTTGATAGTTTAAAGAATGCTAAACAATCTGATCTTCTTGTCCTGGTCAAAAAGCTTTTTGAAGATAACTTAAAGATGCAAGAAGAAATAGGAGCCTCTGATGAGAAATGTCTTAATCTTGAAGAAAAATTATCAGAAACTGCTGTAACTAGTGTAGTTCCTTGTTCAGAGTGTGAAGATTTACAGAAAGATATTAAGACTCTCACTGAAACCAATAATGAACTTAGATCGGATCTGCTTATCTTTAAACTCAGAGGAGAGGATTTAGAGAATGAGCTTAACAAACGAACTCAAATTGAGTTTAATCCTGCTAGGTGTGGTATTGGTTATGGTAAAAACAAATCGGAATATCCTCCTGATGACCTTACCTTTGAAGAGAAAATGGAAAGAAAAGCTAGGGAATTGCAATCCGCTAGAGATAAGGTAACTCATCTAGAAAGTAGAGTCAAGATTCTTGAAAGTAATCTGAACAACAACTCTGAACGGTATTCTGGTAAAACAGCTCATAAAATATACTTAAAACAGTCTCAAGGGAACCAACACAGAGTTCCTTCCAAGGAACGTGCGAAGGAACGTACCCTCCAGAAACCACATCCTAAGCGCTATCTTGGCGAATATTATAGGGTGTGCTATCACTGTGGTGGGGTAGGTCATGTTCAAAAAGACTGTAAAGTAAGGTTAGAAGAGTCTAACAAAAGAAGTCAAAACTAGAACACAGGGAACAACAAGAAACAGTGGTCTGGTAAGAAAAATCAAGGGTATGACAAATCTCATCAGAATAAAAAGAAACCAGCTCCACAACCACAAAAGAAGCA
Organism: Fallopia convolvulus; assembly: GCA_964016875.1. Classification (NCBI taxonomy): domain Eukaryota; kingdom Viridiplantae; phylum Streptophyta; class Magnoliopsida; order Caryophyllales; family Polygonaceae; genus Fallopia; species Fallopia convolvulus. The sequence continues at coordinate 78,644,280 of OZ024718.1, read as the reverse complement.
AAACTCTAAAGCTGACAAAGGGAAAAACTATGTTGATCCCTCAAGTGTTGCTTCTAGTTCCAAGAGCCCACAAAAAGCTACTTTAGTTCAATCACAAATCTATCATTCTGTGAGCTATGCTAACCGACCCGGGAAGGCTAAGCAAGCATGGGTCGTTAAAACGTGATTTCTTTCTTGCAGGTTGAAGTGAGGGGGAACATCCGCTGGATCCTTGACAACGGGTGTTCATGTCACATGACAGGGAACAAGAGTATTCTGTCCTCACTTCAAAACAAAGCTGGAGGAAACATTTCCTTTGACAACAACAATCAAGGAGAAATCATTGGAACAGGTGAAGTCAAGCTAAATGACAAGATCAGCGTTAGAGACGTAAGCATGGTGAAAGGTCTTAGTTACAACTTGTTGAGTATTGCTCAGCTCTGTGACCAAGGGAACAACGAGGTATCCTTTACCCCAGATGGCTGTATGATCAAGAATCTGAAATCAAATCTTGTGGTCCTGAAAGGAAAGAGGCGCAACAATGTGTATTTTGTCGACTCAAGTTTCCAACCACAAGAAGATCTTTGCTTTGTGACATTAGGTGACAAGACTGACCTCTGGCATAGGAGGTTTGGTCATGCAAATCATCGAGGAATTCACAAACTTTACTCACAAAACCTGGTGATAGGACTTCCCAAAGTTCTTACAGAAAAGGAAAGCTTGTGTGAAGAGTGTGCAAAAGGAAAACAAAGCAAGTCATCTTTTCAGCCTAAGTTGTCAGTCAGCACCTCTCATCCCCTTGAGATGATACACATGGATTTGTGTGGTCCCATGTGGGTGAGAAGTCATGGTGGTAGCAGGTACATTTTTGTTAGTGTTGATGATTTTACTAGATATACATGGACTCTTTTTCTAGGTTCCAAAGATGAGACGTTCATGGCTTTCAAAAGCTGGATCAAGAAGGTAGAAGCATCAACAGAGCAGAAGTTAAAATCTATCAGGTCTGACAATGGAACAGAGTTCAAGAATTCCATGTTCCATAGCTACTGTGATGAACATGGAGTTTCTCAGAACTTCTCTGCGCCAAGGACTCCTCAACAGAACGGCGTAGCTGAGAGAAAGAATGGAACACTACAAAACATGGCTCGAACTATGATGTTGGCAAGTAACTTGCCTCGGTCCTTTTGGGCTGAGGCAGTCGGTACCGCTTGCTACATCATTAATCGAGTCACCATACGTTCCAACTTCTCTAAAACTCCATATGAACTAATCAAGGGCAGAAAGCCAAATATTTCCCACTTGAAAGTCTTTGGGTGCAGGTGCTTTATTCACAACAACGGAAAAGACGAGCTTAGCAAGTTTGATCCAAGGAGTGACAAAGGTATCTTTCTGGGATATGCATCCAATAGCAAGGCTTACAAGGTGTTCAATAAGAGGACTAAGAAGTTTGAAGAAAGCATTCATGTTATCTTTGACGAGTCCAAAAATGGAGGGAACCTCTCTAGTAACGAGGATGTACTGAAGGTTCTAAATGCAGATTCAGATGATGAAGTCGATCCAGATAAAGGTGCACAAGCTCCAAATGATGATGTTATGCCTCCAAGTCCTGACATGGATGGAGATAACACAGAAAGTGCCCTAGTTCCTGAGGATGATACTTCACAAAATGAAGAAATAGAGGAAGATCATGGTGAAGGAACTTCACATGGAACGACAAGCCAACAGGAACAAGAGGAGTCAAGTACAGATCCCACTCAAATTGAAGTCATGAATTACCATCAAAAGAGGGATCATCCTGTTGACAACATCATCACTCCATATGATAAAGGTGTGCTTACTGGTTCCTCTATTAAGAATTTTTGTGCTTTCAATGCGTTTATCTCTCTTGCAGAGCCAAAGAATGTGAAGGAAGCATTAAAAGACCCTGACTGGATAGTTGCTATGCAAGAGGAACTACACCAGTTCGAGAGGAACAAAGTATGGAGATTAGTTCCCAAGCCAAAGCACAAAATGGCTATAGGAACAAAATGGGTTTTCAGGAATAAACTTGATGACACCGGAGCTGTCACAAGGAACAAGGCGAGACTTGTAGCAAAAGGGTACAATCAACAAGAAGGGATTGACTACGATGAAACGTACGCTCCCGTTGCAAGAATAGAAGCCATTCGTCTTCTAATCGCCTATGCTGCTCACAGAGGATTCAAGCTGTATCAAATGGATGTGAAGACAGCATTCCTGAATGGATACCTACAAGAAGAGGTTTATGTGCTACAACCTCCAGGATTTGAAGATGTTGATCACCCTGACCATGTCTATGTACTGGATAAGGCCCTTTATGGTCTCAAACAGGCTCCTCGTGCTTGGTATGATAGATTTGCTCAGTTTCTATTAGCCAATGGATACAGACGTGGTGTGATCGACAAGACATTGTTCCTAAGGGAACAAGACGGTGAGGTTTTAGTAGTTCAAGTTTATGTTGATGATATTATATTTGGTTCTACTAACCCTAAACTTGTAGAAAGCTTCAAGAATCTCATGAGTAGTGAGTTTGAGATGAGCATGATCGGTGAACTCACTTTCTTTCTTGGTCTACAAGTGGTACAAAGTGATGAGGGAACAAAGGTACATCAACAAAAGTACATCAAGGAACTATTGAAGAAGTATGGTATGGATTCTACAAAAAGTTTTGATACCCCTATTTCTCCCAATACTCGTCTTGATGCTGATCTTAACGGTGTTGATGTTGATCAAACGATGTACCGTGGAATGATTGGTTCCCTATAGTACCTAACGGCCAGCCGGCCAGATATTATGTTCAGTGTGTGTCTTTGTGCTAGATTCCAGGCCAATCCTAAAGAAACACATCTGAAAGAAGTAAAGAGAATTTTGCGATACTTGAAAGGGAACGATGGGTTATGTCTGTGGTATCCAAGACACAACTCGTTCCATCTTGTCGGATTCTCGGATGCAGATTTTGCAGGTCACTTAGTAGATAGGAAGAGCACATCAGGCATGGCCCAATTTCTTGGTCTCTGTTTGGTGTCTTAGGGATCGAAGAAGCAAAATTCGGTTGCTCTTTCAACGGCTGAGGCAGAGTATGTTGCAGCAGCTGCATGTTGTTCCCAGGTATTATGGTTAAAGCAACAATTGGTGGATTTTGGTATGTCTCTTGGAACTATTCCTATCTTATGTGATAATACAAGTGCAATCAATATCTCCAAAAATCCAGTGCATCATTCTAGAACCAAACATATAGATATTCGACATCATTTCTTGAGAGATAATGTTGAAAAAGGTTTCATCAAGATGGATCATTGTAGGACTGAAAATCAAGTGGCAGATATTTTTACCAAGGCCTTGGACAGAAAACCCTATGAACATCTGAGGATATTACTAGGAATGATTTCCTTGGAGTAAACAAGTCCCGGTCCTCTATTCCCTCAGTGCCTGACTAAAGAGGTAACTTCTCAGGTAACTACATATCATTTGACAAGTTTTCTAATGGCTTATATCCTTCCTCTGTGCATAGATGGTGTATATATTAGAAATTGTTAAGTGTTACATGTAAAAGGAACTAAAATTGAATTGCTTACATCCAAGATTTTCTTTTGGCCCAAAATAACCTACTTGATCTATTTTATCCCTCACTTCAAGCCGAAATGATAGTTGGTTATAAGCTGTCCCCAGCCTGGTCCACACAAACGTTCCCTATGAACCTCTTTTGATTTCCTTTAAACGGGGAATAATTGTGTGGATGTCACAAATTGTCCTAGCCAACAATAAGTTTGAATGGAACGTCTCTAGTCCCTTTCTGTTCAGACATAGCCTTTTATCCACTCATGGTAACGAGGTATGGAACTTGTGGTTGAGAATGGTGTCACTTTAAAGGAACGTCTTTAATTATAATTGAAAGTTTTCTGCAAAGGAACAGACATCAATCAACGCAGGGATCGCAGTTATGTTGTAGCCGTTGTGACTGCTTGTTTAAATTTTTCCAGCTGTTGCACAGTAACTCTGCAGGGAACGATAGGACGTCTGCGCAGTCAAAATTTAATGGCGGTGAAAATTCATCATTATGGCAACTCTTAGCCGTTAAGATTTGGATAGAAGATCTTTGGGAAGATCATGATCTTGTAAACAAGGAAAGAGGTGTGCTTTATAAACTCTTATCTCGGTCAATTTTTTTTACCGCATCTCTGATCTTCTCCCTCAAACCCTAAATCTTCCTCAAAGCTTCAATCTTCTCTTTTCTGCAACAATGGCCTCCTCCTCAAACACCCCCATCCTCAACTTTGACAGTCTCGATGCTTCTGAGATTGCCGTGCTTCAAGCCCAACTCGAATCCATCAAAAAGGCCAAACTTTCCTCCCCCTCCCCAATTTCCAAACTTGAAACCAAATTCGATGCTGTCTCCGACACTGGTATGGCCACCGCTGATAAGGTCTCATCGGAGAAGGAGACTATGGGTGAAAAATCTGAGAAGGATCAATCCACGGTTCCCTCAGAAAATCCTTCCGACAAGGTTGCTGAAACAGGGGAGGTACAGGAGAGGAAGGATGAGTCGGAAAAGGAAGAAGTGAACTCGCCACCAAAGGACACCACCGATGATCACGAAAGGTGGAATGTTTACCTGTGCATATGCGACCAGGGTGGGTTAAGCCAACGAGCCGTGGGAAGCGAAAGGCAAGAAAGAGTGTCCCTCCCGTACCATCTCAAATCCTTCACATCTCTGATTCAGAGCGCACCCCATCCCCTGCCAACAAAAAGCCGAAGGTTACTCCTTCTGGATCCAAGTACGGCCTTCTCTCCACCGTTCCAAAGGAACCGGTGGCTCAGGAATCTTCTGAAGATGAAGAAGATCCAGAGGAAGATGAAGAGGACGTTGGCTCGGAGTCTGAAGAGGGTGAGGAAGAAGAAAAGAAAGAGTCTGGTGGAGAAGGAGACGAAGAAGAGGAGGAGTTGGAAGAAGAGGTTGAAAAAGACCTCAAGTCTGCCAAGGCAAAAGGTAAACTGCCAATGGAACCAGCGGCCCGTTCCAAGAAGGGTTCAAAGAAGGTTATCGCTCCTTTGGTGATCGACGAAGAATTCCTGAAAAGCCATGACTTGGAGGAATTCTGGGAACTTCTCAAGTTTCAAGGATGGGAGAAAATTTGTGACTCTGGAGTCAAGGTAGATGTGTCCCTTCTCTCCCAATTCTTTGGTTCCTTCCAACTAGTTGATCTCTCTACCGGTCCAATGGGCTTTGCTACTGTCTGTGGGATGGAAATCTCTTTTTCTTTGGGATTTGTTGCTACAATTCTGAAGGTGCCTGTTGAAGGATATGGGCATGTCCATACCTCGAGTAACTGGCCCAGGAACAAAAATCAGTTAATCAAGCGTGTTATGGGCAAAGTTCCTGCTGCTGGTCCTTATTCAACCAATGATTTGAGCTACACTGCACGGATTGCACATCAATTCCTCATCAAGGTTGTTGTTCCTAGGCTGGAGAACAGAACTACACTCACCATCAACGATATGATTCTGCTGGACAATTTTCTAAGGAGGGAACGTATCAGTCTTCTGGAGATAATGATGAGGCAGATGGCTAAGTGTACTGGGAAGAAGCATAGCCTGCCTTATCCTCGTTTTGTGAGGGCTATACTGAAGGAGAGAAAGGCGTACAAGCCTTCGAAAGAGGAGTTCTTTGGATTACCCTTGGAGATGCGCAATATCTCGAGGATGAATTTTCAGGGTGATTTGAAGAGAACAGCTGCAAAGAAGACTGCCCAGATGGATGTTGGGAGTTCTTCGCTGAGTGAAGATGTTACTGCCAAGATGTTGTCTGAGCTTCAAAAGATTTCCTCTCAGCTGAGTACCATCATTGGTTACCTGGCTAAGAGAGACACTGACGCTGCTGCTGCTGATTCCACCTCCTCCGAACCATGATGTGGACCCTCTCTCGTTCCTTAGCCTATCTATCCCTAGTTTAATTTTTTTTAGATGTTAAGATTTTTATGTTTTATGTCTTCTCTGGCTATGTTTTCCGCGACAATTATCTATAATAATGACTATCTTTTGCTTATGAATATGGTTTAAGTTTCAATTAAATTTGTTCATTTGCTCTATGTTTTGCTTGATGATTGTTGATCTTTTGATGATGTCAAAAGGGGGAAGTTTGGAAAAATGCAGAGATGCGTTCTATCCAGGAAATACAGAGGGAACTTTGGCTAAGGGGGAATATTTTGTTAACTCTGAAGAGTAAGAATAACAGTGCATTTGTTAAGGGGGAACCACACACGAATTCTTTTTCTGGTCTATATTTCTTTATGGTTTCTAGACATGCATTTTTGGTATAGGTTTGTCATCATCAAAAAGGGGGAAATTGTTGGAACAATAGTTGTTCCATGGTTTCTCTTAGTTTTGATGATAACAAACTTAGTTAATATAACTTGCTTCTACATGTAAGTGTTTCAGGAAAATAGGTACATGGTCACGAGTGATGGAACATCGTGAGGAACGATGGAGGGAACGAGTGACAGATTTAGGAAGCGCGTCTCAGAAGGAACGTGGCTTTCTATAAATGGCAAGTTACCTTATCTTCTGCGAGCGATCTTCTACGAAGATTTCCAGCTGTAGGCGGTTGCTTAAGGAGATAAAAGAGAGGATAAGATCAATCTTCACACGATCTTATCTTAGGAAATCCGAGATCATTCGGTTTTGGGAAGAATCGGCATGGTTGAGGATCCGAAATCACAAACAATCTTTTTCCTTATTGTGTGGGATTTGTTAAGTGGAATATCAGCGTAATTAGGCAAGAATTACGTGTGAGATCAGACTTAACTTATCTTATAAATAGCTAGGATTAGCTAGGGTTAAAAGTGTGGTTGAACGAGTATTGAAGACGAAGAACTTGAAGAGAGAGCTTTTCAAGTGTACGAGTGTGTGGCTTTTTCCGGTGAAGAATCCACAAGTAAGTCAGTAGTTTACTTTGTCTTAGGTTTACGCTTAGGGTTGTAGAAGTCTAGTTGGTTGAACTTTGGTCGGTGCCTTAGTTACCAGGGAACTTGACTTGTCTTGTAATCGTTGAAACTTAATAAAAGTATTCTATTGAAAATCCTCTGAGAAGGAGTCTCAGGGTAGATGTTTTTCTTTCTACGACTTGTTGGTCGGACAGAAAGTTTTCCTCTCTAAATTCTGTGTTCTATTGTTTATTTCCGCTGCCCAGGGAACCTTACTAGTTCCCTGTATTGCTACTAACGCGTCACGATCCAACAAAGACTGTGGGGATGCAGACAAACATACCTAAGAGAAGGCAAAACAAGTACAACTCAAAACCAAGTCTAGCAACTCCAAAACCCAGCACTGCCTATTAGAAGTATATCCAGAAAAAGAAGCTCTCCATACTTACTATAGGCAAACCATATTTCTTTGAGATATTCATGTATGAATATATTCATATATATTCATTAACGATACACACGTAGTAACTTACTTCCGTTACAAACCATATTTCTTTGAGATAGATAACATGCATAAAATAGATAGAAAAACACACAAACATAGAAAAAAACACAAGCTGCTCTGTGAAAACAGATTTATTCTTATAGTACATTAAAGTCGATCGACATGCATGAAGTCAATCCCACTCGATCATCATCAAATCGGCACATGATCGATCGATTGTCTAGTCTTTGAGATGTGCTTCGATATTCTTGGTCAAAGTGACCACGAGGTCGGCCCAACTAGTTGGATCGGGCACATCTTCATTAAGCTTCTCGTATTCAAACGTCCACTTGACAAGACAGAGGTTATCACCTTTAGGCGTAATCTGGAGGTGGTTTGATATGGATTTTAGATTGTAATTAACCAGAATATCTCCTTCGATCACCCTAAATGTCATTTTCCTCTGCTCCAAATCCACATTCTCCATTATTGATTTTGTCATCGAAGCGTTTCCATCTATACAACAGCAAATGGCACAATTAGTGCTTAAGGTCTTGCTACACTTTTTAAAAAAAACATACTTTTTGGTCAAAAGTAATATTTTATTTGTCGAAAAATGTGTGAAAATAGTTAATATTTATATATTTCAACACGAAAGGAATTGGTTGCAATATAATGAGATCCTCAGTCCTAAAGTAAAATACTTTTACACGTGCGCGTACCATGAACGTAGTTCCAAACGACAATAGTGCCATTTTCCCCGAGTTCTCCCTTTAGCGCATTGCAACCTTAGATTTCTAAAGGGGTAATCTTGGCGAGATGGCTAGGATTACTTGCATAGACTTTGTAGAAGCGGTCTCCACATGACCTAACTTCAATTTCAATTGTCAGTTTTCCTCTCAAATCTGCTTGCATTTTGTAAATAAATCAACTTAGGAAAGATAAAGTGATGAGCAATTGCCCCTTTATATAGAATGATTTCGGAAGGGAGCATCAACTAGATTGGCTTACACGCAAACGATTTTTAGGCCTGGTAACTTAATTTGGACCTTTTTACAAGTAAAATCTTTCCGAAACTAAAATATTTCCAAAATAAGGGCATAATGAAAACATTTTACTAGTTTTATTTATTTAGGAATTTTATTTTATTTTTTTAAGGGTTTATGAATCTTCTTTTAGTATTTTAGTTTTAAAAGAAGGTTTCTTATCCTATACTCTTAGAGCATAGGTTAAAAAGGCCGACATAATAATATGAATATCGATAAGAATAGTTTTAGCGTGCATTTGCCGCCTCCTTTTCCTTTCCATACCTCCTACACCCACCCCCGCCCACCCCCCACCCCCCCTAAAAAAAGAATGCGAATAGTTTTGCTTAAAATGCTCTCACCTTTGGAAGAATGAGAATAATACCCCAATTTTCAAGTTATTATAAAATTATTCCAATTTTTATGGTAATGGTTTATACGGAGTATAACATAAAAAAAGTTATGCAAAAGGTGTATTTATTGTACATGTTAAATGTATACTTATAATTTTTTATTTTTTATTTATATTTTAATTAAAATTAAAACTACTCTCCTAACAAAATATAGTTCACTTTTTTTTATTAAAATACTCATAGTTAAATGTTTACTTTTTACATTGGAAATAAAAATGAGACAAATTTAGTTCACTTTTATTTATTAAATAGATGGGTCAAAGTGGGAAAATTGTATTAAAAAATATAGAAAATAAGTCTTTATAAACATGACTTTGAACCTAAAAAAAACCAAGTAGAACTAAACGAAGGAAGTAATAAGTTATATAAGTGTTCTAAACCAAAAAAAAAAGTTATATAAGTGTTATTCTTCACACCTCTTTTATTTTTACATCGCACTTACCTCCTTTTAGTGGCAAAAATACCCTTCCAAATAATATTTTATAATTTCCACTTCTTTTGGTTGCAATTTCCACTTTGTTTTTGTTTACTTTTAAGTCATCAATTCCTTAAGTACTTTGAAGTTGTGCGAGTATATCGGAATCGTCCGTAGGGTATGCTCGAAGCCTGTCTTCAGTCATTAACACAACCTATATATCCCTCAAGATGGTGATCAGGTAATATTGAAGTCGTCAGAATCGTCGTACGTGTTGCAATACACTTCTCAATTTTATTCACCAACAAAACTATAATGTCCCCTAGGGTTTTCAAACGAACAATTCTCAATTTCTCGAGTAAATTTCTACAATTTTTGCTAAATTTGATTGCACTCTTGTTAAATTGGTAAATGCATGAAGCAATTGAGCATGGTTGACTCACAATTCACTATTCAATTTACCATTTAGTTGAAATTGATAATTTAGTTCGGCGATAGAAAGCATAGGGGCAATACGAATTGTGAGATTATTGGTTGCCAAATCAATAAGCACTTACTGGACATGCAATTTGTAAGCGAAAATCAAAATTCCCTATGAGAAGATGACATATTCCTCAATTCAATCTTATGTAAAGAAGTTTATCCATCCTTTAATAATCCCTAATAGAGAGAATTATAGCTTTGAATAATTTTTATAATTTTATCAAAATATAAGGTTATTATTGTAATTCAACAGCGTGTTGTTTAGTAAAATGGTGTGAAGAACAACAACCCCATGAGTTATCCTCAAAGTTCATATTGGTCATATTCGACCAAGCTCAAAAATATAGAAAAAAAAAAAAAAAAAAAAAAAAAACTTGGAGACAGAAAGAAAAGGGTGAATTTGACCGAGCTTGTTTAAAAGGAAATACACTTTCATGAAAAATAATATCTCTGAAAACTTGTACCTAGTGTGTGTCCACATTGTAAACCTTTTATGCCTTCATTCCAAAAGGGCACCCAATGAACACACACTTAGATGCTTTTTTTTCAAATTTATCTCTTCCTTTCTCAAAGTGGATGCATAACACAAACAACAAAGCTTCTCAACTAGTTATAATCTGGCTTTTTTTTTCAATGATAAGTACGTACATAAAGAGAAGAGTTAATACAGGATTTTAGAAGGAACAAAAATTCCTCCCCCAAAACTAAATTGGTAATTGTGATTGAAATATTAAGGCACGAGCAGTAGTAACAACTCTGTGGCCATCAACAAGCACACTAGGCCATCATTGTCTTTAATCGGCGGTCCTTGGGTCATGATGCCAACTTTGAGCTCCTCTTGTAAGACACGAGTCCGTGTCCGAGTAATCCGACCCAAAAGAGGTAAAGTGCCCTGTTGGATAATGGTGCCATGGGAACAGACATTGTTACCATGGAACAATACCGATCGTCTCTTGTGTTTTAATAATGACAAACTCCAAGAGATTTGATGGATTGTATGTTTCCATAGTAATTTCAGGTAATACAGGTCAAATGAGAAGTATGGAAGCAAGAATGAGTTGATGTTGATGTGAGGGAACAACGTCTGTTCCAAAGGGAACAACAGTGCCAGCAGCGTCTGCGCTGGGCAGATTCTAAATAAGGAAAGCACGTCCTTTCAACTTTGGAAGATTTGATTCTCGAAGATTTGACAGTTGGAATAGTTGGTTATTAGAAGATAATCTCTAAAGATAAAATCGGAATCATATCTCACCAAATTGGGAGTAGCTTGTATTTCGTGGCAAGGAAATAATATTATATCAGATCCAAGTCTCTTCTATAAATAAGAGTATCGTTTAGGTTTTCTATTGACCGATCTCGACCGATCTCCATTGCTATCGAGCAGCTGAGCATTCAAGTGCCATTGAAGCTTCGTCAAGGTGCTAAGTAAGTTGTTACTAGGGTTTTTAGGTCTTCTTAGATTATTATCTTTACGTGCTTAGGCTGAGAAGTTAGGGTTTGATAAATCTAGGGTCTAGAGATTAGACTAGATTATCTTGGAGTCCCTGCTTGTCTTTGTAGCTCGTGAAAGAATTAATAATATAAGAAGTCATTTGAAATCCTCTAAGGAGGTAGTGGTTTTACTCGTTCAACTAGTTGGTTGATCGAGGTTTCCACTCTAAAGAGATCGTGCCAAACTGTTACCTGCATAACTGTATTTATTTCCGCTGCCCAGTTCACTGTTCCCGTGGGAACAGTGTCTGTATTACTAACACACTCGTTCCAACATGCCCGGCGTTTGCTTGGCCGCGACGGTGGCATCGGCGCCTTCAATGGGTGACTGACACTCATCTCTTCTTGTAGCATTTTGAGCGGCGCTTCCAAGGCCATCTTGTCCCATAGGGTCCACTAAGTCTCCACCCGAAATATGGCTCATGGAAAAGTGTGACGATTCGATGGTTGTCTCATCTAGAGTTGAGGCGTGGGCGCACCCCTCGGCGGCGGTGTCGGCGGCTTGCTCTCTTGTTGCCTCGGGAAGGTTTATGTCTTGGCCTTGAAGTGGCATGGTCACATCAAACCCCCTGTTAGGGAGCTCCGTCTTCGAATCCCTGGAAAGTACCGATCAACAATAGATTCAAGGTATATTAACCATTGGATATGTCTATTGTTTATAGTTTTTCATTTTATTTAGGGAAAATTGTATTTAACCACCCTTATTTTACACTTGTTTTAATTAACCACCCTTTGCATTTTTTTCTACACTTAACCACCCCTTATTTGTAAATATGTGTATTTAACCACTCATTTTGGTAAAAAAAAACGATATTATTTTCTTCGTTAAGTAAAGTAAATTACGTTTTTGCCCTTTTTTAATTTTATTTATAATAAATAAAAGAATTTAGGAATAAATTGAGCTTGAAATGTCATTATCATTCGATTTCGGCCTACATCTCAACCTTTTGAGTCTCGAGTCGTCGTCTATCAACTTAGACATGATCGACTCGAAGGGACGCTCAAAGTTGTCAGAATCAGATCCAAAACCCATGGTGTTGGGCTCTTTACATCAGTGAAGTCGTAGTTCTTCGCCATTTAATGGAGGTATGAAATTATATATTATGGAGGAAATTAGGTCAGAGTTGCAAAAATCGGCGTATTGAAAATTGAAAGTGTCAATTATGGGTTTTCCTTTATTTGTTTATTGTAAATAAAATTTAAAAAGAAAGGAAAAAACGTAATTTACTTTACTTAACGGAGAAAATGACGTTTTTCGTTAAAATGGGTGGTTAAATGCACATAATTACAAATAAGGGATGGTTAAGTGTCGAAAAAAATATAAAGGGTGGTTAATTATAACAAATATAAAATAAAGGGTGGTTAAATGTAATTTTCCCTTTTGTTTATTATACTTGTTCATTTTCTAGGTAGCCTTATAGTATAACAGGGAACTGACGTGGATTCAATATAATGGGCCAAAGTAATGATGCCCACTAGTTTATTTAAATAACTTAGTGAGGCCTTATAGGATGTGGATCAATTAATAGGCCATCCAAGGTTTCAAACTTTGGATATAGCCTTAAGCTAATTTCAGAATCTTCTCTCCGGCAGCAAAGTTTGAAAAACCAATGCAAATACCATATGCATCCACTAAAAGATACTTAAGGATGATATAAATTAATTAGATAATCAATAAATAATCCGAAAACTAATCCCAAAGTATAGAGAAATACATTAACGTAATTTTCATGACTTACATTACATAGTACACAATAACATTGATCATATATAGTTAACCTAACACATTAGCACATGCATACATAAATAAGAAAAAAGCTTACACAAACAAACTTATAACATGTCTCTCAAACGTTGCTTTATTTATGACACGATATCGGACAAGTTAAACGATCGACCCATACCAAGTGTTAAATTGACCGTTTTATGCATATGATTATGACCAACTCATACGTTTAGGCTTTGAGATGTTGATCCTCGATGTTTTTGCACAATTTGAGTATCATTTCGAGCATGGCGGTGGGATGAGGAACATCTTCATTAAGCCTTTCATACTCTAAAGTCCAATTGATAAGGCTAGCCTTGACATGAAGGTGGAGTGAGGTTTTCTTGTAATAACTCTTCAGAAGATCTCCTTCAATTTCCCTCATGGTTAATGTCTTGTTCGCTCCGTCCATACATACATTTTCCACTACTTTCTTTGAGACGAATGCTTTTCCATCTACGTACCAAAAAAAACAAAATCAAATCATAATCGATCAAATGATTAAGGCTTCAGTGTAGTATGTACTATGAAGTTTCCTATTCGACTCCTATGGGCAGTGCCCAAGACAAAAAAAAAAAAAGTCGTGCAGAGTCAATTAGTACGATAAATTGGTTAAATTAGAACTGTATATATTGCTAATAAAACGAGCTTGTGAAATAATTAAGTTAATAATAGCAGATTGATTTGATCATACTCATAGTGTAGTTCCACAAGAGGATAGAGCCGTTCTTTCCGAATTCGCCCTCGAGAAGTTGGCAGCCTTGAATCTGAGCCGGGGCGATTTTGGAGATGTGATGAGGTTTGGTTGCAACGAGGTCATGGAAGAGATCTCCGTATGATGTCTTCAGCAATCAACTTTCCCTTCAAACCCATTTTGCAAACAAACTTAAATGTCTTTTTATGTGAAAATGAAGAGAATATGTTAAGAGATGATGGAGAAAGCAAAGAGGGAAATGCAATGGGCAAATTTTGGCCGTTTATATAGAATTGAAGATGGAGTAAGTTGTTGTTGTTTTTTACGAGGGACCACCAAAAGGTGGTAAACTCTCATTTTATGAAATAGTCGGCAAAGTTTTTTGTTTGAAAATTGTAAATATATTTCCAAGGATCCTAAATGATCAGAGAACCATATACAAAAAGGCCTAATACAAAAACCCAGGTGACCCAGGAATAGTCGGCAAAGTTTATGAACAAAGTGAATTGATTTGCATCGACCGGCTCGATCCAATGAAAGAAAGAAGAATGAGAATTGATTTTTCACCCCACGTGAAAAGATTAGGGATGTACATGGGGAGGGGCCGTGCGGAGATTACATTCCTCGTCCATGTCTCTGCAACCCTATTATCCCTCGTCCCTGTCTAAATCCTCGGCAGAGAACGAGGCGTGGAATACCAGCCGGGGGTGGAGAATTAGTTTAATTTTTTATATGTTAAAATTAAAATATACTACATATTTTTATATCTTATATACGTTTTCATATAAATAATATAAAATAATTTATGGTAATATATATATGGGGAAATTGGAGCTGACAGTACATTCACCGACCCTGTCCGGAAATAAAAACCCGTTCCTCATCCCTGCTAAGTCGGGAAATCCCGACGAATTAAATATGCACTCCTAAGAAACAGGGACGAAGTAGAGATCAAATCAAAAATCTTTCAACATCTCAATACCTCATACACCTAGACCACCCCACGTTATATACTTTGATCAAAGTCATTGAATAGATTAGAGTTTAATGAAGTTGGACTACTCATATATTCATTTAATGTGAACGGAATCTTAAGGTAGTCTTGGCTTTACAACAAGGCCGCCCCACTTTTATTGCATTGCGCCATCTACTAGCTAATTCGTATATGTATACGAATGTTAATTTACCCTAATACATTATAAAGCAGAACCCAAGTTCGTTGTAAAATTTGCGCCACGTGACATTTTTGAATAAATTAATGTGAAATTATATCTATAACTATATATTAAAGCTATACATTTTCAAGCCACCAGAACGATTCTGACATCACCTCATATTTATAAAATTTATTTTTATTCCTGATATTTTAACTTTTTCCTATTAAATTGTTCTTTAACTATTTAAATCTATCTTTAACATCAAACAAATATCTATTTAGTATTAACAATATCTTTTGAAAACTTCCTTATACAAATATTTAAAATTAAAGATAACAAATTTAAAATATTTTAAAATAAGTATGAATATCTATTATCTTTTAGCATGTCATCTTTTCACGAATTTATATATATATATATATATATATATATATATATTCTTTTATAAAAGAAAAAATTAATGACAAAAATATTTCATAATCTCTAAATTAAGGTACATAGAAAGTAATATAAAAATATAAAAATATAATATTTAATCTTATCTAATCTTTACTTTATAAATATATAATAAAGTTGTACCTTTTCGAATCACCAGAACGATTCTGGCCCCACCTTTTATTTCAAACATTAATTTTTATTTCTATTATTATAACTTCTTTCTTATGTTATTTTTAAACTATTTAAATTTATCTCTAACATGAAACAAATATCTATTTAGTATAACAATATCTTTTAAAAGCTTCCTTATACAAGTATTTAAAATAAAAGATAAAATATTTAAAATATTTTAACATACATATAAATCTTTTAGCATATATCTTTTGAGGAATTTATTTATAGATATATATTGATTTTTTTATAATCAAAAATTAATGATAAATATTTATAATGTTATAAAATTAATAAATAAGATATAATAAAATAGATATGTTGAAATATTTGATAATCTTTAAATTTAGGTACATGGAATGTAATAAAATATGAATAATATAATATTTAATCTTATCTATTTTATACTTTATCGAACCACAAAATGAGTCTGTTCCCATCATAAATTAAATTAATTAAATTAATCAAATATATTATATAATTAAATAATCTTTATCTTTCATATTTTATCTTATCTTATTTATTAAGTTAACTATTATTTTTTAAATTCTTATTTCATCCATATTTGAATATAATAAATTTTTATTCATATTTTATCTTTTTTTAATTACATATCTATTAAATATCATCAAGGAAAAAGAGAAACGTAATTTTTTTTATCTTAACAATATGTCTTCATTCTCAACATTAAATTTAACCATTTATTTTGATTAAAAAAATTATACATTCTACGAGCAATAAAATTGCTTATATTAAAGTTTATATTATATTTTTATTTATTAATATCTTATTTATAATCTATAACTATATATTAAAGATATACCTTTTCGAGCCACCAGAACGATTCTGGCCCTACCTCATATTTACAAAATTAATTTTATTCCTAATATTCTAACTTTTTCCTATTAAATTCTTCTTTAACTATTTAAATCTATCTTTAACATCAAACAAATATCTATTTAGTATTACACTATCTTTTCAAAACTTCCTTATACATATATTTAAAATTAAAGATAATAATTTTAAAATATTTTAAAATAAGTATAAATATCTTTTATCTTTTAGCATGATGTCTTTTCACGAATTTATTTATAGATATATTTTTTTCTTTTGTAATAAAAAATTAATTATAAAGACTTATAATGTTTAAAAATAATAAAAATAGGTAATAATATCTATAACTATATATTAAAGATGTATCTTTTCGAGCCACCAAAACGATTCTAGCCCCAACTCATATTTAAAAAATTAATTTTTATTTATAATATTATAACTTCTTTCTATTAAATTCTTTTTAACTTATCTCTAACGTCAAACAAATATCTATTTAGTATAATAATATTCTTTGAAAGCTTACTTATACAAATATTTAAAATTAAAGATAAAATATTTAAAATACCTTAAAATAAATATAAATATTTTAGCATATATCTTTTGACGAATTTATTTATAGATATATAGTGATTTTCTTTTATAAAAAAAATTAATGATAAATATTTATAATTTTTAAAATTACTAAAATAGATAGTAAATTATTTATTCGATATTGAAATATTTAATAAACACTAAATTTACTTACATGCAAAGTAATAAAATATGAAGAATATAATATTTGAATAAAAAATTATATACATTCTACGAGTAATAAATTACTTATGTTAAAGTTTACATTATATTTTAATTTATTTATTAATATCCTATTTATAATGTCTATAAAATATCGAATCGAAGTCGTACATGGTACGACGGGTAAAACTAGTTTATTAATTACTTGTTAGATTGCTAATTTGAAATTTATATTTTGATTCTAACAAAATTGATGATGTGTCATTTCATGGTGCTATATTTTTATATTAAGTATAAAATTATTTTCTAACTATCCTACATTTATTAAATAAATAAATTCTTACTAGAATATCTTAATCATATAATTTAGATTATTATATATATTGAATGTTCAATAAAATGTTAAAGCTAAACACAATAACAAAATGGGCATGCTGCAAAATTTTGTAAATTATTGAGAATGAATCATATCCCACGTCTGAAATCTAAAGAGAAATAAGTCTGTATATATATCTTTGGGTTATTTCTCTTATTGCCAATTGATTTTAGGATGAAATCTCATGGGCTTTTGTGCTAGGTCCATTTACGCATGCTCAACCCAACAAATCTCTGATATTTCCATTGAGTGCTAGATCCATTCACACATGTGTGCGCTCAACCCAACACGCCGTAACTTCTTATTCCTTCTGGTATCAGAGCCAGGTCCATTCGCGCATGTGTTACCTTTTCCTTCTGGTATCAGAACCAGGTTACCAACCGCAACGAACTTGTGTGCTAGATCCATTCGCACATATTTACTCTCAACCCAACACATCCCTGATATTTCCTCATAAATATTAATTATTGTAATGTTTAGATTATTATATATTTAAGTCGAGCACTATTAAATTCAAAATTTTCATGTATCTTTCAAGTATTATGTGGATAGATTGGTTAGGTCTAGGGCCGGCCATATCGGTCAAATTAATCAATGAAAAGTAAACAAAGTTAAGAAAAACGTGACTTATAGATATTTTTTTTGTCACCACGTCCAAAAGATATTACCTAAAAAATATCTATCTAATACAATGATAAAGTAAAATTAATATAATTATAAAAAGTTGTCATATATCCTAATCTAAAACTATCATTTACCCCACTATCTCTACTCATTTTTTTCTTTTTTTTTAACAATTTTAAAATCTATTTAATACAATGCTAAGAGAAAAATCTTCTATTTGTAAAAAAGTTGGTTCTTCCTTAGATATGGAAGGCCAATTTTAAAAATATCTATTTTTAATAACCATCTCTCTTTTTTAGTCGTTTAATGCTCTTAAAAAATTATATTAAATTCATTAGATACTTATTGAAATTAGTTATTCAACTCGATTCTTTTGTAAAGTAAATTAAAATAAAAAATATGATGCAATAACCAGTTATAATAGCATGATCAATTTAAAACCCTAATATACATGATAAGTATTAATGTAATGTACAACATAAGTTACATATACTTTCTTAACTTAAAAAACTTTCAATTAAAAAAATTTACAAATATAAATATAAATTATATTATACATTATCTGGACATGGTACGAGATTTGGGCTAGTTATCTAAAAAAAGATATTACCTAAAAAGATATTGCTATCTTTATTACCTAAAATGGAGCCCCCAAACCTAACTCATCTAACCACATAGTACCCATCAAAGATCCGTCCAACTTTGTGGTCAATTACCCTGGTCCAAGGTTTTCTATTAGTCCACATACTAGCGTAATTTCCGCGTCATGCGCGGAATTTCTTAAAATTTTATTTGAATTTCATATCTAAAATGAATCATTCTGTATATTGATCGATTTAACATATGTTTATATCATAGAATGAATACACATCCAAAATTGAATTTTAATGGCAATTAATGAAAAAAAATCAAATAAGCATCCATAAACACGAATAAGGTTGGGAGAGGTACCTTAAATTTTAGGTGAAATTTAAACTTCGATCATGTCATGTAAGCTTGAGTAAGCTTCATCAACTCTTTACATTGAAAAGATGGTACAAATTAATTTTTTGACTCAAGGTTGGATAAGCTCAAAATAAACATCGCGGAACAGACCCCCCTATGAAATCGAGGTGACTTAATGTAATGGCCTTATTTTTTACTCCGTGATATGATCAATGAGAATTTTGTAGAATTTTATTAAAAATTATCATTTATTAAATTTTAAAATCTAGATTATCTAAAAATAGTGTTATTTATGTGAAAAAAATTTGGTATAGTAAGAGCTATTAAGTCATTACTATAGTTGAATGAGAATTCGAATTTGTAACCTAGTAGTCATGGTTGTCATCACCTCGCTACCAACAATATTTTATTAAATGTTAAACAACTTTGAGCAGAGAAGGTCCACCTAGTTAATTAGACGGTTCAAACAGGCGTCTATGCAAATGAAAATACTAAATGAGTTGGGTGCTTCAAATACATAGGTAGAATTCTTAGAACAGAGCCTACTAACTAAATTACCAAGACTTTGACTATGTGAAAATAATTTACATCACATTATAGAACAAAAAAAACATAAATGTTTATTTGTATTTTTTTTATTTTAAACTTTCAATAAATATGACCCATATGTTTTAAATAACAAAGAAAATAGGTACATACAATTATAAATATGGTTAAAATTTCTTACCTAAATAATATTGATTTTGCTTGATTTATAAAATCGAACTTACCATGTTTGAAAGTGTGAGTGTATCTTTTCCTTAATTTTTCTATAACACAATTATCACCAAATTTTCTGAATAACTTGCATTCCCATTTTTGGTAAAAATTCATTTCCTTGTATTTAATTGCATGAAAATTATTTTTTAGATTTTGTTGGGATATTATCAAACCAAAATGTATAATTTTTTTATTGTTTTTAATAATGTAATGTTCGGGATCCGTTTTTCATTTTAGGTCGGAAAAACAAATTTCTTAATTCATAAGCAATCGAATTTCTTGGTTCGCAAGTAACCCCAGATTAGAGGAGTACTTAGTTATATCCGTTAATTTTTTTTTCTGAAGCCTTTATGTACGTATATGTACATATAAATTATGTGTGTGTATATATCCAAAAAAAAAAAAAAAAATTATCCTTATCAAAACAATAAAATCCTAGGCTAATCCAACTATAAATACGTTTAACCCTAGTCATCAAAGTCGTTTAGCATAACCCTAGACTGAATTTTCTTTCCTCGTTCCTCGTCGGTCGCTTTAAACCAGTGATCAAGTTTTCTCGTTATCGGTTCGCCACCCTCGTTCGAATCCACCGGTCGCCTTCACCAGTGACCTCGTATCATCATCGCTTTCAAGGAAAGCTTCACCGATTTTGCCTCGGGATTTGTCGCGCCGCAAAGCCAGTGAGCGAGCCGCACCATCAACACCTTGTTTCCGAATAGGACGCCGGGTTGAGCACTCGCAAGATCCGTCAGAATTCGCGATCGTCGTTGTTAACCGATTGAAACAACCGTCGGTATGTCAAGACCTTTCCTTTATTTGTTCTTCTCGGGTTTTTCCGTTGAGGTGGGCTTGGGCTGTCTAGCCATCGGCTTGATCGGTGTCGTCGGTTGATCGGGAGGGGCAGTGTGTTACTCGATTGTGGTGTTGGGAGGGGTAAGGTTGGGTGTCGGAGAAATTGTGGCCATGTGTGTTGTGAGTTTAGGAGGTTGTTGGCTTTAATTAATTTCACAAGATCATTATATTATAAATCTCTAATTTTATAAGCCTGATGTTTTGTTTTCTTATATATAGGTTTAGATGTTAACGTTGTGTATAAGTATATAGTGTTAGATTAGTTTAGTGGTAAAGGGTAGTTAATGCTTTAGTTGCTTTCGTTGGTTGGTTAATTAGTTTGAACCTGTATATTTTTTTTTTCTTGGACAATGATCACTTTCGTACAGTGGGAAGTTGCTGAGTTTAATTTGATCAACTATTTGGTTAAAAGGGGATGTAATTAATTAACTAGTTAGAGGCTGTACACATAGGTTTAGTGGGTATGCGTTTTAATGGGAGGAAGGTGTTGTTTATGTTAGTGTTTAGAATTAGTGGTATGGTTCGAAGTGGGGTTTTGAGTTTATATTGTTTATCGATCAGATGCATTCGAGTTATTTAGTCAGTTTCAAACGTATAATTAGCTGGTCTTGTAGGACAGTTTCGTATCTAATTTAATCATACGCATTCATATTTCTTTTAGGAAGTTGTTTTTGCTCAAGTCCTTAGTTTCTATCCTCGTCAAAGGATTCTTCGTTGAGGTAAGTCGTTTTTCGACTTGCTCGGTTCTTTTCTCCCTTGTTAGATTGCGTATCGATATTGTAGGACGGGTTTTGGGAATTAGTCCCGAATACCTTTTAAATTGTTTTGAACTCCTTGTGTGTTGTGTGCGTTAATGATTTTAAATGTGATTTATCGGAAAATACTTTGGAACGTTTTCTCTGTGTTGGTACCGTTTCCGACATGGCCCATTGTAGCTGGTGTTGAGGAAGAGTTGGCTACTTTGACCCGTGTGACTGGGAAAATCGTACCCCTTCAAACGAAAATTGTTATCTGTGTGTTTTTGGAAAGCGCTCCAGTGGAGGCTTAGCCCGGAGTTAGAAGGGAGATTGGGAAGTGGAGTGGGAGGGCCTGCCTCTGCACTCGGCGCGGTGATGAGCGCCTTGGAAGTCGGACCGTGGACAAAGGAAGAAGTGCATTACTGTGTGATTGTGATTGTGAATGCGTATGTGACTTGTGTGACTGATATAACTAATTTAGGTATTGGCCTTTAGAGTTATGATTGCGGTTGTGGAATTGTTTGCTGACTATAGATAAACGATTTTAAAGCGTTCTACAGTTTCCATATTCTTTCTAGCTTGGTAGATTAGACGCTGATCCTTCGGGGAACATTTTTCAGTTCCAGGTATGAATCAGGAAACCATGCAGGAGCCTTGGCCGGATGGTGGAGTGGATTGTTGACGCACGTGTCATTAGTTTGGGATTTTCGGGAGGATTTCGGGAGGATTTATTATTATTACTAGTTCTGTTGAATTATTTTAATTGTTAATTTGTAAGTGTTGTTTGGAATATTTCGAGGAAATTTTGGGAAAAGGTTACTTGGTAATTTTTGTTTATGCATTTGGGCATTCAAACATGTTTTATATCGAATTTTATAAATCTGAAAGTTGGATGTTTTCACTTGTTTCTCGTCGTGCCCGCGTTGTTAAGATCCTACAGTGTAGTTGTCAACCTAAATAATAGTACCTTGTAAGGTCTATTCCCTAGTAGCGCCTCGTCGGAAGACGGGGTGTTACAAATTGGTATCGGAGCCAGGTTGACAACAGGGCACATGGAACTGACCAACAAAGAGTACCCGAGGTCCAACTTAAAACCAAAACCGGCCGGTGTTTTCAAATGTTTTTACTGGGGTAGACATGTTGCATATATGGGGGGTAGGTGACACGTCGCGACTCCGCCCCATCAACCGAAGAACCTCACGTAGATTAGTAAGAATTACGTTAATAGATAGAATGTTTAAGTATTGACCGTGGGACTTTCTATTATAGATGGCCCCACCAATCAGAGCTATAGCTGTTGCAGCTAACGGAAGAGGTCGCGGAAGAGGCCGCGGTAGAGGCCGAGTAGGAGGTCGTGGCAGGGGTAGAGGAGAGATCCCTGTAGCTGCTGAGCCAGAGGTACAACAGGATAACCATCAGGAGGAGGTTGCTGAGAGTCAGGATGTGGCTGCTGCTGTTCATCGAGAAGACAGTGCCTCTGTCGCTGGAGGAGGTCTCCCAGCAAACGGGGCTCAGGTGGGAGGAGGAGTACCACCAGCAGGATTGGCCCCAGAAGTGACTGCTGCGATTCAGCTGTTATTGCAGACGTTGATGGGTGCGGGAGCTACACCGAATCTGAACGCAGCTGCAGGGCAACAAGGAGCTGAGAGGAGGGCACCTGGACCAGATTCTATTTTGGCTGCCCAACTGGGAGCAGCGCCAGCTTCTGGAGGACCAGTGATAGCTGATCAGGTGGTCGAACCGAGGAGACAGTATCGTGAGCCTCAGCCTGATAAGTGGCTCGCAGAGTTTAGGAAGACTGGAGTACCGAACTTTGCTGGAGCTCAGGGTTCTGACGTAGAGCAGTGGCTGAGGAGAGTAAAATCGGCATTGGATTCTATTAAGGCACCGGAGGAGCGGAAGATGTCTTTAGTACAGAGTCTGCTACAGGAGAGCGCTTTTGACTGGTGGGAGCTGTGTAGGGACCACCGGACTGAGGTTACTTTCGAGGAGTTTGAGAGGCAGATTCGAGATCGGTATTGTCCTCCGGTGGTGAGGGCGGCACGAGAGGCTGCTTTTCGGGATGCTGGACCCGAAAATATCACAGTATCTGAGACTATTCTGAAGTTTCAGCAGGAGTTGGCAGCGGTGCCAAATGCTGCCCCGACTGAGGAGTTGAAGATTGCGACCTTTCTGAAAAGGTTGCAACCGCATTTACGTGCTTATGTGTCTGGTCTTAGACTCACGACATTGACAGAGGTTCAACAGTCTGCTTTGGCGTATGCTATAGCCACTCTGAGGCCGGAACAGGTGGATGCTCAGGTAGGAGGGGGTAAGAGACGGAAAATGGCAGCTGCATCGACTTCTAGGGGTGACAATCAGTCTGGACAGTACCCGCAGAGTAGACTTGAGTTCCAGCCATCGGGACGCCAAGAACGATCACAGCAGAGTCGGGCTGTCGGGAATCAAAGACAGTGCTACAACTGTGGAAGCGCTGAGCACTTGAGGAACCAGTGTCCTAGTCCAATGAAGGATTGCTTTACATGTGGGAAGCCCGGACATCTTCAAAGGTTCTGTACGGTTGGCGCGCCTTCGCAAGGATCGGTACCGGGAACGGGAAATCGGGGAGTCCATCATCGACCACCAGCACGGCAAACACCAGATCAGAGTGTTGGTCGGAGTGCAGGAGCTAGTAACACGGGCGCAGTTCCTACTCGAGTATTTGAGATGAAGGGAATGGAAGGATCGGATCTCTTCGCTCCACCCGACGACCTAGCTTGAGATTTCTAATCATCGGTTGATAGTGTGGTTTAGCTGCTAGTAGTTTAGTTTTCAGGACATGGCAACCTTTAGTTGTTCATTAGGGTTGTTCGGTTGTTTGAATCGGGATTTTGTTGCTTTGTTTATGACTGTTTTTTTTTTTTTTGGTTGTTGGATAATTGTTTTGTTTGGACGTTGTTCATGAAAACGAGATTGTTTTTGTTTGTTTATTAGGGCCTTAATTTTATATATTCTAGTTCGTAGGATATTTTGAAATTCTGGTTCGAGGACGAACCCTCTTTGAGGGGGAGAGGTTTGTGAGAACCTCAAATATCTTTTCTTTTCTTTCGTATAAAGCCTCAAATATCTTTTCTTTTCTTTCGTATAAAGCCTCAAATATCTTTTCCTTTGTGTAAAAGTTTCGGGACGAAACTTTCTTAAGGGTGGTAGTATGTAATGTTCGGGATCCGTTTTTCATTTTAGGTCGGAAAAACAAATTTCTTAATTCATAAGCAATCGAATTTCTTGGTTCGCAAGTAACCCCAGATTAGAGGAGTACTTAGTTATATCCGTTAATTTTTTTTTCTGAAGCCTTTATGTACGTATATGTACATATAAATTATGTGTGTGTATATATCCAAAAAAAAAAAAAAAAATTATCCTTATCAAAACAATAAAATCCTAGGCTAATCCAACTATAAATACGTTTAACCCTAGTCATCAAAGTCGTTTAGCATAACCCTAGACTGAATTTTCTTTCCTCGTTCCTCGTCGGTCGCTTTAAACCAGTGATCAAGTTTTCTCGTTATCGGTTCGCCACCCTCGTTCGAATCCACCGGCCGCCTTCACCAGTGACCTCGTATCATCATCGCTTTCAAGGAAAGCTTCACCGATTTTGCCTCGGGATTTGTCGCGCCGCAAAGCCAGTGAGCGAGCCGCACCATCAACACCTTGTTTCCGAATAGGACGCCGGGTTGAGCACTCGCAAGATCCGTCAGAATTCGCGATCGTCGTTGTTAACCGATTGAAACAACCGTCGGTATGTCAAGACCTTTCCTTTATTTGTTCTTCTCGGGTTTTTCCGTTGAGGTGGGCTTGGGCTGTCTAGCCATCGGCTTGATCGGTGTCGTCGGTTGATCGGGAGGGGCAGTGTGTTACTCGATCGTGGTGTTGGGAGGGGTAAGGTTGGGTGTCGGAGAAATTGTGGCCATGTGTGTTGTGAGTTTAGGAGGTTGTTGGCTTTAATTAATTTCACAAGATCATTATATTATAAATCTCTAATTTTATAAGCCTGATGTTTTGTTTTCTTATATATAGGTTTAGATGTTAACGTTGTGTATAAGTATATAGTGTTAGATTAGTTTAGTGGTAAAGGGTAGTTAATGCTTTAGTTGCTTTCGTTGGTTGGTTAATTAGTTTGAACCTGTATATTTTTTTTTTCTTGGACAATGATCACTTTCGTACAGTGGGAAGTTGCTGAGTTTAATTTGATCAACTATTTGGTTAAAAGGGGATGTAATTAATTAACTAGTTAGAGGTTGTACACATAGGTTTAGTGGGTATGCGTTTTAATGGGAGGAAGGTGTTGTTTATGTTAGTGTTTAGAATTAGTGGTATGGTTCGAAGTGGGGTTTTGAGTTTATATTGTTTATCGATCAGATGCATTCGAGTTATTTAGTCAGTTTCAAACGTATAATTAGCTGGTCTTGTAGGACAGTTTCGTATCTAATTTAATCATACGCATTCATATTTCTTTTAGGAAGTTGTTTTTGCTCAAGTCCTTAGTTTCTATCCTCGTCAAAGGATTCTTCGTTGAGGTAAGTCGTTTTTCGACTTGCTCGGTTCTTTTCTCCCTTGTTAGATTGCGTATCGATATTGTAGGACGGGTTTTGGGAATTAGTCCCGAATACCTTTTAAATTGTTTTGAACTCCTTGTGTGTTGTGTGCGTTAATGATTTTAAATGTGATTTATCGGAAAATACTTTGGAACGTTTTCTCTGTGTTGGTACCGTTTCCGACATGGCCCATTGTAGCTGGTGTTGAGGAAGAGTTGGCTACTTTGACCCGTGTGACTGGGAAAATCGTACCCCTTCAAACGAAAATTGTTATCTGTGTGTTTTTGGAAAGCGCTCCAGTGGAGGCTTAGCCCGGAGTTAGAAGGGAGATTGGGAAGTGGAGTGGGAGGGCCTGCCTCTGCACTCGGCGCGGTGATGAGCGCCTTGGAAGTCGGACCGTGGACAAAGGAAGAAGTGCATTACTGTGTGATTGTGATTGTGAATGCGTATGTGACTTGTGTGACTGATATAACTAATTTAGGTATTGGCCTTTAGAGTTATGATTGCGGTTGTGGAATTGTTTGCTGACTATAGATAAACGATTTTAAAGCGTTCTACAGTTTTCATATTCTTTCTAGCTTGGTAGATTAGACGCTGATCCTTCGGGGAACATTTTTCAGTTCCAGGTATGAATCAGGAAACCATGCAGGAGCCTTGGCCGGATGGTGGAGTGGATTGTTGACGCACGTGTCATTAGTTTGGGATTTTCGGGAGGATTTCGGGAGGATTTATTATTATTACTAGTTCTGTTGAATTATTTTAATTGTTAATTTGTAAGTGTTGTTTGGAATATTTCGAGGAAATTTTGGGAAAAGGTTACTTGGTAATTTTTGTTTATGCATTTGGGCATTCAAACATGTTTTATATCGAATTTTATAAATCTGAAAGTTGGATGTTTTCACTTGTTTCTCGTCGTGCCCGCGTTGTTAAGATCCTACAGTGTAGTTGTCAACCTAAATAATAGTACCTTGTAAGGTCTATTCCCTAGTAGCGCCTCGTCGGAAGACGGGGTGTTACAAATTGGTATCGGAGCCAGGTTGACAACAGGGCACATGGAACTGACCAACAAAGAGTACCCGAGGTCCAACTTAAAACCAAAACCGGCCGGTGTTTTCAAATGTTTTTACTGGGGTAGACATGTTGCATATATGGGGGGTAGGTGACACGTCGCGACTCCGCCCCATCAACCGAAGAACCTCACGTAGATTAGTAAGAATTACGTTAATAGATAGAATGTTTAAGTATTGACCGTGGGACTTTCTATTATAGATGGCCCCACCAATCAGAGCTATAGCTGTTGCAGCTAACGGAAGAGGTCGCGGAAGAGGCCGCGGTAGAGGCCGAGTAGGAGGTCGTGGCAGGGGTAGAGGAGAGATCCCTGTAGCTGCTGAGCCAGAGGTACAACAGGATAACCATCAGGAGGAGGTTGCTGAGAGTCAGGATGTGGCTGCTGCTGTTCATCGAGAAGACAGTGCCTCTGTCGCTGGAGGAGGTCTCCCAGCAAACGGGGCTCAGGTGGGAGGAGGAGTACCACCAGCAGGATTGGCCCCAGAAGTGACTGCTGCGATTCAGCTGTTATTGCAGACGTTGATGGGTGCGGGAGCTACACCGAATCTGAACGCAGCTGCAGGGCAACAAGGAGCTGAGAGGAGGGCACCTGGACCAGATTCTATTTTGGCTGCCCAACTGGGAGCAGCGCCAGCTTCTGGAGGACCAGTGATAGCTGATCAGGTGGTCGAACCGAGGAGACAGTATCGTGAGCCTCAGCCTGATAAGTGGCTCGCAGAGTTTAGGAAGACTGGAGTACCGAACTTTGCTGGAGCTCAGGGTTCTGACGTAGAGCAGTGGCTGAGGAGAGTAAAATCGGCATTGGATTCTATTAAGGCACCGGAGGAGCGGAAGATGTCTTTAGTACAGAGTCTGCTACAGGAGAGCGCTTTTGACTGGTGGGAGCTGTGTAGGGACCACCGGACTGAGGTTACTTTCGAGGAGTTTGAGAGGCAGATTCGAGATCGGTATTGTCCTCCGGTGGTGAGGGCGGCACGAGAGGCTGCTTTTCGGGATGCTGGACCCGAAAATATCACAGTATCTGAGACTATTCTGAAGTTTCAGCAGGAGTTGGCAGCGGTGCCAAATGCTGCCCCGACTGAGGAGTTGAAGATTGCGACCTTTCTGAAAAGGTTGCAACCGCATTTACGTGCTTATGTGTCTGGTCTTAGACTCACGACATTGACAGAGGTTCAACAGTCTGCTTTGGCGTATGCTATAGCCACTCTGAGGCCGGAACAGGTGGATGCTCAGGTAGGAGGGGGTAAGAGACGGAAAATGGCAGCTGCATCGACTTCTAGGGGTGACAATCAGTCTGGACAGTACCCGCAGAGTAGACTTGAGTTCCAGCCATCGGGACGCCAAGAACGATCACAGCAGAGTCGGGCTGCCGGGAATCAAAGACAGTGCTACAACTGTGGAAGCGCTGAGCACTTGAGGAACCAGTGTCCTAGTCCAATGAAGGATTGCTTTACATGTGGGAAGCCCGGACATCTTCAAAGGTTCTGTACGGTTGGCGCGCCTTCGCAAGGATCGGTACCGGGAACGGGAAATCGGGGAGTCCATCATCGACCACCAGCACGGCAAACACCAGATCAGAGTGTTGGTCGGAGTGCAGGAGCTAGTAACACGGGCGCAGTTCCTACTCGAGTATTTGAGATGAAGGGAATGGAAGGATCGGATCTCTTCGCTCCACCCGACGACCTAGCTTGAGATTTCTAATCATCGGTTGATAGTGTGGTTTAGCTGCTAGTAGTTTAGTTTTCAGGACATGGCAACCTTTAGTTGTTCATTAGGGTTGTTCGGTTGTTTGAATCGGGATTTTGTTGCTTTGTTTATGACTGTTTTTTTTTTTTTTGGTTGTTGGATAATTGTTTTGTTTGGACGTTGTTCATGAAAACGAGATTGTTTTTGTTTGTTTATTAGGGCCTTAATTTTATATATTCTAGTTCGTAGGATATTTTGAAATTCTGGTTCGAGGACGAACCCTCTTTGAGGGGGAGAGGTTTGTGAGAACCTCAAATATCTTTTCTTTTCTTTCGTATAAAGCCTCAAATATCTTTTCTTTTCTTTCGTATAAAGCCTCAAATATCTTTTCCTTTGTGTAAAAGTTTCGGGACGAAACTTTCTTAAGGGTGGTAGTATGTAATGTTCGGGATCCGTTTTTCATTTTAGGTCGGAAAAACAAATTTCTTAATTCATAAGCAATCGAATTTCTTGGTTCGCAAGTAACCCCAGATTAGAGGAGTACTTAGTTATATCCGTTAATTTTTTTTTCTGAAGCCTTTATGTACGTATATGTACATATAAATTATGTGTGTGTATATATCCAAAAAAAAAAAAAAAAATTATCCTTATCAAAACAATAAAATCCTAGGCTAATCCAACTATAAATACGTTTAACCCTAGTCATCAAAGTCGTTTAGCATAACCCTAGACTGAATTTTCTTTCCTCGTTCCTCGTCGGTCGCTTTAAACCAGTGATCAAGTTTTCTCGTTATCGGTTCGCCACCCTCGTTCGAATCCACCGGCCGCCTTCACCAGTGACCTCGTATCATCATCGCTTTCAAGGAAAGCTTCACCGATTTTGCCTCGGGATTTGTCGCGCCGCAAAGCCAGTGAGCGAGCCGCACCATCAACACCTTGTTTCCGAATAGGACGCCGGGTTGAGCACTCGCAAGATCCGTCAGAATTCGCGATCGTCATTGTTAACCGATTGAAACAACCGTCGGTATGTCAAGACCTTTCCTTTATTTGTTCTTCTCGGGTTTTTCCGTTGAGGTGGGCTTGGGCTGTCTAGCCATCGGCTTGATCGGTGTCGTCGGTTGATCGGGAGGGGCAGTGTGTTACTCGATCGTGGTGTTGGGAGGGGTAAGGTTGGGTGTCGGAGAAATTGTGGCCATGTGTGTTGTGAGTTTAGGAGGTTGTTGGCTTTAATTAATTTCACAAGATCATTATATTATAAATCTCTAATTTTATAAGCCTGATGTTTTGTTTTCTTATATATAGGTTTAGATGTTAACGTTGTGTATAAGTATATAGTGTTAGATTAGTTTAGTGGTAAAGGGTAGTTAATGCTTTAGTTGCTTTCGTTGGTTGGTTAATTAGTTTGAACCTGTATATTTTTTTTTTCTTGGACAATGATCACTTTCGTACAGTGGGAAGTTGCTGAGTTTAATTTGATCAACTATTTGGTTAAAAGGGGATGTAATTAATTAACTAGTTAGAGGTTGTACACATAGGTTTAGTGGGTATGCGTTTTAATGGGAGGAAGGTGTTGTTTATGTTAGTGTTTAGAATTAGTGGTATGGTTCGAAGTGGGGTTTTGAGTTTATATTGTTTATCGATCAGATGCATTCGAGTTATTTAGTCAGTTTCAAACGTATAATTAGCTGGTCTTGTAGGACAGTTTCGTATCTAATTTAATCATACGCATTCATATTTCTTTTAGGAAGTTGTTTTTGCTCAAGTCCTTAGTTTCTATCCTCGTCAAAGGATTCTTCGTTGAGGTAAGTCGTTTTTCGACTTGCTCGGTTCTTTTCTCCCTTGTTAGATTGCGTATCGATATTGTAGGACGGGTTTTGGGAATTAGTCCCGAATACCTTTTAAATTGTTTTG
Source organism: Fallopia convolvulus (assembly GCA_964016875.1). NCBI lineage: Eukaryota > Viridiplantae > Streptophyta > Magnoliopsida > Caryophyllales > Polygonaceae > Fallopia > Fallopia convolvulus. Next base: position 78,613,729 of record OZ024718.1, on the reverse strand, counting down.
AACTCCTTGTGTGTTGTGTGCGTTAATGATTTTAAATGTGATTTATCGGAAAATACTTTGGAACGTTTTCTCTGTGTTGGTACCGTTTCCGACATGGCCCATTGTAGCTGGTGTTGAGGAAGAGTTGGCTACTTTGACCCGTGTGACTGGGAAAATCGTACCCCTTCAAACGAAAATTGTTATCTGTGTGTTTTTGGAAAGCGCTCCAGTGGAGGCTTAGCCCGGAGTTAGAAGGGAGATTGGGAAGTGGAGTGGGAGGGCCTGCCTCTGCACTCGGCGCGGTGATGAGCGCCTTGGAAGTCGGACCGTGGACAAAGGAAGAAGTGCATTACTGTGTGATTGTGATTGTGAATGCGTATGTGACTTGTGTGACTGATATAACTAATTTAGGTATTGGCCTTTAGAGTTATGATTGCGGTTGTGGAATTGTTTGCTGACTATAGATAAACGATTTTAAAGCGTTCTACAGTTTCCATATTCTTTCTAGCTTGGTAGATTAGACGCTGATCCTTCGGGGAACATTTTTCAGTTCCAGGTATGAATCAGGAAACCATGCAGGAGCCTTGGCCGGATGGTGGAGTGGATTGTTGACGCACGTGTCATTAGTTTGGGATTTTCGGGAGGATTTCGGGAGGATTTATTATTATTACTAGTTCTGTTGAATTATTTTAATTGTTAATTTGTAAGTGTTGTTTGGAATATTTCGAGGAAATTTTGGGAAAAGGTTACTTGGTAATTTTTGTTTATGCATTTGGGCATTCAAACATGTTTTATATCGAATTTTATAAATCTGAAAGTTGGATGTTTTCACTTGTTTCTCGTCGTGCCCGCGTTGTTAAGATCCTACAGTGTAGTTGTCAACCTAAATAATAGTACCTTGTAAGGTCTATTCCCTAGTAGCGCCTCGTCGGAAGACGGGGTGTTACATATTATATTCTATATTTTTGTTTGACATATCTTCTCTATTTTGGTATTATCTTTTTTTTTTATTTTTAAAGTGTATTTTCGATAAAAAAGTAAAAATATCTTTTAGATTTTGTTAGGATACTATGAAACCAAAAATTGTAATTTTTTTTTATTGTGTTTTGAAAATAAAATATATGGTTTAATATGGTGATGACATGTGGCAAATCCGACATGGCACAATCTCGAAACGACATGTGGACAATGATACATAGTTTAAAATAAATAAAGAAAACATGAGATTTTGTATACGAGAGTAGTTTAAAATTAACTTAGTTTTTATTCACAAAAATATCATAGTTCTTGGAAACTAATCTTCATTACATTTGTTTTTAATATTTTTAAATGTAAATCTTTTCGAGAATAAAAATCCACATTCATCAAATAGTTGAAAGCTTATTATAAAGAAAATTGTACAAAAAACACGTTAATATTTCTGTAAAAAATTGGAATAAATTAAAAATTAATTTTAATATAAACATGTTCAATTAGTACTTAGCCTAACTAAACTAAAGATTTTATCAATTGAAGATTAAAGTTTATTAGGTTGATTTAATGTTGATTTGTACTTAGCCTTTTTTTAAGGAAGATTTGTACGTAGTTTTTTTTAAGAGAGATTTGTAGGTAAATCTATTTAGGAAATTTGTTAGATAAAATTCTTTCATTAAGGAATAGATTTTTGTATTCAAAAGATTTTTATTTCAAAAGATTACACAATCTGATAATGAAATATTTGGTAAAATATAATATGACATGTAAATGACGGGACAATTACAAGGCAGAATATTATGACGTGACATATGATATGTAAAAAATATTATGTTTGAAAAGATGGTACAAATTAATTTTTTGACTCAAGGTTGGATAAGCTCAAAATAAACATCGCGGAACAGACCCCCCTATGAAATCGAGGTGACTTAATGTAATGGCCTTATTTTTTACCCGTGATATGATCAATGAGAATTTTGTAGAATTTTATTAAAAGTTATCATTTATTAAATTTTAAAATCTAGATTATCTAAAAATAGTGTTATTTATGTGAAAAAAATTTGGTATAGTAAGAGCTATTAAGTCATTACTATAGTTGAATGAGAATTCGAATTTGTAACCTAGTAGTCATGGTTGTCATCACCTCGCTACCAACAATATTTTATTAAATGTTAAACAACTTTGAGCAGAGAAGGTCCACCTAGTTAATTAGACGGTTCAAACAGGCGTCTATGCAAATGAAAATACTAAATGAGTTGGGTGCTTCAAATACATAAGTAGAATTCTTAGAACAGAGCCTACTAACTAAATTACCAAGACTTTGACTATGTGAAAATAATTTACATCACATTATAGAACAAAAAAAACATAAATGTTTATTTGTATTTTTTTTATTTTAAGCTTTCAATAAATATGACCCATATGTTTTAAATAACAAAGAAAATAGGTACATACAATTATAAATATGGTTAAAATTTCTTACCTAAATAATATTGATTTTGCTTGATTTATAAAATCGAACTTACCATGTTCGAAAGTGTGAGTGTATCTTTTCCTTAATTTTTCTATAACACAATTATCACCAAATTTTCTGAATAACTTGCATTCCCATTTTTGGTAAAAATTCATTTCCTTGTATTTAATTGCATGAAAATTATTTTTTAGATTTTGTTGGGATATTATCAAACCAAAATGTATAATTTTTTTATTGTTTTCCGTAGATATTATATTCTATATTTTTGTTTGACATATCTTCTCTATTTTGGTATTATCTTTTATTTTATTTTTAAAGTGTATTTTCGATAAAAAAAGTAAAAATATCTTTTAGATTTTGTTAGGATATTATGAAACCAAAAATTGTAATTTTTTTATTGTGTTTTGAAAATAAAATATATGGTTTAATATGGTGATGACATGTGACAAATTCGACATGGCACAATCTCGGAACGACATGTGGACAATGATACATAGTTTAAAATAAATAAAGAAAACATGAGATTTTGTATAAGAGAGTAGTTTAAAATTAACTTAGTTTTTATTCACAAAAATATCATAGTTCTTGGAAACTAATCTTCATTACATTTGTTTTTAATATTTTTAAATGTAAATCTTTTCGAGAATAAAAATCCACATTCATCAAATAGTTGAAAGCTTATTATAAAGAAAATTGTACAAAAAACACGTTAATATTTCTTTAAAAAATTGGAATAAATTAAAAATTAATTTTAATATAAACATGTTCAATTAGTACTTAGCCTAACTAAACTAAAGATTTTATCAATTGAAGATTAAAGTTTATTAGGTTGATTTAATGTTGATTTGTACTTAGCCTTTTTTTAAGGAAGATTTGTACGTAATTTTTTTTAAGAGAAAGATTTGTAGGTAAATCTATTTAGGAAATTTGTTAGATAAAATTCTTTCATTAAGGAATAGATTTTTGTATTCAAAAGATTTTTATTTCAAAAGATTACACAATCTGATAATGAAATATTTGGTAAAATATAATATGACATGTAAATGACGGGGCAGTTACAGGGCAGAATATTATGACATGACATATGAGATGTAGAAAATATTATGACTTGGCTTAAGGAAAACATGACATGTGGCAAAATCCGATGTGGCGTATTCTTGAAGCGACATATGGCAAAAGCTGATGTGGCTCAACGTGGAGGCTCAAACCTTATTGCTTTTATATATATAGTAGATTAGTTATAAGTAGAAAATGAAGATATAGGTTAGGAAAAAAGGGAAAGAAAACATAGGATGATGCTTGGAAATCAAGAACGAGTTGATTTTAAGAGTTAATCGAAGAAAATTGTGGCAGAAGCGTCTGAGAAGCGGGCGGTGGTTATGGTGGAAGAGGATGAGGCGGTGGAGAAGTGTTCAAATATATTGAAAGAACGATGATTAGAAAGAGGAAGAAGAGTAGGATTAGTATGTAAATTTTTATTAATTAATGTATGTAAATTATTTGTAGTTATATCTAAATATAATGTTAGACTAAATGGACAAATCAGAAAATATTTTATGGTGCTTAATTTGGAATATAATGTTAGATTTTGGAATTAAATACGAGTTGAATAAAAAATGTCTGTGAGGTGGAACAAAATGACACGTTGTATTATAAGGTGGTAAAATTTTAATGAGGAGTAAATGAAATGGGTTAATAATACCACAACGTGTGGTAAAATTCTATGTGGTTTAATGTAAGAGTGTCATGTGGACAATGTTAATGTGCACAATGTAGTGATTTTAAACTTTATTATTTTTACTCCCTCCGTTCTATAATGTTCGTCCAAAAGAACAATACTCACACAAATTAAGAAAAAGTGAGAGAATATTAATAAAAAAATCAATGGGAAAGTGAGAGAAATTGTGGTTTGGATCAATAAAGATGAGAAGAAAGAGAAAAGAAATGACAAAAAATGATATTTGGGTAGATTTTTTATTGGATAATATGAGTAAAGATGATATTTGTAAGAAAAATATAGATGTAAAAGGAAAGAAAAAAAATAACACAAACATTTTGAGACAACAGAAAATAAAAGTGGACAAACATCATGTGACGGATATTGACAGACCCAAGTAGGGGCTAGTGCCCCCACTTCCGTCCAGACTGGAATTGTACGTTTTATTGGTGTCCCTATCTTCGTTCGGATTGCAATTGAGCTACAACTATCTAGGAACTGATATTCCATTATATATACACCAATCTTATTAGAGAGGAATGTTATTCAGAGGTTGATTATATTAGATTTGGGTGTTAATTTTTCATTTGTTCGGCCAATTCACCAATTTGAATGGGATTTTAAATTTTATTTTCAAAATTTAAACTAATTAATTTTGTGTTTCTTTTTCCAAGGATCAAAATTCCTTTAGAGTTCCACTGACTTCTTTGTAGAACTTTCAATATTATTTTTTATCAAGGTTACATGATATATCAGGGTCCGTCGAGTTAGAGCGAGTACATTAATTTTTTAATCAAGGCTACAACGTTGTTGTGAAATCCGAAAACGGCGTTTTGATAAAAACTGTTAACTTCATGTGTGCTGAATATTGAAAATAACGGAACCTAAAATGAGCTTACAAATTATTATTTTTTATCGAAGAGGGCGGTAGGAACCTCTATATATTAAGAAATTTAAGTAGGAATAATTCGAAGAATAACAACCCCCTAACATATCAAACGATAAAGACAAAGCTGAATTAGGAGGATCAGACAAACAATGAAAACTTAAAGGATAAGAGAAGTCAAGGGCCGCAAGACCGTCCGCAACCCGATTCACCTCATGATAGATATGATGAAACTGGACAATCCATTCGCTACTAAGGAAGCCTTGGCATTGAGATACCAGGCTGAAAAGAGGATGTACACGACTGAGCTGCTTACCCAACAAATTAATCACAAGTTGGAATCCGCCTCCAAGATTACTTTCCGGAAACCACCCTCCCAAGCCCTAAAGAACACCCCAGAGTTCCGCAACAGGAACAGAACAACTCACAATGTTATGCACGAACCCATTAGCCCAATGTCCGTATTCATCACGTATCACACCTCCAGCCGAGGCAATTAATACCCAGTTGTTGATTCACCGCCCCGTCCGTATTGACCTTAACCCAAGATTCTTTCGGTAAAGACAAACAAACTTGGATTTCCTCGATCATAACTCGGCTTAGCAATAAGTGTGATACTGCAGTGAACTCCACGCTCGATGCCTTTGCGCCAGTAACCCTGTTCACTTGTGCCCCCGCCCCCGCTCTAATTAATTTGGACCAGGGAAATGGACCACAAGGTTGGACCAAATGATCTTCATTGAGTTATTTACAGAAAAATTTCCTTTTAAATATATAAATTTATACAAATTCAATTTAAGTCGAGCTTTTATTGATCGAGTTCAATTTGGCTGTGTCATGTACCTTTCAAGTTTCATCTGGGTAGATGGGTTAGGTTTAGGGGGGCATATCGATCAATTTAAGCAATGAAAAAGTACGCAAAGCTTATACAAACTCGTCAGTGTTTGTATAAGCTTATACAAACTCGTCAATTGACAACGCTAATGGGATAAAATATTACTTAGGTATATAACTTTTCTGGTTTAAAATTACAACTTTTTTGTATTTATAGCATTACTCATCTTCAATAATATTCATGTAACTACCAAAAAAAATAAAATAATATTCATGTAACTATTATTTCAATCTTCCGCTTTAAAAATCACTCCGTAGAAGTATTCAAATTTCTTATTTAAAAGCACGAAAAAAAAGAAAAATCGAAAAAAAATTGCTAAAAGTTTCTTTGATGCAATCAAATAAAACAGTTTTGTTGCGCATGTGCGCATGGCTCAACCGTTGAGCATCTTGTCTATGTGTTAAAAGTATCAGGTTCGAGCATCCAGGGCGGCGGTTTGCCCTTCTTTCTTAAAATTAATTAGTAAATCAATGATATTTGGGCTACCCTAAATCTTACCAGATAAAAAAAACAGTTTTGTTCATTTGTTCAAATAGAGAGAAATGTACGTAGGAGATTTGTGAGAAACCAAGATAGCTATCAATCAGTTTGAGCTTAATCATGCCCTTCTTGATGTACTCCAAAGCACTGGATGAAATTCGTGTACAAACTCATGCGAACTCAATTCCTACATCCAAAATCAATTTAGGAAAAAAGGGAATGAAAACATAGGATGATGCTTGGAAATCAAGAAAGAGATGATTTTAAGTGTTAATCGAAGAAAATTGTGGCAGAGGTGTTAGAGAAGCGGGCGGTGGTCATGGTGAAAGAGGATTAGGCGGTAGAGAAGTGTTCAAATATATTGAAAGAACGATGATTAGAAAGATGAACAAGAGTAGGATTAGTACGCAAATTTTTATTAATAAATGTATGTAAATTATTTGTAATTATATCTAAATATAATGTTAGATTAAATGGAAAAATTAGAAAATATTTTATGGTGTGGAATTTGGAATATAATGTTAAAAAATGTGCATGGGGTGGAATAAAATGACACGTGGTATATGAGATGGTAAAGTTTTAATAAGGTGTAAATGAAATGAGTTAATGATAATTATGATATCACGACATGTCGACATGTGGTAAATTAATTCTATGTGGTACAATGTTAGAGTGACATGTGGATAATGTTAAAGGTGGGTAATGTAGTAGTTTCAAACTTTATTATTTTTATATAAGTAGATTTTCTATTGGGTTATTTATTTTGTTTTCTTATGACTGTCGGGTGGACTAATAGAAAACCGTGTACAGGAAAATGGACCACAAGGTTGTACCAGACGTTCTTCATTGAGTTATTATATAAAAAAATTCCTTTTAAATATATAAATCTATGTATATATATAAAAGACACAAAGAATAAAGCCATCACGTTGCATCATCTAGGATTTTTCTACGTGTCGTTCTCACATTAAGCCACCTATGATTTCGCCACATAGGATTTTTTATTTTGGGAATTTATATATGTTGATATTATTTTAGGATAATATAGAAATAGCATAAATTAATCTAGAAAGATTCTATCTAAAATAAAAATATTATCTAATGTTAAGTATTTAATATGATAATTCATTTAACTTAAAAAGATTATATCTAAAATAAAATAAACTATAAAAGCATTAAATATTTGGTAAAGTATTATTGATGAATATCATTTATAATAATTTATTCAAGTTATTTTTCTATCACAATATAAGTTATTTGCCACGTAAGATTTTACCATGTGCCACCTAAGATTTTTCGTACATGTCATACTCATGTTGATCCATCTAGGATTTTGCCACATAGAATTTTTTTTATTTTTGACAATTTATATATATTGAAAAGATTCCATCTAACATAAAATAAATTATAGTATATATTATGATAGATTCTAAGTATATAATTGATTATATCTTAAAGATTTTATCTAAAATTAAAATAAATTATATAACATTAAATATCTATAACTATATATTAAGGCTAAACCTTTTTAGCAACCATATTGATTATGGCCCCAACTTATATTTAAAAATTACTTTTTATTTATATCAATTTATATTTTTCAGTTATATTCTTTTCTATCTATGTGAAAATTAATTTATAAATTCGAAATTTAAATAAAAATAAAAAAAATTATTCTATCTTTATCTTTTTATCTATGTATGTACAAGATTTATCTTAATTCAAAATTTGATAAAAATAAATAAAATAAATTCAATATCTAGATAATTACTTGCCTAAATTGAATTTTGATAAAAAAAATTATATTATATTTTCCTTAATTTTAATTTTTGGTTACTCATGTAAATATAGAAAAAAAATTATCTTTAAAAATTCAATCTTTATTCATATTTTTTCATCTTTTCTTATTAATTATCTTTTAAAATTTTTATTTAAATATTTTTTAAGAATTGAATTTATTAAAAAAATTATAAGAATTTACATTATTTTTGCGTTTATATATATTTTTTATAAGAGTAATTAAACTAATTTATGTTTATATTTTTCCATAAATAAATTATCATTCGGCCATCAAAATCATATTGGCTCATTTTATTGATGTTGGCTTCGTCTAACATTATAACAAATGTAAAAGTTTATATAAAATATTTATAATAAATAAGTTATTTTTATTTTTTATATTAAATTAAAATCATTCATTAAATAAGTTAAATACTAAATTCATGTAATCGTGCATGGCACGACGGGTATAACTAATTTATACAAATTCAATTTAAGTCGAGCTTTATTGAGATCAATTAATTGGCTGTGTAATGTACCTTTCAAGTTTCATATGGGTAGATGGGTTAGGTTTAGGGGGTCATATCGATCAATTTAATCAATGAAAAAGTACATAAAGCTTATACAAACTCGTCTTATATGGAGTATGAATTTATAGCGCGTGCTACAACGTCTTGAATGTCAGGACAAGCCCAACAACTTCTCTATAATTTTCTCTAAAATAGGGAATTTAAAGTCAAATTCCCCAAAAAAAAAATATATGCTTCAATTTCAACAGCTTCCTCATTTTGAAGAACCTAACATTTATTATTTTTATTTTACGTATATAAAATATTTTACAAAAAACAATAATATTTAATGTGACCAATTACAAGTTAACATGTATAACATTTGCATTTAATTCATTCTCCAAATACATTTGGAGAATTCCCTAAATTTAGGGAAAACACTTCACTTTTCCCCCCTCTATCCCATTTTGAAGAATGTGTTAGAGAATCTGTTGGGCCAAAAAAAGTGTAACATTCTCTAAAAATACAAATTTTAATGTATATATGGAACCTCTTGTGATTGCTCTCACATTGTATGACTACGAGGAAGAAGTTGTACTCCATTTCAGTTTCTGTAATGGAGCCTAATTATAATTTTTGGGGATAAAATGGTAAATACACAAGATAATCAAATGCTTAATTAATGAGGCTTAGGGCTCCTTTGTTAGTCAAAATTTGGGTTTGAGTAAAAAATGGTAAACAAAATCTCATCTTTTTTTTTGATAAGGTAAGAATTCGGATACCAAACATACTTAATAAACCGAGAGACCGTGAAAAACGGCAGTCGAAAACGGCTAGGCGAGTCAAAACAAGCAAGATAAGCTAAGAAAGTACAAATCTCCGAAAGAAAGAACTAAGATGCATATTATAGTATGTATGATCATACCAAATCTCATCTGTTTCCTCTAAACAAAAGCCCAAATAACGAACTAACAATGCATTTATGATATTATTGTTCATTTTGTTTGTGATATTAATTTGTTCATTCGTTTATTGTAGTTTTTACAGACCTCTATCTATCTTGTTCATTATAGTATGTATGATCATACCAATTACAATTCACTATTCAGGTATTAGTGCCATCTTAGATTCTTGATTACTCACTTGTTCATTGTTCATGATATATAATTATTTGTTTATTACAGTTGTTCAAACCTTCCTTGTCTTGTTCGCTTACAACTATGACCCTGTTAGCAATTACAATTCGATCACTATTCACGAATTGTCATTGTAAAAAGTTTATTGTTTATTGTTTTTCATTGTGTTTATTATACTAGTTCATTCTATTATTGTGTGTTGTTCATAGATTCGACACGCCTTGAATCCTTGAAGATGCATATTTAGGCGATATATATTTTGTATTATCCTGTTAATATATTTTCTTTATTTTATGTATTGGCTTGTGCCCCAAGTTTGATATCTTGTATATAAACCCCTTTGGGTCTCTAATAGAAAAGTGAACGATTCACACAAAATCATATCTATTATCTTATATGGTATCAGCTTTTCCGATCCTTATCTAATCCCACCACAAACCCTAATCTACCGCACCATGACTAACGACGGCCTCCCCACCGATGGCATTGCTACGTCCGGCGACTCACACACCAAGGGCTCGCTGCTCATAGCGGCCTCAGGTTCTTCGTCCGGCTTCAATCTGAGCTTTCCGAACATTGGTTTCAAACTTGATCGCCACAATTACACACTTTGGCGCCATACAATCAAGTCATCGCTCGAGGCTTACTCCATTGAAGGCTTTTTACAACCGAACACTGCTCCACCGAAAACCATGCCTGTTGTTGCTGGCTCCGAAGATCCACCGATTGACAATCCGGCCTTCGCTGCTTGGACTCAAAAGGACAGGTTTATTCCTCTTTGGATTCGTTCTACTCTTTCAACGCCCTTATTGGCTCAAGTAGCCCGGGCGAAAACCACACATGAAGCGTGGACTATACTTGAGCGCATGTTCTTCGCTCAGAATAGAGCCCGATCTATGCATCTTAAACAACAGATGCAAAATCTTAAGAAGGGTACTCTTAGTATCCTTGAATATGTTGAGAAGAAGCGCGGTTTTTCAGATGCTCTCGCTGAATGCGATTATATTGTTTCTGATGCTGATTTTATTGAATATCTACTCAACAGCCTTGATTCTTCATATTCTGCTTTTCTCACTGCCTTCAATATGCAGAAAGAACCTATTTCTTCTGATGAAATGTTAGGTCTTCTTTTACGGGAGGAAGAGAGTATTAATTCCAATCTGCATTCGGCTCTTGATTCTGCTCTCGGCAAACACAGCATCTCGTTCCTCTCGTGGCTCGTCCTCCTCGTCTCAAGGTGCGGCAGGTTCGGCGGGTTCGGACTCCACTTCAACGAACCGTCCGATTTGTCAGATCTGCACACGCCCTAATCACGAGGCGATCAATTGTTGGCAGCGGTCTAATCTCTCCGACTTTCCACCCACCAATCTGAACTACAATAGTCATGGTGGAGGTCGTGGAGGACGTGGTAACTCTTCGCGGAATTCGGCTGATCGCAACTCGCAGGCTTATGTTGGTATGCAACAGCCGACTTATGCCCCACCGCAACATTATCCACAGCAGCCTCCTCGGCAAAATTATTATGTTGGCAATTCTCCATCCACTCTAGTTGATCCAAATTGGTGCTTTGACTTTGGATCTTCCAGCCATGTCACTTCTGATTTCGGTAATCTCTCTGTGCACTCCGATTACACTGGCAATGATGGTTTACAAGTCGGTAATGGTACGATCCTTCCTATTACGCATTTGGGCAACAGTTCATTAAATTCCACTCATAAACCTGTGCAACTGCATAACATTTTATTTGTTCCTCAAATTAAGAAAAACTTGATTAGTGTTTCTCAATTAACCAGAGATAATGATGCTTACATGATTTTCTATCCTACTTGTTGTTTTGTGAAGGACAAGCAGGGGCGAACACTCCTCAAAGGAACCGTTGAAAATGGGCTTTATCACTTGACAACCTCAAAATCGTCCCCCTCTTCTTCTCCTCGAGCATACCTTGGTGAAAAGACTACACTTCAAATTTGGCATGAACGCTTTGGTCATCCGCATGAGTCAGTTTTTCGTCGTTTAGTGTCTAGGTTTAGTTTACCTGTTTCCGTCAATAATCTAAAAGTTGTTTGTGAGTCTTGTCAGTTGGGAAAAAGTCATCGACTCTCCCTATCTGACCGTCATTTACCTAGTTCTTTACCTTTTGAGTTGGTTTATTCAGATGTTTGGGGCCCTGCTCTTGTTTCTTCATTTAATGGCAATACTTATTTCTTAATTTTTGTTGATGACTGTACCAAGTTTGTTTGGATTTACTTTCTTTCCCAAAAATCTCAAGTTCTTCAAACCTTTCAACTTTTCAAAACTATGGTTGAAACTCAATTCTCCACAAAAATAAAACAATTTCAGTCTGATTGGGGAGGCGAATACATAAATGTGTCTACTTTTCTTCAATCGCATGGCATTCTTCACAGAGTGTCATGTCCTCATACTCAATCCCAAAACGGGGCGGCAGAACGTCGTCATCGTACCATAGTTGAATTAGGTTTAGCTCTTCTCTCCCATGCCAAATTATCTCCTCTCTTTTGGGAGCATGCTTTTCATACAGCTGTGTATTTACATAATCGTACCTTAACTCCAATCTTACAGTTTAGATCTCCCTTTGAAGTTCTTTACAATAAAATTCCGGACTACAAATTTCTTAAGTCCTTTGGTTGCCTTTGTTACCCTTTTCTTAGGCCTTATGTGTCCAACAAACTTGAGTATCGCTCTTCTCCATGCGTCTTCATTGGGTACAGTTCCAAACACAAGGGTTACTTATGTCTTCATGTCCCGACGAATCGGGTGTACATTGCGCGTCATGTCATCTTTGATGAAACCACTTTTCCGTACATTCATCATGTCCAAAAACCCGACTCTCCTTCCCCGCCAACTTCACCAATTCCCGGCTCTTTACTACAACTGGCGTCCTCGCCATGGCCGGCCCCACCAGCCTCGTCTCCTTCGCCACCTTCCCTCACGACCGAATCAGCGTCGGACAGCCCTTCTCCGATCCCACCGTCATCGTTTACACCCATGCAGCCAGCTCACCCGTCCCCGCCTCCCTCCAATAGCCAACCCAATCAAGTAGAAATCTCGAATTCGCGGTCCTTAGACGACGTGCTTGCCTCGGCTGCCTCTCCAACTTCAGGTATACCTTCTTCTTCTATTCCATCTTATTTTCGCCCTGTTGACACCTCCACACACCAAATGGTTACTCGTTCCAAAACTAATAACCTCAAACCCAAAGCCTTGAACACCACAAAACATCCATTACCCGCTTCCGCAGATCTTTATAATGAACCTAAAACCTTCATTCAAGCTTCCAAATCTCCCGAGTGGCAAAATGCTATGCAAAATGAATATGATGCCCTTTTACGTAATGGGACTTGGACTTTAGTACCTCGTCCTTGTAATTCTAACATTGTTGGTTGTAAGTGGGTTTACAGGGTGAAACGAAAGGCAGATGGTTCGATTGAGCGCTATAAGGCACGTTTGGTGGCCAAAGGCTATAATCAGGAAGAAGGCGTTGATTACTTTGATACTTTTAGTCCTGTGATCAAGCCAACTACTATTCGTATTGTGCTATCTTTGGCTTTACAATATTCTTGGCCCATTCGGCAAGTTGACATTAATAATGCCTTTCTCAATGGAGATCTTTCTGAGCAGGTTTACATGTCTCAACCTCCTGGCTTTGTCGATCAGCGTTGTCCAAATCATGTGTGTTTACTTCGCAAAGCGCTCTATGGCTTAAAACAGGCACCCCGAGCATGGTTCACTAAACTGCGACATTTTCTAGTTAGCCATGGCTTCCGATCATGTCGATCAGATACCTCATTATTTGTTCGGAGACACGGCTCCAGTGTTCTTCTTATTCTGGTCTATGTCGATGATCTCCTGATCACGGGTTCTGTCGCTGCTGATATTGAGCGATTTATTACACTTCTTCATGTTGCATTTGCCCTGCGAGATCTCGGCCCTATTCACTACTTTCTCGGCCTTGAGATTACACGACATCGTGATCACATTTTCATGTCCCAACAGAAGTAGATCCGAGACCTTCTTGATCGCAGTAAGATGTCTGATGCTAAGCCTATCTCGTCGGCGGCGAAACCAGGATCTCGGTTACTGCGCTCAGGTGATCCTTTATCTGACCCTTCGCTGTATCGCAGTATTGTGGGTGCTTTACAATATGCTACTATTACTCGTCCGGATATCTCTTATGCGGTTAACAGAGTGTGTCAGTACATGCATTCTCCCATTGAAACACACTGGTCAGCTGTTAAACGTATTCTGCGTTACCTAAAAGGTACTATTTCGATTGGTTTGACACTTCGGCCTTCTGTTGATCATAGACTGGTGGCTTACTGTGATGCTGGTTAGGCATCTGATGGAGATGATTGTCGTTCTCAGCATGGTTTTGCCATTTACTATGGTGGCAATCTGATCAGCTGGTCTTCAAAGAAACAACATGTTGTTGCTAAATCCAGCACTGAAGCTGAATATCGCGCCATTGCCTTCACTTCTACTGAATTGATTTGGATTCAACAGCTATTACAGGAACTCCAGGCTCCACTGCGCCGACCTCCTATTGTTTTATGTGACAATCTAAGTGCCACTTACATGTCAGCTAATCCGGTATTTCATCAGCGTTCTAAGCACATCAAGATTGATTACTATTTTGTTCGAGAACAAGTTGAAGATGGTTCACTTGTTGTTCGACATGTTCGTGCTCATGATCAGACTGCCGATATCTTCACTAAAGCAGTTGGCACTGCTCGCTTTTTACAACTCCGGTCCAAGCTTTATGTGGTTGCTCCTCCATGAGCTTGTGGGGGGGGGTATTAGGCAATATATATTTTGTATTATCCTGTTAATATATTTTCCTTATTTTATGTATTGGCTTGTGCCCCAAGTTTGATATCTTGTATATAAACCCCTTTGGGTCTCTAATAGAAAAGTGAACGATTCACACAAAATCATATCTATTATCTTATAATGCAGTACACAATGGTGGATAAAGAAGATGAGGGGTATTAGGCAATATATATTTTGTATTATCCTGTTAATATATTTTCCTTATTTTATGTATTGGTTTGTGCCCCAAGTTTGATATCTTGTATATAAACCCCTTTGGGTCTCTAATAGAAAAGTGAACGATTCACACAAAATCATATCTATTATCTTATAATGCAGTATACAATGGTGGATAAAGAAGATGAGTTGAGGGAACTTTTTTTTATAAGGTTAGATTAGGGTCGTCACAAATACTATTTGAACTCGTCTAGAACATCTGATTTCTATATAACATGTTTTGAACTAATGCAAATTCAAATAATATAGGCCAAAACAATGAAGCCCAATACCTTATTTAATTAACTTAGTGAGGCCTTACAGGATGTGGATCAATTAACAGGCCATCTAAAAGCCCATAAATTATAAGTGTGGTGGCATTAATAAAGCTATTTTTCCAAAATCTTCTCTGGCAATAAAGTTTGAAGACCAAAACCAATAAACATGTGTGTCCACTAGAAGATACTTACGGATGATATTTGATTAATTAGGATAATCAATAAATAATGCGAAAAGCAGTCCCAAAGTATAGAGAAATATATTAATATTATAATAATATTATATTTAGATGTACATATGAAAACTCTAGATTTGATCTTGTACTCTTTTTATAAAAAGCCTATATGGGTGACCTAATAAGATGGATCTGATTCCTCCCCTTTCTCTCTATTCTCTCTATATTCTCCTTAATTTATAACACGTTATCGGCACGATTGTTCCGGTTTTCACCTTTTTCAACTTCGATCGAACGGGCGAAAGGTTGATATTCACGATCACGATTTTTTGTATGGAGTTCCATTCCTTTCTATGTTTCTATGAACATTGCTAATCAATTCGTTTTCTTTTAAATTAATCTTAAAAGTGCTTAAAACAGTGGAACGAATTTGATATTTCTCTATGGCTATTGCTTGTTAACTTATACACGCATGAACTCTTGTTTAGCCGTTTTTAAGATTGTTTCCGATCAATTAGTTTCGATCGGTTTCATACTCCTTGTTAATTACTCTCTTCAACATTCACGTATGCTTCGACCTTTTTTTTAATTATTGTTGTGTATGCATATTCAGTGATCAATATACATAATTTGCATATATTAAGCAATTGTTTATTCCTATGATCATATTACGCATCTAATTCATGTTCTTACAATTTAATTCAATTGCATAGTGTATTATGTAACACCCCGTCTTTCGATGGGGCGCCACTTTGAAATAGACCTTACCAGGTACTACTTAGGTGGGTTGACAACAACGTGTTAGGATCTTACAACTCGGGCACGACGAGAAACAAGTGAAAACATCCAACTTTCAGATTTATAAAATTCGATATAAAACAGGTTTGAATGCCCAAATGCATAAACAAAAATTACCAAGTAACCTTTCCCCAAAATTTCCTCGAAATATTCCAAGCAACACTTACAAATTAACAATTAAAATAAATCAACAGAACTAGTAATAATAATAAATCCTCCCGAAATACTCCCGAAAATCCCAAACTAATGACACGTGCGTCAACGATCCACTCCACCATCCGGCCAAGGCTCCTGCATGGTTTCCTGTAACATACCTATAACTGCAAAATATTCCCCGAAGGGTCAGCGTCTAATCTACCAAGCTAGAAAGAATATGGAAACTGTAGAACGTTTTGAAATCAGTTATCTAAAGTCAGCATACAAATCCACAAACGCAATCATATCTCTAGAGGCCAATACCTAAATTAATTATGTCAGTCACAACAGTCACATACGCATTTGCAATCACAGTCACACAACAATGCAATTCTTCCTTTGTACACAATCCATCTTCCAAGGCGCTCATCACCGCGCCGAGTGCAGAGGCAGGCCCTCCCACTCCACTTCCCAATCTCCCTTCTAACTCCGGGCTAAGCCTCCACTGGAGCGCTTGCCAAAAACACACAGATAATAATTTTCGTTTGAAGGGGTACGATTTTCCCAGTCACACGGGTCAAAGTAGCCAACTCTTCCTCAACACCAGCTACAATGGGCCGTGTCGGAAACGGTACCAACACAGAGAAAACGTTCCAAAATATTTTCCGATAAAACACATTTAAAATCATTAACGCACACAACACACAAGGAGCTCAAAACAATTTAAAAAGGTATTCGGGACTAGTTCCCAAAACCCGTCCTACAATATCGATACGCAATCTAACAAGGGAGAAGAGAACCGAGCAAGTCGAAAAACGACTTACCTCTAGATGGAAGATCCTCAAAGAAGACGGGAATTAAGAACGCGAGCGGAAACGATTCCCTAACGATTTATAAAGTGAGAGATTAGGTTAAGTAAGAGCCAAAACAAAGTAACCCGATTAAGGCATCACTTTTACTTAAACAATCTAAGACTTAAAAAAAAAATCCCTAAAAAGTGGTTAACTAACCCGTACCATTTAATACCAGCTTACTAATCCAATTAATTCTAAACCCGTTAACCAATTGTCACGCTAAGGATGACTGTACAAAGTATACTAGGACTACTATTCAATACGTACTACTAATCTATACTAATTACTAGTGTTGTATTATTTTAATTCAAATTTATGCCACCTATATAGCAAAGCTACTACTATCCTCAGATTACAGATTACGTTTAAGAAAATTCAGTCCAAAACCAAGATCCAACCCAACTGATTAATAAGAGAAACGGCCCACAATTAATTAATTATCCTTCTTAACCTAGTCAACCTTCCGCCTTTGACTCCTCTATGCGGGGCCCAATCCCCTTCCTTCTTCAATCTCGTTTAACCGGCTATGAGAGTTGACGCAAGCGTGGACCCCACTTCCCCATCTTCGTCTTCAACCTCGCGAGTGTAGGAGGCGCCCTTCCCCTGCCTCTCGCCGTCGGTCTGCGAACGACTTCTCGCTCCTACTAAGATCACCCCGCCTCCACCTCGGAGTCGCCCTCTAAAACCAAGTAAGGGAAGGCGATCGCGATCCTCCAGGCGTACGATGACGGCGGCCCTGGTCAGCCCTTCCGAGATCCGACAACAGCCTGCTCGACTCCCGATTTGTGTCGACGATCTTCCCCGATCAATATACCCCCCCTTGTCCTATCCAAATCGGTATTGCACTACTTAACCGAAGAAGCGAGAAAGAAAACAGGGAGGCAAAAGCTTACCGGTGGTTTACTCCCACGGCAATCGACGGCGACGGAACTCCGACGAGCTCCTTTGAATTTTTATGGGTGTCCCTCCCTCTACTGGCGAACGGAATTGCGCCCCTTACCGGCAGCAGTTGAATTCCGCGGACTTGCCTGCTTGTTCTCGTGTTTGGCGAAGGTGAGAGTTCGTAAATTGGGGTCCCAAGTCCGCTTTTAACATGGATTGAGTCGGTGCAATATCGAAAATCCGTTCGATAAAGATAGCGAGATCAAGATAGATTCGTTCACCTCTACTTAGATTATTTAGTTAAGAATTCAAACTATAATTTTTAAATACGAAAGATTGTAATTGACTAATTATCTATTTACTTAGATTATTTACTTAGATTATCTACTTAGATTATTTAGTCAGCTTTCTACGTAATTGACTAATTGTTAAATATGAAAGATTGTAAGTTAAGGTTTTAAAAAAAAATATAATTTTTGGTGTATAAATACTGTTAGCGTACGTTCAAACCTATAATTAAATAGGTATGTCAAACGGATTTTAAATCGGGGTTTACTTGCGGTCAAGAATTCAAATGCTTATAAGCGGAGGAAACTCGTTTCCCGACTTACAAGACCTAAAGCGAATATGGATATTACATATTATATACTCAGTCTAAATTACAAAACTAGTTTGTTTACGATTGTAAAATTACATCACCTGAAGTGGATGTATTTGTAAGCAAATTTGTCCTTGGAGCGACAAATTAAATCGTATATGATGCATTCCCTGTAGTGAGTGTATTCACCAATTAATTTGCCCCTAGAGCGACAAATTAAAATCATTCTTTTATCTCCAGAAGAGATACATAATAATTATTTATTATTCATCTTCTTAGAGTTTGAATGCACAAAGATTATTTATCCTTGAAGTGATAACCTTCATTCCTCAGAATGAATGAAACATCAATATATAACTAGTTGAAGTCCCGTGATATTCACGGGATAATTTTACTAAAAAACTATACAATTTTACGATATTAATTAAAATACTAAATATATTTATATAATATCATAATAAATTATGCAATAGACAAATGCATAAAAGATAAAGAAAATGTTTACGATTTAAATTAAAATTCGAATTTTTTTGACATTTACATATAATCTTAGTCATCAACATAAAATTATACCTTTTTCTCAAAATAAAAATATATCAACATAACAAAATTTATTATTTAAATTTATATCATTATATAGATATAAATTTTATACTTGGAGCTCAAGCCTTGTTAAAAGATAAAAAAATATATTAAAACCCTAAATCTTGTTAAGAGATAAAAATATTAAATTAATATGGAAAATATCATCTCATAGGAATTTATGTATATAAAAATTATATAAATTTGTTATCTATTGTAGTAAACTAATTCATAATCCATAGATAGAAAATTATATACATAAAAATTATATAAGCATGTTATCTATTTAGTATATATAGCAAGAATACTATAAGTTGTTACAAAATTTATTAAAATATAATTTTACATTAATTTATTCAAAAATGCCACGTGGCGCAAATTTTACAACAGACTTGGGTTCTGCTTTATAATGTATTAGTATAGATCCCTGAAGTGATTATTTTCATTTACTGAAGAGATTGGAACATTATTGTATTATCCCTGAAGCGATAATTATTTCCTCTTGAAGAGTTTAATTTACAAATAATATTATCCTTGAAGTGATAATTATTTCCTCCTGAAGAGTAGACTTTATAAATAATATTATCCCTGAAGTGATAATTATTTCCTCCTGAAAAGTTGAATTTACAAGTAATATTATCCCTGAAGTGATAATTATTTCCTCCTGAAGAGTTGAATTTACAAAACAATATTATAATTTTATTCCTGAAGTGATAAATTTCATTCCCTGAAGTGAATGAATTATTTTATTTATTTTATTGTTCTTATATTGTTTATTTATTTATATTTTTATATACTTATGTTATATTATTTTCTCTTGAATAGTTAATTGAATGTACAAAACAAGATTATCCCTGAAGTGATAACCCTAGTTCCTTGAAGTAAATGGAAATTTCATTTTATCCCTGGAGTGACAATTTCATTCCTTGAAGTGAATGAAACAATCTATTTTATCCTTGGAGTGATAATTCCCATTCCCTGAAGTGAATAAAACAATTTTTCTAATTTTAGATTTGGAGTGAAAGTTTTCATCCCCCGAAGTGGATGAAAAAAATCAAATAATCCCCCGAAGTGGATGAAACAATTGAATCAATCCCCAGAAGTGGATGAATATAATAAAAGTTCCTACTCCTTGGAGTGAGCGGTGATACTAAAGTAGTCTCTTGAAGTAAATGACATGATTCATGTGCAAATTGAAAAAGAAAAATATCATCTCTAGAAGTAGACGATAAAGTTCATATGACAAATATTATCTCTTGAAGTAGATAATAAAATACACACATGGATATCACATCCTGAAGTATGTGACTAAAAGATCTCATTGAAATCACATCCTAAAGTATATGATTGAAAGATCTTATTAATAATCACATCTTGAAGTATGTGATGGAAAGACGTCTAGAAGACTTCGTATTCAATCTCTTGTCACCAGAAGTTGACAATATTTTATGATATTTTATTTCTTTATTTATACTTTTCAATTTAATTATTTTTGTTATTGCTTGTATACATTTTTATTTGTTCTTAAAGTTAAAACTTGTCATCTCCTGAAGCAGATGCTAGTATGTCCAGTAGAGACAATTTGAAATCATCCCCAAAGAGATGAAATAATAAATCTTGTTACTCCCTGAAGTGAGTAATGATAGAAAATATCACTTCCTGAAGAAGATGATAAAATTTATGTGACAATGATCATCTCCTGAAGTAGATGCTTTTATACATAAGAGTATTATCCCTAGAAGTGGATTTACATACATAATTACTTCTTGTAGTATGATGAGAAGAATTTATTAGTGGAACTATATGAACATATCATCTCCCGAAGTGGATGATAAATGGTTCAAGAAATAAAATTACATTGTCACTTGAAGTTGACAGATGTGATGTTTGGGAGATTCATGAAGCACTTGAAATTCCAACAGACATGTGCTAAGTTATAATGAACTTATCATATCATCAACTCCATTCGAGCTGGAATAATCGAGTTTTGACAAGAAGAGATCGTTATAAACTCTTGGAGAGTTAAGAGATCTCATACCAAATCATGTACTCTAGATGTAGTACAAGAAATATGGTATGTACTCTAGAAGTAATACAAGGAATGTGGGTCGTCACAATATTCAGAACTATGTCTAAATGACCACCTACCTAGCATGAACTAGAAGTTCAAGGTCATGTTTGACCAACCTCTTGCATGCCGGAAGCATGCCTTCTCTGGAAGAGGGTGTGAAAGAGGTTACGGTATACTACGCATGCGGCCGTTAGTCATGGTTATGACTTATAGCTAGGACGTCGTGGGTTAATTTGATGTCTAGAAGAACATCTAAGATAAGGGATATCCCATTAATGACATAATTGAACATCAGTCTTGTACCACTTGTATAAGAACCACACCTTATGAGTAAATGTGTGGAGACCGGTCTAGTATAAATTAAAGTTCTGAATGCATCCACTTTGAGGCATCTAATGTTAGAAATCAAGATAATAGTTTATCTGATTTGAGTTGATGAGCTCCCAAACATAAGTATGGATCACCGACATTTTTCAATGGTTCCACACCACATAGTATTTGAAAACCATAAGTTTTCACAAGTCATGCGCAATTTTTGGGTGTGAAGATTATGATGACTCTAGAAGAGTATATCCCATTGAATAATGTAATCTCACTAACTAGAAGTTAGTTAATGATAAGATATATTTGTGGCATGATTAAGTTGGTCACTAATAATGCGCATGATCGGTATAGGACCGAAAGATCTTGAGACTTGAAGTCTCTTCCTAAGAGTGACCTTGAAAGGCTTGCGCTCTTGGTAAAATAGTACCAAGGCCAGTATAAGTCAAGTAAATACAAAGTCTCATATACTCCTTGACAAAGTTCAAGTGATATAAGAGGACTAGCTAATTCGCCATGTGGACCATTGTGGATTATCATAATATTGAAAGATGCCTCAACCCATTGGTTCCATCGAAAAAGGAGGGGAATAAAAATAAGTATGTTCTGTGGTTGAGCATTAGTATGTCTCACACACATTTATAAAACGACCTAGTAGAGTCGTCAATAATGCGGTCAAAATTGATAGCTAGGCAATTGCTATACATGAAATGCACGACTAGGATGAGTCGTTGATCAAATAGGGTCATGAAATGTGAATGTCGATAATTAAATTCGACTTGGACCGACTGCTTATAGAAAATTTTCCTAATAGAAGCTTGTCTCTAGACGAGATTAATTAAATGCTTTATATGTCCTCCACCTCCCTGAATGATTGTTAAGTAATGCCACACAATGAAAGTTGGGATTAGACGAAGGGTTTGAATCCTTATCGTTTATAAAATACCTAGAGCTTATAAGCGGTGATCAATATATTGCTCGGTATTAAGATTAACACTTTGGCGAGGTGAAAATCCCAACTTGAGGGGGAGAAGATAATTGAGACTACAAGTTAAGAGATTGCATGGGATGCAATTTGTTATCCAAAGAAAGCTAAACCAGACGTTTAGCATATTGTATAACTAAACCAGAAGTTTATTGACTAAGACATAAATACTATTTGAGAATACACCAGTCATTTGGAGATTCCAGAAGTAACTCCAAACCAACACATAAGTATGTTTGAAGCATGAGAGACATTTTCGGATTTCAGGATACATTCCTCAGAAGAGAAAAGAGCCAATTACATCCCACAAGGATGATATGTCTACTGGAAATAAACATGAGATAGAACTCCTGAAGAGATTCTATCTAAAGACTCTAAAAGCAAAGAAAATGGCATGATCGACAATTTGGAAATGTCGATTAATTATGTAAGTATCGGTATAGGGTATCGGGAAGATATCTTTGCCTATTCAGTTATCGTAAAAGTCATTGGAGAAGATGACAATAATCCCCAAACAATGGAGGAATGTCGACATCGAAATGGTTGGGAAAGCTGGAAAGCAGAATTGGATTCGTTAAACAGACTAGATATTTTTGGGCCTGTAGTTCCAACACCATAAAGTGCAAAATCAGTCTGTTATAGCTCGTTGCACAAGGGTTCTCGCAAAAATCTGGAGTGGATTACATGGAAATGTATTCACCAGCAGTGGATGCAATAACACTCAGGTTCCTTGTTGCTTTAACCGTTGTTGAGCGTTTGAAAATGCAACTCGTGGATGTGGTAACAACATACCTATATGAGTCATTAGGTACCAACATATACATGAAAATCCCAAAAGGATTGAAAATGCCTGAAGCATTTGAATCAAAACAACATTACATTTATTCCATTAAACTTAGAAGATCGATATATGGATTGAAACAATCGGGAAGAAGGTGGTATAATCGCCTTAGAGAATATCTACAAAGGCAAGGATTTGTCAGCGATCAAATAGATCCTTGTTTGTTCATAAAACAACAAATTTGGGATATGTAATCATTGTTGTTTATGTTGATGATTTCAATATTATTGGGACTCCAGAAGAGATCCTAATAGAAGCTGATTATTTGAAAAAAGAATTTGAAATGAAGAGCTTAGGAACTACCAAGTATTGTCTCGGCCTGCAGTTCGAGCATACAAAGGATGGAATGTTTATCCATCAATCAAACTACGCAGAAAAGGTCCTAAAGCGATTTAAAATGGATAAGGCGCATCCATTAAGTACATCAATGAGAGTAGATCGCTAAGTGTGGAAAATGATCGCCTTTTGTCCCCGATTAGAAGATGAAAGAGATATTAGATCTTGAAGTATCATATCTCAATACAATAGGTACATTACCGTACCTTGCTTCATTAACAATAATGTCATTTTATGTGACAATGAGTTATTGTCTCCCTAAACATGAAATAAAGATTATTGGTCCAGAAGTACCAATCTTCTACAAAATTCAATGATGGCATATATTTATTGCATAAAGATTGTGTGTTTAACTGAGGGGAGCATTATTATACGACTGTACTCTTTTTCCCTTGGCTTTGGTTTTTATCCCACTGGGTTTTTCCAAACAAGGTTTTTAATGAGGCAGTTCGTCATATAAGATCTTTGATGAGACAATCTCGGCCTGAAGTTCGAGATATGTGAAAGAATGGAGTTTTTATCCATCCATCAAATCAAGTTGAAAGGAGCCAACAGTGATGTATATATGAAGAGAATTCAACATGAAGTGATCAACCAAAGTACATATCATCAAGTGTTCTCAAACTACAAGATTCAACCCAAAGGCAAGATGGATGCTCAATTCAGTCAATCAAAGAGAATATATTTCAAGTTGAGAGGAAGACTCATAACTGCACTCTTTTTCCCTTAGTCTTGGTTTTGTCCCATTGGGTTTTCCAGACAAGGTTTTTAACGAGGCAGTTAGTGATGTACATCTAAGGGGAAGTGTTATAATAATATTATATTTAGATGTACATATGGAAACCCTATATTTGATCTTGTACTCTCTCTATAAAAGGCCCATATGAGTGACCTAATAAGATGAATCTGATCTCTCCCCTTTCTCTCTATTCTCTCTGTATTATCCTTAATTTATAACAATTAACGTAATTTTTATGATATGACTTACATATATTATTTCACAGTGCACCATAACATTAATCATATTTAACATAAAACATCAGCGCACAAGTACATAAAAAAGAAAAAAACTTCCACAAACAAGCTTATAATATCTCTCAAACGATGCTTTATTTATGACAAGATATTGGGCAGGTTAAATGATCCATACCAAGTCTTAAATAAACTGCCCGTTTCATGCATATACTTATGACCAACTCATACGTTTAGGCTTTGAGATGGTGATCCTCAATGTTTTTGCAGGCATTGAGTATCATTTCGAGCATGGTAATGGGATGAGGAACATCTTCATTAAGCCTTTCATACTCTAAAGTCCAATTGACAACGCTAATGTTTCCAGCTTCAGTCTTGACATTGAGGTGGGCTGAGTATGTCTTGTAACTCTTCAGAAGATCTCCTTCAATTTCCCTCATGGTTAATGTCTTGTTCGCCCCGTCCATACATACATTTTCCACTACTTTCTTTGAGACGCATGCTTTTCCATCTACAAGTCAAGAAAAACAAAATCACAACATGATCGATCAATCATTATGCATTAGCATTTGAAGTAGCTTATGAATTGATTTGACCATACTATTAGTGTAGTTCCAGAAGATGATAGAGCCGTTCTTTCCGAATTCGCCCTCATGAAGCTCGCAGCCTTGAATCTGAGACGGAGCGATTTTGGAGATGTGATGAGGCTTGGTTGCAATGAGTTCATGGAAGAGATCTCCGGATGACCTTACCTCATATTCAGCAATCAACTTTCCCTTCAAACCCATTTTGCAAACAAAATTAAATGTCTTTCTGAATGAAAATTAAGAGAATATGTAAAGAGATAATAGGATAAAAGCAAGATGGGAATGCAATGGGCGGATTTTGGCCCTTTATATAGAATTGAAGATGGAGTACGTTGGTTTTTCTTTTAAATGAAGGACCACTTTTCGTGGTGAATTTCGGGTTTGCGAACTAGGTGGTAAAGTTCACTAACTAGATGAATTGGTTTGGACAGAAACTAAAATTAAACCTGAAACCTCTCAATATTCCTAACTCATACCTTTTACTATTATGCCATCCCACGTTGTGCAACTGATCCAAGTCATTGTATATACAATAATTTCAATTTTACTTTTCGAATGAGATTCGACGGACTACTCATATATTCATTTTAAGAATGTGAACGGAATTTTAAGGTAGTCTTGGTGTTACAACGTCAAAGAGTTATCTTGAGTTAGAGATGTTTTTCGATTGTTGTAACCTTCGCCTTCTTCATCTATTTATAAGCGTTGGAGAAGATCGAAAGTGTGCTTTCCTCAAGACTTATTCATATTGTGAGGCGTGTGACATATTGTGTAGCCATTGGCATAATGTGTGCTTTAGTTGGAGATTTGAAATTCTCCGATGTGGGACGAGCGAGCAGACAAGTGATGTGTCCTTTATTGGTTGGTGGAATGTGAGGTTGATGTGATTTGTATCATAAGTCCGTGGACTTGACATGCAACGTATGAATCTTAATCACTAGTTAGACTCTTCATAACCCGCGACTTTACCTTGTGATTGATTACTCAGTGCGACGACTAGACAAGATAGTCGACCGCTATGTATGTACGTAGAATATGCGCATCAATTGATTCCACTTGGCCGTTCGTATGAATATTTTGTTACTCGTTTGATTGCTAATTTGTATTAAAAATAAAAAAATATTTTCTAACTATACCAAATTTATTAATAAATAAATTCTTATGAGAATGTCTTCACCAGGACGGAACTATTTGGGGTCGGGTGTGGGTCATGCCTCCCCCTAATCCATTTTTTTTTCATATACTCCGTATATGTTACTCTTATCAATAGATTCGATTTGATATATTATAAGCTCTAATCTGATATTTGAGTAAAAAGTTATGAACATTTGAAAATTGAATGTATATAAACCACTTCTAACAAGTCACTTACTTAGTTATAATGCTTTTATATTTTGCTAAACTTCATACTTTCATAATGTGATTGAACCCGAAAACTTTGAAACAATAAGTTATTGTTAGGATGTTTTGAATTACACAATTCATTATTAACACGAGGGCTTCGGTTTGGGTTTTAGTTTTTAGTTGCAAGCCATTCAATCCATAATTATTCTGAAATATTTTTGTTTTAATTTCTTAACCTAACTGTATTCTAAAACATAATTGTATATATAAGTTGTCTTCATAAACACTTGTTTTTTAATGTAATTGTATTCTGAAATATTTTAGTCTCTCCTCAATAAAATATGTTCTCTTCTTTGTCTAAATTTATATTTTTTATTCTACATCTTTTTTGAAAAGTATCTTATATAATATATTTTTTAAATTGAAAAAGCATTAGCTATGTTAGAAAAATTTGTTGTCCCCTAAAATGAGAAGTTTTTGGTTCCGCTCCGAATCTTAACCACGTAATTTCAATTATTATATATTAAATGTTCAATAAAATGTTAAAGATAAACACACAATAACAAAATGTGCAGAATATATAAATTGTTTGTGAATATTAAAAACGGTTTTTTTAACAGCCTTGTGTCTTATTTTTACAGAGATTTCAATTTAATTCGAACACTATGAAATTCTATTTGTCATATGTAACTTTCAAGTAGTACCAGGTGGATAGAGACTGGTGAGGTTTAGGGGCATATCGGTCAAATAATAAATGAAAAGTACACAAACATGTTTATTTGTTATCACCACGTCCACAAGAGTCAAGACTATTACCTAAAATGACATATTGCTTTATCTTCATTGCTTTTAAACAATTCAGGATAGAAAATATCTCTTCATTAATTACTATTTAGCCCCTAAACCTAACCCATGTATATCCACATAAATGAGTTATTAACAGAATTTTTTCCTTTCAAATAAATTTATACAATTTCAATTTAAGTCGAGCTTTATAATTTATTGAGTTGTTTGTGTCATGTACCTTTCAAGTTTCATCTGGGTAGATAGGTTAGGTTCAGGGGGGCTTATCGATCAATTTAATCAATGAAAAGTATATAAAGCATATAAAACTCGTTTTATATATATTTGTTACACCATATCCACAAGATTTAATCAGTACGTTATACGTATACATTGATCTGATCAATTTTTATTATTATCGATCACACATTCACGATCGTTTTAATAATCAACGTCAAACCACGGATCACAAGACCCACAAATCTAAACCAAGCTTATGGCTGAACACAAATCATGTTGATGATAGAATTAATTTATGGCTGAAAGCGTGTTATAGGGTTTTTCTAATGTGGGGTACACAATAAAAATATTAATTTTAATAAATTTGATTATTTTTTATTAATTGTAATTTTTTAAAAAGAGTTCATTAATTTCAAATTAGGGAATAATTCTAAAATAATTTTCAAAAATAATATAGTTATTGTGTGTCCATGGACACACATTAGCCGAACACTATAAATAATGCTAAACCAAGCTTTTAACGAAGTTTAATATTTAAACTAGTTTAATACCTACCATATACGGAGATCGACTGTATTATTTAGAATAATTCATGTGATATACATGGAGGAATTTGAACAACACCAAGTTAAAAGATATGCATAAAGATTTTTCTATATAACTAGTGTACCCGTCGTGCCCTGCACGACTACATGGATTTAATTCTTAATTTATTTGATAAATGTGATTTTAATTTAGTATAAAAAATAAAAATAGCTTATATATTAGAAAATTTTTACATAAAATTTTACATTTGTTAAAATGTGAGACGGAACCAAAATCATTAAAGTGGGCCCAATATGATTTTGATGACTTAATGATAATTTAATTATTAAAACATATGAATAAATTATTTTAAATAGAAAAATTCAATTTTTAAAGTTAAAACAGATAAAAAAAGAAAAATATTGTAAATTCTTATAATTTTTTAATCAAATTCAATTATTTATAATATTTTAAATAAAAAGTTAAAAAGATAATAAATAAATAAAAGATAAAAAAATAGGAGTAAAGATTGAATTTTTAAAGATAAAAAATCTTATATATTTACATGAATAAGTCAAAAAGCAAATTAATGAAAAGATAATGTAATTTTTTTTATCAAAATTCAATTTGGGCCAAGTAATTACCTAGATATTGAATTTTGTTATCAAATTTTGATTTAAGATAAATCTTTTTACCTATACAGATGAAAAGATAAAGATAAAATAATTTTCTTTATTTTTATTCAAATTCGAATTAAAAATTTTATTTCACATAAATATATATAAAAGAATGTAATTGAAAAAGATAAATTAATATAGATAAAAATTAATTTTTTATCTATAAGGTGGGGCCAAAATCAATATAGTGCCATGCACGACTACATGTATTTAATGCTTAATTTATTTAAAAATGATTTTAATTTAACATAAAAAATAAAAATAACTTATTTATTATAAGACGAAGCCAAAATCATAAAAGTGAGTCCAATATGATTTTAATAGCTTAATGATAATTTATTTATGAAAAATATCAATATAATTTATTTTAATTACTCTTTAAAAATTAGATTAAAACACAAAAGTAATGTAAATTCTTATATTTTTTAATCAAATTCAAATCTTTAAAAATCTTTTAAATTAAAATTTTAAACGATAATTAATATGAAAACATGAAAAAATATGTATAAAGACTGAATTTTCAAGATATATTTTTTTCTTTATTTACATGAATAAATAAAATGAAAATTAAGGAAAATATAATATAATTATTTTTTTTATCAAAATTCAATTTAGGTAAGTAATTATCTATATATTGAATTTTTTTAATTTTTTTTATCAAATTTTGATATAAGATAAATTTTTTACATAAATAGATAAAAAAAGATAAAGATAGAAAAAATTCGTTATTTTTAATTAAATTTCGAATTTAAAAATTTTTATTCACTTAAATAGATAGAAAAGAATTGAATTGAAGAAGTTAAATTAAAATAAATAAAATTAATTTTTAGATATAAGGTGGGCCACAATAAACTTGGTGGATCAAAAAAGTTTAGTTTTAATATATAGTTATAGATACTTATAGATAGATTGTAGTTGACATTGATTAGGAATATTGTTTACATAAATATTGTTTTATACAAAAATATAAAAAGGAATTAATAATTTATTTATGTATTAACAAAGAATTGTTTTAATATAAGGTGTGCCCATAATTATAAGATAAAATTCTTTTTAACATACATAGATAATAAAAATTTAATAAGAAAAGGTGAAATAATATTGATCACATGTACAACCATATTTCCAAAATTAAAAAAATATTGAAAAATCTTATCATTAATAATATTTGAGATAGTTGAGCAAAAGATAAATATTTTGAAAAGTAAAAATACAAATAATAGAAATTAATTAGAAAACTTGTAAAAATATAAATAAAAAATATTTTTTATTTATGTGGTGGGGCCAGAATCAACATGGTGGCTCAAAAACGGTCAGCTTTTATAATATATATTGATTCTAGATATACAAGGATGCATATATAAAATATCTTATAATTTTAGATATATTTTTTTATAAATATTTATTAAAAACTAATGTGTCAACACATACATAGACAATTAATATGCAAGACACAAAATATCTCTATGTGGATAGGTTGGTTAGGTCTAGAGGTATATTGGTCAAATTAATCAATGAAAAGTATACAAGGATTAGGGTATTTAATCAATGAAAAGTATACGTACGTGACTTGTAAATTTGTTATCGCCACGTCTTTGGCTGGCTGCTAGGAATAAAGCTCCAACCAGAGCGCGCCTCGCTAGATTCAATATCGGGATTGAAACTAATTGTCTTATTTGTAATGCCACGGGGGAGGACAGAGATCATGTGTGGTTCCGATGCCCCTTTGCCCAATGTATACTGAAATGTATAATGGAGTGGACAGGCATCATTCCCTCTGCAATGCATAGCTACGCTTTGATGGTGTGGATAAATTGGTTCTCCAATAGCAGGAAGAAGAACTCAGTGGCCTTCAAAGTTCGGTTCTTAGCTTTCCAAACCACCGTCTATGAGGTTTGGCAATCCCGGAACCAGCTTTGCTTCAACAACACCCAACCGGTAATTCAGGAATGCGTTAGACGGGTCAAGGAGTATTTCAAGATGCGTGGGAGAGGGCGTATTCGGCCTAGGAACAACCGAGAAACTCGATGGCTTCATAACTTAGGTATCTTAACTTGATAATTCTTGAAAAGTGTTTAACCCACTGTGTCGGGCAATGACTGATTTGATTGTATGATTGTGGGCTGATTTTATTTCCCTGATGTATGCTCCTATAGAGAGCTGATATAACTCTTTCCCGGTTTAAACAGGATGTCCATTTTGTATATGGCTTTAGGCTACTTGCCTTTTGGAAATATAATTTACCTTTTCCAAAAAAAAAAGGACGTATTGCTATTTCATGCTTTGAAATAATTCAGGATAGAGAATATCTCTCGATTAATTACTATTTAGCTCTTAAACTTAGTCCATCTTTTATTTATAATTAGGTAAGAATTCAGCGGTAAAACAAAGAGGTCGAGTAATTGACAGTCGGCAAACCGACAAGAACAAAAAAAGATGAATAAAACAAAACTAACAAAAACGAAAAACACACACAAATAAGTACTACAAGTAACGAACAAGCACTAGAACGAAAGGAGTGGTGGGAGACGTGAGGGGCTAAAGATCAACGTCTTTAGCATTCGGGTCAAAGGCGCACCAATCTGATGAAGTGGACTAGCTACTGACGTGACATTGCCTGAAGGATCTTCAGCAGGCTCGAAAATGTCCAAGCGACCGCGCCAATCACATACAAACCACACCCATTCTCAGAGCCAAAACTCGGAATTGTACAAACCATACTCCGGTCAACATGCAAAACACGAGGCAAAGAGAAAACAACAACCGAAACCAATAACCGGCGTCGGAAACCAGTGTGGGGAATGGGCCCTAAACTTAGCCCATCTATCCACATAGTACATGAGTTACTTACGGAATTTTTCCTTATAAATAAATTTATACAATTTCAAGTTAAGTCGAGCTTTATTGATCGAGTCCAATTTGGCTGTGTGATGTACCTTTCAAGTAATTTCATCTGGGTAGATGGGTTAGGTTTAGGGGTATATCGATCAATTTAATAAATGAAAAGTACATAAAGCTTATAAAACTTGTCTTATATTGTAACACCCCAAAGATTTATAAGAGATTGTAGTGCTATTCATGTGAATAAGAGTTCTTCCTTTTCAGAGTTCGAGTGAGGATAAAGATCTTTAAAGTTAAGCGTGCAAGGGCGAGAGTAGTACCATGATGGGTGACCTCATGCAAAGTCCTAAACCCTGAATATTTTAAGCGTGCAAGGGTAGTACTAGGATGGGTGACCTCCTGGAAAGTCCTAAAGCCCGAATATTTTAAGTGTGCAAGGGTGAAAGTAGTACCACCTCCTGGGAAGTCCTAAACCCCGAATATTTTAAGCGTGAAACGGCGAGAGTAGTGTCAGGATGGATGACCTCCTAGGAAGTTCTAAACCCCAAATATTTATAAAAGATTGAGGTGCAGCTAGACTTGTCAATCGGGTCGGTTGGGCGGGTTCGGGTTCGGTCATTTCGGGTTCGAGTTAAATCGGGTTTCGAATCGTTATGGGTCACGGGTCAATCGGGTCGGGTTGTATCGGGTTTTCGGTCGGGTTGGGTTGACCAGTGGGACTAAAATATCCTTTTTTCTTATGATTATTAAAATTTAAATAATAATATTTAATTATAATATATTATTTTCATTTATTTTAATAATAAAATATATTATAAACTTCAAAATAAATTTAAAAAATTCTATAAATATACTAAATCGGTCAACCCAACGGGTTTCGGGTTTCAATCCAACGGGTTTTGGGTTCTATCGGGTTCGGTTTATTTCGGATTTCGTGTTCAAATTTTCGGGTCTTGACCCTAAAATTATCAGGCGGGTCGGGTTAGCGGGTTAGGTCAGTTTTTATCAGCTCTAGGTGCAGCCCAACTCAACAAGAGTTCTTCCTTTTTCCAGAATTGAGTGAGGATAAAAAACTCAAAAGTTAAGCGTTTTTAAAGTTTAAGTGAGGACAAAGAACTTTTTTAATACTAGGATGGGTGACCTCCTGATAAATTATCAGATTGACATGAAATAGCGTTTCTAAGACCTCAGACCTTATATATATTGGTTATACCACATCCACAAGATTTAATCAATATATATTTGTCTGATCAATTTTTGTTTCTTAGGTTGGTGTCATAAAAAGAGACTTAGTCATCGATCACACATTCACAATTATTCTAAATAATTATTACTCCTTTCGTTCTATTCTACTTGTCTTTTTAGATTTTTTCACATATATTAAGAAACTCATTGAAAATATAAAAAATATCATTGAAAATCCAAAATTTTCTTAATGTAATCACCAATTAATTACTAACTACCATTCATAACCAATAGATAGAGAGAGAAAAGTCAATATGAACACTTTCCAACATATTAAATAAATAAAAATTCTAAATGGACAAGTTATGTTGAACAAAATTTTGAGGTTAGAAAGGCAAGTAGAATAGAACGGAGGGTGTATCAAATATGAAAAAAAATTACTACTTGGGCCCCAAGATTGGAGGAAAAAAAAGAAGAAAAAATAATAGATAAGGAATAAAAAATATATAATTGGGCCTCAAGTATGGTAATAAGAAAAGGAAAAAAAAGGAAGGCAAATTTGTTGGTTACTTGGGTGACAAGTATTGGCCTTTCTCCTTGCGTGACAAGTTTTATTTACTTGTACGACAAGCTTTTTTCTTACTTGCAAGGCAAGGTTTTACTTGCGGATCAAGTTTATGTCGACTTGCGTTGCAAGTAAAACATTTTTGTTTTACTTGCGAGGCAAGTTCGACTTATTTTCTTGCAGGTTAGCTCGAGGTGTATTTAATGTACTTTTATTCCGAGGAGTTAGAGCTGAGTTTGACATCGGACCGAGTTGTATTATGCCAGGTCGTTTGGTGCTTTGAGGCTTCTGAAGATCCTTCATCTTGGTGGAGGGAATGTTAGCAGTCCGTTTCGCACGCCCAAGAGGGGTCGACTTGTTGCCTGCGACGCTATTCATATAGTGTTTTACTCACCCTGATTTCAAACTTGTCTAGTTCTTATTTTTCGGTATGTTGTACCTTTCATAGCTATTCCTGCTTGTATTTTACTCTCTTATCCGTTCTCGGCTACCGTTTTACTACGGCCTCTCGGATTACCAAGCTTGTTTGGTATTCCGAATTCTTACCTTATCAAAAAAAATCCTACAATGCTTAGAACTAATTAACTAAACACAAATCATG
This sequence comes from Fallopia convolvulus, assembly GCA_964016875.1. NCBI lineage: Eukaryota > Viridiplantae > Streptophyta > Magnoliopsida > Caryophyllales > Polygonaceae > Fallopia > Fallopia convolvulus. The sequence goes on along the minus strand of OZ024718.1, from coordinate 78,579,682 downwards.
TTATGATAGAACTTAAAGTATGAATCATGTGCGGTATAAAAATTATGTGTAATATAAGCGTTGCACAACAATATGAGAGGGGGGGTAATAATGTGAAAGTAATTCAAAGTCACTGTTCTAAAAATCCCTTCTAGGCCCCTCCTAGGCGCTAGAAGGTCCTAACCCGCCTAGCCGTCTAGACCGCCTAGACACCCGTCTAGGACTGCTTAGGCCACTGTTCAAGCCGTCTAGGCGCTAGGCGGTCCCTCTCCGCCCAGCGTCCTCCTAGCGTTTTTTAGAACATTGTTCAAAGTACAAAGAAAATGTGTTAAACTTAATTTTCACGACTTTCATATATAGTACACAACAACAGTGATCATATTTAAATATAACACACTAGCACATACATAAATAAGTAAACTTATAAATATGTCTCTAAAACGGTGCTTTATTTATGACAAAATATTAATCAAGCTAAATGATCAATACCAAGTGTGATTGCCCGTTTCATGCATATTATAAGTACGATTTTTAGGCTTTGAGATGGTGGTCCTCGACGTTCTTGCTCACATTGAGTATCATGTCGAGCAAGATAGTGGGATGAGGAGCATCTTCGTTAAGCTTTTCGTATTCTAAAGTCCAAGTGACGACGCTAATGTTTCCAACTCCAGGCTTGATAAAGAGGTGTGTTGAGTATGTCTTGTAAATTTTCAGAAGATCTCCTTCAATCTCCCTCAAAGTTAACGTCTTGTTGACCCCATCCATAGATATGTCACTACAACAGAAATACCTTTTTGCGACCATTTTTGTAGCGAGAAATTTATTTTCCTCGCTAAATGTGGTCTTTGGAGAGGAATTTAATAATTTCTCATTAAATGTGACTTCACTTTTAGCGAGAAACTTATATTCCTTGTCAAACATCACATTCTACGACAAATATGTTGGTTTATCGCTATTTGTATTCATAATTTGGTCTCATAAAATATGAGGTCAACAACGACGATTTTTGAAACATTTATTGAGGAATATTTTCATCGCCAAAAACATTCAACGAGGACATAATAACTGCGTCGCTATATGTTTTTGGCGAGAAATTTATTTTCCTCACTAAACGTGGCTTTTGGCGACAAATTTAATGATTCTCTTTAAATGTGATTTCACTTTTAGCGAGAAACTTATATTCCTTGTTAAACATCCCATTCTACGACAAATATGTTGGTTCATCGCTATTTGTACCCATAATTTAGTCTTGTAAAATATAAGGTCAACAACGACAAATTTTGAAGCATTTATTGAGGAATATTTTCATCGCCAAAAACATTCAACGAGGACATAATAACTTCGTCGCTCAAAATTTTATTTTATTTTATCAAAATTTTATTTTCAAAAACTTTTATAGAAATTGATATATATATATATAAAGATAATATAATTATTATTTTTTTAAATAAATTTTGAATTCCTAATTTTTGTATAAATAAATAGTTAGAAAAAATTTATTTGGAAAAGATATAATAATATGAATGAAAGTTGATTTTTAAAAATATAAAGTAGGGATAAATTTAATGTGGTGGCTCAAAAAATACAACTTTAATATATAGTAATTAGAGGTGTCAAACGGGTCGGTCGAGTCGGGTTCGGTTATTTCGGGTTTGGGTTGAGTCGGGATCGGGTCGTAACGGGTCACCAGTCAAATCGGGTTGGGTCATTGCGGGTTGTCGGGAGGGTCGGGTCGACCTAACAGGTCAAGAAAATTGATTTTGTTACAATTATTTATTATTTATAAAATGATATTTAATAATAAATCTATTATTTTTATATATTTTAATAATAAAATATATTATAATTTTCAAAATATACTATATATTCTTAAAATATAATTAATTGGGTCAACCCAACGGTTTTTTCGGGTTTGAACCCAACGGGTTTCGGATCTATCGGGTTCGGTTTATTTTGGGTTTCGAGTTCAAATTTTCGGGTCTTGACCCTAAATTTTTCGGACGGTTCGGGTCGGTTTTTCGGGTCGGGTCAGCTTTTGACAGCTCTAATAGTAATAGATCTTATAGTTAATTGTAGTTGCTATTGCCCAATAATATAATTTACATAAATTTTGAACAAAAAAAATTATTTACATAAATATTGTTTTGCATAAAAAGATAAAAAAAAATTCTAATTTATTTATGTATTAACAAAGAATTATTTTAACCTAAGGTGGGCTCATTATCATAAGATAAACCACTTATTAACATAAATAGATAATAAAAATTTAATTAAAAAAGTACAATAATATTGATGTAATAACCGCAAATTCCGTTAAATGAATAAATTTATTTCTGATTATTTAATTATTTTATTAATTAAAAATAATATCATAAAATTTCTTTTTATTCAAAATCTATTTATAAAATAAATAGATTATAATTCTTATGAAATAAATATTCGAATAAATAAAATTTAATAAAAATGAAATTTAATAAATTTATATCCAACGAAAATGCTTTTCTAAAAAGGTCTTTCTATAGTTCTTTCTTAAAAAGAAGGAAATGGACCTTAGTCCGACCCATCTAAAAAGCCCATAAAATATTTAAAAGGGTTTTTATTAAAAAGAAAGCTCATAAAACACCCATCTAAAAAGCCCATAAAATATTTAAAAGGGTTTTTATTAAAAAGAAAGCTCATAAAACATTTAAAAGGGGTGTAAGAGGTAAGAGTTGAACCCTTGACCTCTTGCTCCTTCCCCAATCCTCTACCAATTGTGTTATTTACCTTTTCTGATATTATAGCACAACCAATTATATTTAAACTCATTCCTTCCAGTGATATTTTGCCAAAACCGAATTTTGATCCGTTTGAAAACTTGATTGGGGTATTAAATGGGGAGATTTGAGAGGGATTATATGTAAAGAATCATCCCCTCACACTCTATTTTAATGGAATTAAAAATCACCCTCTCCCACTCACCACCATAAGAGGAGATTTGAGTGATGATGAGCATGATTTTCTCTTCCCTACCCTTTCACTATCTTGTTTGCCTATTTAAAGGACTCCATAGATAATTTTATAAAATTAAATTGATAGATAGAAAAATAAAGATAAATAAGAAAAAAAGATAGAAACTTAGGTAGAATAAAATAATTTAAAAATATTTAATAACTAGTGTAATTCCCGTAAATTTATGGGTAGTTTTAAAAACTATACTATATAATGTATTATAATAAATTAAAGAGAAAAAACAAAAATAATGTATATTTTAATAATTATTCTATTATTATAATTATTAATGATATTTATATAAAATTGAACAATTTTTTTTGTTTTCTAATCTTTAAGATAAAACTAAATAAACATGGAAAATATTTTTCTAAACCAAACCTTCTACATTCACTTTTAAGTATAATAAATAAAAATAAATAAATAAAATGAAAGAACAATTAGTTCTTAAAGTGCCATGTAACATAAATTTTATAGATAATTTGTTTTTGTTTTATTATGTATTAGCATAGATATAGATAGAAATTTATATCGATAATTTTTTTTTCAACAATCTGATAAAAATATTTGAGCACAATCTTAAGATAGCATATATAATATTGCTTTTCAATATCAATAAACATAGATAGAAAATTATATAGATAAAAAATTATTTTGATACATTAATTATTTTATAAAATCTAAAATTTTCTTTTTTATATTTAAGAATTTTTGAAGAATAAAATCAATATTTACATAGATAGAAAACTATATATATTATCTATTTTATAAAATCTAAAATCTTACCCTAAAAAACCCAATCTTTATAAATTCATTTTTTTTTTGGTAATGTTTATTATTTGATTAAATTTTTTTAAATATGATTGTATATTAATTAATTTCTTTAGTTTTTAGTATGTGATACTGTATGAAACAATCTATGCATACAATATGATATCTATCTATTATATATTTTATGAAGTGGTTAAGAATTTAAGAGAAATCGTGATTTCTAGAATTATTATTTGAGTATAATGTGCAGGGGCTTTCTAGAATTATTATTTAGTTTTTTAAATTGAAAAAAGATTTTCTATTATTTTATTCAGGTTATGCCACGTGGCGCAAATTTTTACACAGACTTTGTTTCTGCTTTATAATGTATTAGGGTAGATAAATTCGATTTTATAAACCTAGTTATACCCATCATGTCTTACACAACTACATGGATTTAATACTTAATGTATTTAATGAATGATTTTAATTTAATATAAAAAATTAAAACAACTTATTTATTATAAATATTTTATATAAAATCTTACAATTTTTATAATGTGAGACGGAACCCAAACCATTAAGGTGAGTCCAATATGATTTTGATGGATTAATGATAATTTATTTATGAAAAAATATAAATATATATTATTTAATTACACTTAGATAAAACGTGAATCAACGTGGTGGCTCAAAAACGGACGACTTTTATAATATATATTGATTTATTTATGAAAAAGTATAAATGAAAATTATTTTAATTAGAATCATTAAATTTTATAAATGTTTTACCAAAATAACTAAAAAGCCAAAAATAATATAAATTCTTATAATTTTTAATCAAATTCAATTTTGCAAAAATCTTTTAAATAAAAAGTTAAAAAGATAATTAATAAGAAAAGACTAAAAAAATGAATGAATATATATTTTTTTTAAAGATAAAAAAATCTTTTATATTAACATAAATAATACAAAAAGGGAATTAAGGAAAAATAATATAATTTTTTAATGAAAATTTCATTTAGGCAAGTAATTATATACATATTTAAAAATTTTACTTTTTTCTAAATTTGACTTAAGATAAATCATTTACATAAATAGATAAAAGGGTAAAGATATAATATTTTTTTATTTTTAATTAAAATTCGAATTAATTTTTTCCAAATATAAAATATAGTGTAATTTTATTTTTAGATAGAAAAAATTAATAGTAAAAATATTTTCCTACCTTAGTTATTATGATTACAATCTATCATTATATATTAAAAAATCTTATGTTTTATTTTTCCTTTCTTTTAATTTTTATTAAATATATTAGAATGTTATAGATTTTTAGAAAATTTAAAAGAAAAAAATATAAATGATAAGAATACAAAATTACTTTTTAAATATATGGTGGGGGTCAGAATTGTTCTAGTGGCTCGAAAAGGTTCGGCTTTAGTATATAGTTATAAATATATAGATATTTCAAAAATATTATCATTTATATAGATATTTTTATTTCAAAGATATATATGTCACCACATGTACATATTTTTTCTTATATTTTTAATTTATATTTTACAAATATGATAAATATAATGTCCTTTTTTTATCTATATTGGTAAAATATAATAATAATATTTTATCTTTATGTTTATTTAGAGATAAAAATTTTACAAATATTATTTTATCTTTATGTTTACTTGTAGATAACTTTTTTTCATAATTAACTATAAAAAAACTATTATTTTAATAAAAGAGTGAAGTGGCGCAATGTGGTGGTAGAAATTGCTTCGGCTTTAGTTATTAGTAACTACTATGTATTCCCGTACCTTGTTTTTCTTAAATGAAATATTAATAATAAAATATTTTCAAATATATGTATTATCCGAGAAAAATAATCATGTAAATGCTTAAATATAAATTTTGAATAAATATTTAAAATCAATAAACTATTAAAGTTGTTTATTTGAAACAATGATAAGTAATAAGATAAAAACTTATCAATTTATTATATAAATGAGACCGTTCAAAATAAACTTAATTATAGTGATATAAGATTGTTCATACATTACACTATCTTTAATTCTTTACTAGTTGTACTCGTCGTGTCCTACACGACTACGACTCATCAATTTTTAGATATATTATAAATATGATATTAATAAATTAAATTTACAAAAATAAATAAAAATCCAAAAATAATGTAAATTCTTAAAAGAATAATCAAACTCAATTTTTTAAAAATCTTTTCAATAGAAAGTTAAAAAGATAGTTAATAAGAAAAGATAAAAAAAAAAAATATAGATTTTTTAAAGAAAAAAAATCTTCTATATTTACATAAAACTCCTAACAGGAAATTAAGGAAAATATAATATAATGTTTTTACAAAAATTTATTTTAGGCAAGTAATTATATAGATATTTGAAATTTTTACCTTTTTATCAAAATTTGATTTAAGATAAATATTTTTTTACAAAAAGATAAAGATAAAATAATTTTTGTTATTTTTAATTAAAATTCGAATTAATTTTTTTCCACATGAAGAAATAGAAAGAAATTTAATTTGAAAAATAATATTATAAATGATTTTTTTTAATATAAGGTAAGGCAGAATTAATGTAGTGGATAGAAAAGTTACAACTTTAAAATATAGCTATAGATAGATGTGATTGTTTTTATTTCAAAGATATATATGTGATCACATGTACATATATTTTCTTATCTTTTTTTAATGTATCTTTTACAAATATAATAAATATAATGTACTTTTTTTTGGGTCAAATCTACTAATATTATTTTATATTTATGTTTATTTGGGGATAAATTTTTACAAATATTATTTTATCTTTATGTTTAGTTGGAGATAACTTTTTTTACATATTAACTATTTAAAATTATTATTTTAATAAAAGGGTGATGTGGCGCAACGTGGTGACAGAAATTGCTTCGACTTGAGTTATTAGTAATAGATGGTAAACTTAATTATCTAAACATAGCATATGCCGGTGTGGTCCAATCTAAAAGCGACATATGTTATTTAATAATTTTTTTAACCTCCGGTTTATTATATAGTTATGATAGATAGATTATATATAAACAATAATAAATATATTTAGCATTAATATTAAATATTCTTTTAGTTTATTTTACATTAAATAGAATCTATAACTATATATTATAGTTATACCTTTTCGAGCCACCAGAACTATTCTGACCCCACCTCATATTTAAAATTTTAATTTTAATTTATATCATTATAACTTCTTTCCATTAAATTCTTTTTAAACTATTTAAATTTATCTCTAACATTAGACATATATCTATTCAGTATAACACTATCTTTTAAAAATTTCAGTTAAACAAGTATTTAAAGTTAAAGATAAAATATTTTAGACATTTTAAATAAATATAAATCTTTTAGCATATATCTTTTGACGAATTTATTTATAGATATATTATATATATATATATATATTGATTGTTTTATAAAAAAAAATTAATGAAAATAGATCATATAATATTTAATAGATGTATTGAAATATTTGATAATCTCTAAATTTACGTACATGAAAAATAATAAAATATGAATGATAAAATATTTAATCTTATCTAATTTTTACTTTACCGAACCACAAAATAATTTTGGTCTCATCTTAAACTAAATTAAATAATTTTAGATATTTTATATAATTAAATTATTTTTATCATATCTTATTTATTAAGTTAACTATTATTTTTTAAATTCTCATCTCTTCCATATTTGAATATATAAATTTATTATTCATATTTTATCTTTTTTTAATTACATATCTATGAATTATCATCAAGGAAAAAAGAAAAATGTAATTATTTTATCTTAATAATATAAAATATCAAATCGTAGTCGTACATGGTATGACGGGTACAACTAGTATTTTTAAAATATGTAAATTTCCAAAAATACAAAGTTCTATATGGAAAAATCCTAGATGTTTAATGTGAGAATAACATGTATGAAAAATCCTAGGTGACTCATGATAAGATCTTAGATAAAATCTTTTTAAGTTAAATAAATTATCATATAAAATATTTATAAAACCATTATATTAGATAAAATCTTTCCTAAATTAATTTACCTTGATTTTATATTATCCTAAAATAATGTCAACATATATTGCCAAAATACAAAATCCTATGTGGTGGGAATGACACATAGGATAAAACTATATTGCCAAAAGATTGCACACAACAATCATCATTTACATAGATATAGACTAGTATGTAACGTGGTAGCTTTATTCCTTGCGTCTTTTTTATATAGATATAGACCAGTATGTATTCCCGTACCTTGTACGGGTTTTGCTTAAACAAAATATTAATAATAGTTTTTTTCAAATACATGAATTATCTAGGAACAAATAATCATGATATTATCTATAAATAATAAATAAAAATTAATATATGTAAAGATATTTAAAAAACTAATATATTGATTGTTTTATTTAGCATATAAATATAAACAATTAAAATAATCAATTAAGATATCTTAGTTAAAAAACGATTCTATCTAAAAAATAAATATTCTAGAATTTGTATGATAGCATAAAAAAATATCCTAATGATCTTTTTATCTATCATATCCAAAAATAAAATATTGTTTAATAATAAGATTTTCTACCCTATATTCTAAAAATATGGATAAGAATTATCATATTCAAAAATAAAAGTTTAGTTTTAAAAAAAGGGGTAGTGTGGTCCAATCTAAAAGTGACATGTGTCGTTTAATAATTTTTTTAACCTCCGCTTTGGGTTATAGTTATGATTTGGATTGGTTGAAATCCAATTGGATTATAATTACTTGTATTTATATATTAAATAAAACACTTAATATATTAGTTTTGTTTTTATATATGATAATTTTTTTAGATAAAATATGCATAGTTTTTTTAAAATAACCTTGCCTATATCAATTTTTAATAATTATTTTAAAAATGATTTTTTTGTAGATAATATATATATATTCTTTTTTAAAAATATAATTTTTTATATCAATTTAATCAAAAAATAATACAATAATTCTATAAAAATTCGTGTAGGACACGACCACATGAGAACTAAAACTAGTATATGCTATTGCTATGGTGAACACAAAGACAATTGATTTTAGGGTTTAGGGTTATGGTTTAAGTTTATTATTAGGATTTAGGTTTTGAGTTTGGGGTTAGTATTTGGGTTAGGGTTTAGGGTTATGATTTAGGTTTATGATTAGGATTTAAGTTTTAAGTTTGGGGCGGTCAAATTTGACCCAAAAGAGTGCGTACATTAATAAATTAGGCGGTCAAATTAAAATTTGAATTTAGCTCTAATTAAGTAGGCGGTAAAAAAGCCCTCAATTAGCTGTCTTCATCTATAAAGGATTATTAATCAAGCACACCCCTTATTTCTCCCAAAAAAATCTACAAAGGGTTAATAAGAACACGCCCCAAAAAATACCACTACCCCGTACCCTGTACCCTAACCCATTCCGTAGCTTCTGGCTTGTTCACCGACACTGGAGATTGTCATCTCCACCTTGGTTGTCGCCGGTCATTCATCTGACATTGGCCTCAATTCTACGCCCATCGGTAAGATTTAGTACCTTATGTTAATTGTTTGTGTTTTTTCTAGAAGTTTAGGGTTAGGGAAATCATCTCCCCATACCTTCAATTAAGGCCGCCTCCTCCCTCACTCCATTTCTTCATCTATCTCACGTTATGTTCTCTGATTCTTTTAATTTGTTTAGGCAGAGACTTTTTTTGTTCTTTGATTCTTCTAGTTTGTTTAGGCAGAGACTTGTTTTTGGCCTTTTCAGTTTTCATAGAGTTCAGGGTTTGCTTTCAAATTTTCGATAATTGCATTCAAAATATACATGAATAAAAGCTCTAACAGATTCAAGGCAGTTGCGTTCTGATTGAATCCAAAATATGCTTGAATTGAATTTGGTGTTTTTTTTCTTGTAATCAAGATTTAAAAATTTTCAGGGTTTGCATTGGATGGTGTCTGTTTGTTGTTTTGGAGTTACTTTTGGGACTTTTATTTGTTCAGGCTTGCTGCTTCAAATTGCATTTGTTCTAGTTTGCTGATTTTCCATATGGCTTGCTGATTTCAATTAAGGCCTTCGCCACCCATCGAGTTCCATGTAGCAATCCGGGGGCAAATAAAGCACTCTCTAAAGTCTGTGAGGTAAGATAAACAGAGTCAAAACAATGATTAGTAGAAGGAATACATAGCTTACTATGTAAAAATCGCTACTTGGCTGTCAATATGTCATGAATTTGTTTGTTTGTGGTTCTTGGAACTAGAATTCCAAATGATTGGGATTTCCCTTGCAAGCGTAGGACTGTTCTTTTTAATACTTTAGGTCTCAATCTTCAGATTTCCACTGAGCAGCAAATAGAAGTGCCTATATAAGAAAGCTTAAGCTGCACTTTCTCTACAGTGTTGTTAGTGATAGCTAGTATATATATCTCGGAATTGAAGTGCTTGAAAAGTTACCCAAGTTGAGTTCTGTTTACATCAAGCAGTCAGCTAGATTAGTTCAATTATTTTTGCTTTGTTAATATCACCTCCAAGCAAAGACAGTCCTCTGCTAGATGGTTGTTGTAATCTAATGGTAATCTTTTAAGTTGTCACTACTCACTTGTCAACATAATTGTTATATTGCCTTTTCTTGCTTGATATTTGGAATAAGAGTAAGCAGAAATGTGAACATTATTGATGTGTGTCAACTTTGAATAATAAAAGCATGCCATGTTGGTTTTGCCCTTGCCATTTTTTTTAGCTTACTGCTTCTTTACATGCTTTTGATTCTGAAGTCCTCTTAGAGGGACATGGATTCTCTCTGAGCATTTATTGTGCTTCAGAGATTGTTGATGAGAGCTCATTTTTCCTTTTATGATTATGTCTTGGATTGAGGTGCTGGTGCTGCTATTATTATGTCATCTATATAATTCACTTTTTGCAAACTGCCTCCCTGCTTAATGATAACTAGTTAGTCGAACTTGCTTGTTAATATTCTTGATTTTTATTAGTGGATAGTAAATGGATGTCTATTGATAATTGATTCCTTTAAACTGTTTTAGAGCTTATTCTCTTATCCAATATTTCACACTGTCTACTTAGGCATTCATGTTCTTTAATTTAGCTAACAACCCATTACGTGTGCTCATAATTGTCACATTTAGGGATTTCAACACCGACGATGTCAACGCGTTAAAGCTCAAAATGTGCAGATGAATGCATCGGAAGAGAAGACAAAGATATTTGAAGAGTTTATGGAAATTTTCAACAAGCAACCCCTTGATAGTTAAAGCCCTTTTTAGCTCATTTCTAATTTGGAATTTAGTTTGCACTTAATAGTACATTTACTAGTTATGTTAGAAATACATATTGTGTTTTATATTAAGTATTGTTATTAAGTTTTTTATATATTATTGAATCATATTTATTTATATAAAAATTATAGTGCTTATTTTCTTGATATTATGTAGGTATTCTGAACCATTCATACTTGTTGGCCCCAGTTGACCGCAATCGAGGAGGAGGATGCCTTGTCTGTGTGCTTTGAGGGACTCTTGACTCGTGCCCGTGTCAAGGCTATTGGACGTGCCACGGCCTCGCTCGTATGCCGCGTCTCCGTGAGCCACGACAGCCCCGACGCCCGAGTCTTGGACCCTCACTCTTTTCCCCATCGAGCTAGGATGGCTCTCCCGCACCGGCGCTCATGCCTGGCCTGATGCCACTTGAGGTTCACCCGGTGCACCCCACTCGCTCGCACTTACATGCCCTAGGCGTGCCCATATCTCTTGTGTTGCTTTCTATGCTTAGTAATAATGATATATGGCATTCCTACTTTTAGCGTGTTGCTTTTCTTGGATTTTGGTCTTTTTGGAATGTGGGTCTTGTTAGGTTGCGCTTGGCTGCCCGTTTATAATACCAAAAGAACACCTTTGATAGGTTTACGTCTTAATGTCTTATGCAATGAAAACAGCCTAGCTTGGATCGAGTTACATACAAAGCGGCATCCTCCCAGAGGACCCCGCGCTGGCCAGAAAACTAAAGATGCAAGCTGCCCGCTCCTGCGTCGTCGGCAACCAGCTTTATCGTCGGGGCTACGCTGAACCCAACCTGCTGTGCATACCGCCCGAGGCCACGGACCACGTCCTCTACGAGGCCCACGAGGGAGTTTGTGGGGGACACCCGGGGTGGAGATCTCTGGCACACAAAGTTTTCTCCATTAAATATCTCCTTATATCGACCCTAATATATTTTCTCACTAATAGGATTCATTTAGCGATGAAATATAATTCAATGATGATCGAAAGGTCGGACAATAACGAGAAATAATTTTCTCACCAAACACTATATTTAGCGATGATAAATGTAATTCCTACATCGACAAAATGATTTTTTTCATTAAAAAGTGTTTGTACCGAGACAATATTTTCTCGCTAAAAGGGTATAAATAACGAAGAATTTTATTTTCTTGATAAAAAGTATTTATCTCGAGAAAAAAAATTGTCGCTAATGTTATTTTAAATATTTTTTATTTATAGTATTTTAATTACAAGCCATTTTTAGCGAGGAAATAAAAGGATTAACGAGAAAATTTATTTGGTCGACAATAATATTCAACGACCATTGTCTAATCCTTCATCTTATTTTGCAACGAAATTGTATACCTTTTTGCGAGAAAAATAATGGTCGTAAAAATATAATATCGAGAAAATTATTGTCATCGCGAAAAGGCTTCTTTGAGAAAATATTTTTTCCCTCGTTAAAACCTTTCCTTGACGAGCTTTCTACGACAAACTAGCGAGAAAATTAATTTCCTCGCCAAACACCTACAACGACAAAATCTCTACTTTTAGTAAGGAAAAAATTTCTCGCAAAAACACCTTTTTGTTGTAGTGTGTTTTCCATTACCATCTTTGAGACGCATGCTTTTCCATCTACACATGCAAAAAAAAAAAAAACAGAAATCACATCATGATCAAATTCAATCATCAGTATTAAAAATTAAATTGATATAAACAAGCTTATATATAAGACGGCTTAAAACATATACAACCCCTTGTACTTGTGCAAATTTGTCACTTAGACACCTCACCTTTGGTTTTGACCTATTGAGCACTTCAACTTAACAATTTGGACCTATTAAATACCTGGTCAATTGACAATATGAGAAGTGTTTTACACGCACGCTGACTTGTCAAAATTATATGCCACATCATGCCATGTAGATGCCATATGTTAACACCTTTTATAATTTTTAATTATTTTAATTAAATGAGTTCACAATATACAATTGAATCTGATTAGTTTCATTCGTTCTCTTCCCCGACTTCGCTCGTCAGCGTCTCTCACCCCTGAACTCCGGCGACCTCCCGTCGCCTCCGACGCCCCCACCCAGTCCGGTCCAGCACTCCAGGCCAGACACCGCGTAACTTCCTGCACTCTCCACCCCCGACTTCGATCTCTCTCCCCGACTTCGCTCGTTAGAGTCTCCCGCCCCTGACTCTGGCACCCTCTCGTCGCCTTCGACGCCCCCAACTAGTCCGATCTGGCACGCCAGGCTCAAGACACCCCCACCTCCGCTTCCCTCTAGCCCCCCTCCACCCCTGTGCTCGGACCAGTGACCACCACCCTAACCCCCCCCCCCCCCCCCCAAAAAAAAAACCTAACTTGCTAGATCCGGCGGTTCCACCACCCAATCACGGATCCAAGCGCCACCGACCAACCTAGCAAGCGTCCGGCGGTCTCCCCCACCCCCCATAGACCAAGTTTCGCAGACCCTTGCAGCCCCAATGACAACTCACCTCAGGCCCCTAACAAGTGTCGAAAGGGGCTTTCGGTCCGTTACAGCTCCAGTGCTGCCCGTTCTCAGGTCGGAATCTCCGACTTTCTTCGCCCATGAACGACCGCTCCACCAAAGGCTACGCCGATTCGTCGTCGCTTGCCGTGCTCGATCTACTGCGCACACGATGAAGAAGAAGACCAACTTTCCTTATTCTAATATGAAATCTTGATCTAAATAAATTAGATTATGAAAAAAATATTTTATAGAATCTAAATTGGTAAAGTTTGTGAGTTTTTTTTAATTTAAGTTTTAAATATTTTCCACATCATCTTATATGTTTTTTTAAATAATTCCATGTCAGTTTGAATAGGACCTTTACTCGCACATGTGCGTTTGGATTGCACGCACTTCGCCACATCAGCAAAAAGGTGTTTAATAGGTGCAAATTGTTAAGTTTAAGTGCTCAATAGGTCCAAACCAAAGGTAAGGTGTCCAAGTGACAAATTTGCACAAGTACATGGGGATGTATATGTTTTAAGCCTATATAAGACCATGATTAATTTGTTCATACCATTAGTATAATTCCATAAGACGACAAAGCCATTCTTTCCAAATTCGCCCTCATGAAGGTCGCAGCCTTGAACATGAGCCGAAGCGATTTTGGAGACGTGATGAGGCTTTGTTGCAAAGATTTCATGGAAGAGATCTCCGGATGATCTTACCTCAATTTCAGCAATCAACTTTCCTTTCAAACCCATTTTGCAAACAAAATACCTTTCTAAATGAAAAACCTTAGAGAATATGTAAAGTGATGAAGAGAGAGCGAGACGGGAATGCAATATAATGTGCACATTATGGCCGTTTATATCTATAATCTATAATACATATGTAATTTTGTGTACATGCCTCATTTAATGCACTTAATGTAAATTCCTAATTGTTTTTTTCACCTTTAAAATGGTTTATACTAAATAAATAAATTTATGTACAAAACCACATTACCATATTTATTACATAATATTTATTTTTATGAGAACTTATTATTTTAAATAATAAAATAATGTTACATAACTTAGTGGTAAAGAATCTTTCAAACTACATGTAGATCACAGTTCAAATCTTGACAACTATTTGTTTTGGTAGATAACACACTCTTAGTTTTGAATCGTTGATATATTATGTCATATGTACAATATGCAATGCATTGTCAATTACACTATTACATAACAAGGTAGATCCTTTTATTCACATTTAGTTTTAAGGCTTAATTATAATTGGTATATACTATTAAATATTATCATCCTTTATTGGCAATTGTTATTTTGTTGCATATATTTTATTTAATTGAAATACTTTTACTATTTAATCATTAGTATATTATTATATTATATTTTAGGCACCATTATGTATAGTCAATTATAGTATTACACTATTATATAATAAAACAAATTGTTTTATATTCACCTTAATTTTTATTTTTAAAATTTATAACATTAAAATGTTATGTACTAGGTGAACATATTAAATATTTTAAAAACATTTCACTCATATTATGTTGATTTTATTATACGTTAATATAAATTTTGGCTCAATGGTTGAAGCTTTGACAATTATATTGGAGGTTTAAGGTTCGATTATTCAAATAATCACTTTAGATAACTTTTTTACCACAATCAAAAGACCCCATACACAAGACTAAATTCAATTTAAATTTGATATTAAAAGTATGTGAATGATATATAAAAACTTTATTATGCTTATATTACAATTGCACATAAGTAGAGGTGTCAAAAGCTGACCCGACCCGAAAAACCGACCTGAACCGCCCGAAAAATTTAGGGTCAAGACCCGAAAATTTGAACCCGAAATCCAAAATAAACCGAACCCGTTAGACCCGAAACCCATTGGGTTCAAACCCGAAAAAACCGTTGGGTTGACCTAATTAGTTATATTTTAAGAATATATAATATATTTTGAAAATTATAATATATCTTATTATTAAAATATATAAAAATAATAGATTTATTATTGAATATAATTTTTTAAATAAAAAATATTTTAATAATTATAAAAAAAATCAATTTTCTTGACCTGTTAAGTCGACCCGACCCGCCCGACAACCCGCAAAGACCCGACCCGATTTGACTGATGACCCGTTACGACCCGAACCCGACTCAACCCGAACCCGAAATAACCGAACCCGAACCCGACCCGACCGACCCGTTTGACACCTCTACACATAAGTGTATGAAAAATGATATATGATTTTGATAATGAATTAATTATACATCCATCTATTTGATTATATGTAATTATAAGGTGACTCATATTTTTTTCAAATATTTAAAACGTTTTGTTATAATTGATTTGGTTTTTGGTGGATGGTAATTAGGTTTGCACAAAAGAACTTTTTTAAGGTTCAAATATCTATGATTTTTATTATATTAATTATTTTTTTATTGTGATTTGTATTATTTTTATAAATGTTTGCAAACATCTATGCATTTCAAATATTAAAATATAAATTTTGCCCCGCCCAACGGACGGGCTTGACTTGGCTAGTACATATATAATTTTGTGTACATGCCACATTTAATGCACTTAATGATAATTTCTAATTATTTTTTTCACCTTTAATATAATTTGTACTAAATAGATAAATTTATGTACATAACCACATTCATTGCCACATTTATTACACATAATATTTATTTTTATAAATACTTATCATTTTAAATAAATAAAAATTCTACATAGTTTAGTGGTAAAGAATTTTTTAAACTACCTATAAATCATGGTTCAAATCTTGACAACTATTTTTTTTTTGCTAGATAACACACTCTTACTTTTATAATTATTGATATAGTATGTCGTATGTACCATATACATTGTCAATTACACTATTACATAATAAGATAGATCCTTTTATTCACATTTAGTTTTAAAGCTTAATTATAATTGGTATATACTATTATATATTATATATCATCCTTTCTTGACAATTGTTATTTTGTTGCATATTTTTTATTTAATTGAAATAATCTTACTATTTTAATCTTAGTATATTATATTTTAGGCACCATTATGTATAGTCAATTACAATATTACATTATTATATAATAAAATAAATTGTTTTAGATTCACCTTAATTATTATTTTTTAAATCTACAACATTAAAATGGTATGTACTAGGTGAATGTATTAAATTTATGAAAAACATCTCAATCATATTATGTTGATTTTATTATTTGTCAATATGAAATTTTGGCTTAATGGATGAAGCTTTGACAATTATATTGAAGGTTTAAGGTTCGAGTCTTCAAATAATCACTTTGGATAATCAAAAGACCTCCGTACAAAATACTACATTCAATTTAGATTTGATATTAACAGTATGTGAATGATATATAAGAATTTTATTATGCTGATAGTTGCACATAAGTGTATGAAAAATGATATATGATTTTGATAATTAATTAATTATACATCAATCCATTTGATTAATTTAGTTATAAGGTGACTCATATTTTTTTTTCAAATAGGTAAAACGTTTTGCTATAACTAATTTATAAAAAAATATAGTTTTTTTTATTAAACATAGGAGGTAGGTTGTATTGAAAAAACACACAGAGCATCTACCAAAAAAAAAAAACACAGAGCAATGTAAATTAATGTGTTAACTAATATATGATTTTGTTAAGTATACACCAATCTATTTGAGTACATATTAATCGAATCGAAACGCGAATTGAGATGGGGAGAGTGAATGTGAAAATGTAAGGAATGAAGGTTTTTGGTGGATGGTAATTAGGTTTGTACAAAACAATTTTTTTAAAGTTCAAATTTCAATAATTTTTATTAAATTAATTATTTTTTATTGTGATTTTTATTATTTTTGTAAATGTTTACAAACATATGTATTTTAAATATTAAAATATAAATTTTGCCCCGTCCAACGACGGGCTTGATTTGGCTAGTAGAATTGAAGATTGAGTACGTTCATGTGCCACTCGATCGACCGGGAAAGAAAGTGGGGTTTCATTTAGGTTAAGAAATTGACGGCTTGTTTGGTACCACACTCCCTGTATGAAGAATCGGATTAGGAATTACCAAAACCTGTTCCAGTGTTTGGTATCGTGTAAGGTTTAGGAATGTGCCATAGTGGAATTCTTAACTAGTCTCATACCCGAATAAAGAGGTAGGTTTCAACCATTCCAAACACCAAATTTTAGAATCAATAAACTTAATTACTATTCTAAATCCATCCTAAATCCATTCCGATTCTTACCCCATTTCTGGGATTATACTAAACGGGACCTGAATGATTGGAGTGTAAATAAGTTGATTAGGTCAGTTTTAAATATATAATAATTTCAACTTTTTGTTCGAATGAGACATGTTATAAATGACAGACTACTAGCTATGAATGTAAATGAGCTGTCATTCGTGGTAGCTTAAGTGTCTAACTCGGTTAAGTCTTGTTTGTTGATTTATAAGCAAGTTAAGCTTAGCACAATTTTAAATTTCGAAAGATAAATGAGCTAATTAAGCTTGAGTGTTAAAAACACGACTTGTTTGTCTATGAGCACGCTCGATTATATGTTCGTGAATAAGCTTCATTATATATGTTATGTATTTAATATGATTGAAGTTTAACTCTAACTATAGGGTTAAATATGTAGTTTGATTTTTAGCTTTATTTGCTTATATGAAAGATTAAATAAATGAGCTATTCGCGAGTTTATCTCACGACAAACTAAACAAGTGGCTCACGAGTTGATCTCAATCTTGGTGAGACTTTGAATAGACTCAGCTCAAATAAAATTTTGAGCTCAAGTTCGAGCTCATCACCTATTACTATATGAGCCCAGCTTGAGCAAATCAAAGCTTAACTTGACTCGGCTCAACTCGATTACAATCCTATAGAGTGGTAAAAAACAACAAAAACTAGATGAATAAAGGGTACATATCATACACAAAATTAAACAAGGGTATTTTGTTCGGGTCAAAATTCTACAATTTCTATTTCATTATTCCTTTTTATGGTAATTTTTGAGATTTTAGTCAATACTTGTGATAATAAAGGAAATTGTTTTAATAATTTAAAATAATGCTAAACCAAGCTGCACGTGTCCGCCGAGCGAAGACCAAGAAGATCAACGTCAGGACAATCAAGAAATAATGTGAAAGTAAACCCGAAGTACAGATGAATATATGTGTGTGAACGTAATTTTCATGACTTTCATAAATAGTACACAACAACGTACATTAATCATATTTAACATAACACATTAGTACAAACATAAAGAAGAAAACGCAGACACAAACAAACTTATAATACGTCTTTCAAACGGTTCTTTATTTATGACAAGTGATATTGATCAAGTTATATTGATCAAGTTAAATGACCCATACCAAGTGTTACGTTGCCCGTTTCATGCATATAAGTATGATCAAATTCATACGACGATTAGGCTTTGAGGTGGTGCTCCTCGATGTTCTTGCTTGCATTGAGTATCATGTCGAGCAAGGTAGTGGGATGAGGAGCATCTTCGTTAAGCTTTTCGTATTCTAAAGTCCAAGTGACGACGCTAATGTTTCCAACTCCAGGCTCGATAAAGAGGTGTGTTGAGTATGTCTTGTAAATTTTCAGAAGATCTCCTTCAATCTCCCTCAAGGTTAATGTCTTGTTCATCCCGTCCATAGATATGTTTTCCATTAACATCTTTGAGACGCATGCTTTTCCATCTGCACACAAATTAAAAACATACAAGACCATGAATTACTTAAGTTACAACAACAACATTATCTCAGTATAGTCGCACTATTTGTAAGATTTGAGAAGTCATTATATAAACACCCTTATTCCGAACTTGTTAAGAGAATATTTTCGAAAGACCCAAAAAGAAAAATACAAGGAAAAATAAAGAGAAAACCGAATTAATTAAATTAATAGAAGATTAATTTGTTCATACTATTATTGTAGTTCCAAAAGATGATAGAGCCGTTCTTTCCGAATTCGCCCTCATGAAGGTCGCACCCTTGAATATGAGCCGGAGCGATTTTGGAGATGTGATGAGGTTTGCTTGTAATGAGCTCATGGAAGAGATCTCCGGATGACTTTACCTCAAATTCAGCAATCAGCTTTCCCTTCAAACCCATTTTGCAATAAAATACTTTTCTAAATGAATATGTAAAGAGGTGATAGAGAGAGAGCAAGATGGGAATGCAATGTACAAATTTTGGCCGTTTATATAGAATTGGAGATGGAGTACGTTCATGTGCAACACGATCAACCGGGAGACAAAGTGGGATTTCAAATAGTTCAATTCATTGAATAGATTGGAGTGTAATTAAGCTGATTAGGACAGTTTTAAATATATAATAAATGACGGACTACTAGCCTCCTATGAATGTAAATAAGACGAACTGTTCCTGAGATCCTGTTTTATAATTGCTTCCAGCTCTTCTTCGGTCTACCTCTACCCCTGCGCAAAGCGGTGAAAACCATCCCCTCATATCTTCGTATCGAGGCCTCTAGTGGTCTCCTTTGTATGTGTCCGAACCAGCGTAACCTCGATTCCCTCAACTTCTCTCCTATACTGGCCACTTCGACCTTGTTCCTAATCACCTCATTTCTGATCCTGTCCAGTCTCGAGTGCCCTCACATCCATCTCAGCATACGCATCTCTTCTACCATCAGTTTCTGCTCCTACACCTTCTTAGTAGGCCAATATTCTGAACCGTACAACATTGCGGGTTTAATAACTGACTTTTAGTATTTGCCCTTCAACTTAAGTGGGACCTTTTTGTCACATAAAATCCCTGAGGCGGCCCTCCATTTTTGTCAGCCTCTCTGAATCTGATGCTTGATGTCCTCGTCTATGTCCCCGTCACTTTGCAAAATCGATCCCAAGTACCTAAAACTCTCCTTCTCCATGACGGGAACGCCTCCTAAAAGTACTTTCTCGGTGGACTCCTCTACCTGACCAAACTTGAACTCCATATATTCTGTCTTCGTCCTGCTCAGTCTAAAACCTTCTACTTCGAGCTTCTCCCTCCATACTTGAGTACAATTTTAGGGATCAAAAAATAAATATACCAAGCTTGAGCATAAGAAAACTCGACTCATTTGTTAGCAAACTCATTTACTTGAGAGATTGGGTCTTATTGACTCTGTAAATATCTAGGCTTGCCTAGATTTTGTTGTCCCTTATGTTCTAATGAATGAATACCCTTTTCATTAAAAAAAATTTATTTACTTGATCATTTATATAAGTAAATGAAACTAAAATTAAATTACATAGTTAAAATTAAATTAAAATCAAAATATAACATAACATATAGTGAAATTTGTTAGTTTTGAATACTGGAACAATGTCTCTTATTGAGTTTTGATGATAACAAGCATCATTAAGAACTAATGTGCTTATCTAAGTATTTCAGGGAAATAAAGAGTTACAAGAACTACAAAGAAAACGAAGTACAAAGTTGTGGAATCATTCCCTAAGCTAGTCAGTATTACTTGTCAGGTGAAGAAGGGCAAAAGAGTCCTTTGCGAAATTGTCTTGCGCATCACATGAAGAAGGGCATAAGTGTCCATGAGTGAAGCCATCGCATAGGGGCATGCTCATTATTAGGAAATCAGACTTGCGCCCCAAGTAGAAAATGATAGAAGTGTCAATTTGTCCTTTGTAAGGACAAGTGCTAAAACCCAAAACCCACACACTATAAATAGAAAGAGAAATCCTAGGGTTTTGTTCTGCTTGAGTGAGTGAAAAGTGATCAAATCTTAGCGTGAGCAAAAGGAGCTTTCCAATCAAGATCAAGGAAGAACCAGAAGTCGATAGCGAGTGTTCGATCTCGATGACGAAGAATGAAGAATCTGGAGCTAAAGGGAACATTTTCTGGATTGCTTAAGGTTTGATTTCTTTGATTAATCGTTTGAGTAAGGTTAGGAACCATGTAGTTAGATTCGTTAGTATTGCTAGGATTTGGTGATCGATATTAATAGAGAAGTTCGAATCTTTACTGTGTAAATAAGAAACTACTAGATTAATAAAGTCTTCATTCAAAATATTCCAAGGGAGGTAGAGATTTACCCATTCAACTAGTTGGTTGAAGTGGGGTTCCTCTATAAAGGAATCGTGTCCTTGTCTCTACTTATTATCTTTGCTTTCCTATTTGTTTTATTTTGCTACATAGGGAACCATTTCGGGAATAGTTCCCTCTCTTTGTTTGTTAACGTTGTACTCGATTCTACACTAATTGAGTGGCTCACAAGCTGATCTTGACCTCGGTGAGCCTGTAAATAAACCCAACTCAAACAAAACTTTGAGCCCAAGCATAAAATCAAGCTCACCTATTACTAAATGAGTCCATCTTGAGCAATTCAAAGCCCTACGCATTCACATACTCACCCTAAGAATGTGTACAGAATTTGTAGGTATAGTCTTGAGGTATTGATGCACAAAAAATCCGTGGCAACGGGAATTTCCTAACTTGGTGGGAAAGGGGCGGGGATGGAGTCAATTTTATATCCCCGATTTAAAACGGATCGGGTATGGAGGAGGTACTATCAACCCTGAATCTACGTTATAAATACACGATATGTTTTTTTGTTTTTTATTTCATAAAATATAAAAATGAATGAATTTTAAATATATTTTGAATTTTAAATTTTAAACCTTATATATCTACAAATTATATAATGATATTTTAATTTTATGTTATTAAACTTGACATTTGTAAAAAAAATTAAACTATAAAATATTTTTTATAATAAACGAGCTAGGTCATGTTAACAATCCCATATTTAACCGATAGGAATTCCTCGCGCATCCTATTCTCCGCGGGGATTAGACAGGGACAAAAGGGGGATGGATGACATAATAATAAGTCGGGGAGATCATAAAGAACATAATATACAAAATCTTTACAACATATAAATTTCTCTCTCTATTGTCAATAAATACTATTTATTTTGTATTAGTTTAAGTTTTTTTATTAGACCTACAACCTAATCAATATATATCTTCTAAACCTGAAGCACTTTTGGGCAATTTTGTCATTATGAATTTATATCCCAGCCAACCTATTTTTAATAATGTTTTTTTATTCAATTATATATTATGTGATTCAATCACCTTATGAAATTTCTAATTTTATACCCTCACCTTAATTAATAATTTTTTTTTATCAATTTTATATGTGCTTGGATAAATTTTTATCTCTACTTATTATTGCATTATATTCTATGGATAATATTTTATCTCTACTTACTATTACATTATATAATATCATACGGAGTAATATTTTGGAAACATATTTTTATTTCTACCTTTTTTATATTATACTATTTTAAATTTTTAGTTCTATCTATATCTATATTTTGTGAGCCCTATATATAATTAATTGATACATAATTTTTTTCATCAAGCATTACATCTTCTTCTCCAATCAATATCATACAGGTTTGAATTCCTTTAAAATCCATATGATTCAATTCCTCTGATTTTCTAATTATGTATGTACATGTGCCCAATGCTAATATCATACGGTTTGAATTCCTTTAAAATCCATGTGATTCAATTCCTCTGATTTTTTTATTATGTACGTACATGTGCCCAATGCCAATATCATACGTATGTTTCTTATTGTTATAATTGTAGTTATTATAGTGCTGTATTAAACTATGTATAAGTTTTCTCAATGATTTTTTCTTCTTCTAGTGAGCAATGGCTACTACTATTAATTTTATTGATGAATTGGATATAAAAAAAAAGGCAAATTGAAAATTACGTGTTCGCTGCATTCATATGTAGGATGTTACTAATTTTCATGATAAGACTCAAATTATTGGCAAAGAGATGATCTTTGTAGATGAGAAGGTTTTATTTCTTTTTTTAAATTCATGATTTTGCAAATAGTTTTCTTCTAACGTGATTTATCTACTCTAATATGTATAATAAGTATTAATGGTTTTTCTTTGGGTTTTTACAAGGACATAAAATTAATGCTTTTATGTATACGTCAGTCGCTAACAGATTTTTGCATATCGGAGAAGATGAAATTTTCTTATTATCAAACTTTTCTTTAATCAATGTTGTTGGTGGTTTTCGTCCTACACATCTTCCTCACAAAATCCTTTTTTTCAAGAGCACAAATGTCAAAAAATAGAACACAATTCTATTCAACATAGTGCTTTTGACTTTGTTGATTTTGACAAGATTAACAAAAAATCTCTTGATGAAAAATACTTAGTTGGTAAGTTTTATAAGTTTTGTTTTGTTGGTAAGTTTTACGGTAGTTTTGTTGGTAATTTTTGTTTTGTTTTGGTAAGTTGAAAGTGATTCTTCCATGTACAAGAGAATAGAAATTCGTATACAAAATATGAGGTATTTTAATATTTCTCTCCTCTATTGATATCTTAGAGACTCTAAAATTAATGTTATATAAGATAAATAATATTAAACAGTTGCTTTAAGTGAATAATACTTTTTTCATGAACATAATATGTAAAATTACACATTAAATTATTGATCATTAATCGGGTCATATCACAAAAAAAAATTCAATATCTGCACTTTTATGTGGATAATGAGTAATGTATACAAATAAAATTACTATTTGTATACGTACTCAGGGTTAAAGGGCTTACGAAGATTCATTGAAGGAGTAATAAAACTAATGTTATTATCTTATCATATAATTGAGTACGATAACAAGTTTTATATTTAAATATGATTTCGTTTTGAAATATTATTATACTGATTTTGTTAGTTATGATTTTATACATGTGATTTAATTTATTATTTAATACAGAGTATTAATTTTATGTAGGAACGAGGTCATCATATGTACTATGTGGGACTCTTATGTTGAACAATTTACTCCTTATATTAGTACCACTATCGATGATCCAGTCATTATAATCATATAATTTGCAAGAGTGAAAAATTATAAAAGTAAGTTTTATGTACAATATAACAATTCTATATTATTTAAATCTTATTATTTTATTTAATCTATAATATACTAGTTAACACACGTGGTCCTACTAGAGTTTTTATTGATGATCATCTTATTTCAGACATCATTGAATTCAAAATTAGGTGAAAATTTATTGATTAATATATTAATTTTAATGATTAGTTGTATTGATGTTTTAATTATAATATTGTTTTTTTGTTAGCCTTATGAAGTCTACTGATTCATCTAACCATATAACCATAGGAACTTGGAAATTTTCATTTTTTATGTTATTTTTCTATACATGATAATTTTTTAATTTTCATACATAATTATGTTGAGTTTTTATATTAATATTCTATCTATAAATATGATAAGCAACGATTGTATTATTCTAAAATTTAAAATTAAATATATCTCAATCACCATATAATTAGTTAGGAGTTCTTTTTATATTTATTTTCCATCCATAAATATGTCAACGTTTCAATTAATATGAACCATATTTTTAATTACATATTTCTTTATTATTAATTTTCAGATTTTTAATATTAATTTTCTATTTAAAAGTATGACAACTATTCAAATTTTCTATATATAAGTATGTTGATTTTTAGATTACGGATCCCTAAATAAATAAATAAAAATTAA
This sequence comes from Fallopia convolvulus, assembly GCA_964016875.1. Classification (NCBI taxonomy): domain Eukaryota; kingdom Viridiplantae; phylum Streptophyta; class Magnoliopsida; order Caryophyllales; family Polygonaceae; genus Fallopia; species Fallopia convolvulus. The sequence goes on along the minus strand of OZ024718.1, from coordinate 78,554,538 downwards.
TGATCCCTTAATGTTAAATTAATTAATCAGATTGGTTTGTTCAAGTTTTGGTTCGGTGATTTCGGGTTATCGAGTGTAGATTCATGTTGTTAATTTACGGGTTGATTAGATCATTAATTTTTTATGATTATGAGAATGATATTACAAATAAATAATATTTTTAATGATAAATATTATTAAATATATTTTTAAAAATTAAATATATTAGAATAATTAAAATAAATTATATATATGTAATTATTAGTTTCATTATTTGAATTATTATTTTTTCACTATATAAATTATAAATGCATATCATATGTAAATCAATATATTAAATTTTTTTTAAAAGCTCCCGGGCAAGACCTGGGTCATCAACTAGTTTAGTTATTATTTCTATTAGCCCTACAACTCAATTTAGTTAATGGGCCGGGCCACATAATAAATATCAAAATTTTTATGCAATTATTGATGTATAAATTCTACATTCTATTAGATCATGTACATTTCAAATTCTAGGTTTTAATTTTTTTTCTTCTAAATTAAGTAACCAAAATTAAAACAATATTCCATCTGCTAAATTAAATGCAAACAAATTATTTTTTAACAACTATACATATATGATGAAATAGTTTATATATTCACTATTATATTTTTCATAAATAGTTAATTAAGGATTATAATAAAGTTTAATTACCTGCAAATAACCATTCTTAATAATATTTTAACACATATTTTGCATTTTAATTCTAATTCTAATTGCTCCATACTTATAAATCCATGTACATTTAAAATTCAACACACATAGAAAAAAAATCACACCGTCCATCGGACCGGTTAAGCCTTCTAGTGTTTATAAAAACTTAAAAGAAACTTATGTTTGGCTTTTTTGAATTAATTAATTGCTTTAGGAATTTACAAAAATTTCTGCTATTTATTATATGTGCTGAATTATGTGCGTGAATTTGCCCTGCGCTGCTTTCGGCTTGACAATGCCACTACGGTGATTTTTGGAGTGCTTGGGGTGTTGGCAAGGAGCACCCAATTGTTAATTTGGTGAAATTCAACACCTTTGAGACAATCAATAGTAAGAATAAAGACGACGATTGTTGTTGTTATTTGTAATGTTTATGGTCATTAGGTAGGCTTTGTCAATTTCTTAATGCAGACAAAGATGATTTTGATGCAAACATTCTTGGATTTTATCATCAACTTGATGGATTAATTTCAAGATATAAGATACATTTTACACGGGTTGCGGCTAGCTTCGGGTCATTCTTTCAAAAGAGCAAGTATGAGACCGACTCTGCAACTTGTTATGTGGCTTATTCGTTAGTCAATAATTAAATAGTCTAGTGATTCAATGCCAAGGTTTTCTAATAAAAAATAGCTTATAGAATTATATTATATATATTCGGAGGCAAATTTAATTATTATGCTAGTTTAATTTATATACAATATTTTGATCCTGGCGAGGGTGTTTCTCTATTGCTTTTAAATGATATTAGCAATTGCCTTCGGGCATTTGTTTCGATGGTTAAGACTTTAGGTCATCATTTTGAATCTCGTGGGTGGTAGGCGGATTGCTCTTTCCTCTTTAAAATTGGTTAGTAACCAGTTCTCGTCCCTAGTAGATGCTCTAGGCGAGTTCAAGTAGTATTTGTGGCGACTATAATTCTTACCCTATTGAAAAAAAAATATTAGCAATTATACTTTTTTTCGTTTGATTGTTATTTAGCTCGTTTTACCATATTAGTAAAGGTTGAGAATAGTACTATATGCCATTACTTCTTAAGAAGAAGGGATTTGCAGTATTTCAATTTAAGGTCGGGCACTATTGAGTTCAATTATATGGCTTTGTCAATTGTCATGTATATTTCTAAGTGATGTGGCCTGTTGGTGGATGGATTAGGTGTAGGATCATATAGATCAAATTAATCAACGAAAAGTACGTGAAGCTTTGAAAAAACTTGTGTTAGATGTATTTGTTATCACCACGTCCACAAGATTTAATTTCCTTGTGTATCGATCTGATCATTTTTTTTCCCCTTTGCATATAAAAGATACTAACTACAAATAAATACTTATTAACGACTCTTTCTTTCACCATCGATATGCTCTTTTCATAGAGAAAACCTCGATCAGCCAGATCCATTACCAAATCAATACCAATTTATTAAATTGTAATCTCCACTCCACTGAAAAAACTTCCCTAAAATTCTAAAATTTATAGCGTGGACTACATTGCCATGATCATGAGTGTGTCTGCTTAATAGAAAGATGTTAACTCTTACTTCATTCTAGTTTGTGCGATATAATGAAGCATATTTATAATTTTTTGGGAGGTAATACACAAGAGAGAATCAAATGCTTAATGAGGTTTAGGTCCAGTTTGATTTATCGTGACATATGAAAACGTAAACGCAAACGGTAAAGTAATTGTGTTGTCAGGTGCAGTGGTGTAGCCAGGAATTCGACCCAGTGGGGGCTAAATTTCTCTTGGTCAAATTCTTGGCTACATTAAAAAAAATTAAAAAATATAGATTTTTTTGTATAATTTTTTTTACACAGATAGTGTTCTAAAAAATACTAAGCGGTCCTTAGGCGGAGAGGGATGGGACCGCCTAGGCGGCCTAAACAGGCACCTAGATGAACTTGGTGGTCTTCTAATCGGGCTGGAAGACTAAGCGGGATAGGACCTTTCAGCTCCTATGCAAGACCTAGAAGAAGCTAAACAGGGATTTTTAGAACAGTATAAAAAAATTTGTATTTTTCTGTATAAAAAATATTGTATTTGAAAATCCTAATTTTATATTTTTCATAAAAATATAAAATTAACCTAGTTCTTTTGGCCAAATAAACTAGTTTTTATCAATAATCTAGTATTTTTATATATATATTTTTCAAAAAAAAATTAAAAATTGAGTGGCCTGCACCCCTCTCCCTCCGCCCCTGGTCAGGTGGGTCGAGTTTTGGCACTATATGATGAGGATTTATACTCATTTGAGTCCTTGGATTAAGGGTATACGACGAATATTCGAAAGGCTAGGTAATTGGCCTAAAGTGATATTTTTGATAAATAATGTAAATTTTTTTATTTGTTAAAGCGATAGAGAGTTCTCAAAACTCGACCCATCTGACAATACGACTCGAATCGTCTGAAATTTTTAAGCTTGAAATCCGACCCAAAAATTAATGGATCATAGAAATACTTAAACATGACTAACCCGTACTCAATTGGGTTGAAATCCGCCCCTGATGTCGCGGCAAATCTATCCATTTTTTTTGGAGGTTGAATTAGGTGGAGTTACAAAATTTATAAAGAGTATTATTTTCATAGACAATTAATAAATCATAACAAGATAAAATCAAATTGAAAATAAATCATATTAAAATAAAGTTATAATTAAAAGTCAAGATTTAATCAATTCTATTATTTACATAGTTAAATCAAAGCTTCATCTAATCTCATTTTAGTATTTTCCTACCCCTCACCAAATATTAGTTGGTAAAATAAATCAATTGTTCCGTTCGCGGAGCACATCAATTTTCTAAAAAGCTAGCGTCTAGATAGACAGAACTGTTATCTAGTCGATTTCAAACGAATGCCTAAACAGACTGAAGATTAGATGGAACGAGGAATAAACGAGATTCTTAGAAGAGCACATGTGTAGTATGGGGGGCGTTGTCATTATATATCGATTTCACTATAAATTTCAGAATTTAAAATGACGATAAGGAGGCAGTTGAGTAGGCCAGCCGTCTTCATATATCCATGAATTTGTGGCGAACATACAAGAGATCACAAATCTGCCACCACAAATGGAGCCTGTTTCTGATGAGTATCACGATTCAATTGTCAGGAAAGTACTACTAGGTAGTGTTTGAAATTTTGATAAACTTTTAAAAAATACTATATTTTTTGGAATCAAATTTTTATGATAATAAAATTTATAAATCTACACACATAATTTAATCAACACCCAATTAGCCTTTTTTTGCGCATGTAAGGAAGGAGGAATAATTGAAAATAAATATATTATTAGTTCTATAAATTTGGAGGAAGGTAATGTTACTTGAAGGGCAAATTTTGACGATATTAACTACTTTCCGATGGAACTAATTAACTACTTTCATTTTTTTTTTCTTAATTAACGCTTTGATATTGATTGTTGGATCGTAAAGTTTTAGTTATTAGACAACGAACAAAAATAGTTCCCTGAGTAAAGGAAATAATAGTAAGCATGAACACGGTATTTAGAGAGGAAAACTTTCTAACCGACCAACAAGTTGTAAAAAGAAAAATATCTACACCTAAGACTTATTCTCAAAAGATTTCAATAGATCACTTATATACCCCGTTTGCTTTGTCGTGACATATGGAAACATAAACGGAAACGAAATGAATCTAGACCATTTTTAGTGTCATAATACATTTATATTAAAAAATTATCCAACAACTTATCAATTGTAAAAGTGTGACCATTTTGTTACTCACCCCTTTGATGGAAGAATGATTGAGGTAGAGCAAATCCCTTTTTACACTGGATAAGAGGTTGTGCAAAACAAGTTGATTTTTTTTTGTCAATGTGTCATAACACTAAAATGGACTACATTTATTTCCATTCCATTTACATTTTCATAAATTGCAATCAAACGGTGCCTAAGTTTCAACGATTATAAAACAAGGCAAATTCTTTGATAACTAGTGGGGTGTAAATCGTTTAATGGGCCAGCCAAAAGCCCGTTAATGTCAAGGCATTTACCTAATTCCCGAGTCTTCTCGGGCATTAAAGTTTGAAGTCCAATTAGAATGTGGGTTCGAGAAATGATAAGCCAAATCCTTTAAAAGTAAAGGTTGTACTCTTTTGGATGGCATCGATGATGAATACAAACTTTCTTTGAGGGCGTCTTAGAGCATACAGGTGGATGAGAATTATTCATAGATTTCTAGTACATTTTACTATATAAAATAATTTTTTATTGTATATTTATTTCGTGGTGATTATTAGTTGGCTTACAAGAATCCTGAAGTGGTCGACTTTCCAACTGATAAGGAAATTATGACATAGTTCCATTGTAGTTGAGAAAAAACTCTATGAGTAGAGTTTAAACAATTAGCCGTTGAGATTAGATTCTTCTCAACTTATTATTATTTTTTGTTTTTTATTATTTTATCTAAAATTCACTAATTTGTTATAGAATTTTTAATAAATTTTATGGAAACAAGACGGGAAAATCATTAATTATTGATGCTCCTCTAAGTTGTTGACTTATCTATTAACCTTTATATCATCTAAGACTTGGTAATTAATCTGAAGATTTTCTTAGGGTTTGCAATATTTCATTGATTTGAACCATATGACAATGTTGTAGATATTATAATATAACTTTCTTGATATGATAGGTATTAAATTTTAGTGGTAATAAGTGGATTTGTTATAGGTTACGTACGTAAGTGCTAAATATAGATAGACATTTTCAACATACCAAGCTATTATATATTGTCATGTCGTTATAAATTATATCGAATTAATTAGCACAGCTACGGCGACGTAAACTCTTTAAGTTTTTCCACGTGTCCATTAGACAGCGAAATGCTATTAATAATGTTCTAAGGACATAGGTGAAAAAAAAACCCTTATTAAAATCCCAAATCAAATAGAGATATATTAACGTACGCTAGCTTTCATGATCGACTTACATAGTAGTACACAACAACAGTGATCATTCTTTAGCATAACACGTACTACAATAACACATACATGATACATAAATAGATAAAAAAACAGACACATACAAACTTATAGAAAATCTCTGATAGAAACAACGTTTTATTTATGACAAGGTATTGATCAAGTAAAATGACCAATACCAAGTGTTACGTACGTTGCCCGTTTCATGCGATTAAATCATAGGAAGATGGATTGATCGTTTAGGCTTTGAGATGATGCTCCTCGATGTTTTTGCTCGCATTGAGTACCATTTCGAGCACGTAAGTTGGATGAGGCACATCTTCGTTAAGCTTTTCGTACTCTAAAGTCCAATTGATAAGAGTAACGTTTTCAGCTCCGGCCTTGACATGAAGGTGGAGTAAGATTGTCTTGTACAACTTTGTAAGATCTCCATCAATTTCCCTTAAGGTTAATGTCTTGTTCGCCTCGTCCAAACTCTCCAAAACTTGCTTTGAGACGACTTTTTGTCCATCTATACCAAAAAAACAAAATCACACCATGATCTTATTGTAAAACCCTAGTTACAAAACATACTTATCGTAAAAGTTGTATATAAGCTCAATGAGATTTCATCTTAAAACCAATTAGTAACTGAAAAATTAACCCATAAACTTATATAGTAAGCATTTTATATATAATTAGCTATATATAAATATAAATACATACTGGCAGTGTAGTTCCAGAAGATGACAGAGCCCTTCTTTCCGAATTCGCCCTCGTGAAGCTCGCATCCTTGAATATGAGCGGGGGCAATTTTGGAAATGGTATGAGGCTTCTTTGCAATGAGTTCATGAAAGAGGTCTCCGGATGACCTTGCCTCGTACTCAGCTATCAGTTTTCCCTTCAAACCCATTTTGCAAACAGTTTAGTTTCCAAAATGAAAATGAATAATGTTAGATATTATATTGAGATGTGGAAAATAGAGAGAGCAGCCGATGGTATTGAAATGAGCAAATTTGGCCCCTATATATAGGAAGAATAAAGGTGATCAGCATGTGCAAGCATCATGTAATTAAGTAACATCTTGATTGGAGAAAATTATAAGTGAGAGGGTTAATGACCAGGGGCTCGTTTTTACAAGTAGGTGGAGTCAGTGGCGTAGCTAGGAATTTATGTTAGTGGGGGCTAAATTTCTGGCTAGGAATTTTTTTTTGTATTTTTTTTTATAAAATATACAAATAAATTATATTTTTTTGTACATAAAATATATATATATATAGAAAATTTTATTTTTTCATAATATTTTGTATTTTTCAGTATAAAAACCATTTTAACATATTTTATATATAAAAAAAATTAATCTGCTTTTTTTACCAAATAAACTACTCCCTCTGTTTCGCAATTTAGGGGTTTTTAGAACTTTGCACATATATTAAGACAAGCTTAAAGTGGAATTGATGAGATTTTGTTTTTTTTGTACAAAATTAATACAATATGAGATTAAATAATATAATATCACCCAATGGGTGACATTTTTTAGTATTTATAAGTACATTGAAACTAGAAATACATTAATTAAATGTTATTTTGGCAAGTTTTAGTATTAATTAAATAAAAATGGACTTATATTTTAAAAATTCATTTGAAGACTAAAAGCCCCTAAATTGTGAAACGGAGATAGTAGTTTTTAACAAATAATCTAACTTTTTTACTATATTTTTAAAAAAATATCTTTTTTGAAAATTTCAGTGGGGGCTGCCATGTAAGTTCGCCACTGGGTGGAGTGTAGATTTGGAATGAAAGTATTTTTTTATTTATCTTTGAATATGGAAAAAAATAATTGAATTATACAGATTTCAAGAGTTTTAGAAGTAGATTTTGAAGAGAATTTAGTTTTTAGTGATATGTACCTAGGGTTGTACTCGACCCGAAAAACTGACCCGACTCGTCCGACATCCTGACTCGATATTTGAAAAAAAATCAAAAAAGTGTATATCCGAAATTGTTTTGACCCGAACTGGTAAAAAGTTCAAACCAGGATAAATCCGAAATTGATTATATCCAAATGGATTAGCCCGATTCAATTCGATATCCAATGTAATCTGATCCGAAATCATCCAAAAATCTGAAGTTACCCAACTCAAATCATCCGAAAATCCGATGTTATCCGAGCTTAAATCATCTGAAAGTTACATTATATATTTAAAATAACAACGATAGTAAATATTCATTATAATTATGTTTTAATTTAAAAGTTACATTAAATATTTAGACCGTTGAGTAATTAAACTACAAAAATCATCATTTGATATATGGTCTCAATCAAAATTTGGATCATCTGAAATCCGATTAATCCGAAATCTGGACATACTCAAAATCCGACTCACGTGAAATCCGACAAACCCGAAACCCGATTCACTCAAATCCGATTAAACATGAAATCTGACTGAACCCAAAACCGACTTATCCAAAATCTAGTTGGACTGAAAACCAAAAAACTTTACCTAAATTGACCCAAAAATCCGACTTTGCCCAATTAAATGAGCACTTGGTTCGAAATGATCTAACCCGATTTGACTTGATAGTCAAAATATATGAATTTAACCCGAATCCGAACTTACCCGAAACTAAAATGATCAGACCCAAACCCGACCCAATCCACCCAATTAACAATGAGTGGCACAAGTCATTTTCATTTTTTCTATTTTTAAATGCACGGTAATTCATTTATCATGAAAAGGTTATTTGAATTGAAAAGGCAAGGCTTCATTTTTTCTATTTTTAAATGCACTAAGTCATTTTTGACGAACCTGGATTGATAGATTATTCGAATCGGATTGGCAGAGATTAGAGCTGTCAAAAGTTGATCCGATCCGAAAAACCTATTCAAATTGTCTGAAAATTTTATGGTCAAGACCCGAAACCTAAAATAAACTGAACTCGATAGACCTGAAACCCATTGGGCTCAAACCCGAAAATGATCCGTTGGGTTGACCCAATTTGTTATATTTTTTTAGAATATATATAATATATTTTGCAAATTATAATATATTTTATTATTAAAATATATAAAATAATAGATTATTATTAAATGTTGGATCATAACCGGTTAGCTTAGAGCTTGAGAACTGATTGTTAAGCTGTTCCCAAGGCAGCGGAAGAAACCTCTACCTCCGCTTAGAGGATTTTGAATGACTTACTTATATTATTGATTTGTTCCTTAGTTACTAACAACCAAATTCAAACTTCTCTGTTCCTACGAGTTCTACCTAACTCTAGCAACACTAATGAATCTTCTCAACTGAGTTCCTAAGCGAACAACAATCACTAAATAAGTAACTCAAACCTTACACCGAATCGCAGTTCCCTTGCTCCTGGGAACTTGACTTCACCGTCGTCGAGATCAGACACCCGCCGTCGGGGACTTCTCTTCTGCTTTCTCTTTCTCTGTTGTGGGTATTTGTGAGTTCTGGGAGAAGTGCTCAATCCGAGTACTATTCATTTGGCTTTATACTCGAGTGCACTTGGGCTTCAGTCGCATCTTTCATTTGTGTCGGAAATGCCCTTTTCTTGATGCCCAAGTTGTACTTTCTTCACATGTGACTTCAATTTGAACTAGGTCAACTTCTTGAAATGATCGGACCGTTGGATCGTGACAGTCTGCTCCTCAAATTGTGCCTTCATCCTGTCCAAGACAGGATCCCGTGATATGCGTTGATCGGTCCTTGTCTTCACATGTGAGTTCCCATGTCGTGGGAACTGTCCTCTTCAGAGTTCCTTTGAGAGAAACTCTTCACCGTGTAAACCTATGTTCTCTGGTCATTCCTGGGAGTTCTTTGCTCAACCTGTGTTCCTTAGAAATACTTGATCAAAGCACATTAGTTCCCTTATAGCGTTTGTCATTGTCAAAACTCGAAGAATTGTATCGTTGTTCTGATGTTTAGAACCAGAGGTCCCAACATCGTTCCAACATTAAATATCATTTTTAAATAAAATAATATTTTAATAATTGTAAAAAAATCGATTTTCTTGACCTTTTGGGTCGACCCGACCCGCCCGAAAACCGCAATGACCCGACCCGATTTGATCAGTGACCCGTTACGACGCAAACACGACTCAATCCAAACCCGAAATAACCAGACATGAACCCGACCTGACTGGACCATTTAACAACTCTAGTAGAGACAGTTTTAATAATTTAGGGTTTTGATTGCGAGGCTGGCATTATTGAGTTCAATAGTTTTTGTCATGTATTTTTCAAGTTGGATGTGGCCATGTGGGTAGATGGGTTAGGTTTGGGGCATTCGATCAATTTAATGAAAATTCAGTGAAGCGTAGAAAACGTGACACGGTCCCATGGGAAGATCTAATACAGGTTTGATTATTGCAAACACATCATAATCTGAATTAGAGTTTCTAGTCTCGATATATATTATCTTGAAACACATCATAATTGTAGTATGAAATCTGGATTATTTGTCTTCTAATTAAATCATTTCTCCTTCCGTCGTCGACGTAGCCAACACAATGATAATAGACTGTGTGTTCGACTGGTTGAATCTTTTTCACATCTGTACGTAATTACAAATTAATACACAAACCATCCAAAAACAACTCCATGTAAATTAAAGTTATACACAACACCACCCTTATAAATCATTCATATAGCAATTGGTGGTTCTTGTATAGTTGTATCTATATATAGCCTAGAGAGTAGCTGGATATATTAAAATTGTACACAAGCTAAGTGATAGATCGAGGTCCAAACAATATTTATTGCATTACCCAAAAGAAATTTAAGAGAGAGATGGGAGCGTTGTTGTAAGAGAGGTCGAGATCGACTTCATTACTATTCTGAAAATGACGACAGGGAGAGAGGTAGTACGTGGAACAGGCCGGCCTTCAAATATCACATTCACATGCTCTCTCCGTACCAAATTATTTCTCTGCAAAGCCTTTTTTTTTTTATCATGATATTGGTCTTCAAGAATGTAATTATATCCGAGGAAGATTTTGAAATTTTAGCTTCTTTTTTTTCAAGCATGTAATTATATCGGAGGAAGAATTTGCAGTCATATATTGTTCTGATCAAACTCAAATTACAGCTAGCTAGTTTCTGATATGGTACGAACGACTTTCAATTTTCATGTAACATCAAAGCTAGGTATGTAATAGGAAAGTTTATTTTGTGACGAGGAATCTACCTTCGGTGATAAATTTTAAGTTCATGATTCAGCAAGTAAAGATCATGAATCAAGTAAATTGGTTCAATCCAGTAGAAGGAATGATACCCCAAATGAACAACGAAGGCATATATTGAACACGGGACCTCTCAATAGCGTTATATGCCCTTGACTACTAGGCCACACCATCGGTTCAATCTAGTAGTAAATTGGTTCTCATCTTTTATTTCTTTTTCTCTTTTTGCTGATCCAAGGTTACAGTCTTAAGGTTTCTCCCAATTCATATGGATCGAAGATTAATCTCTATTCGTGGTTATTCACTGTTTTTGATGCAAGGGACGTGTTTGACCATTACAATGGATTGCGGTTAATTAGTTACTGATATGTAGTTAATGAACATAATAGAGTTTGCTTGAGGCTTTGTGAGAACTCGCTTTTCACCGTCGCCGAGATCACACACTCGTCGTCGGGACTTCTCTGGATTTCTCCTTCTTTCTTGCTTGGCTCCTTTAGGGTTTGCTTGAGCCTTTGGGAGAAGTAAATTACAAGAATATTGTTAAGGGTTTATATAGGCATGTGGTGTTTAGGTCTCAATCTTATCTCTTAGTCCATTTGTCTGAAATATCCTTGTTTTGCTCTCTAAGTATGTGTACTTTCTTCACATGTGATTCAATTTGAATTTTGTCAACTCTCAACGCTCATCAGGCCATTGGATCAATCGGCTCAGTCTGAGGAACAAATTGTACCTTTGTTTTGTCTGGAATTGGTCGGCTTCCGTGTTTTGCGCTGAGATGTCTTTGTCCTCACACGTGAGTTCCCTTGAGTAGAGAAATTTTGACTCCTGAGTTCCTTTGATGGGAACACCTTCATACAATTTTGCGATTTCTGTTTGACTTGTAGTTCTCATGAAATACTTGGACATAACACATTAGTTCCCTAATTGTGTTTGTCGTTATCAAAACTAGAGAGTTCGATCGTTGTTTCAGTATTGTAAAACATGAATTCCCAACATTGACCCAACAATTGAGCATGGGTTGGTTCAACCCAAAATTTTAGGTCGAACCAAAACTTAGATTCTTTGGTTCGGTTTTCATTTTAGGAAAATTTCAAATTTCAGTTTGAGTTCGGTTTAAATTTTCCCAAAAAAAACCTTTTGTCTATCTTCAAACCGATAAAATTGATCGAAACCGAACTAATTCGGTTTAGTTTTTTATTCACCTTAAATCAAATTTCAATTTTGTTTTTAACCGATACTCAGTACAACTTTTGTGCCTCCCTAAATTAGTTGTTAATTCAAGTGAAATTGAGGTGTACGTTCTTGAGTGGATTGTTCTCTAGTAGAGTTGCAATTTAACTCTATGGGTAGAGTTAGAAAGATCACAATCGTTCAATCATAAATCAATGGTTAAGATGAGATCTTTTTCTCACCAAATCTACATTTAATTTTATTTTTCTCTTTAATTATTTTTATAGGTTTCACTCAATTACTATAGGATTTTAAAACTTCACGCATAGAGTTTCTAACCAACTTTACCCATAAGGCTATACTAGATACTAGACTACATCTTCGACCAAAAAAACAAAAGATACTAGACTACATCAATCACCTAGCTAATAGTGATCCTGTCATAGAACGTTTGGTGAAGTAGACTATTTTCCTGATGATATCATGAAGCTATGTGGGAGCCTCTGTTAGGATTATAATTCTGATACGGAAGACAGGGGAAATTCGAGACCGGTTCGGATTCGTCATCGCCCGAAGCGATACGAGGATTAATACTTTAGATATTTTTTAGATTTTTGATATTTCGAATATTATTATTATTTTATGTAATTTTTTATAAACTAGAGCTTCGCTCTCTTCTCGGGTTTTCTTTACGGTTCTTTCCCGGGACACCTTTTTTGAACCGTTAGGGCTTAGGTATAAATACTCTTGGTTTCACTTCTTATCATTTTATCGAAGAATAGTTTTGCCCTAATTTCTCTAATTCTCTCTTTATTGTTTATCCCGAGTCAGAGTCCACCCCAGGCTAGGCTCAACCCCCTTGACCAACAAGGGTTCGATACGCGGTCCACACCGGGCTCGTATCAATCTGGTGCTTTCATCTTGAACCACCATGTCTACACCGACGGATGACTCCGCAACCACACCCGATTTACGTGAATTGGTGCTTCAATTGACCGATCAGGTTCAGACGCTTCGTTGCGATCTCGATCTGCAGAAGGCTAGTAATGCGAACCTACGCGAGTTTGTGCAGGGGCGACCGAACCCTAGTGCCGCCATCGCAGCCATGCCAATCGCTGTCGCCCCGTCCTCGCACCCGCTGGAGGGCTGGCCCCCAAACCCGAACCCTAATTCCGCGCCGCAGAGTACTGCGGGCTGGCTGCAGCCGGCGTGGGTCACCAACAGTGCCCCGCCTCCTTCGTTGGGCTGGCTTCCACCGAGTTCTACGCCAAGGCCTTCGACCCTAACCTCGGCGCCGTCAGATTGGACCGCGCACCAGACCCAAGGGATGAACAGGTTTCTCCACCGCGAGCCATACGCGAACCCCCGTCCCATCAATCCAGAATCTCGGATTACGATTCGGGCTCCGCCTGGACATGACAGTATCCCTAAAATGCGAGTTGATCCGCCTCGCTTCAATGGCACGGATCCAAACGGGTGGATTTTCAAAGTGCAGGCATATTTCGATTACTTTTACACAGCCGATCATGATCATTTGAGGCTCGTTGGAATGTTGTTTGATCATCCGGCATCCAACTGGTTCCGCTATCAACGTCATAATTATTGTGGTGAAACGTGGTCTGCTTTCTTGCGCTCGGTACAACAGCGCTTTGATCCGACGTATTATGAGGATTATGTCGGCCTTTTGGCCAATCTGAAACAAAAAACGACGGTCATTGATTATCAATCTGAATTTGAGGCCTTGTTGAACAAGGTTACTGGCTTATCAGAAACCACACTGATATCTTTATTCAAAGCAGGTTTAAAGCAGCCAATCCGCCGGGAGTTGAATTTGAGAAACCCGGTGGCGTTAGCGGAAGCCTTTGCGCTCGCGCGTGAGCTTGCGGCGTCATTTGCCGAGACTACGGCACCTTGGACATCGAACCGCCGCACGTGGTCCCCAGCAGGAGGTCGTCAGCCGACTCCACCAATGAAAGCACAATCGGCGCCTACGCCGCCCACAGGCACAACAACTCCGACACCGTCGACCGCTAACGGTAATTACTCCACTCTTCCAATTAAACGTCTTACTATGGCTGAACGTGATGAACGTACTAAAAAAGGCTTGTGTTGGAATTGTGATGAGAGGTACACACGGGGACATCGTTGTACACCAAAGTTTCTGGCATTACTAAGTTGTGATGAAAGTGATGGAGAAGACAGTGAAGATGAACATGAAGAACTCGTTGTCACGGGAGATATCTCAAGCCTTAATTCTATGGAAGGCCTCCCGAATCCGCGCTCTTTGAAATTATCCGGAGATATTAAGGGCGTACAGGTTCATGTTCTGATTGACGGTATTAGCACACATAATTTCATTCATCCGACACTGGCCGAATCTCTTCACTTGCCGCCGACAAAGATTGCACCATTCAGAGTTTTTGTCGGAAACGGAGCTTATCTTTTGTGCACCCATCAATGTCCGAGTACCGCCATCTGTTTGCAAGGGCACACTTTCTCTATTGATTTATATGTCTTGGCTGTTCACGGACCACAGATTGTTCTCGGCGTTCAATGGCTTCAAACACTGGGGACTGTCGCTCATGATTACGCTAAATTAACTATGCAATTCTCGTGGAATGATGCCACTGTGTTTCTGAAAGGTGACAGGTAGTTTCCGAAACAAATTTCTATGTCTGCGCTTCACTCTCTATGCGCTTCTGACGCGATCTTGGAGTGTTTCGAGCTTTTGATCATCTCGGCCACGTCGCCATTGGTGACGGACGAATTTCCGGCGGACCTTATTCCGGAATTGCGCGCCGTCCTCACGCACCACTCCGCGGTGTTCTCGGTGCCGGAGGGCCTTCCGCTGCCGCGGATTTGGGACCATCATATTCATTTACAGCCGGGTTCTAAACTTGTCAATGTCCATCCCTACCATTGTCCGCACTTTCAGAAGTCAGAGATTGAGCGGCAGGTGAAAGCAATGCTGGATCAGGGAATCATTCAGCACAGCACAAGTCCGTTTTCCTCCCCGGCACTTCTTGTCAAAAAGAAAGCCGGCAGTTTCCGCTTCTGCATTGACTACAGAGCACTCAACAACATCACGGTCGCAAATAAGTTTCCTATTCCTACCGCTGATGAGCTTTTTGATGAATTACGGCATGCGGTTATTTTTACTAAACTTGATCTTCGTTCCGGATATCATCAAAGCCGAATGCATTCTGCTGATATTTATAAGACCGCTTTTCGGACTCATGACGTACATTTCGAGTTTTTAGTCATGCCATTCGGACTGACTAATGCCCCGTCAACTTTCCAAGCGGCTATGAACCACTTGTTTACTCAGTATTTACGGGATTTTGTTATTGTCTTTCTTGACGATATTCTGATTTATAGCCCATCCGTTGAAGATCATGCTAATCACCTGGCTACTGTCTTACAGATTTTACAGGCTAATCACTTCTTTATTAAAGGCTCTAAGTGCTCTTTTGGGACGGCAAGAGTGGAATACCTGGGCCATATTGTGTCCGCAGGCAATTTGTTGGCGGACCCGGCAAAGTTGTCCGCAATGTCTGATTGGCCGAAACCTCGTTCGCTCAAGCATTTGCGCGGCTTCCTTGGCTTGACGGGCTATTACAGAAAATTCATTCGAAATTATGCTCTGCTGGCAGCTCCTCTGACTGATCTTTTGAAGAAGGATAATTTTACTTGGTCTGATTCAGCCGCCGTAGCGTTTCAGCAGTTGAAAGAAGCCATGCTGAGTCCGCCTATTCTGCAGTTACCCGATTTTTCCAAAGACTTTGTTGTGGAAACGGACGCTTCTGATGCAGGTGTTGATGCCGTGCTTTTACAAGATGAACGACCATTGGCATTTTTCAGTAAGAAACTTGGTCCTCGTCGCCACGGGTCTTCCGCATATCATAGAGAGCTCTTTGCTATTGTTTCCGCTGTTCAGAAGTGGCGTCAGTATTTGCTCGGCCGTGAGTTTCTGATTCGCAGCGATCAGAAAAGTCTTAAAGAGCTCCTCACTCAAGTTTTTCAGACCCCGGATCAGCAATTCTTTATGCGAAAGCTTATGGGGTACAAATTTCGCATTGAATATAAACCCGGCGCTAGCAACCGCGTGGTAGACGCGCTTTCGAGAAACATGATTGATGATGACGCCGTGCTTTCTCAGTTGTTGTCCTTCTCAGTGCCTCTTCCGGGCGTCCTTCTGCGCTTACGCCAGGAAAACGCGGTTCTACCCGATTTGCAGGTGTGGCACGCCGAGTCTAGTGTCAGCATTTTGGCCGCCCCTTTTCGAGTCCACGCAGGGATTCTGTACTATGGCCATCGCTTGGTTGTAGGTGCGGCCTCACCTCTCAAGGCCGAGATCCTGGCCGAATTTCACGCCTCTCCCACCGCCGGACATCCTGGCATCGATCGTACTTTCCGTCGTGTTGCGGATGTATTTTTTTGGAAGGGAATGCGTGCTGATGTCAAGCGCTTTGTGGATTCGTGTTTGATTTCCCAATCCATCAAGTACAGTACTAGTAAACCAGCAGGATTACTTCAGCCTCTGCCTGTGCCTCAGCAAGTTTGGGACGACGTGTCCATGGATTTTATTACGGGATTGCCTCCGTCCCGTGGTAATACTACTATTTTGGTGGTCGTTGATCGACTCTCCAAATATGCGCATTTCGGAGCATTGGGGACATCTTTTGACGCTCCGCGCGTGGCTCCCATGTTCGTGGATCTTGTAGTTAAACTACATGGTATTCCGGCTTCTATTGTATCCGACAAGGATCCTATTTTTCGTAGTGCATTTTGGTCAGAAGTACACCGTTTGAGCGGCACTAAATTGCGCCATAGCACAGCTTATCATCCGCAAACGGATGGCCAGACGGAAGTGAAGAATCGGGGTTTGGAGCAATATCTCCGCGCGTTTACGCAAGGCCGGCCACGACGCTGGTTCGATTTCCTTCCATGGGCCGAGTTAGCCTTGAATTCTATGTTTCATGAGGGCCTCAGCATGTCACCCTTCAAGGCGTTATATGGGTGCGATGCACCGCCGATTGCGCGGGCCACTATTCTCGTGGGTCCCCCTACGCCGGCGGCTGAGGCAATGCAAGATCGAGAATAGGTGCTTGAGTTAATTCGTTCCAATCTTACAAAAATGCAGCAGCGGATGTGCAATCAGGCTAACAAGCACCAGAAAGACGTGGTTTTTGAGGTTGGTGATCACGTCTTACTAAAATTGCAGCCGTACCGGCAACACTCTGTCAGTCGACCTTTGTCTGTCAAACTTGCTCGGCGCTTTTATGGTCCTTTCAAGATTTTAGAGCGGATTGGTTCTGTTGCTTATCGCCTTGAGCTTCCGCCTTCAGCTCGCATTCATAATGTGTTTCATGTATCGTTGCTGCGACCGTTTGTGTCAGACGGTTCACCACTGTTACCCGCCTCCTTGCCTAGCGAATTTTTATATGATCGGCCGATTTCCCGGCCCTTACGAGCTACGGCCAGTCGTGAGGTCCTCGCGGACGGAAATCCTCGGACGGAGTGGTTAGTGGATTGGGACGATGGCGTTCCGGATTCTTTTACTTGGGAGCCTGTCGATATGTTGCACCGTGTTTTTCCTGATTTACGACTTGAGGACAAGCCTATTCTCATCGGGGGAGAGAATGATACGGAAGACAGGGGAAATTTGAGACCGGTTCGGATTCGTCATCGCCCGAAGCGATACGAGGATTAATACTTTAGATATTTTTTAGATTTTTGATATTTCGAATATTATTATTATTTTATGTAATTTTTTATAAACTAGAGCTTCGCTCTCTTCTCAGGTTTTCTTTACTGTTCTTTCCCGGGACGCCTTTTTTGAACCGTTAGGGCTTAGGTATAAATACTCTTGGTTTCACTTCTTATCATTTTATCGAAGAATAGTTTTGCCCTAATTTCTCTAATTCTCTCTTTATTGTTTATCCCGAGTCAGAGTCCACCCCGGGCTAGGCTCAACCCCCTTGACCAACAAGAGTTCGATACGCGGTCCACACCGGGCTCGTATCAAATTCATCTTCGAATGAGAAATGGGTTGAACTTATTTTGGGCCCAAATAATCAAGACATTAAATTATCGTGTGTTAATGTGGTAGTATTTGAGAGCATTAAATTCTTCTACCAAAAACTGTGAAAAGTAATTATAAAATAGTAGTATTTAATTGGAAAAAGTAGAATTATTTCCCAACGATATTAAATATGAATCAATAAAAGAGAGTAAAAATGACATTTAATATACATCGGAGGAAGTATTTAAGTATATCTGTTATTATATATTATACTATTTTGAAAAGAGTATACAAAAATTTAGTAATATATATGATGTTAGGAGGGTTTTTTGCAACGTGTAATAAATATGTTTAAGTAAGTTGTTACTTCAATGTCTACATCAATCGTGAATTTAGTTCTAGTGGAGTTGGAAAAAAAATTAAGGGTAGAGTTGAAAAAATCTATTAAATAAAAATTTAATGATTGAAATTGAAAATTTCTCTCTCCATATGAATTTATTAATTTTTTATTTTTTATTTTTTCAACGAGTTCACCAGTTTCCTATAGAATTTTAGTAATTTTATCAATAGAATTTTTCACAAACTCCATGGGAACAAAACCAATCGAATGTCTATTGATTCGACATAAAATTGGACTCAAACCTAACAAAAGTAACAAAGAATTTACAAAACGGATAGTTTGAATATCCAAAATCCAATATTAGAACCAATCATGTATCATTTGTTAGATATCTAGCTAATAATCGATTTGATACGAATCATAATTTTATGTAAACACATACAGGATATCCAGTATAACCAGGGACGAACTCAAGTGGGGTCAAATGAGAGCCGATGCCCCCACTTCAGTCCAGATTGCAATTTCACTACATATTATTTATTATGTATACCATGATCTTATTCGTGGAAATTGTATTCAGATTTTGATTATTCTTGGTTAGGTCTTAGTTTTGCATTTATCTAACCCACCACTTTGTAAGGGATTTAAAATTTTATTTTCAAAATTTAAACTAATTCGTTTTTTTTTCCGGAGGATCAAATTTCTTTTCTGGTTCCACTCGCTTCTTTTTATGGCTTTTAATATTTTTTTTATCAGGGCAACGAGACATGTCTAGGTTTCCCGAGTTAGAGCGAGTGCATCAATTTTTTTAATCAAGGTTACAACGTCATTATGGAATCCCAAAAACGGTATCGTTTTGATAAAAATAATAGCTTCATATACGATGAATATCGAAAACGATATAACCTCAAACAAGCTCATGACGAAAGGGGCACAATATGCTATTATGCTAGACTTCAAGCTTGATGCATTCACATCCAGTCTGGATCTTCTACAACCCAATATACAACCTGCGATACTCCACTTAATTATTTAAGCTATCAAATAATGATAAAAATAAATTCTAAGAAATATATTTATATTCTAAATACGTATTCTCATATATTTATATATTTTATTCTAAAAAATTCATAATTATTATTTTTTTTACATTAAAAATTGTTAAATAATCGCTTGTTTAGCTTTTAAAAATATTTGTTAGAAATTTGTATCACAAAGTATAGTGGGTTGTAGAAGATGTGGACTGATTCGCATATGCAACCCTATTTACTTATGCTCCCATTTTAATCATTAATTTCCGCGTCTGAGTATAACGGATCCGATTTATCTATTTTTTAACCTCTAGCATGGAAGTTTGAGTAATTAAGAAATCTAGAAATGGGTAGAAGCTACAATAATTAGCACATGGGAAATTTACTCTTAGAATAATTTGAAGGGGATACTAAGGTAAATAAGATTTTCCTAATCTCTCTATCTGAGCTTTCCATTAAAACTTGACATATTCAGATCATCACAGCGTACATAGCCTGGCGATTTACAAAGGGCTGGGTTTATTATTTGGTGAAATCTGCATTATGATGTAAATAAATTTTTCTCTACCAATTAAGTCGTTCATAAATTTAATTATTTGAGTGGACAAATATGAAACTCGTAGCTGATGATGGACCTTGGCCGACAAATAAATGTACACCGATCTCGCCACATACAAAGTTCGTTTTCTGGTGGGTTTAAATGATGTTCATAAATCCGACTGACAGCAACACCCAATGTAATCGGATAAGAACGATACATTCAGCTAGCTACTCCGGTCTCTAGTTTAATCAAAATATATACTTTGGGTGCGTTTAAATTACCTTGCGTAAGTTTCAACCAAAAAAAAATTACCTTACATAAGATTGCGTTATACACTATTTTGTATTATTTTATTTTAAATCTTAATATGTAGTATATGAAATATAAAGTATTAACTATAATGTATTATGATTTTATAAAAAATATGTTTGTTTGGAACAAAAAATAAAACAAGACCAATCCAATAATAACTCGTCTTGGGTAGGGTCTAGGTAGAGATGGACATTGGGCCCGGGTTGGAGAATTGTATCCTGGCTCGATCGGGCTCGGACCAGCCCGGATAATTTATATGTAAAAGATTTTGAAAAAAGGTGTGGGCCTAATTATACCAGCCCGCACAACCCGCTCCAATACCGGGCCGGTCCTGGGTCCGGTTTCTCTGGCCCGACCCAATTGTGGCCCGTCCCGGAACCAGCTCAGCCCGCCCCGATTCCATGTCTAGGTTTAGGGGTCAAAATGTACACACTCTTACCTCAACATAAAATCGAGAGAGTTTATGCAAAAGGCCTAAGCATTGTCATCATTTTCTAAGTATAGTCCGCACAAATAGGATTCGAGGTTAAAATGAGGGGACTCATACCCTGAATAATATGTCATGGAGATGCGCTCAAATATTAATTAAAATACATTAGATTTGTCTACCCCTCTCTCTTTTCCAAACTTTTTCATAAATAGGCTCATATATCCTTTTAAACTGTCGATCTACGGTTGTCAATTTTTTTAAGGAAATAGGTTGAATTTGCGCTTCAGGACCAAACAAAGAGAGACCAAAGCACCAGTCTCACCGATCGAGCATATGTGAACCAATCGTTGCCGTACGTCCACATACAATTACCACACCAGTGTCGAGCCAAAGCACCACTACAAGCATTCCTAATCTAGACTCTACTCAAACATTTGAACTAGTCAAAATGGAAATCACACACGTACTATGACACAAATTTGCCCAAATTCAATTTCTTCGCAATATTTTGAATATATTCAAGGAAGAGAATTATTTCAAATTTAAACTACATAAGTTACAAACCAAGAGTGAATTGCACCAAACTTATTGAGCTTTGAACCAATTTTTTCGAAAAAAAACTTTAGTGTTCCACATCTCATCCAATTCGATCGTTAAAGATCCAAATTCACAACTTGAACAACATCATAGGCATAGATAAAGAAATTTAAAGGCATTAGGTTCAAATCCAATGAGGTTCCAACCCAAAACCATATGACAATGGGTGGAGTAATTCATTAGGTTATATTCTAGGCTTTGTACTTCCTAATTTCAGATGTGGGACAACTCTCAACACGCCTCCTAAAGTGCAACTGTCCGGGCCAGTTGACACTTGAATAGAATCCCTCAAGACATTAGCGAACTGCCACTATTTAATGTGCACATATGGCCGACAAGTCCGAATAAATCCCTCAAGGCTCGCGAACCGCCACTATTGGGACTCGGTCGCTCCTTTATCGGGCGGACTGCCTGAATGGGCCCATGTAGCCGGCAAGCCCGAAGACTCCGGGAAATGAACCCGCAACGAAACCTGCTCTGATAACAAGTCTGGTGGCCGACAATCTGAGGGTCGTGCGTAGAATACAAGTCCAATGAGGTTCCAACCCAAAACCATATGGCAATGGGTGGAGCAGCTCATTAGGTTATATACTAGGCTTTATACTTCCCAATTTCAAATGTGGGACAACTCTAAACCTTTCATGATAATCATGAAAGGACGACCTCGGTTGCATTGTGCAGGTTAGGTGTCGACTGTTGGATCGTAACTGGTTAGCGAGAGCTTGGGAACTGGCTATTAAGATGTTCCCAAGGCAGCGGAAGAAACAATATCGTAAGTATTAAAAACTGAAAGAACACAGTTCCCTTATAGAGGAACCCCACGACAACCAACTAGTTGTGTGGGTAAACCTCTACCTCCGCTTGGAGAATTTTGAATGACTTACTTATTTTATTGCTTGTTCCTTAGTTACAAACAACCAGATTCAAACTTCTCTGTTCCTACGAGTTCTACCTAACTCTAGCAACACTAATGAATCTTCTCAACTGAGTTCCTAAGCGAACAACTCAACTAAAACAAGAAAGTCAAACCTTACACCTTGGCAATTTCAGTTCCCTTGCTCTTGGGAACTTTAGCTTCACCGTCGTCCAGATCGGACACTCGTCGCCGGGGACTTCTCTTCTTCTTTCTTTTCTTTCTTTGGGAGTATATGTGAGTTTTGGGAGAAGTGCTTGGGACTGGAGTTCCCAGAGGCAGCGTGTGGAGTGTGAGAGGGAGTTTTGGCAATGGGGGAGGTGGGTGGTGGAGAAGTCTTCTGCGGTGAAGAGGGAAGCGGGTTAGAAGTTCCCTCAACCATGGGAAGAGAGGAGGAGGAGGTTGTGGAATCCCTGGGACCAGAGGTCTCAGAGATAGGTTTAGGGCGTGGGCGAAAGAGCTTTGCGACTTCGGATGGGTTGACGACTGCATAAGCGTCGAGTTTGGAGAGGTTAAGGACTTCCTCCATGTTGAGGAGAGATTGCTTCTTGGGTTCCGAGCAATGGGAAGGAGAAGAGGTCTGGGATTGTTTGCGTTTGGAGGATTTGTTTTTGGATTTGTGAGAGTGTTTGGATTTGGAGGGTTTTGGTTTTTCGTGTTTTGAGGGTGGTTCGGATCCGAAACTGTCAACGATGACAGTTCCGGAGGAGACGACGGTGATTGGATGAGGAGATGGAAGAGGTTGAGAGGAAGTGGCGGTTGAGGAAGGCATTGCGAGGGTTTGTTCTACTGGAGGAGGAGGAGGAAGGAAAGGGCTAACATAGTTGTAGAGTCCCTCGATGAGGACGTCGCGAAGAACAGGATCTTGCTCTGATACCAATTGTTGGATCGTAACTGGTTAGCGAGAGCTTGGGAACTGGCTATTAAGTTGTTCCCAAGGCAGCGGAAGAAACAATATCGCAAGTATTAAAAGCTGAAAGAACACAGTTCCCTTATAGAGGAACCCCACGACAACCAACTAGTTGTGTGGGTAAACCTCTACCTCCGCTTGGAGGATTTTGAATGACTTACTTATTTTATTGCTTGTTCCTTAGTTACAAACAACCAGATTCAAACTTCTCTGTTCCTACGAGTTCTACCTAACTCTAGCAACACTAATGAATCTTCTCAACTGAGTTCCTAAGCGAACAACTCAACTAAAACAAGAAAGTCAAACCTTACACCTTGGCAGTTTCAGTTCCCTTGCTCTTGGGAACTTTAGCTTCACTGTCGTCGAGATCGGACACTCGCCGTCGGGGACTTCTCTTCTTCTTTCTTTTCTTTATTTGGGAGTATATGTGAGTTTTGGGAGAAGTGCTTGAACCTAGCAGTATTCATTTAGCTTTATACTCGGTTGTACTTGGGCTTCAATCACATCATTCATGTTGTCCGAAATGCCCTTTGCTTGAAGCCCATGTGTACAATCTTCACATGTGACTTCGATTTGAACTAGGTCAACTTCTTGAATTAATCGGACCGTTGGATCACTCGTGACAGTCTGCTCATCAGACTGTTCCTTCGTTCTGTCCAAGACAGGATCCCGCAATTTGCGTAGAACGGTCTTTGTCTTCACATGTGAGTTCCCATGTGATAGGAATTGTCTTCTTCAGAGTTCCTTTGAGAGAAACTCTTCAGCGTGTATGCTTGTGTTCCTTAGCCATTCATGGGAGTTCTCATAGCGTGGGAACTTTCTTTGCTGGACATGTGTTCCTTAGAAATACTTGAACAAAACACATTAGTTCCAATATGGTGTTTGTCATTATCAAAATTGGAGAATTGTCTCGTTGTTCTGATGTTTAGAACCAGAGGTCCCAACATCGTCCCAACAATTTACGGAGAGCTCGAACACGATGTGACGAGAACTGACGAGGATCGCTAGCGTGACGGAGTGTGTGAAGGTGGTGCTCGATCAGGTGGTTAATGATGAACGGTCACACTTTAATGCATTTTAATGAGCATAGTGCTTTTTGATACATTATGGGAGGAAATTCAAACGGGCCTTCTAATATACTCCAATTAAATTAATTTACTTATAAAACCCCTGAGAAGAGAAATGTCACTCGTACAGTTTTTTTTTTTCTTTTCTGAAGCAATTAGTGTTTTTGTCTGATTTTGAAGCAATAATTGTGAAATAACGTGTTAGTAGAGACAAAATCTTATTTGTTACTCCTTCCGTTTCGTAAAATATGTTTTTTTAGTTCACTACACGATTATTAAGTAATGAGTTTTTTACCCAAATTATCCCTATATTTAGAAAAATGTGTACTCTTAACCCCTCCTAGAAAATTATTTAGATTAATTATTATTTCTATAAAGTAGGGATAAATTTAAAAAAAGGTAGAAAAAAATATTAAAAGGACATGTTTTATAAAAAATAGAAAATAGGCTAAAAGGACATTTTTTACGAGACAGAAAGAGTATTAAATGCCAATTTAGTCAGTGATGTACCTACCTTCGCGGAATGTGCGTAGTTTTGAGCAATCCTTGGAAGCTAGATAATCATAGTGCGTAGTGCTTGCAAATATTTTTTTTTTAAAAAAAAGTTGATCATCTCGAAATTAAATAAAAACCTTTTTATTTAAAATAGATGGATGACATGTTTTGAAAGGCTTCCTACCTATTCTAGTTACGAGACTTTGTACGTGACATGAATCATGAGTGTGCTTAACCATGCATTATGATACTTGTTGTAGGATTGTAGATTTGTCTTAGTAAGACAAGTTCGGGAACTGCTCCAGTGACAGTTCCCTTACGCAGCGGAATAAAGCAACACAGAAAGTGAAATGTAAAATAGAGACAAGGACACGATTCCTTATAGAGGAACCTCTACAGCCAACTAGCTGGAGAGTAAACCTCTACCTCCCTTGGAGGATTTTGAACACACACTATATATCTATTGATAGATCTCAAGATACACAATACAAAGTCGAACTTCTCTATTGTTCGCAATCCCACTCACAAACAATACTAACGCCTAAGTCATGGTGATTCCTAGATCTAAACACAATCGAACATAGATAGTGAACCTTACTCGTTCTTGTGCAGTTCCCTTTAGCACAGGAACTAACTCTCCAAGTCGATGGCGATCTTCACGCAGTCTCCATCGCTTGGTCACGGAAGTTCCTTCTTCGAATTCTGGATTGTCGTCTTCACTGGATAAGCTCGGGCTCTCGCTTTCTCATTTTCCCTTTTAGATCTTGTGCTTTTGCATTCGAGAGCTTAAATGACCTAGCCGTGCCGCATACTATTTATAGAGGTTTCCACTTTTAGCTTTGACGCCTTTACCCTTCTTGTCTTGGGGAGTATGATACTATTCAAAAAGACTAGCGTACCCTTTTGCATCTCCTTCTTTTCGGAACTTGGATTGCCGCCCAAGACAATAGTGAAAAGTCTTTATTATCCTTTACTTTATTTGCCACGTACTCATATGGCTTCATGGGGAATGTTTCCCTTGCTTTTCCTGTGAACCTGTATCTTTCCTGAGATCACTTGTAAAGGGAATTAGTTCCATTTGTTTGTCATTATCAAAACTTCGATTTCTCGAATAGAGAAACCATTGTTCCAGTGTTAGTTCCCTAACATTGATCCAACAATTTCCCCCTTTTGATGATGACAAACTTTTATAAAATGCAAGTCAAGGAGACAGGAAAGATAAGAGAGATTAAACACCAAAGCAATACAATCGATGCATTGTAGATACTTAGTTCCCCCTGAAATGGACAAGCAGTTCAATTTTCAAGATTTTTAAGCATATAGTTCCCCCTCAGCTTATGGTTAATTATTCTGTATTCTCTTAGACACAACGCATCTCTGCCTTTTCCACTTTTCCCCCTTTTGACATCATCGAAAAGAATCAAGTATAAGCATGTAAGGAAAAGCAAGTAAAGCACGATCATAACTAGAGAATAATAGCTAGATGCATTCATTGAAACAAATTTTAGCTTAGTACAGGAACAAACAAGTTAAAAACATCGAAGGAGGAGATAAATATGCTAAGGGAAGATTTTGTAGGGAGCTTGTTCATGGATCAGAGGAGGAGGAGGAAGGCAACTTCTGTTGGATGTCTAGAAGAACATCGAGGATTCGCTCATTGACCCCACACAGACGGTTGAGAGCTTGGAGAACTGTCTTTGAATCTCCCTGTTCTATGAACAAAGTGGAAGGAACTTCATCAGTTGGTTCCTAGGAGTGCTTCATTCTCTGAATCTTGGACATTTCCATCTCTTATCCAAGCTCTTCTTCCTCCCGAGGATGATAGACATCGTTCCTCTTCATGATTTCCTTCACCACAACAACATATGGAAGGGCGTGAGACTCCTTGGGAAAGCATTTGCACATGTGCATGATCATGATCTTGGGTAGGTTAATTCTTTCCTTTCGTAGGAACTGATCGAGAAGAATTGCATCAGTGGAATTGAGCGTTGTGCGCTTCTCCTATCTGGGAATCACTACCCTAGTGATATATTGGTGTGCCATCTTCCCCAGTTGACTCAGGCTATGATTGAGAACCTCCTTCCCTTGAGCAGGCACATGACCTAGGAGCCTTTTAAAGATGGCTTCCCTTCCATCAGTGTCTTGCCATGGCCGTTGGGGAAGTGTGTCGAAGCCTTTGCCGGGGACTAGGAGTATTTTCCTGGTCATAGCAGAGGTGAAGGTGAAATCATCTTCCTCAGATTTCCATCTTATGACTGGATCGAGCTCAGTTTCCTTTGTTAGGGTGAACTTTGAGTAGAAAAACTTGATCTGAGCTGGATCAACCTTAGCTGGTTCTGAGTAGAGCTTATCCCACCCTTGGAACTGGATGAGTTCTTGAAGCTCGTTGAAGTCATGCTCTTGAAGGAACTCAGCGGTGACGACTAAGGGAACCACCAGCTTTCGTTCCCCAGTTGTAGATGTTCCTTTCTTCTCCTTTTCCTTTTTTTTCCTCCACCTTTAGCTTCTTGGAGCCTCTCGTTGAAGGATGCCTAGATTGTGGTTCATTGTACCCGATTTGAAGAGCAGGCTTTGTATACTCTGCTATCTCATCGTCGCCCTCAACAATTATTATTTCCTTGGATTGATGGAGGGCTCGAAGTTGCTCAGACAGAAGAGGTTGTAGTTCTTCTTCGTCTTCTTCTTCTTCTTCTTCACTCAGTTTCCTCAGCTTTCTCTTTCTTGTTCTTTGACTAGTGGAAATTTTTGGGAGAGAAGCTTGAGGAGAGGTTTATTTTGAAGGTGTGGAGGAAAAAGAAGGTGGGACAGGTGTAGTTCCCTGTGAGGTGGGGAACTCTTCTCCCTCGAACTGTGAGAGAGTTTGATCAAGATTGGAGAGGTCGAGTTCCTTGTGGGGTGGAACTGGGATTGTAGGAGCTCTTGTAGAGGAGGAGGGTTCTTTGAAGCTTTGAATTTGAGGATTAGGGTTTTGAGAGGTTGAGGCAAGCGGATCAGTCCATTTGGGACTTAGACTGTCATAGATTTGAGTGTGGTTTTTTTGGAGAGGAATAGGAAGAATCTTTGAGAAGGAGAGGGTTAGGGTTTGTTTCAGAAATTGTGGTTTGAACACCCTCTATGTTGATGGTGAGTGTCGAGGAACCATCCGGCCTTGTGGTGAGTACTGGAATGTTTGATCTGGGAGATGTCGGGGGAGAGCTTTGTGGAGTGAGAGGTGGTTGGCCATCTTTCTTCCGTAGAAGGGAGTAGAGTCTGTCTTTTACATCAAAGATGTACTCAGGTTCGTGGTGCTCTAAATCAAGATCTGTAAGAAGCATCTTTTGGAGATAGACTGGGTCATTGTGAAGAAGATGCTCGATTAGAGGGTTTTTGTGAAGGACAGAGTACTTGATGATTGGTTGATTTTGGTTGGCCATTTGAGATGGTTTAGGATTTTTGAGAGAAGGAATTGGGAAAAACGTTTGAGGTCTAGGGTTTTCAGAAGAGATGAAGATGAAGGCGATGAAGATGGAAGAGAATGAGGGAGATGGGTTAATTAAGGAAAGGGAATGTATTTGAAAAGGTGTGAGAGAGAGAGAGAGGCTTTACCAGGGTTCCCTTGAAAATTGCATCTAGTTACTCCAAGGGTAACTAGAAAGATTTGTTATCTTCCATTAAAAGATTCTTTCCAAATCAACAGTATCTACGTGGCGGATAACGAGCCAAAGTAGCAAGACGAACGGTGTAGATTCAAATTTCCCTCATCTCAGCCTGTCGCTTCAAAATCCCAGTTTCCAACGTCTTTTCTCTTTCCAAATTCCAATAACATAACTATGAGACGCTTGGGTGCCAAGATCCTTGTAGTTCCCTAGTGACTTGAAGTAGTTCCTTTCCTTTCCAAGCTCTTTTCCATGAACAAGTAACGGAAGGCCATATTTGGATACATAAGGGTTTTTTGTGAAAAGACAAATAGAAGTATCCAAACAAAATATGGGTAAATAAGCAATTTTTGTCATCGAGGTAATTGAATCTCGTGGAAGGGGTTATCAATTAATTGAGGCTCATAGGAAACGTTTACCTGGATCGGCTTTGTGGGACAAGTCTTATGATCAACCATCCTTTCGGCTTGTAATGAGGGATAGATAAGATCAGGTTGATCATTTTGGGCCAAAAGAAACAAAGTGCTTTTAAGAAGTAGTTCCCATACATAGTAATAAACATGTTTCATGCAAAGAGTAATCATTAAAATGAAAGTTGCTAAACCATGCACTTCCCTAGTCATACTAATGCTTAACTAGTCAATCATTGAGGGAAAAGATGGACCGGGACTTGTTTAATGTAAGAGAATCATCCCTAAGAGCATTCGAAGATGCTCGAAGGGTTGTCTATCCAAAGATTTGGTGAAAATATCAGCAACTTGTTCATCTGTCCTGCAATGTACCATCTCAATGGAACCTTTCTCTACGTGATCACGTAGGAAATGGTGTCTAACCTCTATGTGCTTTGTTCTAGAGTGATGCACAGGGTTTTTTGAGATATTTATTGCACTAGTACTATCACATTCAATAGGAACAGTTCCAAGAGACATACCATAATCTTGAAGTTGATACTTGAGCCATAGAACTTGGGAACAACAAGCAGCAGCGGCTATGTATTCAGCTTCAGCAGTAGAAAGTGTCACTGAGGATTGCTTCTTAGATCCCCAAGATACAAGACAATC
Source organism: Fallopia convolvulus (assembly GCA_964016875.1). Taxonomy (NCBI): domain Eukaryota; kingdom Viridiplantae; phylum Streptophyta; class Magnoliopsida; order Caryophyllales; family Polygonaceae; genus Fallopia; species Fallopia convolvulus. The sequence goes on along the minus strand of OZ024718.1, from coordinate 78,525,158 downwards.
ACCTAGGAACTGTGTCATGCCTGAAGTACTTTTCCGATCTACGAGATGCCCTGCGAAGTCATCATCGGTGAAGGAAACTAGCTCAAAGGAACTGTTCCTTGGATACCATAAGCACAAGTTGTCTCTTCCTTTGAGGTAGCGAAAGATGACACATGGAGTGGACCGTGGAATGGATGACCCTCGATTATTGGACATATCAAGGCAAATGTAGCCTCTGTGATTGTCCGGGTAACCTAAGAAGACACATGGAGTGGACCGTGGTTGAAGTTTATGAGAGGTTTGGGGAGAGAGGTTGGGAAAACAAAGACAACCGAAAACTATATATACCAAAAGGGTTGAGTCAATCGGGTCGGGTCAGGTTGGGTTCGATTATTTCAGGTTCGGGTAGAGTCAAGTTCGGGTTGTCAATGGTCACGGACAGGGGTAGAGTTATGAATTTGGCTCAAAAGGGACTAAATTTCTTTGGATCAAAATCCTTTCTATAGGGAAAATGAGTTTTTCAAATGACTTAGTTTTTTTCTTTATTTTATGAAAAATAGATATGTTTAAAAAAAATTATATCGAAAATTTTGTATTTTTTCTTCAAATTTTATTTTTTTTCTATATAAAAAAATTGTATTTTAGAAATCTTTTTTTTTTATTTTTCATAAAAAATTAACCTTTTCTAGCTACAACACTAGGCAGACCCTAGGCATTTCTTATCTATTTCTCAATGGTTTCATATTTGATTATGGTAATAATAATTACACACAGCACAACTTGTATCGGTCTTTTGCATAAGCCAAATTTAATTGCTTTTTGTATGTGACAACATAATGCTAGGTATGAAAGATGATAATTGATAAGACGTTGAATTTGGTGCATGAATTTGGTCCAATTACCCCTTTTGTGAAACTTGAATTTGGCCCATCCCCCTCCATTGTTTCCTCTCGACCCTCCTCCACTGCTACAAGGTTACATTTCTCTCTTCTACCTTTTTTCAATTATAAGTGGTTTTAGTTTATTTACTTTCTTGTTACTTCTTTAATTTTGTTTTTCAAAAAAGTTAATGTCATTGGAGAAATTGAGCAGGTTAGGGTTGGCGAGCTTGGTGGAGCGGACGACAAAGTACAGTGGATCGAGACGGCGTTCCCAATGAAGACAGATGACCGCTGAAAATTGCTTATCAAATCAAGCACGGCCTCTTTGGTGGCATATTACGTTAAGCTATAATGTTGCAACATAAAAAGATAGTTTATATTTGAATAATAAAAATCAATGTATATCTTTTAAACCTAAAGCAGTTAAAAGGACAATTTTATCATTAAGTTTTTATATTACAATTACCATATTTATAATTCCACATTTTTTAGTATTAATTTCTATCAATATGCATGACACATAAAAAACTGACTTATTATATTAGTGTAAAATAGATAAATTTTTTATCTATAAATACGGTAAATATAAAATTATTTAAGACAGGGTAAGGAGTAGTATAAATAACCTAATATGGCTTGTATCCTATTTGCTCAATATATGAAATCATTTTATACCCTACTTCTTCAATGTCAAGCTTTCCCCCACAAACCATAGTAATTTAATTTTCAACTACACTTTTTTAATTTAATATCCCATTATAATTATTTTGAAAGATATTTTAAATTAGAAATTTGATATATAATATGTATGACAATCAAGTGAAATAGATAAATAAAAAATATAGAAATTAGATATAATAAAATAATATGTATGAATCGGAGTTGTGGCATGAACCGGAGGTGGAATCTCGGTTCGCTCCCAATTCTCGCTTCCTCTCTCCAAAGGCAAACACCGCTCTAATTATATTGGAAAAAAGACAAAGTTATCCTATCTAATTAGGCGTTTGGATCTACATTTTTTTTATTTATTTAAGTATTTAAGGACCTGTTTTTATTTTATTTTTTCCTTTCCTTCCCCTCTATTTCTAACTCGCTCGATAGATCTTTCTCGCTTTTCTAACATCGTCGGTCGCTTGTCCTCTACAGGCCCTAGGTGCCACTGAGGAGGCTAAGGAGGACTACATTCCCGAGCAGCCTAAGCTCCCATTGATCATCCTTTTCGACTCCGAGGAAGAGATGGAGGTCGATGAGAAGACCTTACCCAATGTGGAGATCCTTGGGACTGACTCTTCTGAGACTCCGTTGGTGGTGTTCGAGGATTCCGAGGAGGAGGAGGACCTAGAGGAGGAGGATGAGCCCGAGGAGGAAGATGATGGACCGATGGAGTACACCCCCGAGACTCCAAGGAGGGAAGTGTCTGAATCAATCAAAGACAATGCACATCTATGACATGAAGGGATCATGAAGACCTGGCACATCATGACTGAAATCTTGTACCACGGTGATAAAAGCAAGCTCTCCGATGGGAAGAATAAATGTAGGGAAAGTACAAGGGCAGCCAATGCTGGTCAATGTAGGGAGATCAACAAAACTCTTTCTAATTACATGATGTATCTCTTTGAAAGGCAGCCAGCATTGGTCAATGCTGATACAAGTAAGATATTGTATGTATTGTATTTTCTTACATGTATACATACCAAATGTATTCAACTAATGTCTTTGCAGCCAAGAGTAGAAATAACTTGAGTTTGTTGAGAAGGGGATTGATGATTCTTATACATACAGAGCACTTGGCTGAAAGGTAAAGAAATTAATCAAGCGTCAAAGATATCTTTGTCCAATTATTCTCAAAGATAACTAATGAATTTAGTTTGTTTTGAATTGATCAAACAGTAAGGAAGAGTTGCATTGGAGGGCTTGTACATTATTGATGGAGCAACAAAACTTTCGTGAATCCCTATTTTATGTGTTATATATTAAATGCTATGAATGATTTGGATGAGAAGAGGATCGAGAAATAGGAGTTCATTGCACGCGTGTGTATGGAGGTTCAATCCTACGCTGCGCATCGTTGCAATCCAGCTCTCCACGCAGTAAGGATGAAGCAGGTCGGGGCGCTTCTCTCTTTTGTTTTGCTGCTTCTGCATCAACTCAGTTTATCATTTGCAAAAGATTTTGAGGTCGCTGGATTTAAGAAGAGATTTTCCGAGGATCTAGAATTTAAAGAGTGGGCTATGCTCGCATATAACATAAATCCAGCACAACACAAAGACTGATAAATGTTTTTTTGTTTTTATGTTATTTGAATTTGTCAGCCAATGAATTTGTCACTGGCTTTCATTTGATGACCATCTTGTTAAGATTCCTCTGCTGGATCCATCGGCCCGCCGGTTTCTTTTTGGAGAGGCGCCAGATTACAAGGCACGCCACTTGGAAAAAATCATAACATAATGCATGATGCGCCACTATGTCTTGTGAATAACAACCGTCTTGGTGTAGAAAGCCTCCTATGCCAAATTGAGCTGGATTCGAGCACTTTGAAGGCATCCTCGGGCATCCTTTTTGAGAAATAGAGTATGCTAGGCACCCTTTCAAAATGTTGCATGTCTGCATACAGCCTGAAATACTTGCGGAAGAAATAGAAAGCGCCTCTCACCATCTCAACATTCGTGAGCTTCTTCCTCGTGATTCCATCCATCTCCTCTTTATGTCGATTAGAAAAATATGGTTCAAACTTCTAATCTGAAGCATCTAAAGGCTTGTAGTTGGCAACCTTATCCCATTACAGCTCGCTGGAATTCATTAAGTGTCCATGGAAAAGAGACGCGAGTCGCTCCAAGTACTTGAGGGTGCCGGTTAGGAACATCAAAAGGGTGGGGGCCCACAGGCTGCTGCATCGTATGGACTTGACGAGGATGCCTAAGGCCGCGTAGCTCCGGGTGCCTAGATGGAGGGTTGTTCGGAGCCACGACTCCTTATCCTCCAGTGCCAATGCCTTGATGGCGTCGGGGCCGCCCAGGTGGAGGAGGAGAAACTAGGCCAAGAAGGCGTAGAGATCGCCTTGGGCGTCGTAGGTTAGCGATGTGCACAGACATGTGTCCAATAAGCCTCTAGAGATGAGGCCCACTCCTTGCGCTGCAACTCAGTCAGCCAGAAGGTAAGAAAGCCAAATGGAGGTGAGAACCAAACCGTTTGAAGTCCGTTTCCAGAATGCGCTGACAAAGGTCTGGATGAGGATTAGTTGGAAGGCGAAGCTTGCTAGTACAAAGTTCTGGATGTTCCAATGCTTCCAAAGGACTCAAAAATTGCCCAGGAAGTTGGGGATCCAGTTCACTATTTGCTTTGCTTCCTTGGGTGCGTGGTTGTGGTAGATCTCGTTGATAGAGGCGGGATGAATTGAAGAGGTATTTCGACAACATTTGAGTTATTATACTAAAATCTAAAATGTCCTGGTGGGGTTCAGGGGTTGCCTACAACGGTAGGTTGGATAATAATATAGTGTACGTAAATTAAGGTTACGTATGAGGCCCATCATTATTAAAATCATGATCGATCCAATAGTTTTAATGCTTTTACGAAGAATCCCAATCGATTCAACAATTTTAATGCTTTTAAGATGTGATCGAACGATTCTCGATAGTAGAATCTTAATTATTTACAATTTTTTTTTCACAAATTCGTTTTTATATACGATTCCAAAATTCTATAAACGATTATACCGATTCTACAAAATAACTATTTTTATTTACATATTATTATTCGTTTGTTTAACTTTTACTTCTCAATTCTATTCATAACATTTTACATTTTTACATCAATAACATTTATAATGATTTCACTTTATATATAAATATATAATAAATTCTATAATATATAAGGTTATTTTACCTCTCAATTCTATTCAGTTATTTTTGATAAAATCTAACATTTCAACGATATGGCTTTACAATCCGATCTAAAAACTCCTCTAAAATTCGATCGTAGTGAATCTCGATTTGAATAATCATAAGAAAGCCTAAGTGCCAACTATTACCTATATAACATACAATAAATGCTCAAAATTAAAGTTCATCCAACTGTCTTGGTAGTTGATAATGATACAGGCCGTACTTTGATAACAAAGTACATCCTTTCTCGGAAGATCAATCATGGATTCATGATTGGAGCAATTTGTCTTTGTTCTTCACATGTGATTTAATTTGAATTGGGTCAACTTTGAGAGGCAATCGGGCCGTTTGATCACTCGCTTCAGTCTGTTCCTCAGACTGAGCGTTTGTTTTGTCTTGAGACAGAATCTTGTGAATCGCGCTGAGTGGTCTTTGTTTGCACATGTGAGTTCCCATGTGATGGGAACTGTCTTCTTCAGAGTACCTTTGAAAGGAACTATTCGTCATGTATTTCTGTGTTCCTTTGGCATTCTTGGGGATTCTTCACTAGACCTGTTGTTCCTTAGAAATACTTGGATGTAACACGTTAGTTCCCACACTAGTACAAAAGTTGTGTTTTACTCCCTCCGTTTCGCAATGTAAGTCGTTTCTAGCTCTAAAAGGTGTTTCATAATGTAAGTCATTTCTTCTATTATTTAATGTAAAACTTTCTAAAATAAGTCATTACTCTATTTAATTTACTTAATATTCCAACAACATTTATTAACTTAAGCAATTCTAGTGGTTGAAGAGTTAATAGTACATTGATAAAAACAAACATTAAATTATCATCTTTTCCATTTTAAGCTTGTCTTAATTCCTGTGCAAAATCAAAAAACGACTTACATTGCGAAACGGAGGCAGTACATCACTTAATATACATCGGGTGCATGTCAAGTGATGTAAAAGATAAACAAGAGACATTATACACCGGATCTTTCAATGTGTACTTCGTAGTTTTTAAGTTCTTAATAACTGATGTACAAGCATCATATTTAAAATAAATAAAATCCTTGTTAATGTAAAATAAAGATGAACGTGGTTTTTTAGGGAAGGAGCACTACTGAAAATCCAATACCATTCTGTGCGTAAACCTAAACCGAATCAATCTTTTGGAATCCCTCTCTCTCGCCTAATCCCAATCTCTCTCTCCCTCTCCGGTGGACGGTTATAAATTATGATGCGTCGGTTAAGGATGGGAAGGTTGGCATCGGATGTATTGGTCGAGACTCTAATGGTGATGTGGTGTTCGCGGGGACCCGATCTATTCAACAGGGACGGAAGTCGTGGTGGCGAAGGCTAAGGCGGTTCGGTGGGGTTTGGAGGTGGCGCGGTCTATGCAAATCCCTCGGGTGGTTGTTGTATCCGATTGCTTGCCTCTGGTGCAGATTCGAACAGAATTCCGGTGGCTTCAGAAGGGTGTTGCTTCTAATTCTGTTTTGGGTCTGCTTCTTGCACAGATTCAAGCGCTTAAATAGGACTTTAAATGTTGCAGATGGAAATACATACGACACGAGGTAAACGCAGCTGCTCATTATTTAGGCCGTTGGTCCCTTGAGTTTGATCGTTCTTCAGTCACTCGTAGTTTTATTGTTCTTTCTTTCTTTCTGATTGTGTTATGGTAGGGAGTTGAGTTGCAATTTCAATCTAGACTATTGCAATTGTCAATTGAATGAATTTCTTATGTATATATATCTGGAAAATTGGTGATTATGCGGGTCCTTAATACGTGAGTTGGACATTTTGTGTAATACATGTAAAAAAAGGGGGATAGTGCGCCTAGGACTCTCTTCGACTGCATAGAACAACAACATTTCTTTTGCTCAATGATTTTGCTCATTTACTTATGAAAGTTATTAGGAAGGGGAGAAGTATAAGGGACGAGGGAGTAGAGCCCTGACTCATCATTCTGAAAAGGTATATTTCAAAGCCCTTTCAAATCTGATTTCAAGGTCTAATTTTGAGTTTGATATGGTAAATTTTTATGACCTAGCTAGGGTTGTAATCTAAAATATAAGTACTTTAATTTTCCTATTGAATGCTGCACAGATTTTGTGTACTCACTGATTTTGCTTTCAAATAGTGTAAAAGACTGATCCTGATTGAATGTTCATCAGTTCATGCAACAAGTTAGTTCGTGTACAGTGTACTCACTTATTTTGTTTCTTTTTGGCCACTGAATTACTTACTGTAACAAAATTACTTGTTGGTTAGTGGTTATTATGTTCATTAGTTGATTTAGTAAGTTAGTTCATGTTAGTAAGTTAGAGATGCACGCTTGCATAGATTAGTGTTACTTACTTGCTGGTTACTAAATTTATATTTTTTTAAAACTTGTTGGTTGCTGCACAGATTAGTTATTCAATCACTCGGTGATTAAATGTGCACAAGACAACTTATTTTTTGTACTTGGAACTTGTTTGGGAATGTAGATTGCTGTAATTGAATTTTCCAGATCAGTTCTTGGAGCAAGAGATGCAAATAGTATTGAAATTCTCCTTTCACGATTGAATAGGTAAGAATTGCTATGGTTGGAAAGTATGCATGCCTTTCATATGCTTATCTCTCTGTTATGAAGGTATTTATGATTAATATTGCCATTATGTTTTAAATCTATTTCTGGTCTGTTATCTCTTGTTTATTATAAATGGAATTGAGAGATTCAGAATGTACACAGATTCATCAACACTAAACCAGTCTTCAATATATTTAATGAGTTTGTTATTGATATTTATTACAGTCTCTTTTCTATGGCTCTATTGCTCCTTCTAAGAAATTGGTTGTAGTTTGGGTTGTAGCTGATCATCTTGAAAATTCAATGAGATTAGAGGTTTTAATTGCCCCATCATTGTTTCTACACTCTAAATCATATAATTTGAATTGCTTCTAACAAATAGTTTTTTATATCGCAGAATCCTGAAACTTACAATAAGGCGTGGAGTCTACTCAAGGTTGGTGCTATGGATATACTTAAATTCATGCTATTAGAACGTGTTTTCTGGATAAAAAATTATCATGCATCAGAGATCTAATATACTTGCAAAATCTTAGTGCTTTTCACTTTAGTTTTTATGATTGTAGTTTTTCTTAATGATTATTATTCTTATTAATCTTCAGAGTGCCGAGTGTGTTTTTGTTCCTGGATGATTTGGAGATAGGGATGTTGAAGGGAAGATCCTTGCTGCCAAATATGCCCGAGAAAACCAGCTAGCTTAAGGGTTACTTTGGAGATAGGGGTATTTTAGAATGTCTGCTCTTGTTCTGTTGTGTAAACTAGCCAACTTAAGGGTTGTTGCTCTTAAAGTTGTGATTGGTTGGTTGCATTTATCGAGCCCGCTGAAATCCTTAACATTGCAAGTGTATGAAAGATGTTACTTTGTTGCTTCTTTATAAGTTATCTATCTTTTGTTAATATGATGGTTGCATTTTAAAATGTCGTCTTGTGAATGGCCATGTGATGGTTTATTAATTAGGTTAAAAAAATATTGCAGATTGTAACAATGTTAGTTCAACTAAACCTTATTGGTCATTTAAAAAAAAATTAAAATATTTTATACACCGATTATTCAATCCATTAAAATAAAATCATGAACGTCCAATTTTAATTTTTTTTACATGGGTTTTCGAGGCTTTTTTACATCGGTTGCTAACTAATGTAGAAACCACTTAATCATGCGCACAAAGATATCTTACACCATTGTTTATACCATTTATACATCGGTTGTCAGCCGGTGTATAAAATATTTTTTACACCGGTTGCATATATTACACCACAAACCTGTACACCGGTTATTAACTGCTGTAAAAAGCTATTCAGGCCCGATGTAAAATCCGTTTTTTGTTCTAGTGTCATATGGAGTTTGTCATTGTCAAAACTGGATAATTGTATCGTTGTTCCGATGTTTGGGACCAGAGTTCCCAACACCGTCCCAACAAAAAAGATGACCACAAAATGCGATGCAGTGCAAGAAAGGGTCAGAGCTCTCTCCACCGCCATTTCAACATTAATATATCTTTAATTTGACTATGAGCTAAGAAATGAGAATTTGATGGGGAGCTAACTTTGTTCAGCTCTTGTATTGGGTTTAATTTGTGTGTTGGAAGGAAGGGGATGGGTACGTAGGGGCTTATATAGAAGAGGTTTGGGTTATGTCACGAATTACAGTCCGGATTTTTTACAACCCACTATACAATCTATGATACTCCACTTAATTATTTAAGCTATTAAATAATAATAAAAAAATTCTAAAAAATATATTTGTATTCTAAATACTTATTCTCATATATTTATAAAGTTTTGTGATACTAATTTCTAACAAATATTTTTAAAAGCTAAAAAACCGATTATTTAACAATTTTTAAAGTAAAAAATAATAATAATGACTTTTTTGGAATAAAATATATAAATATATGTGAATAAGTATTTAGAATATAAATATATTTTTTGAATTTTTTTATCATTATTTCATTGCTTAAATAATTAAGTGAGCACCGTAGATTGTATAGTGGGTTGTACAAGATTCGAACTGAATTATTGAATTATCTTTCTCTCCTCAATTCATAGTCTTTACACGGATTTTACCAGTTCCTGTTCCGACCCATGTAATTGGATCGGATGAAGTAGGTGAGTCGGTCACCCCTTAGATAATGTCCAACCTTACAAGCTACAAATGCTTATAAATAAAATGTTATGGCACATCCGATCATTAAATGGTATTACAAAATTTTAAACCTACGCTATATAGACCATAAGAAAGTTGGTCCCTAATCTCCTCACTAGTACTAGTGTTTTATAACGTGTACCAAACATGTATAATGTGAAGGGTTGGTTCGGTCAATTTGTTGGCAACACCAATTAGAGGCTTATTTGAAGTAACGTTTATTTGCAAAGTCGTAGATTAGAAGCCAAATGAATTATGATGGTGGCATTTACATTCGAACAATTCAAATTATGTTAACTTTTGACAAATCAATTCTAGATGCATGTAGTGTCCACTTCACATAACCAAACAAATTAAATTAAGTAAATAGATGCATGATGAATTTCACATGCATAAAGCCGTATGTACAACATGAAGATGCATGATGTGTCGACATATATATAAGAAGATAACATCGATCTACGTACATGACGTAGATATCATAGCTTTTAGCTTGGTTGAAGTTGACAACAACGTAGATATCATCTTCCATGGCCTCCAATTCACATTGCCTTTCTGACTCAAAGACTGAAAAACAAAGCACAATAATCAAACAAAATTTGTAATGTCACATCCATGATTCATTGATTACCACATGCATGTGAATATGTTTCGACCAAGCAGCTAGTTAATTTGGTGTAGAGATGACAAGATAATTTCTTACTTTTGCAATGGGGTTCTCTTCATCGATCAAAATTCACATCTGATCGATACCTATGTGGTGGTTGTGGTAAGATTGATTGATGCTTAAATCCAACTAATTTCAGGTCATTGATGCTTACATCTAACTAATTTCAGGTCATTAAAAATGAAGTGGTGAAATAGTCTTTTTGTGTTATGAACCCATCAAAAAACTCCGACACATGAGAGTCATATTCAATTGGGCCTCTCATTGGATTATGATATATTGGGCTCAGCCCAAAAAAATGGCCCAACGTTAATTTAAACACGAGGCTCAATCTTTGTCCGAAATTTATTTATCTTTTTATCAAAAGGGAGAGGGCAAAGCCTTCATATTGTTGGAACGATGTTGGTACCTCTGGTTCTAAACATCGGATCAACGATACAGTTCTCCGAGTTTTGATAATGACAAACGCTATAAGGGAACTAATGTGCTTTGATCAAGTATTTCTAAGGAACACAGGTTTAGCAAAGAACTTCCATGAATGAGCACACAATGAAGAGTTCCCATCAAGGGAACTCTGAAGATGAAAGTTCCCATAAAATGAGAACTCACAGGAATGACCAGAGAACACAGGCTTACACAATGAAGAGTTTCTCTCAAAGGAACTCAGCAGAGGACAGTTCCCACGATATGGGAACTCACATGTGAGGACAAGGACCGATCAGCGCATATCACGGGATCTTGTCTTGGACAGGATGAAGGCACAGTCTGAGGAGCAGACTGTCACGATTAATCCAACGGTCCGATCATCTCAAGAAGTTGACCTAGTTCAAATCGAAGCCACATGTGAAAAAAGTACAACTTGGGCATCAAGCAAAGGGCATTTCGGACACAAATGAAAGATGCGATTGAAGCCCAAGTTCACTCGAGTATAAAGCCAAATGAATAGTGCTCGGATTGAGTACTTCTCCCAGAACTTACAAATACCCACAACAAAGAAAGAGAAATGAAGAAGAGAAGTCCCCGGCGGCGAGTGTCTGATCTCGACGACGGTGAAGCCGAGTTCCCAGGAGCAAGGGAACTGCGATTCGGTGTAAGGTTTGAGTTACTTATTTAGTGATTGTTGTTCGCTTAGGAACTCAGTTGAAAAGATTCATTAGTGTTGCTAGAGTTAGGTAGAACTCGTAGGAACAGAGAAGTTTGAATCTGGCTGTTTGTAACTAAGGAACAAATCAATAATATAAGTAAGTCATTCAAAATCCTCCAAGCGGAGGTAGAGGTTTACACATACAACTAGTTGGTTGTAGTGGGGTTCCTCTATAAGGAACTGTGTTTTTTTTTGTGTCTTAATTACTTGCGATTATTTCTTCCGCTGCCTTGGGAACAGCTTAACAGCCAGTTCCCAAGCTCTTGCTAACTCGTTTATGATCCAACAATTGGTATCAGAGCAGGCTGCTCTAGATTTGTGTTAGCATCGCAGGTTTCAAACATGGCTCACGAACTCACCCAAGTCGGTCACAACAACAGCAAGCCACCAAGGCTCAGCACTGGGAGATTCGAAGTCTGGCAACGCGACATGAAGAACTGGATGCGCAGCCAGGACTACCAAGCTTGGTGCGTCATTGAGAAAGGGAACTTCAAAATTGATCCAGCAATTGAGAATGACCTGTCAAAATAGGGACCTAATGAGTATAAGTGCATGGAGGCCAACTTCAAAGCCATCCAGTACCTCAAGAATGCCATGTCGGTGCAAGACTGCGACAGAGTGGCAAACCTAGACACGGCAAAGGAAGTGTGGGAAGCCATTCAGCAAATGCACATTGGGAACTCAGACCTCCGAGAAGATCTTCAGATGAACGCAAGGAGGGAGTTCTTCACCTTCCAGATGGAGATAGGAGAATCCGTATATAGTTACCAATCCCGTTTTGAGGGACTTTGCACCAAGATGACTGGCCTTGGGATCACTAAAGAGGAACTCACCGACAAAATGAAGGTTCAACAACTCTTCAATGGGTTGACTGGAGAATGGATAAATGAAAGAACGATGTTCAAAGAGAATCCCGAAAACAGGGCTCTTATGCTCCACCAGGTTTTTGGAAAACTGGTGGGATATGAGAAGAGAAAGATAGATGACAGGGAGCAAAAGCGAGCACATCAGGGGATAGCTCTCAAACTTGAAAAGGTAATCAAAGCAGTACAAGAGCAACATGAAGAATCTGAAGAAGATGAGGATGAAGAGCTAGTCCTTGTAACAAAAGCTCTTCGATCTTTCTACAAAGGGAAGTTCAAGAAGAATTATGGGAACTCAGGAAAAGGACAGAGTTCCCAAAGAAAATCTGCTGAAAAGGACCTCTCGGATGTAACGTGCTACAAGTGTTACAAGAAGGGACACTTTGCCAAGGAGTGCTCTCAGGAGGCGGACAACCGAGGAAAAGGAAAAAAGGCCTACATAGCCACATGGAGTGACGATGAAGACGAAGAGCCTGAATCATGGGCTCAACCTGACATGTGCGCCATGGCCTTAGGAGAAACCACTGGGGAACAACCCAGTGAGGTAACCCCCAAATCCATTCTTTCTTCCCTGTCAAATTATAAGAAACCTGAACTGCTTAAAATTCTCACAAGTCTTGTCAAAGATAATATTAAATTGCAAAAGAAGTTGGAAAAGTCGGAACACACAAATGTTGAACTAGTTGGTCTAGAGTCATGTCCCAACTGTGTGTCCCTTCTAGAAAAACTTCAGTCTTATGTGTCTCACATCGTAGAACTTGAGAATGAGCTTAAAACCCTAGAAAGTGATGAAAACACCCTTCTACAAAATCTGAGTAAAGCAAAAGGGAACTCTGAAGCCTCTAGTTCCCAAACCAAGTTTGTCCCAGCCAGACACGGAATAGGGTATGAGTCAGAGAGCCCTAGAAAAGGGAAGTCCCCCTTGAGTGAAAAAGAGATGAACGAGTGCAGGGCCCTAGAGCTTCAGTGTGAGAAACAAAAAAATGCACACTTGGAAGAGAAAATCCGTGTTCTGGAGAGTGGGGTGAATGGAGAAGTAGATTATTACACTGGGAACACTGGATACAGGATACAGAGACCCCATCCTAAGTACTACCTAGGAGAATGCTATAAGACCTGCTGGAACTGTGGTGCTCATGGGCACTACAAGGAAAGCTGTCCCAAAGCTAAGGCCCAAGCCCAGAAAAACCACGAGTACTGGAACAAGCAGAATCAACAAAACAACAAGCCTGCTAGAGTTCCCATTAAAAGAAACAACCATAGGAACCTTGCCTATAACAAGTACTCTCGTGACATTAACATTGTTGATTATGTGCTATTTGAGACTGTCTTCCCTTGCAAGGAACCAGGCAAGAGTCATCTTGCCTGGGTCCTCAAAAACTAACTTTTCTTGTAGGTGGCAGTGAGGGGGAACAGCACATGGGTCATTGACAGTGGATGTTCCAACCACATGACTGGAAACAAAGACAACCTCACCTCACTCCACCCAAAGGCCGAAGGAGGTCACGTGTCCTTTGGCAACAAAAATAAAGGAGAGATCATAGGAACAGGGGAAGTGCTACTCAACAAATCAATCAAAATCAGCAACGTTAACTTAGTGAAAGATCTGGGATTCAATCTCTTGAGCGTCTCTCAAATATGTGATCAAGGGAACAACATCGTCACCTTTGACTCAAAGGAATGTCTAGTGATCAACAAGAAGACTAACAAAATCATCCTGAAAGGAAGAAGGTCCAACAACATATATGTGGTGGATACAAACTTTGAGCCACCAAGGAAACTGTGCTTGGCAAGTTCCCTTGATGAAACGGAACTTTGGCACCGAAGGTTAGGACACGCAGGTACGAACCAAATCTTGACGCTCTATCTACAAGATCTCGTCGTCGGTCTCCCACGAATCAACCTTGAAGGAGTCAAGATGTGTGAAGTCTGTGCTCGAGGAAAGCAAACAAGGACCTCCTTCAAGCCCAAAAGGATGGTGAGCACGACCAGGCCCTTAGAGCTAATTCATATGGATCTTTGCGGTCCCATGCACACCGAAAGCTATGGAGGAAAGAGGTACATGTATGTTTTAATCGATGATTTTTCACGATTCACATGGGTGCTATTCTTGAGATCAAAATCAGATACCTTCAAGGAATTCGAAGTCCTAATCACAAGAATAGAGGTCAGCATGGGACTCAAACTAAAGGCTCTCAGATCTGATCATGGAACAGAGTTTGATAACTCACAGTTCCTCAGATACTGTGACAAACATGGGATCTCTTACAACTTCTCGGCCCCTCGCACTCCTCAGCAAAACGGAGTTGTCGAAAGGAAGAACAGGACCTTGGAAGACATGGCTAGAACTATGTTGTTTGAAAGCGGAGTTCCAGAGTACTTTTGGGCTGAAGCCATCTCCACAACTACTTATATCCTGAATCGAGCCATGATCAGACCCTTGATCAAGAAGACATCCTATGAGCTCATCAAAGGGAGAAAGCCAAATATCGCTCATCTTAGGACCTTCGGATGCAAATGCTTCGTCCACAACAATGGGAAAGACAACCTTGGCAAATTTGATCCCAGGAGCGATGAAGGGATATTCTTGGGATACTCTTCCCATAGCAAGGCGTACAGGGTCTATAACAAGAGGACCAAGAAGATAGAGGAAAGCATTCACGTCATCTTCGACGAGAAGTCTATAAAGATGGGAACAGAGGTTCAAGGAAAGGGAACTCTGTTTAAGCTGGTCAGACAAGAAGAAGAAGACGACGAGGATGAACCAAGAAAGAAAGATGAAGACTATCCAAGTGGGAACAATGCCCCATAATCAGGGAACAACGAAGGAGATCAAAACTCCACAGATCAAAGCTCCTTTGAAGTTCCCTCTTCAACAGAAGAACCACAAGATGCCTCCAATTCTCTCGTTCCTCAAAATGAAAATGCACCAGAATCTAGTGTTCAGGGGGAACAACGAGGGAACTCCGAAGAGAATCCTGACGAAAGTCCCAGCGAAGAAGTTGAACATAACTGTTCTCCTGAGGAAGAGGAAACTCAAGCCACAGATGGAGAAGAGTCAAGGGAACAGGTTGACGTCTCACACATTCTAACAAGAAACTACCAACAAAAGAGAGATCACCCCATCGACAACATCATCACTCCATATGAAAAAGGTGTTCTAACTCGCTCTTCTCTCAATCATTTTTGTGCTTTTAATGCCTTTGTCTCAATGGTGGAACCAAAAAGCATAAAAGAAGCTCTAAAGGACCCAGACTGGATCCAAGCTATGCAAGAAGAACTACACCAATTTGAGAGGAACAAGGTATGGAAGCTAGTTCCTAGGCCCAAAAACAAGAACATCATAGGAACTCGATGGGTGTTTCGGAACAAGCTAGATGATAATGGGGCCGTAGCTAGGAACAAGGCTCGTCTGGTTGCTCAAGGCTATAGACAAGAAGAAGGAATCGACTATGACGAGACCTTCGCACCAGTTGCAAGGATCGAGGCCATCCGCCTTCTCATAGCCTATGCAGCCCACAAAGGATTCAAGCTATACCAGATGGATGTGAAGACGGCATTTCTCAATGGGCACCTCAAGGAAGAAGTATACGTAGCTCAACCCCCAGGATTCGAAGATGAGAAGCTACCCAACCACGTCTACTTCCTGGAGAGGGCCCTCTACGGACTCAAACAAGCTCCTCGAGCATGGTATGACAGGTTTGCTCAGTTCCTTTTGTCTCATGGATACCTTCGAGGTTCCATAGACAAAACTCTTTTCCTTAAGAAAGAGTCTAAGGATATCTTGATTGTTCAAGTTTATGTTGATGACATTGTTTTTGGAGCAACTAACGAAACTCTTGTAGAGAAGTTTAAGGACCTCATGAGTAGTGAGTTTGAGATGAGTCTCATAGGGGAACTCACGTTCTTCCTAGGACTCCAGATTTCTCAAACAAAGGAGGGAACAAGGATTCATCAACAGAAATACATCAAAGAAATGCTAGTCAAGTATGGGATGGACCACTCACGGCCCATCGACACTCCCATCTCCCCAAATTTCAGGCTCAATGCTGATGAAACAGGGGTAAGTGTCGATCAAAGGAACTTTAGAGGTATGATTGGCTCTCTCCTATACTTAACTGCTAGTAGGCCTGATATTATGTTATCAGTGTGCTTATGTGCACGTTTTCAAGCTAATCCCAAAGAATCACACCTGAAAGAGGTGAAGAGGATTTTCAGGTACCTCAAAGGGAACGACAACTTGTGCCTCTGGTATCCAAGGAACAGTTCTCTTGAGCTCATTGCTTATACAGATGCAGATTTTGCTGGGCACCTAGTTGATAGAAAGAGCACATCAGGAATGGCCCAGTTCCTTGGCTCATGCCTAGTCTCTTGGGGATCCAAGAAGCAAAATTCAGTGGCACTCTCCACAGCTGAAGCAGAATATGTGGCTGCCGCATCATGCTGTTCCCAAGTACTATGGCTCAAGTCCCAACTTCAGGATTACGGTATGTCATTTGGCCTAGTTCCTATACTCTGTGATAATACTAGTGCCATTAACATTTCCAAAAATCATGTGCATCATTCTAGGACTAAGCACATAGACATTAGGCATCATTTTCTACGTGACAATGTTGAAAATGGGAACATCTCTATGCAACACTGTAGAACGGAAGAGCAAATTGCGGACATTCTCACCAAAGCTTTAGATAGACGTCCCTACCAGCGTTTTCGAATGCTTCTAGGGATGATAACTCTAAACTAAACAAGTCCCTGTTCGTCTCTCCCTCAATGCTTGATTAGTCTAACTAGAAATGCATGTTAGGGAACTGTAGGACTCAGTGCTTTCATTTTGTCATATTACTAGTCTAGAGCTTGATGTATATAGAGGAACATTATTTCTTTTGACCCAAAATGATCAACCAGAATTCCCTTTAACCCTCTCTACAAGCCACTATGACGGTTGATCATAAAACCTACCCTAAGCTAAGGACCAGACAAACGTTTCTCATGAGCCCAACTCTTTATCCCAAAATCGAGTTGCAATTGTCTGGTTCTCTTTTGAGTTCCTCAGCCTCACAAAGAAAATTGAGTGTGGGTTCCCCTAACCTCTCCACTCAATATGACCTTTCTAGAGATCATGGGAACTGGTGCTAACAAGCAAGGGAACACTGGATCTGAAAAGATGAACCGTCACTAGGGAAATGGGAAATTGTGTCAGACTCTGAAGCGTTTTGGGCCAAGCACTCAAAAATTCAAAAGACTTCCCCTGGAAGAAAACGACGCGTGTCAGAGGCATGCTCGAGAAGTTGAAACGGCTCTCCGCTCTTATTGGCCAACGGTTATCGAGGCCTTTCTCAACTTCCCTTTCTACCCTCGTCTCTCTCTCTCAATAAAACCCTACTTTACCACTTTTGGGTTCTTTCTTCCTCATCCTTCCCTGTCATTCTCCTCCTCTACAACTTTGCCTCCTCCCTCTTTCGAAAAAAAAAAAACTCTCTTTCCCAAACCTTTCTCAAATGGCTCCAGCCCATTCTTATGCTGAGATGAAGGCATGGATCCAAAACAACCCTAAAGCTCTCTTCCTCACCATGATGGCGGACGTCGAGAAGGAGCAAAATGAAGCTCTTCGCGATGTTCTCATCGAGGGACTTTACAATTATGTAAGTCCATTTCTTCCTCCTCCCTCGGCGGCGCAACCCCCCAGCACCGCCGACCTCCACTCTTCCACCTCCCTCTTCCTCCGAAGTTCGCATCGTCGACACTTTCGGATCCGAACCCCCTTCTAAATACGAAAAACCCAAACAATCCAAACACAAACACTCGTCCAACGACCCCTCCAAATCCAAACACCACTCCTCAAAATCCAAACACAACTCCTCCAAACGCAAACACTCACAAATCTCCACTTCTTCATCCTCATCTCTTCCCATTCCAAAGAAAAAATCCCTCCTCAACATGGAGGAGGTCCTTAATCTATCCAAACCCGACGCCTATGCCGTCATTCACCCATCCGAGGTCGAGAAGCTCTTTCTCCCTCGTCCCCACTCAATCCCTGAGACCTCCGGTCCCAGGGACTCCACGATAACCACTTCCTCCCCTGTTCCCATGGTTGAGGGAACTACTAACCCTCCACCCTCTTCCTCCCCCAGAGTTCCCCCACCCACCTCACCCATTCCCACATTCCCCATCACTTCAAAATCTGCCTCTGGGATCTCAAGTCCCAAGGCTCGCACCCCTACTCCTCCTCCTTCCACTCCCAAGGTCCCAACTCCACAAAACTCTCCTCTACCTCCCTCTTCTCCCACCACACTAAAACTCCCTTCCCCATCTTCTTCAGCCTAGAAAACCATAGACCTCGACTCCGACGAGGATAATCTCCCCATTGGAGTCCTTGTTCGCCAGAAGACCAATGCCCCCATCGTGATGGGAACTGCTGAAGAGGAAGCCCAACCAAAGGCCCTCGAAAAAGAATTTGAAGGCGCACTCAACGGGCCTTCCGAAAATCAAGGGGGCAAAGCCCAAGAAGAAGGGAACCCAGCACCAACTGACGGTGCTGAGACAAGCAATCGTCGTCAGGAAGACGACGAGGAGGAAACAGGGCTGACCTCCTCCAATGATGAAGGGACCTCCAGTGATGACGCTGAGGAGGAAGAAGAGGCCCCCACTTACAAAGAGCTTGCCAGCATCCCTGCTCCTGAACAACAAATGGTGGTGTCGGCACAGGTCCCAGAGGAAAGGACCCGCCCACTGCTGATCGAAGTGGCTGACCCCCCTCAGCAAAAAGGAAAGACTACGGTCTCTAGGGGGAACTCCAAGAAGAAAGGGAAAGGAACTGTGCCCAAGAAAGTCCATATCTCTGAGAATCGCAAGCTCCTTCCCCCACTCATCCTCTCTGAAAGACAGCTCGTTGATGAAGGGCTCGGGCAACTATGGAGAAGTGCATGGCTTCCAAATCCCACTCCCTTCCTTATGTTGGCCTCATCAAGAAACTCTTTCTAAGAGAGGGCCTCTACGACACATCCCAGGAAGAGGTCACCATAGGTAGGGAACTGGACATCTCTGTTGTCCACAAAATGCGGCACTCTAAGCCTGTGGAGGAACAAGAAAGGCTGCCATCTGGTGAAGGCACTCAGGATGGGAACACTCCAGTGTTGGTGCACATTGCCAACACTCTCGACAAGATAGCTAGGGAACAAGAAAAGATGGCAAGGGACCAAGAACAAATTGCTAAAGGCCAGGAAAAGCTTGTACAAGTCTTGACACGGCTTTGTGATGCCCTGTTCCCAAGCCAATGATCTTTCCCTTCTTTTTCCTAGCCTCAATGTTCCCACAAATATTGTCTCTTGTGTTCCTATGTACAAATTTTTGCTTAAGTAATGCATGGTTTTTAGTATGATTGCGTGTTCTTTTCCTTCCTTATCTATGTGTTTACTTGTTTTCGATGATGTCAAAAGGGGGAAAGACAAAAAATGCGAGATGAGTTAAGTTGAAAAGATATCACAGAATACGCTATAGTTAAGGGGGAACAATTGCATAAAAAGCTAAGTACGAACTCAGTGATTCACAAGAAGTGGCTCCCTAGGAACACGCGTAGGAACTCATTTGCATATCATGCTTTGAAATACTTGCTGATTTTTGCGATAGGTTTGTCATCATCAAAAAGGGGGAAATTGTTGGAACGATGTTGGGACCTCTGGTTCTAAACATCGGATCAACGATACAGTTCTCCGAGTTTTGATAATGACAAACGCTATAAGGGAACTAATGTGCTTTGATCAAGTATTTCTAAGGAACACAGGTTTAGCAAAGAACTTCCATGAATGAGCACACAATGAAGAGTTCCCATCAAGGGAACTCTAAAGAGGAAAGTTCCCATAAAATGAGAACTCACAGGAATGACCAGAGAACACAGGCTTACACAATGAAGAGTTTCTCTCAAAGGAACTCAGCAGAGGACAGTTCCCACGATATGGGAACTCACACGGGATCCTGTCTTGGATAGGATGAAGGCACAGTCTGAGGAGCAGACTGTCACGATTGATCCAACGGTCCGATCATCTCAAGAAGTTGACCTAGTTCAAATCGAAGTCACATGTGAAGAAAGTACAACTTGCGCATCAAGCAAAGGGCATTTCGGACACAAATGAAAGATGCGATTGAAGCCCAAGTTCACTCGAGTATAAAGCCAAATGAATAGTGCTCGGATTGAGTACTTCTCCCAGAACTTACAAATACCCACAACAAAGAAAGAGAAAAGAAGAAGAGAAGTCCCCGGCGGCGAGTGTCTAATCTCGACGACGGTGAAGCCGAGTTCCCAGGAGCAAGGGAACTGCGATTCGGTGTAAGTTTTGAGTTACTTATTTAGTGATTGTTATTCGCTTAGGAACTCAGTTGAAAAGATTCATTAGTGTTGCTAGAGTTAGGTAGAACTCGTAGGAACAGAGAAGTTTGAATCTGGCTGTTTGTAACTAAGGAACAAATCAATAATATAAGTAAGTCATTCAAAGTCCTCCAAGCGGAGGTAGAGGTTTACCCATACAACTAGTTGGTTGTAGTGGGGTTCCTCTATAAGGAACTGTGTTTTTTTTGTGTCTTAATTACTTGCGATTATTTCTTCTGCTGCCTTGGGAACAGCTTAACAGCCAGTTCCCAAGCTCTTGCTAACTCGTTTACGATCCAACACATATAGATTAAATTAACAATAACAAAACAATCACAGCATAGTAGCTTAGTCTTTCAACAAATTGCAAACCAAAGATGAAGGGGGTTCATCAAACTTATTGAAACATAAATTACAAGATAAAGCTAAGTTGGCTAAGTGATCTGTAGCTTCATTTGCAGTGCGGGCGACATGAGAAATATTGAGCTCCAAAGTGGCATTGTCCATCAAAAACTACTTTTAATATTCTTGAAATTCATGCATTTCTCTCTACTTTTTACGTTTTTCAAGACATAAAAAATAACTTTTCATCCAAAAACTACTTCTTAATTGACATGAATCATGAGTGCGCTTCAACATGCATTATGATACTTGGCAAGTATCATAGTGCAATAGGCTAAGCATTATGGTAGAATCAGTCGGAGGTCTGAGAGTGCAAGTAACGGGTCGGGTCGACCCAACCTACGACCCGCAGGTTGGGTTTCGGGTCGACCCGTGACCCGTAAAAAAATATAATTTGACCCGCGGGTCGCAGGTCGACCTGTTTGACTCATTTGACTAAGTCAATCGGGTCAAAAAATAATTTTTTTACACAATGAATTTGTTTTATAAAAAATCCATAAGATTTGCGGGTTGCAACCCCAACGGTTTTTTATAAAAACATATTTTATATATTAATAAAATTATAAACAAATATATTATTTTTTTAAATATTGCGAGTTACGGGTCGACCCACGCGGGTTTAATCCGACCCGAGCGTAACCCGCAAAATAAAAAAATTGACCCGTGATCCGACCCGACCCGTTAAACATCCCTAATATAGGCTGACAATAGACAATAATTCCCACTGAACACAACTTATAACTTTTATCGTATTGTGCTCTTCAAAGAGCAACTCTTCTCAAAATTAAATTGTTGAGTTGGGATCCAATTTAAACTAAGTATTTTTGTGATTTCGGAGGATCCAGCTACAGGGAGAACAGGAACGGGAAGCTTCCACCCCCATTCCGTCAACTCTTTGATCTTAAATGCCGAATTTAAGAATAAGTGAGTGTCCTTCTTTGACACCTCATACTAATGTTCGTTTTCCATTTACTTTTCATGTGGGACATGGATGCACGCAGCAATTCTATTTTTCAGGATCACGGGATGCAACTAATTAATAATCTTAGTGTACCAAATTGATTACAAAACATGAAGCTATTTAGTGATATCATAAGGGTATTAAGGTCGATCATTGCCAAAAACTTCTATACGTATTTTCTGGATGGTGGATACCAAATCAAACATTGTAGCTCGAAATTCGACTTTAGTCGAATTTCGAGTTAATCTAATTTCGAGTAAGTCAGATTTTGATTCAGACTATATATCGAATGATTATTTTTTTGTAGTTTAACTACTATAGGGTCTAAATATTTAATGTAACATTTAAATTAAAAACATAATTATAACAAATATTCACTATTATTAATATTATAAAATATAATGTAATTTTCGGATGGTTTCGGGTCAGTAACTTCTGATTTTCGGATGGTTTCGGATCGAGTAACTTCGGATTTTCGGATGAATTCGGGTCGGATAGCATCGGATATCGGGTTGCATCAGGCTAGTCCATTCGAGTATAATCGATTTTGGGTTAATCTCGCATTCGGGTTTTTTCGGATTCGGGTCAAATCAATTTGGATCAAACATGTCTTGGGTATAAAATTTTTATTTTTTTCTCAGGTCGGATCGGGTTCGAAGTCAGACGAATTTCTCGGGTCGGGTCAAGTTTTGACAGCCTAATTGTAACTAATCCCCTACTAATGAATATATTCCACCACCGGCCTTCTCATTGTAAAAAAAAAAACAAATGCAATGTTGACCTTTTTACTGTGAAGATAAATTTATAAAAAAAAATTCACATTGGAAATTGTAATGTCTACTATATAAGTCTTTGGCTACTTCTTCAGGTGTCAATTAAAACTCTATTGTTAATTAGTTTTAAGATGAAACCCCACTAAGATTATATGCTTAGCCTACTGTATATAGGCACAAAAACGAACGTGTGAACTTCTCACACTGTATTGACCCATCGAACTTTGTTAGTTATAAATTTCCAATTTAAAAGTTGTTCAATGATCCAAATTACGGTTTGGAAGTTTTGAATTTTGATCCATCTCACCTTTATTTTTTTATTAAAAACAAATCTTTGATAATACAGAAGTGGCATCAGACTGAGATTTATCAATTCCAATTATTGACACGTACCGTGACAGTTGGGTCACAGGAAAGCGGATAGGGGCTAAATTCTGCCTTTACACTAACTTCGGATCATTCAACGAAATTTCCCGCGCCTTCTCATTCATAACTGTTTAAACAGATTTTTTTTTTTTCAAACTAATCATTTTACAAACTATACATAAATTGATAATTGATAATTGATAATTGATAGAAATAATTATATCTTCTCTTTCCAGAAAACGCGTGAATATATATCCTACACCTTCCTTCTACGATCCTCAGTCAAGCCTCTATATATACAAATCCTCCTCCGATATTCCCTTCCGAAAAATCAAATCAACAGCATCAATTAGGAATAGGTTCGAACAATCAAGAATCTTATCAACATCATCAATGGCGGGCTTCAAATCACTCCTGAAGAAGACAACAAAGAAGCACAAATCAGCATCAATTAGATCAGCCAACAACTCCTCACACAGCGGCCGTACTCCGCCGTCGATCTCCCGAACCGTCTCCGCCTCCAACCACCGCCACTTGGAGGAATTAGCGCTCGCCTTCAACAAATTCGACGCGAACGGCGACGGCAGGATCTCGTCGTCGGAGCTCCGATCCATCATGTCGAGCCTCGGCCAGAGCGTCTCCGACGACGAGATCCACGCGATGATCCGCGAGGTCGACTCCGACGGCGACGGATTCATCGATCTGGCCGAGTTCGTGGAGCTCAACACCAAGGGCGTCGATTCCGACGAGATCCTGATCAATCTCCGCGACGCCTTCTCCGTCTACGACATCGACGGAGACGGATCGATCTCCGCCGATGAGCTGATGGAGATCATGAGGAGTTTGGGGGACAGCTGTACGATCGCCGATTGTCGCCGGATGATCTCCGGAGTTGACGCTGACGGCGACGGAAGTATCAGTTTTGAGGAGTTTAGGGTTATGATGATGATGGGCGTCAGATTTAACGGCGTCAATTAGAGTTGTCTGATGAATTTGATCCATCTTTTTATTTTCTATTCTTTTTGCTCGTGGAGGAGCTAATTTCGTGAACTTTTTTTAACTTTTTTTTCAAGTGAGATGATGAGCATAAGAAATTATCTCACTGGATATTATATGTTCTTTCGTTTTTTTCCTTTGTCTTTCCTTCGTCTTTGATTTATTACTCTTTGGAGTCGAGGATTATGGTGAAGGAAAGTACTGAGAATTGTGAATATATGTCAATTCTGTTTTCTATGAATATTTTAATCGATCGTATTCTAACTGATTATGTGTGCTTCCAAATATTCTGTTTCTTTGATTGTCATAATTATCGTCCGGATCCTCTGATGCCTAATATACTACTTTAACACCCTGTTGTTGAAGCTTATACTGATCAAAACTCCTCATTGCTCTCTAATCCTTTACTCAATTCAACCGTTTTCTCTGAAAAAAAACTCTTCACTCAATTTAAATAAAATCTTCTCTCTCAAAAAAGAGTTCCTGGCTCTCTTGAGGTTTGATTTTTTTTTTTTTTTCAAACATTCAATCAACTCTTCATTGAAGAGTTTTTCAATTTCACTCATATTAAACCTAATAATCTACCAGAGGAGACGACTCCAATCGGTCCCGACCCAAAGGAGGAGAGGAGGGAGAAGGGTATTTTTAGGTACAGTTTGTAAATCCGGGAAGATGATTTTCTTGTAAAGTAGTGGCTACAAACAAAAATAATTTGAGATATATTCAGGATGAGGATGAGATCTTGTATATTGGGAAGAAGAAATTGGAAGAGTATTTTTCTCGGTAGCGACAGATCTGGAAGAAAGAAAGTGTAATATAATTTAATTAATTATTTTTGTTTAATTTCCATAATTTGGTTGAATATGAAGTGATTAAATAAGGGACTCATTATAATTATTCGGCTTAATTTATAAACAGCGTCATTATTAGCTCTAACAAAAAGTAAGATCATTAAGTCAAAGTACGTTAAAAATTATTATTTAGACTTTTGCCCCCATAGGCTGCTCGGGACGTGGAAGTGGTGTGGAATACTGGAGCTGAGGACAAAAATCGGTTAGGCAAAACTCAGAGGTTGGAGGAAATTGATATTGAAGAAGATGACTGTCAGTTTCTTTACATAAGGTGTAAGTTTTAACTGATTATTTTTATGAGTGACTATTTCTTGGGCCATCTAGCCAGCCCATTTACCTTCTTTTATTTAAATTGCAAGGCCTGCTTTAATTGAAGTTAATTTTTAAGATTTTTTGGTCTTGAAAGTTAACGTATAAATTGAAATTGAGGTGGTAAAACACTAACTTTTGTTGGTCAAAATAACACTAACCTCCTAATTTAAAATTAAATTTAATTGACGTTTATTTTTTTTTGTCATAATAACACTTCCATGATTGTTTTTTAAGTTGACTTTTTTGGTAGAATATTTTTTTAAATAATTGTTGAATGATAGTTTGATGGTATTTATCGAAAAGGAGGTTTTTGTAACTATTGATAACGAAATTATTTTGAATCGTTTTTAAAGTTTGAATACCCGTAGATGTTAATTATCTTGTAATAGTGAATCATATGACAGAATTACATACTTTCAATCTTGATACAAGAAGTCATAACAATTGGCATTGGTCCCAAGTCAACTTCAACCCATCTACACTATATATACGTACACCACCACCGATGCAACAAGGTGGTGGACAGGTTCTTTTGACAACATGAGCTCTCGTTGGGGGTGAAATTGTCCCCAACGCTTACGGCCGGTATGCTTTATTTGGATCTATCACTTTCCGTATGCTTTGTGTATTTAGGTAAAGTTATGTGATTTTTTTATTTTTTTGTTAATCCGTAAAGTGAAGTGATTTTTAATTTTTTTGGGTTAATTCTTACAATGACAAGTAGGGCTGAGCATCGGTTCAAAACCGAACCGAACCGACAAAAACCGAACCGAACCGAAAACCGAAATTTCATTTTATGTGAACCGAAAATCGAACCGAATTGGTTCGGTTCGGTTCGGTTTCGGTTTTTGTCGGTTTTGCATAAATATAAGGTTATTCTTTGGAAAATTCAAACCGAACCGAAATTTAACCGAAAACCGAAACCGAAACCGAACCGAACCGAAATTTGGAAAATTCCTAAACCGAAAACCGAACCGAATTATATCGGTTTCGGTTCGGTTCGGTTCGGTCAGTTCGGCTTAAAATTTCGGTTTAAACCGAACCGTGCTCAGCCCTAATGACAAGTATTAACAAATGGAGTAATTACTTAACATAGTAACTAAGAATCTTAGATCAACCTATTATCCATATATAATAACCTGACCAGGCTTCAAATTTTACAACCGAATCCTTTCAATTGAGAAAATGGTTATATAATAATTACAACGGTTTTTCTATCCTATGCCCTAAGGGCATAAGTTAAGAGTACTAAATTTGGGAACTAAAATCCTAATAGAAAACTAATAAACCCTATTAAAATAATAATTAAATCTAAATAAATACAAATTCCAAATATATTACCATTTTTAGTCTCTTAACCTATGCCCCAAAGACATAGGTTAAAAAAATCGCAATTACAATCACTTCTTTATGCATATAAGTATATAACTGAAAAAGGGGGAAATAAACGGTGTTGCATGTGATCGACATGGTATGAAAGTAACGTGTTTAGTCGTTTAGACAAATTACATTATATTGACCAAATATGATTTGACAATATACTTCCTTTTAATTCATAAATCGTATATTGGATTATATATGGGATCGATATTCATGACATCACTAACCTAATACTAACATTACTTTTATTTTGTGCAATAACTTTCTTAGATCAAAACCTTGCATAGGTAAATTTCACAAGATCACCCCTATCTATGTCATTTTTGTACATAATCATATCGCCATTCGTACGTCTTCAAAAAATTCATTTAATCACTTAATTTTTTTATTTAAATTCATAATTCATCCCTGTTTTACTGTCATTAAAAATGTCAAAAAAAGTAGTATCATAACTTTACTTTTACCTAAATAAGAAATAAAATAATATATAAATGTACGTCCTTTTTTAAAAAAAAATACAAAGAGTTTCTACATGGCCAAAAATTGGTAGGCAGTAGGCACCATGACAAATTGACAATATTGGTGATTGGATTGAGTCGGCTGCGCAAATGATTGGCAAGCGCGGCTTCGACTTCGACTTCGACTTCTAGATTGTTTGCACCTGCTCAGTTTGCACTATATTTGGAATGTCAAGAATAGACATATTTTTCAACAAGAATATCTAGTAGAGTGGGGAATGTACGTGCTACAATCTTCATCAATTATATTACAATTGAAATTTATTAGAGTCGGATAGAGGAGTCAAGGAGATGCTTTCTGAGAATTGGATTGAGAGATTTTTGTTATCTCTAGATCACTTCTTATAACTAACTTATAAATAGTCTTTTTTTTAATGAAATACCCTTTTAATTCAAAAAAAAAAAAAGAGATGTTTTTGACATTTAAAGGCAGTAAAGTACAAACTTTAAAATAAAGGGTGATTTTATGCAAATAAACCCAAATAAGGGGTGGGTTGTGAAGTAACTCCAAACCCATCTCGTTCCAGCAAAAACAGGCGCTCTCTCAATCACCAATTCACCATACATTGCTCTTCCCAAACCCTCAATTCAATTCGACTCTCAAAATGGTATCCACTTTCCCCAAATCGACGCTGAGAACCTCCAAAATAGACTTGATTGCTTCGTCCTCTTCTTCCACTCTAACTGCTACCCTCTCTCGCATCCACTTCCGCCGGCGAAATTGCACTGCCGCCGCCGCCGCCGCCGATTCTTCTCCTCGTTTAGTCCCTCAGCCGCCGGACCTAGTCAAATGGGTCAAAAGGGAAGGTGGATTGGTCCATCCGGCTGTCAAGATTGCCCAGCTCTCTCCCTTCGGTCTTGGATTGGTCGCTTCTGATGAAATCCCCCGCGGGTCTGACCTAATTGCTCTTCCCCCTCATCTTCCCTTGAGATTTCAATCCGATGGTGGAGATGGGTCCTCCTCTGTTCTTTCTAAATTGGCCGAGAAAGTGCCTGGTAAGTGTCTTGCTATTTGGCCTTTGGTTTTCAGCTCTACTACATTGATCAATTGTATGTTTTGAGCATTGGAGTGGGTGTATTTGCCAGAAAGCTGTGATTTAATCTTAAACTTTATGTTGATAGAACATGTTTTCTGTCGTATGAAATTTCGTATCACCCTCTAAGCCATCTCTGTGATCATTTTACAATATTGAACTTGAACTTGTGAAGCAAAACCTAGGCTGGCTAGCTCAGTGGGTATTTTAGAAGGTTAGAATGTGCTAGTACTATTATTTGGATGAGTAGCTTAAAGCCTAGAAGTGGCCAATTGAACATGGTCTTCTGTGATTGCACTTGGGTTTTGGTTAACAAACTTAGATAGTGACTGATTTGTCTAAAATTAGGCTCAATGAGTTTTGAAAATTGAGTAAAATGGACACTGGGAGCCTTTGGCAGAGGAACTATGGGCTATGAAGCTGGGCTTGAGGCTCCTGCAAGAGAGGGCAAAGGTCGGAACGTTTTGGTGGCCATACATCAGCAATCTTCCAGAGACATATAGCGTGCCTATATTCTTCCAGGGAGATGATATGAAGAATTTGCAATATGCACCTCTTCTTTATCAGGTACTTAAATGAGCAGGCTAAGAAAGTAAGAATATTTTAGCATGTCAGCTGTTTTATTTCAAGTAACAAAGTGCAGTCTCCAGTGTAGAGTTAAGTCTGGTTGCAGCATAGTAGCATTAAAGTCAGGTTGAGAATAGTGTATTCTCATGCAGTCATGCCAATTTAGTAAATAATCTGTATTGGCTTGTTCGTTTAAACCAGGTAAATAAGAGGTGCCGTTTCCTTCTACAATTTGGAAATGAAGTCCAAGAAGCACTAGAAAATGTGAAGCCTGCAGATCATCCTTTTGGGGGTCTAGATGTTGATGCTTCTTCCCTTGGCTGGGCAATGTCAGCAGTTTCATCTAGAGCTTTCCGCTTACATGGAGATATGCTGCCTGATGGGACCCACAAGGATGTGCCCATGATGCTTCCTTTAATTGACATGTGTAACCACAGCTTCAATCCAAATGCTAAAATAGTTCAGGGTCAAGATATTGAACACTCAAAGATGCTAGTTAAGGTAGTTCAGACTTTAGATACTAGTAATTTATTGAGAAAATTGGAAATGACATGATTTTTATAAACATTTGATGATTTGCGCACGCTTGAATAACGTCTGGTTGGATGTGTTTTGCAGGTGGTTTCAGAAACAGATATAAGAAAAGATGAACCTTTGGTTCTCAACTATGGCTGCCTTAGCAATGATTTTTTCCTCTTAGATTATGGTTTTGTGATACCTGCAAACCCATATGACTGTGTTGAGCTCAAATATGATGGAGTTCTTCTGGATGCTGCTAGCATGGCTGCTGGGGTTTCTTCTCCAAACTTTTCATCACCAGCTCCATGGCAGCAAGAAATATTGTCTCAATTAAAATTAGATGGAGAAGCTCCTCCTCTTCTAAAGGTTTTCCTCCATTTTCCGTTCACTAGGCAGCTCTGTTTTGCATTTATTTATCTTGGCTTAAGCCTTTAAATCTAAATTCACTGCAATTTTATAGCAATCAATTTCTCTGATTGATTTGGCTCATATGTAGTATATGGACTGAGCACAGAAACACTCTTATTTATCTGTTATATTTTTTACATTGAAATTCACCAAACAATATGAACTTTCTCTTTGTATGCTAAATTGCCTCGGATTTTTGTTCTGGATTATCATCCTTTTAGCTTGTTTCTAGTTCTGATGCAGTGGAATAATTTAACCTTCCCTTTGTTATTCTTGTGTTAAAGGTGACTTTAGGAGGTCCAGAATTAGTTGATGGCAGATTGCTGGCTGCTTTAAGGGTTCTCCTAGCAAGTGATGCCGAAACGGTCCATAAGCACGACTTGAGTGCACTCCAATCCTTGTCAGTAGAAGCCCCGCTTGGAATATCAAACGAAATTACCGCTCTTAGAACTCTCATTGCATTATGCGTGATAGCACTCGAACATTTCCCCACCAAAATAATGGAGGATGAAGCTCTATTGAAAAAGGGTGTCTCGGACTTTTCAGAACTGGCTATTCAGTTGAGAATCCAGAAGAAGTCCTTGATTGTGGACGTGATGCGGGATCTCTCCAAGAAGGTGAAAGAACTTGCTACAACTCAAGGTTAACTTAAATCTGGTAATTGTATGCTTACTTGCTCCAATTTTTGTCCTATAACATTTATTTCTAACTTCCCTTACTGTTTAGAACCTTTTCATCTCTGCTTACAGATTGCTGATTTTCACTTGCTGAACATCTTCTTCTTATAAAGTTTTTCATATCTTATTTTCAATTGGTGTTTTGATCATTCTCATATGAACTTGATATGGGTTTCGGCATTCTGGGGATATAAAGCTAAACAACTGAAGAACACCATAGAAATATCACTATATATATGCATCACAATAGAAGCAGTCCATGTCCTAATTACCAAACATATTTACATCAGAAGACCAAAACCCGAGTTCACTAAAGAAGAAGAACTACAAAGTTCAAATACTCATAATACCGAAACCTCTGACCATCTCTATGAAACCGAGATGGGTCTCTTGGACAACAACCCTAGAGGAGATCGAGACCTTTGCCGCCTGGTGATCTTGTTATTAACAATCCTTGTCTCCACCTGCTCTAAAGCTGGATGCTTTAACTTCTCCATCTCTTGCTTGATCTTTCTCACTTGGCTATGGATTGGACAACCCTCCATGAATCTACTCTCTTCCTTCTCAAAACTGGCCATGTCCTCCATAAATCTCTAATTCTCTGCTCTTCCCTTTTCTTGAGTTTTTTTGTGTGTATAGAATTGTGGAATTTGATGTTGGGTACAACTTTATATAGTTGGGGAAATTAAATTTACATGTTTTTTTAATCATGAATTTGGTGTGAAAGGAAGGTGTCTGGTGGGAGTGGATATGTGTTTGGTTGGCATCTTTTTAACCTTCTATACACCAAAAAAGTGTTCATTTTTTATAGATTTTTTTGAAAGACTCTTCCTTCATTTGCTGATACTTAGAGTATCAGCAACCATATCTAATTATCAACCTTCCACCTTAAGATATATGTGCACTTTGAACTATTAATCACCATCACAAAAATGACACATGGTCTAAATAGGAGGAATTGCTTGTTTCGTAGTGCAAGTTATAGGATTGGTGCATTTCATAAGTTTTCAAAGTTGTCTTTGTGCCTTTACCAAAAATAAAAAATAAAAAAGTTGTCTTTGTGCTCAGAACCTAATACTCCGTATCTCATCCGTGTAAGTAGTAGACAAGTGATTTTTAATTTTCTTCCTCCTTGGTAATTTGGTATAGTAGTCAAAGTAAATTTATAAATGCATTTTCTATGGTGTAAAAGAACCAGGAGTTACTGTATACCACTATAACACGTTTTTGGATTACTAATTACGTACGACTTTGAATATCCAATGTTACTTCTTTCATGCATCGTAAAAAAGTGTTTTAGTGTTATTAGTATTTTTTAACTATCATCCAACCACAACATTGACCAATTGAGGTTCTGGTACAACGGAATCTGGAGGGTCCCCCTCCCAAGGAAAGGGGGCACAACCGAAAGACCCGCGTGGAGCCCAAACTGCATCAACGAAGAGAGCTAGCACAAAAAACTAAGACAACAAAAACAAAAACAGAACAAAGAGACACTAAGCGCGAAAATGACAAAAGCAGCAAACAAACACGCCCTAGCGTGGCGTGGAATCATGTTCTCTGTCCTTGCGGCTAGCTGTCTATAACTCTGATATTCTCCCTCCAGTTGTCTCTGCACCCTAGATACATGGCTATTATCCAAGTTTGAGAAATACATATTTTTTTGAATGAAATGGTAATTTATTCATTAATAACAAAAACTTTACAAGGTTGGTCTAGGCATTCCTATATACATGGCTGTTATAAGCCAATTTTCTCAAGCCATTTTCTAGCTTCTCTATTATTATTCTTCCATCTGGCCTTCACACTATTTTTAATGTGACTAATGCTAATTTTCACACACTTCTCTACCGAGCCCCTCTCTACCTCAAAGACACGTCTATTTCTAGTATTGTAAATGAAATAAATAGCAATATAGTGGCAAGTATTCCACAAATTGTAAACTAGAGTTCTTTTACCTTGAAACTTCTAGCCAATATTCACACATTTCTTACGCCTGCCTCATATAAAATTTATTAATGTAAGTTGGGAGTACATGTATTTTTTTTAATTTAATATTGTAATAAGTAATAACTAGTGGTAGTCTTGTACCATATACGGGTTGTAATAGAGATGAAAATAATAACTTTTAATATTTGTAAAATTATTATATGATTATAATAGAGATAGATACACTAAGCTATAATACTCGTCAAATAATTGTCAAAAATCAAAGTGTTTAGAAAAAAAATAAAAGACAAAATATGTATATACTCGTATAGCACAATTAATGTAATCTAAAGTAATTGTCAAAATCAAAGTGTTTATACTTAATCAAATTGGAGTACTACTTCTAAATTCTAATTGTTATCTACTGTTGAAAAAATACTTAATCAATAGGTGTTTGATAATGTCTATTTATTTTGTAAATATATTACCTAAAGTTAGAAAAATGAATTCAATCTCATGTCAATATTCTCTCAAATTTTGAATTGTGAAAAAAACAACTAAATAAATATTTTCTTTTAGATAACTTCAAAATAATAATTTCTATGAGATGGTTAGGATATTAATTTTTTTGATACAATTTATTAAAAAAATATTATTTGTTAGATAAATTTAAAAATGATTTGAGTTCGATTAATTAGAATACAAAGATATTTTTAGATAAATTCAAAATAAATATTTATATAAAATTATTAGAATAGTAAAATATTTTTAAATCAAATTTTCATTAAAAAATAATTTGTATGGTTTAGTGGTGGAAGTGGGAAAGTAGGTAGGTTTTTTTTTGAAAAAATTTATCAAAAAAATAATTTTAACTTTTTTATACGGTGACAAGTGGCATAATCTTTTCTACATACTTGCAGAGGCGGAACTTAATGGGGGCGGGAGTGGGCCATGCCCCCCCCCCCCCCAATCCAATTTTTTTTAGGTATATATATTCCTCGTGTTAATAGCTTCGATTTGATATATTATACGCCCCAATCTGACATTTGAGCAAAAAGTTATGAACGTTTTAAGATTAGACACATAAAAACCATTTCTAACAAGTCATTTACTTAGAATGTTTTTATCTTTTGCTAAACTTCGTACTTTTATAGTGTAATTGAACCCGAAAGCTTTGAATAAGTTGTTGTTGGGATGTCTTGATTCACACAATTCATTATTAGTACGAGGGTTTCAGTTTGGATTTTAGTTTTTAATTATGAGCATTTAGTGTTTATATATTCAATCCGTTTGTATTCTGAAACATAATTGTATAAGTTATCTTTATAAACTATTATTTTATTAATTCATTTTTTTCTAAAATATTTTAGTCTCTCCTCAATAAAATATATTCTTTTTTTGTACAAATTTTTATTTTTATTTTTACATCTTTCTCAACACTATCTTATATAATAATATTTTGCTATTTTGAAAAAAAAATACGCGTGTTTTAAGTATTTATTTTAATTATGTATTAATAATTTTAAGAGTTTCTTTAAATATTTTTCAATATTTTGTACTCCATCCGTTCGGAAATAAATGTCGTTTCAAGATTTGTCAAAAATTAAAAAACCATATGATATGACTTAAATACCGTCAATCTTGTTAAGATCTTTTCACTTGTTTTTTATTTATACGTAAATATTTTTAATTATTGAAGATAATATTGGAAAAAAATGTGATAAAATATGTCAAATGACAAATATTTTTGAACAAAAGAATTAGGCTAAAACGACATATAGTTGAGGGAATATTTTTTTAAATTGATGACACATTAGTTAGATTAGAAAAATTTATTGGCCCCTGTAATCGAAAGTTTTTGGTTCCGGCCCTGCATACTTGGTTTCTCCTTTATAATTGTACTAGATAGATGATTGAGATTATTTAATATAATTAATTAGTAGTGAACGTGAAAGAGGGGGCGGTTGGCCGGTAGTCTAGAAAAGATCGTGTCGTTGGCCGGTTGTCCACAAAATCTATGTGGAAGTTCTGGTAGTTGACCGTTGGATGTTATTGGGACATATAATAAATTAAATTTTAAAAGAATTAATGTCTAAACTATGCTCTAAATTAAAATTAGTCTACTCTATATAAGCAGTGTCTTTAAAAAAAGGTTTTTTAATCTTATCTACTCCCTCCGTATAAGTCTATTTGTATATCGGATTAAAATTTTCTTAATTAAGATTAAGATTTTCTCAATTAAGGGTATTATTTATGTTTTATGTTAACATTATAGTTAGGGGTGAGCAAATGAATATATCTGATCCGGTCCAGTATACCGGATTTCCGAGATCAGATATTTGAACTATTTGTTTTAAAAAATCCTTGTTAGATTAGGGGTGAACTCATGTCAGATTTAAGTCCAATTTTAAACCGAATTGGCAGATTATTCAATTTAGATATTCACCAATTTGATCCAAGAATTATCTTAAGCATATAAAGTAAAGTTTGGAACATTTAATTTATTGCTTCTAAACTTTCAAAAACACTCCTAACACCATCTATTCACCAAGTCTTAGTAGGCTCATTTCAAAAACATACATATATTGTCTCAAAGCCTCGATCTCGATCTGTATCCTCCTAATAGCCGGATCAAATCGGACACAGATAAATGCTAAACATATAATTTTAATTACGGATAATTATAGATCTAGTCGGCGGATCAGGTAATGCTACTCACCCCAATTATAGCTGACTTATTAAAATTTTATTTGTTTTCATTGTTAGACGTAGACCTAATTCGATCATTATTTTTACTTAAGTCCCGGGTCGACATAAGTTAGACAATCATATACGCTAACTTGTTGATAAGAAGAAATCAGTGCGTGCAGCGTAACGTAAATGACATGTTATACTTTGGTCTTTTTTCCTTCCTTATCTACCACATGCATTAATTTAATAAATACATTTAACTATATCATTGTCATAAAGTTGCATGAAGGAAGACTTGTTCTTAGATATGTAAGTACTTTTGTCTTTTTAGATGTGAAATAATGATTTAATTTATTTGGACACTGATGAGGACTAAATGACAATTTTTTATAATCTTTGGCTAAATAATGTGCGTACTAATTTTGACAAATGCAACATCAATCTACAAAATAATACAAAGAAATTAACAAATTAGGGTTGACAATTATCCACGGGTGACCGACCCACCCGTTTAACCCACCCATTTTAAACGGGCGAAAACCCAAACAAAGCGGGTGACGGGCGGTCCGGGTGACGGGCGAAACGGGTTATGGGTCGGATACGGGTAGGCGTTCATCACCCATTTCACCCGACCCATCACCCAACCCATCACCCATTTCACTCGATCCACCCGTTTAAATCCTTAAATTAATTTTATATATTTATGAGTTTATTGGACTTTTTAACCAAATCCTTAACAATTTTGCCTCAGATATCTAAAAGCCCACTCCTCAAATAGCCCAAAGGCCCAAAGACTCATAGAGGCAGGCAAGTATCAAACCCTAATTAACCCATCTATGTTCTATCACCTCGCTTTCAAACTATCACCTCGCCTAGTCGACTCGCCTCTTTGGACAGGCGAAGTGGCGAACACAGAACACTCGATAGACATCGTTTGCGTTGTCCGTCGGGCGTCGTTTTCAGGTGGAGCAGTCATCAGCAGGCAGCAGTCCATCACCGTGTTCGTTGTCGTTCATCGATAGACGTCGTTTTCAGGCGAACACATAACGACGTCTTCAACGATAGACGTTGTTCACGACCGTCGTTCACGGGCGTCGCCAATAGGGAGGCGTTGGAGTTGGTCCACCCACCTTTGGGCGTTGCCAATAGGGAGGCGTTGGAGTTGGTCACGACCGTCTTCAGCGATAGACGTTGTTCACGATAGACGTCGTTTTCAGGCGAACACAGAACGATGTTATAGTTTTTATGGGAAGTAAGTGGAAAATTATATTGGGTATACGGGTGAACGGGTCACCCAAATAACCCTTGGGTGACGGGTATAACTTTTAACGGGTGACGGGTGGGTCAGGTGGAGCATGTATACTTGCGGGTCGGGTGATGGAAGTGGTCCACCCACCCATAACCCAACCCATTGCCAGCTACAAACAAAAGTAATGCCACTAAATTTACTAATCGGCCAGTGAACAAGCTTCATCCACAAATCATGGTAGAAAGTGTTAAGTATTTTTCAATGGGACGTTTTAAATCATACTAGGAATAACTCAAAAGTAATGGTTCGTTTTATTGGAGCTGGTTTGTGATCAGAGCCCCAGTTGTTTTGATAAAATTTAATGGATCGTTTTATTAATTGTCAATTGAACGTTTTTTATACGCCACGAGACCAGGGTTAATTTTTAATTGTGAAAAAGTCATATATGGTGCTAAAGATGTGTAAATTTTCCAATATTAGAGACAACCGACCAAATTTAGGATGGAGATTATCCTGCCCATCCACATCCCATACTAAACCAATGCATTTAGGTGAAGTATAAAGATCGAGATAAACAAAAAACAAAAAAGACAATAACAATTTGTCTCAATATAGTTTCGTGTTGCATATAGGATCTTGGAAGTAAAGATGTACGCTATTTTATCCCGAATACATTGAGAGTGTTGGGTCATTTGTAGATCGATCCCCACGTCAGAAATTCAAAAGATTCAAACTTAACATATAAGATTAATGGATTACTCTTTCTTTTGTCAATTGATTTTAGGATGGAATTGACCTTCGTTCGGCTTATGTATTAAGCTTGGTGGTTGGGCTCATTCAGGATTTCTCCCCATAACAAGTGGTAATTGTTGGGCCCCGAATTCACCAGCCCATTCTTCGACCAGGCCCACTAGCTCAAAGCAAGATCGTGAAGCCCAGTTAGCCCAGGAGTCCTCGAGAAAATGGAGGTCGCCGGTTGAAGCTTGAGGACAACCGCTCGAGTGATGGGCATCCGAATGTGGGGGATGAAAGATGCGATCGTGGGAGCCAGAAGACGGAGGTTAATTCCAGTTGTAAGGTATAAATGCGAACGGACAACGAAATGTAAAGGGAGAACAATCAGTTGTAATCGAGTACAATCAAAATATTTACGAAATCTGAATACAATCGAATTGCTCCGTTCAATCTCGTGCTTCTCGGCTATATCACCCTCACATTCCTGAATTCCTTACTTGTGATTGTCACTGGTCGAAATCTGACCAAAACAGTATCAGAGCTCACGGTTCGACGTGGGGCCAGTTGCACCAAGTTGAGACATAATTCCACGGTGCCTTCCAACGGGGTTATCCTAGCTTTGACCCATTGCGTGGTGCTCTCAGTTCCAAGAGTGAGCATGTGGTGCTCGTGCAAGTCAAAGACGATTCTTGGTTGGTTCGGTGCAAAGTGGGCCCGAGCTTGTGAGGAATTCATAAGTGAGGTGGAGATTTGTTGGGTCAATTGTGAATCCCACATCAAGAATTCAAAGTATCAAAGCTTAGCATATAAGATAGATGGGTTACTTCTCCTATATATTGTCAATTGGTTTTACAATTGAACCTCATTGGAATTATGTTTTAAGCTTGGTGGTTAGGTCCATTCAGGGTTTCTCCCTCTAACAGAAAGGATGTTTCTAATAGATCCAAAAAAACAAACGAGTTGGGGTTGGAGCTAGATGTATCATGTGGGTTACTTTAGTATTCATATATATTAACTAACAACTTCGAAAAAGTTTGATTAAAGCTCTGTTCGATAAAATGAGTTGGACTTGGAGCTAGATGTATAACTAGATCTAGAACTAAATTTATCAAGAAAAAAAAAAACAATTGAGTGTTCGGTAGTACAAGCCGAAGGATATTTAAGCTCCTCATCAACTGAGGGTTCCACTCACCCCGCCTCTTTAACCATTGGCGGTCTCACTCTTAATTTTACTCCTTTTCTTGGTAGCTACAAGCCAGAACCCATCCCACGATGTCATCGAATGAAGTTATACTAAAATTCTTCAGCTTGTTAAGCTTCAACAATCTTCAGAATTAAGTTTTTTTGTTAAGCTAGTCAAGCTCCAACACCAAAAATGTGCCAAACACTCATCTCCCAGTTGGAAAAAAAAAAAAAAACTTTGTTAAGCTTTTGCTGAAGGGAGCCTAAAAAATATTTTTCTGGAAAACAAAAGTTATCAATGTGCAAAAAAAAATTTCCTCTAAAAAAGGTCAATTCCTTTATACTCTTTCAAGTGTTATAAATATGTGTTCTTGTGAAAGTTCGTGGGCCATAATAAGAGGTTGTGCGTACGTTAGCCTAGTACGCAAGTCCAATGAGATTCCATCCTAGCTAAAACCAATTGATAATAGGAGGAGTAACGTACCCAAGTGCTATGTTTAGTCCCAACTTTCAAATGTAGGAAATGATTCTCAACACGCCCCCACAAGTGCAAATTGTCTGACCCAATTGACACTTGGACAAACGCATCTAGCATCTCAATCTCTTTATAGCTAGCCCAGAGAACGGGTGGTGGCATCTCAATCTCTTTATAGCCAAACATAATCTAAATAACGGGTAGGTAGCATCAACCGCTAAACCCAAGCCTAAACAAGCCAAGAAACGGGCCTAGGACCAGACCTGCTCTGATACCATGTGAAAGTTCGTGGGCCATAACAGGAGGTCATGTGTACGTTAACTTAGTACACAAGCCCAATAAGGTTCCATCCTAAAACTAATTGGCAATAAGAGAAGTAGCTCAAGTGCTTATATAATAGACATGTTTATTCCCAACTCCCAAATGTGGGAAAAGATTCTCAACATTAAGGTACATTAATTATTAAAAAAATGTTACTAATTAGCCGATAAAATTGAGATTTCGCTATCATTAGGTAAATGTTTTCTCTAAAATAGGGATGGAAAGTCTACATGTTGCACCTTAACCTAGCAAATACCATGAAAAATATCATTTCTAGAAGTCTTGATCAAATAGATCTAGAAAATATCATTTCTAGAAGTCTTGATTAGATCAATTAAGCTAATAATTTTTGCTGGCGTACTTACAATATTACAACGCGAGGTAAGCTAGTGTGATAAAACAGCTGCGATCTAATAAATATTTTGAAAAAGTCGACCATATATATAGCATATATATTTTGAAAAAGTCGACTAACTAGCAAGCAAGCTATAGATTTATTAGTTTTAATGGAAATAAAAATAGATATATAGTGTGTTGGTAAAATCTCACTTTTAACCCGGCATTAATTAATACAATCTTTTTTTTATATAGCTTATTCTTTTATAAAAAAAAATTATAATTCCGCTTAGAATTTTTTTTATTCAACTCTACCAAAAAAATATACTATATAATATATACAGTATATAATATATACAGTATATATTATTAGGAGATATATCAGTAAATTTAAAACTTTAAAATGGAAGCATCTTAAAAATGTCTTTATAATGACAATCACTTTCTATCCAATGAAGGGACCATTTCTACTTGTGGCAAGGGGAGGAGGAAGTACATGTCTAGTAGGGGTTACAACCCCCACTCAATTCTAAAAAAAAAAAAATTAAAAATATAAAAAATACTAGGTTATTTGATAAAATTAGTCTATTTAGCTGGAAATATTGTTCTACAAATCCCTGTCTATCTCCGTCTAGGCCTCACCTAGGCGCTGAAAGGTGCTAGCCCACCTAGGAATACCGTGTAGTCTGTCTAGACACTTGTTTAGGTCGCCTAAGTGATAGGAGGTCCTTCTCCGCCTAGTGTCCGCCTAAAATTTTTTAGAACACATGCTAGAAAAGGTTAATTTTTTGTGAAAAATACAGGAAAAGGGGTTCTAAAATACATATTTTTTTATATTGAAAAATATAAAATTTTAAGAAAAAATACAAAATTTTCGGTATAAATTTTGTTTATACAATTTTTTTCATAAAATAAAGAAAAAAAAACTAAGTCATTTGAAAAATACAATTTTTTTCCTTCTATAACCAAGAATTTGATTAAAAATTGAGCCCCCACTGAGTCAAATTCCTGACTCTGTCACTGCTTACGGCGACCCTAATCCTTACCTTATAAAAAAAAAAGACCATTTCTTCTCAAATTTAATAATAACAGGAAAATTAGATGTTTCAACCACTTAAGTTAGTTAATGTCATTACTCTTTTATTATGAACAATTATATATTACGGAGTACGTGATAAAGTTGGTTAGTGTGTATCAATTAATTATACATATCTTCTAGAACATAGACATTTTATTACATTATTCATCTATTCAATGTATTCATGCATGCACGTTAGACCTTAGTTGATTTACTTTTTATGAAGCTTCGATCCGTTCGTCTCTTTTCCTTTTCTCCCATGTATCACGATTCACAGAATATTCAGGGGCAGAACTCTAGGGGTCTGAGAAGTTCGGTTGATCCCTTTTTTTTGTTTTTTATATTTCAAAGACTGTCCGTGAGAATCGAAAGAGAGTTTATTAAGAGGTTTGAAAAGTTCGATTGACTAGATATCCGAAGATACGGTTGAGGCTCTTTCCATTATATAATAATAAGATAATATTGACTATATGGAGTATAATAAAAACATATTTTTATGATCTCTTTTTCTTAAATAATTTATTGATAAAAAGTTACGAAATAGTTTATAATAATATAATTCATATTATGTTATAAGTGATGGTGCAAGAATAAAACCATGTACTAATGGACAAATTAGATGACCTCTGCAAATTAAATCGACCCACGCGAATAGACTATACATTTGAAAATATGAATAACATTAGATGATGGATGGATCCAATGACGGGTGAAGCGAGTGATTTGTTAGATATGAGTCCCTTTATTCATTTCTCGTCTGAAATCACCAACCAACCAAATTACCCGCTTATCACCTTGTAATTATAACCCTATGTAGTAACTAGTAAGTATATTAATAGACAACCAAACTACCCCCTGATCTTCACCCCTGTTACTTCCCCCTCTCCTTGATTATCCCGTTTATCCTTAGTTCTCTCAAGGCCAAACCCTTCTTAGTTTCTATTCATTCTCCAAATTTGAGTAATTTCAACTTTTGAATAAAACATTCTGATAAAATTTGGTGGACCGATACACTGGGGGACATGCATATAACATGTCTAAAATACAAGTTCAATAAAGTTCTAATTCAAAATCATATGCCATGAGTAATTTATGAAATTATATATTAAATAATTTATATCTAAGTATTCCATATGAGAAACACTCTTACCACATTCATGTTTCGTTTGCATAGACTTGAATGTTGATTTTTAACATGAATACTGATGAAACCCGAAATGAAAGGCTCACTAGAAGACAAGAAACGAGATTATTATATTCGAAAGTGCAAACACTTGCTTCTTTATTTATGATTTTCTTTACAGCGAGGTTTACAAGCCAACGAGGCTAACAGATTATTTGAGAATTACACCCTAGACCTCCTACGATTATCCGAGATCTCGACCTAATAATGTCCGAGATCTCCTAGTTGCTAGCTAGCTCTAAGTGTCACTTGCCGGTCCCTTTGAGCGAGGTTGAGTTGCGGAGTCTTTGATGTGAGGTAGAGCGAGGTGTAAGAGGCTTGCGAGGTGGTGTAGCGAGGTCTTTGATGTGAGCGGAAACTCTGTGAGACTTGAAGTCTTTTTGTGGACTTCACTTGTCTATAGCGAGGCCTTTTAACGGTGTTTCGATCACGTCGATCTTCAACGAGCAAGAAAGTTCTTGAGTTCAAGATGTTTTTCGACCCCTTTTCCATTCGAGAATCTCCTCTATTTATAGAGGATTGGGGAGTCGAGTTTTGGTCGTTGTCCGATGTGGGACGCCCGAGATCAAGGGCTCTGATTGGCCTAGAGGCGAGGCAGCCGGTGATTGGCTCGAAGAGCGGCGTTCGCTGAGTGGTCATGGTGGGCGGGCGTAAGTAGAGTCGGTTACGAGGTCGAGACCTCGCTCCGAGGTCGAGGGGGACCTCATGGGGTAGGAATTTTGTTAAAATAAGTGGGTATGGTTGTGGGCCCCAGGATTATCCTCGGGGGTCCCTTTGACCTGGTTTGACCCTCATACCTCGGGCCCACCTCTTGCTTCGCTATTTTGAGCATCATCAAATACATACTTGATTTTGTATATATTTAAACTAGCTCATAGCAAAATTTAGATCAAGAAAATAGTGGAAATAAAGTAAATATTTTATGAGTGGACAAGTACCCATATGACAGATTAAAAATATTTCACAGATAGGTCAATTCCATTTACTCAATGGTGGGAGTTTTAAAAAAACTCTATTAGTGAATTTGGTTAAATCTGAGCCATCTAAATATAGTTCAATGGTTAGATTTAATTTGTTCTCTCCAAATTTTTTAATGATTTTTTTCTTTTTCATTTTTCCTCCTAGAGTTCATTAATTTACACTAGGGGTTTAGAACTCTATCTATAGAGTTTCTAATAAACTTTATCGGAACAAGACCGCACCGGTGGCAATATGGCCCATATCCCAACTCATTTCCACCCCTAGACAAAATTAACTAACTGGATATCATGTTGTTCTTAATTTGCTGTAATATATCGATCAATTATTAATTATTTCAACTCGTACCCAAAATTTAGTTCATTTCCTATTTTGACCGGAATTGGTATGTATAGTCCAGTTTTTGAATATTCTCCCAATTTGCCCCCTTTGTTTACTTTATTATGAATGTATAGTTGTGTTTGAACTGGTGAATTATTATTGCTGACAATTTTTTATTATTCATATTGAATAATAATTTACTTGCACCGTGGTTCTTGTACGTACATGC
This sequence comes from Fallopia convolvulus, assembly GCA_964016875.1. Classification (NCBI taxonomy): domain Eukaryota; kingdom Viridiplantae; phylum Streptophyta; class Magnoliopsida; order Caryophyllales; family Polygonaceae; genus Fallopia; species Fallopia convolvulus. The sequence continues at coordinate 78,482,204 of OZ024718.1, read as the reverse complement.
ACTTTTTTTAATTCACACCGCCGAAATCCTAACCATATAGATAAATAATTTAACATGGGAAAATAAAGACCGTACTCTCATGCCTCATCCTATATCAACTCTATATAAAGGCTCACTTTGGCTTTTCAAAAACTCAATCTTGACAGATTCCCAAATCCCAAATATCTCATCGATCGATCTCCATAGTCCGGACTGCTTATTAATTAAATTATTAATCGTTACGTTATGATATAATAAGTAAGTCGATCCGGACTACTTATTAATTGGTCTCCTACATATATTCGTCATTTATAGCAAATTTTGTACTAGTGTTCGTTCGAGGGATTAATCAAGAAGAATACTCCGATGGCAATGGACATGGTGGCGTTGGTTTCGCGGACCGGACGGCAATTCCAGCGCTATTTCGAAGGTCGCCGTCTCGTCGTTGGGTATGTAAATTCAATCGATCACCAAATTAATTTGAGTTTTCCGTTGAAAATTTCGCGATTTCTTATTGATTTGTTTGTGGGTTTGATCGAATTTGTGATGATTTTGATTGATTTGGTGTTGGGGAATGGGGATCAGATCGATTCCATACAGATACAAGATGAATGGGAAGGTGGAAGTCCTCGTGATCAGCTCTCAGAAAGGTCAAGGGATCCTTTTCCCAAAGGTACGTAATTAATTTGTATTAAGTTAGATGACGATTAATGGTCTGATTAATTAAGCTACTAATTAATTAAATGAGATTAATATTTAATTAATGAATACGTTTGGGAATAAAAAAATATAGGGCGGATGGGAGGAGGGAGAGACGGTGGAGGAAGCTGCGTGCAGAGAGACAGTAGAGGAAGCTGGTGTTCTCGGCACTATTCAGGTTTTGTCTTCATCTCATCTACATCTACCTCAACTACTACCTTGCATTTAATTTTACTACTTCAAATTTAAATAGCTCGATCTCCGCACACAATCTTTGAATTTCATACCACCATTTCAAAACATACCCATTAAATACTATTGAAATTTAATGGGCTAATATTAGGGTTGTCCCGAATTAATACTTCTTCTGTTTCGAAATAAATGAGATTTTAATTTTGTATATTTACTTAAAAAATTATTATGAATGAAATTTAATGCCCCTATTTTTTATTATGAATTTTTTAATTATTTTAAAATAAATAATTGCCCCTATTTTTGTTTCAAAAATTAATTTGTTTACTTAAAAAGTGTATCCTCTATATTTTTATTGGATAGAAGGACAAATACTAAAATAGAAAATAAGTTAAATTAAAAATCCATATATTATGGACAAGGAATTTCGGCTAAAACCCTATTTATTTTAGAACGGAAGAGATATGTAAATAAGTTGAGTAGGATTATATTGTAAAATTAATTAATAAAAAACTCATAAATTTATATATTAGTCTTGTTTAAATCTATTTTTTTTTGTAGAGATTTATATTTTCAACAAAAACGGATTTTATGGGTTGTATTATATTGCTTTTTCAGTTGTTATTAATTAAGGGTGGCAGATTTTTCTACATTTTAGTGGCAGTTTATTATCTTCCTTTATTAGTTTTTGACTATGTGAAAGACGTGCTTGATGGGTAATTTAATTTAACAATGTTTGTTGTTTTTTAATTAGAGGATGTGGTTGTTTTTGTCTTTAACATGCATGGTTCTAAAGATATGGCCGGTGGGGGTTGTTTTGTGGTCAAATGGTCAACAAGTGCAAATTAAGGCCGGTTCAAAGTAGTCGTTCTACAAATGGCATTAGGGTTGATTCTATTCAACGTAGAAACTTATACACCAAACAAGTTTCATGCATCTTTTCAAATGGAAATGTATACACAAGTGTTGTGATCTTACATATTTATGTCCTATTGCAGTTGTTATTGGGCTCATGGAGTTACAAAAGCAAGACCCAAAACACATTCCGCGAAGGCTACATGTTTCCCTTACTTGTCACCAAGCAACTCGATCATTGGCCAGAGAAAAACGCGCGACAAAGACTTTGGGTGCGTATGAGCAAATAAACGTAATTAAGTGATCGAAATTCTGATTTCAATTTCACATATGTCAACATCTGTAGTAACTTTTGAAATTGATAATGCAGATGGATATAGAGGTTGCAAGAGACATGTGTAGAGACTGGTGGATGAAGGAAGCTTTGGAGAGACTAATGCACCGCCTTGCAAGCTCTGGCCACGACCATGGCGTGGGCTTGCACACCGGAGCTTGCTCACTTAAACCGGATCAAGTTGATTGCTTTCTTGAATCGGATTGTATATCGGTTTTTATTTGATACGAGTTGATCATCGGCAAATTATATCGATAAATTGGTTGTTTTTTGTGTCTTTGCGGGAAAAAAGAGATAGCCCTAGAAGATTAAGCAACTTATTTAACTCTAGACATGTGCAAGATATATACTTACCTATGTTTACAATTGAATTAGTTGAATAGGTTTAGCTAGAGCAACTTTAATTTCACTCGTATGAGAAAAAAATAGAGCGAGTGCTCGACTATATATCAACGTGTTTGTGTGAGTTGTAAAGGGTCTTTTGCCTCCCTATCTTCTCTAATTGAAGTTCTCAATCCATGTACTATGTAAGGCCAATTAACACGTACGTGCCAATGGCTTTGTTTGTGTGCTCTAATTGCGGTTGGTTCTTCACTTTTTTGCATTATAGTAGTTTGCAAGTACGTTACTAAGATGAATTCAAACATTCGAATCATTTCTTTAGAATTGGGCTCATTCCAAACAGACACGGCCCAATGTTCAAGGCCCAAAAGAACTCTACACATCATCTTCTACCGCTTTCTTTCTGAAGATCCGGCCGGCTATGGCGGGAAAAGAATAATAAATTGGCGGGAAAATCCTTCTCAAAACGCCATTTACCCTCGCCGGTCTCTTTCACGCTTCGTTTCGCTTCGCATTCGCTTCTCTCATTCTCACGAAAACACTCAGAAACAGAAACAGGATGATGTTCTCCAGCCAATTCGACGGTGGATTCACTGCCTCCCAATCCACTCAATCCGATGCTGCTCCTCTCTCCCGAGTGAGTTTTCTCCTTCCATCTGCCTTGTTGCTAATGGAATTCTTAGTTTTAATGCTGTAATTGATTTATTTTCTCCTCGTGCTGTTAGAGTCGCGACGATCAGAGGCTGATGCCGGTAACGGTGAAGCAAATCAGCCAAGCCTCTCACTCTACCGGCGATAAATCCGAGTACCAGATCGACGGCGTTGACGTTACAAATGTACTTTCCCCTTCACTTTGTTTCAATTTATCGTCTCTTGTTGGCTTTCTAGGTTGCAATTCATGCATTTATCTCATCTGTGAATGGAGTTCTTATTCTAGGTTAAAGGATGACTTTTGGATCTCTAGTAAATAACGGAGTGAATCATCCCCTGGCTTTAATTGACAAAACCAAAGATCTATTAATTTAGGGTTTTCAGATTTCGGGTGGGCGCTGATGTTTTGGTGTCCAGTTGTTAATCGATTTAGTTTAATCTTGAAAGAAGCTGAATAACATCGAAGTAATAATGCAAATAATGTGCTTTTAATTTTGAGTTACTGTGTTATTGTTTTATCAGTCATTCGGTGAAGAAAGAATTGATCTTTTTGGTTGGTTGCTTGTTTCAGGTTAAGTTGGTGGGCATGGTACTTGACAAGGTTGAAAGGGTGACTGATCTTACTTTTAACATTGATGATGGAACGGGGCGTATTGCCTGTAAAAGATGGTAATTATCTGTTCTCTTTTATATAATGTGATGATGTACATTCATATTATATTACTGTCCGAATATATAAGGTGTAGTACGCCTAAAGTGCAAACTAACAATCTCAAGGTGGTGAAAGAATCTATTGAAAGTAAGGTTGGATACGTTATTTTTCCTTCTAGCAGTTTTTCAATTTTTATAGATAGATTATAGATGATACCATCTAGTGCCAGATTAACTTTCAAAGTAGGATAGAGCAGTAATGAGCAATGGGATATAATTAGTACTGTGAATACATTTTCATAAGACTAAACTCAAAATTTTAATATTGGAAGTACTCATTACTCATTCTGACAATTTCTTGCTCGCAACTTATTTTTTTCTATGTTTTTGTGTATTAGGCTTAATGAGCCCTTTGATAGGAAGCAGGCGGAGGCAATTGAGTAAGTTCTTTTAATTTCATTAACTTCTATCAAATATTTACTATATATATGTTCTTTAGTATCTGTCAGTAATCTAATGTTTACATAGTTGATGTATGCTAACTTTTGCATTTTATTTTATGCTTACCAGAGATGGTGGATATGTTAGGCTTGTGGGTCATTTGAAGGCTTTCCAAGATAAACCAAGTGTTGTTGTCTTCTCTGTGTGGTATGCTGTTTTTGTTACTTTCTGTATGTAGATTAGGACTCTGATGTCGCTTGTTTGAAACGGTTCATTTTTTATATGTGGTGATGTGTGCCTAGTCATTGATTAATCACCTAGCACTTAAATGCCCAGAAGAGAAAAAGAGCTAGTGTTCTAAGTCATAGCATATCTGAATTGAGTTACAAAATTCCAACCATTGAGCATCCTACAAGATCTAATAAACACTCAAAACTGCCTTTTGTAAAAAGTTTCTGTAGTTTTACATCAGCCAAATGGTTGTACCTTTTTTAGCCTGAGATGTCTGATTTTACATATTCTTTTCAGGCCTGTGACAGATTTCAATGAAGTGTCTCACCATTTTATTGAGTGCATTCATAACCATTTGCAAAGCTCAAAATCTCAGGTACATTCAGCATCATGTAATAGTCTAATAGAAATTAATTGAACATCTATAATTAAAATATTGATTTGTATCTTGTGCTTTATCTCTTAAAGCCGAAAGCCGGTTCCCTTTCTCAAAGCCAGACTGTTGATTCATCTCAGAAAACAGTTGTTAAAGTGGAGTCAACTCCTCCAAATCAAGTAATCCTCTATTCTCTTATCTCTTACTCCCTTTTCTCTCTACTTAATTGCATGTAGAGAGTAACGGTGTCCTTGTATACATCCTTGCAAAAGTCATCTGTGCAGATGAATGTTGATGGGCTGAAAAGTGTTGATCAAATGGTTCTGGATTATCTGCAGCAAGCGTAAGGCCACCTTGATTCCTTCCTATCAAAGTTTATATTTGCTTTAGTGGTTAATTTACATGCTTGGAAGAAGCAATCTGTTGATAATGTTCATCTTACCTAGAGCCTAGTTCTGAAAACAGTCTAAATTCCATTATCCAGGGACCAAGATGCAGGTGTACACAGGGATGAGATTGCTAAACACTTAAAACTATCAAAACAGAAGATTATGTAAGAACTCTCTCCCACAACCCTTTGATTAACCCAAAACTAAAGTAAGAAAGCATGATCTTAAAAATGGTTTTGTTATTTCTTTCAGGGAATCCATCACCTGCCTAGAGGAAGAAGGCTTGATATACTCTACAATCGACGAGTTTCACTTCAAATCAACTGCTAGTTAATCATTGCTGATGGGTTTTGCAAGGGTGACAGTCACCTAAAAAGGCACATGTTTGTGCTTTAGATCATAGTTATTATAATCTATATTAAGCTTTTTGTGTACAAATGTTTAGCCTTTGGAAACTAGGAAGGTTTTCTAAAGTGGTTTTGGATGCTGGTGAATCTTATGTAGTTACCAAGTACGGTTACATTTAAAACAGATCTTCGGAGACTAATGTTATCTGTTGCTTTCATGTAGACTTGTCATGTTTGATATGTCAAGTCTTAAGTGGTGGAGAAGGGGGTATCAGAAGGATGTGGCTTAAAATTTGTTTTGGAGGTGTAGTAGGGGTACCAACCTACTTGCTAGTTTTGTGACTAGATAGAATGAATGCATGAAATTTGAGATTGTGATAGGTAATATGAATATCAAAATTTTGATGACGTTAAGTGTTTAACCATTCAGTCCTTAGATGCCAATGAACAGGACCATGTCTGAGCTATGATCACCTCTCTTGAGCCGCTTGACCATCTTGGCCTCAAAGATGTTGAGATTGGCACTAATAGACCTTGTTCTTGTGTGACTTGGGTCTGATTCTGTCGGCTGGCGCTTATTGGGCCTTTTCGTTTGTCTGAGATCAAAGACGACATTAGTTGGAATGTTGCATTCCTAGTGAGTGCCTGACTCAACATAAGTAAGAACACCGTCATAAACACCGAGCAAAAATCTCAAGTTTTTTTTTGGAGCGAGTTGGTGACTACTACAATGATTTTGTATTAAACAAGAAAAATTAAAGTGACATGTGATCTTTGAAAAAGCAAAATTAGATGTAATTGATGTGACGTGTGATTTCTGAAGAGAAAATTCAAATCAAACAAGAAAAAATTAAAGTGACATGTGATCTCTGAAAAACAAAACTGAGTGTCATCTTTATAACTATAAAAGTTATACTCAAAAGTCAAATAAATGTCATAGCTTAATGCATTCACTTTAATTTTACCAATGGACTATGTTAGACAATATTGTTAATGGGCACATGTTTTAGATTTGATGTTGGGTGATACGGACCCGGTGTGGATTCATATCGGAACCTTGTTGGTCAAGGGTTTGAGACGCACCCGATGTGGGATTGACTCGATAAACGTGGTTGGTTGCCACGGGGTTGAGACGCACCCAATGTGGGAGTGGCTCGATAAATGTGGTTGGTTGCCACGGGATGAAGAACGGAAGATAAATTTAGGGCAAAAGATAAATTTCTTAATTCATTGGTTTATTGATTTTCTGATTACAACTTAAGCGAGTATTTATAATACTCTAATATCTAGCTAACAATAAACCCTAATTGTTGAAATATTAAAAGATAACCTTACTTAAAAGATAAAATCAAATCACTAAATAAAAGGAAGGACAATATTGAAAAGATAACAAATATAATTAATTATCCTAATATAATCGTAGCGTATAGCATATCATTGGGCTTAATGGGCTCTGTGAAACAATATATTATCAAAATTGACAATTTTTTGTATTCTTGTTAATTTTTACAATCAACCTTTCAAATTCCTTCTTTAATGTATTAAGATAAGATACCTATTCTTTATTGACAACATTTTGTATTTTTGTTAATTTTTACAATCAACTTTTCAAATTCATTCTTTAATGTATTAAGATAAGATACTTATTCTTTGGATTATAATATTATAAGAAGAAATAGATTTTTACAATCACCCTTTCAAATTCCTTATTTAATGTATTAGTAAATAGTGATGAACTACCCTTTGAAGTCACTCATCTAATGTATATATAAGGCCGCAACATGTACAAATTAGCCATTATCTTCATACCTCACTTGCACGACCATTTGAAGAAGCGATATAAGTATCGTTTTCTCTCATACTAATAATTTTTTTTACCATTTTCTTACCATGATAATATCCTACACGTATATAAATAGTTATTACATTTTGTATTTCACAAGAACATGCAAAAATGTATTGCAACAAACCTGACCAAGAGATCACATTTTGAACTCTTGATGAATTGTATGATGATGTTCAACATTAACTTGAAGTAATGCTCTGCAGGAAATGGGATGCCACGAATGCATATGAAAAATATCCCAGTACTGAATTCTTTGTATAACATAAAATTCGCGTCGTCCAATGGACGGGTTAAGCATTCTAGTTCTTTGAAAAATGAAATGTGATCACTGAAAAGCAAAATTCGCGTCATCCAACAGACGGTTTAAGCATTCTAGTTCTTTGAAAAATGAAATGTGATCACTGAAAAGCAAAATTGGATGCAATTAATGTGATATATGATCTCTAAACAAGAAAAATTAAAGTGACATGTGATCTTTGAAAAGAAAAATTCGCGTCGTCCAACGGACGGGTTAAGCATTCTAGTTCTTTGAAAAATGAAATGTGATCACTGAAAAGCAAAATTGGATGCAATTAATGTGATATATGATCTATAAATAAGAAAAATTAAAGTGACATGTGATCTTTGAAAATTAAAATTAAAATGTCATTCTCTGCAAAATTAAATATTATTTTCCCTTGATTTAATATGCCCTTCATTAAAGATTCACACCTAATTTTTTTAATTTAAAAGAAATTACAATAATAACGCTAAAATTAAAAAAAAAATTGTAATTTAATAAAATTAATAAACACATATAATTAGATGAAGAGGTATATAGAATTAATAAATAAGAGATATATTTTTAATTGTGTATGAATAAATAGATATTTGTTGACAATTAGTATTAACATAAAAAGGGTGTTTATCAGTTTATGGGTAACTTGTAAGATGGTGTGGAAAGATCAAGAAATGATAAGAATAGGATTTATAACAAGTTCATGGGTTTAGTGATATATATGGTCTTAGATCTATAATAAAACGATTTTTTTAACATATGCCCTTAGGTTAGAAAAATCGTTGTTGTAACCTATGTCCTAAGGGCATAGGTTAAACTACTCAAAATGACAAGATTTTATAAATTTACATTTATTTAGGATTAATTAGATTTTGTAAAATTGTTCATTACTTTCCTAATAGGATTTTAGTTTTCTCTATTAGTATGATTAACATATGCCCTTAGGATATAGGTTAGAAAAAACGATAATAAAATTTTCCTTCTAATTCAAAATTTGTATTAGGAATTCTGTAATATCCGCGGTATTCCAACATTTTAAAATTAATATAATATAATATTTATTATGATAAATTATTTTCTTTTCTCTAAATTAAAAATAAGAATTTCTAAATATCAAATTAACTTCTATTATCTCTTTTAAAAGAGATTATCAAGAAATTTAAAATAGATAGAAATTCAATAAAATTAACTTGAGGGGCATAGATCATTAAAGTGAGGTAAATTAATAAGAAGAGCATTAGATAAAAATAAGGTCTTTTAGAAATTGAATTTATTCCATAAAATAAATTACACAAAGGCCTAAAAATGCAATTTACAAGCTTTGTAAAAAGAATGCAAGAGCCGGGATTTGAACCCGGGATCTCTTGCACTCTACCCTCACACGCCCCTCTCCAATTCCGCTAGGCCAATTGCAATTTCTTGTTCACTTAGCCCAACTTTTTCCTCTTATATCAAATAAGCTCCTTCTTCCAATTGGAACATCAGACTAAAGTCTGATTGATGTACGTTGATTTGAATAGCACCCATTGCATGCCTCCTCCACCTCCTTCTTGCTTGTTGACCACCCTAGTGACCTCACCTCTCATCACCATGGAAGAAACACACCAAAGACCAATGGGTGATCACTTCCTCCACCACCATTGGTGAGTCCTCCATGACTTGGATCCATGGCCTCACCCAACTTGACCATAAATAGGCTCCTATTCATCCATTCTTCTCACACACTCACACTCTCATTCCTCCTCTAAACAAAGGCATTAGTGATCCTAAAAAATCAGCCACTCTCTAGGATTTTGTGTTCCATTAAAACACCACAAAAACACCATCAAATTTCCCCTTCTTCCCTTTAGAGCCACCACCGGACCACCTTGGAGCCACCGGCCGGACCACCAGCCGATCGCCACGCCACCAGCACGCCGCCGAGCCTTGCCGGAGCCCCTGGCCGCGCCGCCCTGCCCGCCGGCCCTCCTCCTCTGCCTTTCTCCAGTGTTCTGTAATTTACAGAATACTCAAAGTATAATTCTATCCTAATTTAAAATTATCCAATTTATGCATGTTTAAATTATAAGGCTTTTATAAATTGTTAGAAAGTATTTGAGTAAATTAAAGAGTAAAAAAATATGTGAGGGAGATCTTGTTAGTTGAAAGCTAGAAACAATTTTGTTTTACCATGGTAACTTAAGACTATAAACAATTAGATCAATTTTTGTTGTAATTATTAGAAGCATAAATAGATTTTATAAAATATTGTAGCATACCAAATTTATAATGAATTTGATCATCTCTAAGATCAAATAGAACTTTAGAAATTTATGCATGTCTTAGGCTAAAAGATAGTATCCCTTTATATGGTCTTATAAATAAAAGGATGATTAAATAAAATCATTATTTAGAAAAAAATGGTAGTACTATTATCATTCATATATGAAATTTATAACAAAGTCCCTAGTAGATAAAAACTATTGCATGGCCAATTTATAGAAGTTATAATAATAAAAAGTTGTTTATAATAAATAGATTTATAAAATAAATTCTTTACACAACGAAAATAGGTTTTTAGCACATTTTTATGTTTGAAAGTCATTACAATATATGAGTTATTATTAGGATATTATAAGAATAACATATGATAGCATGGGATTTTTAGTTATAAAATATAATACTATTAATGGAAATATTACTAAAGTCATCTATAAGAAAAATATATTTTTATAATCTCTAGGTGTAGAGATTTGGCACAAGACATGATTTTTAGGATTAAAATATTAAGTAAGATATTACAAATATTCTAGGATGTTATTATTATAGCATAAAGTGACTTGGATGAAAAGAAATCTTTTAGTTATAAGAAAGAAATTATTTTTATAAACTA